>CM046811.1:44875783-46219168 GCA_025617385.1 Murraya koenigii | reverse complement strand
ACAGCATGTGCTGGAGATGATGCATCTTCTCTTGGATATCCTTCAGGCTCCTGATCCCTCTACATTAGAGACATTCCTTGGAAGATTACCGATGGTGTTTAATGTTGTTATCTTGTCTCCACATGGATATTTTGGGCAAGCCAATGTTCTAGGTCTCCCTGACACTGGTGGGCAGGTAATCATAATTTCTATTACATGCCACAGGGCAAGTTGTGTGCCACAAACATGGATATCTTTTCCTCTAGTCTTTATTCATCTCCTCAAGTTAGTTCTTCTCCTATTACATGTATGAATTGAAATATACTTCTTTGTGAAATTGATAATAGTGAAAAATAAATCACTATCTGGATCAACTTTGTAAGATTTCTTTATTTCTTTTATTTATTTATTTATTATTATTATTTAAAAAAAAAATTATTTTTGCCTATACGATGTGAAGGTTGTTTATATTCTGGACCAAGTGCGTGCTTTGGAGAATGAAATGCTTCTTAGAATAAAGAGGCAAGGACTGGACATCTCTCCCAAAATTCTTATTGTAAGTTTCTTTGTTTTTCGATCATGATGGTTTCTTATTTCTTCCATTTCTTTTGCTTTATATTCTTATCAGTAATTCTTACACTTTTTTATGGTTCTTCAAGGTGACAAGGTTGATACCTGATGCAAAAGGGACTACCTGCAACCAAAGGCTTGAAAGAGTCAGCGGAACAGAGCACACCCATATTCTGCGTGTTCCTTTTAGATCGGAGAAGGGCATTCTTCGTCAGTGGATCTCAAGATTCGATGTCTGGCCTTATTTGGAGACCTTTACTGAAGTAAGCTCCGTCTAGCCTTCAAATTTCTTTTTCTTTTGCCAAGAGTGTAATGCTTTGAATGATGATTCTAATGGCAGTGCATAGGGATAGAAAATTCTGGGTGATGAAGAATTTGAACTCTTTCCTTGTGTATAATTACGGTAGTGTGGGAGTAAACTTAATTAATTGGTGATTTTGTTGTTATGAATCAACATAGCCTTACATTGAATGATGTCAGATCCAATAAACTATGAATGAAAGAATATATGATAAACCTTAAAAACTGTGAAGGCGTATTTAATTTACTAATTTTTTCCCTTTTGGGCCATTTCTTTACAATCTTCAATTTAATGAAACCTATTAAACACATGTTTTGCTTATCTTCATCATCAATGTTTTTGTTATGCAATCTGGATCTCTGTCAACATGAAGTCATCCCCTGCTTCTTGTCACATCTATCAGTAATTCTGCACTACTTGAAATACTTTCATTTTTACTTCTGCCTCCTAAGTCTAGCATTGCTGCAATTCCATGTCAAATTCTGCTATCTCACTTCTTCACCATCGATGTCAGTACATTTCCACTGCTTATAAAACCATTTCTGCACAAATCCTCGTCTTTTTAACCACCACAACTTGCTTACCCCTTGACACTGCATTTAAGACACTGTAAAGTTGATGCATCCTTTCATTTGCATTTTTTTAAGTTTTATTGTTGACATGCTTTTCTAATTTGGTTGTAAAAACCAATCTGTTCTGTATATGATCAGGATGTAGCAAGCGAAATCACTGCTGAATTACAGGGTTTCCCTGATTTTATTATTGGCAACTACAGTGATGGAAACCTTGTTGCATCTTTGTTGGCATATAAAATGGGAATTACCCAGGTAAGCAACAATAATGTAGAAATGGGAATTACCCAAATTATTTGTACCTTTGGCAACTTATGTTTTAATGTTGCTATGTGTAGTGCACCATTGCACATGCATTGGAGAAAACAAAGTACCCAGATTCAGATATATATTGGAAGAAGTTTGATGAAAAATATCATTTTTCATGTCAATTCACTGCTGACCTGATAGCCATGAACAATGCAGATTTTATCATCACCAGTACATACCAAGAGATTGCAGGAACGTAAGTTTCAGCCTTTATAGTTTTGAATCAGTTGCTTGGCTACTCGTTATTGTTACATGCCATCAAACTGAATGTGTTCCTCGTGACATGTTTTGCCCACTTCTGTACTGACTACTCATCCAAAGATTTATTATCTGGAATGATTATTAAGGTTTTACGTCAGCTTTTCTGCTCAGTGGTGGTTAGTTTAATTTGCTATTCCAGTTGATAATCAGCTTGCCTTTACAATTGTATGAAGTACATCTTTATTTAACACCTGCAGAACCTCTTGTACTTTGGAATTGCTTCACATACTTCCAATTATTCTTATTGCATCAATTGCTTTACTTGGATGCTCTTCCTTTCAGGAAAAATACTGTTGGTCAGTATGAGAGCCACACGGCATTCACTTTTCCGGGCTTATATCGAGTTGTTCATGGCATTGATGTTTTCGATCCAAAGTTCAATATTGTCTCTCCGGGTGCAGACATGGACATTTATTTCCCATACTCCGAAAAGCAGAAAAGACTCACAGCCCTACATGGTTCTATAGAACTGTTGCTATTTGATCCTGAACAGAATGATGAGCATGTGTAAGTCTCTTACAAACTCTATAAATTTTTCTCAATCTTAATACAGTTTTTATTCTATACATCATTAAAAATAGTTATAGGTTTTGTTGGTAAGAATTCTGTTAATGGAATATGCATCATTGAAATAGTTATAGCTTTTGTTGGTACGAATTCTGTTCTTGTTTTTTCAAGTGATGCTATTGTTCTACAAGCATGTCTTATAGAATATTGTCAGGTTGCCATTTGGAGGATCAAATGCAAGAACAAAATTAGATGAATTCCCTTTGAAGTCATTTGAGTGCTAGAAACTGTTTTTCATGACAAAATTTTGCATTGAAGTAAGATTCTTTAAAGGAGCTCCTATTTTATAATCTGGTTTTTCATCTCTGCAGTGGTACACTGAGTGATCGATCAAAGCCCATTGTCTTTTCCATGGCAAGGCTTGACCATGTGAAAAACATGACAGGGTTGGTTGAGTGCTATGGTAAGAATAGCCGACTGAGGGAACTGGTTAACCTTGTGGTAGTAGCTGGTTACATAGATGTAAAGAAGTCCAAAGACAGAGAAGAGATAGCAGAAATTGAGAAGATGCATGAGCTTATGAAGACGTACAAGTTGGATGGTCAGTTTCGTTGGATAGCAGCTCAAACAAATAGAGCACGTAATGGTGAGCTCTATCGCTATATAGCCGACACCAAAGGTGCTTTTGTGCAGGTATATCCACCCGATATGTCAACTTTTTAAATCTTCTTACTAAGTGTCATAAGGTGTTATGATAACGTAACCTCTACTCTCTTTTTCCCTTTTTCTTTTCTTTTTTAATTTTATGGCAGCCTGCTTTTTATGAAGCTTTTGGACTAACAGTTGTGGAAGCTATGACTTGTGGACTTCCGACATTTGCCACTTGCCATGGTGGCCCTGCAGAGATAATCGAGCATGGTGCGTCAGGATTCCATATTGATCCATATCACCCTGATCAGGCTGCTGAACTCATGGCAGATTTCTTTGGAAAGTGCAAGGAAAATCCAAGCCATTGGAAAAAAATCTCTGATGGAGGGCTTAATAGGATTTATGAAAGGTTAGTAGTATCTAGTGATGGGATTGTTGATTCTTTACCAATGTTATTCGCATGCTCACACAGAATCATAATTTGTAGGTACACCTGGAAGATTTATTCTGAAAGGCTAATGACACTGGCTGGGGTATATGGTTTCTGGAAGTATGTTTCAAAACTTGAGAGGCGTGAGACCCGGAGGTACCTTGAGATGTTCTACATTCTAAAGTTCCGTGATTTGGTGAGTACTTAAAATCATCTATAATAGTTACTATTATTGATTGAGCTTTCTGGATTTACTGTTGCATCTCTTGTTTTCCACATTACTACAACTCCTTAAAACCTTTTTGAGTAATAAAATTCATAGAATCAGAAAAGTTAAAAGAGTGGTGTGCCATAGCAGTTTTCATTTATTATTTCGCGGCATCATTGTTTAATCCTGCTTCAGATGCTACGTCTTCTGCATCGAATTTCATTGTGCTTTGCATTATTTCAGGTGAAGTCTGTTCCTCTGGCAAGTGAGGACCAACATTGAGCTGCTGGTGTGCTCAAGGAACTGCTAATAACTCATGATCCAGCTACCTCACGTAACTATAGTGCAAAAATAAGGGTACTTTTTGTATATATATATGTAATGCTTTATGTTGTATGGTTAAAAAGGATGTGCGGGTCTCTCGACGCTTAAAGCTTCCTGTGCTATTCTCAACAGTGTTCACAATTGTGGCTGTCGTGAAAAAATTTGATTGCTAAGACATTTTAAGATCGTTATATTTTCTCGGTAGCTGGAGATTTACTTTATGTTGGAGTTAAATAAAATGCTGGGCTTGAAGGGACTCGCACTCCTTTCTCAAACTCTCCCAGTAGATTTGTAATTGTAAATAAGATGTTAATGTTTTTGTTTTATAAAGAATAGAGTCATGCCATTATAGCTTAATTTTTTAAGGTTTTTTAAATGATATTTTTCATATCCTTTGAAAAGTCGTATTGGCAGTAAGGGTCTGAGTGTTAATACTATATATTTTTTTAAGATAATTATTTTTATAACAATTATTGTTAATTATAAGAGAATTATTTAAATGTTTAATAAAATTTAATTTTAAAAATAGATGTATTTGATAAATTTAATTGTTAAATTATTATAAGAATGTTAATAACTGATTAAAATATAATGTTGAATTAAATTTATATATATATATATGTATATATATATATAATATTTTATATTATTTAGTTATTTTAATATAATTAGTATTATAATAATTTTTTTAAAAGTAATGATTTTATTTTGTAATTAGTAAAGATAATTCTAAATTTTTATTTAAAGTGAAATTTTTAAAGAGTTACTTATTCCTTTACTTTTTAAAGTAGAATATGGTAATTTGTGAAAAGTGATTTTTTAAAAAAATTTTAAACACTAAAATTAATTTTTAACTTGTTTTTAATATATAAATAATTAATATTACGTAGAGGTGAGTTTTCAAGATGAAATAAATATATATATATATGTATATATATATCTAACTTATTATAATATTAAGTTTATTCTTATTTATAATTGGTTTAAATTGAGATTATAATTTTTTTTATTAAATATAAGTTATTATTATATAAAGTATCATTATAGAGTGATTTTACTATATTGTACCATTTACAAGTATCTTTAAAATTTGAACTTTTAATAAAATAGTAGTTTTGATGAACTAATGGTAAGTGAATTAGTAGAATTTAAATACGGTACAGTTGTCATTGCTCTAAATTTAAAACCAAATAATGGTGGTGTTGCTTTAATTGGCGACGGTTTAACGATACAAAAGAAAGCAACCGAAATATTGTTCAGATATAGTAAGCGAAAGTTTATTCAGGTCATGAGTAACTCTACTGAATAGATTTCAACAGAAAATTATAGAGTAACAGTAGCAAGTGATTAAGTTTAGAAATATTTACCCTCTCAAATTATTTCACTTTTAATTAACATTAACCCACTTATTTTTAAAATTACCCTACTAAAAATAAGAGAATGATAATATTTTATTTTATATTTCTTTTATTTCCTTATCTGCTATAAAACATAACGAAATTATGAAAACAGACAGATTTTTAAGGAACTTGAACCGTGAACAAATGAGAACCTCGGGACGAAGGGATTTGTTTTTGAAAAGCGAAAGCGATTATATGGTACAAGGTGAGGAGTTTTTAATTTGAATGGAGTTACGGAGATGGTAAGGAGCGAGAAAATAGTTCACGAATTTAATATTTCATCAACAGGGTTACTATTTTTCACCTCTATGTCTAATGTTTCCTGCTTCCTGTTATTCGCACTGCCCAGATTTTTTGAAGAGTGTTTCACCGCGCAGCCAGAGATTTTTAAGGAATTTGAATCTTGAACAAATGAGAACATTGAGACGAATGGACTTGTTTTTTAAAAGTGATTATTTGGTAGAATGTGAGGAGGATAAGGAGTTTTTGAATTTGAATAGAGTTACGAGATAGTGAGGAGCGAGAAAATAGTTCGCGAATTTAATATTTCAGCAACATAATTACTATTTTTCACACATATGCCTAACATTTCCTGCTCCTTGTTAATACTAGATAGTGGGAAAAGAATGTTAGCTGTAAATGAATAATATTTTTTCATAGGCAACGGAACTATGTAATCAAATACAAGTAATTAATCAAATTTTTTTATTTAAAATTATTTACAAATCTTCAATATTGGGTGACTGATGATGATGGAATCGGTGGTCATCAAATAAGTGGTGGCGGTGGCAGTGGTGATAGAGATAAGAGAGAGGGAGTAATTTTTTTTTTTTTGAAAATTTTGTAATAAGGATAATTTAAAAAATAGATGTATTTAATATATATATATGTATGTATGTATGTATGTATGGATTAATGAGACGATTTTAAAACCAAACGTCACTGCTCTTAACAAAATTGAGGTGAGGTTCACTGCTGACCATTGGACGATTGCATTCCATTTTGCTTTCCGGTTGAGTAACGTATGTTATATGTGGTGCATATCTAGTGACTCATGGCTTTGGGTTCTTATTTCACTGTCTCAAAAGCGAAGCCCAGTTCTGACACACTGAAAAAAAACTGTAAAACCACAGCTTTTTTGACCATCTCACTCTTCCACAACCTCCCAAAAGCATCACATGGGCATGGCTGACTCATTCTTCTTTTCTTTGTTTGTTTGTTCATCTCTTTCTTCTCTCCCCACCCTTTCCTTCCCTCCATTTTGAACGGAGAAATTACCCTGCTCGTCAACAGTAAAATATGCATTAACAAGTTTAAAACCTTATCCACTGACAATTAGTTATTGTTAATTTTGTTATCAAATATCTATCTAGTTGTTTTTCATCTTCGTTTTGTCGGTTCCAAGACCAATACAGTACATCCAATATAACAAAATTCAATAATATTTAATTAAATATCAGCTTCTGCGGTACCTGACTTCCTTTCCTATTGTTCAACTACACTTGCACAACACAGATAAAGAGAAAGCGCAGAGAGAGACTGAAATCTTGAAAAATTCTTGCAATTGCAGGCACTAGTAGACGCATTACAAGTCCCAAAAGGCAGACTTTAACATGCTAGATTACAAACACAAGCTGTTCTATATTTCTATTGGAGCTCTCTAATATTCTTAATATAGAAACATCGTTCGTGACACGAAACTTACACTCACACCACAGGCTACCTACATATAATAATAATAATAACAGTACGCCAATTGGATCACTCTCTCTCCTTGACCACTGTGCTTTCAAGGTTTGGGACTCGAGATTTAGACCTCGACAAGACCCTAAACCCAATCACCTCATGCATTTCCAGGAATTCCAACACTCATTTTAACATTTGAAAATGACAAAAAAAAAAAAAAAGAGCTCCTATATCTAGTAACTAGAGTTAAAGCTGGCCGAATGAGTGTGCGAGATATGTTAAAGCTCCAACAAGGGGTGCGTTCATGTAAGTGGATGGCTCTGATTGCTCGTAATCTGATCGTTTATCTGGGAACCTATCATGCTGATCGGGCCCACCAACAATTGCACCTACCAGAATGTTGGGGTTGGGAGATTGAGAGTTCATGATCCTGAAGCCAGAGGAGCATTGGATCTTGGCTGGATGTGCACCCACGGACGGCAGTGATGATCCCCTGTGGTGTATCCGTTGTGGGTACCTTCGACCATATCCCACCATGTAGGACATCTTCAATGGGTTGTCCCCCAACATATAGTCCACCTGATAATGCACAAAATCAGAGTGCAAAATTAGATAACTTCAGAAAGAGAAAATGAGTAACAAAAAATTAAGATAAATTATCAAAACTTACCTGTCTCTTGGCAATTGTCCGAAGCCTCTTTGGGGTAACAGTGGTGCCACCACAGTTAACAACTCTATGGGCGGAGGTTAAATACTTGGCATATGTTAAGAGCAAGAATGAAGTGGAGGTAACATATTGCATGTTGCTATCACTCATTTTGAACAGAAGCCCGCCTGTTACATCAATTAATAAGTACAAACAAAATTAGCCGTTAACAGAAACAATTGCATATTTTGGCATTTGTAGTGAGAACAATAGAGGGTAAAGAAAACCTGGGGTGTACTGGGCGGAAGAGAAAGGGGCCCCTGGAATTAGTGAACAAATGAAATTATCTGCATGGTCCTTGTACTCATGGAGGGACTGTAACTTCTGAACCAAAAATGCCTGAAAATGCATGATAAAAAATCAAACACTAAGAGCCGTTCCATTTCGATCAACAATTAGTCAAAAGATCAGGACATTATTGTTGGGATTGTGAGACCTTAGAGAGAAGAATCCTAGCTCCAACATGTTTGTTATCCCATCCAAATGTGTTATCATACTCTGCAGCTCCTAGAATCTGTCCATTAACTTGAATATAGTTGAGGTAGGTTGGGTTCTTGGTGGCCTTGTGCAGCCAAGCAGCGCCCCACAACAGCTCATCCTTTGATCGTTAACACAAGAAAAGAAAATATATGTTGAACTTTCTCAACTCAACCTAAACAACAATGACACTTGAAAGTGAAAGGGAAAGTTTCAAGAGCATTACCTGATAACCGGAATATGAGCAATAGAATGGGCAGACAAATTTCTTCAACCCATTGCTGTAGGCTCCTCTGTACTTGTCAGCAAACTGAAAAACCTGAACATTATTTTATTAAAAAAAGGTAAAATTAATCTCCGCCTTTTTATTCAAATAAATTGGAAGATAAGGAAGGAAATGCCTTATTTTGATTTAGATTTATCCAGATATAGCTCTGTTAGAAGTTTTACCCTGATAGCTCTCCTGACCAAAAGCTTGGAGTAGGTTGGGTCACTTCTTCTGAAGACCAAAGAAGCAGCGGCTAAAGCAGCAGCAGTTTCCCCAGCCACATCAGAACCAGGATGGTTCCTGTCTACCTTGATGACCGTTCTTGGGGTATCCATATCTTCAGGTCTCTCCCAACAAGCATGGTCCCTCTTAGCATCACCCACCTACAAAAATGTAAAGCCCAAAAAATCAGTCTCTCCGTTTTAGGTCCTCGTCGAAAGTTCATAATTAACATTATCTATTTTAAAAAGAGACCTGAACATAGATGGTATCTGGGTGTACGGTAGCTTTAAGGAGATAATCAGTAGCCCAACGAATGGCTTCTCTGGCATTCTGCAGTTCACCTTTCATCAACCCGCCAAACTCAATGACACTCCATGAAAGCATGGTGGTTGTAAAGGCCATGGGAAACCCAAACTTCACATTGTCCCCTGCATCATAGTACCCACCAACCAAATCAACCTGCATTTCCATTTTTGATACTCAAATCAGCAAAATCCACAACATTAACAGGGAAAAAAAAAAAAAGAGTTAGTGTCAACGTACATGCATGGCTGCCCCATCAGTGAGACCAGAGTCTCTCCTCCAAGTCATCCTCTGGTTAGATGGGAGCTTTCCAGACCTTTGGCCTTCAAAAAAGAGGATTGATTTGGTGAGAGCATCTCTGTAGTTGTGTTTAGCAAAGCGAGGATGGTGGCGGTGCGGGTGAAAGGCAGCAGGGAAGCCATTGCAGAGAAGCAGGGAAGTGGTGAACCAACAAAGGAGGATCAAGCAAGTTAAAAAAGAGAGGGAGAGAGCCATTTTTGGGACTGGGGCTGCTCCTCAAAATAAAGAAACCAAACCAACCAACTACCAAAGCCGCAGTGAAGAACAGAGGTCTGCGGCTCTCATTATTTATAACGCAAAAGCTGCCACTGTTTAACGTCCTGCTTTGTTACAACAGTTACAGCCTAACAGTAACAGGCACTTTGCCTTCATCAATTAAGGGTTAACAGAATTCATTAATCAATTCTTTCTTCTTATTTCGCTTTGGATGGGGATGTTTATGCGCATTGTTTCAGGAGTTAATGACCAAAAAGATATTCCAAAATTTTAAAAAGATTAGATTAATTAGATCAGTAGTCAATTTAAACTCTTGATAAAGATTCTTCTATCCAATAGGAAGAAAATAAATTGAAATCTTCATGGAGGACTCATTTTAAATGGTAAATATTTATTTGTAAGATTAAGATACATAGACTTAGATATCTATTTGTAAGGGATGATAATTTCGTCTATATTGAGGATAGATATTTGACTATAACTTGGTAAAGTCCAAATGACGAGATAGATAGCGCATATTTTCCATTTTTGCTAAAAAGAAAGAAACATATGAAAATAATCAAACACTGTCTATTATGTGTACCCAAAACTCCTAATACTTAAATTCAAATTTTTACTATGTGTAGCATTCAGCATTCAATATATCTTATAACATTATTAATTGAAGAGCTCTGTGACCGATATTAATGAATCCGATATTAATGAACGAGTAATGTTATATATCCTAAATATTTTATCTTAAATAATTATATCAAATGATATGGTATTCATCAATTAATTGGTAGATAATATAACTTTAATTTTATCAATCAATTAATGAATACTGTATCATTTAAAAATATTATTTTAAATTAAAAATTTTAGATATATAATATTATTATTAATGAACAATATTATATATCTTAAACTTTTATTCCAAAATTTTATAAAAATATGTAAATCCACACAAACTTGAAATAAGTATTGCTGAGTAAAGCTGGTCCTACATACGGACCAAAAAGGTCAAGAACCGGTCACGGGTTCAGAGTGACTCCCACTAATGGCGTGTTTTAAACACGTGACATGCGCATCGAATAACTAGAAAGTGAACCTTATGGTACTATATTTAATAGGAATATTTCACATAGTAAAAAAAAAAAAAAAACACGTTTTGCTCTGCCGCTAGGTGAATCCATGAAACTAAGCTCCCGCTACATTGGAACAAGCTTAGGTCAATTAATCCATTGCATGCCCACAAACTGAGCCGAAGAGTAACATAACTAGATCAGAGACAACGAATTTATGGGTCTGATGCAAAACATTCTTGAGTGCAAGTCACAAAAGCCCATGCATTTGCAGTACTTGGTGATGGAACCCTTCAATCGAGAAATGTGGGCAAGCTCGATGAACCTCTTGATACTCATCCCCGTAACAAGATACCAAGAAAGCCCCATCTATTCAAATGAAACCCACAACTTGGAGCACGGACGCTGCAATTGCCTCATTCTTATTAATACTTTTAATATTTTAGAGTGAAGATAGAGTTATTGTGATATAATTCAATAGATTGATTAAAAAAAATTTTAGTCTACATAATTTATTTTTATTATTTTATATTTTTATTCCACCAATAAATTCATACTATGTCAATTAATATAAAATAAATTTATAGTTCTGTCACCACTATTTGTATCCTGAAAACGAGTGACACTACTGCAGTGTAATTATTAGATAGTAATTCAATAACTTTACCTTGGCAGCTTGAAGCGTGCAATTTTCGTCAATCAAAAGCTCAAGCCCGTTGAGAGAATTATCTTTAAGAATCTCTTTTTCATGATTGGGCTAATTTTCTTTTTTCTTTTTTTTTACCAAGCAGCATTATTTGATTAGGCATCCCCTAAACTGATGCCTGGCTAGTGCAAGCGTGAGAGAGAAGCCTTAATTGCTGCAAAATGAACATGTAAAGGGAAGCACCAAGGCCCCAAGGCATGTTGCCTCGACACAGAATGTTCGGCAAGCTATCGCTACAAGTCTACAACGGGTCCAACCAAAGGTAAATAATGAAAAAGCATCACAAAAGATGGCCAGAGAGAGTTGTGCATTATTGAAATACAAAGCTACGTGCTATAATAGATTACAAAAAAATAATGGAATGTGAGATAAATTATTTTAAAAATTGAAAAGGAGATTACAAGTGTTAAATGCGAAAGCGATATTGCATTGATCGAATCAGTAAGATCATGTGCTATTCTGATTTCTGCCCACATGCAAAAGCATGCATTCATGTTCATCTTCCTTTATGATTCTATCCATGCGCCTCTGTGTCAAAAAGGAGAAAAGACTTATAAATCAAACTGAAACAAAAAGCTGACACAACATTTCTCTTTGAAGACTAAATTGGTCTGAAAATGCAAGTATATAGACCCGAATTTGAATGGAGTTACAACTGAATCTTTCACCTTATTTGTGAAACTAGACTTAAATAGTAATTTGATTGCGTTATTTTTAGTTTTGTATCTGCGTAGAGAACACCGGTTGCGTATAAAGAACTTTGTGTATTCTGATCATCACATTTCCACACCATTACTCCAAGTATACATGAATGGGTTCAAGTCCCTCTAGTCAAACGTGAATAAATATTTCTACCATTTGTTATATAAAATATTTTGTTCGTTCATTCAAATAGAATGTTTTTGAATGGCAAGTGAGTGGGTAAAGCTTAAATTAATTCTTTTAAGCTATTTGAAAATCATTTGATTAGGGCTATGGAATTCGTCCACAAAATATGTTATATATACTTGTTACCTCATACTACCATGCTAGGACTAATTTCCATATATTTGTGATTTATAACAATAAAGCAGCTGCAGAGTAATATAACTTACAGCAACTCAGAACTCATAAATAGTTATCCAATATAAGAAAATGGTAGTACTCAATACAAGTGAAAATTTGTAAGTGACTAGTTTTAAATTCACAATAAATTATATATAATGTAACTTAACAAAGTCTTAATAATAAATATAGAATCTTTAATAAAACAATAAGGATTCAGTGTTAAGCTGAACTTTTATAGAGCAATTATTAATTTTTAAATTAGACTATTTAAATCTAATAAAATACATATTAAACTCATTTATTTAACAAGCTCATCATTAAATTTTAAAATTTTAGTTTTACTCTATAAATCCATCTTAATACCTGTTATACTTCTATTAAACAAAATTACCATGATGTGTGCAATTATTTTTTTCTGAATCCTTCAACTCCTAGTTTTTTTTTTTTTTCTCAAAGGCCACCGTAATAATAAAGGATAATGTAGACCTCCTATTTGTAATATAGATTATCAGAAGATAAAAAAATATAGAGGTAGATATAAATCAAAATTTTTAAGTCAAAAATATTACAATATGTGAAAGACCAATAATTAATAGCAAACTAACAAAATAATAATAATAATAATAATTCTTAACATAAGGAACCTCATATGCATCAAGATGAATAATATTAGACAAACCAATAAACAAATTTTGATGACCTAAAAAACACAGCCAAATCCGATGTGTGCAAACTCAATTAACCTTGTAGAAGTAGTCTCACGAAAAACAAGTCAGACAGCCCCCAAATGTTTATCTCACCAATTATTTTTTAGATTTCCACCATTACATATATGCAAGGTTGATTCTCTAATTCACCATATTTTTTCTCCGTGGTTTTTTTATAGACTGTATTGTCATGACTCATTAACTCAAGATTATGAAAATGACATTGAGTACGCACGAGTTCTCTCCCCACCGTCTATTTGCAGATTCTCATAGAATCGTTTTCTTTCAAAATGTGGAAATCTTAATCAAGAACGAGAGAATGCACTACCCAGATCCCAAAAAACTGAGCTATGAAGAGTTTATTAGCCAAATCCAAGAGGATATTTTCCAAGTACAAATTTTAAGCCAAATGCAACTTCCATCAATCTTTGCTGCATTAAAGAGGTGCACATGAGAAAAAAAGAACAAAAAATGACTTTTGTTCCTCCAAGACTGTGATTGACAGAAGAACATTCCTTAACTTGTTGAATTTATGTCGTAATTGTTTAAATGCCCATCGAGCAAAACAAGGGATCAATATGGTACACTGGAATGAGTAATTTTTTTAAATTTTATTAACTCTATTATCTTGTCTAAAATTATAATTGACATTTGTAATATTTCAGTAATATTTTTTTTTATTAAAAAGTAAATTTATTAAATATTTTAATGAGTTCATGTAATCTCATTCTAATTTAAGAGAATCAAATATATCATCATTCTAAATTGTTCTATATCTCTTCTTATTTTTGATAGCCCTTATACCGATTGAATTTTGCTTAATAATTTGTTGAGATTGGCTTGAGCTTTAAATTTTAAAAAGCTAATCACAAGGGAAAACCTAAACTAGGACGAATTCATTAATACTTTGGGTAGAGCTTTCTCTATTATAAAACGTATTATAAACATTTTAATTTTAATAAAATAATATATCACAAAAATATCTCTTATATGAATTATTATTCAGAATAATTTATTATAAAGTGATTGTAATATAATTACTTTAAACAATTATAAAATATACCTACTGTTTAACATATATAATTTTTTTTTTAAATCCTGCATTTTTTATGTAGAATATCTTAAACAATACTATAAACAAAAAGCAAATCAATAGTGTGATCCTTTCAATTTTTTTAAAATAAAGAAACCGGTAACTTGGCCATCTTTTTTGCTTTTGATTATCAAAAGAAATTAAAAATTAAACATATGTTAAACCCCAACTTCTTCTTCTTTCTCGATTGCACTGCAAACCGTATTGAACATCTTCTTCTTCTTTTAAGATTGCACAAAATTGCTTTGGGGAGCAAAAATAATATTGAACACATTTTTAAATAAACTATAATTAATTACTAAAATTGTGTTAATTTTTTTTTAAAACTTAAATTGATTTCAATATTGTAAGTATATGTTAAATTTCTTAAAATTTTATTTTGGGTATGCTGAATAGTTTTTTTTAGTAAATAAAGATAATTAATTTAATTAGTTTAAGTAAAAATTAAAAAAAAAAAGTATTTTAAATAGTATACAAAATAAAATTTAATTATTTTTAATTTATTAAATGAGTGTACACAATGACAGAGTCTTGAGAAAATTTTTTAAAATACAAATAACCTCTCGTTAACACTTTGCAGAACTCACAACTTGCAGAGAAATTTAGATTTGATCATCGCAGAATTAAACAATGAAATATTTATAATCTACAACTTTTATTCCATTAGATAAATAGTAAGAAATTTTCTCAGTGGATAATTGTAATCAATCCCATTCCAATGCTAGTGCTTCAGCCTTCAAGACGACGGCCAATTCCAAATGGGCAAACAATAGCCACTAAAAAATTCACCCTGAAGCAGTCAAATTGAGATAGAAAGGAATGCCAGTAGAATTTAGCCATTCACTTCCTTGCAAGAATGGCTCAACTGTAAATTGAGTTGCCACAGCCGAGTTATTGATCACTCTGTAACCAGGCCACGTCACTCTGGCACTTGTGTTAGAACCAGGCCCTCTGTTCTTGTACTCCCCATAAAAGAGTGTACTCAATGCAAATGTGCCGTTCCATTCTAACCATCCGGCCGGCTCTATCAAATCGCCAATATAAGATAGCATAAATACCGTCCTCGAGTATTCTTTCCAAGGACGACCAAGATATGTTTTAAACGCTGTTTGATTTGGAATCAAGTCCGAAGCAGCAGCAACTTTGCAATTCAAGATTGATATCCCTGTATTTTGATTAGGGTCTTCTCTTCCTTGTGCGGTGATAATATTCTTTTGGTTTTCGTTTGGCTTACGAGCATATAAGTTGCAGTTTTGGAACACCACAGCTGCATTGCCAAAGACGAAATCAACTGTGCCATATATGTCGCATTCACGGTAAAATTGTCTAAGGGAATGAACATATAGAGTGTCTTGGTACCCAACGAAGCTGCATTTGTAGAATGCTGAGAGATCTGAGCCACTCCTCAAGGCCACTGCTTGGTGTTTACTTGGACCAGCTGAGTTCTCAAATGTCATACCTTTGGCGATAAATCCGCTCCCCACCACAGCTGAAAAGAAGAAGCACCCACAACATATCACTTTATATACGGTCACAACGGGCCGGGTGGACCAAGTCCAGCCCAACAGAAATTTGCTTTATATCGTAGCCCCCCCACCCACCCCATACACACACGCCAGCGTGACAGTTTGTTACTATCTCAGAATTTGAGCATCAAACCCCCTCAGTGGACAAAACACAGAAATGAGGCCAGCATTTTTTATCATATTATGAGATTTATTAAGACAGGAGAAAGTACAAAATGGGTCAGACACGTACATTGTGGAGGGAAAATCATATTATTAAATAATGTCCGGAGATGCTCATTTTATACCAAAGTCATCCCTAGTTCATTTCATTCGTTTGGCGTATTCAAGAACTTCCTTAAAAGATTACCAAAAAAAAATAACATATTTAAATTTATCCAAAGATGAGGAGAGAATTAAACGAGCGAGACCCACCTGGATTTATGTGATTTGAAATTCTTGACAACTTCTAATCCAAGATCTTGACAAGTTAAGAAAAAGCAAAGCAAAAAGATAATAAAAGTGACAAAAAGAAAGAAGAAAAAGACGAGAATCTTTTTGGGACAAAATCGTTTAATCACGCGCTTTAATGATCCAAGAAACACAGTTATCAGGTGATGCGTTCCCTATGCTACCGACACTCGTAAGGAACTCTCATTACAGCCACATCTCAAAACTGCAAATGCCTTGATCTTAATGGAAAGTGAGATGTGAAAAATCATTTGGTTTAGAAACGAGTTTCCACGTGCTCCCCCCACCCCTCTTCTGAAATGTGGTCAACTAACGCTGCCTTAATGAGTTTGACCATTGTGTCTAATTACTATCCCTAATTAACCCTAAAGTAGATGATGTTTCCAGTCTTGGTAAAGACAAGGGAGGAGCTTCTAAACCTACCACAAGTGGAGCCTCGAGAAGAGTTGTCCCATTGGACCCATCTGGTTTCAGAATTCACGCGGCATAACATGCCAAAATGGTGAGCCCCCATCCACAGCCCACAACCCACTACTGACTACCTTTTATATATGATTATTTTGTGTTGGGGGAGGGGGAAGACAGAATCTAATTATCTGAATTTAAGTGGCTTAATAATACTTGAATCCACCATTTTTGGGATTCAGTATTGTGATAAATAATCAATAACTCCTCCAGTCCTCCAACGTAGCTCACTGGGAAGCAACACGCTCAGTCGCTGCTCATTAAGACATTAACCCGCCCGTAATGGGAGACCGACATCATCGATAGTCCCGCCCCCACATTATGACCAAAATATACGATCGCTGTCGCACATGGATAGGTCCACATCAATTCAACAAAAAGAAAAAAAAGAAAGAATTTCAAAATTTCCAACAAAAAATTTCGATACTCACCTACAGTGGCTGACCGGAAAGTAGTCCATCCATCAACAACATTTCTACTGGCCTTCACTATTGTTTTGCCGATCCCATCTCCTACAAACATCAACATTTTCTTGTTTTTATCCACCTCCACGTTCTCAAAATAAGCCCCAGATTTTATGTAAATCACAAACCTGTCAAAGCAATTAAATTGTATTATGTATTGATAAAATTTCCATTTTGTATAATATGATAAAATATCCAATCCAACCCACCTAGTATTGGATTTGTTGGGAGCTGCATCCACTGCTTCAGCAATGGTTGTGAAATTCCCAGTGCCATCTTTAGCCACTACCAGATCAAATTTGGTCATATTAACGGACCTTTGTAACAATTTGCGATCATTTAAAGACAGCCAAGTTGGAAACCCCCTCTTAAAACTCCCATATTCAGGAAAAACTTCGTACTTGGAAGACATGTTAACACGGGGGATTTTCTTGAGCATGACCAAAGAGTTGCTCACGTGTCTGGAAATGTTGTACAAGCTTCTCTCGATAGCGTCCCTCACGTTTCCGTCACTGTAAGCGAACCCATCAAGACACGTGTACTGGTTTGTCATTGCACCGCTAAACAAAGTTTGCAAATCATGGTAATGCTTGGCGGGCGATTTCTTGGGGGAGAGATCATTGAGAGCTGATTTGAGCTCAACAATGGTGTCATCAAACAGCTCGAGACAGTCATTGATTGCTCTCTTTACAACGGTGATAAGATTTGGGTAACTCTGTTTAATACTAGAGCAATTTGCGATGGAGGCTCTAAGTTCGGACAATGTGCGGTTTATGGTTACGGAGATGAGTTCAGGGACTCTTTTTGAAGTGAGATCTCGGACTGAAAGCAGAGTCGAAACGCAGAGTTCAGGGTAAGGTGTGCCTTCACATGCAGAGTGAGCAACCTGGAAATGTTTATGTACTTGCAAGTGTGGGGCTTCTGTTGTTTTGGGGCTCTTTTTGAGAGTGGGTACACTTACAGCTGATAGTACAAATAGTATCAAGAAAATAGCTGAACTGGGTAAGAGAGCAAGTAAGAGTTTGGTTCTTCGCCGGGGACTGGGAATAGGACTATACATTTCTCGCCTTTTTTTTTCTCCTCCCCCTTTTTGGGTTCAGTTCTGCCCTGAGAGAGAGATTGAATTGAAGAGTGAGATGTAACTAAACAGTGATGAAGAGTAATGACCTGGTACGTCTTGTATTTGGAACTCACAAGGACAGCATGCAAGAGCAACTTTATTTGCACCTTCGCTGGTGGACAACTTTTTAAATAACTTTAAATTTTTATATTCACCGTATAATAAATAAATAATATTATATATTTTTTAATTAATATATGAATAATAAATATATATAATTTAATTATTTGTATGGTATATATATTAATTAATTATATTATTTTTAATATATTTTAAAAATTCTATCATAAATTTTGATTATTTTGATTAATATTTTAAAAATATTTGTATATTAATTATTAATTAAGCGCGCGCGGGCGCACATATATATATATATATATATATATATATATATATATATATATATAATTATTTTTTAATATAAATATTTTTTATTTTTAAAATAATAATTTTTAAAAAATTATAAAATTTTAAAAAATAATTTTTAATCCTTTAAGAGTGTGTTTATATTTAAAAAAAAAAAAACCTACGAGAATAATTATATATATATTAGGGAGCTCCTACCTAAGCTAAAAGATACAAATCAAATGCAAAGAGAGATCGAAGAGCTAAGGTAGGAAGTAAGGGACAGATGAGCGAAAAGAGAAAGACTAACAACTAGACTAGGGAATGCTGAGACAATAAAGAAGACTTCTTCGAACTGAGAGAGAAGATTTTTTGATCTGATGTCCGGGATTTGGGCACTTGCCTGATTCCCCCGGAAAAGCCATCCGTTGCTCGAAACGAAAAACACAAAACATGTTTGGTTAAGTCATTTTATGATCATTCGTTAAAAAGTCAAGAGAACAAAATATTTTTATTTTTAAACTTAAAGAAAACTCAAGAACAATATGAAAAAGAATTGGCGATCTCGACTTGTCGGAGAATAATATGAAAAAAGGCAAGGTAAAAAGTGGGTGCCCTAGCCCACTAAGGTTATTTATTCATTTATTGTTTTATTAATTCTTTATTCAATTACTCTCATCTTATCCTCTCAAGTCTCAATTTTACTACCACACGATTTTACACCTTATCTTTTTCTTCACTACTGTAACCACTCAACGGCCCTCATCTCTCCAACTACCACGAGATCCAAATTTTTTTTTTTTTTTTTATGGCTTTGTTTATTGTTTATTAAAATTTTGTATATTTTTTATTATATCAAATATATATATATATTATAAAATTATATTATCTTAAAATTATATATATAAATAAAATTAATTATATTATCTTACCAACTAATTAATAAATACTACATTATTTAAAATTAAAAATTTAAAATATGTAGCATTAATAAATATCAATTCCTCATGTTTATTTATAGGTGTCCCATAATAAAAGGGATATATATATATATATTTAGATATGTTTTGAATGCAAATATTTTGTACTATTTTGTTTTTTTTATTTTAGGTTGTAAAGCACAAATGAACTACTTAAATCTCTATAGTAAATATTATTATAGTATAAATTTTTATTTTGTTATATGCTAATTAATTATGCATTTATTAATTTATTTTTTATTTTATTTTAACTTCTTAAACTTAACAAATTATGAGAGGATTTTCTAAAAACTCTTGTTGTTGTATGAAATTTGTTCTCATTTTAATTAAATTATAATAATAAAAGATAAAATGTATAAATAAATTGAAGAAAAATATTTTATAAAAATTCTATTAAAAAAAATCTATATTTTTAGACAAATAATCAAAAGTCTTTTTATTATTTTTTACATTTTCTGACAAACAATCAAACACATTTTTATTATTTTTATTTTTATATATTATTTAAAAAACAAACTACTAAATAAAAATTTATTTTAAAAAACATCACATCAAAAAAATCATTCTCTTTCTTGAAAATAAAAGCAAAAAATACTAATTAAAAAACATTACCAAGCGCACCTTTAATTTCTTCTATATCTACTCATCGATCAGCATGGGTATATATATTTGGGGCTGTCATTTGATACTTTTTTAAAACCATGTGGAGTTTACGTACAATTAAGACCCTTGTTAATAAATTCTTTGAGTGTGCCCATTCCTATACAAAATAGGTTAACTAAATCATTTGGACACGTGCCTCTCAATTTATGACCCTGTTATTCACTATTTTCTTTTACGGTAAAACATCTATAATTTAATACTCAATAAATTAATAACCTCTATTGCATAATAATTTTTTGTGATCCTGACTTGGGCCAAAAAATTAATAGTACGTTCACTTCTCAGGTTGAGAAATTAGAATTTATAATTATTAATGATACTTACTTTATAAAATAGAGATAATAATTAAAATAAAAATTATAAGATCCTCTCAAATTTAGGAATGGAGAATGCGAGGTTGATTTCCAGGAGATGGAAATCAATATCTCATTATTAGGATTAACTATTGTCCCGCCCTCCAAAATACCCTTTTTATTATCAGTTCCAAAAATTTATTAGAATTAATTAATATATTTTGAATTTATTATTATTATTATTATTTTATTTATAATTAATTAATATGTTGATATATTATTAACAATAAATAATAATAATAATAAATTATAACAAATAATTATAATAATTAAAATATAAAACAATAATTATGACAATATTTTATTAAATATTTTTTAGTAATTTGTTGCAATTTAATTCATTCGGATTCTGATTATAAGACAAAGTAAATATATTAATAATAATCCAACGCATTTTGATTCTGATTAGTTCAAGTAAACAACTTATTTTGATTTATATTATTTATTCACATTCCAGTCTATTCTGATTTACATCTATTTCGATTTTCGTTTAGTAAACGCTATAAATTAATAATTTCGATAAGTTGATAAGATAATACCTTTTTTAAAACTCTTATACGACTCAATGGCTTCATTTATATTATAAATTAATAATTTGTTGAAATTACAAATATAATTGTTACATTATTTTATTAAATAAAATATGACTCCATTGTGACTTGTTTTTCTTTAAATATAGTTGGATATCATAAACTTATTATAATTTATATTATTCATTCTCATTTCAGTCAATTTTGACTCATACTCATTCTAATTTTGGTTTAGTAAACGCATTATAAATTAATAACTTTGATAAATTAATAAGATAATACATTTTTTAAATACTCTTATACAACTCAGTAGTCTCATTCATATTATAAATTAATAATTTACTAAAATTATAAATATAATATTATTTTATTTTATTAAATAAATATGGCTCGGCTCCATTGTGACTTATTTTTCTTTAAATATGGGTCTTATATTTAATTTAAATAGACTGAAATGACATATACCAACCAATTATTCTGAAATCTGAAAACGAATTAAGTAAATGTAAATTGTAAATATTAGTAGAAAAAAGGGGTGGGATTGAAATTGTGAGTTTTTTCAATTAAATGATTTGGACGCCGATCGTCCTTGCTCTGTTTCCTCTTTTGTAATTGGGAGAGGTGATATTTCCACCCAGCAACCACCTTACTTAAAAAAATTAATTATAAGAAATATACGTTATTTTTTAAAAATATATAAAAATAAAAAAATTAGAGATTTAATTAAATAAAATTAGATATCTAAATATTAAAAATAAGAACACATATTTTTTGAGGTAATTTAGTTATTTTATATTGTCATGATAAATAGTGAAATAAAACATATCTTAAAGCAATATCAATAGTCAAATATATCTGCATGAAAAAATATAAGAATGGCTTAATTGATTAATTGTTAAAATTTTTTGATGATTTGTATATTTTAAAAGTAGTGTGAACTCATTACATTTATTTTTTAAAATTAGGATGGATTTACTGTTGGGATTATGTGCTTTTTAAAGCATATTGATTTTCTGATTAATAAAATATTTCAAATATTTATTCAGATATTTTGAATTGCATTAATATTTTGAACAAAGTCCATTTAATCATATTATATATATTTATGCGATCACCATGTGGATTCGCGGAAGACATAAATACAAGTTATCTTATGATTAAATAAGTTAAGTTCATGATTGATAAATAAAGTTGAGCACTTTATTTAGGTATAGATCGTAATAAATTCATTGAGTGATTTATCTTAATCATGTATGAATTTATTGATGTAGTTGTCTACATTGAATCGGATCACATATGAGATTTAATTAACCTAGTAATAACCATCGGACTTATTAAATCTCATAGGCATTGATTTATCGTAATCTTAATCTTGAGTTAGTTATGATTTCATGATTGTAGTTGTTATTTCATTTGAGTTACCAATGGGCATGACATACACATGTAGTCTAGATTACCCAGTATCTTGGTGGGAGCAATTACAAGTATTGAAATTGTAGATTAACAATATAGAATTTGTACGACACATCTCTTGATGGGTTTCGATGATTGATCATATAAATTCTCCGGCAGAGTGTCTCAACATAAATAAGTATGTTGAAAATGATCATTAGAGAAACCAAGAAGTATCGAGGAAAAGATGTAATTAAATTGATTGGACAGATTGAGATATCAATTTAAATTAACGATGTGGTACAAAGGATTGTGCAAGAAAGAAATCAATGTGGCTTAGGCGAATTATATTCGAGCATACAATTATGGAGGTCGGTTCCAATCTTATAGTGGAGTAGAATTGGAATTAAATAATTATATTTGTTTAATTACAAATTTAATTATTGTAGCCACTATTAGTATGTTCCCAAATGATCCCAGGTTAGCTTCATTTAATTGACAACACCATCATCTGGACCCAAAAGCAAGAAAAACCGGCATATTAGATGAAAATTATAATTATAATATTTGTTAAGGCCTAGTATGTTATATTAAAGATGTAAATGGGGACATGTAATGTTTTACTGAGTGGTCTCCTAGTTATTACTCATTCCTTCCACTTTTAGGTAAGTGGAGAGATAGTTAAAGAGGAATTTTATTTTAAATAAATCCTAATCCTAACATACTAGGGTTTTCATAAGATATTATAAAAGGGCTTTATACTCTTAAATTGAGAAGAAGAGGAGAACCCTGGGATTCTAAGAAAAATAAAGAAGGCATATAAGATGAGCCAGCTTGCAATTGGGAGTGGTGAAACAGACGCCACACGTCCAGGTGTTGATCAAACTTGAGTCATAGCACTGGAAGATCGTTTGAAGCGGATCTACAACTCTCAATTGTTCATCTTCTCAAAACATCGAGGTATGAATTTCAGATTACTTAATTCTTATATGTTGTATGAGATCGGTCCTAAAAGGTTTTAATTGAAAAATTGAAAAACCTAGTTTATTTTCCCTTCATTTACATATATAGTGGAATGAAAATATCATCACCCTTATACTTGTCTATGAATTGATTGAACCTAGTGTCAACGAAACTGTTAAATTATAATGTGGCTAATTTATAATTTATTTATTTATGCAATAATGATATTTGTAAAGAAAATAGTGTAAAATTTTAACACAAGAAAGATAAAAGATTATTATCATTTCACTATTTTAAAGAGGGTGGGGATATTTGCAATTGACTATTTGTGTAAACCCACCTAGTTCAAAAAAATATTTACAGTAAATTCACATTATCTTTAATATATATTAATTAATACTAAAAATTTTTACAATTAATAAATTAAATCACTCTTATAACTTTTTTTCTTATTTACATTTCTTTGACCATTCAAGTTGCTTTAACATAAGTTTTATTCCACTATTTTACCCTCATACATAAAATGAAAATTGCCCTAATAAATATGTATTATTGTATCTAACAATTTAAGTACTTAATTTTGTGACTTAAAATTTAATATTTTTAAATGAAATCAAAACTTTTAATACTGTATATGTAAATTACATAAATTTGACAATCCGATAATTTAATTACCTGAGTCTTATACCATAAAGACATTATATTATATAATTAAAGATCAATAATCATACTAATAGTATTGAAACATCATTTAGAAATAATGAGTTTTGTATAAAAATTAAAAGTAATATTAACGTTAAAGTAACTTTTTGGTACTTTTATATTATAAGAGTAAAATAATAATTTTAAACTTAAGGCAGTAGTCAAATATAATTAAAAATCTAAGTTAAAAAAAAGAAGATAAATTTAATTAATTAATCCTAAAAAATTATTTGAAATTTATAAAAATTATGTGAACTTTTTGTAATTATTATTATTAAAAAAATACAATATATCAAATCACAACAAGAAGTATTGTAATTTATTATTTTATGACTTTAATTTTACAAAACTGATCATTTTACTATATTTTTATTAGTATTATTAGTTGACTAATAAAATAGTAATTTTGCTCTTCAATGAAATTTTTTGTTAAAAAAATACAAAGCATTACAATATTAAAATATTAATCAACTAACTAGTCAACTAATAGTTGATTGATAAATCATTATATTTTTTGTACTAATTTGATGTTTTATAATTCTTAAAATAATTAAAAAATAACAACCCAAATATAAAAGACAAAAAAAAAACAATTTTTTTTTTCAGGACTTTCCTTTTTATGTTTTGTTGAATTAAAGTCCACACACCATCTTCACGGTCAGGTAAATTATTACTTGGCCTTCTAGCACACGTGCGGATGTGCCCATGTGATGATGTATCGGGAACTGATTATGCCACAATTAAGTCAATTGAGCAGTGATGGCCTTTCCGGCTTCGCGTTTATATATTCGGGAATCAGGACAAGTACAATTTGCAGTTTTTGCCCATGTAATAAATTTTGACCCCAAGCAAATATAAGCCGAAACGGTTAGAAAGTGCATGCGATTCGATTAATTTCGGACTGAGTGATTGTTTACATTCATGCATGCTTGACTGCTAGGATCAGGAATCAGGACGCATGGTGTTTAAGAAACCCTTGGCGCAATTGTTGTAAATTGGAATGAGACTGGCAACCCTATATATGGAATTGCATTAACATTGATCTGATCATTTCAGGTCTATACTCCGCAGTAGCTCTTTCCAATTGAAAATGGGCTCACAAATTGCCTACTTCGGTTATAAGAAATTATTGCGGGAGTTAGGCCTATTAGCACTCAGCTTAATTTTGAAAATGCCCTTATTATAAATTATAATTTTTTTTTTATACGCAAATTTGGAGTCATAAATTTTAAGCAATTCAATAGTAAATACTGAAATTCAAAGTGGCATTTAATGATGATTAATTTATACCATAAAATTTTTTTAAGTCAATGGCTAAAGGTTTGTGACCAAATTTTAAATAAAAAAATTAAATTAGAAGAGTACAATCCGTTTCTCAATCAAAAAATACCTAGAAAATACAGTTTTTCTTTCTTTTCTTTTATTATTATTTTTCTCTCCTAGAGTCTTACATTATAATACAAGTCTAATATGGCTTTGATATGGTAAAAGCTATCGTGTTCTTGTGGAATGCTGTTAATGTGATTCTTGGTGATTTTACAGTATAGAATATGACTAACCAAAATAATATGGTCGCTTATGACTAGAAATTGAGTATTGGGATCAAGATCACAGCCACCTCAACCAAATCTCCTCCGTTTTCACTGGCGGATGTAAAGAGTTTGCAAGAAGTAAAAAATGAATATTAGATTATTTTGCCCGTGGGTGGGTGTCGATGTGGGTGGTAGGAGTTTTGTGAGAGAGAGAGAGAGAGAGAACGGAGGGGTGCTAATGTACCATCCCTCTTATTGGGGACTATACTTTTTCCATTGGTTGTTTTGAGTTCCTGAAGAGCCACATATGCTAATTGTGGCCAATATTACATCTCTACAGTGTCCACTGCGAAACCGATGGGCCTGGAATTTCCAGAGCCCAAGCTCTTGAAAGCTTGCAAATTCCAAATATATACTAGCCGAGGCATTCTCGTTTTCCACTTCTTTTCCAACCCCACCCCTACAGAAACAACGGACGCGAGATCAATTGAAACAAAATTTCTCAGCAAGGAGATATGATCGGTAATTACAATCTATATGCAGATAGAGAGAGAGAGAAAGAGAGAGATTAAATGACAATTTATATGCCGTCTTAATAGGAAATCCGATAGATGTACTCTAAATATGACAATAAAGAACAAACAATGGTATCAAATTCAAACATGTACAAATGAAACTCACAATTTTAAATAACAAGATGTACAAATTGGCTTTCAAATTAATTACAGATTTGTTTGGAATTGAGATTAGATAGTTGTAGCTTAAAATTAAAAATAGTAAAGTGTTTAGTAAACATTAATTGTTGTAATTTAGAAGTTATGTTGATATGATTTTTCATTTTGTATAACGAAAAATCTATTACATCTTTAATAATTTAGTTAAAATTATTATTTAAAAATTTTATTTATTACATACTATTAACTTTTGTTTCATAATTTTAATTTTTTTCTGCAGCAGCTGTAAACTAAAAGTTACAGCATTTCAATTCTAAATAAGACATACATCTAAAATTATATAATACTATTCATGTTGTTGCTTTGCTGTGAATTTTTATAGTATTTATCAAATAAGGACAATCGTGGCAAAGGTTTCGTCTTAATGTAACTCGGCCCTACTTATTTAAAGTCAAAATACTCATAATTTTTATTAATATACATTAAACTACTTATGATTACTTAATTAGGAGTACGTGACATATATAATTGATAGTGGTTAGTGCTTTTCTTTTTTTTTTTTTTAAATAAAAATAAATCATTGCACTTATTTTCTAATTAGATTAGTATTTTGAAAGGGGATTAAGAATTATGTGCATACAAAATAATCAGATGAGAACTAACTAATCCCGAACTTTATAGTAATCCACAAATTAACAAGAGAGAATTATGGTAGGAGAATGCCAAGCGGGCAGGAAAGCAACGTATCAACTTGATTAGTCAAAAGATTTAAGCAATTTGGTCTATTGATAGAGCCGCCAATACGTGGAAAAGTAAACGAAATAGTAAATTAGAAATTGATTGAGTCATACACGTCGTTGGTGTTAAAATGTTAACAACTAGTCCCGGTGCTACCCACCAGCAAAGGGAAATAGAATCGCCAGCCTGTTCGTCGCTATTTTTCAAAGTTCTACATACCAAATTTTCTTATAATTAATGTTTTCAAATCATGTAAATCCTTTATATGCCCTCCCACTGAATTCTTTCAATATATTGGCCGCCAGGAATGTATATAAAAGTCGAGGGTTTTGACTTAGTTACGCGAATTTAAAGTTTCTTCAACTAATAGGTTCATATTTAAAAATTTTTAGTCAACAGCAACCAAATACCAATAGTTTTTTTTAGTATTTTAGTTATAAGCATGCAGAATGCAGGAGACATTATACTGGCAATACTGCAATATTATAAATTATAAATCAAGTTGGAAGTGTTGAACGACGAGAGAGTAAATTGTTAGAGGAATCTTCTTCATAGTTCCGCAAGCACTAATTTCCATGCCCACAGTATAACAATTGTATTAGTAACTTGTAATCACAACTTTTTGCAAGGGCAATGATTCGTATCTCAATGTGAAGACTCAATATATTTTTTTTACCAATTAAACAATGAGATAGATATAGATATCTGCTGCACTTATGAGTAAAATAAGTATTTCTTAAATATTAAGAAGTCTAAAATTCTAAACTATACTTCATAGTTTTGATTTAGAGATATGTTTCAATAAATATATGATTGTAAATATTATTATTATTATTGAAATAGTACATATGGGCATTAAAAAAAAAAAAATTTTACTTCCAGTCCGTTTGATCGAAATCGGTTCCCCAAAACTGCAAATGGGCAAAAAAGTTCACGCGTTTTGGGAACGTGTGTTATTGAATTAAAAAAAATATGAGAATATATGACGTGTATTTCTAAATATGTCAAATCGGGGAAGTAATCTTGAAATTAATAATACTTAATGCAAAACGAAAGCGGCTTTTTGTCGGAGTTAAGATGCATTAGGTGAGATTCGATTTATATTAATCTTTGATCATTTAAATGATTTACTAATATTATTTGTTTGTGTTGTCGTATAATCAGACAGAGGACCAATCATCTTACAAATATTAGAAGTGAACGGGCTGGTTGACTAGTCATATACGGTTTTATTCCATGGCAAATCTAACTCAATCAAAATACACCCTTACCAACCGAAACCTGATCGACCAAGAAGCAAACAAGAATTAAAAATTCAATACATATAATTAAATTAATAGTGAAGTGGTTGGCTCAGCATTAGCTTGACTTTCTAGACACAGCTTTCCAATTCAAAGAAATAAATAACCTCGTCTTAACTAAGCTTTTAGCTACAATAGTTTATAAAAAAAAAAAAAACTACAATACTATTGAGGCTTGGGGTCCATATATATATATATATATATAGAGAGAGAGAGAGAGAAAAGTTTCAATCTATAATTTTAAAAGCCATGAAACTGTAGGAAAATGCATAAACCTTTTCAGTTTAAGTTTATTAAATCCCACAATTTTTTTGAACTTTATTGAACTTAAAATCTCGAATCAGGTATATATATGTGTGTAGTTTTGCTTGCTATTTATTTTATGTTCAAAGTTTTGTTAACTGGCTCATGTGTTGGTGGATAAATTTGATTAAGCCAATAGAAGAGCACCATGGATTGAGGGATAGAAAATAGAACAACAATAAGTGTTTTCTTATAGAATTATCTCCTTCACCTCATTCTTCAATGAAGGAAACTAGGGGTATATTGTTGATGGTTAATTTTGAGTCAATGATGGAAGAACACATGTTAATAATGAAAAGGATATGTAAGGGAAGCATTAGGCAGGCAGGATCGCTAGGCTCCAGAAGGGCCCTATGCTCCTTAGAGTATCCTGCAGAAGGAACGCGATCCATAGACTAAGAGTATGATACAAAGGAGATAGAGCAAAACAAGGAACAACGAAGCCTGTATAGGATACCCTTTGATTCAGAAACCGTTTCTCCTCCTTTAATCAACCGTTGGGACACCGAAGGACGTGATAGGGTCTCTATTGAGAATCGCCTAGCTCAAAGGAATCTCAGGAGTCACTAATAGACGATCACCAATTCATCAGGAGGGATCCATGGACCTTCTCTTGAGCCTCAAATTTACCCTGACACTCTGCAGTCACTATTATAAGGAATAGTGGTCCCTAGGAGACAATTACAGATGTTACCAATGGATACTTCTTGATGACGGTTTCTAAAGTTAAGTATTGTATAATAATGGAACTAATTGTTCATAGTTTGCCTTAATAGGTCTAATTAATTAGCACAATTAAAGATGGGTGAGTAATTTGATATGCATGTGTCACCTTTGAGTTTTGACAATCCAAACGCGATCAATTGCGAAAGTATGAATATATAACTACGTTCTATCAGGAGTTACATGCAGTATTAGAAGGTAAGATATATAGATAAATATATATCAAGCTATACAAACGCGTTTTCCACCACAAAGTCCAAGATGCTGACTTCCATGCAATCTTCTCCATAATTAATTAATGCATCACAGTATGAACTATGAAGCAGAGCCTATAAATGCATCAAAATACGAATTAAAGTCATCCAAATTAACTCGATCTCTTATTCAATCCCCATTCTAGTCCAAAATAAATTAATGGCTTCAAAGCTCTTCTTTCTCATAACAATACCTATTCTTATTGCACTTCTTCCTTCCTTTGCTTATCCATCTCATGCAACAGATGTCGCTCCAACGACTCCTGTTTCAGCCGGATCCGTTTGCAAATCCACTCCAGATCCATCCTTTTGCAAATCCGTGCTTCCTAATCAAACTGCAAACATCTACAACTACGGCCGATTCTCCATTCGCAAAGCTTTACGGCAATCTCGTACGTTCGTGAACCAAGTTGACAAATATCTCAAACGCCGCGCCACATTGTCAACTACTGCTATACGTGCTCTAGAAGATTGCCGCTTACTAGCTGGTTTCAACATGGACTTTCTGTTAAGTTCCTTTGAATCTGTCAATTCTACTAGTAAAACTTTACCCACCATGCAAGCGGATGACGTACAGACTTTCCTTAGTGCCATTTTAACAAACCAACAAACCTGCTCTGATGGCTTACAAGCCACGGCTTCCGGTCGGAGCGTCAAGAATGGTCTCTCACTCCCGCTTTCCAACGACACAAAACTCTACAGTGTCTCTCTTGCTCTTTTCACAAAAGCTTGGGTCCCTAAGAAGAAGAGAGCAACCTCATGGCAGCCGACAAGGAAGCAACATCGGTTCCGGAACGGACGGCTACCGTTGAAAATGTCTGAAAAAACACGTGTAGTTTACGAGACTGTAAGTAGAAGAAAACTTCTCCAAGCCGCTCCGGATGATGATGTCTTGGTGAGCGATATTGTCACGGTGAGTCAGGACGGGAACGGAAATTTCACAACCATCACTGATGCTGTTAATGTTGCTCCAAACAATACAGATGTTACCAATGGATACTTCTTGATTTACATCACAGCGGGTGTCTATGAGGAATACGTATCCATTACTAAGAACAAGAAAAATTTGATGATCATTGGAGACGGCATCAATCGGACCGTAATCACTGGCAACAGAAGCGTCGTTGATGGATGGACTACGTTCAATTCTGCGACTTTTGGTAATATACACACACTTCTATTTTATTTTTTTATTTTAAATTTTATTAATTATAGTATTGCAAGATGATTATGCCATTCTAATGATTTTTTTTTTTTGGTGATAAAAATTGCAGCCGTGGTGGCACCGAACTTTGTCGCAGTAAATATAACCATCCGCAATACGGCTGGAGCAATCAAGCATCAGGCTGTGGCACTACGCAGTGGGGCAGATTTGTCTACATTTTATAGCTGCAGCTTTGAAGGGTACCAAGATACATTGTATACACATTCTCTAAGGCAATTCTACAGGGAATGCGATATATATGGTACAGTTGATTTCATATTCGGAAACGCAGCCGTTGTTCTCCAAAACTGCAACATTTATCCCCGACTGCCAATGAGTGGACAATTCAACGCCATTACAGCACAAGGTCGGACCGATCCTAACCAGAATACTGGCACATCCATCCATAATTGCACAATTATGGCATCCAGTGATCTTGCTTCGAGCAATCAAACGGTTCAGACATATCTGGGGAGGCCATGGAAGGAGTACTCTAGAACCGTTTATATGCAGTCTTTCATGGATAGTTTGATAAACCCTGCCGGTTGGCAGATTTGGAGCGGAGATTTCGCGCTAAGCACATTATATTATGCCGAGTACAATAACACTGGACCTGGGTCAAACACTGCCAATAGGGTTACTTGGCCTGGTTACCATGTCACCATCGATGCAACCGATGCCGCTAATTTTACTGTGTCTAACTTCCTGTTGGGGGATGACTGGATACCACATACCGGAGTGTCATACAGCGGTGCCTTAATTTAACGCTACTGCTCATTCAATATCTTTTTTTTTTTTTTTCCTCTTTCTGGGGGTAATTGTCTTGTAAGAGCAATATGTCGTAAGCTGCCAGCTATTCTCGTGTACAGCGTGGTATTAATTGATTTTATGTAATAATTGATTGGTCAATTCCAGCAAAGTGGTCGCATTTTTTTATTTGTCAGCAGTGGTACTAAAATAAGATCATTTTTTTTTTTTTGCCTTTATTGATTTGTTATGGATAGGACAGATCCGGAACTCTTTTCGTCGGTCGATCATGTGAAATTTTGACACTATTTAGGCTACAAGTAACTTTCCTGAACCTATAGTTGACGATTTCAAATAATTTCGAGATATTATATAAAGGCAAAATTTTTTTTCTAATTTTTTTCTAATTTTTTTATTTTTTAATAATTAATTAAGTATATGATAATTATAATAATTTTTTTAATAAATATATATATTTGATTAATTATTAAAAAAATTAAAAAAAAAAATAATGAGAGAATTTTTGTCCATTATATAATAGATTTGAACGTGAAATAATAGTATGTAAGCCCACGAATTTTTCACTTTTTTCCAAAGAAGGACGTAGTTCGATTTATTTTAGATAATAGATCCATGGCACCATAAATACTTTGTAAAACTCCGAAAGACCCTTATATTTTGGTTAATTTCAACCAACCACATTTAAATGGACATATACACATTATTCTGTAACCCACGAATGCTCATTAAACACATTTATTCAATAAACATTCTATTAAGATATAAAATTTGAAATTATACTCTATGCGAGTACAACAACTTAAATACCAAAAAAGCCCTATATAATTAAATTATTTTAGATAATAACCCACCAAAACTATTTACACAACAATTGATAAGTAATACTAAACCAATGAAAAAAATATTCAAATGCAAGCAATCAATTAATTTTAAATTTTCAGCTCCATTTAACTGAAAACAATTTGATCAAGAAAAAAAAATCGAATCAAATTGAATAGATTTAACTGCACAAATTAATAAAATATGGTTGAATTTGTAGGTGTGTTTGATCTTTCAGTTGTCATTTCTCTATCAATTTCCTTATTGCTTAATTAAGATATAAATCACACGTTGAAATTTTTAGTCCTATAAACTAAAATCCATAGCTAATCCATCTTTGTTAGCAATACTTGGACCTTGTGATTTACATTACAGTTCGTCTCCAAAGCCTAACGTGATCTAGGATGACCCGACTTGAATATTCACTTTTTAGTTTTTGTTGGTAGAGCTTGAGACTAAATTAAACACAACGCAACTAATTTTGTTTTCATGAATTCCATTTATCATTACGGTAAAACACATTTGAGTATAAATTATAGCAGTTTAATGGAATTAGAAGCGTGTTTAAGGGTGAGTGTAAGGAGCAAAATAAAATTAATTTAATTCTATAACATTGTCTATTCCTATATATAATAGTAGTTTAAGCTATAAGCACGGTAGTAAAAATTATTTTTTAGTAATGAGGGTGCCGAAAGTATTTTAATGGATTTAAACACCTTTAGTTCTTATCAAAACAGTGGGTGTGGGGTATACTTTTTATAGTTTTAAATAGCCCACCCTTAATAATATCACCAATGATCAGAATGCTTAGATTTAGATAACAACTTGTAACAAAGGTATATGTATTCCAATTGTACTTATTATTCCAATGAATATCACTAGGTCAAGGGCCACATTTATACAAATTGACAAATTATTTGTTTTTTCGAATACATAAAAACTCATGGGCTCAATTAGCACCTTTTTTTTTTTTAAAAGGAAACTATGAGAGAATTTCAAAATAGTCTAAGGAAGCTTCATTGTTTCGTCATCACACAGTTCGATGTTAAAATTAGAAGAATTAGTACAATTAGTTGTAAGTTACATTACAACTCTGGTTCCCATCTGTAGTGATCAAGTTGGATGGACATGGAGCATGTTTCGTTTGACTAATGTACTGCGAAAACTAGTGGATATTTTACGCGTTTGCACCATGTGATTCATTCAGCCAACTCTCTATATATAAGAAGATATCTATGGCTGTATTTCAAAATATATTAAGTCGGGACAAGTGAAATAATCATGCAACATACGTAACCGTCGTGCAAAACGGGGGCTGCTCGTTGATTATTTATTCAATGGAGTGAGTGAGTGAATGAGTGAGATTCGAATGACAAAATCCTTGATGATTCTGAGGTGAGATCATTGAAATCCAAGATGATACGTCTTTGATGAAGTGTGAGAGAGATACATAGTTCAAATTTCACAGGAGCAGGATGTGAGCTAATTTATTTATTTGGCCGGAAAGCAAGGAAAAACAACATGCCTTGTTCGGATTCGGCCTGTAAACCGGGGCCAGGCCCAATCTTCATTCCATAGGCCCGGCCTGGGCCGAAGCTTGTCCTAAAATTCTAAATTCCAAAGGATTCAATGAAAATCAATAAGCTTATAGTTAAGTGTTAAGTGGGAAAAAATTAGCACTAACAATATTCATAGTAAGAGTTCAAGATCATAAAAATATTTATTTTAAAGGATCAATACACATGCTACGAGGGTCTTGCAAGCCAGTATTCGGGAAAAAAAAAAAAAAAGGATTCAATGAAGAAAGAAAGTTGAAGGAAAACTGGATAAGTAAAAGGTCTTGCAAGCCAGTATTTAGAAAAAAAAAAGGAGACTCAATGAAGAAAGGAAGTTGGAGGAAACCTGGATAAGTAAAGGACTCGCTAATAAAGTACTAAATACTAAAATGAAAATTATAATCAGAACGTTAGTCATAATTTTAATTTCTCTTTTTTTCTTCTCTGATTAAATTGATATAGTATAATGAAATTAGTGGGTTGAAATCACCATATAAAATGGTGAGTTGAATTCTAATCATAATGCTAGTCATTTTTTTTTAATTGATGTTGTAGAATAAAATGCAATTGCTAAGTTACCTTTTAAGTAACTGACTCTCGGCTTGATCAATTGTTGATTAAATTTATGTAAAAGTAGTAATTGACTGATAATAAATTGTAATTTACAAAAATAATAATTTAGAGAGATCTTAAAATTGATGGGTTGAATTCAACATATGTTACATCACTATGTATAATTTTTTTATTGACTTTCACTTTTGTATAAATAAATTTATGTAAAGCATGTGATTCTTACATTATTCAAATTCTAAAAGCCGAAACTAATGAAGATTCAAACAAGAAAATAATAATTCAAGGTATACTAGCCTTCTTACTTCTTAAATATTATATAATATACAATATGATATAAAAATTGGCTAAGGAAGTCTCAAACTATCTATAATTTTATAATTGTCAATGTTCCTCTCCTATCTTAAGCAACATTCTAGTTCACCATTGATCCACGCCCGCGTACGCGTTCATCTAAAAAATAACCCCAAACATTTGTTTTGGAACTAACCCTAAAATTTTCAAATATATAGATCATTGCTAACATCCAAATGCATCATAATTCAACTCTACTCTATTTAAAAAAAAAAAATTATTCAATAAAAATTGGTGCAAATTGTCTATCAATAAAATCTCTTAAGTGGAAACAAGATTTTAGATATTTGAATTTCACTACATGGGTGGAAAGAAATTAAGCTATAATAAAAAAAAAAAATTGAATTATACAGCTAGCTGATACTAAATAAAACCTTGTATGATAGTATGTTAGGTAGCTCTATCTTAAAAGTTAGAACAATAAAATATTTACCCTACTATATTTTAGAGAATATGTTAATTTAATCCAACACTTATAAGATGAAAATATTATATTACCTATATTATTTTTATCAAAATAATTATCTAAAAATTACACTAATGAATTTTTATTTGAACAGCAACTATAGCACCTCCACGATAAGTAGGGCGTAAATAAGGCATAGTTGGTTTCTCGTTGGTTACGTTCACTAGTTATTAAACAGGAAACCAATCACTAAGCATAGGTTTCCTTGACATTCTTTGATATTATTTTATTACAACGTAAGTGAGACGTGAACATCACAACAATTGGGCGTTTTGACCATGTATTGTCTTTATTCCACGGGCGACCATGGCTAATCTAAACACACACTTACCAACCGAACCTCGGTCGATCGATAAGCAGATAAGAACAAGAATTTCGATACGTCTTTGGATTGGTTGGATTCTTTAAAATCATTGCATCTTCACTAACAATAATTGATGTGTTAGTGTTACTGAGGTTTCGTACTATCGTTTGTTGTAGAACTTCTTGCCCGTGTATATCTAATTTAAGAGCTTCCAGGCTCATCGAATGATCACCAAAAGAAAATTAATATTCACATAAAAGACGAATCAGAGTTTCAAAATTCATTCTGCTCCCAATGAAAGTTATATTAATTCTGCGAGTGACTGTACATGTGTTCTTTTAATCTAGTAAAATATGCTAATAGCTAAGAAAGAGTAATGATATTTGGGTACGTAGATTCATATATATATTCTTTTCATTGAAAGTCATAACAAACCATTAAATTTTTGCATTACTAGTACTAATTCTTTTCACTATTGTATTTAAAAAAAAAAAAAACTGTAGCAGCAGTAATAACTAACAAACCGGACTTTTATAATAATAACTGTAGTAAAAATAAACTATACTACAATTTACCCTTTTGTCGCTGATCATGTCTCACATTAATTGACCAAGTATCTGTTGGGATTATGTGCTCTTTAAAGCATATTGATTTTTTGATTAATAAAATATTTCAAATATTTATTCAGATATTTTGAATTGCATTAATATTTTGAGCAAAGTCCATTTAATCATATTATATGTATTTATGCGATCACCATGTGGATTCACGGAAGACATAAATACAAGTTATCTTATGATTAAATAAGTTAAGTTCATGAGTTGATAAATAAAGTTGGGCACTTTATTTAGGTATAGATCGTAATAAATTCATTGAGTGATTTGTCTTAATCATGTATGAATTTATTGATGTAGTTGTCTACATTGAATCTGGATCACATATGAGATTTAATTAACCTAAGTAATAACCATCGGACTTATTAAATCTCATAGGCATTGATTCATCGTAATCTTAATCTTGAGTTAGTTATGATTTCATGATTGTAGTTGTTATTTCATTTGAGTTACCAATGGGCATGACATACACATGTAGTCTAGATTACCCAAGTATCTTGGTGGGAGCAATTACAAGTATTGAAATTGTAGATTAACAATATAGAATTTGTACGACACATCTCTTGATGGGTTTTCGATTTGATCATAGAAATTCTCCGGCAGAGTGTCTCAACATAAATAAGTATATTGAAAATGATCATTAGAAAACCAAGAAGTATCAAGGAAAAGATGTAATTAAATTGATTGGACGATTGAGATATCAATTTAAATTAACGATGTGGTACAAAGGATTGTGCAAGAAAGAAATCAATGTGGCTTGGGGAATTATATTCGAGCATACAATTATGGAGGTCGGTTCAATCTTATAGTGGAGTAGAATTGGAATTAAATAATTATATTTGTTTAATTACAAATTTAATTATTGTAGCCACTATTGTATGTTCCCAAATCCCAGGTTAGCTCATTTAATTGACAACACCATCATCTGGATCCAAAAGCAAGAAAACCGACATATCGGATGAAAATTATAATTATAATATTTGTTAAGGCCTAGTATGTTATATTAAAGTGTAAATGGGAGCTTGTAATATTTTACAAGGTGGTCTCCTAGTTTGTTACACATTCCTTCCACTTTTAGGTAAGTGAGAGATAGTTAAAAGAAGAATTCTATTTTAAATAGAAATCCTAATTCTAACATATTAGGGTTTTTCATAAGATATTATAAAAAGGGCTTTATACTCTTAAATTAAGATCTAAGAGGAGAACCCTAAGGATTCTAAGAAAAATAAAGAAGGCATATAAGAGGAGCCAGTTGCAATTGGGGAGTGGTGAAACAGACGCCCACACGTCCAGTGTTGATCAAACTTGAGTCATAGCCTGGAAGATCGTTTGAAGGCGGATCTACAACTCTCAATTGTTCATCTTCTCAAAACATCAAGGTATGAATTTCTAGATTACTTAATTTTTATATATTGTATGAGATCGGTCCTAAAAAGTTTTAATTGAAAAATTAAAAAACTTAATTTATTTTCCAACATTTGAGTGATGATCATGTCAAATCACTAGCTGTTAGTTGCACAATCTGTAACGTAGTCGGAGCTCATATGGCCTCGTGCTCGGAATAAATAGTCAAAAATTGAAGCATAACTGGATTAATTGACCAAAATTAGTAATAATGAATAACTGTGGTGGGGGAATTTATGTCACCGTTGACAATAATAATAGAGGCAATATAAAGCAAAGTATTCCAAAAAATGAATATAAAAAATGCAAGTACTTCCATCAAGGAATAAAAGGAGTAACAATTTTATTTCAGATTTGGATGCATGCATTAGATTATCAAATATGAGACAAACAAGTTTTCTTTTTTTAATAAATTCTTACAGTTGACTTCCATATTTTTAAGCCCATCACCAAATTTGAAGCAAGTAAAGCTACGTTTGCTTCCTATAAATACATCACACTAATAACATCCAAGTCATTCAAATTCAATCTCTTTAATTCCCTAGCCAGTCTAAAACAATTATGGCTTCAAAGCTCTTCTTTCTTATAACATTACCTGTTCTCATTGCTCTTCCTTTCTTTGCCTATCCATCTTATGCAGCAGATGGTGTTGATCCAACAACTCCTGTCCCACCAGAAACCATTTGCATGTACACTCCAAAACCTTACGATTGCAAATCAGTGCTTCCTGCTACCCCTAACCAAACCGCAGATACCTACACCTATTGTCGATTATCCATCCGTAAAGCTTTATCGCAAACTCAAAAATTCGTCAACTTAGTTGACAATTATCTTAAATCCGGATCCACATCATCAATCAGTGCAATCAGCACTCTAGAAGATTGCCGTTTACTATCTGGTCTTAGCATGGACTATCTATCAAGCACTTACCAAGCTGCCAATACCTCTAGCCGAATTCTGCCAACCATCCAAGCTGATGACGTGCAAACTCAGCTTAGTGCCATCTTAACGAACCAACATACCTGTTTAGACGGCGTCCAAGACTCTGCTTTGTCCGAGAGCATAAAGAATGGCCTCTCTGTCCCGTTACTTGAGGACATAAAACTTAGCAGTGTCTTGCTTGCTCTTTTCAAAAAGGGTTGGGTTGGTGAGAAGAAGATAGTAACCTCATGGCAGCCTTCAAAGCCGCAAAGTATGTTCGGCCAAAGTGGTCGTTTACCACTGATTATGTCTGACCGAATTCGAGCAATCTACGACTCTGTAAGAGGAAGAAAACTCACAGGTGGTGATGAAGGAGTCCTGGTGACCGATATTGTGACGGTTGCTCAGGATGGCACTGGAAATTGCTCCACCATCACTGATGCTATTGATGTAGCTCCAAACAATACAGATGCCAGCAATGGATACTTCCTGATTTATATCACCGCGGGTGTCTATGAAGAATACATCTCCATTCCTAAGAATAAGAAAAATTTGATGGTGATCGGAGACGGCATCAATCAGACAATAATCACAGGCAATAGAAACGTTGTTGATGGATGGACTACTTCCAATTCTGCAACTTTCAGTAAGCTACCTACCTACCTGTATATGCACAATTAGTCTTTGTTATGTTCTAGTGCCAAAAATATATTAATCAACTGGATTATTCTAATATTGACTTTATTATATATCAATAAATTAAATATATTGCAGTCGTGATGGCACCAAACTTTGTTGCATCGGACATAACTATTCGCAATACGGCTGGAGCAATCAAGCACCAGGCCGTGGCACTGCGCAGTGCAGCGGATTTGTCTACATTTTATAGCTGCAGTTTTGAAGGGTACCAAGATACATTATATACACATTCTCTAAGGCAGTTCTACAGAGAATGCGATATATATGGTACAGTTGATTTCATATTTGGAAACGCAGCCGTTGTTCTACAAAACTGTAACATTTATCCCCGGCTGCCAATGAGTGGACAATTCAACGCCATCACCGCACAAGGTCGGACCGATCCTAACCAGAATACTGGCATATCCATCCATAATTGCCAAATTAGGGCATCCAGTGATCTTGCTTCGAGCAGTGAAACGGTGCAGACGTATCTGGGGAGGCCGTGGAAGGAGTACTCTAGAACTGTTTATATGCAATCTTTCATGGATAGTTTGATAAACCCTACTGGTTGGCGCGAATGGAGCGGCGATTTTGCATTAGCTACATTGTATTATGCCGAGTACAACAATACTGGCCCAGGATCAGACACTACCAATAGGGTGACTTGGCCTGGTTACCATATCATCAATGCCACAGAAGCCGCTAATTTCACTGTTTCTAATTTCTTGTCTGGGGACAATTGGTTACCGCAAACTGGAGTGCCTTACAACGGTGGCTTCATTAGTTAATTTTGTTAATTAAGCTACTCATTCTGTGAAGCTATCGTTTTTTTTTATAATTACCTTTTTTTTTTCTTTTCTCGGGCAATTGCTTTTGCAAACTCAATAAGTGTGTGATACACAAGCTATCCGAATGTACAATTGTATTGATAATAAATTTAATATATGAACTGCTGTTGTTTTGTTTTGGTTTTTTTTCTTTTTCTTTTTCGCACTAGAAGTACTCCAATAATTAAGATGATTAAATAATGTTGTTTTCAAAATTGATGATGAAATATCCACAACAGTGAATCCTCCCCACTACTTTTTATAATGCTACTTATTTCCTAAATTTTACAAAACTCTATCATTACGGTAACAAACCTTAACGTTTATGTCAATAATCCTAATTCTGTTAACGTCTATTGTTAACAAATATGCGCAAATAGCCCATTTGAAAGAAGAAATATTTGGCTCTCGAGATTTATTAATCCAAAATTCTATTAGCTACTACTAGACTTTTCTAAAATAAAATCCTTTCCAACATTCTTCTTTAAAAATACTATCGTCATTGTCGTAGATTGGAAAAATGATTAAAATAAAACCCCTCCTGTTGTCTGATCGGTGAAGTTAACCATTTTCTCTCTTGTGTTTTAAAATGTACCGAAATCTCTTAATGTTCTAATGTTAAATAATAGGAAAATTATCATTGTACCATCTTTCTTTTGTTATATGTACATCTAATCACTACAAAATTTTGACATATTCTTTGAACCACACATTTACTTTTAAACTTGTATTAATCAACTACTTTGATACTATAAAATAACTATTTTACCCTTAAATAAATTAAAATACTATTTATTTTATAAAATGTCAAAAAATAAAAAATTATAATTAAAAGATTATCCTAAATTTAATAAAATAAATAAATATCAAAATCCAAATATGTTAATCTTTTTATAATTATAATTTCATTTTAATTTTTTATAATTATAATTTCGTCATAGGAAAGTTTCTTAATTTTAATTATAAGAAAGTTTATAATTATAGAAAGTTTTTCTCTTCATGTTAATTTTTGTAAACTTCAATATACTTAATTTAATTACAATAATTAAATAAAACTATCATTACAAAAAAATTAAAAAATTAACATGATAATTTTTAAATAAATTATAATTATAAAAAATTAAAATTTTAGATATTTTTGATTGATTTATTTTATTAAATTTAGTGTATTCTTGTAATTATAATTTTTATTTTTTAAAATTTTATAAAATAAAATAGTATTTTAATTCATTTACAGGTAAAATAGTTATATTTGTGTTAAAGTGGTTAACTAATATAAGTTTAGAAACAAAGATGGTCTAAATAACATACTAAAATTTTATGATAGTTAGAAGTATATATAACAAAAAAAGGTGTTGTATTGATAATTTCCCTAAATAATGTGAAACAGGGCAGTTTAAGATCATTTTTGTATTAGACAAATCCGACTGTTGAAATTCACGGGCTTTAGCACTAATTTTAATGTAAAAAATTAAAGTTGACAATTAATAAAATATATATTATTGACATAAAAAACTTTCTGGTGGATAAATATTAAATTTCGCCAAATAAGGAAATGTTTTAGTTGATTTCAGTCGTTGCTATTTTGCAAGCAATTTGGAAAAAAAAAAAATGCCAACGCATGCATATGGAACTTTTAAGTAAGCGTCAATGCAAGTAAACGAGGCTTCCATGAAATTTACATTATGTCACGGGCACTTCAAGTAAAGTGCAATTTTGCTGAAATTCAGAAACCAAATGGTAACTTTTGCTAATATTTAGGTTATATATATATATATATATATAATTTAACTTTTGAATAGATATAATCGGTTAAATATATGAATTTAAATGATATATTTATTTTTTTCTAAATCTCTGATAATAATTAATAGGAATTAATTTTTTTTCTCAACTTAAAAAGTCTAAAAACTAGTAATTTTATATTTATGCCCTTACAAATTTAAAAAATTTTGACAATTTTTTTAGAATTTCAATTATAAAATAATCCATCATTGTTGTATATTATGACATTCATAAATTTTTTTAAGGCATATAGATATTTTAATTTAATTTAATATTTTAGTAAAAACTTTAATTATGTTTTACAAAATTTATTTAGTCTCAATTTTAGTTAATGTGAAATCATATGCATAGCAAAATTTCAATTTAGAGTGATTATGTATCTACCTATCGTAGGACCAATCATGATAAATTATTCGGTGTTTTGCAATTAATTGTCCATTTATAATTATTGATTATGGATTGTGTTATGGATTATTATTGTTATAACCAAGATCCATACGAGTGATGATATTGTCCTGTCAAAAAATCACTTTCTACTGAGTGGCTTAATTATCCTGTCAATAATAGGTTAATGTTGGTGTTATATTCAACTTGTCTGCTTTATCTTTGGGTTAGAGCACTCCTATATTGTTAAAAGATATTTCATATATTGTGTTGTTAATGAATAATTATAAAATGATAAATCATTGTTTTCATTGTTTATGGCATGATTTTATTTTCAGATGCCTAATAATATTTATTGTTAATTCATCAGCTTTAAATATTATTTCTTTTCTTCAAGTTGGCTCCATAAGACTTTGACTGAGATAAAATTATGAGGACTGCTGTGAATTCGTCATGTTCTATTTATCTACATTGAATAGAGACTTGGCTTTGAGAGTTGATAAACCATCCAAGCCCACAGATAAGAGCACTGCTACTGAAAGGGCAGAGTGGATGGCTTGGGATGAATCCAATAAACATTGTCTGGACACAATGAAATACACAATTGATAGAACGATCAGAGATAATATCCCTATATTTGACAAGGTTAAAGATTATTTGGTAGCAATAGAAAGAACTTTAAAGAAAGTAGACAAGGTTGAAAATAGTAACTTTCTGAGACTGCTTGCTAATACCCAATATAATAGTGTATTTGGGGTGAGAGAACACATTCTCAAAATGACCAGTTACTATAAGAAGCTGAAAGATATAGATGTCAGTTTTCCTGATAATTACATGATATTCCAAATTTTTGAATCTCTTCCACTATAATTCAACAATCTGAAAAGTCAATACAATACTCAGAGAGACACTTAGAATATCAACGAGTTAATTACTTATGTAGTTCAAGAAGAGCAATCACTGAAGAAGGAAAAATCCCACATTGTTATGATGACCACTACTCAAGAGAATATGAGTGTTAAAAAAAAGCTCTTTAAAGGGTAGCAATAAATTTTTTAAGAAGAATAAGTTTGGAAAAAAAAACTTCACGTGACAAATCTTCTACTACTTCTGATTCCACTTCTGAAGGCGTTAAGGGACAATATCATTTCTGTAAGAAACTTGGGTATAAGAAAATTGAATACAGAGGATTCAAAGCATGACTAAAAAATAAAGATATTCATGTAGCTTTTGTGGACTTTGAATCCAATCTCATTGATGTTTCTTCTAATACTTGGTTGTTGGATACTAGTGCGACCATTAATATAACAAATTCTTTACATGAATTCAAAAGCAAGAGGGAGCCCAATAAAGGAGAGCTAATTGTACATATGGGCAATAGAGTAAAGGCCAGAGTTAAAAACATAGGAGCTGTCAGACTACACCTAACAACAAGCCAATTTTTGGATCTATCAGATACAACTTATATTCCTTCTATTAGGAGAAACTTGATATTAGTATCTATTGTAGATAGATATGGCTATACTTTTCATTTTGGTGACAAAAAAATTTACTTATTTTGCAACTCAGAGCTAGTTGGTTCTGACACTCTATATGGTGGCTTATATATGATTGATTTATTTTTTTTAAGCTGTTGAATCATCATCCAGTGCTCATGTTATGAATATTATTGGCTTTAATTGTAAAAGGGTAGATGAAAATTCCTTTATGTTGTGGCATAAACGATTAGGTCACATTTCCAAATAGAAAATGAAAAGACTCATTAAAAAATGTATTCTCCATAATCTAGATTTTTTTTATTTTGACACTTATGTTGATTATGTCAAAGGCAAACTTACTGTCAAAATTAGAAAAAAGAAAACTTGGAGAAGTCATTAGGTTATAGAATTGATACATACAGATATCTGTGGGCCGTTTACTCCTATTGCTATAGGTGATTATAAGTACTTTATCACATTCATCGATGACTTTTCTTGTTATGATCATGTTGAGTTTCTTATTAAAAAATCTGAATCCTTATCTGTTTTTCAAGTCTTTAAGGCTAATGTTGAGCTCCAAAAGGACACAAAGATTAAATCAGTAAGATCAGATAGAGGTGGTAAGTACAATGGGCGATATGATGAAACTGAGTGTAATTTTGGACCTTTTGTTAGATTTCTTCAAGAATGCGGAATATAAGTTCAGTACACAATACCTGGCATTCCTGAACAGAATGAAATTACATAATACCTTCCTTGACATGGTGCGGTGCATGTTGAACAATTTCTCCTTATTAGATTTTTTGTAAGGTGAAGCCTTGAAAACTACTACTTACATTTTGAATCAAATACTCAGTAAGTTAGTGCCCAAAACTCCTTATCAATGATGGTCAGAAAAAAAACCTAGTCTTCGTCATTTTCATGTCTAGAGATGTATATCAAAAGTGAAGCTTTATAATCCACAAGAAAAAAACTTTATTTGAAAACTATTATTGATAATTTTATTGGCTATTGTACAGGCTTAAGAGATTTTAAATTTTATTATCTTTCCCATATTATTAGAATCATTGAGTCTGATCGTGCCATATATTTTGAGAATGATAAGATTTTGCCCGTCCCATCTTATCCAGCTTCTGCAATGAAATTACTATATATTGATGTTCATTCTCTTAATCCTGAACCTCATCATGTTTTGGAGCCTATGGCTATGGATAATAATGTCACTGATGTGCAATTGAAAAGATGATTATGTAGTTGACTTACAGGAACATGATATTTATGATGATTATGTAATTGACTTATATGAACATGATATTTATGATGATTATGTAGTTGACTTACAGGAACATGATATTTATGATGATTTATCATCTGACCTTGTTACCTTTCAGGGGGCTATCAGTTATTCAGAGTCTTCATCTTGAACACATGTCATATAGGATGAGATGGCATCTATGTACCACAATGAGGTTTGATGTATGCTCAAGATTGTACAAGCCCTGACATTGCTTTTGCAGTGGGTGTACTTGAAAGATACTTGAGCAATCTTGGTTTTGAATAGTGGAATGCTGCAAAGAAAATGCTCAGATATTTACAAGCCACTAAAGACCTTGTATTGACATATCAGCAATCTGACTACCTAAACATAGTTGGAAGACAAGAAATCCATATTTGGTTATATTTTTTTGATGGCAGGAGAAGCTATATTATGGAAGAGTATCAAGCAGACATTTATAGTTTTTTCAACAATGAGGGCAGAATATGTAGCATGTTTTAAGGCTATACGTTAAGCTTTATAGATACAGAATTTTATCACAGAGCTAGATTTTTTGTTGGCTGTGCCAAGACCATTAAAGATATATTCTGATAATTCTGTAATTATTTCTTTCTCTCGGAATACCGGGAGTTCCTCGTGCTTCAAGCATATTTATGTTAAATACTTATTTGTGAGAGAGAAAATTACTCTATTTTATGTATTAATAGAGTATATACCCACAGAACTCATGTTAACTGATCCACTTACTAAAGCTTTAACTCAAAAGTGTTTAGGGATCATATGACTCATATGGGATTGTTAGAATCCTCTTTTATATGTTGAGTCAGTGAGAATTCTGATTTGTATTATATGTGACCACTTAAATAAAATTTTGTATTACTCATATTTTGTTATTATGCATGCATATTGTTATAAAACATTGATATACTATATATTGTGTACACATTTGGTTGGATATGACATTATGTATGTCGTGAGGATATTGTGGTCCGAGGCATGGACATTTTGAACTAAAGCATTTTAGCTTGACTTTAGTGTGCTTTCTTAAGATATTTGGTTTCAATAGCATTATGGTTATAAGAAAGCACTGCTTTCTTGAGATATCTTGGCACTAGTCTTATTATGATGAAATAGAAGCTTGCTTCTTGAGAAAGTTTAATCTAGTCTCATTATGATTATATAGAAGTGATGGTCTAGGAGACATTTTGGTTTTGTCTCATTTTGTTAAACATGTGAACTTTATGAAAATAAGTATGTTGATCATATTTTCATGTTATTTTCATGATTATATTTGTATACTACTACTTAGTCATGTGTTTATAGGTATCTTATTGTGTGGAGCATCTTGTCGGTACACACATGATTTAATACTTATGACACATTTTGGACTTATTTATGTTTAGATGATTGCTCACATTTAACCTTTTACTATAATTACATATTGATTAATTCGGTTGTTTTCAAAATATTTTATTTTAAAACTATGATTAGAATGACTTATACCAGTCCAAGTGGGATTGTTGTATTTATTTCTCACATATTGTGAACTATCATAAATTATTTTAATTATTTTTTATTTTACCGAATTAATACGTGACTAATGTCAAATATTAAAGAACAATCTTAACAGACTCATTTATTAAGTAATCAAATATTGTGTTAATAAGTATGATTTTGTCATACTTTATATAGTAATATATTATAGATAAATATAATTTTTAATTGTGTTATTATAGCTCATAATGAGATATGCAATTTTGTACTACCACATGAGGGGTCCCTGCACTCAACCACAATATTTAAGTGACTTTAGTACATTGAAGTTAATTATTGACAAATTTAGGGCATGAGTGCAGTACACCTCTTTTCCTCTTTTCTCTCCCAATTTTATTGTTTATATGCACAATACACTCAAAAAAATTTTGATTTGAGGTAAAGGAAGCAGCTTGCAAGACTTGGATCTATTTCTTGGCAATCCATACAAACTCTACAACAAGTTTGTAAACTTGGATTTATAGCTAATTAAGGTAAATTTTGAATATTTTTTTTAAAAATATGTGTTTAATTGGAAATGCAAAATCAAGAACATTAAATTCAAATTTAATTCAACAAAATATTCACAAAAGATTATAAAGATAAATAATGTTAATTATTTGAAGAATATAAAAAAAATAATATACTACTATATATCACATATTATGAAGATGAATAATAATGCTAATTATTTACTTAAGGATGAAAATAAATTAATTAGATAGATGTTTTAGAGAACATCTTTTAATGATGTCATTCAGACTTTTAATATTAAGTAAAAAATTTAAAAAATTAATTTAGTAACTTATAATTGAAACTTTTCATTAAGTTAAAAAATAAATGGATTTAATGACTTATCTAATTGAAATTAAGTTATTAAATTTTAAAAACAAACGTCCCCTTATATAGTGACGTAAATTGGATTCATTTTAATCACATCAACAATTGGTTTTTTTTTTTTTTTTGTCTGGAGGTAGCGAGGAAATTTATTCACGAGAGAAAACCAAAATAATTGACTTTCATTATATCCTTAATAGTAATTTCAGAAAAGCATATTTTTCAATTAATCGGACGGATGAGTTTTTTTCTTTTTCTTATTCAACCCCAACCTGAGTTGATGCAGATTCATTCCTTCGCTTTGATTGTGTGATGTGTCCTCAAGTCATCAGACGTGGAACCAAAAACCCGCTTCAAAATATTAACTTAATTTGTTTGATTATTTAACCAAGGCGAGACGCACGTGAGCGTGACAAGTGTTGGGCTTGTTGACCATATAATTTAGGCTGCATTCCAGGCACATATATTCAATTTATTTTTGGAGATTAGATTATTTTTTAATAATCGGGACCATGGAAAAAACCTGAAGCTTAATTTAATGTCTCATGATTCTATTAGCCCAAGATGTAAAATCATTTAGGCCAGAAGCCAAAAGCTTCGTATTCGAAGTGTTTCAACGCTTGAGACCTTATTGTAGTTGTTGTAAGGCATATGCATTTCTTGTATTGCATTCTCTAATGTTTTATACAAGTGTGATAGTGTGATGATGATAAGTTACAAGGTTAGATGAGACCTAGTGATATAGATGTGTGCAAGTGATAACTTATAGTAAAAGTGATCACAAAAGATATGTTTGCACTTATACCGAAGAGAGTAACGCCAATTGTTGTCACCTGCATTCCCCAACTTTCAATTCTCAGATACTTTTGAAAGTTGCCGGTAGATATCTCAACTGGACTGGACTGTAACTATGTTTAATCAAAGTGGGCTTAGCCGACAATCATATAACATTGTTATAACATAGTTGCCTTGAATTTATTTGGTTTTCTGACAATAGGTTTCTTCCTATTCAGAAAACATTCTAGCACATTCCATATGTTAGTTTTATTGCATTGACATTAACCCTTTATTTTTAATAGTATCGGCACATATCTAACTATAAGTTTTTAATTAACACCACACATATCTATGCTCTTAGGATTTAAATTGATTATTAGCGATTATTAATTTTGTAAAGCATATGAAGAAAAATTATGTTAATGTTACAACTTCTAGCTACTGTCTAAGTCTCGGAAATTTATTCCTGCATGTAAATGAGTTATTCTAACGTAATAACCCGAAAGAGATTGGACTAAATATTCGATATTTTATTTCAATTGCAAGGTAATTCAAACCTAATTCCTTAAGCTGGCTGAAAATTAGTAACGTATGTGTCCGTGCAAGACAATCTTAGTGCGTATCCACAAGGAACCGAAACCATGTTTGATATTGAGATGCTGTGGAAAAGAAAATTATAACTATGAAATAGATTAAAAGTAATATAGAAATATGATTTTTAAATAATAATTTTAATAAAAAAATATAAAAATATTATAAATTTTTCATCATACTATTATTAGATCAACTTAATTTAATTTTCAAAACATAATAACTAATATTTATCAAATACTTTAATATGAAAACTTTTTTGTTATAACTGTCATATTTCAATCCCAAATAAAATATTAATTTGTCTACCCATCCTGACTCACATTCTGTCGCCCCACAAGGAAGATATGCTCAAACATTAATATTAAAAGCAAAGATTGCCGAAGAATGAATATAGCAGGCACGTTATATGAGTAGATAAATTTAACAAACAATTTTATTCCAAAATTGGTTGCATGCATTAAGTTATTTAGTTGAGACCGCGTGTTTGATAAAGTCTCATAAGCCGACTTCCATATGTGTAAATGCTGAATCAAATAAAGCTCCCTGTCCCTCCTATAAATTCACCTAAACACTAGCACAAATCATTCCAGCGTAACTCAATCTGTTTCATGGTGTAAAAATATTATGGCTTCCAAACTCTTCTTTCTGATCATAACATTACCAATTCTCATTGCCCTTTCTTTCTTTGCCTATCCATCTTGTGCTCTAACGTCAGATGTTGCTCCAACAACTCGTTTCACACCAGAAACCATTTGCAAGTACACCCCAAATCACTCCTATTGCAAATATATGCTCGCTAATGCTAACCCAACCGCCGATGTCTACACCTATGGTCGCTTCTCCATCCGCAAAGCCTTTTCGCAATCTCGTAAATTCTTGAACTTAGTTGACACATATCATAAACGGCGGTCCACATTATCAACCGCTGCTATTCGGGCGCTGGAAGATTGCAATTTACTAGCTGACCTTAACATGGACTATCTTTCAAGTTGCTTTCAAACTGTCAATACTACTAGTGAAATTCTACCCACCATGCAAGCTGATGACGTGCAAACTCGGCTTAGTGCCGTCTTAACAAACCAGCAAACCTGTTTAGATGGGCTGCAAGCCACTGCTAATTCAGCCGAGAGCGTAAAGAATGGTCTCTCTGTCCCTCTCTTTGAGGACACAAAACTTAGCAGCGTCATGCTTGCCCTTTTCAGAAAAGGTTGGGTTGACAAGAAGAAGAAAGTAGCCACCACATGGCATCCCACAAGGACGCAACGTCTGTTCGGCAAAGATGGACATGGACATTTACCATTGATAATGTCTGACGAAAATCGTGCAATTTACGAGTCTTTAAGCAGAAGAAAACTCAAAAGTGACGATGGAGGAGTCTTGGTGACCAAAATAGTGACAGTGAGTCAGGATGGGAAGGCAAAGTTCTCGACCATCAATGATGCTATTAAGGCAGCTCCAAACAATACAGATGTTACCGATGGATACTTCTTGATTTATATCAAGGAGGGTGTCTATCAAGAATACATCTCCATTGCTAAGAACAAGAAAATTTTGATAATGATCGGAGACGGCATTGGTAAGGCGATAATCACTGGCGACAGAAACTTTGTTGATGGATGGACTACTTTCAATTCTGCAACTTTTGGTAATTAAGCTATACATATAATTTATTTATTTATTTATTAGTTGTTATGGTCTAGCCAGCATAGATATATACATACACTATGTACATACGTTCTAGTACTGCCTCAAATATTAACGATCGACTCATTGTTATTCTAATTAATGAATTTATATATTATTATAATTGCAGCTGTTGTGGCACCAAATTTTGTTGCCGTGGACATAAGCTTCCGGAACGCAGCTGGACCAAGCAAGCACCAGGCTGTCGCTCTTCGCAGCGGGGCAGACTTGTCTACATTTTATTGCTGCAGCTTTGAAGGGTACCAAGATAGTTTATACCCCCACTCTCAAAGGCAATTCTACAGAGAATGCGATATCTATGGTACAATCGATTTCATATTCGGAAACGCTGCCGTTGTTCTCCAAAACTGCAATATCTATCTGCGGCTACCAATGAGTGGACAATACAATGTTACATATCGCATCAATTAATTATATTATTTTTTATGTATCGTAGAATTCTTCGTAATCTGAAAATGCCCTCCTCCCAGAACACATTATCATTAGCACGATAAACCAAGCAAAACAATTCATTTCCGTTTAATAGTAGGGAACCCGTATACATCAATGGATGGCCAAGCAAATTTTTCTTACATCAATGATGATTCTTAAATCACGCTCCATGCAACAGCTATATTGAAGTACGTCCACGAAAGGATGGGTCACCCAAATTTGGATTCTGTTGTTCAGGAGGGGCTGATAGATTGCATGGACTTGTGTCAAGAGGCTGTTGATCAGGTTGATGATTCGATTGCTGCTTTGGAAGCAGATGCATTCAAAGATGTTCATACTTGCGTTGATGCTGCCCTTTCTGACGCAGTAGCATGCCAAGAAGCTTTCAGACAACATCCAAATGCTGATGCCAACCTTACTTTAGACAATGGAATCTTTATCAGACTATGCAAAAATGTTTTGGCCGTAAATAAGCAATTGGCTGGAACGCTGAAGTGATCTTATTTTGTATCTCATGAGTTGTTGATTTTTTTTTTTTTTTGGGGTCAATTCTAAGCCTTAATCTTTGTAATCTTACAAGTGTTAGTTATCGTAATGTTCATCATTATTGTTTAATTTTTATAAATTTGAATAAAAGTATAAAATTAACGTAATGAGACAAGAAGTCCAAAAAAAACAAAAAAAAGACAAACATGTGGTAGACTGATTATGGAGTAGTTTGGTAATGCAATAATTTTTAAAATAATAATTATTAATTGTGTTGTGAAAATAATTAGCTGCGAAAATAATTACTTAAACTTTTCGTACAATTTATTTTTATAAGTACTGTGAATTTTAAAAGCTCGTATGTGTTTGATTAATTTTATTATTAAATTTCTGTAAAAAAGTAAATGATTGAATTTGACACAATGTTAAACATAAATTATTTACACATTATGAACGTGCATATAAAATATTTTATATATATATATATAATAATTGATAATTAAAATTAATATTTTATATTCTTAATTTTATATTTTTATGTTGTTATCTCAATATAATTGATAATAATAATAATCTCTTTAAATTAATAATTTTATTTCTTATTTAACAAGGACAATTTTAGATTTTTATAATATATATTAGAATATATATGAAATTGTATTAAACTGATTCTCAAAATCAATTTTGATCAAACTGTACCTATATATAATTTCTAAATTTTATTTTATTTTATATTATTTTTTTGTTTGGTCAAACTGTACCTATATATATAACTCCTAATTTTATTTTATTTTTTTAGTTTTCTTTCTAGAAATGTTTGTGCCATGTTTTGTGCGTTGAAATTTCCCTGATTAACTGTTTGATTGTAAAATAACACCAATTGGTGAAAAAGAATAAAAACTGCGAACGTCATCAATTCGGGAAATAAAAAAAAAATTAGAAAGAAAATGCTTGTCATTTGCTCGAATTAACAAATATATAAGTCCAATTGAAGTAATACCACCAAGCTGTACATTTGGGTAGCTTGGGTGCAACATGCGTCAATCATCATCAAACACAAACAGTTCAAAAAGTGGGTAAAAAAATAAAAATTAAAGAAACAACACGCACGCATCAAGTAATCATCAGCTTATTAACCCACCAGTGTAAGGCACCCCTGTTCGTGGTAGCCATTGATCTCCCAACAGGAAATTAGAGGCGGTGAAATTAGCGGCATCAGTTGCATTAATCACATGGTAGCCAGGCCACGTAACCCGATTGGCAGTGTTAGATCCAGGTCCCCTGTTACCGTACTCCGCATAATATAATGTACCCAGCGCGAAATCTCCAGTCCAAATCTGCCAGCCTGCAGGATTTATCAAACCATCCAGGAAAGATTGCATAACAACAGTCCTCGAGTATTCTTTCCATGGCCTCCCAAGATATGTCGGTAATGTTCGATTGCTCGATGCCAGTTCTTCGGCAGCTCTAAAAGTACAATTATGAATGGACATGCCAGTGTTTTGGTTAGGGTCGGTGCGACCTTGTGCAGTGATGACATTATATTGTCCAATCATTGGTAGCCGTGAATAGATATTGCAATTTTGGAGAACAACAGCAGCGTTTCCGAGTATGAAATCAATTGTACCATAGATATCACATTCTCTGTAGAATTGCCTTAGAGAATGTGCGTATAAAGTATCTTGGTACCCTTCGAAGCTGCAGCTATAAAATGTAGACAAATCCGCTCCACTGCGTAGTGCCACAGCCTGGAACTTGCTTGGACCAGCTGTATTTCGAAAAGTTATGTCCACCGCCGCAAAATTTGGTGCCACCACAGCTGCGAATTTTGCAAGTAGTGAATGAACTGGTTAGAATATATATCCAATACAACAAGTTTACACTGGGGGCAGTAGTAGAACATATATATATATATATATATATATATATGTGTGTAATGAATTAATTAATTACCAAAGGTAGCAGAATTGAACGTAGTCCATCCATCTACAGCGCTTCTGTTGCCAGTGATTATTGTCTGATTGATGCCGTCTCCTATCATCATTAGATTTATCTTGTTCTTAGCAATGGATATGTATTCTTCATAGACACCCTCTTTGATATAAATCAAGAAGTATCCATTGCTAACATCAGTATCGTTTGGAGCTGCATTAATAGCATCATTGATGGTGGAGAACGTTCCCCTTCCGTCCTGACTCACCGTCACTATTTTGCTCACCAATACTCCACCTCCATCACCACTGTTGAGTTTTCTTTTGCAAACAGACTCGTAAATTGCCCGATTTTCATCAGACATTATCAATGGCAAGCGTCCATCTTTGCCGAACAGATGTTGCGTTCCTGTAGGCAGCTGCCATGTGGTTCCTTTCTTCTTCTGACCAACCCAACCCCTTTTGAAAAGAGCAAGCAAGACGCTGCTGAGTTTTGTGTCGTCTAAGAGAGGGACAGAGAGGCCATTCTCTATGCTCCAGGCCGAGACAGCGGCTTGAAGGCCATCTAAACAGGTTTGTTGGTTTGTTAAGATGGCACTAAGCCGAGTATGCACGTCATCCGCTTGCTTGGCAGGCAGAATTTGACTAGTGTTGTTCACAGTTTGAAAGGACCATGAAAAATAGTCCATGTTAAGATCAGCTAGTAAATAGCAATCTTCTAGAGCACGTATGGCAGTAGTCGATAAAGTGGACCGCCGTTTAAGATAATTGTCAATCAAGTTCAAGAATTTACGAGACTGCAAAAAAGCCTCGCGGAAGGAGAATCGACCATAGGTGTAGATATCTGTGGCTTGGTTAGCATTAGCAAGCATAGATTTGCAATAGGAATGATTTGGTGTGTACTTGCAAATGGTTTCTGGAGAGACACGACTTTTTCGAGCAAAATTTGCCGCACAAGTTGGATTGGCAAAGAAAGGAACGGAAATGAGAATAGGCAATGTTATTAGGAGGAGGAGATTTGAACCCATTTGTTTTAGATTAGGGGTTGAAAGAGAATAGACAAGAGTTTGAATGATTTGTATGCCAGTAATGGGGTGTGTTTATAGGAGGGGGGTGGTAGGTTTGCTTCATATTATGATGCATTTCTTTAATTTGTGTGAGAAGGAGAAATATGGAAGTCAACTAATTGTAAGGCTTTATCAAAGAACGCGTTCGTTTTGAGATTGATATTCCTATGCATCATGCATGCAACCATATTTGGAATAAAAGCATTAATCTATTTATCCATCTACTGATAGAACGTGGTATAAACATTCTTTATTTGGCGATCTTTTCTTTGCCTTCCCCAATTAGATTTTCAACTGTGTCATAAGTCATAACACGCAAGCTTTCAATCATTCTCCAACTTGAGTTTGGTTTATGAAAATTTTTATTCAATCTCTTTTTTTGATTAATTATCACGTAACCAGCATTTGAATCTTTGAATCTTAAAGAACAGAATAGAACATATAACATCAATGTCATTGGTTAAAAAAACATGATGATCGTTTATATATTGTCAAGACTCAAGAGTTTTGTTGATCAAGAGTTTTGTTGAAGTATGTTATAAAATTACAATATTAAGATTGTGATATCAAAGCTTATGAATAATTCAGAAACAATACTCTTGCTGGACTCAAGCGAATAGACACATTTCGAAGGTCAATCTGGATCCAACGACTCCATAATTGGATGGTACTTTTGTTCTTGTGGCTTGTTTATCGGTCAAGGTGCGGTTGGCAAGTGAGTTTTGGAATAAATCCTTTATAGTGGTCAACACACAACACACCCAATAGATGTGGCACGCACCATCGGACCTCTCACTTATGTTAGGTTACATTAATATTAATAATAATAAAAGCGAATGTAATGCTCGGTGATTGGATAATATAGAATTGACTCTGTTTTCAATTAAGAATGTCGAGCAAAATTCGTCAGCAGAGCCGTATTTGATCGGCGACAATGACCAAACCGCAGTCGGGAGTATTTTCCATTTCAACGGCGAAGTTTTACAGAATTTGATATCATTGATAAAAATGAGCAGATGTGTACATGAATTGGTGCTTGAAATATTCATTAGTTACTTCGATTTTGATTTAATTAATCTTTTTTCATGGAGATCGTGAGAGAAGGAGAGAATTGGGTTTTATTTATGTTGTCAACCATCTCCGTTAATTGCCGCCTATTCCTCTCAAGTCTCATCCAGCCATCCAGGCCACATGTCATATGCTTGATGCTGAATTTTTTATGGATGCGTTGAGCTTGAGACGCTAATGGCACCAGCTGACCAGCACCGCCCACGTCATGAGAATTTCACAAACTATTTTTTTTAACTAACAAACAATATTATGAATTAAAAGAGAATTTTATGCCAAATTCGCTAACTACTGCTACGACTCTGTTGGTGAAGCTAACTAGTCGCAAACATTCTATAAAATACAAGCGTGTAATAATTTAAATCACAAGTGTAATAATTTAAATCACAACTAGGAAGGGTAATACGATCTTCTTAGTTAAAGGTTAGAACAAGTCTATCTTACAGTTGATTTATTAATACACTAACTTTTAAAATAATTATTGTTAATTGTATTACAAGTTTTAAATTTTATTATTAAGCTGTTGTAAGAATATAATAATTGAGTTAGACATAATATTAAATAAATTTTTTTATATATTTATAAATAATGTATATAAATTTTTTATTTTGTATATATAAAAATTAATGACTAAAATAACTATGTTATATTTCTAATTTGTTAATATTGGGATGTAATGCTTTATCAATCTTTGGAGGAAGAAATTTGTGGAAGTTTGCTTAACCGTGGAATGCAAAAGCGAATATTAGTTGTAAAATTAGAGTTTGAGTTAAATATTATTAGTTTTATCATACGAGAAGTATTTTTATCGTTTAAGAAAAATGGAAAAGCTGAGGAAGAAGATGCTGTAGGCAGAGCATAGAGATATCAATTTCTATATGCGTAGTTTGGACATTCAGTGGAATTTGTTTACAAAATAACATATTTTTTTTTTAATTTTTAATTGAGTATATTTAAAATTGAAGTGTCATAACATTAAAACAAAGTGGAAATATCACCGTAAAAAATTCATAACTATAAAAAAATGAACTAAAAACCATAATTTCTTGAAAAATTAAATCAATTTGAACACACACACACGCACACACATATATATATATATAGATATATAACTTCTTGTCAATACCAAGCTGTACAGTTGGGACAGCTTGTGTACAAATACTTGTCAAAGAAAGAAAAGACATTATAATTTCCCATTTTGAGTTTTCATAATTAGTGCGTTCGATATTTCCTGTCTAGTTAAATAATATATAATAGTCGCCATCAATTAGGGAAAAATAAAAAAAATTAAAAAGAATAATAATCATTTGTCTTAATTAATAAATAAATAAATAATAAAGATTTTTTTCTAATTTTTTTATCTTAACTCTTTTGTATTTTCAATGATTAGAAAAATGTGTATAATCATTAATAAATAATTGAGGGAAAAAAAAAAGGAATGATATGATAATTAGCTTATTAAGCCACCTGTGTAAGGCACCCCTGTTTGTGGTAGCCACACATCACCCAGCAGAAAATTAGAGACGGTGAAATTAGCGGCATCTGTTGCATTGACCACATGGTAACCAGGCCACGTAACCCGATTGGCAGTGTTAGATCCAGGTCCCATGTTATCGTACTCAGCATAATATAAATATATTGAATATAAATATGATAATATTTTAAAATAGATACATATATATTATAATATTTTTTTATTATATAATATTATATCTTTAATATATCGGAAAATTTCTCTCATGTTAGAGTCAGTACGATTGTACCGATCAAATTAAATAATAATAAATCAATAAATAGTTATTAATTATGATTTATTTTTTCAAAAGAAGAATATAATTAATATTTAATGCCCTTTGCTGCATCCCAACAATGATTTGAGTAGCACCAAATCGAAACTGTATTTAGTGCTTATCCGGGTTACACATTATTTGAACACAGGTGTTGCATTCATTTGCCACGTCTACGAAATATCCGCGACGTGTTGGCAACAGACAGAAAGTTTCGTCCTGTTGTGGTGATTCAATTTTATCTTTTCTCATCAGTTGATCAGCAAAGCAACCGTACTGATTAGGTTCTCACTAGTTAAGATAAGAAATTTTAAAAAAATGTTAAAAGAGAAAAAACTAAAGAGTAATTGAACTAAATATAGAAATTATATTACTTAAAGAAAAATTATAAGAGTGTTTTGAGTGCTTACTTAATATTTACATGCTCAAATACCTAATGCTCACTCATATTTATAGAGAAGCTTACCTTATTCTAGAGAATTCTATACACATGTGCTATTTTCTAGAGAAATTTAGTATATGTACAAGTGTGCTAGAGTTATTAGAATTTTATGGAAGTTTCCGGAATCGGGCCAAGCTAGCACATCTTGGCTTATGTCCTTAGACCATTTTTGGGTTCTAGTTAAGTGGTCCGTAACATCCTCCCCACCTATGCTCGCAGCGTCCTCATCGCGTTCTCGTGCAAGCACTTCTGGATATGCTCGTTGAATTGTCACAAATCTTCTTCGCATTCCCAAGTGGCTTCGCTTTCGGGGAGGTTTTTTCCATTTCACTAATACTCACGGTATGCTGGCACGCCCCTTTTTCGGATTACTCGATCGGCAAGGACTTCAACATCTTCGTGATAGGACTTGAGAAGACTCACATAGAAGACCGAATGGATTTTAAGCCTTGGTGGAAGCTCTAGTTGATCGAGACTTTGCCCACACGTCGGACAATTCGGAAGGGTCCCTCATATCACATCACTAACCTCTTTGTGGAACTTTCCGTAACGTCTTGAATTATTGGTGTAGGAGCTTGATCATGACTTGATGACTTTCCTTGTACTCAACGTGTCGTCTCCTTGTGTCGACCCACTTTTTCATTTTCCTTGTGACTTTGTCGATGTAAGCTCACGTGATGTCCGCTTTTTTGTACCATTTGCGAGCGAGCGAGCTTATAAGCCGCGATATTTTTTCCTCCATAAGTCGACGTTATGGCGCTGGGAGTCATGGGCTGGAACCCCATGATGATTTCAAATGAGTTCTTGCCGGTAGCCTCGCTCCGTTGGAGATTTTAAGAAAATTAGGCGACCTCAAGCAACTTTGCCCAATCCCGCTAGTGGACACTCACATAGTGCCTCAAGTACATCTCGAGGAAGCCATTGATGCGCTCGGTTTGGCCATCCGTCTGTGGATGAAAACTTGTTAAGATCTTGAGATTTGTCCCCAACATCTTGAAGAGCTCCGTCCAAAATCTTCCAGTAAAACGTGGGCCTTGGTCGTTCATAATACTCTTTAGAACTCCCTAAAGCTTCACTATATACTTGATGAAGAGACGGGCTGCTTCATTTTTTTTACAATCTGTGGGTGCAGTAATGCAAATAGCGTATTTGCTGTATCGATTAATCATGACCATAATGTTGCCACATCCTTCAGACTTAGGCAAAGCCGTAATGAAATCCATCGAGACATTTTTCCACTGCTTTGATGCTAGTGGCAAGGGCTCCAACAATCCTGCCGATAGTTGGTAATCAGTTTTGACTTGTTAACACACAAGACAAGTCCGCATATATGCCTCAATGTCATCCCGTATATTTGGCCAAAAGTACGAGGCTTAGACTAGTGTGGTGGTGTGCTCAATTCCTTGGTGACCAGCCCACTTAGAGTCGTGAGGAGGATGCATTCTTCCTGCTAAAATCGCTTTATCTTTCCTTTGATAACTTTCTCCAGCAAGTTTTTAGCCAACGGATCTTATTGGGGGCCTTCCTTAATGCGTGAGACAAGGTCGGACTTCGATTGGTTGGCCCTAAGAGTAGCCAATTTTGCCTTGCGACTTAGTGCATCCGCAATGACATTAACTTTGCCCGGTTTGTACTCAAGACGATAGTAAAATTCCACAAGAAAATCTTGCCACCTTGCTTGTTTCAAACTCAACTTCTTTTTTGCTTGGAAGTAGCTTGTCGCCACATTGTCCGTCATGATTGTGAAGTGTGAGCCCAGTAAGCAATGCCACCACACTCGCAAGCAATGGATGATTGCAGTCATTTCTTTCTCTTGTATTGTGTAGCGCTTCTCCATATTATTTAGCTTCAGACTTTCGAAAGCTATAGGGTGGCCTTCTTGCATAAGGACTCCACCAATGGCGAAGTCAGAGGCATCCGCTTGCACTTCGAATGACTTTATGTGATCCAGAAGAACTAATACGGGCTCCTCCTAAATTACCTTCTTTAAGCATTCGAATGCGTACTGGCATTCTTCGGACTAATGACATGTCCGATTTTTCTTGAGGAGGTCGGTTAAGGGTGCCGCCTTGGCTGAGTAACCTTGGATAAATCGGCGATAATAGTTCACCAACTCTAAGAATGAGCGAAGCTCGGGCACTTTCGTGGGAAACTCCCAAACAATGATGGCCTTCACTTTCGAGTTCTCCATCATTAGCTTTCCGACCGCTATTTTGTGCCCAAGGAACTCTACCTCTTCTTGAGCGAATGAGCATTTCTCCATCTTGAGGTAGAGCTCATTTTCCCGAAGTACTTGGGAAATTTGTTGTAAATATTTAGCATGCTTCTCCAGCGTAGTACTACACACCACTATGTCATCCAAGTATACGACCACGAAGCGGTCGAGGAATGGTTGCAGCACTTTGTTCATAAGCGTACAAAATATGGTCGGTGCATTCGTGAGACCAAAAGACATTACAAGGAACTCGAAAGATTCGTACCTTGTTACGCACGCTGTCTTTTGTTCGTCTCCCTTGGCAATGTGAACTTAGTAGTACCCGAAACGAAAGTCGAGTTTGGTGAAGTGTTGCGCCTTGCCAAGCTGGTAAAAAAGATCTGTTATCAAAGGAATCAAATACTTGTTCTTAATAGTGATCTTGTTGAGCACTCTGTAGTCGATGCACATTCGTAGTGATCCATCCTTTTTCTTTTAGAAAATGATCGGTGCACCGAATGGAGCTTTAGACGGGCGGACATAGACTGCGTCTAGCAAGTCAGTGAACTGTTTTCATAGCTCCTCGAGTTCGGGTGGCGCCATGCGGTAAGGCGCCAAGGCTGGAGGTTTTGAATCTTGCTCCAACTCGATTTGGTGATCCACCTCTCGTCTAGGTGGGAGCTTTTTCGGAAGCTCGGAGGCATCATGTCCTTGAATTCTTCGAGGACGACTTGTATTATTTGAGGGACTTGTCTTGGAGTGCCTACGGAATCTTTTCCCTCATTGAGCTCCCGAATGGATACTAGAAAGTTTGAGTCCTTCTTGAAAGCCATTTTAAATTACATGGCCGAAAGCGTCTTCTCTTCGGACTTCCTACGCTCTGTAAGAATCATGCATGCCTTACTCCATTCGAGGATGCTTAGGGAGTTTGTGGCTGGATGTAGGAAGGTATGGACTTGGTCGAAAATTTCATGCCAAGGACCATCTTGAAGTCGTCCATGGGCACGATGGAGAAATTGAGCTTCCTGCTCCATGTGCCAAGCGCAACATACACACTTCTTGCCATGCCCGCAATGGGCTTGGCGGGCGAATTCACCGCTTTTATTGTGCCTTATTCCTTAATAGTTTTAAGGCCTAGGTGCTTAGCCTCATCCTTGGATACGAAGTTGTGTGTTGCTCCCGTTTCCAACAATGCCCGAACAGAGTATGCGTTTATCTTCGCACTTACATACATTAACCCTTTCTTGGCGAGTGCCGATTGTAGACTATTGAGTGCGCCAAGTCGTTGGAGAGTACCTATGCTGGGTCGGGGTTCTTCCAATGTTGGTGTGGAGTTGCCCTTGAGTTGTGCAGAAAGGGCGTTGAGCGACTTCTTATCGGGACAGTCGCGTACCCAATGAGGGTCGTTGCATATGAAGCATGGGCTTTGTGGCTTTGGTGGCTCATTCTTGCCTTCCGATTTGCCTTGCCTGCTTTTACTGCTCGGCCCTCAATTTTTGCTATTATTGCCTTTTTTCTTTGCGACTCTCTCTTCCACCTTTGCCTTGGCTAGGCCTTTCGTCTTTGGATTGAGTAGAGTACTCGTTCAGCGACTCCATTGTAGACGCCCCGCTTATTGAGCTCCGTCTTGGCCCAATCCTTGAGGCCATCTTGGAAGTAGAAGAGTGAGTCCTTGTCGAACATATCGCTTATCTCGTGCATAAGGGTAGTGAACTCATTGATATAATCACGGATGCTACCTGTTTGCTTGAGGCAATGTTGGCGTGCTCTTACTTCTTTTTCGGCATTGCTTTGGACAAATTACTTTCACAGTTCTTGTTTGAATTCTGTCCATGTGTTGATGGTGTAGTTGCCTTGTCCATCTCGCCATACTTCCAACGCCACTATAGTTGTGCAGCGCCTTGTAGATATGTGGTGCAGTGCCCACCTTCGATGCCTCGTCTCGTACACCCATGGTATCAAAATATTGGTCTAGCCTAAATAAAAAGTTATCTACGATGGTGGCATTGCGTGTGCCATCATAGGTGTCGGACTTTGGCACGTCAATGCGTCGCGCATCACTCGTGCTTGTGGAAGTTGGGCTAGCGAAAAGTGTGCGCTTGTGCCATGCCTAATCCGAGCGAACTTCCTCTACTTCCGCACGAACAACACGCAGTTCGTCTTGCACGAAACTGTGGAGTTTTAGCAACTCTTTGTGAAATGCTCGAAATTCCCCTCGGAGGATATTGGCTTGGTCTTGGATGAAGGTCTTAGTTGCCACTGTGAAGTCGGCATATTCGCCCTCGAGACCGTCCACTCTTTCCTCCAAACTTTCAAGGGTGTCTTGAGCGGCGGACATTGAAGTTTTGAGCGTAGCCATGAGAGGTTCCAAAGCATTGATAGAAGTGACCTTAGACTTTCTACGAGTCTTAGTCTATCCGCGACTTTCATCGCGACCCCGGCTTGGTTCTGGGAGCATCTGCACACCAAAAGTGCCCTCTTGTATTATGCTTGAAGTTGGAAGATTGGCCATTGCTTTTGGATTGCGTGTATGCAAACCTTAGCTCTAATACCACTTATCACAGGATGAATGTTTTGCGTAACAAACCCGTGCGGTACTTAGATAACACTTGTCAATTGTTGTTAAGTAAGCCTTTGAGCTTCTTAATAGATAAGATAAGAGGTTTTCTGAAAAAGTTAAAGAGAAGAGAGCTAGAGAGCAATTGAGTCAAATGCGGAAATTGTATTGCTTGAGAGAAGATTACAAAGAGAACATAAAGAGTCTTTTGAGTCTTTGCTTCGATCTTAAATCTTCGAATCTTAATCTTCACTCGTATTTATAGGAAAACTGCTTGATTCTAGAGAATTCTATCTGGCGTATGTCGTTTTAAAGAAATATAATATATGTACAAGTGTATTAAAGTTGCTAAAATTTTGTGAAAATTTCTAAAATCGGACAAATCTAGCACATCTTAGCTCATGTCCTTTAACTATTTTTTAGTTCTAATTGGGCGGTCCATAACAATACGCTCCAAATCCTCTTTAAAGTTAGAACCCGATTACCCGGAGTCTTGAACCCGTTGCGTTCATTAGTTAAGCCCAAACCCGTATCATCGAAACCTCTAAAATTCCCCTGCGGTCAAGGTATCTCCACTGACACACTCTCCAACGGCGGCGAAGAAGATGAAGAAGAAGAGCAACCCATCTGATGAACTACACCTATGTCCCTCTCAGCAGGTTCGATAACTGAGACAACCTCTTCGACTTTGACCAGTGGATGGACCAGAGTGTCGAGTTGAACCGGGGTCCTACAGAGTGGACAATTAGAGTGAGATTGAAACCACATGTCGATGCAATCAGCATGGAATGCATGTCTGCACTTGGGCAAGACACGGCCATATTCGTTGTCTTCAAATTCAGACAAACAAACGGCGCAGTCTAGCGGGTCGTCTGTGTTTGTTGAGTAGAGAAAAGCAGGTATCCTTTTGAGAACAGAGAGGTCTAAAGCTTGATGAGCTTGAGGAGGAGCTGTGTTAATGGTATTGGCACCGGTAGAGAGAAATAAGAGCTGTTGGGCACGGCGGTAACGGTGATGGTAACGGTGGCGGTGGCGGTGACGGAGCCAGCTGGCATAACTGTGAAAGCAGACTAAGGTGGAAACAACAACGAAGAGAAGAATCACAGAACATAACATGATCTTTCCATTAAGAACGTAGCTGCTGGCGCTGGGATTCTGAATCTGATCACGACCATTTAGTACTGTTAACGTTGTCGAGTTAAAATCCGTCATCGGATGAGACACAGAGATTGGAGAGAGTGTTTGTCTAGACATATATAAGGGTATTTCTTGCAGAGTTGGCTGTGTGAGAGTGAGATAGTTGGGGGAGGTTTTATCTGAGGTAGTTCCTTAGAGTGTGTGTGTGATTAAATCTTAAATTGAATAATCAAAATATGATGGATGGAGTTTTTGAGTTTTTTTTTATTATTTACTGCAATTTGCAGTTATTGTTTATTGAGGGCTCATTCCATGCATTACAGTAGTTTAACAGGGGTTTTATTTTTAATCGATATTAGATTTAAATTCTCTCTTAATATAATTTTTTTTTCAAACTTATAAGATCATGACACATGTTTAAGATTAGGATTTATTTAAGTGACATTTAATTTTTTATCTAAAATCTGAATAGACTTAAATTAAATTAATCTAAATTTTCAATAAAATTAAAGAATTTAAATAATATGTTTGGTATTTATAATTTTATTATATTTTAGTAGTGCCAAATATTTTTAATTTTTTATTTTAAATACTATAATATTTATCAGTTAATTGATGAAATAATATAATTAATTTATTTAAATTTTATAAAAAAAAATATCAATCAATTACTAAATATTAAATCATTAAAAATTAAAAAAAAAATTAAAATATATATCATCACTCACCATCTTTTTAATTTTATGGAAACAAAAATAATATATATATATATATATATATATATATTTTCTGTTGATATTGCTTTGAATCTCTGGATCCGCTTCCGATGGAGAAAGATCGCAAGTTGCTTCAAGATGAGACATGGCATGGCCCGCGAACTTATCCGTACTTCCAAAACCAAAAATATCTAGTGAAAGTTCGTCTCTAAATCCAAGTGTCTTTTTATTTTGGGCCTGCTTCAGGTAAAGAATAAATTTATCCATAATTTACAGCAAGCGAAGATTGAAACGCTTCTCTTAAATTGCGACTGATTAGTATTATAACATTTATACATTAAAATGCTTTAAAATAAAATCAATTGACACATAAGACATGACAAGCAGGTAATAATAACGAGTGATAGACACTTCAGTTATAATGAAAAATTATGTTCCTCAACTATATAACTATAGTATTATCACTATTTAAAAAGTACAAGTTGTATCATCAACCAAATGAAGGTTGCAAGCAATTCGGGATGAAAACATCAAGATAATAACAGATTTTTCATCGAGACATGCAACTATCACCCCCATTTTATTTTTTAGTTAACAGATCAAACCATAAAGACAAAAAGCGACTGCTCGAAAATGAATTGGATGAGATACAGACAATAAATATCTACAAAATCATCAGAAATCGTACAAAATATCATTCACAATACTGGACCCTTTGTTAACAGTTGCTTTCCAAGTGGCTCATACGCTTTCCAATCCAAACCTACTAAAATAAATGAAAAGGACAATTTATAATTTTGGAAATTCGAAACAGCAAGACACGTGTAATCAATCGCCCGTTAATGTTTTGAAGAGAGAGCTACTCATTTTATCAACGTTTCTGCACGCAATTTATCGCGGGGGGGTTCCATTCCGAAGATGGACTGGGGCCGTCTGCCCAATTTGGGCCACTACTAGTCGTTGGGATGCATTTAGAAGTCTTCATTTCCGTTGCTCTACAAGTAAGCAAGCCCAATCTATTGCCTCGATGTTCACCAACCCTTTCTCCTTTTCTTAATCATTTTTTAAGATCACGATGGTTGATGTTCGTCAACTTTATCGCTGTCTTTTTCTTTAATTCGTAATATTAAAGTGAATTATTTTTTTAGTACTGTATTACGTTGATATCGCTCTGAATTTTACAATCAGATTGCATTGGCATCTCCACATTAGTTCATTCACCAATATGTTAAGAATGGTTGACTCCTAAAACGTAAGTAGTAAATTTCAATAGAAACTCAAAAAACACTCACCCAAATGAAATCAAGAATCAAACAAACAACAGTAAGTATTTCAGAAAATGGAGAAAATAGAGCACACAACAGTGGCCACAAACGGCATAAACATGCACGTGGCATCAATAGGGACTGGCCCAGTTGTCCTTTTCCTCCACGGCTTCCCTGAACTCTGGTATTCCTGGCGCCACCAGCTCCTCTACCTCTCTTCCCGCGGCTATCGTGCCGTCGCCCCTGACCTTCGCGGCTACGGCGACTCCGACGCTCCGCCCTCCGTCACGTCCTACACGGCCTTCCACATCGTCGCCGACCTTATCGGTCTCCTCGATAAATTGGGTATCGAGCAGGTCTTTTTGTGGGCCATGACTGGGGTGCTTCGATTGCTTGGTATTTTTGTTTGTTTCGTCCCGACCGAGTCAAAGCTTTGGTCAACTTGAGCGTTGTGTTTCGTCCCAGAAACCCTGCGACGAAACCTGTCGATCAATACAGGGCTTTGTTTGGTGATAACTTCTATATTTGCAGGATTCAGGTGTTTGGTTTTTTTCTCTCTTTTGCTTTGTTTTAATTTAGTACTGTAATTAAATTAAAAAGCAAAAATCAGGCCTTTGATTTGAGAACCTTGGTGTTTTGATTTTCTGTCTAATTTAGAAACTTTTTGCTTTTTAAGTACAAGCGTTTAATGAACAAATGGATCTGAATTGGGTGCTCGGATGTTATGCATTAAATATATTTCTGAATTAAGACAATTGAGTTGTGTTGGCAAAATGGCTGTTTTGTAGCCAATATTCTTCATTAGGCTGGGAACAATTGTATGCGTCCAACTGTATTTTCTTGGGTCAAATGTCAATCAATAGCATTTATATGCATATGTTTAATTAATTTTATTGTTGCATTCATTTCTTGGGTAAAGTAAGACTCTGATGTAACAAAGTTACTGCCTCCAGAATCTGATATCACAAGCTTAAACAAGCTTATATAGCTGTTGCATTTGTCTACATGTTTGCTCTGAAATTTAATTAGACCACTTAGCCATTTTTAGATCAGGGCGGGGCTCTGAAATGACATAACTCTTGATGTATTGTTTATGTTTGACTGACAGTCTATGGCTCGTTGTTGTAGCTTCATTTTTGGCTTTGGTTGGATTATACAATGGTTGTCAAAATACATCATTATCAAATTTGCCAAATAATAAAGTGCCAGTTGTTGGCATTTTTATATTTTCATAAATAATTCTTAACAACATTTCATTGTAGTATTCGAGTGCAAGAAAATTTGTATATCTCATTAAATTTTATTAATGGAATAAGGTTTTCCTTATTGCTATAAATAACCTAAAGTAAAAAGGAAATAAGAATTTTTTACTATTCTCTGGTTCGTTGTCTTTGATTATTCAGCATATTGTTGGAATGTTATTGTCACTAACTCTATCCTGTAAACACACTCTTGAGTCTGTCATGGCTTGACACGATATCTGGGTTCCAATACCATAATTCTCAATCAAGCTCATTTTGTGATTCCTTATTCTAAGTGCTTCTTTTTGTAGTGTTGTTCTTAAATCTTGTGAATTGACTCTCTCACAAAACATTGCTGAAATATGCTGTAGGAACCTGGAGTGGTTGAAGAAGACTTTGCTCAGATTGATACTGCAAGACTGATAAAGAAACTCTTGGGAGGTCGCAGTCCGAAACCACCATGTGTACCTAAAGAAATAGGATTTAGAGGTCTACCGGATCTTCAAACCTTGCCCTCTTGGCTGTCAGAAGAAGATGTCAACTATTATGCCTCTAAATTTAGCCAGAAAGGCTTCACTGGGGGATTGAACTATTATCGATGTTTAGACCTGTAAGTTCCCGTACCACCACTGTAACAGCTATGATAAATTAAAGAGTTAAGTCAGATATCAGGCAAATAAATTGTAATGACCAAGAAGAAGATACGCTAGAGAAAGACAAACAGATAATATTTTCTTGATGGAATCCTATAATGCTCGATACATGATAGGAACCTCTCTTATATAGTACGAGAGATTTATAAGAATAGCTTGATTACAGGAATAATTCACTCTCCTATAATTATGCTATTAATTTATTCCTAGATTGTGGAAATTTACCAAACTTATTCCAGAAAATGAAAATCAAATTAATTATAACATATGCCCTGTATGGAACGATCATGATTTTTTTTTCATAACATAAATCTTCAAAAAATGATCTTTTTGGCAAAATTTTGCAGTAATATTCATAGAAAGTCCATAATTCTTGTCTTTTATTTGGAAGCCTGAGACTGATATCAAGCACTTAACACATCCATGGTCCCAAGTTGATATCAATGCGCATGAAGAATTGTTACATCTATTTAAGTATTTTTGGAATCTTTGTATGAAACATCTGTTGCCGTTGTGGAATTTGACTTTAGAAGTTGCATATGTATATCAAAGTTACCAAAAACCTCAAAAGTACGTTTCATGTTTAGGACTAGGTATGTTCTATTTTTACCCAAAGTAAAATTTGTTTTGATTTGTTGCAGAAACTGGGAGCTCCTGGCTCCGTGGACAGAAGCACAAATTAAAATACCGGTTAAGTTTATGGTTGGTGACCTGGATATGACATATCACATCCCAGGTATCAAGGAATACATACACAATGGTAGGTTCAAGAAAGATGTACCAGGATTGCAGGAAGTGGTAGTAATGGAAGGAGTAGCCCATTTTCTCAACCAAGAAAAGGCTGATGAAGTCAACGCACACGTTTATGATTTCATCAAACAGTTCTGATTGAGCATTGGCATTGACATTGGCAATCTCAGAATGCGATGTTCAGTAACTTGAGCTGTAGATTACGTCACGTTTAAACTGACATGCGCACTATTTTTCCGTTGTAAATCGTATCATTGCTTGCATAATACGGATAGTTTGTAGAAGGGAAATTTGTTTTATGTAACCATTTTTCAAAAGATAATATCAAAACTAGCCATAAAATATATTTTAATAGTAGTCATATACACTTGTGGTAGACTAAATTGTCCTTGCCAAAAACTCTTCTCTCATCACACCACCAACCCAACTAAAACAGAAAATTTATTACACTACTAAGTTCTCATCGCCGCTCCATCACCTGACATCGCCAATTGCCCGTTATCGTCAACATATCAACCAATTTCACAACTCCATCATCACAATCTCAACATCGCAACCTTATCATCACAGCTTCCATCACAAAAAATTCAGCAACCTTATCATCACAGCTTCCATCACAAAAAATTCAGCATTGCCAACGTGTGAGATTCGGCTTCAGTTCAAAGGTGCGACTCTCTTACACTATCACAATAAATTTGACTCTCTTACACTATCACAATAAATTTTAATTGATTGGTAGGTTATTATTCATAGTGAAGCACATTAGGATATATATTGGCATGAAAAATTCAAAATATATTTAAGATTAATGTTTAAAAATTTCACATGTTAGATGTTCGTTAAAATATCTCTTAGAAAGTTTTCAATTATTTCAATAAATTTGTTGAATTAATTCCTTATTTATACACTCTTTTGATACAAAAAGTACGTAATTATATGAATTTTATTCAATTTCGTTTATATTTTTTTATCTTTACAATACTGACCATTTTTAAAAAAATATTAATATAATATTTATTGTATTAACTTTTATATATTCTCTTCGCCCACACTGACCATTTTTTTTAAATATTAATAAAATATTTATTGTATTAACTTTTATATATGTTCTGTAGTGAAATACTGCCTTGCATACTAAAGATGCCAACTAATATCACTTCTCAAGTGTTCTCTCAAATATTAAGAAAATAAAGAGAGTGATCAGTCTTATGCAAAAAAAGTTGACTGATAAATAACAAAAGTTGTTTAAGAAATCAATATTCAAGCATTTTATATCTATAAATGATATTGAATTTAATGGCATGCTCATGCACAATTTATTGCTTAGACAAATTGTGCAAAAAGTTGATAATTACCAAATGTGATTTTATGTTAGCGGTGAGTTGTTAAATTTCTCGATTTGAGTATGGTGCCTTATAACAGGACTTAAATATGGTGAATTGAAATATTTTGAATGGTTAAATATGTGATATTTATTTCCACGGCAATAATGAATTTCAGCTTCAAGAATTAGATACGAGGTTTGAAGATTTTGATTTTACTAAAATCAATGACAATGATGCATTGAGAATTCTCTTGTTCTACTTTGCTGATAAAGTTGTGTGTGTGAGACCTAGTGAAAGGGCAATCCATAAATTTATACTATATATTGTCATGATTTGGAATATTTTAACAATTTTTCTTAGAGAACATATTCGTAGAATATTGTTTATGATCAAATGAACACTTTATTGAATGGGAAAGTTGAAAATTTTTAAAAAGAAGCGAGGTAGAAGTACAAACATAAGACTTACAATTTATATAGATTTTATTATTATGGTGTACAAGTGCGTAAGATATAAATACAAGTGTATGTGCATAAATATAAAATAGTGTTTAATGTTTTATTCTTTTTTCCATGTAGGTCTATATTTTTGAAGCAATTTGAAGAATTGCATTAAAGTATGGCATCCCAACAAAAATGCATTGTCCTTACATTCTTAAGTGGATGGTCTCTAAGAGCATACAGTATTTAGAACTATTAGAAAAATTTAGAGCACCTACTATAAGTATAGCTAAAAAATGTGATTTTATGAATTTATTTGCCATAATTATACAAACTTAATCTTTTTAGTTACTCGTACGTATGGAGTTGAAGCAAGTTATGAAAAAGACTAGTAAAGAGAACAAAAAGCCATATTATCAATCTGTGAGGAGATACTGCACTACGATTCCGACTTGGGTTGATGAGGTGAGAAGATTTTACAATATAAATTAACTACTTGCAATGCATTTTCGAAACCAAAAAAGAGCTTTGATTTGGTTGACAGCATGAAAGCAGCTGAAGTTTATTGAGACAGCATCAAAGGAGCTTTGATTGTAACTTTAGGTGACGTGATTACAAAGATATGAGTTCTAACATAATTTATCGGATCAGAGTTCATATGTATAACATTCACTATTTTATCATATAGTATGTCTATAGGTAAATAAGCAGTGAGTTGCATAGAACAATTTGTGGCACAAGCTGTTTTCACTATTATAGAATATTCTGTCTAAACTTAACTTCAGCATTTGTTATACCCTAGCAATAAACTGCTCGAAAGTTATATCATTCCAAAAGAAAAATGCTTTAATTTTTCCATTATTGTATTCCATACGACCATCAATATAAGAACTCATGATCCATCATAACACATCTTAAGCATAATTGTCGATTCCATTAAACTTGAAGCAAATTAAAACAAATATAATTATATTATTGAAATAATAATTTTATTTATTTAAAAATATAATTAACTACAAAAAATTAACATTAAAAAGTAAAATTATATGAGGTGTCCTGCATTTGGACAATAGAATATGTCAATTGTTCTCACGGGCGACGACATCATCGCCCGCGATCTAGATTTTCTCAAAAACATTAAATTTATTAATTTTTCCTAATTTTTAGATTTATTCAAGTAAATATCCACTCAAATTATAATAAAATTTAACAAAGCTATAAATATCTACAAAACCCACATATAAAACTCACTTAATCTTACAATCTAAATTTTAAAATTACTAATTTTAATTTCGTATTGATTTTTTTCTTTTTGTGTTGATTGATTTTATCTTCAATGTTAGATAACAATTGTTGTTTGATGCATATAAAATGAGAATAGTTCTGTATTTAGTTGTTGGAGAGAGATTAAGAAGTGAAATATGAGGAATTTTGTAGATTTTGTGTTTAGTTATTTAGGTGACATGACTTAGTTGTGATGTTGGCATGATGAGAGAGAAGTTTTTGGCAGGGACAATTTAATTCACTATAAGTATATATGACTATTATTATAAAAGGCAATTGCTAAGCTACAATCTAAGTAATTTATTTTTTCTACTTGCCCTTAAGAGTGTAGTCGGATTGGTTATCATCGTCATTGTAGAAGTCGTAGTAGCCGAGTTCGATTCTTGAGCATGAAAAGGATAATTAAAAACTATATTTAAGCTTGCGCGCCCTCCTTTCTTTAAAAAAAAAATAAACTTATTCTTTTTACTTTTAGTGTAAAAACTAGTAACAAAATAATATATTTTATTACATATTACAAATACTATAAGTTACATTTGACTGTAACTTAGCAAGGCCCATTATAAAAATATATATTTTATGACTAGTTTTGATAATGTATTTTAGAAATTAGTTATATAACTAAATTTCCCTTTGTAGTAAACTGATACATTACTGTATCTCCCATGCAGTGTTTTTATCAAGCAATGAAAACTTATAATGTGTGGTTGGTAAATAGTCGTCCAACGCGAAAGACAGAACTTACCCAAGCCGCCGACTCAACGATAACATCAAGAAAATTGGATTAGTCACTCTCATTCATTAAAACTTAAATATAATAAATACTGTTATGCTTTTTCTTATTTTGTAAGAATAATATTTAGATTATAATTTATAATAAATAAGATAATTATTAATATTTATAATTAGATAATTATTAAAATAAATTAATATATTAAATTTGATAATAATATTATATATTTTAAATTTTTTATCTCAAATAATTATTTTAAATTATATAATATTCATTAATTAATTAATAAAATTAAAATAAATTAATTTATTATCTTACTAACTAATCCATAAATAACATATTATTTAAAATAATTATTTAAAATAAAAATTTTATTATATATAACATTACTTTAAATTTTATATAACATCACTTAAATTTTTATACTCTGTAATATTTAAAATAATTATTCTCTGCTCATATTTTATAAAAAAAAATATTACCTACAGTCAATCAATTATGAATTCATGATTAAAAAAGAACAATAACATAAATACTCGCATAACTACTCCTCTGCTTACTAATGTAGTCGGATGACATTTGTCCGTCGTATTCCTATTATCCATTTGATATCTAGCAGAACATCAAATAGGAGGAGCCGTCCCCTGAAACCTTCAGATTTCATAGTTGCACCAAACAAACAATGGAGAAAATAGAGCACACAACAGTGGCCACCAACGGCATAAACATGCACGTGGCATCAATAGGGACTGGCCCAGAAGTTCTCTTCCTTCACGGCTTCCCTGAACTCTGGTACACCTGGCGCAGCCAGCTCCTCTATCTCTCTGCCCGCGGCTACCGCGCCATTGCCCCTGACCTTCGTGGCTACGGGGACACCGACGCCCCGCCCTCGGTCACGTCGTACACGGCACTCCACGTCGTCGGTGACATTATCGGCCTCCTTGATAAATTGGGTATCCACCAAGTTTTCCTAGTGGGTCATGATTGGGGTGCTTTGATTGCTTGGTATTTTTGTTTGTTTAGGCCGGACAGAGTCAAGGCCTTAGTCAACATGAGCGTCCCCTTTCCTGCCAGAAACCCGGCTGTGAGACCCCTTAATCACTTCAGGGCTGTCTATGGTGATGATTATTATATCTGCAGGTTTCAGGTGATTTTTTCCTTTTTTTTGACAATATTTCTGTGCATGTATTAAGAAATAACTTTAATTGTTGCTCTAGTTATTCCGTAAAGTGATGCATTTGGATTTAGTTTCATTGACAATTGTGCTATAATTTTGCTTAAATTCGTCTCTTTAGCCTATGAAATGTTTCAGTTTTTATGCATTTGTTACTGATTTGCGTCAATAATTCTGGACATAATTTCAATGGAGTTACGGAGAGCAAGAGAAATTGGGAAGAACCCATTTTATAGCTGTTCACTGCGTTATTGTTTGTGATGATTATTCAATATGTTCAATGTTTTGAGATGTCTTATCATTAACTATGTGCTGTAAACATGGACTTGAGTTTGGTGTTTTCACACAAAAACTGGCTTTCAGCGCCAAAACTTTAGAGAAGACACAAGGGCACTATGATACAAGTAGACAAATAATTTTAGACATATTCTAAACTGCAGTGTGCATTTGCTCTTAGAAGTATGGAAAACCAATTATCTACTCAGCAGGTATGTGAAATTACAAATTTGTATTTTACATACTTTAGGTAGATGGATGCATTCTTCTATATTTGTCCTTGTGAAGTGTCCAAAATAGATGGACAGGATTATCATGCCGTCACAAGTCCTACATGCAAAATTCTCATTAAGTGTGCTTTAATGACAGATAATTGATTATTGATGGATCACCTAAATTCTCTCTAGGTCAGTCGGTGCCAAGGAATGACTTGGTGTTATTCCTTTATTCTCATTGATCTATCCAATACACTAAATTAGGTCAGAAGTTTGTCAGAAATCTTGAACCAAATATACTACTGGTGGCACATGTGAGAGATCCCTACCCTATTCCAATTAGATATTCCCTCAAATAAATCACTCTTTCAATCAGATAGTTGTGGTAATAATAATGAGGATGAATTTGTTTTGTGCAACCGACGAGTGATATTCCTAAAGTTGAGTCCAAGAAGATTGAACATAAAAGCATTGCAAAATGTGTGCCTTGGTTATGTTTTGCAATATATTGTTGATTTCCTCTAGTCATGAGAACACTGGTTGTGTACTCTTGATCAGTGTTAAAATTTTGAGCAAAACCATTATACTTGGAAGCAATGACACCAACGGAGATTGTAATTTGATTTTGGTTCTAGAATAGTTCCCAATGTTGCTGTAATCTTCAGTATTCTTATTCTAGAAGCATTTATTTAAGTGCATCATTCTTAAATCACATGAACGGACTCTCGTTCAAAACATTTCTAACTTCTGCTGTAGGAACCTGGAGAGATTGAAGAAGAGTTTGCTCAGATTGATACTGTAAGACTGTTAAAGAGATTTCTGTGTTTGCACATTCCAAAACCACTTTGTATACCCAAAGATACGGGACTCAGTGCTCTACCGGATCCTTCAGCCTTGCCCTCTTGGTTGTCAGAAGATGATGTCATTTATTATGCCTCCAAATTTAACCAGAAAGGCTTCACTGGACCAGTGAACTATTATCGATGTTGGGATCTGTATGTTCCAAAAACTTATACTGTGGCTATCATAAATTAAAGAGTTAGTTATCAATCTTTTATCTGGCCAAATTGGCAATTAATCTTTTTGGCGATATTTTCTAGTAGTCGATGAATATATTTTATGTAGGGCCAATCTTGGCTTTCATCACAAACCTTTTCTGTTACTTTCTAGAAATTTGTTATTTCATTTACATACAATTGGTGATTTTTGATCCATGTCTGAGACTGATATGGAACACTGAACCCACACATTCCTTACTACTTTCATATCTGGAAGTATCAGGACATGATATGGATGCCCATTTTTCAAATATTGTTTTGATATCTAGGGGGCACATAATTTTACTAATTCTAATATAGCAATTGGATACTTCATATGAAACAAATACGCTGCCTATTGTGGAGTTTGATATATTTTAAGCAATTTTTCTCTTTCTTATAGAAACTGGGAGCTGATGGCACCATGGACTGGGGTACAAATCAAAGTACCAGTCAAGTTTATCGTGGGTGACCAGGATCTTGTCTATAACAACAAAGGTATGAAGGAATATATACACAATGGTGGCTTCAAGAAATATGTACCATATTTGCAGGAAGTAGTTGTAATGGAAGGAGTGGCCCATTTTATCAATCAAGAAAAGGCAGAAGAAGTTGGTGCACACGTCTATGAATTCATCAAGAAGTTCTGATGGAGCTTTGGCATTGACCATCTCAGCATGCCATGCGTCTCCATAAGAGTTATGATCTAAAGTTTCATCAAATCCAGCATACCAACTGTCTAGGCTGCGTATTGTATTGTTCTGTTTGTCTCTGAATTAATTTATTGGAGTTGTAGGACTTGCCATATCTAAGACTAAGGAAAAATATGTCTATTTGGACTTGAATAAGAATATATGGAATGCGTATAATACCATTACCAGGTGTGTGGCTTCGGTCTAATCAAACATCGAAACTGAAATGTTGGTAGTATCTTTTTGTTATGGTGTGTTTAGTATATTGTATTATATTATATTATATTGTATTATTTTAATATTAATGTATTGTATTATATTGTATTACATTAGTACTATGTATAATGTTTGATGATATATTGTATTGTATTAATTTTTATGTGATTAATTTAAATTATATATTATATTATATTAATATTTTTATTCTATATTAATATATTTAAATTGTATTAATTTTTATATTATTATTAAATTTAAATTAATATTATTCAAATTATTCATATTTAAATGTTTATTATTAGTTATATTAAATTATAAATTTATTAATAAATTATAATGTAAAAATAAAGAACAAAAATATTATATTATATTAAAAAGTTTTATTTATTATTATTATAAGGCAAAAAAAACAAGCTATTCATATTTAAATAATAATTTGTATTTATTATTATTTATATTAACTTATTAAATATTAATCAAATTTATATATTAATTATTATAATATAATTAAATAATACATTATTTAGTATATTTTAATATAATATAATATTATTGAATAATTAATAATATAATATAATATAATAATATTATAATATATTTATTATAAGTTAGGATTAGCTGACGCATTAGCTTTGTGCACCAAGTTTGTCACCCCAAACATGAGTTGCATTGCATTAGCAATGTAATTCCATGTAATAATAGATACTTCGGAATTGCTTATTTAACTTATTCCCAACAAAAAGATGGTAAATTATCCAGCATGTTATTTTTTTTCCGTGTTTAATTGTTTAGTTGGAAGAAACTATAGGAAAGAAAACATAAAATGAAAGAATGAGAGAGAGAATGAACAAAAAAAAATAATTAATTTTATTTTTATTATTTAATTAAATATAAAATTCATCTTTCTTTCTTTATATTTTTCTCCTCTCCTCTCCTTATATTTTTTCAAACCAAATAAGCACAAAATTGAACATTTTTTTCCCTCTACAAGAAGGATGTCTTCTTGAACAGGAATGTGACTGATGAGTCTAGTATTTATATTTGACCATATCAGACAATTCACAATTGGATAGGATTGTGACTAATGACACTATTATCTATATTTCAACACGTGAGACACGGCTTTTCTGATCTTGCAGAATCGGGGAGCGAATAGCTCCATGTTTTCAGATCAAAGCACCTAATCGCGGGGGATCTGGATGCTACATATCTCAGCCCGGGAAGCCTCAAGAGAGATGCACCCGACTTGCAGCAAGTTGTGCTGTCATTTTCCCGACCAAGAAAAGCCAGACGAAACCAACACATCTACGACTTGATCAGAATTTTCTAACCAACTTAGCCCGTCAAATCGGGATCTCGCCGCTTATGAATTGCAAATCTGCTTATAAATATATTGTCCAAAATAGGTCCCCACAGCAAGCACAATGAGACCACATGCCATATCCAATTAATATACCCTAAAGATTGAATTATGGATATGGCCCGCTGCTTCAATCAGGGGACTGAAATAAAACTCATATTCTGCATGATTGGACAAATCATTTTTATGATAAACATGGCAGTATTTAGCACCAAGCCACATCCACAATAAAACTAAAACCAGTTCTCATGGTTCATTTTAATTCAACTAGGCACGCATGCACTTGTGTAGAAGTTGAGCAACTTTTAAATGACTCATCCTGTCTTCACTTCTAACCATCAAGTCCCAGAGGTCGTCCAAGATCTGTCTCAAACAAAAAATATCCAAAAATCCAAATATAACTTGCTAAGATATTGTTCCACGAGATTAAAAATAGCGAGGAAAAAGAAAACACAACATTTGCATAATTTAGTTGACTGCTCTGTATCCTTATGAATGAGCTCCGCAACTCAAACCCTGAAGCCTCTGCTATTCCTTCTTCCTCTAGCCCTCTCAAATTTTCTTCCCTTAGATCGCACATAGGGTTTGGTGTGGCTGTGTGGTACACCAGGAGCAGGTCCAAAGTGCTTGACAGCCTCACGAGCATTCTTTGGACCTCTGAGGAGAACCTGAATTTGGCCATAAAATTCACCTTATTAAGATTATTAATCCTAAACTAGAACAATATACAGCAATCTTAATTTTCCCAACTAATTTGTGTACCAAAGGAAATGACATTGCATTCTGCGTATGGCATCAGTAGAACTACAAAAAATAAATAAATAATCACCATTACCAGAATTGGAGTTCTAAAGATATACCAACAATAAACACACGCGCGTGAGCAGAAGAAAGGCATTCATATGATTAGAATGAAACATCTAAAGAAGAAAATGTTACGTAACAGCTTATGCTGCTAAATCTTTAAAGAGGGAATAGTTTTCTGTAACCATAGATATAATAACCATAAAGCCAAGTAAAAAAGCTTTTCACTTGTAAACTATTAAAGCTCAACAACCTAAACCTCCATTGCAATCTAAGTAACAATCTGTATCAACGAGTTTCAAAATTTCACATATAAATAAAATCCAACTAAAATGGGTTAAAATGTACCCTATAATATTTTTACTGACTTAAAATAACATTCCAAAACTAGATGGTGCAACTTCACTATTAAGAACGAAACAGCCCAAATTAATCTGATTGTTCCAATTAAATCATAGAATAATAATAATAATAAGCTAAGCTCAAAAATAGGCTAGCGTGCATGCTAAACTATGAAATATAACTACAACAGAGAAGAAACTGAGTTAAATGCATACCGTGTTCTGACCCAAAGGAGCATGAAGAGCCAGTTGGTCAAATGTCAAGCATTCTCCCCCAGCCTTCTCAATTCTTGCCCTTGCGGTCTCTGTGAACCTCAGTGCAGTTACCTTGAGTGCAGGAACTTCATACACCCGAATATCATCAGTGACTGTTCCAACAACCACAGCAATCTTGTCCTCCTGGAGGATCAAACCCAGAAACAGTTAGTACTAGACTTCAACCAAAGCTCCTACAGAATGATTTATACAGGCATAGATAAAAGCAAATATAAACCAAAAACTTTCATTATTTTTTCATCATTTTAGAAACGCACTATACAAATAATTTGAACTAGCAATCCATATAATAATACAGCTACATAAATCAATCCGAACAACTTTGACAGATCCTAATTCAAATAACCAAAAGCATTGATGTTTTCAATCTTGCATTTACATGAACTAAAACACGAAGCTCAGTAAAACTTAACACGTTTTTAATTAATGTGACATTATTATCCAAGAGAAAATAAATAGAGACACGTACCTTGCCCTTCATGAAGTTAACCAGACGAGAGAGAGACAGAGGAGGCTTGTTGACTTTGCTCATGAAGAGCCTCTTCAATATCACCTTATTGAAATTGCTCTCAGTCCTCCTCACGAGAAATCGGTACAGCTGTTCGTAACGGATCAGTCAGGCGTAAATCTAATGAAATACATGACATAATCAAATAAAAAATTCAAAATAAACATAAACAAAAGTTACCTTGACGAGAAGCTTGAGATAGATGTCGTCCGATTTCGGAGCAGTCCTCTTGGACTTCTTGCTCTTGCCTCCGGCTACCAAATCGATACCCTTCCACAAACCAAAAGGGCGAAAATTAACTCATTAAACAGATATAAATGAATTATTCATATGTTAGGTTTGGAAACGAAGAATTATAATGCACCATTGTTGTTGTTGCTGCTGCTCCTCCCTGCGACTGCTTCCTTAAACAGCAAATGCTACTCAATGGAGGCTAGGGTTTAGGGTTCGCGTTTTATTTTCTAACGAAGCAAAGGTTGGGAAGGGTAATTACTATTTAGTGCTGAGCTCCATCGCTTTTGACGATTCGTCATCCTATAGCGTACACGTTGGCTTTTGTTAATTGATCTGGACCGTTAAATGGTTAACCTTGTCGATGGAAATTAGTGCTTCGACGTCGTTTCCGTATTTGAAATTATATTTTGTGAAATTAAGAGGAAAATCTCGTTATACGTATTCTGTAGTTGAGTTGAAACAACAATTATATATACATTTGCTCAAATCTCAAAATGCTACGATTCATATACATGCACATTGACAGGATACAATAAAAATGAGGAAAATTTATAAAAATAACCAAAAAGATTTAATAATTTTTAAAATTAGCAATCTTAAGTTTTTTATCATATCTAACTCATTACACAGATTATGTATCAAAATATCTTTATCTCTTCAAATTTCAAACTCATGAGAGCTAACTTAGGCATGAGTGACAGCAGCTTGATTTTGGATTTTTCGGTAGCTGTTAACTGTGATTAGACGGAATTTTGAGAGTGAGTTAATCTTCGATGACCAGCTATTATGATTTCTACCTCTTGTGTGATGATTTTATCTCCTCAATTTTGAAGTTGTCATTTCTTTTCTTTTTAGGTTTTTTTTTAAGATTGATTGGTAATAATCAATATATAGATGATTATAGAGGAGTATTATGATTGATTGTTCATAAATATTGAAGATTGTTTAATGAAATTTAGATTTAATAAATGATACATTAGTAGTCGATAAAATGCCCCTTAGACTTTATTTGTTATGTTTTTGCTCTATTAAGGTGGATGTGCCAATTCTGCATGTGTTAATGATAAGTTGTATAATCATCATTAATTTCTGTAATTTTACTTCATCGTGAGCACGACAACACGAAACAGATGCCCATCGTCTACTGTCGCACATAAGTACATTATATGTATTGAGTACATTCCGAAGTCATAACTTACACTACATATGTCCGCTTTAGGTGTATAATATAAAATTCGGAGCTTGCTATGAAACGGATCAAAACATATTAATATAATAAGCATTTGTGACACAAAAAATAATAAATTAAATCTATCTTTTTGTTTGACAGACACCTATCTCTCGGGAGACATGTGTCTATCGCACATAAACACTTTATATGTATTAAGTACCTTCGAATGATCATAACTTACGCTACATATGTCTATTTTAGGTGTATAATATATCGTTTTCGAAACTTGCGATCAAACGGATAAAAACATATTAGTATAATAGGTATTTTTGACATAAAAAAAGAATAAAATTGAATATGTCTTTTAGTGCGAAAGACGCCTGTCTTCTGGGAGAAATGTGTCTGTCTGTTTTACATAAGTATGTTGTATGTGTCGAGTACATTCCGGAAGTCATAATTTATGCTGAATATATCAATTTTAGGCATATAATTGCGATGAGACGGATCAGAGTTTATTAGTACAATAGATATTTATAGCGAAAAAAATAATAAAATTAAGTCTGTCTTTTCATACGACAGACACTTGTCTATCGGGAGACAAACGCTTGTCGCATGAAATTCCAATGATTGTGTTGCTATAATTTCATGTAACAGCAAATAATGGTGTTAAAAGCATTACTCTAATTGTTGCTTACGTCACAACCATCCATTGTTTTTTTATTTTTGGTTCTCTCTTTTTTAAATGGGCGAGCGACTCCTGTGAAAAATAATAATAAAGGTATTTTTTTTTTTTTTGTGAATATTGCAACAGATGGCTTGGGTCATAACAGACTCAGGTGCATACAAAAGTTCGAGCAGCCCAGCCCAAGTTTCACACAAGGGCTTAGACGAAAGGTTTAAAAAAAAATAAATCTGAGTCAAGTCCGGTCCTCTATTTTTTTTTAATAAATGTATAAAGTAAAATTAAAAAAAAAAAACTTAAATGTTGAAATTAGTGCTGAAGTGGATTTGGATTTCTTAAAAAATAAAAAGATTAATAACATTTGGCCCCACAAAATATTGTATATTCATTCTATTATCTTTTCCTCTCTTATTTTAACTTATTTTTTAATTTTTTTTTTATTTTCTCTTTTCTACATATTCTTCTCCATTAACAAAGTGAAAAAAAACAATTACAGTGTTGTATCATAAACTAAAGAGTAAGAGAGAATTAAAAGTATATAGAAGAAAAAAAGTGTCGTTTGAGTTCCCGATGCATTGCTTCCAACTAGCTTTGAAAGGCAAGAACCCTACTTTAGTGGTATAGGTTGCAAAGAGGGGTTGCCACTGAATCGTCTGGGAACGAATTTGCTGCACATGAATGCACGGACTAAGCTGTTTGAGAAGAGAAGTTGACAACTCCACTCTTACAAATTCAATTGAGGACTAGAAAGGTTCTAAATTCTAATGATCTAATCCGTCATTGTTCTCTAGTCCACTTCCAACGGATTCCAAGGTTGAAGGATTATATATGGCGAAGAAAAGCTTAGTTATATTCTATAATTTTCCTTTTATTTCTTATAAAAATCTTAGCCAAAAAAGTTTGCAGTCATGTACATCTGCCTGTGGAGTGAATACTCCATTGTCTAATTCTCATTAGTAATAAGGAAGAAAAAGAAAAATCAAATTAATGCAAAGTGTTGTGTGACTATATTAATAAGGCCAAATCATTTGCTCTTGGAGCTTGAAATTGTCTTTTTTTTTTCCCTTTTTTTAAATTTATTGTTATTGAAGAAATTTTGAACAATAATAATACATATCTTAAATTTTATATCACACATAATTATTGTAAATTATATGATATTTATTAATTAATTGATAAAATAATATAATTAATTCATTTTAATTTTGTAAATAACTATTAATCAATTAATGAATGTCATATTATTTGAAATAATTATTTAAGGTAAAAAATTTAGAATATGTAGTATTACTCAATCTTAAAATAAGAAGACAATCACATCATAAAGAGAAAAAAAAAAGATTAATATTATTCAATGGAATCCAAATTTTATTAATATATATTTTAAAGGGAATTTATATCATCATTATTTTCAATCATTATATTGATTATGATCTAAGGAAAAAAAATTGTGTAAAAAATCTCTCAAACCTCTAACCCATCATGTATTTGTGTGGATTGTGGATTACTACAAGTAAATTACGAAAGACGTTCAAAACTCATATTGACGACGTACAAGCTCATTGGGGTACATTACAAGTCATCATATATCCTTTAGTTGACTTAATTATTCATCACACAACTTAGGTTTATATATTTTTCTTTTTCTTCTTTATAATGTGTTTAAGGAATAAATCAATGACTTTTAACAGACTATTATGACTAAATAGTTATTTAATGAGTTCAAACAGAGCACTTCGATCAGGTGGTTATCTGATCAGTTCGAACACATCATCTCGATCAAAAGTTTATTTGTGAACTCGACTAGATTGTTATCTGAAAAGCCTGAGCAGATTATCTCGATTAAGTGAACAGATCATCTGGAACAGAGCACTTCAACCAAATGAACAGATCATCTGGAATAGAATACCTCGACTAGATGAATAGATCATCTGGAGCAGATCACATCGACCAGGTGAGCAGATTGTTTGGAATAGATCACCTCGACTAGATGAACAGATCATCTGGAGCAGATAATTATCTAGTAACTTTGAATATAATACTTTGACTATGGAGTAATTCTAATTACATCAATCAAATACATACAATAAATGATAATTATTAGTTATTATTGCTTATCAATTATTATGATAAATGATATTATGGTTATTGTTTAAGTAATCATTATTATGTTTATTATGGTGCTCATTAATACATTAATGATCATAATTATAGAGGCTACAACAATTATAATTATGGGGGTTATGATAATTATAATTATTTATTTGGATGGATTTATTTATTTTATATATCTCTTTCATGAGAAAGGACTATTCTCCTAAAAAAATAAAATGATTTTTCTGTTCACTCTACTGAAGAGACCTTCTGCTGGAAAGACAGTATGAATGAAGTTGCATGAGAAGTAGTATAACTTTTTTCTCAAACTCGATTATTGACTCGAGCGTCGGAAAGTCAACGTCGAAAAAATTTATGGTACTTTTGATCGTCTTCTATGATTTAAGGTGATCACAAATAATCTGCTAATAGTTACAGGCATCTATGGAGATTGGCAAGCCGCTTTCCAAAAAAACAAACATAATGACAATGCTGAATGATTTTCCTATTTACTATACTGAGGAGGTCTTCAGCTGTAAAGACGGTATGAATGAAGTCGTATGAGAAGTGGTGTAAGTTTTTTCTCAAACTCGATTACTGATTTGAGCGTTGGAGGATCCACGTTAAACAAACTTATAATATCTCTAACTATCTTATGTGATTTCAAGTGATTATAAATAATTTACTAATAATTATAGGTATCTATAAATATTGATAAGCTATTTTTTTTTTTAAATAAATATAATAATAATATTGAAATCAATCAAGATATTAGGATAGGAATGTTTCTAAGTTACCTTCGTCTTTCGATATTATTTTGTTAAAACGGAAAAAAGATTGTTTGTCGCCAATGAACCCGCCGTTGGATGATAATAATGCCCGTAATTATTTTCAGACAGCGACAAAATTGCACGCGTTGTATTATTGATCTCCTTTCCCTTTGGTTAATCACCAAATTAGCGTCAGACATTATTCCGGCCAGACCGCCGTCGAATTAATTAAGAAGCAATAGAAAGTCAAACAAGTCATCAAAATTACCGAACAACTCTTACTTCACCTTCAAAATTCCATAATCAACCTCCATAATATCCCAACATTAAGGGGGGCATTTTCGTCGAAGCATAAAAGAAATAGCCTCCCAAAGTCCCCGCCTCTCCCGACATTAACTCCTCTTCATTCTACCCTCCGCTACTTTTCGTCACTTACTCAAAAAGATGCAGCTGTCAACAAGGACCCGCCGCAAGGTGGTTCCTGCCGCCGCAAACGGCGGAGACTCCTCCGATAAACTGGATCAGCTCCTCCTGTCTTCCGCCATATGCAACGGCGAGGACTTGGGCCCGTTCGTACGGAAAGCCTTCGCGTCGGGGAAGCCGGAGACACTCCTTCAACATCTACGCCAGTTCTCCCGATCCAAAGAATCTGAAATCGAGGAAGTCTGCAAAGCTCACTACCAAGACTTCATCCTAGCCGTTGATGATCTTCGATCTCTCCTCTCAGACGTCGATTCGCTCAAATCTGCTCTCTCCGATTCCAACTCTAAACTCCAGTCCGTAGCCGGTCCACTGCTTGCTTCACTCGATTCTTACGTGGAAGCGCAAACTATTTCAAAAAACGTTGACTTAGCGTTGAAATCAATCGTGTCTTGTGTCAAGTTGATGGAGCTTTGTTGCAGAGCAAATCATCATCTTTCGAGTAACAATTTTTACATGGCTTTGAAGTGTACGGATGCACTGGAAAGTGAGTTTTTAGATAAAACGCCGTCGTCTACTTTGAAGCGAATGTTAGAGAAGAAAATTCCATCGATCAGATCACACATCGAAAGAAAAGTAAACAAGGAGTTCGGTGACTGGCTAGTTGAGATCCGTGTAGTGAGTCGAAATTTAGGCCAATTAGCGATAGGCCAAGCTTCTTCGGCTCGGCAACGGGAAGAAGATTTACGAATCAAGCAGAGGCAAGCCGAAGAACAAAGCCGGCTGAGTTTGCGTGACTGCGTTTACGCTTTGCAGGAGGAAGACGATGAGGAGGACGGGCTTAGTAACGGCGTCGAAAGTGCTAGTAACGGTGGTGCTGGTCTGTTAGGGTTTGATTTGACGCCGCTTTATAGAGCTTATCATATTCACCAAACATTAGGTCTTGAGGATCGATTTAAGCAGTATTATTTCGAAAACAGGAAGCTTCAATTGACGTCTGATTTTCAGGTATCTTCAATGACTCCATTTTTAGAATCTCATCAAACATTTTTTGCCCAAATTGCGGGCTTTTTCGTTGTTGAAGATCGAATTTTGAGGACGGGTGGTGATTTGATATCTAAAATTGAAGTTGAGAATTTGTGGGATGCTGCTGTTAGTAAAATGTGTTCAGTATTAGAGGATCAGTTTTCGAGAATGCAAACTGCTAATCATTTGTTGTTGATTAAGGACTATGTGAGTTTGTTAGGTGTTACATTGCGGAGATATGGTTATCCCATAGATGCTTTGCTTGATGTTTTGAGTAAACATAGGGACAAATATCATGAATTGCTGTTGTCAGATTGTCGTAAACAGATTTCTGAAGCACTTGCTGCTGATAAGTTTGAGCAGATGCTTATGAAGAAGGAGTATGAGTACTCAATGAATGTACTCTCATTTCAGATTCAGATGTCCGATATTGTACCTGCATTTCCTTATGTTGCTCCGTTTTCTTCTACGGTGCCTGATTGCTGTAGGATTGTTCGGTCATTTATTGAGGATTCAGTGAGCTTTATGTCATATGGTGGGCAGCTGGAGTTCTTTGATGTTGTGAAGAAGTATTTGGATCGGCTTTTGGGTGAGGTTTTGGATGAGGCTTTGTTGAAGCTTATCAATTCATCTGTGCATGGGGTTTCTCAGGCAATGCAGGTGGCTGCTAATATGGCTGTTTTAGAGCGTGCTTGTGATTTTTTTTTCCGTCATGCTGCACAGCTTTCGGGTATTCCATTGAGAATGGCAGAGAGAAGTAGGAGGCAATTTCCTCTAACCAAAGCCCGTGATGCTGCAGAGGAAATGTTATCTGGGTTGCTTAAGACTAAGGTTGATGGTTTCATGTCATTGATAGAGAATGTGAACTGGATGGCTGATGAACCCTTACAGAATGGGAACGAATATGTGAATGAGGTGATAATATATTTGGAGACCCTGGTTTCTACTGCTCAACAGATTTTGCCTGCTCAGGTTCTTAGAAGGGTTTTGCAAGATGTCCTTTCTCACATATCAGAGACAATTGTAGGTAGTTTGTATGGGGACTCTGTAAAGAGGTTTAATATCAATGCTATTATGGGAATCGATGTAGATATTCGACTTTTGGAGTCATTTGCTGATAATTTAGCTCCCCTATTCACAGATGGGGATGCTAATCAGTTGAAGACAGCGCTTGTGGAGTCAAGACAGTTGGTGAGTTTGCTGTTGAGCAATCATCCTGAGAATTTTCTGAATCCAGTGATTAGGGAAAGGAGTTACAATGCTTTGGACCACAGGAAAGTAGTAACAATTTCAGAGAAATTGAGAGATCCTTCAGATCGGCTGTTTGGAACCTTTGGAAGCAGGGGGGCCAAACAGAATCCGAAGAAGAAATCACTGGATGCTTTGATAAAAAGACTAAGGGATGTGAGCTAAGTCAGGGGCAGCTAAAATGTACGTTCCTTTGGTATTTTTTCCTTGCCTATTTGTTAGAGGTCCATTGCTAACTTTATTTGGCTGTGGACTAGTTCTGCCAACTGTTCTCAATTGATTGTATTGATATATGTGAAAATTTCATTTTGTTTGTAAAATTCTCATACATAGGCATTGGTTGTTGTACTTTTAATTCTTTGGAACTATATTAGTGAATTTTCTGCTGCTTCTTTCTTTTACTTTCTTTGATAAATCTAATGGGTAACTCTTATGCCCAACCTGTTGACTGTTTCTATTTGTATCGGGATGGATCTACAGGAACAGGGTTCTTGCATTCCTTTACTGATTCATGTTTGACCTGTCTAAATAAAAAACTGTTTGTTCTGTGAGAGGTTTAAGGTGATAATTGGGGAGAAATATTGAAGAACTGTGAGAAGATCTTTGATATAGCTGCATGCTCCTAGTTAATAAGTATTTTCCAGGCCAATTTACCGACGGCAAAAACAACTGAATTGTAGATGCAAACATATCTGGCAGAATTGTTTCCAAATTCCTTTTCCTACATTGAAGGGAGATGATAATGTTGCCCATCAATAATGTGGCGGGCTTTATTGTCTCATGATTGGCTGGTGTAGAATTGAGCACAAGGAAAAAGCTTTTTATTTGTTTCTGTGCTTGTTCATATTTTTGCATGGCAAAGGATGTGTTAGTTTAACCTTCAAGAACAAATTCCCCCATCTCTTTGAAGTTGTACAGTGCTTGATTACTTTCTGATTCCTCAGTCTAGAGTATCTATTCATCAATTTGTCAATAGATGTGTGGGTGTGTGTGTTTGTTTCTAATTTCTATCATCACCTCATATTCAGGCATTTTGAGCAGGTGTCCTGTTGCCACTGTCAACTTCTCAAAGAGATCAAATCATATTCTTAGTGCTGGAGTCCACACAATAAGATTCCCGATTACTTGGTACCACTTTCCAAATGCCAAACGTGACCATTCTATCATCATTCACACCAAAGGGGATGGGATCGTTACTCAGGAGAGGGAGAGGGAGAGGGACAGACGGTAGGAGAACATTGACAGTCAGTTTTTAAATTCGCATGAAATCAACAGTTGTCTGAATTCAACATAAGTCCAACTTGTGCTATGCTCGTCCTAGTCTGATGTAAGTAGTTCAAATTGTGAAATCAGTGAAGCAAAGCAGAAATCAATAATATTTTTTTTATTGTTTCTGGTTTGTTATGATTCCAGCTGGCTATCCAGAGTTGAGTGGAGCAGGTGGGATATATGTTAAAAGAGATTGTAGGAGTTGTTGGTCGGTCACAATGTTTATGTAATTTCACTAATTTGTGTTGTCAATGATTTTTACAGCAGTTCGTGGCAGAAAGAGTGGCCTCTCTATCGGTTTGTTGGGCATTAAAATAATTTTTGTTGCCTCGATTTGAAGTTTATACAATTTTTTTATTATGGGCGAAGCCAATTACACGGAGGAAACGGAATTCATATAAATAAACTTAAATCAACTCAATGATCGATTACAAGTTTGGACTGCAACAAATAGAGCAAAATTAAAGAAGGGTTTATATGGGGATGTCAAACTCATTATTATCTACCATTTACAAAAATTGTGACACTATAAGCTATTAATGTTGAAATACACAACTTTTGTTTTCATCAATGCAGCACCAACCCAGAACACACAATTCGTTACATTCTTGTAACTTATAAATTTTAAATCCAGAACATTGGTTAATGCATGCAATAAAATCATAAGAACCAGCTCCAGATGCTTAAATTTAAACTCACCTCTGTCAATAAGCGCATCTGATGCGTATTTTGTGTATTAGATTATTAGTGGATTATGTATTGGATACTGACCTTTAATTTAAGTGTTTTTTTAGCTTTATTAAACTTTTATTTTAAAAAATTTAATGAAGGCCTAAGCCCTACCTCACTTTTAAAGGGTCTGGGCCTGTTATCAATAATAATGAGACTTAGGCCTGAACTTGAAAAAAATCCAGTCTAAGCCCACTATTTGTCATCTCTAGTGATAGTGTTTGGTTTCACGTATTTTTGTTAAAAATTAGTATCTTCAATATGCATCTTTCAGGGAATATATACAGCTAGAATATATGATATTTCTTTTCTCCCTATTATGTGTTTGGTAACTAAAAGTCTGAACTGCTAAAAGAATTAAAATTAAAATTAAAATCCAATATCACTCGGTGAAGCCCATGAAGGCATTGCTTTGTTTATTCATCAATTCCTATTTCATGTAGTGTTGAGATAGTGTTCTTGACCTGTTTGGTTTGAAAAAGCGATAGGAAAGAAAGGGAGACCAATTGGGAGGAATAGAGAGGAAGAATGGTTTTCAATATATTTATTTATGTTCAGTATAATTTTTTATTATATTAACTTTTTTTTAACTATCTAATCACTATTTCATTGTGTGAATTAGATATAGAAAACATTTTCAATTCGAAAATTGGATGGATTTACTTAATTCTAAACTTTAATTCCGGATCTGATAAGCACTATATATAAGCACTATAACGAAAACTAAATTTTGCTTGCTATTGTTATGCAGAAATTTCAACTGCTCAATCAACCGGGAGAAGAATTCCATGTGGAAGTAAATTTCGATTTAATAAAAATTATATATATTTTTTTTTTGAGTGGATACGATGAATAATATCTGTTCTTTCCCAAAAGTGACAAATTCAAATAAGACTGTTTATGTCTTCCATCCAAGACAAATTTTTGGGAAATTTACAAAATTAATCAAAAAAATTTTACAAATATCCAAAATAACAATTTATATTTTTTCTATCATCCTTAACCATTTACTCTTTTTTTTCCCCATAATACCCATCTCTCTCTCAAAACCAATCTTCCGTTAGCTCCTCCGCGACCTCCGAGCGACGATTGGTCGTCTCCGTGATCGTGAACGGAGCTTGAACGGATTTTGACAGTGAACTCAACTCCGTGCGGTTTCTATCATCCTCCATTTTATAATTTTCGATAAGTTTCACTCAGTAAATTTCAATTTTTTCTATTTTGATAAGTTTGATTAGTGAAAAATCAATGTATGGATGCATATAGATGAGTTTAGGATTGTTTGGCAATAAATATTGGAGATTGTTAAGTGAAATTTAGGTTTAAAGAGTGAGTACGTCGGTGCTTCGATAAAATGCCCTTAGACTATATTAAATAGTTGATGGTGTATTGCAAGATTAAAGTGTTGATGGTGTGATTGTAAGGTGGAGTATAGGTGCGATAAGAGTAGAAATCACGAGACTGGAATAGGTAGAAAATACGCTGCGTCTGTGACAGTGACCATCGAATTGAGATCGTGCCCAATTACATGTGCCCACATTATTCTCTAAGTAATCAGCTGCCCCATAATGCATTCCCCATAACCCCTCAAGTTGTGTTCTAAAATCTTCTCATCTGTATTCCTTAACTGCATTTATAAATGCGGGCTTAAACTTATTCCAAAGAGCTTTTGACATCCTAAATTTCGACTTGACATTAGCTTTGACATGGTAGAAACAAATGCCGTGGGTAGCACTACGAAATATCTTCATAACAGCTCTCTTAATAGAATTGCATCGATCGGAAATAATGACTAAATCTGGAATATCACCAATTACTCTATGCAAATTCATCACATGAGTTATTTTGAGTTAATACGAGCTTGGAGACGAGCCAAGAAAACGTGGGACAGACGCCTATCGCACGTGGGATAGGTGCCTATCGCACGGTAATAGCTTCTGTCCAGCCAGTGGGACGAGCACTGCTCTCTGCATGCGACAGTGCTTGCTCGCTATCGTAATAGGTTACAGTAAAGCCAGTGGGACGGGCGCACTGTCGCACGGGAGGCAGTGCTCGTCCACGGTTGGACGAGCATCGTCACCGTCGCGACGAGCACCTGTCGCGACGTTTCTGAGTTCGTCTCCGAGCTCATATTAACTCAAAATAACTCATAAATTTTGATTAATCGAAAAATAGAAGTGTAAAATAAATACTAACCTCAATTTTTTACTTGCAAGTTGATGAGTTGATGATTAGTGGGTGAGTTTTATGGATTAGGATGTGCTGGATTTTGAAAATTGTTAGTTGAGAATGTGTGAGATTTGTTGATTTTGTTTATAGATATGAGGGTATTTAAGTCTATACAATAAATATATGGCTACATATGATAGAAAAAGTTTAATTGGTTATTTTAGATATTTATAAAAATTTTTTAGCTATTTTCGTAAATTTCCCCAAATTTTTCTACCTCGGTCGATCTGTTTTAACAGACATTTGACACGTGTCATGTGTGGGGAGGTGTCGTGTCGCCGTCCCGCTTACAACACTGCATGCGTTAGCATAAAATGTTGCCGCTTTCTCCATCCAACGCATTTCATTTATTGGATTAGAATTTGGGAACTCAAAAATAATTTTACTTCGACTCATGGTTCAATTGCAGACTAGAGGTCATGCATGCATTGCAACAAATTTGGGCCATCTATATAATTCCATAATTGGTGGTCTTCTGCGCAGTTGGCATAGCTGCCGCCACGTGGATGCATCTGTACTTTACAGGTAGTCAAAAAGATGAACATATGCTCTTATACGTCGTTAAAATTTACAAAATTACAATACTACCCCCGTGAGCCAGAAAAAATATCAAGTTCCCTGTCTATGCACTTAGAACTCTTTGATGAGAATTGTGACAAAATGGGCACCATCAACATATGCAAACACATGAAAAATGGTTCTCATATGGCATGTGTGGAATAATTTAATTGAATGGGCAAGAAGATATGATAGTAACGTGGAACACATGTCCCATTTAACATTTTCTTTCACTTTATATCATGAAAAGAGCAAGTGGTGTCAGTCACTACTTTAGTAGTAATTTATGTAAAACTACATCAATCACTTATTTTTAAGGTCCAAAACTTACGTCTCCCTATTGGCTCATGTAAATAAAAGTTTAATCTTTCATGTTCATTTATAGAAATTAAATATTTTCAAGGAAAATATTATTGAGTTATAAAATTTGATAAAAATAAAAATGCTAAAATATCTTAATAAAAAATAATTATTCATAACTTTTACGATCTTTTTTTATATACCTTTTATAAAATATTTTATTTTCTTTATAGGAAAAAAAAACCACCAACGCAAAAATTATGCACATGAATTGAAGCGAGGTTTACTTATTACAACAATCTGGAGAACGAAATTGGTTTTTTTTTTCTTACCCCAGATTACGTGTAAAGATCCTGTTCGTATATTCTATCTACCAATTCATCCAACAACCGGCCTCGAAAGTCGAAATAATTGGGCTTCAGAGCTAACAGTCAACAAGCAAACGAAATATATCTACCGACCAAAACGCATACGATCAGTGTCCTCAATGTCAATGGCGTTTCTCTGCATAATTTTCCTCTTACTGGTCTCGTCCGGCGCCGGCGGCCACAATTCGGAAACTGCATACGAAGTTCTTCAAGAATACGACTTCCCGGTCGGCCTCCTTCCAAAAGGCGTCTTGGGCTACACTATTGACCGTACCACGGGTAAGTTTTCAGTGTACTTGGAAGATGCCTGTAGTTTCACAATTGATTCATATGACCTCAAGTACAAGTCCACAATTTCGGGCGTTATAGCCAAAGATAAGATTTCCAGTTTAAGTGGGATCAGTGTGAAAGTGCTTATTTTTTGGCTTAACATTGTGGAAGTGACTCGCGAGGGTAATGAGCTCAGTTTATCTGTTGGAATCGCTTCTGCTAATTTTCCTGTCAGCAATTTTACCGAGTCTCCAACTTGTGGGTGTGGCTTTGATTGTGACACTGCCAGTGCCAATAAGCTCCACTTTACTCCTAGTAATGTACTGTCGTCGTCTTCTTAATTATATTAAAATGCATCCAATTTCTTAGTCTTAATCTGCTTCAGATTGTAGTTTTTCGTTTTTTTTTTATTTATTTATTTTATTTGGATCCAATAAAAGCTTGCTTTGTTGAATTAGATAAACCAATTTTTATAATTTGTATTAGAGCTACCAACCTCTTTTTTAATTATTTGGTGGATGTGGTGGAAATTTATTAAATATGTGGAACACATGGTTCCATTATTTAAGATTTTCTTAATTTCTAGTTTTTCTTTTTAATGTATTTTGTTAAAAATAAGAAATTACCTATTTTTATTTACTGCGGCTATCATTTCTAACGTGCCGTAATCCAAGTTACTGCAATGATACTCTTATATCACGGTGCATATATTGTTGGATGATTAATTTAATATTATTAGATTTTTAGTCCACCATTTGATTTATATGTAAATAATTATGTATTATAAACTGACATGTAAGATTAAATATTTTTGATAATTTAGGTTACAATGTATTTAATAAGACATGAACTTCTGATATATAGAGAGCTATTAGTAATCTAATTCTATGATGGACAAAATTAAAAATATCTAATAACAACAAAAAATATTATCTATATTTGTCGTTAGGGTTTGCAAGTCACACATATCATAATATATTATATTCTCTCTGATATTTTATAATAAGAAAGAGTGGACAGAGAAGCTAAAAGGCTCTCCATGACATACGTGTTGATCTAAAAGGCTAATTACAAAATCTTAGTGATTATTCAGCATTATGAATTTAGGTACGTTTCCGCATATTTAATTATTAATTCTTGATAATATAACATAAATGTCCCTAAGTTCTAGCGGATTGATTTCACTATAAAAAAATTAATTATTCTAACAAGTAGTATCAGCGTTTCTTCATGTTGAATTATTAAGAATTAAATTTATGTTGTATCAGAGTCTCTTCATTAAGTTATTCGTCATTATTTGTCTCTTATTAGGGACTAGCACTAGAAACTGCATTTTACTTTTTAAACTTAGTTTTATTGAAGTCAGTGCCTAAAATCCTAATAGAATTATGGTCAGGTCGAAATCCAAGTTTACGACATGTGCGTATTTGGAGATCACCAGCACATGTGCTGAAACCAAAGGCAGGTAAGATGGATTAATGTTTTGAGGTTTGCATATTTGTGGGGTATCCCAAAAGAACAAAGGGGGGTTTATTTTATAGTTCTCAAGATAGGAAGGTAATTGTGAGCACACATTTTACTTCCCTCGAGGAAGACTGTACGAAGAACTTCAGACCTAAGAGTAAGGTGATACTTGAAGAACTATCAAATGATCAAATTGATACTCAGCTTTCAACACCTGTTTTAGAACAGAATAAAGAGCAACAATTTAATCAACAAAGGATTATCCCTGAACAACCATCATTTTTAGAACCTCGTCGCAGTGGGAGGGTAACTAGGTTACCAATAAAATATATTTTATTGGGAGAAACCTATACGGCTATCTCAGATGAACATTTACAAGATCACACTAGTTACAATGAAGCTCTAATATATAGTTATGTTGAACATTGGAAAATGGTTATGAATCAAGAAATGGAATTTATATATTCCAATAAAGTTTGGGAACTTGTAGAGGCATCAAATGGGGTAAAACCTATTAGATGCAAGTGGATGTACAAGAGGAAAATATGAGTAAATGGAAGGGTAGAAACATTTAAAGGAAGATTAGTAGCCAAATGGTTCACTTAAAAAGAAGGAATCGATTATGAGGAAACATTTTCTCCGGTTAATATGCTTAAATCCATTAGAATTATACTCTCTATTGCTGCAGTGCTAAATTACGAAATTTGGCAAATGGATGTCAAGACTGTCTTTCTCAATGGGCATCTTGAAAAAGACATCTTTATACAGCAACCAGATGGATTCATACAAAAAAGTCAAGAACACTTGGTATGTAAGTTGCAGAGATCCATCTATGGATTAAAGCAAGCATCATGGTCATGAAACATCAGATTTGATCAAGCGATAAAATCGTTTAGATTCATTCAGAATATTGATGAACCATGTGTGTACAAAAAATTCAGTAAAAATCTGTAGCCTTTCTAATTCTTTATGTAGATGATATTCTCCTTATCTGAAACAATATATGAGTATTGATTACTATAAAGAGTTGGCTAACAAAATAATTTGATATGAAAGATCTGTGAGTATTGATTACTATAAAGAGTTGGCTAACAAAATAATTTGATATGAAAGATCTGGGAGAAACTTGTTATATTCTTTGCATCAATTTACTACGAGACCGGAAGAATAAAACGATATGTTTATCACAAATGGTCTATATCGATAAGATATTGGCTAGATTTAGCATGATAAATTCCAAGACTGGTTTGTTACCATTTAGACATGGAATTTTATTTTTCTTGGATCAATCACTTAAAATATCTGAGGAGATAGAGAAAATGAGATGAGTTCCTTATGCGGAAGTAATGAAAAGTCTTATGTATGGCATACTTTGCACTAGACCAGACATATATTTTGCAGTTGGGATGGTTAGCAGATATTAATCTAATTCTGGACCTAAACACTGGACTGCTATCAAGCACATAATGAAGTATCCGAAAAAAACTAAGGGTTATATGCTTGTGTATTCTAGTAAAGAACTTACTCCAGTTGGTTTAATACTGATTCTGACTTTATGTCAGATAAAAATTCTAAAAAGTGTACTTCTGCCTGCGTGTTTATATTACGAAGTGGAGTAATTAGTTGGAGGAGTGTGAAACAATCCTGTATCGCAGACTCCACAATAGAAGCTGAATATATGGCTGCATCTAAGGCTGCAAAATAAGCGGTATGGCTCCGCAAGTTCCTTCAAGATCTTGAGGTGGCATCTATTTTGTGATAATAGTAGTGCAGTGGCTCAACAAAAGAATCAAGGAACCACAAGAAACAAAAACACATTGAAAGGAAATATCATCTTATAAGAGATATAGTATAGAGAAGTGATGTAGAAGTTACTCAGATTGCGTCACAGTAAAACTTGGCAGATTCTTTTACTAAGGCCATCCCTGGAAAAAATTTTGACTTGCACTTAGAATCCATGGCCATGCGTGAGATACCAAATATACTTTGAGAACTAGTGGGAGATTATTGGAAAAATATACTCTTTAAAGCATATTTATATATTTATTGTAATAAATATATTTCTGATTAATAAAATAAATGAGGTATTTTATTCATGTATCTTTATTGCATTAATATTTTGAGTAAAGTCCATTTAATCATATTATATGTATTTATGTGATCACTATATGGATTCGTAGAAAACATAAATACAAGTTATCTTATGTTAAATAAATTAAGTTTGCAGTTGATAAATAAACTTGGGTACTTTATTTAGGTATAAACTGGAATAAATTCATTGAGTGATTTGTCTTAATCGTGTATGAATTTACTGATTTAGTATGACTACATTGAACTGGATCACATATGAGATTTAATTAACCTAGTAATAACTGTCAGACTTATTAAATCTCATAGGCATTGATTTACTATAATCTTAATTTTGAGTTAGTTATAATTTCATGATTGTTATTTCATTTAGTTACCAATGGGCACGACATACACATGTAGTCAAGATTACCCGGTATCTTGGTGAGAGCAATTACAAGTATTGAATTTATAGATTGACAATACATAATTTGTAAAACACATCTCTTGATGAGTTTTTAATAGTTGAACATAGAATCCTTTAGCCGGAGTGTGTCAACATAAATAAATATGTTGAAAATGATAATTAGAAAAAACCAGTAAGTATCAAGAAATAAAATGTAATTAAATTGATTAGACAGTTTAGATATCAATTTAATTAACAATGTGGTACAAAGGATTGTGCAGTAAAAAAATTAATGTAGCTTGGGCGAATTATAATTCAAGCATACAATTATGGATGTCAATACCAATCTTATAGTGGAGTAGAATTAGAATTAAATAATTATATTTGTTTAATTACAAATTTAATTATTGTATCTACTATTGTATGTTCCCAAATGATCCCCAGGTTAGCTCATTTAATTGACAATACCATCACTTGACCCAAAAGCAAGAAAACTGGCGCATTAGGTGAAAATTATAATTATAATATTTGTTAAAATCTAGTGTGTTGTATTCAAGTGCAAAAGGGTATTTGTGATATTTCACAAGATGATCCTCTAGTTAGTTACACATTCTTTCCACTTTTACGTAAATAGAGAGATAATATTTAATTTAAATATTTAAATATTTAAATTAAAAGAGGAATCATATTTTAATTTAAAATAGGAATCATAATACTAACATACTACGGTTTTCATAAGATATTATAAAAAGAGAAAGGAAATTTGAATTCTAGTGCTTTTTGAAAAAAATACATAAAACATATAAGAGACGCCAGTTGCAATTAGGAGTGGTGAAACAAACGTTCACATGTCCAGCGTTGATCGATCATAAATCAGAGCCTGGAAGATCGTTTGGAGAAGGATTTATAACTCTCAATTGATTCATCTTCTCATAACATAAATGTACGAATTTTTAGATTACTTAATTCTTATATGTTGTATGAGATCAGTCCTAAAAATTTTTAATTGAAAATTAAAAAATCTAATTTTATCCCATCAATTCTCAGTTTAATACAATTGAGAATTAAGAAAAAGAATTTAAAATCATATTAAGGAAATATGAATATTCGTTATATATATGTTATATATATAGTGATGGATTTATAAAAAAAAAAGAAGAAGAAGAAGAAGTATTGACATGGCTGCCGAAAAGAAGAAGAGAGGAAGAGATTTCATCACTTATATCATGAAAGTTCTTGAAATTTTATTAAAATTTTTTAGATATAATAAGTTAAGAAATTTTTTATTTAAGTCCTAAATTTGTTTGGGCTTAAAAATTGAGCTTAATGAATTAAACTTTATAATTAAGATTTAGTCTATAAAATAATAATAATAATAATAAGGGAACATTAAAAAAAAAATAGAGTTTAGTTTCTTTTGGATTTGGGATTGGTTTAGGATCCGGTTTGAGTCAACTCGAATTAGTTCATCCCTGATCAGTCAATGGTTGACAGATCAACGATCAACTGTCGATCATTGACTTGGGTCTTTCTTTTTTAATTTTTGGCTAATTTTTTATAATTTGAAATTTAAATATTGGTATAGAAATATATATTTTAAGATAAATTAATTGAAGCAACATGTCACAAAAGTGACATTTCTTATGAAAATTAATTTATAATATAAACAATTTGTGTATATGTAATTTCTGTAAATATCGATCGGCGCAAAAGAAGATCTATATTTGATATTTTTTTAAATATTTTTTTTACAATATGTTAGTAGTAATATATTCCAATAATAATAGGAACTCGATAAGTCGAACTACATAAATATTCATTAGTTTCAAAGAAATATTTTAAACTCTGGCAATAATTTATTTCAAATACCATGACACACATTCTATTTTAATTACTCAAAAAAATGAATAATTTATTTTTGTTTAATTTACCGCTGCTCCCAACACAATTATATTAAGTATGGTAATACTCATGGTTTAATTAAACTGCAGACTAAAGTCATACTAAATGAACATTGTAGCTTTTAGTTTATATTAAATATTAATACTATTTTTTCACTATATAACGTAAATCTATTATATTTTTTTGGAAATTTATTAAATTAACCAAAAAATTTTACAAATATCCAAATAACCAATTAACCATCATCCATCATTTATTTTTTTTTCCCTATAATAACGTATCAGAAACTTATCCTTCCTTAGCTTTTCCTATGGATTCTAAAGGACATTATTCCAAGAATTTCAACTGATTGATGAACCCAACTCATATCCATTTTATAATCTTTCTTGTAAGTTTCACTTGCAAATTTGAATCTTTTTCAGCTCGATAAGTTCAATAAGAGCAAATCAACGATTACGGCTATGAGATGTTTTTAGGACTGATTGGCACAATACCTGTGCTCAAACGGGGACGAAAGGTACGCCAAGTGCCTCGGCAAATGTCCCTTAGACTATATTAAATACTTGATGGTGTACGCAAGATTAAAGTGGTTCATGCAGACTGGGCGGGCATGGGCACAAGAAGCAAACCGCACAAGGAAGACCTGCCCACCACACAAGGCACTGATGGACGCCTGTCAGCGCCACAGCGCCACCAGCGACTGTCACACACCACACATGCCATGGACGCCACACACAGCGATCGCTGCGCCACGGATCGCCTCACACATACACATACACACATATGCCTTGTTGTTACATTGCCATGATAAGCCGAGTGATAGAATGCCGACAAAAGCCCGTGATGTTTTAATAATCTTGATTTTTTTTTTTAATTTTTTTTTAATTAATGATTAACTAATTATAACGATTTTTTTTACAGTCAGAATGGCTTATAAAACCAGCACGAAGATTCCTGAAATCAAACACTTCCCAGCCACCCAAAATCTGGGAATGTGGATATGCTACGTATAAGTTAACAAACAAATACCCAAGATTATTCAAGATATGTTTAATGTTCAAAGTAACGTATTTAATTTTATGAGTCGGATGGTAATACTTTTATGCGTTAAAAGATCGCCTGATAATAACGATATTGGGACAAATTATATATTCGAATGTGAAATATAAATACATTATTTTGGTTCGATAATTCAGTATTTGCCATAATCATCAAGATAAATAATACGTCGAATATATAATAAACGTAGTTTTAAAATATATCATATAATATATATTCCTCGAATACATGTAAGACGCTAAGAATGATAATATGTACCGCTTAATTACGATTCGTGGCAACGGTCTTAATTTCTTTTTTGCGTCCTGTTCTTGCACCGGCATCAACACCAACACCACTGCTCGTTATTTCGCCGTTGATAATCAGAAGCAGCTATTTCGAGTTAATACGAGCGCAGACGAATCAGAAACGCGCCGTGCACCGCCGCCGGGATGCGTGCCCGCCGACGGTCAGTTCTGCCTGAACCGCGATGCATCAGCTCGCGGCGCGTGTCATCTCGCTTACCGGACAGACACCGCAAGCGGCCGGTGCTACCGTCAGACGGGAGATAAAACAACACCGAGACAAAAAATTCGTCAAGACGGAGATAGTGTTCGTCGCACGAGTGCCTCGCTGTGATGGCGCCCGCCCCACCATTTGCCGTAATCCGCCACTGCGCATAGCACCGCTTCCGTGCGCTGCACCTCGCTGTACGTCGGGTTCGTTTCTTGCTCGTAATAATTCAAAGAATCATAAATTTTGATTAACAAAATAAGTAAATAGTCAACCCCAACCTTTTGCCGTAAGTCAATGAGTCAGCTGGACACGTAGTTTTAGATTTATTATCGACTTAAAATTATTGGGTTGAGATTATTTACTTTTATTACATCCTGTGTATTAAGCCTCTTATATAATAATATATATAGAAAGTTTAATTTGCTATTTCGTGAGCATTCAGGAAAATTTTTTTAGCTACTAAATTTCCATATTTTTAATACTTAGAATTATTAATAAAAATTATATTTATTATATATTATTAACTTTTATTTTATAATTACAAGCTTTTTTTTCTCCACAAATAACTTAAAAGTTTAAAGACTTAACTCAAACATACCCTGTCATCTAACCTGTGTGTGTGTGTGCATTGATCAGGTCACTGTCACCGCCAATGCCAGGAAAAACTCAAAGTTAGTTAATCCTTTAGTTTCGTCTTCTTGAGTAATTCCTCTGCTTGAGACTGTAGTTTTAATTACTTGTTTTTAGATCAGAATGAAAGATTGTTGCAGAAGAATCAAACATTTAGGTATTAATATTTGCTTGATCATTACTTCTCTCTATTTCTTGATTTCAGTTATGCTACGCCAGTCAATATGGTCTTCCATTTGCACAAAGTCAATGACAAAAGCCCCTTTTTTTTTCGCTTGGGACAAAACAAAAGTATGTACTTTATTAATACCTCAGGATAATTTATAGGACTTCCTCTGCGGTTTGACGACGGTTAAAATTATGATAATACTCTCGTCTACAAAATATTTAATGATTATACAAAGGTGATGGACTGTTGGGTAATAAAAACTCCTTCAGAATCATAAAATGTAGAAAGATTAAAATATAGAGTAAAAGAATTGATATTGTAGAATAACAAAAAGAAAAAAAATTGAAATAACAATACTGTCGTAAATAAATAGTAATATTTTTAGCAGCAACACTTATAAATGGAGACTTTGGCATGCTCAACAAATTACTGTAGCACACTTAGGTAATATTTATTTTTTATCTAAAATTTAAATAAATTAAATATTACTGAAATCTAAATAGGTCCGAAAATATATATCTGTATAATATACTTTTTTTTTAACGTTTGAATATAAATGGTAAACTATTTATTTTTATAAATTTAAAATATTTTAATTTATTATTTTTACTTATGACTTTGAAAGAGTTATATATACTTGAAATTTAAATAAATATATATTTACAATATTTTTTAGTATAATAATTTTTATACGTTAAAAATATTTATAGATTAAGTATTTAATATATAATTTATGAAAAATAATTTTGATATCATTATTTTTTTATAATTTAACATAATATTTATACATAAAAAAATTGTTATCTAATAATAAAAGAATTTGTTTAAAATTTAAATTGAATGTATATTAAGTATTTAATACAAAGTAAAATTTAATATCAAAGAAAATTCTAATATAAAATCTAATATATACATAAGAAATAAATGCATTTAATGAAATTATTTAAGAGGAAAAAATTAATTTTTCATTTAGATATTTTATTATTAAGATAAAAGTTATAAAATTTTACCTTTTTTTTATTCAAATAAAAATATCTTACAACAAGATTTCAGATACAAAAATAAACAAGGTAAAATATCAAAACATCTTAAATTAAGTCAAATTAAGACTTCAAACATAAAAATAAACAACTCCGTAGTTTTTCTTCTTCTTATTAAAAAATCTTAACATCCTTTTCAAACTCATCGCCCATTCAACTCGTCAACAAAATCAAGTTCAAATGCTGCCTAAAAGCCACATATTCTGATCTCTTAAAAAATGTAGCAAAATGTAGCTTGTGGCTTGTGATATTAATGAAGTTTTTAAGTTTATAATACTATGCTACTTTCTTTCTTAAATCTATTTCTGCATTTTTGTACTAGTTATCTGTGCTAGCCCATGATTATAAAGTCTGCTATCATATAAATGTGCTTAATCTAACAACTTATTAAGTCAAACAAAAATAAAATCATATAGAGAAAATGTTGAATAACAAGCAAGCATATGAGCAAATAATTTACAGTAGCAAGCACAAGTGCACAACAAGCAAATAATACACAATAGCAAGCACAATAAAAGCATAAGCCTCTGCTCAAACTACTCCTTAACTGCCATAAAAATATTCATTCCAACAATAAAACAACAAACAGCTTAATAAAGCAAAATTATATCAATAACAAAAAGCACAATCAAATAAGATACACCTCATTATAAATATAATTTATAAATTGATAAGAATTAAATGTCATCAATGGATGAATTCCATCAGCCTATACAAATCAGCCGTAGCCAATATCTAGAGGACCAGAAACTATAGTATCAATTTGCTATGATCAAAACAAATTTAAGGCATACTTAGCCTGGTCAAGTGTGAGAATTTGTAAGTATCAAACAACAACAAAGTATACAAACATATTCAAACCTACATCTATGGCTATAAGTGACAAATCGATGATACAATATCTTCATCATTCCCATGCTTACACTTAAAAGGTTATGTATCATCAGATACCTCAAAAAATATATTGTTGGATGAGTTTAGCGTGGCTTCTGCTGACTTCCCTCCATAATCACAACTTGATGTTTTCAATGCTGCTGGATGCATTAACTTGCTACCATTCACTCTTGAGTAAGCTGCCCTTTATAATTGAAATAAACAAATTAAAATGTAACACATGCTTTGTAAATGCATCATGAGGAAAACAAACTTATAAACTAATTAAATTAATTGATTAACATTAAGTGAATTTAAAACAAACAATGGAATACTTACTATTTCTATGGACACTGTCCTGAGCCAACAGTGGCAGCATCTTCTTTTTCATAGTCTGGACGTCTGGTGTCTCTCATCTATCTTATATGTAGATAATTACATAATGGATTAGTACTTCATTAAAAACCGTAAAGAATAATAAAAGCAATAAAAAAGAGAAGCTCGTGTTACAACAGGACCAACAATAAACTCATTCTGTTCTTTACAACATTTGAATTTAATCTAAATGGCAACATTATATTATTTGCTCTCAAGAACATAAAAAACACAGTAGCTAATACTCCATAATATTAAGCAAAATCACAGATCCATTTTCAGCTTTTGCATTAAATCAAACAAAAACTCTTTTTTTTATCTCATTAAATGAAAGACATACAAGTCAATGGGTTTAACAAGCAACAGATTTATACAAGTGACAACACCCACTTTTTTTGGTAATATAAAAACCATAACTTTCTAACATTTTATACTATGATTGCTTCAAAACTCAACAAAGCGGAAGGTATCACTCAAAAGAAAAACATGCAATAGCATATTCATCAAATTCAACAAACCCATTTTCATATATAATCGACAAAGTCCCAGCCAAAAGAGAAAAAAAAAAAAAAGTCATCAGCAATATATTTACAATCACTGAATCTTCAAATGCAAGCTGTGATTTGAAGATTAATCACTTATTCGCTCCAATCCCAGTCGTGGCTGACACCAATTGCTGGCAAAACTTGCTTTGTGGAAGCCTTAGGCCACTGCAGAGCTCATCTCATTCATAACTGAAGGTACAGTTGCTTGCAATTCAATCGAAGTGTTGATCCTTGCACCAGCTTCTTGTGGCCTTGTGGGTTTGACAACATAATCGAGATAAATTACTTTCGTTGGATGAAAATTTATTTTTGCTTTTGTCCAATGGTTAAAGAACTATGTTGGGTAATTGAGTGGCGTTAGAATGATAATGCATTCTCAGACTTCCATGTAAATTCAACTTTTGACTTAGATTTTTTTAAATTTTAAATATACTTTTACACATTTATCCTTCTACACTTATTTTAACTGTAGGGAAAATTTTTGTAATCACGATGTATTTTCTATCTAAGTATTTATATGCTAAACCTCAGGAAAAGTCCCTAAAACTTACCTTTTAGATTCATATGCCATTCGTCAAATTTGATCCAAGTTGATGTGGCTATGACTGAATTGTTAAAACTTTATTAGTATATGTGTATGTATAGTAATTAGTATATACATATTTTAATTAGGGTCCAACTTTAGTATAATTATTTTATTATAAAATATTATTTAATAATTACATAATTATAATATTAATTTAATTTTTATTAATTAGTATTTTTATCATGTAATTATTAAAAAATATTTTACAATAGATTAATTATATCGTAACTATTGTCTTCTAATTAAATAATTAATTAATCAACACAATCACTTATATATTTACAAAAAAAATAAGATTGATCAATAAAAAACTTGAACTACGATTATTTAAGTAACTTGCATTAATTTTAATTAGATTCATATTGATATAAATTTGAGTCTTAGCTATTATATTGAGAGTATGAGACTCTAATTTTTTTCTCCTTATTATATATAATTAGGTGGAAATAATTTTATTTTTTTTCATAAATGAAGGTAATACATATCCTCTAATACTTATGGGGTTTATATATCTTAAGTTCAAAACAAACGAAAATCATGTGGCATAAAAACAAATTAATGCAGGTTAATCTCAATAAATCTTTATTTGTTAAATATGTATAGACTGGTGATAATAATCTATTAGTATTAAAAAAATATTCAAGCGTGAAATAAGTAAAGTTTCGTACTGATAGTGTAGCAGTGGTTAAAAAATCAGTATGCACAAAAAATCGAACCAAACCGGTGATTTGGTTCGATTTCGTGAATTAACAAAATCGATCAGCTTATATAAAAAAATACAAACTATAACCGAACCAAATCGATTTAGTTTATACTCTAGGAAAAAGTCAGCTCAATTCAATTCGAAACCGACTTAACCCGATACCACCCTAATACAATAAAATTTTAATAAATTAATAGTCTTGTAACTATAAAAAAAAATAATTAACTTAACAAATATTAATATATCGATTAATTAATAATTTATTAATTTTAAAAAAATAATATTATATTCATAATAAATTTTTTATAAAGTATAATAATAATATATTTCAAAAAATTAATAATTTTATTAAATTATGTAATATAATTTTATTTAATATTAATTTAGTGAGTCGCCTGATAATCTATTCGTTATAAATTTTTGAATGCAATGTATTTAGTCCATCTCCGCTCTCTCTATCAAGTAAATTTTTAACTTTTCAAAAGCTTTCGATGCTACCTTTGCTTCGGCTTCTGTCTTTTATGTTGACACGTGCTCTCTCTCACTCTCTCTCTCCACTTAGGCAATAAACACCAAGTGGAACACGAACAACCAATCGCAATTAAAGTCAAGCAACGACGTCGTGTAATTTCTCAATAATTAATTGAAATAAATTGCAAATTACGTACGCCATTTTGCTTGACTGTCTTTCATCATCTACTGCAAACTGCCATTCATCGTAATCGTATCTGAATTCTGAATTGTTTCTTTTCAAAATTTGTCCCAGAAGATATAGGAGGAGAACAACAAAACAAAACACAAAAGATCATCCCATGACGTCGCTCACGCCCATCTCCACTCTCCTCCTCTCCATACTATTCATCTTCCTCCACCAATCTGCCGTCGCCACGTCATCGCTCTCCGCCAATTCCGACCAACTATCAGCCTACGACATCCTCCAGTCGTACAACTTCCCAGTGGGTCTCCTCCCAAAGGGCATCACGAAGTACGATATAGACAGAGAGACCGGCCAATTCCACGCTTACTTGGACGGCACGTGCAGTTTCTCTCTCGAAGGATCGTACCAGCTCAAATACAAATCCAAGATCAGCGGCTACATATCCGAAAACAAACTCACGAGCTTGACTGGGGTCAGCGTCAAAGTGTTGTTCTTTTGGCTCAATATTGTCGAGGTTACTAGGAACGGAGATGATATTGATTTTTCTGTTGGGATTGCTTCGGCGTCGTTTCCAATTGATAACTTTTACGAGTGTCCCCAGTGTGGATGTGGATTGGATTGCGTTAGTGGACAAGTAAGCAAGCTTAGAGTTAAATCTCTCGTTTCTTCCATTTAGGGTTGAATTTTCTCAGGTCGATTGTGTTTTTCTTGGGATGATTGCTAATCGGTACATGTAGCTTTCTTTTAATAAAAAAACATTTGAAAATGTTGAACTTTATGCAATGAAAGTTGGGATCGGTTCTATGTGTATTCTATCTGTGTAATTTTTTCCTGGCCATGGATTACAGTCATGGTTTTTAATCAATTTATATATATATATAAAAAGAATAATCAAGTTTGTGATTATAGGTTTTGGAAAAGAAATTTTGTATTTTGGTGGGTGTAGAGGTTGGGCTATAATGAAAGAGTTTTTAGCTATAATTAATGAAAATGTGCAAAAAAGAACGATATAATTCTCATTGCCCCTGTTATTCAATTGCAATCTTGTTCTGAAATAAAGTTGTCTAGTTGATAAATTGCCTTTATAGTAATTTCATAGGAATTTTACAAAAGGAGGTCTACTCAACATCAGTTTAAGTAAAGTACAGTATAAACCAATTCCTTCGTGGCCTGAACAAAAAGCCCAATGCCATGTGTAATTTATAATTAATGGAGATATTTTTTAGAGTTCTTACAGTTTGGAGGTTGTGTGGTCGAAAAGCTTATTCTTTTCGGTAACCCTGCATATGCACCTAAGATGTGGTAGAAATCTAGAATTCAATTTCATAAATCTGGACTTGCACTTGATGAATCTTACTGTTGTAATGAAACTCAGAGAGGAAAGCAGGATGAGATGATGTGGTTGAAGGTCTTTGACTATCCTCAAAGGCTAAACACTCCAACCATGTTTTGTTGTCGTTGATAGAGATGGTCTTATTGTGACTCAATAGAATTTGGTCTATGAACTTGATACCACTACACATGAGTTTTGAAGGAGGCCTTGTAGTCATCATGCTGAAAAGTGAAACTCTCTTAGTTTAGATGCTCAAGTATCAACATAGAGTTCTGTAAACTGTCATATTGTGGCTGTGCAGATACGGTCCAGGTTCCATCATGTTTTTCCATTGGGGGTGGGGAGGGGGTGTGGAGCAATTTGTTGAAATCGTGTACTCTTTTGTAGAAAGGTAGGGAGGTTTTCAAGTTTCTCTAGTACAAAACACAAGAAAACCTAGCCAGAGCTTGACCCTTGATGACATTTGTCCAAAGGAGACTGTTGATTAACCATACATGGATTGCTTGGACAGGCAAAAATCTGCACAAGTAGATATATGGTTAGTTTAACCATTAAAGTTTGATTTTCATGGCAAGTACTGCTTTATGTAGGCTAGGCGTGTGAAACAAGCTCCAAGAAAGTGGTACAAGAAAATTGATTCCGTTATGGTGAATCAAGGCTTTAGCAGAACCATATCTGACCATTGTGTCTTTGTGAAGAAGGTTTCCGTCGAATGCATTCATTTCTTCTGCACCGATCCTGACTCATAGATTTAGGTGGAAAAATATCATAACTTGTTGCTTGTTCAGATTGTTAATGATTTCTTATATATATATATATATATATATGCCAAGAAACAACCAACATTTGTGCTTGCTTATGGATTTTAATGTGAAAAGATGTTAAATGGAGGTATCATGCCTTACAACCAACAACCTTATTCTATAAAGAGTTCTGGTGATGATATCAGCCCAGAATAGGTGGTGGATATGTTGTTCATGGTTTTGGTAAATAGTTCTTCTCTCACGGGATTGAGTACATGATTAGATGGTTACTTCTACTTATGTTATAATCTGATTGTGTTGTCAGTTCCCCTGCCTTCCCTTTTTCCAGTGATGGAATATACACCTCCAGTGCCTGCTCCATGGTGATAATTTACCAATTACCATCAGAGTTTTGCTGCTTTCTTATTGGACTTGAAATGTGGTTGTCCGACTGCAAACCATAAGTTTTAACCTTATGTGGTTGAAATGTGATAATTTACCAATTAGCAACAGGTCGGATGACTTGTATACGATTACTACAAATAATGTATTTTAACCACAGATTTGGTGAATTTTAGGACCTCCAAGTGGGCAACAACCTTTAGTTTGTGATTAGAGGACTGATACCATTTATGACAAATTTTAAAGAGGCTATCAGATTCTGTGTGCATCAATCAATCAAAGATGCCTGAAATTTGCTATTTTTCACCATTATTTAACTTGCCTTATTATACTTTTGAAAATGTTAATGTGGCCAGGTCATTGTAAACCACAAATCCGCCATCATAATTATATATTACTATTTTATAATCATATTATTCTTGCTTTCCTTGTTCTAATTATTTTATTTTGTCCCAGAAATAATTTAAAGCTCCAAACCTACATTTTAGGAGAGAATGATAATCTATACATTGCGATGAGGGAATCATAAGTTTTTGCAAGCTACAGGCTGGCGCCTGTGTTGGCCATTGGTTGGGTGAAGTTACTGTGACTTTGATTCTGATTGACGTAATCCAGCGGATTTCCTAAATTCAGTTGTCTTTGCATATCTTATTTAAGGGTTAAGTCTCAAATATTTTCTGGTTGGTTCTATAGATCTAGAGAGTTTTGAGTGGCTTTTGGTTGAGAATCATAGTCGACAATGTAGGATATAAATGTCCTCTGGGATTTGTGATTTTGGTGGACACAAAATCGATTAGAGATAAACATCCCTTTAGCTCAGAGTCATTGGTCATCCTCCTTTTTAATACACAGCGTGTCTGGTGACCAACCTTCCACTTATTCATTTTTGTTCTGTTCTTAAACTTAAAAATCCCCTGGCTTGAAATAAATGATAACCTTTCATCAATTCTGGGGTTGCCAAACTAGGACGTTCTCTGTTGATCCAACCAGTTATGCCTCTAGTTACTGGTTTCTGGATTTGCTTAACAAGACAAAACTCAGCCAAGCAAAGTGCGTCTATCATTTCAGAATCAAGCCAAGCACAATTAGTGGTCGTCTGGCTTGCACTATGAAGCAACCTAGCTTGTATTATGTGTGTATGAAGCAAGCAACTGAAGTCTAAAAGAAATCGATTTTCTGTCTTTTGAACTCCGTTATTTTCCATTTGCAACTCAGTAAGCTACAAATGCCGGGTCAACTCCGTGTAGCTTACTTTGTCTTGACATTGACCCAAATACATGCATGCATCAGAAACTACTTCCTATTGATAATTGACTCTTCTCAGTGCAGAAGAGTCGCGCATACAATTGTTCATAAAATAGATTCTTTGTAAGCTCTTGATTACCACAACTCATAAGTAGACCGACCATTCGCCCGCATCTCTGCTTGCATCACAAAATTATTGGGCTTGACCCCACCACAGAAGTCAGAAAAATTAAATAAGTTAACAATGTAATAATTATTTAAAGGGCCCACTATGTTGAATGACTCAATCGTAGACTTAGAGTGTTTATTTTTAATTATATTATTAAAATTTTAATGTATTATTTATTATTTTATGATTCGTATTCTATGTTTGTTGGAGTGATTGTAAGAGAGTCATGGTATTTAAAAGAAGACGAAGATGATCGTAGTGCTTTACCTCCTCATCGTATCCACTTAATTACTTATTCACAATCATGGAGAAGATGTAACTAGGAACAAGAATATTAGATGTCCCCATGTGATCGACTAATGAATCTAAAGATAATTATAAAAAACTTTCCACTATCTCAATGTATTATTAGACCAAATCCCATCCAAATCCCTTATGCATATTGTTTGGGTAATATCAGACAGGCCCCTCGAAGCCCTTCCAACTCGAGTAAAACACTCCGAGGATAGCCTAGCCCGAACAGTATCTACGGTCAGGCCGGTCAAGGTCGAGGCTAAGCACTCCTTCGCCTGCTCGAGGTCGTCCCTCGGTCAAGCTGGTCGAGGTCGAGGCTAAGCACTCCTTCGCCTGCTCGAGGTCGTCCTCAGGTCAAAGCCGGTCGAGGTCGGGAGCAAAGCACATCTTTCTTGCTCGCGAGATCCACGAGCACGGTTAGGCAAGACCCGATCAGAGGCAACTCGACCCGTTTTCTCGGAATCCCGTGACACCTTTTATGTCGACCGGGGTCCCACATTGTATGGTGGTGATCATTGTTAGATGGCTAGGCACATGCCTCAAGGTATCATCATTTCTAGCGCACGCCTGGCATGGTGATCGACCACGTGAATCGGATTAAGGGACGATCGCTCATCCCAGGGAATATTCGCCGATCCCGATTGTCGGAGGGATCAGGATACTACTAACGTGGGAGTAGAGCGACTGGAAATGGAAAGAGCGGGAAAATTGAAGTACAAAGGAAGCGAAGGAGAAGCGTTATGAGGTTGGCAATTTTCATTCGCAAAGGATCCGTAGGCTCAAACAGGTTCTTCCTATTCTAATTTTTCTCGTTTGATTTTACGAAAAACCATACTTATCCAAAAGGCGAAATAATACCACTTTCATCTTTCCGATCTCCTCAGCTAGGGAGATCCCAAAAGACAAACCCGATTCTTGACTTGGCGTCGGAGGGTTTCGTCGGAACACGTCCAAGCAACCCCGACCCGATTTTACGTGAGTATAAGTCCAGAGATCTCCGTTTTGAAAAGGCAGTGAACGGGACGAAGGAGGTAGTCTGCCGAGATCGAGACTTATCGCGAGCGAGAAGATTCGAGCGATCTTGCTCAAGTTGTTTGAAGGTCATTTGTTTGAAGGTTCGAAGCATTGTTGAGACACGCGGGAAAAACTGCATCAACACATATCTATGAATATGATCGCTACCAGAGCTCTTTTATTTTTAATTTTTAATGCGGTTTGGCATAATTACTTTGAATTTCGTTTTTCAGTTCTTTTTTGTCGATAAAATGATAACGGAAGCGATCTTTAGCGATGTAAGGGGCTCGATGAATAATGAAGTTGTAAACATTTGCCTAGCACAAAGCAGAAAACGAACAAGTAACACGCAGCGCGTCTAGGACTCTTGGCAACTTCTGCTGATTGGGAGAGACTAGAGAGTCATAATACATTAATACTTTTTAGGATAGTATGGAAGCGATTATATGAAAGAAAGATACGACACTAATTGTATATATCAAAATTGTAAATGGTAAATCATTTTTTTTATTTCCTAAAAATGACAACAAAAAAAGGAATACAGTAATACATACAATACAAATTCTGGTTTGGGTGCCAAAGCCAAGCCAAAACAGGGAGAACAGAGGAGCTGCAGCTGCTACATCAATTTCCCAGAACTCCTCGACAGCTCATGGGGCTGACCACATCAGAACAAATCCCTTTTTAACAATAGTATTAATAACAATATTTATTATTTGTATTGATCAGTTGTTGTGCTTCAAGAATATGGCTCTGAGGTCGGCCACATCGAGCTCGTTGGCGAGATTCTCCGGCCTGTAGACACCAGTGACTGGGTCTGGGACCCACGAGACCTTCTCCGTGGACCCTGTCATCTCTTCTACTGATTTCTTCATCACCGCAGCAGCACTTCGGGGTCCTCCTGTTCCCCTCGACACTGCTCCCTGTGATGCCGCCGCGTATCCTCTTTTGTAGATGGCCTTAGAGATTCCGTCAGCGACGAAAGCAGAGAAAAGCTTAGCGTTTGAGAGAGAGCGAGCCATTTTTCTTAGTTTTATGAGATGATGATGAGAGAACTTTGCACTGCTGCGGAAAGCAATTTCCTTCTTTCTTTCTTTCTATTGAAAAGCCTTCAACAGCAGCGAAAGAAACTTCTCTCTTCGTACTTCTCTTCTCTCCCCCAAAGAGTTTCTGTTTATGGGTTCTCGAGAGAGGAGCTTTGTGCTTTATATAGAGCTTAGAAGGAGGAAGTGCCAACCACTGGTGTTCAATTTTAATTTTAAACGGACTCGGTCAAATTTCGTTTCTAGACACACGCAAAGGACCCTTCGTGGCTTGCCACATGGTCGTTGTTACATTGAGCCGTTTAAGTTTGTCCTTGAAACCCTACCTAAACTTTATCTCACTTTCTTAATTACCCCTCATTTATATTTTAATTACTACATTAGCGGTTTGCTTTTAGAATTTTCTTTGTGATCAATGACAACGGCGGACTTGAAAAATTGATCCAACGGCTAAAAAAGAAAGAGGGGCTGATTGATTGGGGCGGCGCACTTTTATTTAATCAACAACGACAATCACATGACAGGAAACGTCGCCGTGAGCGCGGGGTATTCAGCAATCAATACCCGTTGATTTACTAAATAATCCAGACCGTCCACGTGTGGACGAACCATTGAAGAAAGAGGCGGCTAGTTTTGTTTCACTTCTTATATTCTCCAAGTTTTAAGTTTTGAGTTTTGACCACTCGCCCCGCGAAAGGTCTTCTTCCCTTCCCAGGGCGAAGTTCTAGACGATGATGGTGCAATCGTTGCTACGTCACCATATTTAGTCATATTTTTAAAATATTTTTTTAAAACAATAATATCAAAAATTTTAATATTTATATTTCAATTTATTTATTTATTAAATGATAAATTTTATAATTAATAAAATTATTATTTATTATTTAGTAAATAAATATTATAATAATTAAAATATAATTTAACATCCAAATATTATTCATTTATAATCACCTAAAGACTTTTGTTGCCACGGAGTCGACGGCAACTTTCCCACTTTGATAGTTTTAACTAATTTTTGCTTTATTTTATTTGAAGATACGAATTAATTATAAATAAGTGGCTCTTACCATTTATAACGTGAAACAGGCTGTTATGTTTTGCTGTCTACTCACAGGTTCAGGGTTCTGTTGATGTAATCATTTACCAGAATTCCTCGTGTTGGCTTTCTGCTTGTCTCTTTTTCTCTCCGCCTCTACGTTTTGTTTTAAAAATTGTGAGTGGCTTGTGGCCTGTGGCAACGAATATGAATGATAACACTATATATTTAAATAACATCTCCATATTTTTAAAGTGAACGTATCCGTCTGTCTTTCTTGCTGTAACTTTTCGATATCTAAAAACTTTATGGAGGTTGGAACGATCTGTTTTATCGAAATTATAAAAATGTATTATTGACCAATAAAATTTTACTTTGTGTAAATTTATTCCTTTAAATTTAAAGTAAAAGGAAAAAAAATACCTAATATATCTCAAAATTTATTGAAACCATCACATAAATTTTTTTTAAGTTTCATAAATACTTATACAAAATCCTTTTTAACAACTATATCTTTAGATTATAGTCAAAATATTTATAATAAATATAAATACAATATTAAGATAAGAATAATAAATAAAATAACATATAAATATAAATATAATATAATTAATAAAATGATATTTATCCAACCACATTTATGAGAGATAAATATTTGATTTTGACTTCAACTTTGTTGAGGCCACAAGTTACACCAATAATCCTTTGTCTTTTTTTTTTAATAATATATGAGATTATTATTCAGATTATAACACATATTATATAAAAATATTATTTATATTTATAATTAAATAATTATTGAGATTAATTTATATTAAATTTTATATAACATTATTTAAATTTTATTATTTTTAATATTTTTAAAATATTTATTTCACTCATTTAAAAAAAAAAAAACTGTATTCACTCTTTATTAAAGAAGAAAATAAATCTCACAATATTTTTTATCGGAGATTATAACCATTGTCCTCGTGATTATGAAAAGTAGCTTTGGCCACTCATCCATCCTCTACGTTTATTTAGCCAATAGTAAGCAGCCAAACCATGGCAGAGCTCTGCTCTTAAAAAGGAGGTGCCGCATCTTGTTGCATGTCATAGTAACTGCACGTCTGCACTTACCTATTGGATTTTTATGTGATCACCCGAATCTCATAAATCATGCTCAAGTTGGATATCTCACGAAAAAAGAACTGTCTGCTGGTATGTAGCTAGCGACAGATTGCAGCATTGGCTCAGAAGGCCGGCTGGGGAACCTGGACCTGGACTAGAGTGCAAGTTTGATGCATCAAGTGACAAGTGATTTGGCAATTCAAAAAACAAAATTACATATGGTGCGTTACTTAAATAAAATATAAAATAGTGAGTCTACTTTTTGTAGTCACAAATGACAAGATCTAATTTGATATTCTGTCCAAATCAACATAATTATATTGTGCGATCGTTAAACCTAAATTTTCTCTTGATAAAATGCTGAAGGTTTGATAGTTCTGACATTCACTTTTCTCTTAGCTTTTACCCAAAAACTACACATTTTGAAGAACTACGAAAGTGATTTGATATCAATACCATTCGGCTTTTGCTCAAAACAATAAATATTAGATTACTACATTAGTCTAGTTTTTTTTTTTTTCCAGCACCCTTCATGTTTTCCTCCAAAGCTTTTTTTTTTTTTTGGGTTTGAATGCCATATTCAATTGATCGTAAATTGATTGAAAATTGATGGTCTAGGTTTGGGGTTGCGATCAATATAACTACAATATTTTAGTCAAATAATTTCTAAATCCCATTTTTCAGTTAGAGTCAACCCATAAAAAAATTAAATTTAAAATGAAGTTGATTTTGGGATTCATACAAGAATCTGTTGTGTACAAATAAAAGTATCTCCTCTTGTGTTTAAAATTGGCAAGAGGCCTATTCATTTCTGCTGTAATCAAATTCAATTTGCTCCATCCTTATCCTGAGAACTGTCATAGTTGATGACGACATATTCTCCTCTTTGTTATTGTTATTCTCTGTATATTACACAGAATCTATCTTTGTTTTGATCACAAGGGTCGCTGGGTCATATACCCACACCTTCGCTTCATCTCTTCGTTGATATTCAAGGGGCATTTTTCCTCTGCTTTTGAAATGGCACGATAGACACAGTAATAGTTGACTCAGATTTTATTTTATCATTTTATCACTGAGAATCATAGTTTAGTGAAAATTACATTGCTATCAGCTATTGTCACTTTACCACAATAACTTATTATTTACTGAAAATGAATTAAAACTTAATTTTGTTCCGAGCCAATAAAAAAAAAAAAAATTATCCCTGAAAAGAAATAAATAACAAAAGATAAAATTATAAAATTACCCTTTGACCTGACCCAGGAAGGTAGTGTTCAAAATTAATAAATATTAATCTTGAATACTAAACATCAATCAATAAAATTGACTCATGAGCATGCGCGTACTGTCACCAATGATTTCCATGCCAATTGACAAACCGCAGAACAGATTGTGGAAAATCAAAATGGAAGGAAATGGGTAATGATCGGGTTTACTAGTTGTCGGAGAACTGGAAGGGGAGGACGCGCTGAAGCTGAACAGTGGCAGCGGAGAAATAAGGAAGAAAAGGGGCGGCCATGTAGCGCTGCATCAAGCCGATTTGCTTCGGTCTGGACAGCCCGGTGCCTCTCGAGATACCCAAAGGGTTTGGATTTCCCGGGACGGCGCGTGCACTTCCTTCCAGCCTCTTGGGAGTTGACTGGTCCAGCTCCCAAAACCCTCCCTCTATTGTCCATCGGAGCAGCTTCATTTTTTTTTTCTTTCAACTTTTTTGTTAAATATTATTTTCTTTAACTTAACTAGTCTTAATTACTTTTACATTATCTCGCATAAAAAAAATAAAAAATAAAAATCTCACTGCAATAAGAGAATCAATACATTTGCAAACGCGGCGATTTGATTTAATGGAAGATGTCTTAAATGTATTTATGATATTAATAAATTTTTAAGTGCGTTAAAAATCTCACTGCGATAAGAGAATCAATATATTTGCAAACGCGGCGATTTGGTTTAATGGAAGATGTCTTAAATGTATTTATGATATTAATAAATTTTTAAGTGCGTTAACGAATATTAATAAAGTACTAAGAACATAAATATTTAATAATAAAATATAATTTTTATTAAGTTATGATATTTATTTGATGTGTCAGTAAAATTTTATTAAAAAAATAATATTCCTTATTTTTATTTAAAAAAATCATTAACCTTAAACTTCAAAATTATGAGATAAAAATTAACCAATAACATTATTTACTTTGATTTAAACAAATTGTATTTGAATATATTCAAACCTACAAATAATATTATTGCATTGAGATTAATTTATTCCTAGGCAAATATTCACTTACCACCTACAGTTTCACACTTGATAAAAAATGCATAAAACTTTTTTTTTTCAACTGTCTACTTAAAGTTTACTGAGCGTTTCAATGCTCCACCACTGTGATAACACCTTTAGAAATTTGCTGACATCATCACGGATAAATTGTCGTTTGATTTTTAACATAAAAATTTCCCCTTTTTTAGAATTTAAAAATTTTTTAATTTATATAATCCTTAAATATTTAAAATTATATCTCAATTATAATTCTTCACGATTATTTGAAACTCATAATTCCTCTTCAAGTGGATAAAATTCAAATCATATAAATTCTTAGCTCCATGAATTCAAAAATCAAAGTAAAACACTAATCTAACATAAACGCCCAATTCAATTCAAGAACAATCAGATATATACTTTGCTCTATTAAATAATTAAAAACCAGAAATACAAGATTGAATGGTCGGTGACCCTCGGGTTGGATAGTTTTGATGGTGACTACTCCATTATTGAGGAAAATGAGGCACATTTCCCACGAGAATCATTGTTAAGGAAAAAGTGTAATATTGATACAGTTTATAAATTTCAAGTGAAAATTTAAAAAAAAATATTTTTTTATAAAGTGTAAAACTTTAGATAATCAGGTGAATATTTTTCCCTTAATTTTGATCACACCAGCGGAAAATACGCACCTAATCAATTAGTCAATCCATTTTACTTTTTATTTAGCTCCAAAACGCGGAACCCTAGATGCCGATGGCATGGAGATGAGGGCACTAAATTTGGACTATAGAGTTGGGAGTGTTCTTAGAAATAGGACTACAGCTAGGGTACTTAGAAACATACCTAAAGTGAAAAGTTGAGGCCCAAATAATAGGGCCCAAAATGATCAGTCAGGCTCAGCCTATTGGCCTATTCGGGCAAATCCCACACCGGCTTACTGCAGTTGCACTCGCTCACAAATGACAAAACCCTCTTGAATCCCCAAACAGGTACCCACTGCGAACGGCAACCGACAAGATGGAGCCAGAGGTGGTAAATCAAGGCAACGAAATTCCTCCAAACATGACTATATACATCAACAATCTCAATGAGAAAGTCAAAATCGACGGTTAAGTTTCAAGATTTTTACCTTTTTTTTTTTAATCTCACGTGATTACGTTTCTGTAATAGTGTTTGTATTAATGTAGTGAAATTGTTTGATCGGTAATTACGCAGAGTTGAAGCAGTCGCTGCACGCCGTTTTCAAGCAATTCGGGACGATATTGGAGATTTTAGCATTCAAGACGCTGAAACACAAAGGCCAAGCTTGGCTCGTTTTCAAAGATGTCGCATCCGCCACTTCTGCTATTGAAAAGATGCAGGGCTTCCCATTTTATGACAAGCCTTTGGTACGACAGCGTTTCACAATTTCATCTTTACAATGTTGAGTTTATTTAAATAATGTTATTGCTGTAATTAATTATTTTTGACTGCGTGTCAACAACATGCATGAGAGTTGAGACTGGGAGTTTAGTTAAGAGTAATCTATTTGTTGTTTGTGTTACTATTGTAGTCTGTTTTGTAGTTGATGCAACTGGAGACTCTGAGAGTTTAGTTAAGAGTAATCTACTTGTTGGTTATGTTGCAGTCGTGGCCTTTTTTTTGTTGTTGATGCAACTGGAATTTGATTTTTTTTCATTGTTTTGTCTGATTGTAGATATTAGGGTTTCGTTTTTCAATTGTCTCTTGTTGGTCTTCTTGTGTTCTGTTGGGGTACTGACATTCTTGGATTAGCTTTTAGTACAGCAAATATTGCGCGTCATGGACGCTGGAGCTCCTTAGGAAAACTTGTCTTGCATGGGTAGTTATCTTAATCAACAAGTCATGGCTACGGTGATTTGGAGTCCCTGGATGGCTCTATATAAACTTTTGTGCTTGAATGTGCACTTTGGTGTTTTGATTTTGTAGGGAGCTGTACTGCAGCTTTGTGGTGACCCATTGACAGAGTCATGTTTGACCTTCAACTCATTGGATTGTGTGTTTTTTTGAATTTCGTCAAGATAAATTTGATTTTACCTGAAAAGGCAAAGCCAAACCTAGATTTCACCAATTTCCAGCGTGTTTTTGGTGGTTGATCATTCAGGCTTGGATATTCTATTTTACATTTGAGTGAATAAAGTTGTTTATGTATTATCAATTGGAGGAGAGCTCAAATATATCCAGGGAAGACAGTAACTGTCATCTCAGAAATTACTACACCATCAAGTATCAATGTATCATAGATAGATAGATATATATATAATGTTTACTCTATGTACTACACCATCAAGTATCAATATATCATAGATATATATATATATATATATATATAAAATGTTTACTCTATGTACTAATCCCTTTGCCCAAAGATCATTTTGGTTATTGATTTTATTGTCAGTTATGTGATAATGCTATGTCCATTTGTTACATCTTGCATTTCTGTGTGGATTGTGAAGTTATGTTGGTAATTGAGTAGAAGCAGGTAATCTTGGGATTGTAGGTTCCAGAAAATTTATTTCTCCGGGCAAGTCTATTCATTTAGTTATACTTTACATTGTTTTTAGTTGTTGGCAATCATTTTTCTGTTTGGCCATAGACCAGGAATTTTCATTTTTATTTTTATTTTATGATAAATCCATTTTTCCAATGTAGAGATTACAATTTGCAAAAACAAAATCAGATATAATAGCAAAAGCAGATGGTACCTTTGTTCCACGAGAAAGACGAAAACGGCACGAGGAAAAGGGTAAGCCTCTCCCATACAGCATCAACCCTCCTCTGGGAAGTGCTTATATTACTTTGTTTTGCTGTTAGTGGTATAAAATGGAAGTGAAAGTGAGCACTATCATCGCCTAGGTGCATCTTTTGATAGAAAGAGTAGAACACAATGTTTGCTAGGTGTTAATCCATGTCGTGCTTTGGCCTTTATTTCCCTTTTTGTTTAGGAACAAAAATAACATCAAAATGTTATTACACTGTAATCATCTTAACATTGTGTAATATATGGAGTGGATTTATTTCTTGTCTTATGCGGCAGGTAAAAAGCGGAAAGAGCAACATGATGCTAATCAAGCAGGAATGGGTCTGAATCCTGTGTATGCTGGTGCCTATGGTGCAACACCTCCCGTAAGTGTCTTAGCTGTTTAGGTTGATGGTGTTGTCTGATACAACATTTCATTCTCAGAAACCATTTAACAAAAGCACAGCTGAATTCCTTGTTTCTTTCGATTAATATCTAATAGTCCTTTGTACGATTCTTACCATATCTCTGTGTTTTGAAAATGGTACAGCTATCACAAATACCCTATCCAGGTGGTGCAAAATCTGTGATCCCAGAGGCTCCAGCTCCACCTAATAACATCCTATTTGTTCAGAATGTTCCCCATGATACAACTCCAATGGCGCTGCAAATGTTTTTCTCCCAGTTCCCTGGTTTTAAGGAGGTTAGGATGGTGGAGGCAAAACCTGGGATTGCCTTTGTGGAATATGGAGATGAAATGCAAGCAACAGTTGCAATGCAGGCACTCCAAAGTTTAAAGATTGGCCAACAACAGTTGTTGATCACTTATGCCAAGAAATAGATGCAATCTCTGTTGATTACCTTTGGCAATTTTTGATTATCATTGCAGGCAAATATTTAACTTCATACATTGTCAATCTAGTTAGATGTCATGTCTTCTAATTTGTGGTTTCTTGTTACATTCTATGTTTCACAGGAGCCTCTGTGCTTAGACGCATGAAAATGGCTGCACAAGTTCTCGCTTTCTTTATGTTGAAAATTGATTAACTAGTTTAGCTGATTGACCCCTTACTGGGTCATTGAACTACATGAAGGTCAGTGTATGTATTTGCCGTCCGTTACTTGTTAATCCCTGTGTTTGACAAATTTGGTTTTACATATGTTCATATGGCTAGCATCAAGTTATCAAGATGCAATTTGTGAGTGTGATGTTAGTTATACAACAGTAACTTTTAGTTTGCATTCCTTTGTTTATTTTGTCTAGGGCAGAATCATTGCCTGCCATCACTCTACTAAATCAAGAAACCAACTTTTATATCTCTGCTTACATGCATACAGCTTAGAATGAAAATGTTATAATTTTAGCAGCTTTAAATTCAAGTGACATTTTGACAAACTTTGAACCAAGACATTTTGACAAACTTTGAACCAAGGCAATATAAGAGTCAAATCTTATCTTAGGTATGCTCCTATAAGGTACTTTCAAAGCAAGCCTCCGCCAGTCCATAGGGGCATACATAGTTATGTCTATTAATAATTCGTAGCCTCAAAGCGATGGCACTTTCTAGAGAGTTACATAAAAGGCATTGTAAATAAAGATTCTTTCCACTGTTAGACCCTCTCCAGCTCAGTGATATGTTTATCCAATTGACCTTTCAAATCATTCCTCCACCGTTGTAGGAGTCTCTCCTGTTTTTTTATGAGCTCCTTCTTAGTCTTAAGTTCTTCTTCCATCATTGCAATGTCCTGTTAAAGCATGGCAGATACATTGAGGTCCCCAATCAATAATCCCCAAGTACAGATTGCATCAAATGCATTGTGGTGAATCGATTACCTTTCTAAGCATTTCAACCTCCGTTGGCTGATCCTCCCTTTGCAGACTAATAAAGTACAGTTGAAGCTTTTTGGCAGCCTCCATAAAATCTCTAGCATGCCTCTCCACATCAACTGAAACAATAAGAAAAAAGAGTTCTTCAACCCAAGGACAAAATTGCAGCTCCATTAGAAGAATGAGCCCAATGAAGCTTATCCAATTAACAATGTTCATAGTGGTCAAAACCCAAACCATGAAGTCCAATAACACTATCAAGAACATTCTCAGAGTCATATAAGATTCATGAAAGAAATATGATAGTGTCAGGAACAACAATACCTAAGGTACACTAAATAAGAAAGTACAATGTTTAAGATGAGGAATGCTGAAAGGGCATTTTGTTTATGCTTATTCCACAATCACTTCCATAATCAGAGATATGAGAGAGGCTGATAAATGGTAATGTTCGTCTATAAATCATAATAAATTTACTGTCCTACCAGCCAGAAAAGGAGATGAATAAGTAGACTATTGGATGTTCTTTTCTTTTATGCTGGTTCGGTAAACAAGTAATGAGATGATATAATCAACCATGTATTATACAATTACATCTGATGGCTGTAGCAACAATGTACTACATTCGCAAGATGTGCCACAAAATATTTACCATATTCATTGGATTCATTTCATCTCCACTCCCAGGCAAAGCCTTCAAAGAAAAACAAAATTTCATAGAAATATAAACATCCATAACAGCCTGGGCCAGTCCTAAATGCCCAAGCACCTACCTGCATTTTTCACTCCCTGAACTACTAAATTGGCTAAGACTGCATACTTTGGCAGAAATAGGCAACATACTGATGAGCCTAGAGAGCCACGTAGGTTAATGAGTGTGATAAAACCAAATCCCAAGTATCAAGGATGAGGAGTGGATGTGACACACAGGCATGCAGGACGTTAAAATCATGCATGCAAGGGAGTAGGAACTGGAGCAAATATTCACTGCTGGATAATTTGCAAAGTTATCGCCTTAAAGTAGAAGTTGGAGGGTTTATAGCTTGTTTAGTTACTGCATTTAAATTATATTGTGTTAATCGTTTTGTTTAACGGGTTGATAGCTATCTTGTTGCATTTATTTTGTATCATGCTATTTACTTAGTGGACGTACATGTTGGGGTAGTGGGTTACAATCAAGTGTATAAATAAGTTTTGGAGTTCAATAAAAAGACTCTCAGCATATTATCAAAAATAATTATCTTGAGGTTTATTCTCACCCAAAGAGAATCCTGAACGTTTTATAAGTTTGGTTCTGAATGGGACCTATCACATACTTCATCTCGACTGTGTATAAATAGACTAAAGTCAAAACGGCAACTGCATTTGTAGACAATAGACAACAGGTAATTTCCTTATCTTGGCGAAGATAGAAAACAAATCAATAAAGACCCATAAACAACATGCCTGAAATTCAATCATAGACACTATTTCTCCATAGTGCTCCATTTATTAATTCAAGCGAGCGGATGATCCATAGTGCATCCACTTTAAGAGCTAATTTTGGGATCAAACTCAAAAGGAACTTGAACCACAACTACGGAAACGTACAACAAAAAAGAGAACTCAGTAGTTACAAGAATCCTTATATGACTCCAAATCTGAGTCCCTCAATCTCTTGTTTATAATAGCTTTTAATGTTTAAAACTTTCAAATAATGTCAAAGTATTGACAAGGATTAACAAAGCAAAAGGTGATAACCTCCGAGCGGCATTCCATATCATTTCATAACTATCTCATCACTCTTTTCTCTTAGTGATCTGGATACTTTTTATGTGTTTCTTCCATAGAGCTCAAAATCACGATTCTATTCTCTCTTTATCTGGATTGCTAGTGTTCAGTTGTTTGTGACATTTGCTAGAAATATTTTAAATTTGTTCTGAAATCTATTAGCCAATCTTAAAACTGGTACAGGTATTCATCGGTTCAAGGTATGGAATAGCATACAGGTTCCTTAAATTAGAAGAATTACGATTTACCAGTATCTTTTTTATAATATAATCCTAATGTTTTATGGGCCACGGAATCATTGTTGCACAATGGAAGAACACTAAGATTACAAGTCAGCACTGATTGAAAGAACCATCGAATATCCACTCATTAATTAATTGGTATTCACACTTCATTCCTTTTGTCAAAAACTTCACTAAAAAATATTCCTCTTATGATCACCAACAATTCTATTTCATATTTTACTTGGCAAGATTTCCTTAAGATGATAATTCTGTAAAACTAAAACATATGAATAAGCATTTTCTAAGAATTGAAGAGATATATATTTTTAGTTTATCCGAAACAAGGATACAGGCCATCTCGGAAAATGATATATTATGAATTATATACCCTATCCTAAGATTAGCCATAAACAAAGATAGACTCTGACCAGTATTAAGAACTCGATATTATATGGCAGTCGAATCGAATGATTAAAGTAAGTTACCCATATCTACCCGATTAGATATATATGGAGCGGATAAACTATACGGGCTATGTATTCGAGCATATATGATAGATATTCATGATAAAGATGAAAAGTTAGCAAGGGATCAAGTTGAATATTGATTATAAAAGCAATAATTAAAAATCAGAAGGAGTAACTAACTTTGGTGAGAGGGATGCGGAGAACGGTCAATGGCTTGAAGCTCTCTGGCCGGCAAGCATGGAAGCAGAGCAGCCTCTAATGCTGTCACACACGATATCATATTCATGTCGTCTCTAGAAGGATGTGGCGATTGAAGCGGTGAATCCAGCTGTTGATCTACCGCTGCTGCTGCTGCTTGAGTCATCGCGTTTCTATGTATCTTCGCTAATCGTTAGAGATATATATATATATATATATATATATATCGTAACAATTAAATGTTAATGAAAAGCAAAAAGCGGGGGAAAAAAAAACCACAAGTCTTACAGACCGAGTAGAATATTTTTATGAAACTGTGAAAGACAGAACTGGAGAAGAGACAAAGAGAAAGGGCGTTGTACTGAAGGTAGTACCGTCAACGATTCTCTTCCAACTCTGTGAACGTGTGAACTCAACGGAACTTCAGTTCTGACTCATTTTGAGACCCGGAGACACGAGCCCGAGCCTTTGGTTTGAGTTTGATGCAGCAACTGGGTTTTGAACCCAGCTCAAAGATTTCCGACTACAGTTCACTAAGCCCATTTCACCTTTACTTTGAGAATAGAGCTTTTAACACCCTTCTGAAATTCTTTTAACACCCTTTTAAATTTTATTTCTTAAAATATCCTCTAGTTAATTGTGAAATATGAATCTATGTATTAAAATTAATAAAATTAATAATCTTCCCATAACTTCAACCAAAAACTTAGATATAAATACACTTATTTTTAAATTGAATCCTAAATGTATTAAATTTATTTAAGTGTTTTATTCTATTTTTATTCAAAACAATAAATAAATTATTTTGTGTTAGGTTGTTTAAATAATTTTAACTAAAAAAAATTAAGAGATAATTTGAGGGGTGTCAAAAGGCCTACTCTTGTTTTTTTAACCACATGAGTGCGACTCTTGTTGTTTTTTTTCAAGCACTCGTGTGTTTTTTTTCAACCACGTGAGTGTTTTAACGAAGAGACGATGATGCCAATATGCCATATTTTCACTTTGTTCAAAATCGAAATAGTGTTTTATGCTCTCTTTTGATGTGAGCTTGAGTACTCTTTAATATAAATATATGTAATTTTTATGCTAATTTTTTTACTCTTTTTTTTAATACAAATATCATTATTCTTATATTTTCATTAATAAAACACTTAGATTACCAGAGCAGAGAATGTTAGTCTGAACTTCTATTAACATATAAAACATGAAAAACATTTGAATTAAATGAATTTATTAGATGAAACGTTATTCTAAAATCTAAACTTCGATGTTATTAATTTTATTAAATATAATATAAAAAGAAATCCTCACAAATTTGAGAATACCAATACTGTTGTATAGATACACTGCCTCAGCCAATTAAAAACCTGTCATTTTGTAAATAATTTTATATTTAAAAAAAAAAAAAAATTTATGAAAGCTTGATCCACAATTTTTATTTTCTTAGTCAAAAGGCAAAACGACTACGTCGTTTTGCTGCAGTCCACCAGCCGTGATCAGTGCGGGTTATATAAAACCCCCCCATCTCCCTCCATTTTCAAAACTCCCAATCTTCTTCTTGCGAAAGCTTCAGAAACCATCGCTTTTGAATGCCAATAATCTGAAAAATGGCAAGTAACCTCAAAGTAGACCAGCTTCGAGCCAAGCTCGCCCAACGTGGGCTCAGCACCGCCGGAACCAAGGCCATATTGGTCATTTTTTTTCCGGTCAATTTTGCTATACCGTTACTACATCACGGTTAAGCGTTAACTGTTTCCTGTGAATTGTTACAGGTACAAAGACTAGAATAGGCTATGGAAGAAGAAAACAAGAAGTCAGTGGGAATCAAGAAGAGAGGAAGGGAGTGTGATGAGATTGATTCAAATGGTTCGCAGAAAGTGAAATCCATTGAGAGTTTTGGCCAAATGGGTGTTAAGCAATTACGTGAACAAGCTGATCTTCGGGGATTATCCAAAGCTGGAACCAAGAAAGAACTTCTTGAGAGACTTTGTAACCGCGCGGAGGAGGAGAGTGACTCTAAGGATACTCTTCTTCAAGGTATTTATTTTTGTCAGTAAGTAATACTTGACCAATTGACTTCATTTGGTTCTTGTTATTGTTATTTCTTCAAAGTTTATTTATATTGTTGTTCTGGTACTTAAAGAAGAGGCGGATTACTGCAAGGACGAGAAAATCGTTAAGGCAATGAAGAAGGGTGCTGCTGTATTGGATCAGTGGCTTCCGGAACATATAAAGATTAGTTACCACGTCTTTCAAAAGGCAAGTTTTGTTTGTAGTTGCGATAACAGCTTGTAGCTCATAACATTGAGCTCTTTTTTTTCTCTTCTTTAAGTTTCTTCTCTCGATAATTTAGTTTGAATTTGACTTGTACGATGCAGTGTGATGATATCTATGATGCCATGTTAAATCAGACTAATGTTGGGGACAACAATAATAAGTTCTATGTGATACAACTCCTAGGTAATCTCTCAACATTATTTATGTGATATCTGTATGCTGTCATTGTTCTCTATTTATTGTATGTGAAAAACATCATATATTTGGTGACATATGAACTACCAGAACAGGGCTTTACGTGAATGTGGTAAGGGTCCATTTTCAAAGTTTAGCTTATGAACTTGTTTTGAGTGATGATTATTGCAATAGTGGGAAATGAAAAGGAAAATTCTTTGTGTTAATCCAGTCACCCACATATAATTTGGGCAATCACATTTCACTGGCTTTGTTAAAACTATACTTTCCTTTCTACTACAAATGTGTTTGCAGAATCAAATGGTGGTGGACAGTACATGGTCTACAATAGATGGGGTAGAGTTGGTGTGAAGGGTCAAGATAAGATATTTGGCCCCTATAATTTGCAGGATACTGCAATTAATGAGTTTGAGCAGAAGTTCTTTGCCAAGACCAAGAACCACTGGTCCAACAGGCGGCAGTTTACTTCTTACCCAAAGTGTTACACCTGGCTGGAAATGGACTATAGTGCAAATCAAAAAGAAGAATCAGTTGTGAGTTCTTTTATTACCTAAAATTTTAACCATTTTTATTCTTCTCTTTTTCCTAGAAGAGAGTTCTCAAAATGTTATTTTGTCATGAAATTATCTTTTGGAAAATGGTTATGTTCCTTCTTCCAAAAAAAGAATATTCAATGGTAACCATAATTGTATGAAGGCAATAGTTCTGAATTTGTTCTATTCAATGCAATAATTTAAATCCTTTATAAACTTCTGCAAATTATGTGGTCTACATCTGAGTTTTCTATAGTGATTATCAGGTCCGCAAGAAGCCTGATTCCACTATAAATATTCAACGTCGGAATACAAAACTTGAGCCACAGGTTGCAAAATTTATCTCTCTTATATGCAATATCAGCATGATGAAGCAGCTAATGATGGAGATAGGTTAGTATCAATCATTTAGTTTCACCATTCTACTGGAGGATACATGATATATAAGCTAAAAGCATTATTGTATTTTTGGTTGTTTGGATTGTGAAAGTAATTTTATTTGAGTTTAATTAATTATATAGCCTCTTTTTTTGGCATCCTGAATTACATTGTTACCATCATTTATTTATTTATTTGTATATCTGCTTTATTTGTATATCTGCTCTTCTTTAGGATACAATGCTAACAAGTTGCCCCTTGGTAAGCTTAGCAAATCCACAATTTTAAAGGTTAGTGTTTTGAGTTATGCAATTTACCCAGTACTATTAATTAGTTGTGAGGGTTTGACAAGATAGACTTGTTATTATGTGCTATAGTATGTTATCTCGATGATTATTGAAATACAAGGCACACTGTAATTTAGTTATTTTGCAGTACACAAATGCCAAAAGATTTCATGATTAACTATGGATTAGCTTGGAAGATATGGTTTAATTGCTCCATCAGGATATCATATTCGACTTAAATCTTGCTTTCAGTACAAAATTTTCGTTTCGATGATAGATGTGATATCTACAACCTTAGCCAATCTCAGGGAAGGAAAGACAAATGCAGTTTCTAGCATGATTATACTTCTTCTAGAGATAATATGCTTTATTAGTAGCATTAGTCAAACTAATAGTTACTTTTACATATAATAACGCTGTGGTGATATTGTCATGTTTGCAAGTTTCAAACATCTATTGTCATATGGAATACTGTTCCATACTGCAGATATTTCTACCCTTTATTTCAGGGGAAAGAATATTGATGATTATCTAATTAGTTAATCTAACTAACAAGATGTTGAATCATTTTCGTTATAACATTATTGCAAATATGTATTGAGTTTTAAATTTTAACCAAAAAAGGATAAGAACAATTTGATTACTTGTGAATGTGTCTTTATGGGTTGCAATTTTGCATAATACCAGTCTTCTTTAGCACTACTCCAAGGGTTAACTAATAAACTATTTTTCTCTTGTTTATGTAGGGTTATGATGTCTTGAAGAGGATAGCTGATGTTATTCACCAGCCAGATAGAAGGAAACTGGAGCAATTAAGTGGGTAAGAATTTGTTTATGCCAACAGACACTATCGGTGGTTGATTAAAGGTGCTTGAATCGCACAAGGAATGTCTGATACGATATAGTTGATATATATTGTTGAATTTTTTTTTTTTCATTTTCCTTTAGAATGCTTAATTTTAACTTCAAAGAAGTTGGGGGAACTCAATTTTTAATCAGCATTTTTGCTGCAGAGAATTCTACACTGTTATTCCACATGACTTTGGATTTCAAAAAATGCGTGAGTCCTTTCACTCTTCAGAAGTTCCTGACATGCTTTTTGAACCACATAGAAACTTGGGATATGCCTACTTTAGTTGTTTGTTTTTACTGTATCGCCTAACTAGTTTGACAATATGACTTGTGGCAGGTGACTTCGTCATTGACACCCCTCAAAAGTTGAAATTGAAATTGGAAATGGTGATTATTTTTCATGTTCATATAAGGCATCTGGCTTTGTTGCTGTTTAGAACCTCAAGAACTTTTGAGTTTCAATGATTCTCCTAAGAACTTCAATAGATTGATCTTTAAAATTATATTATGTATTGTCCATCTATATAACTAACTCTTGTAGTCTATTGCCATTTTCATTTTGCATGTGGAAATTTACTTGGGTAGCTTTAATTTAGAATAACCGTTTCTCATCTCCTTGTATTTACTTGAAGGTTGAAGCGCTGGGTGAAATTGAAGTTGCAACAAAGTTGTTGGAGGATGATACTGACTTACAGGTATTCCTTTTTACTCTTCTTCATTGTCAGTGCCCATCAGTTTATGGCTTCAAAAAATCATCTTTGCAATTCTAACATGCCAAAATAAGCAATAGATAAATGCAAAAGAATAACCAGTCTTTTATTGTTATAATTCAATTATAAAACTCAAATGAACTTTAATAGGTTATGATACATTGGATTTCATGATTGAACATGTGCTGTTAAAATCAACCTTTTTGTTTCTCACCATTTTTTAGTACTTGTCTCCAAATAGCATTTTATTATTGGAAAACCATCCTTGAGGTTAATTACACATTCCTGTTGTTTCCATACAATTTCCTACATTCTAATTGGCTTTCCTTTTCTTTTCCCCAAATAGCAAAAACTTGGAAAAAGAATAGGCCGTGCCCATTTGAAGAGTTGTTCTTTAGCACCTTGTAATTAGCTAGGTTCTGAAATTAACCAGTACAAGTGAACCCCTTTTGAGGTGAAAAATTTATTCTCTATCTTTTGTTCCTTCTTTTTCAGAAGTTACCTTGGTGCTTGCATGTTGGATAATTGCTTGTTAATTTTCTTCATAATTGCTTATTGAGTTGCTTAGACCACTTCCTGAGGCATTCTAATTTAAGAATATGTCATTGCAGGAAGATCCATTGTATTTTCATTACCAGCGTCTTCATTGTCAACTGACTCCGCTTGAAGTTGATTCCTTGGAATTCTCTTTGGTATTTAAATTTATGCAGCCCCATAAGTTCAAATAGCAGAGAGCTTGTTTTGTTAGTGGCTGAGGCTGGGTGTCATGGTTTGGCATAGTTCTGTTATTTTTACTTGTTTTGGTCTTTATGTTGATACTTCTTCTGTTTCGGCTGTGTTCAGATTGCCAAGTATCTGCTGAACACTCATGCAAAAACACATTCCTCTTACAGTGTTGATATTGTTCAAATATTCAGGGTAGTAAGAGAGGGTGAAACCGAGCGCTTCAAAAAGGTGATAGTTCATCATTTGTAGTTATGAATTGTCACATGTGAAATATATCATCTATTTGTGGATGCTTTGTTGATTGTAAATTCTCTATAGATTTCTATAGTAACCATAATCTAATTTTGCTGTCTATTGCTCTTGTCAGCAGTTCTCCAATTCAGAAAATAGAATGCTTTTATGGCATGGTTCTCGGCTTACAAACTGGACTGGCATTTTATCACAAGGTCATTATTTTTATCAACTTATTTTTATGTACTAAACTTCCATTTATGTGTGTCCCATGATGACTGCAAATATCTGAGTGCAAGCTATGCCATATAAAACTGCCAGGTCTACGTATTGCCCCACCTGAAGCACCTGCAACAGGTTACATGTTCGGAAAGGGGGTTTACTTTGCTGATATGTTCTCCAAAAGTGCAAATTACTGTTATGCTTCTCATTCTGCTACAGCTGGTGTGCTGCTTTTGTGTGAGGTTTGTTTTTGTTTGTCCTGTAGAATGTAGAAAGTAAGTGCATGTTAACTGAGAATGGACAGTACGTGGAATATGAAGCAATATGTTGCACATCAATTGGCATTGAGTATACCTAGAAAAAAGATCATTAATGGACAGTTCTCATTACATAACGATCTTGAATGGACAGTTCTCATAACACAACAATCTAAGACTTTCTCATAACGCGACAATCTAGAATTTTGTCTTAATTAACTGTGATTTACTTCAGTGCCAGATTTTGTTTTCCAAGGAAAATTTCTTTCTGTTTTTGTGGAAGAAAATTTTGTTTAACCCACTTCTGCCCCAGCATGTAATATCTTCTTGTCTCTCCTATAGTTGAATGCTCTCATAATATTTTTGAACCGTATCCATTCTAGGTTGCACTTGGTGACATGTCTGAGCTTCTGTATGCAAATTATGATGCCGATAAGTTGCCAGATGGGAAGCTAAGGTGTGTTTCCCTATTTTTAAATTAAATGGTGGTGTCAAGCTTATCAAATTGCTGACCAGATAGAATTTCTTAATGCAAGAACTGCAGTAGAAGATTTCCTCATGTCTTTGCTTATTGAATTGAATCTGTCATGATACTATTTTTCATTCATGGAAGTCATAGGCAATTGATGAATGAATTCTGACAATATGGATATTCACATTCTGTATATTTCATACCTGCTGTTGCCGGCCTATAACATTTTTGTTTTTAAGGAAAATTTTTCAGGCCAAGTGAATAGTGAGTCTAGACTTTGGTATCAATTAGGAGAGGTGGAACTATTTATTCTGTTCTCTTTCTGCCATTTTGTTAAAGTGCTATGAGCAATTGTTATACAGATTGAATATGGCTTAGTTGCACTGTGCAGCACCAAAGGAGTTGGTCAAACTGCCCCAGATCCATTGGGAGCCCAGACACTTGAAGATGGGGTCATAGTTCCTCTTGGAAAGCCTAAAGTGCAACTGAGCTCCAAGGTGCCACACAATAGTCTATTTCATTTTTATTTTGTACAATGCTAATGTTTATCCTTCTTGCAGGGTCATTTGTTGTACAATGAGTACATAGTTTACAATGTGGATCAGATTAGGATGCGCTATGTGGTTCAAGTTAATTTCAAATTTAAATAGACTTGTGTCGGTATGTAATTTCCAATTTTGGTTGCAAATTTTCTTGTGCTGTAATTTATTATATAATGGGTAGAAATTTTCTTTTCAGAGTATTTGATTATTCAAATATGATACCTCCTTCGTACTCATGCTTGGTTGGGCAACTAGGAGGGAAAATCAATGGAGCCAAAGTCTAAACCCTAAACCGGCCAAATTTGAAGCTTTTACTGCAGCCACCGATGATGTGTATATTGGAAAATTTCGTTTGGTTGCTGTTCCTTTGCTGAGGCAAAGTCAAACATATGCATCAAGCACAGTAGATTTAGCTTCTTGGAGCATGAGTGCATTTGAATCCAGTAAAGAGTGTGTGACCAAATAAAGCATTTACTACAAAGAGCACCAAAGAAGCAAGGGGCACACGCTAGCATTTATTTTCCTAGATTTGATAATGACTTCATGCCAAATCTATGTTCTTATTCAACAAGACAAAAATGGTGATTTCACAGTGACAACACCACTTTAATGGTACCATTCATTAGATCTCCAAAGCTGAGAATTAACAACAAATGAGAAGTAACTTGCACATACCTTCACTTCATGGGCCTTCAACAGCCAATGTTGCTTCTCCATTTAGTACCTTATTCTCATCCATGTCTTTGAAAAACTTGCAGTCTTTAAGTCTTGGAATTTGTCTTTGATAAAACAGAACTACCATCAATTTTGGGGGGAAAAGCTGGCCCCCCTATTCCATAGACGGGAATCATATCTTACCTAGGGAGCTTCTTCATTTTGCTCTCTCTCTCTCTCTTTCTCTTATAGTATGTAACTCATCTCTCTCACCATACCACACTCAAAAGCTTCCGCTCAACACGCAAAGCCTACGTGCACTCTTACATTATTCTCTTTTACTAATTGCACCAACAAGCTCCTCCCCAAAGAAAATTTAAAAGGTGACCCACATAGTGGGCCCAATATAATGAGTGGGACCCAAAATCATGACATTAGATTGATAGATTCTTGATCCAAAGGCTAGAAAACGGTGTGTGCGCTACAGAAGGGTTATCTTGTTACATAGGTTTTCAAATCACAATTAAGGCGTTTGTGAAATTAAGGCAGACAAGATTCTGTTTGGTCTTCCTTAGAAATCTTTACTTTGAATTTTCTTTTGCGTGCCACCATGATTGTATTATAGCTCTGCCAACATAGATTTTTTTTCCTCCTCTCCCCTTAATTTTTATCTACACCCAATAGGCCAATACTTGGAAAATTTAAAGAAACACGCGCACTCTCCCTCTCTTTTCGCCTATAAAATGCACAAGCTTCTTCATCATCTTTAAACTCACATATGGCAAGTAACTTGCATTGTTTTATTGGGTGAGCAGCTCCTTGTTGGAGAAGCAGGGCACGTGCAAACACGACTTTGGCTTCTTTCAGTTTCAGAATTGCCACTAAATCTTTTGCACGTGCTCCCCTTCTCCAACATGGGTTCCTCACCTTAATTACCTGATCTTAACTCACTCTTTTAACTCCTGAAAGAATGCGCTTTTAGGTAATGTACGTGGTTCAGCTTCAGCTTCATGTCAAAACCTATGTCTCTTTCATTCGTTATTTAGTACTTTTGTTTTCTTGTTAATTTGTATATATTTTCCAACTGTTTGTTATTGTTCACATTCACTTAGAACATTGCAAAGAGCGAGGGCTTACGGAGCTCATATCATTTTCTGTATCAGCAATCGCCAGCACTGGGAATTTTGATAGTTCATCTGCAACGTTTGAAACTACCAACATCAAAGCAAACTTGAAAGAGAATTTTAAACACTCCTAAATTATCAGATAATCCTCATTAAGGCTCGCGCGATTTCTAACGTCACTTTTTGTTTTTTCATGAGAAACAAGCAAATGCAAGGAAAATGCAAAAAGTTCCGAGCTTAATCGGGTGGTTAACATTAATTATTATCATTTTCACCACGAGGTAAATGATCGGATATTAATTTGCTTCTCCAATAGAAGGTAGAAGATTAGGGAATACAATATTAAAAGTGACTTCTACAAAATTTATCCTGCACTTTAAAAATAATTTTAATTTTTTAAAAATATTTTTAAACATCTCAAAAGTAACTTCAAAATAAATACCGTTAGTTTTTGGGGGGATTGCATTTAATGTAGTGTGCATGCATATGGCATGCCATGCCATTACTTCATTGTGATTATTGTACCATACATACTGTTTTCATTTATTTCTGAGATTATATATTTGATATGATTTACAAATAATCCAAGAATCTAATAACTAGTTATTAATTAGTACAAACTAAAAACCATGTCCGTTTTCAATTAACGTTGACCTTGTTCTTCGTTTTCAATAGTCGTGTAATTACAATTCTAGCAAAGTGGCGTACACCGGCAAAGCGAAAGGGGAAACTCACAAAAGCAAAAAGTGAAAGCAAAACATGCAGCATCACCGTAAATTTGTGCTCAATGATCAGATGCTATGCTGGAGAATCTCTCTGTTCCTGAAATCGGCCTCTATGACTGCTCCCATCCTAAAACCCTTCACCTCTTGCTCCAACTCCACTCTTTTCGCTATCTGACCTGAGCCCCTCATGATTTCGTGTTAGCCATCTAATTTCGGTGACCTGCGTATTCACCAAGTAGACCCAGGAATACTGGCTTCTTTCTTTCATATAATATATATATTTTTTATTTATTCTCAAATGATAGTTCAATACGCTTAACTCTTGCAGTTGCTGCTGGAGAAGGCCAATTTATGATCCCAAATCTGCTAAGATGGGGCCTTGAAGTCACGCATGAGCTCTCGTGACTATATTGTTGGTGTTCAAAATTAACGTTAATTGCCGCTCGTTTGCACCATATCCTGTACCAACTGGGCAAGCAAGTTCTGAATGAGGGAACACACACATGCAATTTGCAAAAAAGCCAAAAAAACAAAAAAAAAAATGCTTAATGTGAACTGAGCACGGTTGGAGTTGGACAAACGATGCTCACCTCTTTTGTTGGGTAACCATGTAGTATTACATGGTATTGTCTAATTGATAGTTTCAACACTGAAAGGATAAAAATAGGATTATAATTTTTTTTTGTACAAATTAATGTGTTATAATTTAATTAATTATATTAATTTGGTCCATATTATTTATTTTTATTATTTTATATTTTAATTCAACCAATAAATTTATACTACATCTAATTATACAAAATATATTTATTCAAATATTTATAATTCTACCCTCACTCATTATAAAAATTACGTCGTATGTCTAAGAACTTAATACAAGATGTATGTTACTTCTCGCTAAATCATTTTACAACTGTGTTACACACACACGCACACACAGGTGTGGGCGATTTTTTAAATAAAATTGATATGATTTTGATATAATTACGTTAATAATTTTTTTACCATAAATTACGTTACAAATCCTTATATAAAAACAATTAAAAAATCTAATGTTATAAAAAAGTAACATTAATCGATTTGTTAAAATATAAATAAAAGTAATTAAAGGAAGAAAGGGGAAAAAAAAAGGCGCAATTCGGAATGTAAATGAATTCAATTTTTTTTTTTAAAGGATTCATATTGAATTATTCTATACAGTCACACTGACAAAACTCTCAATTTCCGCAACTGCGTCAGAAAAATGCTACACGAACTACTGCTAGCTCTATTAGGATACACCGGCGATCTAATAATCGACGAGCGCGAGCACCAAAACTCTCCCGCCACTCCATTATCCGGCGACGCTCCAGTCTCCGGGGAGCGCTCCTTTAAGCTCGCTCCCGATATCTCCTTCATCGAACCCAGCGAACGGTACATTCATATTGAACAAAATAAATGCCATCTTTTATTTATTTTATTTTCTTTTGCTAGGGTTTCCTTCGCGACCTGGCCAAATGGCGCGAAATTTTATTGAAAATGATTGTCTTAATTATTTGCATGAATAGAATTGCTATTGCTGCTGCAGGGATCTTATAGAGAAAATCATTACTTTAGGATTTTACTACAGAGAAATTGATCGATTTGCGAGCAAGTCTCGGAATTTAAGTTGGATAAGGTCTGAGAATGCGCCTCCCTTGGAAAGAGCTGCTGAGTTATCAAAAAGCAAAACAGAAAGGCCAAGTGTGTATCGAAGGGCTATTGCTAATGGCATTGTTGAGATACTCTCAGTGTACAGGTCTGCTGTTCTCCTCATTGAGCAGAAATTGTTGTCTGAAACCATGCCTATCTTGGCAACTGTAACTCATGGCCTTAACAAGGTTGGTGGTTCTACGCACTATGCTATATGTTTGTTAACTAATTTTACTGAAAAATTGGTTGTTTTGATTTAAACCTTGATTTTTTTTTTTTTTATATTTTGTTCCAGTTTTTTGTCCTTTTTCCGCCTCTGTATGAGCTTGTTCTAGAGATTGAGCGTGATGATATTCGTGGAGGACAACTTCTTAACCTTTTACATAAGCGGTGCCACTGTGGGGTGCCTGAACTGCAGGCGTGCATTCAGAGGTGTACAATTTTTTTATTTTCATATAATTAGCTGCTAGCTATTCCACCAGTACCTGATTATGCGCTGTGACATCTTATTAATCACATGTCTGAATGTGTATCCAGGGAATATAGTAGAATATGGTCACTATTCGGTTAATGCTTGAATGTGCTGATTATTTTGTATTTATGAATCTTTCTGTGTCTAAAGCATAGGCTTCTTTGGCATGGGCATCAAGTCATGTATAACCAACTTGCCTCATGGATGGTTTATGGGATTCTTCAGGATCAGCATGGGGAATTTTTCATCAGAAGGTATTGACCAAAGGCATTCTTTTATGTTTGATAAAAGTGGTTTTGATTATAAACTGTTTTCTCTTCCTTTTGGAAATGTATATGCAGTTAACATATGGACAATAATTTCATTATGTTTTAATTTTTGACCTTCTCCATTTACTAGAAATTATATATATATATACGTGAAACTGGTTCTCTGGTTTATAATTTTCAGGCAGGAAGATAGAGATACAGAGCATGGTTCATCTCACTCAGATGTATCTGAAAAGTTGGCACGCTTGTCAACTGATTATACTTCTGTAACAGATTGGCACTTGGGATTTCATATTTTTTTGGTATCTTGGATCTGTCTTTTGAACTGCTTGTGCTTTATGTTGCATTTGGGGAAGGGTGGGGTGTGGTGTATGGTAAAAAAGTTTAGTTCCTCTCACTTTTTTTTTTTTTGGGTCGGAGAATATGACGCTGCTACAAGCTTTTTTCTCTTTCACTATGATTGTGCAGGATATGCTGCCTGAATATATCCATATGCGCATTGCAGAATCAATTCTTTTTGCTGGTAAAGCAGTCAGGGTTCTTCGGAATCCAAGCACCGCATTTCGGTTTCAGGATCAGCAGATAACAAGAAGTTCTCAGAAAATTCAAGGATTTACAGGGCGCTTTTCTATTCAGAAGGAGCCTCTTCTGGATATGAAACTGATTGGAGAAGAATTGCTTCCACAGTCTGATGCTGATAAGATTGAAGCTATGCTTCAAGGCCTTAAGGTTTTCTTCCCCATTCCTATTGTAGATAACACTTCGTTATTAGTCCTTTTTTGTTAGATACGATAAATGTACTTAAATATTGATCTTACCCTTCCTTGGCAGGCATCATTTATTTTCCAAGATAAAAGAAAACATTCTTTTACCCCTTTTAGTCCCATGCATGAATTTTAAGGCTAAAGAATTTATTGCGTGTAGGAATCATCTGAGTTTCACAAAAGATCATTTGAATGTGCTGTTGACTCCATACGGGCTATTGCAGCCAGTCATCTTTGGCAGGTGCTGAATGTGATAAATTTGTTTTTATTATTATTTAGATCTTTTGTTTACCACAGTTTCTCTATTTCTGCAGCTTGTTGTAGTACGTGCTGACTTGAATGGCCACCTGAAGGCCTTAAAAGACTACTTTCTTTTAGAAAAAGGTGATTTCTTCCAGGTAAAGGATGGAGAATGTACTACTTCTTTATGTCTTTTAGGGAAAGAAAGCTTATTATATGGCTTCTTTTGTTCTTTTCTGATGGTGGGGGTTAATTTCTTCAATGACAGTGAGGTTCCCTTCAGATTTTTGGACATATCCCAAATTCCATCGAATTGATTGTTTCATTATTTGACTTCTTGCTAACATTCAGCATATTGTAATAAGGCTTTATTCTTGAATGCCAGTGCTTTCTTGAAGAGAGCCGCCAGTTGATGCGTTTACCACCTCGCCAATCAACTGCTGAAGCTGATCTTATGGTCCCTTTCCAGCTTGTATGTTAATAGTTTGATTTCTAGCAACTATTCCATTTAATTAATAATTTGATCATGGTATCTCATAAAAATTTTTGATTTGCTAAGGATTTGTTAATGAATTGATTCCTACTACCTGCAATGCAGGCGGCAACAAAGACCATTAGTGAGGAAGACAAATACTTTTCTAGAGTATCCTTGCGGTAAGAGCTTATGTGTGGTATCCTGTTACATCTTCAAGTTGCACTATCTGTCCATTTTGCATGAGTCATGTTATGGAAAGAATTTGAACTAAGTTGTCTTTCTACATATTCTAGGATACCTTCATTTGGAATCACAGTTAAATCCTCTCAAGTAGATTTTTTAAAGGCAAAAGCTTATGCTGGTGGAAACTCAGGTGCTGCACTATCAAGTGCTAATTCAGACATTTCCCTTGATGGCTGGGATGGTATTGCTCTTGAATATTCTGTTGATTGGCCCTTACAGCTGTTCTTTACCCAAGAAGTACTCTCCAAGTAAGATTTTATGATTCTGTTATGCGTGATTGCCCTTTTTTTTTTTTCTTAATAATGTTGATACTGAAAAGTCTTTTCAAACAAAGAACCCCAGCCAGACTTGTGTTGATGGTTGAGCGAACAAGCTTCACCTTTGCCATATACATGCTAACAATGAGTACATTCCAGGTACTGTAAGGTCTTCCAGTATTTGCTGCGGCTCAAGCGAACTCAAATGGAATTGGAAAAATCCTGGGCCTCTGTGATGCATCAAGATCACACATATTTTGCCAAACATCAAAATGATCGAATAAACTACTCAATATCTCAACAGCGACGGCAGACCAGTAGACCAATGTGGCGTGTTAGAGAACATATGGCATTTTTAATCAGAAATCTTCAATTTTATATCCAGGTATTAGTACCGTGAATTTACTTTTTCACTTTTATGAGTGCCGGCAGTTCTGTGAAAATTTAAATTATGTAAATGCCTTGTAGTTGTGCAAATTTCATGATACAATAGGGATTATGTTCTAATTAAATCCATTGGCAGGCATTGCATTGTTGTGTTTAATGTGGCAATCCCCAGTGTTGATAAAATCTTTTGGACTCCCGAATCCCATTTTTTCATTGGGCAAAATATTTCAAGTAATAACGATTATGAATCACACATAATGGTGATAAGTTGATGTCTTATTTCGTTCTAAATTTAGCAATAGATGCTCTTAGAATGATATTCAGATTTAAATGTTCACATCCGTTGGAGCAAGCCACTTTTTCTTCAATAAATGAGCCCAATGTTGTTTTTGGTTATCTATTATTTCTCATATGAATCTTGTGAAGGCAACTCTTAATTTTATTCATCTCTTTTGAGTTATGTTTCTCATCTTTCCTGCATTAGGTTGATGTGATAGAAACTCAGTGGAATATCCTGCAAGCTCACATTCAAGAATCTCATGACTTCACCGAACTTGTAGGCTTCCATCAAGAGTAAGTAACACAAATGTCCATCTGGGAATAATGGGTGGTACACTTTGCCAGTTGTTCAATTCAAATATAGCTAGTAACAACACTGAAATATTTTACAGAACTGATTGGTTTTTGTTGCTATCAAATAAAGGAACTCGCTGAAATTTGAATCGTATAAGTTGATTAGCTAACAAAGAAAGAAAGTGGTACTTAAATGTAGTTCTTTTTTATTTTTTTATTTTTTAATAAAGGTAGTACTGCTCTCTGATTTCAAACTCCTGGTCTTTAAGTGCTTATCACAAATACTAGTTTTTTATTGAAAGATTGATCTTTTCTTTCAACTGCAAAACTAAGTTTATATTTAAAAAGCCTTAAAATATTGTAAATATTTGTACCTGGTTTAGTTTCACCTACATTTGTGATTCTTTTCAGTCACAACTAATCTCAACTCAATTGAGCCTCAGTCTCATATTAGGTAGGGCTTGCTACATCAAAACTATGAAATATTGGTAAAATCCTTGTTCTCATCATGTTTTTAAAATTTGGACTCCATCTATTTAAGCTAGCCATATTAGATTTGCACACAATGCTCAGATGCAATTCAGTGTTCATTCCAACTGGAAAGTGCTAAGCCTTGAAATAGGAGACTCAGTCATAATAATAATTCCTGAAGCTGGCTTAATAGAATTGACCAATTTTGAATTTTGAATTTTCAGTGTAATATGGAATAAATGGTTCATATGCTTTTCTGTATGGTAATTGCAACATTTTGCTTTTATTTTTATTGTTCCCTACAGGTATTTGTCAGCTTTAATTTCTCAGTCTTTCTTGGACCTTGGCTCAGTATCAAGAATACTGGACGGCATAATGAAACTGTGCGTCCAATTCTGCTGGACTATTGAGAATCAAGAAAGCAGTGCAAATACACCTGAACTGGAACATATAACAGAGGTACCTATATTTAGCAATTTCTATTGTAAGATTGTGCTTGTAATTTTACTATTTAGGAATTTTCAATTTGATCATTCTCTGAACATTTTGAGTTCGGGTAACCTAATTGAGTTGATGTTGCCAGCATAAGGTAGTCATCCTTGATTGATGTTTTTCAGGAATTTAACAAGAAATCAAACTCCCTATATACTATATTGCGGAGTACTAGGCTTGCTGGAAGTCAGAGAGCCCCTTTTTTGAGACGATTTCTTTTGCGTCTAAACTTTAATTCCTTCTTTGAGGTAAACCCATAAATGAGGGTCCTTTTGATACTTCCTCTTAATATAGCCCTACAGATTTCTGACGTGTTTGTTTTCCTCATTTAACAGGTGACTGCTAGAGGTGTGCTGAATGTTGTTAGACAACGTCCGGCTATTACTGTTTTAAATCAACAATAGCATTAAATTGCTAGGAAGTCTCAAAGTAGACTAAGATTTCTATATTGTTTTGATATTTCGACTGTTGCATTCATTAATGTCTGCTTGGTGAAAGTGGGGGAATATTTATTTGAATGCTGGTTCAAAGATATGCTCTGAAGCGGCCATCGATTTTGTGAATTAGTTGGTCACTTGAGAATTCACCGTCGGCCTTGTTAGGTGGTGATTTGGAGTTGTGCTTGTGGTTTCCTTGAAAGTAAGTGTGATTTGGGTAGCTGAGATTTAAGGCTACAATTTGTTCTCAGCTTATTGACTGGGCGTTGAGCATCCCTGGTAGTTAGCCAGTGCTTTACATTGGTACACGCTTCTCTTTTCACGGGTAATGATAATACTTTGGCAGATTACGGCGGGCACTATGTTAGCTGAGGCTGACACAGATACAGTCTTCGCAACAAAATTTTAGTTTGTAAAATTGTCATCCTGTGTTTATAAAGTGAGTTTTGGTGATTGTAACGTAGATTCAAGTATGTGAGAACATAAGAATGGCAGAGGGAGGTAATCTGTGATAAAAGTATCTAAATATTTCTTGAACACGTGCCAAAATGCTGATATGAACAAGCAATTCTTTTCGACAAAGAATTATCCCAATCATTTAGATCGTAGTCAGAACATAAGGAGTCAAAAGTGACTCAGAAAAAGCTAAGGCCAGAAGTCATAGGACTACAAGTCGAATGATCTAATGGTGGATTAGTGCACTCAACACCGATTTGAGTCTTCAAGAGGTCTTTTGGCCTTTTTATATGTAATAAAGCTAGACCTTGTTTTTATCCTAGAGGTTGGTACTGAGAGCTCTTTGAGGTAGTCTCAAATAGATTTTCGGGTTATACTGTGTGTGTGTAGAACTATAGAAGATCCCAATAAACTCCAGGTTGTAATATATGTAAATTATTGTAACCATTAAAAATAATATATAAACAAAAGAAAGAAGCAGGGAGAGAAACGTTACTTCTATGTGCATTATTTGCATTATTTTCTCAAATATTTACAATGCGCTGCTAAAACACTGAAAGGAATTTTAAAAAATCACAAAATTACGTCACTATAGCCTCCACCAGCACCAATGGAGACAAAATATCTATGTACATTTAGAGCTCTTCAAATCCTTCTTCATCCCCTTCTTCTTCTACCCTCTGAAATTCTCTCCTCCATGTGTCCATCTGTCATTAATGCACACCCACACACAAAAAGCTTAAAACCAAAAATACAAACTTCTCCGAGATGTATATTAGATAAAAACATTAATCTCACTTGAATGCAATAAATTAATAGAATCAATCTATTTTCAGGCCTCATACACCAAGGACAAAATAACTGCAGGGAGGATTCAGGATACTATGTGGGAGAATGTATCTGAGGGATCGACTCTTAATTTTAAACCAAACTAAAACATATCATTATAATTAAATTCAGGCTAGATATAAGTTGTTGCACCTGATCATCAGAAAACCGCAACTGTTCTGCAAGAAATAGGATATTCTTGCAGTATCCTGGGGCTAATTTCTTGCCTAAACTGCTGGCAACTTCATTGTAGCTAATCATGCCCACTCCAAAACCATTGCTCATGAACAGTTTTTCCATCCATTTCTCAGTAGTGGACTACACACAAGACCAGACACCAAATGATGTCTTTAGCAGGGAACTAAGTCGGAATCAATACCATCTAGAAAATAAACCGAACTGACCTTGTTCCCAAATTCAGTTTCAGTCAACCATGCAGGTAATTCTCCCAAAAAGAGACATTTATTCATAGCCAAACTGCCAACTAACAACAAAACATCTTCAAAACTTGCCAAAGTCATCACTGGCAGCCCCTAAAGGATCATAGAAAATAATTACATCAAGAAAGTCATCATTGAAATGACAAATTTTAAGTGATAAGTTGAAGCCTTATCACCTGGATGGCCCAGACACTTGGCCGATTTCCATTAAAGCCTTTTGCACGCAGAGCTTGTTGAATATTTGATGATTCTAATGGAACATGAAGAAATAAACAACTTCTTGGAATCTTAGCCCCTACACCTAATAATTCAAGAATGTACTGTCAGAACATATTGCAGACTTGCAGTCCAATCTACATAGAAAAGTGAGTGCATGATAGAGATTTTAGTCAAAGCTCTTTACGATTTGACAATGAAATAAAGAAATGCATGCAAGACATAGAAGCCTAGTATACAATGTATTGTTTTTAAAAGATCAATACAAGTTTACATATTGATGATATCCAGGAAGTGCGTCTTTCTGGGGGCCTCTTCTGATTAAAACAGTACAAAACCGTGATGAGTTTCAATTAATAGTATCAAAACCAAATCTATCTGATATCTACAGTTCTCAGAAGTATTTGCAAACACCCAACACCTAAAGTTATTGGGATGATCTACATTTTTGAAATTAATCATATCTACCAGTAAATTATGTCAAAAATGACTTAAAGTGAGTCAAACACCACCAACCTTCAAGCTTTTCAGCTGATATTTTGAAGATCCTTTCAGGTGAAATATCAAATATTATGGTCGAAGTGGGCCAGTTAAGCCTATAAGGCCGAGTGTCCATGCCATCAGTCAACAAAACAACCTGCAGGGCACAAGTAGAAAGCTAAAACCAACTTCCCATTTCATCAAGATCAATACTAGTAATTCAATTTATACCATAAGTTAGAAACACTACCTGCTTAAGTCCATCCATGTGATTCACTGTACGAAGCAACTTATCATCAATGAACTTAGTTGCGACACAATAGTGGTGTGAGTACTTCTTTAAATCCATTTGAACATTAGGAGGAACCAAGCAACCAGCATAAGGATCAACAAACAGAGGCTCTGTATATATATATTTATACACACACACGGGGATTATCGCTTGGAGTGAAGATAAAAAAAAAAAAAAAATTCAACTGATTTATAAATATAAACACAATAAGAACGTTTAAACTCTTTAATAGATGTTTATCATGAAAGCAAGAGATCAGTTAATCTGTTTGAGAGATAAGATCCTGAGTACAAACAGGTAAGCAAGGGGGTGTTTGACATGCCTGGCCGATGGGTCTCCTGAAAACGAAGCGAAGCTGCATTCACAGCGGATTGGAGTAATGGGTCATTTTCGCCGTCCAGTTTAGCTCTCAACAACACACCATGTTTCTTAGTCTTTGACTTGTCGTTGAAGGGTCGAGTAGAGATGCTGGCAACGGCGGGTGCATTTGCAAATCTTAATAAGCATTCCATTTGATAGAAACTGAACATTCACCGACGATTAAATAATTAAATAAACAAACTATATAAATATACCGTTCTGGAGCTGATAATCACTCGCAGCCAACAACTGAGCCTCTGCGGGCGAAAGGCTGAAACAACATTAGGCATTAGCCAATAGCCAGCCATGACCAAGTTGGGCTGGAACCGCGTTGTGGATTGGGTTTTACTTGCATGAGACTCGTATTGGAACCTGTAAATGTTCCTTCCTTGAAATAATAAAGTAATTTAATTTATTTTTTATTTTTTGAATAAAAATTTAATTAAACACTTAAAATAAATTATTCTTTTTACAAATATCCACACCCACCTCATTTCATAGTCTGTATTTATATTTTAATAAAATATATTTTAGTAAATAATTATAAGAATTTAGAATAATAAATATATAAATTATATGATAAAAATATAATTTAAAATTTTAAGATTTATGCTTAATTTATTAAAAAATTAAGAAATATTATATATTTTTTAAGAAAAATATTTTATGGGAAGATAGTTAATTTTAATATGCGAGTTTATATTTTATAAACAAAATTTTAGATTCAAACTGACTGAAGGGATAATCTCCAAAACACCCTTTAAAATAGGAGCTGGAAATTAAATTAAACCGTTAAAAAATAAAAAATAATAATAAATAAAAAGGGTATCAAAAGTTCAATGAGAGTTGGCGGAAAAAAGTTAGGTGCAGACTGCGGAGGGTCGTTGGGAGGAGGGGCAGAAATGCAAATAATACAAACCACAGCCGTCCATGTTTGAATTCCCTGAAACTACAAAGAGCCACGAAAATCACTCACCAACCAAACACAACTCAAGCTACTAATAATATATATGAAAAAGAAAAAAAAAAAAGAAAAGAAAATCCCAACACCAAACACCGACGGCAGCTTATCTCCATCCAGTTCAACCGCGACGCCATTTTCATCTTTCATCTTCAGGGTTGAAATGGATCCCAATCAGCAAAATCTCGAAAACCCAGAAAACAATTCCAATGAGGAACAAAACCCACTTGCAACTATCCCTTCTCAATCTCAATCGCCATTTGCCACTCTTTCTCTCTCGTTTTCTCTCCCCCAAGTCCTCCCAGCCAACCATTTCTTCATTCAGCCCAAAATTTCCACCTTATTTTCCCACCAACCAAACAAGGTTAAAGTCCCTACACAAGCCTCCACGCTTACCCACATCTCTCTCTCCGCCTCCTCCACTCTCTCTCCTTCCAAAATTTCATTCAAGTCCACACTCTCCGCAAACCCTCTTCAGAGCCCCCTCTCTTTGGGGCCCCACCGCCCTTTAGACCCCAACAATGGGGCCGCCATTCGTCGAGCTTCCATTGTTTGGTTCCGCAACGACTTGCGTGTCCATGATAATGAATCTCTCAACACCGCCAATAACGAGAGCGGGTCGGTTTTGCCTGTTTATTGTTTCGACCCGAGGGATTACGGCAAATCCTCTTCTGGCTTTGACAAAACGGGGCCGTATCGGGCATCGTTTTTGGTTGAGTCAGTGTCTGACCTTCGCAAGAATTTGCAGGCACGTGGGTCTGATCTCGTGGTGAGAGTGGGAAAGCCGGAGACTGTTCTGGTTGAGTTGGCTAAAGCGATTGGAGCTGATGCAGTGTACGCGCACAGAGAGGTGTCGCATGATGAGGTTAAATCGGAGGAGAAGATTGAGGCAGCGATGAAAGACGAGGGAATTGAAGTGAAGTGCTTTTGGGGAAGCACTTTGTACCATCTTGATGATTTGCCGTTTAAGTTGGAGGAAATGCCGACTAATTATGGTGGGTTTAGAGAGAAAGTTAAGGGCTTGGAGATTCGGAAGACGATTGAGGCATTGGATCAGTTGAAGGGATTGCCGTCTCGAGGAGATGTTGAGCCTGGTGATATTCCTTCCTTGTTGGATCTAGGTCTTAGCCAGAGTTCTGCAATGTCTCAGGTTTGGCATGTGAGATTTTGAATTTCTTGTCCGTGGCTGCGCTAGAAATTCTGCCACAGTGATGCTATATAATTAGCATGTCTTCAGATTTGTTGAATTTAAGCTTTTCTTTTTTCGAGGCTAAGAGAAATGAAGGATTAAAGGAAAGGATGGGCAATTTTAAACAGAAAACAGAAAGCTTTTTGCTGCTATTTTAGTATGAATTAAAACATGGCAGTTCACAATAGGAGTGTTTTCCCCTTAAGACCTATAGGAGAAGTGGAGAACATATGCCCAATGGAGAAGTAATTCCTAGTTTCATAATACTATCGGGTATTATGGCTCTTTTACTCTCTTGTTGGGTAGGTTCTTTGCCCCAATACAACTTGGGGAAAAGCAAAAATGGTATCGTGGAGCCAGATTATTGCATTAGAGTGTGAACTAGACAGAACAAGGATCATTTTCCATTGTTATTGTTAATACCTTTGCACCTCATTTATTTTGTGTTTTATGTTTAGATATTGTTGATAGCTGCTTTGTTTTTTATGTTGCAGTCGACCAATTATTATGCTGGACAATTCTTGGTACTTGATGTTAGAACAGTTAGGCTGTTTTTATCAGTTTCATTGGCAGTCCAATAATCATTCATTTGAAATAGACTCCTTGGAATTTTTCATTCCAAGCTTTGAGTTCTGTAACTATATCATCTTCGTTGATCATGTAGGATGGAAAGCCAGCTGCCAATTCTATGAAGGGAGGGGAGACTGAAGCACTGCAGAGGTTAAAAAAATTTGCAGCTGAGTGCCAAGCACAACCACCCAAGGGAACCAAGGATGGCAGCCATGATAGCATTTATGGTGCAAACTTCTCTTGCAAGATTTCTCCTTGGCTTGCCATGGGATGCCTTTCCCCTCGTTCCATGTTTGATGAGCTAAAGAAAACTGCTACATGGTATTCCTCAGACTAAAAGTTTCCTTTTAACAAATTTATATTAAACTGATATTCTATTTTCGACAATTTGCATGAGTGCTCATTCTGGATGAAATTTTGTGTGAAGTATTTCTGCTGCCTTAAAACGGAATGATGGTGGTAGTGGCTCATCTGATACTGGATCAAACTGGTTGATGTTTGAATTGCTGTGGAGGGATTTCTTCAGGTAATTTGACTGAGCATACTTTCTGAATTCACACTAGAATTGGCATTTCCTTTTTGTTTTTTTCGTCTTTGATTAAATTAACCATCAGACTCCTACTCCTTACCTGGTGCTTTAGTGAATGTCATTAAAATGTATCATGGTTGTTTCAAATTCTCCTGAGCAGTCGTCTTTATTGTTCTTGTCGCTGTTATTTGTAGATTCATTACCAAGAAGTACAGTTCTGCAAAGAAAGTGGGTGAAGCTGCTCCAGCCACAGCTTGCACAGGTGCCCTTGCTTAGATCAAGAAATTTCCACTGAGGCAAAATTGTTTCAGAGCATTGTTTACATGAATGTACCTTAATGAGAGTCCAAGATTTAGTTGATGCTTGTGTTCCCTTATCAAACTTCTATTTCATTGCTATGAAAAATGATTTCTTACGGGAATTTCTGTCTTTTCCATCGGGTGGCCTTCAATTCATTTGCTCTTTGTAACAAAATCCTTGTATCTGTTTTTATCCTTTGTTTAGTCAGACCTTCCAATTATTTGGGATTTTTATTCTCTTATTTATTTCAATAAAAAAATTGAGCACATCTAGCTTGTAATTATAAAGTGTACTTTTGACTGGGGGATGAACGAAACATCAGGAAAGATAAAATTCACTTAAAAGAGGGTACCACTACCCACCACCTATCTTGTAAAGCAGACTGCGGGATGATTATATTTTCACTCGGCAGATGCATATATTAAGCTTGTGGAGCTCCACGAATTTCTGTTCTTATATGGCTGAAATAAAAGTCCGCATCAAACTCCTACAGCAGTAGTATACGGTAGCGGCTATTTTTCAGATGGAAGGAAAAATCTTTGAACTATGTAAATAAAAGTAAATTGTTTACTTACACTAACACATAAATATAAAATAAGAATCAGAATTTCACGTATCATTTGTGTGTTTATTTTGTTGTAAATTGAGAGTAAATTACTTTAAATTATAATTATACTTTTATTTAAAGAATTATTATTTTTAATTACAAAGTGAATAAAAAATTATATTCATAAAATATATTATTAATTTTATCATTTATTTTAATTATATAAACTAATAACAATTATTAACATTCTTAATTATGTAAATCATAATGTTCTATTAATTTTAATTTTAATTATGTAAATAAAAAATTATTGATGAGAGTAACACAAATGAATTATTATTATTATTAATATAGTATAAAATTAATATTTTTTTAGAATAAACTATTTCATATTATTAATTATTAAAATTAAATAAAAAATAATAATAATATATTTTTAAATAAAGGTATTATATAGTAATAATATTAATTTTTATGAATATAATAATATTACTATAATAAATATAATTATATTATATTTAATAAAAGAATAATAATAATAATAATAATAATAATAATAATAGTGAAAATTTCACTCTGGGAGTGAGAGTCTCACTCGCCTCCTTTAATAAATCAGGACTATCATTTCTTTTCTTCAATGAATAAGTAACCGCTAAAGTCTCATTGCAATAAGTAAATACAACATAAATAAATTACAAATTGCAAGTGTCTTGTACTCCTTCCCACAGCTGTCTCAATAAAGCAGTGATACATGTACAAATATATATATATATATATATATACACACACATATATATATATATATATTAAACCAAGCTTGTTGGTAATCCCAGTAAGAAAAGGACAAGACGATGGTTTGGGCTCAATTTAAAATTAGCGGGAAAAGCTCGAGTTTTATGGAGTGGAAGACCCCATTGTTTAGGAGTTAGGACTTTAAGAATTGTGGTAGTAGAATAGGTAGACTCGAGAATGAGCTTCATTGAGAAAGAAATGTTTGAACTTGATGACTCGAGTATACTCAAGAATAGCTTGGTAGTAAGGTTGGGGTTTTTGTAAATCCCATGGGAGTATTATGACAATTTTATTCTTTAATTATTGGCATGGCAGAAGATAGTAACTTGTCTTTACAGGGAGTATTATGGGGTTCTTTAGAGATCATTTGAGGGGGAAGGGTTGTAAGAGGTGCAATGTCTTTAACAATGGCTTTACCCTTATCTTTCTTCTTGGGCGGCATTATCTGTTTTGCAAAAATTCTCTGGTTAGAAAATCAGGAATAGAATTTGTATCACCTTTAATAAACTCAATATCAAAATCAAAACACTTAAAATAGCTTGCCATCGTGCAATAAAAACTAGGATCGTGGGATGTAAGTGAGTTCAAGAAATATACAAAATCGATTTTAATTTAAACAATAAATTATTTAATACCAATAATTAAAATTCTTTATAGATCTTTCAATTTTAAACCAATTTTATTCTTTAAATCAAACCTAAGCAACACGAGGTTTGATGTAAATTAAACATACATTATGGTTGGCTTTTCTAAGCATACAGCGATCTGCGATCCGGATCCCGAAATGGTGCTCTCGAGTGAGGAGGAGAGAGAAATACAACCGAGGGAGAGATCCGGTCTCTATGCCTCGGAGGAACGTACAATTTGTATGGTAGATCCGATATAGAAGATCGATCTACAAATCATGCTTAAATAAAGAAAACTTTAAATAAATAATGCGGTAAATTAAATAAATAAAGTACAGAAATTTAAAATGCATAAAATAAAGTGCATAAATTAAAAGAGCATAAATTAAAAGTGCAGAAATTAAAAGTGCGGAAAATAAATTAATTACAAACTTTAATTGCTTTAAAATAAATTACAAGATAAATGCTTACATTTAATTAAAATGAAAGCTAAATGCTTTAAAGAAAGGGAAAACTCAAAAGACAGAAATAATTCCTCAAAGTCTTTTGTTCATTGTTTTCCAAAGAGAGAGAGAGAGAGAGAGAGAGATAGAGAGTTAGAGAGAGAGAGAGAGAGAGAGAGAGTTAGAGAGAGAGAGTTCTCAAATTATGAGGAGTCAATAGTCTTCCTCCATAATTTATACATAAAATTTTAAACTGTTTCACTGCTCATCGTAGCGCTCATGTAGTAATTTAATCAGTAGCGACATCGTTTCATCGTAAGCGCCTGTAGTAGCTTTCATCGTAGCATCGCAATCACTGTAGCTTTATACGGGACTGTAGCTTTATACGGAGAAATACAAATGTTTTACAAATACAAATACTAATGAAATTCATTAGTATAAATACAAGTACAAATACAAATACAAATAATATCTTTACAACGATACAATAGAAATACATACGAAATACATTTAATCGAATTTTTTTTTTTTTTTTTTTTCATAAACTAAATTACAAAGCTTTAATGCTTTAATTGAGACAAGATGCCGAAACACATATCTTCATTTTCATTTCCAAGAGAGATGAATGGCTCTCCATTACTTGAGGAACTCAAGAAGAAGAGCTTGCAATGTAAGTCTCGATCTCGAGGTGAGCAACTCACTGCATAATCTTGAAATACTCATCTTCGGTCTTGCAGAGGCTAATAAGGATCGTGCTTTTGACCTTGGGCCAAGAAAGTGCTTTGGGCTTTAGATTCTTCAATGCTTGGAGTTAAATGGCCGTCAAGAGAGCCATGCACGAACAGATGGACTCGAGAGTTTTGATCGCTCATCAAATTTTGACCACCACTTTATTTTAAAATGTCTTTGTAAAATCAATCGGAGTCCCGAGTGTGGTATTGGAAATTCCACATCCGGACCTACTGAAGAAAGAAATTTGTGCATGAAGCAGAGAAAGGAGGAAACCTCTTCTCGACTCGGAAGGGATATAATGAGCTTTAAAAAGGTTTAGGCAATTTTTAGCATCGGAGTCAAGATATCTGGCTAGAACCAAAATAGTTCCACCATTGTTGGAACCAGCTTGGAAGACTTTGCACTGTTATTTTTGAATTGAAGAAAACAACCGTGAGTGTGTCTTTTAGGGTTTTGGATAAAAATGTATTAAACCAAGCTTGTTGGTAATCCCGTAAGAAAAGGACAAGCAATGGTTTGGGCTCAATTTAAAATTAGCGAGAAAAGCTCGAGTTTTATGGAGTGGAAGACCCCATTGTTTAGGAGTTAGGACTTTAAGAATTGTGGTCGTAGAATAGCCTACTCGTAATGAGCTTCACCGAGAAAGAAATGTTTGAACTTGACGGACTCAAGATACTCAAGAATAACTTGGTAGTAAGGTTGGGGTTTTGTAAATCCCATGGTTTAAAAACCAACCTTTGGGAAAACCTTTAAAACAACTTGAAAAGGATCGAGATGATAAAACCCATCTTCCATAGATAAAATATTTTGATGATGGACTTTATTATACCATTCCGATTTTGTGAAAGCTTTTCCTGGAAACAATAATTTGAGAGGAAGAACTTCCACCGTAAACTAATTCTTTAGAAGAAGTAGGTTTTGTTATTTCTTTGAAGTAACATTTTCTTGAGAAAGAGCTTTAGATTTTGAAATGCTTTGTAAAGCAACCATAAGTTCGGGGATTTAGAAATGGATTGCATCCATTCTTTTACTCGCTCATCGATGCCAAGGCTTTAGATTGAGCTTCATGCTCTTCGACCATATCAATCCAAGATTTAATCGGCATGGCGTAAGATAGTAACTTGTCTTTACTGAGGAGTATTATGGGGTTCTTTAGAGATCATTCGAGGGGAAGAGTTGTAAGAGGTGCAATGTCTTTAACAATGGCTTTACCCTTATCTTTCTTCTCAGGCAGCATTATCTGCTTTGCAAAAATTCTCCGGTTAGAAAATCGTGAATAGAATTTGTATCACCTTTAATAAACTCAATATCAAAATCAAAAACACTTAAAATAGCTTGCCATCGTGCAAAAATTTGTTTGGATGCAATGTTTTGAACATCTTTTTCTAAAACATGTTTCTGCACTTTACAATCGATTCTAAGTAAAAATTTTGATTTAATAAATCACTTTGGAATTTTGATATGCATAATACAATGGAAAGAATTTCTTTTTAATAGTAGAATAGTTTCGTTGGCAATCATTCCAATGTGCGTAAACATACTCGTACTATTTGTTCTTTATTATTATTAACTTGCTTTAAAATGCCACCATATCCTAAGTCTGGATGCATCGGCTTCAACTATTTTCGATGAATGCAGGATTAGCAAGGAACAAGCAAGGAATTTCTTTTATCGTTTGTTTTATTAATTTAACAACTTTGGTATGCTCATCGACCCATGCAATGCAGATTTTTCTTTAATCTATCACGGAGGGTTTTGAAATCCTATCGATGTTGGGACAAAAATCAAGGACATAATTTAAACTTCCAAGAAACCTTTGTAGTTGTGTTTTATCAAGAATCTTATCGGAAACTTGTCTCAGTAAAAGCAAGAGACCTCTCAATAGAGTAATTGTTCCTTTAGAAATATAATGTCCAATGAATCTGATTTTAGTTTGAAACAAAGAAATCTTCGAACTAGAAACAATTAGTCCAACTTTTTAGTAGCAAAATAAAAAGTCTTTAAATGTTTGAAATGTTGATCAATCAGTATTAGAAAAGATCAAAACATCATCAATGTAAACAATGCAAAATTCGAATAAGTGGTTATAAATGTCATTCATGACTCTTTGAAATTCGAAGGTGCATTTTTAAACCAAATGGCATAACTAGTCCACTCATATCGTCCGAATGGAACAAGAAAAGCGCTTTATACCGATCTTTAAGATGAATTTGAATTTGCCAAAACCCGATTTCATGTCAAATTTTGAGAATACGAAAGCAGAGTGGAGTTTTGTAGTAAGTCTTTTTGTTAGGTATTGGATACCTAATCCACTTTAAGGCTTTATTTAATGGTTTGTAATTTATCACAAGTCTTGGAGTGCCGTGCTCAATTTCGTAATTCTTGTTAACATAAAAAGCAAGACAAGACCAGTGGAGATCTTGACTTTACAATTAGTCCTTTAGTTTCCAAATCTTTAATTTCATTCCTACAGTGTTTTTCTAATTCCATATTCATTTGAATTGAGCGAGCTTAAGTAGGAATTTGTTTTTCATCAAAAGAATTTTCATATGGCAAGTCTACTATGTGTTGTTTTCCGCTCCGTAAAGCAGTTGGTAAATCAAGACATATTTCTTTTTCAATTAAGTCTTTAAATTCGTAAATTTTCTTCTTTATAAGACTAGTTTGTATTTGGCTTTCAATTCTTTGTAATCCTAAATCCTTTTGTAAATAAAATAAATCATTTTGTTTTGATTTGAGCAAAACGTTGATTTGGTTTTGATAGATAGAACAAGCTTTTACAATATTTAGATTTCTTGTTTTAGGCTTTTCAATAAAGGAAAATTTCAATCCTTTATCTTCAACTTTAAAAATTATACCATCATAATCAACAATATAAGGAGTAATGAGGTTTATGAATGGGGTTCCAAGTATGACAAGTATGATGTATGTCATTTGTCAAAAGAAAGGAAGTTCAAATTCAAAACCATCATTTAGTATGAAGCATCAACTTTAGAGGTTATTTTTAATTTTGAATTATTTGCATATCGAAAGTCTTTCATTTGTTTTTTTCTCGAAATCTTTGGGAACAATATCTTCTTTTATACAGCTTTAAGTCAAGACTGTGTCAAAAGTGGCAATGGTGTCGATTTCAAATTCTTTGGAAAGTATCAAAGTAATTTTAATCAAATATTTTCTAGAAGTGATTTGTTTCAAAACAAACAAAAATCATTAGGTAATTTTTTATGTTTTCAAGGTTTTGATTATCACCATCAAATTTTATTTCTTTATCTTCATCACTATCTCGAATTATCTTCTAATTGTTTTAGCAAAAATTGGATAATTCCGTAATCGCTTTTTGTTTTTCTTTTAATTCTTTTATTTCGGATTTAATTTCCTTAATCTCCTTTCAAGATCTTGAATATTAGGAGTTGTTTTCTTTCTTTCTTTTTATTCAAGATTTCAGATGAGGTCATAGGCATTTTTCTTTAAAACAGGAGTTTTGGAAGATTCAACTTTGTTGTTCGATCAAAGGTTTTCAAAAGCTTATCAAGATATTCTTTTGTAAAACCGGATCGTAAATATGTTTAACAACATCAAGATAAGTTTCCTGCTCTTTAGTTAAAACATTGATTTTCTTTAAAAATAGGGATTCTGAATCACTATCACTTGAATCGAAGTATCGTAGTCAATTAACTCATCAACTTGTAAAGGTTCACCGCCTCCGCCATGTAAGACTCGAGTCGGAAGATTGAACTAAAAGTGCGGGCTAACTTTGAAAGTGTTTCATCATCAAGACCAAGTTCATGAAGCTTTGTGTTCATTCTGCAAAATCTTGCAAGATGGCCTTTTCTTCCACACTTATAACAAGTAGCTTCTTTATAGTTGAAAGGTGTTTTTGAAGATGATTTTAAAGGAGCTTTAAAACTTTTCTTTTAGAGAAACGAGTCTTTTATAAGGTTTCAAGGTTTCTTATAAAAGATTCTCTTAATTCTTTCAAGGTTGTCTCGTACTTATGACTTCTAGATTTGTAGGATTTGTAATGTTTTTGTAAGTCTCGAGGAACACTTACCATTACAATCTTTAGATGTAGAGGCTTTGAAAGGGTCATAGTTAAACTGCTTACGTAAACTTCCTAATTCTTGCTTAGATTTTCTAAGCTCCCATTTAAGACGCTTCGTAATTTCAAATCTTGACAAATCTTTAGACCTTCTTTATTAACGAAATCGACTAATTCACCATAGGTGAGTTTGTCATAAGGGACACGATTATCATTAAGAGCTTTAATGGTATTTCTAACTTTTTCACCTAAAAGTGTAGGTAAACCAACTTAGAAATTTTTCTTTCCAAGTAACATGATTTGCATCATCCCTTAGAAAGAGCTCGCAAAGAAAGTAGTTTTATAACTTTGAAATTCACTAAGCTTCCTACATCTTAGATTATGTAGTAACTCAAAGATTTTTATCACGTAGAGTAGAAGGGTCACCTATGAAACGAAGTGAAATGGTCAGAATTAAAGTTGCAACAAAGATCTCGAATTGATCGTTATATTCATCCGTAATCGGGATTCCTTCCTCATCCGTCTCGAATTGCATTCAAGATATCTCGATCGCCGTGGTTTGGTGAGGAGATGGTCCCACCATCCTTTAGTTGACCAAGAAACCCGCAATAAGCGATTTCGCAATCGCTTTGTCGAAGTTCTCGATTGGGTTTTATAGGCATTAATCGCCATTGTCATTTGTTGTAATAGACCAAGTATATTGTACTCGCACATTCCATCTATATTCCATTCATAGATGTAAGATGCATTAAACCGTGATTGGTTTATCGCGACTAGGCCTATTATCAATGACTAAGTCGTGAGGAGAATAAGAAGCAACAGGAGTGCTAATTCCCAATGAATTTTATTTAGTATTAGAGTCGATTAAATTCTTCTTCAAATGCTTCGCGATCCGAAGTGGCTATGAAGATTGATCATAATCTAATACTCCAATTTTATTACTAGATCGAGGAGTGTCGGAACAATTTCGACTTTTTAGAGGAAGAGGATGAGATTTCTATTTCATTTAATCTTTCTCTAATGGCTTTAATAAAGTCTCGATTTTGATTCTCGAACAAGCTTTGACTATCTTTCGAAACCCGGAAAGGCTCGAATATAGGTTTCTTAAGCTTTTGTCGACTTTATTGGCTTTAAAGTAGAAATAGGAGAAACAAGAATGGTTGATCGTTGGATTTGATTCTCTATTCTATTCAACTGCTTTTCCTATAGTATTTAGAGTAGTATTACGTAAATTATTCCGCTGGATAATACTATCTAAATCTTTATCATGGTCATTTACCTTATGAATTTTGTAAGCTGAAGCTTTAATTGAGTTGGAGGATCACCATGATCAATGGTTATACTCCCAAGAGGTGGATGTTCCGATTCAATGATTCTATCACTATCGTAAAGATTCCATTCGTGAGTTTTCTTTCTAGTAGTAATAGGGTTTGATTCTTTAAAGCGGATAAGAAATGTTGTTTTCAAAAGCATACATTTCAAACCAATCAAAAAATAAAATGTGAACTTTATGTAAATTTACAAATTCATAATATTCTTCTTGAATCTGTTTTCTTTGATTTAAAAATGATTAAAAACCAAAGTCTTTTTCTTTATTCAAGTCGAATAGAAATCTTATGCTAAAAGGGCTTTATCCACTTCGAAATCCTTTTCTAGGACACTTATTATGTTTTCTCGTAATGCAGTAAAATGTAGGAGATGTTGGAGGAGAAAGTTCTTTCTCTTCCTTACTTTGTTCACGCTGGCTACCGTGTAAATCGAGTGAGGAACACTAGTAGAGTAATCAACGTAACTAATCGAAGAACTAGGAATATCGATGCGGAGAACCTAGGTTGGTCTTTACATGGTAGATCGATGATGTAGGGACTTTAGAGAATTTCCTACTTGTAGAAGGAATACCGGAAACAGTAGTCTTTATCCGAGAACCTATATGAGTTTGTCCTTCTAAAAGATAGTTTTACTTTGCCATCCGAATATCGAGTCACATTTTGCAACTCGAATTTGGCTCAAGTTGTTTTGGAACAACCGGCTCAGTGGCTCCTCAAGGATCCATTCCTCGTGAAGGTTTATGTCTTTCCACCGGATGGGTCTAGGAATAATCGTGTTAGCTTTGGACAAGTCATCCGCAAGAGAAGAGTTTCATCTCTTTTCGATCGGAGTTTATGTTATGTATTAAACGCAGTAATGCATTGCTTTATAGGAAATTTTGTAAATTAGAGCAACAGTGATCGATCCTTCAATCATGTGATAATCGTGGGTCTTAATCAAGAATCATGCTTTGAGGATATTTTTGTCTCTAAGTGAGACCGTGATGTTTGGATAACAATCAAACGAAATAGGACCTTTACGAGACTCGATTCAATATCGCTAAGTAAAGAATCATCAAAAGAGATGAATCGGCCATCTCTTAGAACCGCTAAGATGGAAGTTGTCTAGGCCTTCTTTAGTTAGGGCTTTATTCCAACTTCGATTAAACCAATATGCACATAATTAAATTTCTTTTCTTTTAAGTGCTTTAAAGAGTGTTCGAAAACAAATGAATTGTTTCAAAAGGCTTTGAAAGAGTGATGTCACGCTCTTCGCTTTTATAACATAATCTGCCTTTAAAAATCAAGTTTTTTTGTTTTATAAATTGTGTCTTTAGAAATCTTTGGTAATTCCCAACAATCAATGGCTTTATTAAAATCTTCAATTATAAAATCTTCGTAATTCACAACATTCTTTGAAACATTAGTCCTTTCGTAAGAAGAACTAGAGAAAGAAGATGCTCTACAGTAGTAGAATCCATGCAGCTTTAAAACTTTTAATCGAACCTATATGGATGTCTACAGTGTATGGTTTTACAGACTCTTAAAACGGAAAACTCTTATCCTAGACTGGACTTACAACCAAGAAAGAATTCAACAACCACACGTAAATTAAAATAAAAGCATAAACATACACAAATTCTTTTACTCTATAATACACCTACCCTCTGGCTCGATACTCAATAAAATTGGTTTATAGATCTTTCAATTTTAATACCAATAATTAAAATTCTTTATAGATCTTTCAATTTTAAACCAATTTTATTCTTTAAATCAAACATAAGCAACACGTGGTTTGATGTAAATTAAACATACATTATGGTTGGCTTTTCTAAGCATACACGCGACTGCGATCCGGATCCCGTAAATGGTGCTCCGAGTGAGGAGGAGAAGAGAAATACAACCGAGGGAGAGATCCGGCCTCTATGCCTCGGAGGAACGTACTAATTTGTATGGTAGATCCGATATAGAAGATCGATCTACAAATCATGCTTAAATAAAGAAAACTTTAAATAAATTACGGTAAATTAAATAAATAAAGTACGAAATTTAAAATGCATAAAATAAAGTGCATAAATTAAAAGAGCATAAATTAAAAGTGCAGAAATTAAAAGTGCAGAAAATAAATTAATTACAAACTTTAATTGCTTTAAAATAAATTACAAGATAAATGCTTACATTTAATTAAAATGAAAGCTAAATGCTTTAAAGAAGGGAAAACTCAAAAGACAGGAAATAATTCCTCAAAGTCTTTTGTTCATTGTATATATATATATATATATATATAAAGACAAAAAAAACACTACAAAAAATATTTTTGTCCTTACTATTGTTGTACTACTTTTTGTACAAACATCATTATTCGTCCCAATATTGCAATACCATCTCAATTTTGAAGCAACATGCAAAGCTCTCTCTGAATGAGGCAAAACTATGACGAATCTTTAATCCATGGTATTGAGTCAAAACACAAGGGCATGGAATAAGAATAAATAATTGGGGAAATTTTAATGAGAATATTTTCCATTTCTCATATGATTGCAGACACTTTAAGGGAAGAAAGCACAACGAAAATAATCCAGAGCAGCATAAAGTATACAGAGGTAACCCAGGCCCAAAGTTTGGGACCTCCAAGCTCTGCACCCAGTGTTAAACGCCTTAACACCAGAACAGCAATACAACCCACAGAAGTAGAGAAGAATACAAGCAATGAAAAGCTGAGTCCCTTGGCATTCTGGATCCGCAAGGGTTCCTTGTATACTATGAAATTGTATACAGTGTCAATCAACCATGGAATGCCAATGCCCACATAAATATTCACAGAATTGCTACGAAAGAAAATGAGGAAAAATCAATATAATAACTCATAGAAATACTAACATCAGCCAGGCTATGTTATTCTGTAAGGTCCATCGACCATTATTTAAAATTAATACGCAACAAGGATCTGACATAAGGTTCTGAGAGTGAAACCTGCAAGTGATATTCGCAATAGCAGAGTCTGCTGTTACCTGCCGTTCAGCAGCAATCTTACTTGCCACTAAGTCTGGCCATGAAGTTCCACTTGCTAATGCTGTAAATGCTATGACATAAGCATTTATACCTGCAAGAGAGGAGGAACTTCAGCAGCTAGACTATAAGAAAAACCAAATTCGTCATCAACTAGAGAAAGTAGATAATGACATTCCTCATGAGGAGAGATACCTGTGACACAGCTTATAATATCTGTGAGCTTCGTAACAATGTAAGCTATCCCACTGATGAAAATTAGAGAGCAAATGAAGGCTATCCAACCATGAGCAATATGATAAGGAGGCACAAATGCAAATAGAAGTCTCCATGGCACAAGAAGAGATTGCCAAAATATCCTGGCTAGCCGTAGATAAAAATTGTTCATTTTCCTAGATTCTGCACTTTCCAACTGTTCAAAAATTTAGAAATAATTTGTGAGGATCTATTAATATGCTTGGAAAAAGATGAAAAAGAGGAACCATTTAATACTGAAAGCCCACTAAAACTTACTAGTGCACAACTATGCAATGTTGACATTAATAAATCATATCAAAGGAGTCCCAACAATCCTATTCTAATAAAATTTCATAACAGCAATAAATTCAATTTGACAATATGAACAAGCATGAAAGAATGAGAATTAAGGAGTGATTCTTGAACTCAAAATATGATTTTGAAGAAATCTAGAATACAGCCAAAAATACGGTACCACAATTGAATCCACAAATTGCTGTTTCCATAGTGCATGCAAACGAGGAAGTTCGGAATTTATTTCCTCACGGAAAGATTCCTTGGAAGTTTCAGCAACATCTTCACTTCCAGGCACTTTTTGATACACTGGACCTGCAAGGATGAATTTTCCAGATTGGTTAATCAAGATCTTTGGTGAAAGAAGCTAGAAACATCTGATACCAGTATGATGTAAATTAGTCACAACATGATAACAGCTATTGTAATATATCATTCTTCTTCCTCTCTACCTTGAGACCCACTTAACCTACCTTGTCTACTTTTCTGCTAGGACTATTGATCTCCCATAGTCACTACAAGGACACTGATATAACTTCTGTGAGCTTAAAATTTCCATCCTTTGTTGTCTCATGGGTCATGGAGTTGGGGGGCCTGACTGACCCACAGTTTACGGTCTGACCAGTGGACCCATGTTCTGGGTCGGTGCAGGAGTCTGGGTTTATAAAATTTAAAAAATAAAAAAAATAAAAAAAACCTTCTATGGCTTTCTAACAAGTGGATCTTTGCAAGAAGAATCAAAAAGACAAAATAATAAAAGTATAACCCAAGCTACAGTCTTTACTCATGTAAGTCATTGCTCCTTCAAGACAACTAACAGAAATATAAAATAGACTGCTGAAATGCATAGTTATCACTAAATCATATTAAATCTAAGACATAAAACAGATAAGATTCATCATACCAGTAACTGCCCCGTTCAGTGAAAGAATGGAAAATATATCAACAATGCCCCTCTTACCATCTTCTCCAAGTTGAAGTATTTCAGAGCACTCATCATAATCATTGTTCTCATCTTTACATGAAGTGGTCTCTTCTGGAACCCACTCATCTGGCCTTTCAGTTCTTGCTCTTCACACATTGCAAAAAGAGATGAGCAAAACAGCATGCACGGAAAAACTCAATTGGTAAACAAATAAATGGACCAGAAAGAAAAGAACTGAAAACGCACAAAGGAAGTGATAAATAAGGCCAACGTTTGTCTTGAGCATAAGCATGTATCAGAAGCAATCCATATTGCAATACCGTCAGTAAGGCCTCCCAAACCGTAATCACATTTGGGGTCCATACCTGAAGCATAATGTCAGAACTTCCTGTTAACAAAAATAATTTCATCCTCGAAGGGTTTTTGACTTAAATCTTATGTAAAGAACACAATAAAGAAATAAGAATTAGTACTTTTTTTTTTTGATATTTTAAAACTAAACAAATTATGAAGCATTTACGTGAGAGGACATTGCTTGAAGTTACCTCTAAAATTATGTATAGCCAGACATAAGCCCAGAAAGACCAAAAAAGTTCTACCAGCCAAACGCCTATATCAGATATCTTTTTCAGTTCTCCAGCTTTTGGAACTACAACACAAACAGCATGGATGGGGAACAGGTCGAATGCAGCAGAACCAACGAGTGTTCCAGGACCCAAACCTAATAATGAAGTAGAATTTATAGGGTATAAATAATTTGTGTAATAGAAAAGATATTTTGCACCTTATCAGTAAGGGTGGGAAAAGGCAAAATGGATAAGATCATGCACATAGTAAGCTTGAATTTCAAATCCTGCTGAAATTAGATATTCTTCAGAAAGATTGAGATGGAATATCCAAGTCCAATTTAAATGGTTAGACAAACGATGTAAAACATTACATAAGAAACAAACCTCCTGCATAAAGGTCTCCAAGGCTTCGGATGGCATCAATTGTAGCTAAGGATATCTGGGGGAAGCTAGTCCCAAAGGCCAGCAGGGCAATGTCTGCAATGGCGTAATTCCACACCTTTTCATATCTAACAACTTCAGCTTTAGTGACTGGATCTATTTCTACCACCTTACGCGATTGTTTCACAACATTCTCCATAGAACGAAAAAACCGAGCAGTTATTGATGACAATCCAATAAAACAGTAAGCAAGACCAAGAAAGTATAGGAAGGCCCGGAACCCATCCCCAAGATATGTTTCCCCACTGAAAAGCAAGTAGCTTTCACATTTTTCATAATGCAAAATAGTGAAAACTCTAGATATGCTCTCAATGGCTCGAGTATGTATGAAGGCCATCTTCACATCAGCCCCAAGTTGCAGTTCACATTTATAACATCAAAAATTCGTCCATCAGTGTAAAGGGACCTGAGATGATGGAAAGGTTAAATGCAATCAGATGATATTTCGATAATAAATATGAGTATAAATCAAATAGCTACATAATAAACATTAAATTTGATGCTTGTGTTGAAAATGCCAAGCACCGAAACATTTAAGCTTAATAATATTATTCCCATAATTAGTCTTAGTTCAGTGAGAGTTTCTCTATCTTAGCTCAGTATCATTTCCAAACTGGCGGATGAAGTTTCTTTGGTCAATCAAAAAATAGCATCTAAATTTCCGTTTTCACACATTCATTATTCATTTTACTCCAACAAAACCCACTCACCCATTAAGCGTTAAGAAATTGGACTCACAAGAATCCTACAATTAGGTGAATACCAGGAACAAAATAATTCAACAATTTTGGTTTATAGACAATATATCCTACACGAGAAACAAATTAATATCAACGAAACAGCACAGGAAAAAAAATAATAGAACTAATAATAAATTAACGCCAAAAAATAGAGTAAAATCGTTCCAAAGATCCAAACAGAAAACATGCAAGCATAAAACATAATTAGACTTATCAAAATTGAAGTTGTAAGATAAGAGCAATTCATATAAATTTACCGGAAAGCGGAGAAGGTCGCCGGAGACTCGCCTGTGAACTCCGGCGACGGCTAATATTTATTATCTAGTTCAAACAGATAAAACAGTTAGTAAAAGAAACAGCAGTTGGCTCAGGGTTACTACAACAAATTTTGCACGTAAACAATAATAAGCAAATGCTGTTTGATCTCTCGAGGACAAACCAAACGATTGGAGATGTTCATTTCGTGAGCACAATTTTTGGCGTATGTCCCTGTCCCAGCTGTAGAGCTAATATTTTAATATTATAATTTTTAATATTTTTATTTTAATAAAAAAAAAAGTGGGCAAAACAAACTTCAAAACACCACATTCACGACTTTGTCATTCATATGAGCTCACGTCCACCTGTTAATTTGATTTTGAGTTATTTAATCATATCATTTTCTTATGAGTAATACTATATATTTTAATTTTTTTTATTATAAATAATTATCACATTAATTAATTAATTAAATAATATAATTAATTTATTTTAATTTTACAATCAAATGATATATTATTTAGGATAATAATTTAAAATAAAAAATTTAAAATATATAATATTATTATTTTCTTAATTAATAAAGTGATAGGAAAACAAGCATCTTTCACGTTATTGAATTAAATTGTTACTAGCCTGGGAAATCATGTGAATGTGACCGATAGGGGAGACATCTTTGTGCCTTTTGCTTCTCAAGGGACTAAATAATTGTTTCCTTAAGGAGGAAAGAAGGTTTGACGGGGCTTAACACAAATTAATGATTATAAATAGACCCGTGTTGAACAGGCCCCACTTTTTTTTTTCTCCTTTTAATACCCCGATATTAGTTTTATTTTAATTTTAAATTGTTATAAAATTAAATTAAATTAAATTACACAGAAAGTTCTTAGTAAATATAGTATGTCGTAACGGCAACTCTTTCTATGAACTTTTTTCATTCAGCAATGGATCAAGTATTTATTGTATTTCATCCCAATTTCATTCAATCAGTAATCAATAAGATTCCACGCCTAAGTGAACAAATTTGTAAATTATTTAGTAAAGGAAACAGGATTAGCAGACTCAGCCACTTTTAAAAGAGATCTGAAGAAACAAGACAACAAACGAAACAACCAATGCAGAAAGTTGTACTCAAAAAGGCAATTTTCACAACCCAACAACTAGGAAAATGATATGCTGTGCCAAAATTTATTTATACTTATTTTAATGTATGTATATTATAATCAGATATTTATTGAGACTTGCCGCCAGATCTAAGTCTATACGTAAAGAATATTTGTTCCACCCACGTGAGCGAAAAAAATATCCATCTTTACTCATCACTATTTAAAAAAGAAAATAGTTTGAGTCTTCAAATGGAAACTCTTAAAGCTGTTGCCGGTTGCATTAACGCAAATCTACTCGAGGTTGTACGGAACCACGTCAACACAGCAATTGAAAATCTTCGGATAAAATTTCACTTATCCATCTTCAATAATGCTATTAATATTATATAACTTTTTATATCAATCATCATCATTACTAATAATAAATTATATATATTAAACGTTGTTCACCAGCAGCTAAAGAGGGTTTAAAGTGTTTTTTTAGACTAAGAATAGCACCAATAAAACCAATGGGTGTCGACCCTCATAATATTTTTATAAAGAGTCATATATTTGTTCATACGCATCGCGAAACTGCCACTCTGAATCAAATGTGGAAGTGGCAAGTGACCGAGTTGAAATTATGGCCCATGCATCGGCCGACCTTGATGTTTCTGGCTTTATCAATTGCAACAAAGACTAAGTTAAACATTAAAGAAAACTTCCAAGTTGAAATTCTGCATTCATAAATTTAGCTAGCCAATATCACCTCTACCCTCAGATCAAACATTCATCGAGGAAATGTTGATAACAGCTCCATCACCCAAGAATATTCAAAATAACGGCACATATTGGTAAAAGCAGTCAAAGTAAAGTGCCACTACTTGGTAAATGTGGTCACAGTAGAGGAAGTGGCGCTACTTATGGCTACCTGGGCTGACAGTGGCAGTGATGATAATAAGCATGGCTGGATATGAAAAGAGAGGAGTGCCGTAACAAGTTCTGAAAGCAGGGTATATCGTCAGGAGAAGGCATTGGCGTGCATTCAAACTCATAAATTGCAATGTCCAGACCGCTTTGCTGTAAGCAGTGAGAGTTGTTAGACTGACCTTTTGGCCCCAAGAAATCCCAAATAGTAATTAAATATAACCAAACATCAGCTATCCAAAGGTTATACCTAGTTCATCAATCCAATTCAAATCCCCCACAAGATTTGTTTCTGAAGACAACTCCAATGTCCAGCTAACAACTATATAATACATTACACCACATTACTTCTGACATTAATTCTCCATTTCATTGATAAAGGGAAATGAGTTTAACAATCACCACAAGTACCATTCTTGCAGCTGAGCAACAAGCCATTGGTTAGATTTGTAGAAAAAGCAGCACAATGCATTACTAGCTCAAAATGACCGAGAGTCCCAACTACAGGTGGGCTTGATCATACGGAGTTAAGGATTAATAACAATATCCACCACTAAAAAACCAACCATTTGAGAGAAATCTGGCATAGTATTAAAGCATCTTATACAACCAAAAAAAAAATCTAAAAAGTAACCAAAATTTCAACAACACAAACTAAGAAGGATCTCAAAAAAGAATTCAAACAAGTCCACAGATTTGATTGCAGGTAAAAAAAAGAAAAAAAAAAGGAAAAAGGTCTAGAACCAGTAATCAGAATAGATATAATATGAGGAAATACTGAAATGGATCTTCAGTCTTCCTCCTCTCCCTCATTCTCAGCAATGTTGAAGTATCGTAGCTCATAGACACTTCGGTCCTTGTTTGAAGCAATCACTCGAAGCCAATCTCTTACATTGTGTTTCTTCAAATACTTCTTGGTCAAGTATTTAAGATACCTGAAAACAATTAATGACAAAAATGAAAAATTACCAAGCATATGATACCTGAAATTACAATATGGGAGAGATGAACATGACAATGAAGTGCTCCGTAAAGATGCAAAAGAAATGCAAGTTCTCAAGGAATACAATTCAAAATCGCCATTGAAATAAAATTATGAGAAACTATACCAATAACGTAACGATCATCAAAATAACATTATGATGCCTGGCCAACAAACAAAATTATCACTCTTTAATTCCCAGTATAACGCGCTAACTACAATATAAAGCAGCTGGCCCATTACAATGCAATTGGTCAATCACACATCTATACAGATTAATGGACCAACGACAAAAGGAACAAGTAATGAAATGACAACATCATCGTAATGCTAGTGGAAGGCCGTAATGAAATGGTTAGAAAATAATATCCTCAAACACAGATGTCCAAAAAAAAACCACTTGAATATGAAGAGTGTAGAAGTGGAAACCAACAAAACCAAGATGCGTAACAGAAATGCTGAATTCCAAAATAACACCAATCATCACCTAACCACATAGTTGCCATCACTGAAACATATGGTTGACTTTAACTTCAGTACACAAGTTTCCAATCACCAATGGTTCCCCTAGCATCAAATAAAAACTTCACACACACCAAGATTAACAAAAGCAGGGTTCATCTACATACATGGATTCATCTGAGTTCCCATTACCATTACCATTTAAGTGATCTAGTTTCCTAAACCCCAAATGAAATCCTAATATTTAACACGTCTACACGATAATAGATTAAAAAGAGCAAATAAAACAAATAAAATAAATAAAATAAAGTACCTCTTAGAGAAGTTGCTGTCAGAATTGACGGTGATCTTGGTCTTCTCACGGGTGACGGTAACGGAGTCACCAAGGGCACCAGCCTTGCCGCCGACCTTGATCCGCTCCTGGAGGAACTTTTCCAAGGACGCAATGTCCATTATTTTATCCTCCACAGGCTTCGCGCAGTCTATCACGAAGGTCGCTCCCTTCTTCTTCCCCTTCACTCCTGCTGCTGCTCCTCCGCGACTCATTTTCTCTCCTCTGCTCCGCCACACCGCACTACGAATTGTACAATTTACAAGAGAAGAGCACTGCAGCTTGGGGCTGTGTCAAGAACGAAGGTATAAAAAGGAGGTTTAGCTATACGGGCTGACTAGGGTTTCAGCTTTGGGCCAAACGATGTCGCTTCTTTATTTTCTTTCTTTATTTATTTATGTTTTTTCTTTTTAATATTGCAATTTTTATATATAATTAAAATTTTGAAATTTTTATATACATTTTACTTTTATTTATGTCTAAATTTTGAAAATTTTAAAATTAAATTATAGTGAAAGATTGTGTATTTAATAAAACAATAGTTTTAGCAAAAATAAAAAAAATGTTATTCTAAAGTAATATAAATATATATTATTTGTTTTGACCATATAGTTTTGTTATTAAATTTTGTAATCTAAAATGTGTTTATTTAGTTAGGAGAATCTAAGACTTATAAATCAATCAATCAAAAAACTTGCTTACTAGCAATATAAGATATTATATATTTTATTCTTTAAGGATCTCGCGTTCTCGTGAGATTCATCAAAAATAAAATGAAACGAAACTATATCGTAACTATATCCATCCACACATTGAATTATGAATCAGTTTTAGTATCGATTGTAAAATAATTATATTAAAGATAGGATCATACCTCAATTTGTAGTTGTGTAAGATTCAAGTGTTTTTCTACATACTCAAACAAACTCTTAGTGAACATATATTTGATTAGGTTATAAACCTTTTTTATAAAAATATTTAATATCTTAAATACGCATAAAAAAAATAACGACTTAAGATCCTTTACACTTTTTTCTATTAAAAAAAAAGTGAAATTAATAACTTTTATTACTTTCATTATTAAAAAAAGGGATAAATAAACTCTACTACTGTACGTCATTAATATGAATTTATTTATTAAAATAAGTGATTCATTATGTGAACTAAATTTGAAAATTTCTTATAGTTAAAAGAAAAAAAAAGTAAGGAATTTACTTCATTTATATATAAAAAAATAAAATGAGCACTGATATTTGAATTAAAACCCTACAGAAAACTAATAAAAATACACTGAAAAAAGTATTGTTTTGGATGAATTTATAAACATATTTTTTAAACAAACTCAAAATAATATTGTTTTGCGTATATTTTTGTTAGCAGCCTTTGTAGGCTTTAATTCTTCAATCATTTAAAAAAAAAAAATGAAAGCGGAAATAATTATATGAGCTAAATTATTGGCATATAAGATGCCAAATTGTATTATGCTAGTTTGTATCATTAATAGTAAATCCGTTTTTAAGGTGACGTTTCGGCAAATTGACGTTTCGTTGTTGTTGTAGGCGAGCAGTTAAAGTGGCGTCGTTTACAGAGAATTTCTGACACAGACATCGGGGTAAAGGTTGAAAAATGTTGCAAAGTACATCACCAAAATAACCGCCCGCCTTTCGTCTGAAATTGGGAAATTAGAGTTAAAATCGGAAATGAGAGATGGAAGAAGAGCTCATCGACGTCGTTCCGTGTTCGTCACTTGCTGTTGATGCCATCCTCCGTATCGGAACGGTGACAAAAATCTATTTACTATTTCATAATACTGAATTCAATGATAGTATCACCAAACGCTTTCTTACTCGAATATAATATCTCATTCTATTTTTAGGCAGGTGCAATTTGGGGACTGTGTGCAGGTCCACAACTAGCTCGTAAAAGAGGTAATAATGCTTACAAAATCCACATTAAATCAACCCTCTTTTCTTTTCACTCGCTTTAATTTTAAGCAAAGTTCCCGCCTTGCTATGTTCTTCAGTTGATTCAGGAATTCAGTATTGTGTGTTGATTTTAGCTGTGTGCTTTGTTTGCTTCCTAATACAGGTCTAAGCGGCATCACTCGAGCGTCATTCGTGGTACTATATATTTTAGTTAATTTCAATGTTATTATAATACGCCGTTGCTACTCTGCTTATTCATAATATATTATCTGCTGTGCAGGCAAAATCAATTGGCAAATACGGCTTTCAGTGTGGTAAGTGAATGTGTTTTTAATCATATGATGGTTGCCGTGTTAAACCTAGTGTAATTGCCATCTAAATTGGAGTTTAAGGTTCTTTTTTTTCTTATTTTGAAGGAGTTTAAGGTTCACTTGTAGTAGTTACTAATTTTTTAATGGAAGAAAACTAGCTTTCAGGATGACTTTCAATTAGCTTTTAGGCCAAGTCATGAAGTTCATTACAAAATTTGGTTGTAAATACTTTCTAAAATACATCAAATTTAGAGATTTTCTCATCATTGCGACTGTATCAATATCTCAGGATCTCAAAAATACTCTGAAATCAGTAATTCTAGTCTATACTGAGATACTTTTTCTGAGCTTTTTGACTTGGTACCTATTTATATAACTCGAGCAATGCTGCAGAATTAACACATGTTGTAACCATGAGGCAACCTAGCATCATTTTCTTTCTGCCCTCATCTTCATGTTTCACCACCACCAATTTCTCTGTGGTTACTCTTTTTCTCTTTATTTATTTATTTTTTATCACATTCGTAGAGCAATTTTGTTTTCTTAATGGACTTGTCAACACCTTTTTCATTGCTTCTTGTTTGCAATTTATTCCACATCTTTCTTGTTAAGCAATCTTTTTCATATTTACATTTTCTATTATTGCACAGGACTTGTTGCTGGTGTTTTTTCTAGTACTCGCTGTGGGATTCAGAGATACAGGAAGCAGAATGATTGGGTTAGTTATGCATCATTGTTTTCAATTTGTTTTCTTTTGATATTTGGGTATTTGTGTAGACGCAAATATTAGATTGTCAAGTTGTACCATCATCATCATCGACATTTAAGTGCCTGAAATCTGTTTGTTTGATACCTAAATCTTCTTGAATGCTATATGGCTGACTGGCATGAATTTATACAGAGCACAAATTATTTAAAGCATCATGCGTGGAGTTCCATTAGAGATTCTTTAGTTCATTCATGTAGCAATTCTCCTCAACCTGCTATTTCCAATTCATTTAGAAGTTAAGGCGGTTATCATTATAACCTCTCTGTTTCTTGCAACTGTGCTTCTCTTATGATAGCTAATGTTTTGGTGTCCTCAAGATTTTGTGACTGATTCTTTGTTGCTGTTTAGCTGATAAATTTTAGGTTATACACACTATGATGCCTTTAGAAAGATAGACATTGTCAGCTAAAAAATTGTAGGTGGTTCATAATGATAACGCATGGCAATTCTCTGTTAGAGGATCCTGTGATGTAGATTCAAAGCCTTTTGCCTCAATGATGTGGTAGAAAATATGGTACATCCTGAGATGATGAAAGACACCTTCTATTTGTGGTTTTTTCATTTTCCCAGTTGAATTATTTGTTATCTGCAGCCAGCTAAATGCTTGCAATTTAATAAGATCATATTTGAAGTCCATGCAATCTACATTTACGAAGTAGTCAATTACCCCTGGTCCCTGACTTTGTTGCTTAGGACGGGAGTGTTTGTTGGTAACAGGAGTTCATATATCATATAATCAGATATTTTCGATTAGATTAACTTGAGCTTTCTGATGCTTTTCTATATTAGAATCATGAGATGTGGACATTGCTTGTGACATACTTATGGAAGTTGTCAAGTTGTTTCCTTCTTACAGGTAAATGCTCTCATTGCTGGTGCTGTGACAGGCGCTGCTGTTGCAGCTGGTACACGGAGGTGGACGCAGGTCATTGGTGTGGCAGGCCTAGTCTCTGCCTTCAGTGCTGCTGCCGACTATTCCAGAACAAACTGAGTATTTCCTAATGAAATTCTAAGTGGTAGATCAAGATGATTCTCACTCATGTACTTTTGTTTGATCAACCATTAATTTTCATGCTGCCTATTCGATTTTTTTCCCTCAGATGACTCTATGGAAATTGTCACCTGAAATATCCAATGTTGCCATCACATCTGAGCCTGGGAAAATAATTTTTTTGGCCTTTGAGAAGTTGCAACAGTTAAGAACATGTATTCTTTCTTACAAAAAAAATTAGAAATGAAACATTTAAGGTAATGATTTAAAGTACATGATGAATGGAGTTATAGACTGATCATGATTCATATGCCGAAATTTTGTGCCATAACACTTACATGGTTGAGTCGTGTTTGTGCTATAGCAACTATATACATGTTCTCTTGGCCATAAAAGTATATAAGCGACAATTTGGATTTCCTTTATTTGTTGATTGAAACTATGTTCTTAAAATGGTAACAAAATCACTTTCATAAATCAGGATCTACACTTTGAAGTTTCACCCTAACCCATGAAAGAACGGAAACTGATGTAGAAAGCTTGCCAATTAGAAATTACTCAACCTAACCTAATGACTCATCTTTACCAACTTCTTGTTATGAATTTATGAAAAAAGATTGCTTAATTCTTGAAGAACCAAAAATGTAGTTAGAAATTTTGTATTAGGGAAGGGTATGTTTGGGATTGAGATGCTGTAACTTTACTGTTATGAAAAAAAAAATTATAATATAAGATAAAAGATAACAATATATAGTAAATATAATTTTTAAATAATAATTTTAATCAAATTATTAAAGACATAATATATTTTTAATTATACAAGTGAAAAATCATATTAACATAGCTTCTAAGATACAGCAGCTAGTATTTACCAAATACTTTAGTTCTGTAACTTAAAAGCTATATATGCCCAGCCTCAATCCCAAACATGCTCAAAGTCATTTTCCTTCCCTTTTTCATGAAACTCTTCCAAGTTTTCTTAAGTGATGACCACACGCGAGGCATAAATCTATCATATGCTATGATAATGTATCGTTAGGCACAATACGTGATTAATGAAAAACTGGACTGGTCGGATACTTAAAAGGTGAAGGGTAGTATAATCCCTTGCTAACTTAGGACTAATTTGTAACTTATTAAAAAATATGTTTATGATGTGCAAATAAAATAAGCTGTTGATTAAAAAAATAGTTTAATATTTATAAATTATGTTGTTGGGGTTGCTATAAGTTTGAAAAGTAATGTACTTACATTTACTAAATTTTATTATGAAAATATTATTTTATTATATGAAGACAAAAATAAATATAAATTGAAATTACTTTTTATTTTTTGGAGTATGTTTAGACATATCTTTTCTTTTTTAAAACATATAAAATTATAAAAAGAGAAAAAAATAAATAAAATCTAATGAACTTTACAATTTGTTACATAAAATATAATAAAAGTTCATATTAATACATAATCCAAATAAAATTAAAAAAATACTATGCATTACATTTACGTTAAATTTGTTGTAATAAACACTATGACTACAATATATATATATATATATTAGAAGTTAAAAGTTATGGCTATGAAATTGATAGTAAAAATTATAGTTAACTTTCATATGAAATTGTTAATTGTTAACAAAAAAAAAATTTACGTGATTATGTGCAAACTTTATTGAATCTTATAATAGAAAATAAAAATAAAATATAAAAAATATAAATTTATTGGATCAAAACTTTAATACTGAAGAGAATATACAATAATTATGAGAGTAACTTGATTGTAGTGGTAATATGATATCTAATGACTTATATATTAGGGTGTATAAAAAATAGAAAATAATTGCCATATTTTTAAATAGTAAAGTTCTAATATGAATTTTAAATATATATAAAAAATATAAATTTTAAAAAGGAGTGGTTGCTTATTTAATAAGTTGCTTATGAAAAGAAACTATTTACTTACTTTTAAAAATTATTGTCAAGATGAAGAAAATTATAAAATAAGTAAATTTTATAAAATTTATTAAATATTATTTTTATCAAAAGTTTTGAAATAAATAATTTATCAAATAACTTTAATCTTAAACATGGCAAGTATGATATAAATAGCCACGTTCCATGTCCAACGCCGGTAGCTACCTCGGCCGAGTCCAATTGTTTTTTTCAAAAACATTCATGTTTTAATTTCCTTCAAATTTTTATTTGCCCAATAATATCTATGCCTTGTGATTTCTCTCCAATGGCTCTCAATAAAATAACAAATAAATAGATTATTAAAATTAAAATTTTAAAAAACTATTTATTTTTTTAAATTATTGTAAGATGGGGTGATTTTATAATTAAAAATAATTTTTAAAATAATTTAATTATCAAATATTAAAATTAAATTTTTTACCTCCCAAAATTTTTTTAACATCTCATAATTAATCTAATGAATTGACAAAAAGGAAAGAAAAGAGGAAGATGAAATTCTTTTAAGTAAATAAAATTGCCAACTGCTTTAAAAGTCAGATTCGGGCGCTCTGCCGTTGGATGTATAAAAACATATTTGCTATTGATTTTTCTTATTGATATGACAACGATAGAATTTATTGAGGAGTATATTAATTTTTCTTTTTAAAAAAAAAAATTTTGGGTACATGTTCTAGCAAACAGTTTTTATGACTCACGAGGGTTGGTTGGTTTGTGAACGTGTTGTTTAAATCGCTTTCAATTAAACTCTGATATAATAAGAATTGGTTTAATTGCTTCAGATACCAGGCAGAAAAGGTACCAAACCGTCCATGAAAATTGAAAGCTGTTCACAGGCTTATGATGTGTCCCATTTTAGGGAGTGTATTTATGATGATGTTCAAAATCCCAGTTAAAGCGAAAGTTTTTATACCCAGATTTGTGTCAGCGTTGGGGGCTGGTGGCTGTGTAGCCTACGGCAAGAACACTGTTCCATCCGATTGTGGCACTCTCGTCTCTCACCAAAATGAAGAGGCAAGAACAAATTATTATTGTTCTTGACTGGAATACGAATCCCCCAACACCCAATCAAATCCCCGCTACAATAATATTTAAACAAAACGATAAGATCCCACATGAAAAGAAAAAAATTTTAAAATTACGCAATAATTTTTTCCTACGTTACAAGAGACTAAAGAGGATAAATAAATATATATATATATACACCGAGGATGGCTACGTTGAAATTATTCTATTTTAAAGTATTTTTTGTGTTTATATAATTAAAATTTTAATATATTTTATTATTTTAAATGTATAATTATAAAAAAAATAATAATCGTGATTTTATATAAAATATATTAATTAATTAATAGAAAAGAGTCGGTCAGAAACAACTTGTATGGGAATCCGTGGGATAAGAAGATTAGGATGGAAAATGGAGGGTGCGGGCAGCACTCATACTTCACAATCTCGAAGTTCTTCAGCTGCGACCTGCGCATGGGGGCTCTGAATTTTGACGCCACGTCATCAAATTTGGAACTTTCCGACGTGTCTAAAAAAAATTAAATAAATACGTGTAAAGAAAGAAAGAAAAGAAAGAAACGAGGGAAGCCAAACCTGGCCTTGCAAACTCTATTCTCTATTATATAATAGACTATATAAATAACTCTCTCTCTCTCTCTCTTCATGCGCCAAAGTTTTGTTTTGAGTCATTGCCTTTCCGCTGGTTTGCTCTTGTGTTTTTTCAGTCATCGTCCCGTTCTCGTAAGAAATCAAAAGTTTTCTGTTCTTTTATCTAAGCAAACAAATATTTATGCCTTTTGACCTTGCAACATTATATAGAGTATACCATCACACCATCTTTTTAATTTGAGCGAGGTAGCAGCACATCTCGTGATTGGTGGTGGGGTGGTTGACATACATCTCTGTATCTATATCTATATCTTTTACTTTTGCATGAAGATGGATGTTGAGATTCATCCCAATAACAAGATGGTCGTTGAGTATCAAGAGGTATATATATATGTATGTATGTACTAGCTATATATATTAATCTTTTTCCTTTTCTCTCTTTTTTCATTTTTCAACCCATTTTCATTTCATTTTCTTGTCTGTTATATATTTATTTCTAAGTATTAATTCATTTATGGACGGTTTCTTTATATAATTTGTTGTTACAAACAGGAATATGTAAGGAATGCAAGAGGGGTGCAGCTTTTTACTTGCAAATGGTTGCCTTTCTCTACTCCAAAGGCTGTTGTTTTTCTTTGCCATGGTAGGAGTAGGCAGTGGCTCTCTTATGACTTATCGCTCTCTCTCTCTCTCTCTCTCTGTAGTCTTTACGGGCGGTTAGTTGTGATTATTTAATTCATTAATTAATGGCGTTGCAGGTTATGGCATGGAATGCAGTGGCTTCATGAGAGGTAATAAATACTATCGCATTTGCTTATTTACCCATCCGGTTCTCCTTCTCTGCAATTTATTATTTTTTTTTTTTGCTGCTGTCACCTCCCCCTACTTAAAAGTAAAATTAAAAAATGTCCCTTAAATTCGGTTCTGTAGATCTCAATTTCCATTTACAAACTTTAACTTGCATGTTACATTCGTATTGTACGTTTGTTTACCTACAAAATGAGTTATTCTGACCAAATTTTACACTTGGATAATTCCTGAAACCTCCATCGTCAAAATTTGGTCATTATCCAAAAACAAATTTCTCTGTTCCAAAAATTGTTGAAAAACACTGCCGTGGGCCCTTCCCCCCCTCCTTCCTTCTTCTTATTCCTTGTGAATTAATCATCCTAATGGCTGCCATGACCTGGATACACATTGAACAATGGTTGCCATGACTTGATCGAGTTTATCCTAATACATTTTATGTCCTGTAAGCAACTATTGAAAATAATGAAGACAAAAATGATTGAAAATTTTAGACAAATATAAGCCATTTGCAAAGTATGCCCATACCCTCTTTGACACGTGGCGTCTCATCCTACAGTGACCTTACAAGACTGCGCATTACTGATTAGTGATCAAATTGTTTATTATTATCAGTTATCACTTTTTTAATTATTGTCTTCTTGCTCCATCCCCATCCCCATTCCCATGTGCAAATTTTGTTTTCTTTTGAAAATGATGTTTTCTTTATTAAGTAAACCACAAATTAGCCTCTCGGCAGAATTTAGGTAATGTTTGTATGATTAACATAAATTATGTAAACTTACTCAGTATTAATTTAATTTATAAATATCAATAACAGTTTCACGTGATACACTACAAATTAATTTTAGTACTTTTTTGTGACACCTCATATTGCTACTCGACAACAAGTTTCCTTATAAGAAACTAGTGGATCATGCTGGCCTGATAATTAAAATTGAATATGTTGGTCAGCTAGGTTGGTTGGGTAGGCAAACCATCATCGAGTTCATTAGTTGGGTTGCGTTCCAAATTCCAAGTCTGCTCGCAGCTCCACCAAAACACATCTAAACTACAAATTTAAGGACGATTAAGGGTCCCTAATAATTTAAAGCTGCATTTATTTTAATATATTTCATGCCTTTCACACATTCATTGACATTCTTGCTTTATAATTTTGTTGTTGGATTTCGAAAAGGTAATGTTATATATGTTATCGTAAATTTGGTTGCCTGCCTAACCTTGCCTCAAAGGGAATAAAATATGTGAATATAAGTTGAATTAGCTAGCCAAAAAAAGATTGAAATATATATATATATATTAAAGTTATGGACGAGTTAACAAATAAAAAATACATACTTCAATATAATGTACTTTTATCTTATAATGTATTAATTTTTTTTTTTTTTTATCTTTTAGTCCATCCATATAAGTGTGTGTCTGTATTGTGTTAAATTTTAGAAATACAAGTATCGTCTTTTTTGTTTTATTTTTTTCCTATACACGTATTTTTCAGAAGCGGAGAGTTATAGTCTGATTTTGAGAATTTAATATGAGAAAGATAATGTGGAGCTTTTAAATAAATTATGTGAATTAATTGAATATACGTAGCTGAAGGCTCGATTTAATGACATCATGATTTGAATGATTAGAATGTGGAACCAGGCTAGCAAATGCTGGATATGCTGTGTTCGGTATTGATTATGAAGGACATGGTCGATCCAGAGGGGCTCGTTGTTATATCAAGAAGTTCGAGAACATTATTAAGGACTGTGATGATTTTTTCAAGTCTGTCTGTGGTATGTAATTTGTATTCATGCCAGTGTCACAATCATCTTGTGTATCGCTCTAGACATACCATCAAATCCATCACTTATTTTTGCCCCTTTTCCTATCACAATGACTTTCCAGCACAGGAAGAGTACATGGATAAGGCCAGATTCTTGTATGGGGAGTCAATGGGAGGAGCAGTTACCCTTCTGCTTCACAAAAAGGACCCATCTTTTTGGAATGGTGCTGTCCTTGTTGCACCAATGTGTAAGGTATCAATTAGTATTTAATTAGATATTGTTATGTATAAAGAGGTTAGTTAATATTGCATTTGTTGGTTTGATTTGATCTGTGTTACGAAATGTTAGATATCAGAGAAGGTGAAGCCTCATCCAGTAGTAGTGAATATATTAACTAGAGTGGAAGAGATCATACCTAAATGGAAGATAGTGCCCACAAAAGATGTTATTGACTCTGCTTTCAAGGACCCCATTAAACGTGAAGAGGTGATGAGATCTTTTGTATCACTGTATATATTCTAGCTAGTGTCTGACTCAAGTAATTGAATTAATGATTTATTAATAATATATGGCCACTTTCTCTCATAACATTGTTGCAGATTAGGAACAACAAATTGATATACCAAGACAAACCAAGGTTGAAAACAGCATTAGAAATGCTCAGAACCAGCATGAGCCTTGAAGACAGTTTAAGCGAGGTTATTATCTATGTGAATGATGAATTGATGTGTAAAAATCTGAGATACAACAACAAGAGCATTATAGTAAATACATATGTATCGACAACAAGTCCTACTAATTAATGGCATATGTTTTGCAGGTTAAGATTCCATTCTTTGTGTTGCATGGGGAAGCAGACACAGTGACAGACCCAGAAGTGAGCAAGGAGTTGTATGAAAGAGCCAGCAGCAGAGATAAGACTATAAAATTGTACCCAGGAATGTGGCACGCTTTGACGTCGGGGGAACCTGATGAGAACGTAGATATTGTGTTTGGTGATATTATAGCTTGGCTTGATAAGCGCATGAGTGATGCAAATGCCATTGCAGTGACACCAATTCATCCATCATTTAAAAATGGCATTGAGAAGCTTGCTGACATTGAGTCACCCAGCGGCAGGCAACATCAGCGCCAGCAACAGAAAAGCTACTTGTGTGGGTTGAAAGGCCGTCGCATGTTCCACCACTCCGCAATGTAGCCTGATTATGGCATCAGCCATTGCTGCGGAAATTTCTCTATAGTGTTTTACAGGCTCTTTCCTATGTACAAAATGAAAATGTACACTTTCGAAGGGAAATGAAATAAGAATTTGATTCATACTTATTCAATGAATCCCAAATTTCATGTGGAAATTCCCAACAACGACCTACATGAATTAATTATAAGGAAAGTTAATAGAAAATGAAGTGTGATAAACGTAATTTTCTCTTTTTTGAGGGAATAACTTTAATTATAAAAATTGGTCCAAGTGTTATTGGTTACTCATATTAATCAAGTCAACTAGAAGGCTAGGCAGAAACCTTCTTTCAAATTGCAAAACTTCTGGTTAACATATAACAACTGTAAACATTAGTTAGGAGTTGTAGTCTGTGTCCACGTTATTTATTATTTTTCAATAAAAGCCAATCGCTGGAGGATTAGAGTACTCTCATAATTTTTTTTTTCTTAATCCTCTTTATTTTTTAATAATTAGTTAAATTTGTATATTATGAAAAAATTAAATTAATTATCATTCATTTGATCAATTATTAAAAAATAAAGAAGAATAAGAAAAAAAATTAAAAGAGAATTTTTGTCTATCTCTAAAACCTCATTTATTTTTTTCACTTTCTATTAATTTATATTTTGTATTAAAACAACTCTCAACTATATATATATACATATTAGAAAGAAAAAAAAAAAGAGGGGCTTGGATAAATGATAATTCAGAGCCCGGTCTAACGAGGAAACTGGGCCACTTAAAAGCCACTCGGTGAAACCTCATTTATTTTTTACACTTTCTATTAATTTGTGTTTTGTATTAAAACAACCTCTATTATGTTCTTCTATATATATATATATATATTTATGGAAAGAAAAAAATGGGCTCGGTCTAACTAGGAAACTGGGCTTTGTGATTTCGGCAGCTGGTCCAAAGTGTAATTGCAGACTGGAACAATCGTCTGCAAAACCCAACTGGACTAGACCAACTCTTCTAAATTATCATTATCCGTTTTTGAGTTTCTCTTTCTCTCTCTCTCCGCTGCCCAAAAGCCCCTAAACCCTCTCGCTCTCTCTAAAGTCTAAACTCTGTCGTCGTGAGTTGTCTTAAATCCTAATTCTTTATCTTTCTGTTTCGTTTTTCTACTATTTTAGTCATTTTTTGCGGATTTATAACTCTTTCATCTTTTTTAAGATAGTTGCCCGCTAATTGGTTTTATTTTATTTTTTTAATCTTTTGCTTATTACTTATTTGTTTTGCAGGTTTGGGAGACTCGAGTGAAGATGAGGTACTCTTAAGATTTTCTTGTTTCTGTTTTCTTTTTGGTTATTTTGTTTCTTTTATAATTTAACAAATTAGGGTTTGTTAGATGTACTACTCTTGCGCCAGTGTTTTTGACTTCCAACACTTGACTCTTTGAATTTCTTTTTAGTCTATCATTGCATGGAAAGTTTTTTTGAATATATGGCTATTGAATAACTGGGGTATTTATATGTCTAGATTGACTCATTTGTGGTTCAAATTATGCTTATGTTGGGGATTTTACAAAATTTATTCACTAATCTATTTGTGGGAAATTAGGGGCAAAGTAACAGGTGGCTCCATCAGAAATTGAAGTTTATGAGGAATCTTTATTGAATAGTTAATTGGGGCATGTGTGTGTGTGTGTGTGTGTGTGTGGGAGTTAGAGCTTTGGGATAGTTTAGTAGGAAAGGAGACTGGATCTCAAGACATGACAACAAGTTTCCAATTCTTTTAACTGATTTAGCTTTGCATGAGCAGTGACTAAATTCCTTTTTGTTAGTTCTCTTTTTCTTTCTTTAATGACCGCAGAAGTGCATCTTGCACAAAGGAATCTATGCCCTACTGTCCTGTCCCACATTTTTTATGTGTTTTGTCCTCTTAGATAGTGTAGTGTATTTGTATGTTCCACTGCTTTACTTGCTTTGTCGGCTTGTTTTGCTCTCATTGTATGTTGCCAAATTGCCAACTAACATTATTTTTCTTCCCTTTTGGTTCTTTTGCAGTAGAGCAATGGATGAGGATACCACTGTAGGTTTTCTTACTGTTTATTAAGATTTTTATCAGTTTTGTCTCTGGATTGCCGTCATTCTATATTTTGTGCTGAACTTAGTTTATATATAGCTCTTATCCATACTGTTTGTGGCAGGGTGGCAAGACTGAAGAAGAGGAATTCAACACTGGGCCACTTTCTGTTCTGATGATGAGTGTTAAAAATAACACTCAGGTATTATGCAACTATATTTACCTTAATAAGAGCAAAAGATTATCAAGTGTCTAGCGTATTTTTGTAGGAAGTTTCTAAATTGTTTATGTAATCAAATGAAAGTTGAGGATTCTGGTAGTTTCATAAGGTGACTATTTAGCTAGGGGCTGTTTGAGAAACTTCAAACCAGTTTGCTGGAATGGTCTGATTAAACTGAAGTTTGACATTTTAAGGGGATCTCTATAACAGAATAGTTTTGTTTATTAGGGTTCACTGCCTATAGTTCTGTTTATTAGGCTTCACTGCATGCTTTTCCAAATTAATGTTCTGTTGGTTTTAACCAGAATTAGGTAGCATAATGCTTGTTATCCAAATCTGGTTCAGTTTTCGAAACTCCCAAACAACCTTATGCTTTTCTGCTTTTGGGCCTTGGAGTTTATAGTTCTCCAGGTATTGGCTTGTGAAATCTGCTTGTGAATTATCACATGGATATGTCTTTGTTACAATATTTTTGTTGCCATTTAATAACTTGTTCACTCAGGTGCTAATCAACTGCCGGAACAACAAAAAGCTACTTGGCCGTGTGAGGGCATTTGATCGACACTGCAACATGGTCCTTGAAAATGTCAGGGAGATGTGGACTCAGGTTTGTTTCTTTACACTTATCTTCTTTATTTATTTATTTTTTTCCTGATTCTGATTCTACATTGTCTAATGTCTGTATTTACTTTTGGTTCAGTTGCCCAAGACTGGAAAAGGAAAGAAGAAAGCTCTTCCGGTCAACAAAGACAGGTTCATCAGCAAGATGTTCCTCCGGGGGGACTCTGTAATCATTGTCCTTAGAAATCCCAAGTGATATAGCAGTCTTTAGAAATCATTCTCCATAATGTTAGAACAGTTTGTCTTGATATTTGTACCGCTGCTTGACAGATCCATTTACTTTTGTTGGGATTAACATGTTTGCTCAGAAAGTTCATTATAAAGCCAGTGACTTTTGTTTATCTACACTAGCTAGTTGATTGTTGTAGTGTCATTATATTACCTTACCAAGGGATTTATGGTGATTGTTCACATAGCTGATGCTCTCAGTGGACTTCCGTTTTAAAGTCAAATGCGTTGGTTCTAAAGTCAAATTTTTGGATGGTGTTTAGCAACAGCTCATGAAGGTGACCTATGAGTGGTTTGTTGACCAACGAGCAATACTAAGCATTCATTAATTTAAATCTCAATTAATATATATTTATTTATTAAATAGTAATTAAGTAATTTTATTAATTATAAAATTAATTAATTAATAATTAATACATTATTAAAACTCCTAACATTATTGATTGGTTAACTAGTGTCAAGTGTCTTGTAAGATGTAGCAGGTGATTATTAAGATTTGGGCCCTCATGATGGAAATAAAACAACAAAATTAAGTACATACTCGAAGCACAGAAAGGAAGAAAGGTGGTTTATTGCCTATTTTCAGTAACAAACTCTACTTCTACAATCAACCGAAAAGAACTGGATAAACTAACGGTAATGCTTGCTGTCTATTAAACTCATAATAAGGGTAACATAGAAAATTATGAAGATAATAGGAAAACGAATTTAAATCAGGGCATGTCGAAATCTAAGCCAGATATAGATAACAAAGGGCTCCAAATTTAAATCAAGGCATGTCCAAATCTAAGCCAGATATAGATAACAAAGGGCTCATTTGCTGCTGCTGCTGCTACTGTTGATGTGGCTACCACATATTGTAAGAGAGGAAAAGGGTAATTGTTTTCAACTAAACATTTCCCGTTCCTTTGATCACGCTATGAAAGTACAAAGGCCAAGTTACGCTGATGACATTTTGTTGGGGGTGGCACCTGCACCACCTTCCTTGTGGTCACCAAAGATACGCTGCCGGAAATCTTTGACCATCATGGGGAGACCCTTCCTCAATGATACCTTGGGTTCCCAACCAAGAAGCTCTTTAGCCCTTGAGATATCAGGCTTTCTCTTGTGTGGATCATCTTCTGTGTTGGGCCTGAACTCTATTTTTGCATTTGGGTCAATTGTTTCCTGGACCACCTGCGGCAAAACATCGAGGAGGAAGAAGACTGTCAGATTTTTATTATGGACATAAAAATGCCAGGTGCAAGACATTCATTTACAGAACCTGTTGGTATAACTATCCCTTGCTAAAATCAAACTGGAAAAAAACAACAGATAAAACAAGATCATATTCAAATACATTCTTTTGTTTCACATTGGATTTTATGGCTTGAAAGGTCATTGAATGTCTTGATATGTTTAGATCACACATTATATGAGTGATCTGACTGCCTGTTACTGGGGCAATTTCCATAATCATAAACATATTGATCAACAGATATATAATAACATAAAACCAGCTTATCTCAATTGAACCCAAAAAAGCAGTATAAAGACACTGTTGCTATATTAGACATATTTGTATAAGTTTAAACAAAGTTATAGTATCGGTTTCACTGTACTCGTGACCAGAGATCTTCTGAAATCAAAACAGTTGTGGGCAGCACACAATGAAAAGAACAACTAAAGAAGCAACAATGCCACAAAGTGAAAGAATGAAACCATCAAAATTATGAATATTCTCCAATGAAATAAGACATACCTGAGCAAGTTCAAGCATGGTAAATTCACCCGGATTTCCAAGATTAAAAGGACCCACATGTTCTCCTTCCATGAGGCGCATCAGACCCTCCACCTATTTTGACACATATTGCAACAAACCATCTTAAAAAATACTGAAAAGCAGCAACTATACTGAATTTACAACTATCTGGAGAGGACAGTTCCATAACCATGGAAAATATACCCCAGAGACATAAATGAGATACTTATTATTTAGAGTAGTAATTGTTATTATTATGGTATTCTTGAAAGATAGTAGCATTCAGAGAAATCTTACTCAGGATTGGAAACAACGTACCTAGTACCACCTAACCCATATAAAGAAGAATTCTATGTTAACCTTCTAATAAAATCAGCTTACCAATAGGAGGTACATTTACTTTCAATCTTATATAATATACTTAGAAATGATCAGTTCAATAGAGAGGGGTCAGAGGGACTGGAGAATTTGGTCATTGATACTGACTGCTTAATAATGTAGGGTCTTCTCTTTTCTTTTCTTTTCTTGTCCCACTAAAGCACAAACTAATGATGCAAAAGAGACCGTGCTATACATATCCACAGGGGCTATTAATATAGCTGGCCCACTTAGGACTTCATTGGGTTTTAGTCACATGGTTTTTGCCTCTTCAGTTAGAACTTGCCAAAGAAAAATTTATGGTCATATAACAGCAACTGCCTCATTTTGGCACTGCACAAAATGTTTACCATGCTGCAAATTCTAATCCAGGAAGTAAAAACCAATTTCCCCAAATACCTGCTGCCATATGGAAAAAGTAATCCCAATTTGTATTTTATAACAATAACATGTGCAATGCATAGTGAGCTAGAATTCAAATATATATATATATAGAACAAATCTGCGAAACTACACAATTAACTACCCTGAAACAATACAAATCTCTTGCTCAAGAGATGCCAAACTCATATATTTTATTAGAAAGCGAATCCAAGTATAAAAGCAATGAAGAATCTTAAGGTCCCCAAAAAAATGAGTAAGCAATGCCAAAACTAGCAACTAGGAAAGTACTGATCAGATAATATATATAGATAATAATAATATTATAAATACTCAAATGGTTTCACTTGGTTGTACCAAATCAGAAACAAATTGGAAACTCCTAGTCTGCTTCCCATCTCCATATACAGACAAAGGCTCCTTCCTTAAAGCCTGCATCATCGCAAAAAATTATCTTTAGCTAAATAAAGTACCCACTAGCCCGCTGCCATTTGTGATTACATATACAAAATACCATAAAACAATACCTGAGCAACAAAATTACTAACAACGCGACCATCGTCGATACACATGCGGGGTCCATACGTGTTAAAAATTCTAGCAATCCTAACCTGAAAAAGAAATAGAAGAAGAATTTTCATCTCTAAAAATTTTTATGACTAATAGTTAATTGAAATTAATTAACGGGTGGGTAACTTTAACAAACCTCAACGCCAGCTCCTCTGTGATAGTCCATGGTCAACGTTTCAGCAGTTCGCTTTCCCTCGTCGTAACAGCTTCGGACACCTGTCATACATCCGAACATTGGACCCCCATACTCTTTGTGAGATTTATTTAAAACCGAGAATACAATACCCGTCAGATCTAGACGCTGCACTAACATTCATATTCCACAAACCATCAGGTTTCCCTAAAATACCCCTCCCTCAACGTATGACATTTTTACAATCTAACACGCACACCAAAACTACTTTACCATTATCACCGTTCAAACTACAAACTGGGACAACAAATACGTGGTGAAATTGGAACCGTTTGATTAGCTCACCGCTAGACACGGGCTACCATCAGATCTATGGCCAAGTCATGATACTACTCGAGTAAAAATCGAAAGCAACCACCGCTTTGTCCAGGCTGCGAAAATGCGCCGATTCGATACGGTAAAACAATGAAACGACATGCGCTAGGTAACTATACGGAACGCGTGATGCCGAAATTGACTAATAAAAACTAAAAATGAGGGAGAGAGAACGTGAGAAGAAATATTTACCGATAGGATTGACGTTGCCCCAGTAAGTCTCCTTCTGTGGATGCTGAAGAGGATCGCCGTACACTTCACTGGTACTCGTTAATAAGAACCTCGCTCCCACTCTCTTCGCCAATCCAAGCATGTTCAATGTTCCCACCACATTTGTCTTGTAAAATTTCTCATTAAGGATGAAAAAAAATAAAAATAAAAAACCTAGTTTTTTTATTAAAAAAAAAGAAATAAATCAAAATAAAACAAAAGAAATGAGCTGAAAATATACTTTCCAAGAACAATTTTTTTTTTTTAAAAAGGATATAATGGTCTTGACGGGGTTGAATTTGTAATGAACTGGAGATGCGGGACAAGCGAGATGGTAGATCTGGTCGACTTCAAGCAAGAGAGGCTCAACGACGTCGTGTCTAATGAGCTCGAAATTCGGGTTACCAAAGTGGTGCATCACGTTTTCTTTTCTTCCCGTGAAGAAATTATCTACAACAATCACGCTGTCGCCCCTCGCGATCAGACGGTCCACGAGGTGTGACCCGACGAACCCGGCCCCACCCGTTACGACAATTCTAAGCCCCTTCCGCTTCAACCCCAGCGGGATCTTCCCGCCCGAATTCACCGCCCCGAACCCGACGCGCGGGTTGTAGGTTCTCTGGTGCTCCTCCACGGGGTAATACGACAGCGAATCCGAGATCGCCACATGGCTGTGGGTGCCGCCGTACGAGACGGGATACGACGTCGGAATGACAGTGAAAAACAGGGTGGCTATAGCAATGCCGACGATGACGAACACGAGTCGCTGCTCGCGGAGCATGTAACGAATGGGTCGGGTCACGGCGAACCATGGCTTGATGGGCTTAGGGGAATACGAATCCGTCGCCGGTTGACTGTCGTGGCCTCTGTATATGAGCTCCGACCCCATCTTCAGGAATTTCTAACTACACCCCACCCCACCCCAATGTTGAGATCAGCTGAACAAAGAGAGAAGAAATATAAAAGAGAAAGTGAACTTTTTATACGAGTTACTGCTGAGTTGAACTGGCCGGGAGCTCGGTCACCGGCTTGTGTCTTATGTTGTTGTGTAGGATTGGTGCGATTTTGGTTGGGGTCGTGGGGTTTTGGTTTATAAGAAGCGAAGGGGAGGGGAAATATGAGGGCTGTGTTTGGCGGAAAATTACGGAAAGGCCATTGCGATACGATTTTGTAGATTAAATGATTGTCGTCATTAGGTGGGATTCGAATTTCCGAATAGTAGGTAATTACGTATTTAAATTAATGTTATGTGAACTTTCTTTTATTGGAGTATTTTCAAGAATTTTAATTTCGTAGTTGGGTGATTTGACTCTTGCAATTCATACGCAATTCCTTGATGCCAATCTTGGTCTGATTGCACCGTAGATCAAGTTGTAATCGAAGTAGACCAAGAAGGGAGTGGAATGATGATGACCAGGCACTGTCGTGGATCTCATGGTTGTCTTTTCACTCTGTTTGCACTAGACATCGTAGGCTGCACAGAAAAAATACAATATTTGTGAATAAATTTCACTTTATTTCCTTACCCCAATTTTACTTTCACTATGATATATCTTGTTCTTTTATTGATCGATCACAAACAGTCAAACCAGCTACCGAAAGATTGAAAGGAAATCCGTTACCACGATTTTGACTGACATAAGTAATTAACAGTTGCTTTAGATATTAAAACTATTATCATTATGTTGAGATATGCTCATTAATTTATATTATATATAAATGGACTAATATTATATATAACGTAACTGAAAGGTCATGATTATCTCATTTACCATCATAAAATTGGGATTACCTAACGACAATTAATTGTCAGTTAAGAAATTTCGGTGGTGGTTAATTTATTGCAATTTTCACACATTTGTTTAAGAGAGCAATAGTCTTATATACAAATTGACAAAACTTATAAATTAAATATTATTACGATTGATTATAATAAAATATCAATGTACTAATGTTTAATATTTGTTTTTGCTTAATAGGATGATTAAAACTTATACATAATTCATAAAACCGACTTTTAATTTCGTGTATTCTGATTTAGTCACTTTACACGTGGCCTACGATAAGTGGACAAATTATGCTGTACCCGTAGAAAGTCCATGCAACTCTAAGTTGCCCATTCCATCCTTCGCGGGTAAAAGTCTTTTTTTTTTTTTTGGGGAAAGAAATCAAGTTCACTGTTTCAGATTATTGAAAGCTTTCGTGTCCAAATTTATTCCTCGTTCGTGACTCCGTGGTGGTAGCTTTAAAGGGAAGTTAAAGGCTAAAATATAAGTTTCTTTAAAAATAAATAAATAAATAAATAAATGTCTTCAATATTAATAATAGTATAATTAGGTGACGTCTTGTTTCACTATTAGCATCATGAGGTGGCATAGGAGGCGAATGAAATCCCCCAAAATGGTATCCCATTATTGGGTGATTTAGTCGCTCATTTTTTCCACCAACTAATGCCTAAACTTTGTCCTAAATGTAGCAATCCATGGGCTCATTAGATCGAATTTTCACTTTTCTTTTTTTTTTTTTTTCAATTGAACATTTGTAACATTATTTTATGCTTTCAGTGAATTTATTCTTTTTAGGCTAAGATCACATTACGTATCCAACGGACGGGGATACATGCATTTCGTATTTCCATTCCCATGTAAAGAAATGATACTTGTGACTTTGTGAGCAAGCGTTCCCCGTTTCCTTTTTTTCTTTTCAGTATTATATTTTTTCAAGTTAAAAATTTCTTATTATATTTGTGGTAGGGTTAAATTTAGCTGCTTGTTTAGGTCACTTCATGAAAATCACATCCCTCGCACAGAAAATGGTGGGGCCGACCTTTTAGGCTTTGAAAATTCCGAAATGTTAGATTCAACTCAGTTGGTATCTGGCGCCGACATGGCTGCTGTTGTGTTGTTTAAAGTTTTGTATGAATTTTTTATTGCATAGTCTAATTTTACAAAATAAATTTTTTTATAATAGTACAACCGATTTAGGTAGGAATAGAATCAAACTCTCATTAATAGGAACTAAATAATGAGACACTTTCTATTTATTTATCCCTGCCGCTGTATTGACAGAGTGGTAAGACGTAAATGTGTAAAAATTAGTAAAAAAATACCTATTATTATAAGACAAAAAAGTTTCACTACAGGATTTTTTTTTTTTTGTGTTCTTATAGATTTTATGAACGAGTGATTTTATGTTTATTCTGTCAAAATATTTAATTTATGTTCTAATTAATGTGCCACCAATATAATTTTACCATTTAAGTTATAAATAATAAAATTTAATAATTTACTATTAGTTAAAATCAATCAAATAATAACACATAATTTATCACATACTAATTATCATACCTAGGTAAACTTAACATTAATAATTTTCAACTCATCTTAGTAGAAACATCATTACTTATAGTGGTGGCAATCATATTAGTATTGTTGTATAATTATGTCATGTCAATTTTAAATAAATACATATACAATATATTTAATAATTATGTAAAAAAAAAGAAGATATTATTCACTTAATAAACCGACAACAGAAATGATATGATATGTTTGACGTAATTATGATAACACAACTAAAAAATAATTAACAACCTATTATTAGTGGAAATATTATCATTACTCAACTATTTAGAAAAAAATAAAATATATGATTAAAAAATGATAAACAACACACAAACTTAAACTAATCTAAGATATTAGAACTTAATTATACAAACCAACAATTATAAATTTAAATCATTACAATAAAATAATTAATAAATAATAACAGTCTTAAGGTATAAAAATATGATAAATTAATAAACTAATAATCACCTCATAAATGTGTAACCTTATTGAAATAGTCTACATAAATATAGCTTGGCATATCATATTGACCTATTTGTTAGTCGTATATCAAATTTATCCATATATATATATATATATATAAATCAATGTCATGTTCTTGTTATGTAATAGTTTGTTATAATCCAATTTACCGCCTCTAATAACTCCTGCATAAGGATAAATTCAAATCTGTCTGACGATGCATCATTTCTTGGAATCCGAGACACAGCCAAAACATGCCCCTAGTGCCAGCTAGTAACACGCGTAACAACAAAAGTTATTCTGTTGCAACGAGTGAAATCGAAATTGACTGCGGGAATTATTGTTAAAAACATCAGCCTTGAACTCCGGATTTGCGCTTCGTGAAAAAGACTGAATATGAAAATTAAATTTGGAGACGATGAGTGGGGCGAGAGTTGGGATGGTCATGGGTACCATCAGCAGCCGCAGATTTATTAATATTAAATTTATATTTGTATAAAATTTAAATTATTAAATTTATATACGCACTTACTGTAGATTTAAATTTTTTAAAAAATTTAAATTTTAATAATTACTAAACTCATAAAGATATTCGGTAGATTTTTATAAATTTTTACATTTAAAATAATCATATTCAATATATAAATTTATATTAATAAGTTAAAATTTCACGTATCATACTCAATTCTAAATTTAATTAATATAAGTGAAAAATTAAAATTTTAACATTAATTTAAAATAATTTTATAATTTAAGTACGAAATACATAAATCCACAAAAAAATACAAATAATTCACGCTTTAAGTTAAATAATTATAATTATTTTATTTTCTTATTTAATACAAGCTTTAATAATTAAGATGTTTATTTTATTAACTATCATTTGCACCCATCTATCACGATTCTTACAATAATAATTAAGATTAAAAATAATAATAAAAAAATAAATTATAAAAATAAAATAATCAATGCATTACGTTAAAGAATAATAGTCTATACAAAATTATAATAAGTATATGATAATTCATATATTAAGTTATAACTTACACACACTATAAGTGTGATAAATTTAGAACACTTTATGTTTATTTAGTTTATATATTTTTAAATTTAATTATTTAAAAAATAATTGCAAATTTGATAAGTATTCGTATAGATATCTAATAGATATTTTGTTAATATTAAATCTGTCTATAACTTATAAAATTATTTTGACAGATTTTAGCGGATAAATTGGAGTGAACTTACGGGTATAATTGCTATTTTCAAGTGAGGGACGGGGACTGGGGAGGAAGATCTGAGAGCGTGGGTTCCATGTGGACAGGACTTATATTGCACGTCGTAGTAGAAGGATTTGTTCCGAAGCGACGTCGACTCTCCTCCTTACACGTGGTGTTCAAAAAGATTTTGCAGGTTTCTTCATTCTTCGCTCTGTTATTTTACTTTGCCTTGACTGTGTTTCACTGGTTACTACTGACCACCATCTGTGCCATGATGAAAGCATAACACCAACACGCACCAGAGTCATTGGTTATGTGCCTTTTGCTTTCCTTTAAATATATTTTCATTTTTTAAACCATCACACCAACCTCTCTCTTTTAAAAGTATACACGAAAAGGTGCAATTTCATTGCTGTGTTGTGTTACTCTATGCCAGTGCTACAGGCGCTTTTATTTTAAAGCTATGAAGTGAAAGATTATATTAAGCAAAATATAAAAGATAAAAATCTGCATACCAGCGACTAAAACATCACTCATTCATTAATGTCAAACATTATATTATTTGTCATTTTAAATATTACAACAAATTTACGGATAACCGTAATAAAAGATTTTTACCTTAGTCCAAAAATTGAGGAGTGATTTAAATACCCATTAGAATCTGGTAGCATGTGGTCCCCAATAAACAGTGATTGGTCTGTCTGAAATTTGGATTCATCCGCCTGCAAGTTTCATGGACAGCAGTATGGAGTTTCCTGCAATTTTTTCTTTATTTTATTTTTTTTCTCCTCTTCCACTAATAATAATAATTAAAAGAAAGTTTACCTTTTGGGGGCAAAGTCTCAACTAATTAGAATGGCTATAAAATAAAAAGAAAAAAATTGAGAACACGCAACACAAATGATGTACAGATATGATCGGTCAAAGCTCAGTAGACAAATCTTATTACATTTGTGTTTCAAAGCCATAAGAGTCAATCTTGCTGCAGGAGATTATAGCCCACATGACCTCTTCACAATAGACTAATTAATTATCTTTATTTATTAATAAAAATAAAATTTAGATGTTCATATATTTACAAAAAAAAAATTGTTATTGATTTTTTTATAAATTTATATTTATCCTATAGTTCTTTCATTTAGTAAAATTATTCATTACTTTTTTATTTTTAAAAAATGTTTAGAATTCGCCTAAATATGATTTTGTTATTTAACTTATAATTTTTTTTCTAATTTGTTGTTATTAATAAAATAAAATAAAAATATTTTTAAAAATCTCAATCCGTGCATGGCTCCGTCAATTTCTCAATCAGAAAATGACTAGGACGAAAGCCCCGTTCTCTAAAATTGATCCAAATTAAAATGGCGTTTTAACTGATGCATATGCATTACCTGTTCTTGCATCGTCAAGTTCAGTGACAGATGACAAGAGCAAACCGGCGGATTAATCCACCAATGAATTTTCTTGATTAACATAAAATTGATTCCGACATGTTTGAAACTTGACCTCCATCATCTTTCCAAAGGTGCGCTAAATTTCTAAGGCTATTATTACATAGCTTGCGAAGAAGAATAAAAATGGAAATCAGAACATGGGTAAACGTGGTCCCTTTATTGTACTGTGGAAATTATTATTGTTAATTTGCTGCAGAGGATGATAAAATGTATGGAGTAAATAAATTGGCCGGCCTGCACCATATGCAACCAAAATGACAAATATAAAATACACCTCTGCCAACTAAAGGTGCATTTGATTTTTTTTTAAGTAGTTAAATATGAGAAATGATGGAGAAGTGGCCGAATGCTCGAGGACCACTGCGGGTTGTCACGCACAAGGTTTAATCGTTAGGCCTTTTCGGATGGATCTAGATTTGATTGATGTCGAACAAGTTCCATCCAAGTCAACGAAGTAGTCTAACCGTAGTATTGCTATTGCATTGTCGTCTCCATACTACCATCAGTTTAGACCGTAAAATGCATGCTAGGTCCTCAAATCAAATTTTATTTGCTGCATTTTTATTCTCATTTAAATTTGAGACTGGGTTTAGTGATTATTACATTCTCGTCGTGTGTATATATATATATATATATATATATATAGAGGCTCGAAATGAATTCGAGCCTTTCTCCAAATATGTATTGGATAAATAAAATGTATATCTCCATTAATTATAAATCTAAACATAAGTGAAATGAGTTGAAGCTTCCTCTCGTTGTCTTGTGGGAGCAGAATTTATACTTCTTTGTATATTATAGCTCTAAAATATTTTATAAATATTAGTTGGTATAACTTAAAATTTATAGTATTATAATATTTTAGAAACACTAACGACTGTATCTTAAAAATTATGTTAATGTAATTTTTTATCATATTGTATAGTATTTTTTTTATATTTTTAATAATTTTATCAAAAATATTATTTAAAAACTACATTTACTATATATTTTTAATTTTTATTTAATAACTATATATATATATATATATATATTTTACAAACCTCAGATCATTAATCTATTAATTTTTAGCGCACGACTTGGATTTGTTTTGTCGTTTAGGGTCCTCAACAAGCAAATTTCGGTTTAAAATAGAGGCCCAAACCGGAGGTTTAAATGGGTCCTTTTAGTGTTTTAGCTTTTGCTAGATCGATGCAGGCACCGAAGGCGAGGACAATAATATGTCACACTCGAAAAGAAAAAAGATCAGAAGTTTTGGAGGAAGAAAGTTCGAATGATCTACAGTTGTTGTGCTACCGCTGGGATTGGATTTTCTTGGAAGTGAATCCACATAGCTAGCTAGGTTCATGAAACTTGAATTTATTCGTTATACAACAGATACACACATTAGGAAGATTAAATTAAAGATAGCTAGTTGAATACACAGTGTATCTAAAGAAAGAGAAACAAGTAGCTAGATCCCTCCTAGTTTTATTGTTTCAGGCCATGACCTCTGCCTCTCAGCGCGCAGCTTAATTAAAGAGCTAGCGTTATTATGTTAATTATAAGAGCTGGTGGCAGAAAAAAAGAAAAAAAAAAAAATTATGGATCGGCAAGGGCAAGGCTTTCCAAACCAGTGGTAGCAAGTTTGTTAACAAGAGCCAGAGCATTACTTGCCAAATAAGTTGTTTTCAGAACTCGATTTTTAAGTAAATTTACTTGCCTTGCCTTTTGCCCTTCAAAACCATCCAAGCAAGTGTCCTCATCAGTCAGTGCAGCGCTCACAAAGGTTGTGAGATCAGCCATTTGTCTGTCAAACTCTCTTGCGCTTAGCTTCCTCAGTATGCCAAGCGACTTGTGGAGTTCATCGATGGTGTTTTGAAAGCACTCGATGCAATCTAAAAGAGCCAATCGATTTCTCCCTCTCATTAAATTGTTTCTCTTCAATTCGTACAGGAATTGAGTTACGTTCTTCACCTCACCTATTGTCACCGAAACGCCGGCACGTGCCCACTTCCCGGGACTGTTCCTAGCACTGCTAGAAAATGGTGCTAGTGAGTGGATACAAAGGTCTCGATATGTTGTCACACTGCATGCATCTCGGACAAAATTGTGCTTATTCCCGGATGCCGAATCGCCAGATTTTGCAAGCCAAGCGAGGAGCATGAACAACATGAACATGTTTGGTCCTGCCATCTCTTTTGATTCTAAGGCTTAAAACGGGTGAAAAAATAAATCATATCTATCTATCAAATGTGAAGTGTGAATTAACAAGGTTTTTGATGGGAAAATTTATAACGAGTGTTTGGGCGCTTTTCTAGTTGTTACAAAGGCAAGAGCCTGGTGAGTGTAATAAAGAAGGGGAAAGAGGGGAACAGGCTCGTTAAGAAAGTGAAAGAGCATGTGAATGGACCGGTGAGTTTCTCATGAAATTAGGGATAAGGATGATACGCACACACTCTGACTCTGTTAGTTAATGTAACATTTACTCTCCCAATTGTGAGGGAGAGTATAAAATTCTTTGGGTCTAATATTTATTTATATATTTAAAGATACAAGCGAAAGTCTCATTTTATAATCTTATTCTTTTTAGAGTGGGGAGTCATTTTATTTTAAAAAATATTATTAATTAATTTAAAAAATTACAATCGTCTCATGAATTAAAATAATAAAATATTTTATTTTTTATATTATTATAAATATTAATAATAATTATTATTTTATATAATTAAAATTAACAACAAAATAAATAAGTTATTATACAATTATATTTTCTTATTTATTGTCTAATTAAAAGTTATATATTCTTTATATAAAAATAAAATCATAATTTATAATAATTCACTTCTAATCTAAAATAAAAATAAATAAATAATTAAAATTTTAATTAACAATCCACGCACCCTCGTGTATTGTTGTCACAAGCACTGTTGCAGTTGAATATCACACAATTATATCTGTGCTAACATTTTCATACTGTGGGGTTAGATGGCATTAAAAGTTAACAGCCAGTAACAGTCAAGAACACATCATATGATATCACACACTACTGTTTTGGGTAAAGCATTTATTTTCTACTGCCTCAAAAAAATTTTCTTGACGAGGTGTTACCCTGCTGTATCATTTCTGTTAAATCAAGGATGCAGTTCAGACTTCACATGATATTGATACAAACACTATACCAACCCTGCACAACATGTGTCATTTGGGAAAAAATGAAAAATAAAAAATTGAAGAGATATTGGTACAGTGGTTGTTGTAACATTGTGCAGTGCACCTATCGACCAATTAGTGAAGGGGCACACTAGGAGTCTAGGAGCAAGTGAAAGGAACTTCCACTCAATCAAACCACACTTTCGATTCCTTTATGGCTTCAACATTATAGAGAGATTAATATATTTGAATAAAAGTCTTGATGTTATATCAAATATCACAGTTTTCTGATTAGAACTTGTGTTTTATCTATTCAAAAAATATTGTATATATTCTCATTTAGGTTTGGATCCCGTTGAGAGCGATTGCCTGTTAGTGTTAATTATATCATACTATTATTATATTATCTGAACCAACCCATATTACCTGCACTTTTTGATAAGTTTAAAATATTTTTTTCAATATAATTATTAAATATTTTTAGATTACAACACATTACAATTCACAAAACAAGTTTTTAAATATTTTTCATGCTTAATATGATCTAATAATATAGTCCAAAAACAGTCAATAATTAAATTTTAGTCACCAATGTTAGTTGTTGAAATGTTGAGAGAAAAAAGAATCATAGAAAGAAATTTTAAATTTGTGTTTCCTGAAAAAAATTGTACAATGAGTCAATTAAAGTCTATTTTTTTTGCATATAATATTAAAAAAATTTAATTTATTTTTCATAAAAATCTATAATTTAAATTATTAAATTTAGTAAACTATTAATATCAAGTGTCAATGAATTGGGTAAAATGATTTTGATGCTTAACCACAAATCTAACCATATTAAACACCCAACCCCATAAAGATTGACTTACAATTATTTTTTAGTTTTTGCATTAATTTGTATCATATTATTAGGTCATATGAAAAATTTTCAAGCCTATTCTCATCAAATATAAGACAATGAATGAAGTTTATTTAAGAGTGGAGCTATTAGCACTCATTTAAAACTCTTGCAAAACCACTTTGCTAAATGTATCCCATTGAAATTTGTAAATATTATATTATTTCCAAACACAATTATTTTTTATTTTACAACTAACCGTTCTTTTGTATTTCTCATTATGTTTGATTAATACTCTCAAAACATGAATGGAATTATAACTTATTGTTCTTTAATTGTAAATCACATCTCTATTTCATCATTAATAAACTTTCCATTTTACCATAAAACCCTTTCTTTTATAACATTAAAAATAATAATTCTTAACTTTTACTCTATAATACTTATCTAAAAAAAGAAAAAATTACACTATTCTAATTTCTAAAGTTTGGCCTTCGATTTTCATAGTGGTGGCTTCAAAGTTAGAATTAGAGGTGGCAAAATTATTCGTTCAGACCGAACCCGATCAATGCAGCCCGGGTGAAATCTAGTCCGCATGTATTAATAAAACCGCTCCGAACATTAAAAATGAATCCCTGAGTCTTTCTCGGTCCGGATCTAGGCACGACACCAAAAACCCGGAATCCAAACCGTGCCCGATTTATTTAGTAAGTAAAAAAAAAAAAAATGAATTTATATATATAAAATGAAATCGTGAAATTTGAAACTTGAAACCCTAAATCTAATACACATAACACACGCACACTAAACAAGTGCGCAGCAGCACCAGCACCGAAACACAACTTCACAAGCCGTCGGCGTCAACCACAAGCACTCAAGTAGCACTGTAGCACAACTTCACAAGTCGTCAGCCGTGCCTCCTCCACGAGCCTCCATCTCCGCGGTTCTCTCTCCGTTCTTCATCGATCGTCACTGTCACAAGATCAGCTGCCATTGCTCCGCCACCTTTGCGCATCTGCCGCCATCACAGCCACCGATCTATCATGTGTGACTTTTTAAAGCTTTTTCAGTTATTTTTTAAAAAAATGATGCAATTATTATTATTATTAGGTGTACGGTGTTAATTTGTTATTTATATGCTTTATGTTTTTCTTCTTCTTATTATTTTTTTAATTTATATGCGGGTAGGGAGCCTGGTTTGTAAATCCGGATTCGGGAGGTACCGGACTTGACCCGTCCGGACAAGACCAACCCGGTTCGGACCAGGAGTTTTGCCAAACCTAGCTGGAATTTTGTTTTTGTTTATTTCCCAATTCATAAAAAACCGAACCGATGATAAATGAAATACTAAATGTTATTATTGCTATTAGTGCCAAGGGGTTTAATCAGGGATATGGTGGAGTGTTAATAGCTGCACTCTTAATTAAGTAGGTCCAATCCAGTCCAAACATTCTACCAAAACCCTATCACAGAAACTATAACCTCTTTCTCCTAATTCGCGAAAGAGACACCGCGCGCAGCACCAACCAAACTGGTGATTATAAGCTAATTTTATATAAGGCCGCCGTATTTTTAGAGTTTTTTTTGTTCTTTTCATTAGAATTAAATTAAGCCAAATAGAAAAACCCAATTGTGCTCTTTACTTGGTTATTGTGTCCGTTTATATTATTAAAAGATCATCTTTTTGAGCTAATTCGATGTTTTATATTTGGTTATAGCTTTCAAGAAGTGAAGTAATTAATCAGGAAAGTTTGAAGTTGTGCCTACAAAGCCATGGCTCGATTCCGAAATGTAAGACTGTATCCTGATTTCCTCAGCTTTAATGCACATGGCTATGTTAGCAGTTGGTATTTGATAAGATGAAAATGTATAATTGTACCATTCCTATTGTATTTTTTAATTTTTTCTTAGCAACTAAATGAATTTAGATGATTGTCAATTTTGGTGCGAATGTTTCTTATTGTTTTCTCAATTAAAACAGAGTAAGAAAAAGGGATTTGTGAAGTCATTTGCGAAGAAGAAGCAGCCGAATGTGGATCACATCACTGGTGATAAGATTCCGAAGAGTTTTGTGTTTTCAAGAGGAAAGTTGCCTGGTCCTCTCAGGCAGCTTGAAATGGATTTAAGAAAGTTGATGCTCCCACACACTGCTCTCAACCTTAAGGTATAATTCGTTTCGAATACTTATGCTTTTGCTTTATGATGATGAGATTATGTGAATTTCTAAAGGTTTTTCTTCTTTTCTGGTCATTCTTTGATCAACTCTGATAAAAGTTGATGCAGTACCAGGATAACTAAGAATTACAGCATATATTTGAGAAACCTGAATTAGACAGAGTGTATTATGGTAAACAAGATGTGGAAAGTCGAGTCAATGGTGTGGAAAATTTTGAAGAAAAACCTTGTCAGATCATTAATTATCTTGGATGCCTGATTCTTAGGATCCGTGAAATTCAGTTATATACTTGGTCAGTTTCATAGGCTACTAGTATAGAAAGCAGTCTCATAGCAGTCAGTAATTTGTTTTCCTACATGAACTCTATTTAGTTCTAGTCTGTATGTTATTTTTTCTGAATCAAATGTTTCTTATTCTTTGTCATATGTTTGCAGGAGAAGAAACGGAATAATCTCAAGGACTTTTTGAATGTTGCAGGGCCAATGCGTGTTACACATTTCCTCATATTATCAAAGACTGAATCTGCACCCTACTTGAGGGTCGCAAGGACCCCTCAGGGCCCAACTCTTACATTTAAAATACACAAGTACTCGTTAGCTGTTGATGTTGCTCAATCACAATTGCGTCCTAGATGTCCTCAAGATCTTTTCAAAAATTCTCCTTTGGTAATTTTTCTCACAACTATATGCTCATTGCTGCTTCTATTTGTCTTGCTTTATTTCTTCATTATCAATTGGCCAGCTGTCCAGAACTTATAATTTGACCACATAAATCCTTGCCTCTTAATAGTTAATATCTGCTTGTCAGTATTTTCCTCGACTTATGTTGGCTATTTTGAGTTCTTCTCAAGGTATAAAAGACCAAAATAATATATTTGAGCAAAAAATTTTGTAATTAGGGAACTTGGAAGTTCACTCCTGCCGTCTTCTGCTAACTGTGGGTGAGTTTTTGACAGATTGTTCTTTCCGGTTTTGGAACTGGAGATCAACATCTAAAGCTCACAACTATTATGTTTCAGAACATCTTTCCGGCTATTGATATCAACACTGTGAGTGATCAAACAATAATAATTTAAAATGCCATAACCAGCCGAACATTCTCATATGTTATTTTCATATGATATCTCAGGTCAAGCTTTCTACTTGCCAGAGGATTGTGTTGCTTAATTACAACAAAGACACAAAACTCATTGATTTTAGGCATTATTCTATTAGACTACAGCCTGTGGGTGTTTCCCGTAGACTAAGAAAATTTGTTCAGAACCATCAAGTTCCAGATCTCAGGAGTCTCCAAGACGTGAGTGATTTTGTCATCAAGTAAGTATCTATGCTCCACTATATATATATATATATATGTCAATCTTGTCCGTGTGATGGGAGAATTTTATTCCATCAATTGATGTCGTAAGTTGTAACACTTTGGGCATTGTAGCTGCAATGCAGATCTGTTGATTCATTTTATATTTTTTTAGTTTGAGGATTATCAATTATGAGTCATAAATATGGAACACTAGTTAGTAGTGCTTATGTTGTTCGAGCTTATTATTGAAAATTTAGAGATGCAACTTAGGAATGTTTATGATCTGCCTCTATACTCAATTTGTGTGAAATTTCTTGCATGAATTTTCTGGTCAACTTTAGTAATTTCTCATATTTTTATTCATACTTTATTTCATGCCTTTGCTGGTATCATCCTCCAATTCAGAATAAAGGATACAAATTTGGTATGTATTTATCGAATTGTCTGAGGGAACAATAGAATGCTTTCTTTAGATTGTGTCCCTAAATTGCTAGTGAGGGTTTAATGAGGGTATTCTTTTCTAGTTTTTATTTTTTATTTTTAACTTACCACACACCACACCACTACTCTCCATGTGCAAACAGAAATTAAACTGGATTTTCCCCTCTCCTCAAGATTGGTGTGCCATGCTAGTGTAGGATATTCAGTATTTATTTTGCTACTCATTGTTAATTTCCTTTGATTTCTGAAGGGCTGGTTATGGGTCCGAAAGTGAAGCTGATGATGAAGCAGCCACAGTGACACTGGCAAGTGATCTTGGTAGAGTTAATCGAGCTTCTACAAAAAGTGCTGTAAAGCTTCAAGAGATTGGACCCAGAATGACTTTACAACTCATCAGGGTTGAGGAAGGATTGTGTTCTGGTAGTGTCATCTTTAGTGAATATGGTATGTGCATCTTCTATATGTTTTGTTTTCATTTCTGTATCAGATAAGGCTTGTTGTCTTTATGATTAAAAGCAACACAGTGAGAAGAGGTCATCTCTAATATGACCAATCTCTTCTCTCCTCTTTCCTATAAAGCCCACCTCACCAGGTTCAGAACATGTATTCATTTTTTATTGTTCTTTTAAATTGGTTTTCCCTAGGACCTGTTGGTGACAAGAAAAAACAGGAAGAAAGCAAGCAGGAGAATCAGGAAGATGCTGGAGAAAGTGAGGAAGATGTTGAAGGCAGCGAGGAAGATTAGTACCTTTCCAAATTAGGGTATTGTAGTTTTTTGATCAGTGAAGTTGCTTCTGAGGGATATCAATGGTGTTGGCACTTCGCGAAGATGCCTATATGCAGAGATTTGTTTATCAATCACTGTATATTGGCAGCATTGGCACTAGTAATACTAATGCCCATGCTCTCTTATTTTTGTTTTCTGTTGTAAAAAATACATTTAATATTATGAAATTAAGGGCATGATTGGTGTTGAAGTGTTATAATGTTTCAATTAGAGTTGTAAAAAAAAAAAAAAATCTGGCTGTGATATAAAAGTATATTATGTTCGGTAAATACTAAATATGATTTATAACTAATATTTTATAATGGTAATGGTATCATAATTCTTTCTATTGGATAAATTCAATAGATTCATAAACAGGTCTGATTTAAAGAAAATATAAAGCAGCCAGTGCAGCTCTAGCATGGGGGAAACTGCAGGCCCTACAGTCAGAATGCAGATGGATTGTAAATGATGTTCCACAGGAAGAAGTTCCATAAGTATTGCTTTAAAATTAGAGATTGTGAGACCAACAGTTTCTTGCAAAGCCATAATAAATCACAAAATAATACAGGAATCAGACTAAAATAAACACGAACGCAGACACATAAAAAATAATTGTTCTCAGTTGCTAAATGTTTGGTAGTACTTTGGAGCAGCTAAAACAGGAAAAAAAAAAAAAAAAAGAAATGACAGAATGCAATTGCAGGAGCTCATGTTGATGATGTGATGGTAGGAGAACACATGACCTAGAAGATATTAATTAAAGCAATGCATCCAAGTCCCATCCTCCTTGATGACGAAGCCTAGTCTAGTCTTTCCCTCCTAGTGCAGACTTTCCAAGGATCTCTTCGGGTTCTGAAGGAATCTCAAGCGTTGCTCCAGCGTGTTCTTGTCTAGGCTTCACCTCTGCACCAACAAATATTGAATTTAATTGTGACGAAATTTGTTTTGAGTTATTACTAATAACATTAATAACATTCAATCTAACATTACTCTGCAAACTGAAATCAAAGAGCCACCGGGCCCTGGCAGACAATTCGACAAACACATACACCTGGTAGCACTGCCTATATATAATAAAATCTTATAGAAGGACGAGAGTTGTTTCTCCAGTAAGTACCGTAACCGCCGCGTTCATTGAGTTTGGCTTGGACAATCATGGTGGAAATGAAATGAGAAGCTTCACGTGCCTCTTCGAGGAGTCTCTGAACCTCTGTGGGGGAGGTCACGTGACGATTCTCCTCAAATTTCTTACGAATTTCTTTCGCAGATGCCCTCAGCATCACTGTATCTCCCGCGAATGATTTGCGCGTCGCTCTCATCAGGGATCTATACGCTGTCAACGCTTCTCCGGCCATCGCCATCCCTCACTGCGTCTCTTTTTTGACTCTGTATCTCTAATAAAACTAACAATCAACCAAGAAGAAGAAGAAGAAGAAGAAAGCCCTCACTTCAAATTAATATGATGCTGGACTGCGAGATCGGTTTTGTAAAACACCATCACAGCCATGTGCCAACTAATATCTTTCAATGTTGCCATACCCTCCCACCAGAATAATGAAATTACCGAAATATCCAACTACATGTAATATAATCTTATACTTAAAACCAATGACCAAACGCGATCGTACTGTGCGTTCGTTCTGTTTTCCGTGTTTTTCCTTTCTTTTCTCTCATGCTAGTGAATTCACCTTGCGGTTTCTGTACTTTGAAGCACTTACTGAGCATGCTCCCTCCCAATAACAAGAAGTCGCTGAATTTATGAAGTAAATGATAAATAGTCGTTAGCTCATCGTACATGGGCATGATGTAATTTTCATTTGTACGTATATTTGACTGGCGCTGGATGCGTATGAATGTAGTGATGATAATCATATTGTATACATTGACTGCTTTCTCCGAAGAGTTACAAAATAGTAAACAGTAATACAGTATACATTTTATAAGCTCCCTGTAGTAATAATATAAGCAAAGTCCAAAATCCTTCAGGGATAGAGAATAATGTATGACTGCCAGCGATACTGTATCTACACAGTTGGAAAATCTTAACAAAATATGGAAATAAATGCGTTAGCATTACTTGTTATTTTGTCAAGTATCTGCTATAATCCAAGAAGCCATAAACATCTCCAGCAGAACACCAAAACACTACGTTGATGAAGGAATTTGTCTCGTTGGTTCACAAGATCAGTTACCTCAGTGCATCAACCATTCTACAATCGTGTTTCTTACGGCGGCATCTGTGATGAGATTTTTGATCAGTGAATGTATTCTCACCAACCATCTCCATTTTAGAGTCTACACCTGTTGCAAGAAAGCAGCACGTCAGTAAATAACTATCTTAATGACAGCAGGAGATACCTGGCCAATCAAATGTTGGTCTCGTATTTGTATAAATACACAAAGAAGGTAGATAATGAAGACTTAGAAATAAAGAATCTTCAATATGCCTATAATTGCATCATTTCCCCATGTTTCGTGTACAGTCACCAATCAATAACCGATAAATTGAATTTAAAATTAGAAAACGAGAAAAGCAAAACTTCATCCAACAATAAGAGCAATGGGTGAGCACTGCATCTCAGGGCCTGACTTTTATCCTATTATTGTACTCTTAAGAAATCATGGAATGAGGACAAATATATGAAATCATCTCCACCATCAATACATAAACTACTGGGAAGTGTGAATAATAGTACAGCAACATCCAATAAAAATGAAAGGAAATAAAACCATGGAAATTGGAAACCAAGACGATACTGGTTTTAGACAGGGGACGCGCAAAAAGGGGCTCATCTGTTTGAACTCTCTAAGTTGCATCTATTAATTACAAAACTAAGTAAACAAATCAAATCTTTTTTTTTTTATTTTATTTTTAAAAACCTCATCAGAGGTTAATTTATTGAAAATATCGGGAAAGAACTATATTCAAAAAACATAAAGAAATCAAATCTAACTCTCTATATCTTGCAGTGTCCCTCTGAGTTATGAATCCTAGAGTTGGATAAACTCTACTACCAGATTCAAAGTAAGCCTCAGGAAAGTGTGCAGAAGGGAATCCTGCAATGGAAGGAGGCTACTATCCAAGAAATTGTCAATTATAAAATATATAATGGGCTATTGTAGCTAATTTATGTCCCTAAATCTACAATGGAGAAAGACAAAAATACTGAGTAAAAAACTATCCTAATAGTAATATTCTGAAACATGCAGGATCAATGGCTTCAGCAACAGAATATTTTTTCTTTCAATGCAAACAACAATAGCAAAGATAAAGCTTATGTTGGCTGTTCCACAAAACATAAGACCCTCAGCCTCAAAGATTATAACTGTTCCAGCCAGGTGATGTCCAAGAAGCCTTACTGGAGCCGCAAAATGGAACATAAGAAGAATCTGATCCTATTGGCAGTTGTCATGGTTCCAGCAACTAAAGTTCAACATATTCATAATCTCCAAATGAAAGCATTATATGTTGCAGGTTAATGAGGAATTAGACACTATATTACCCTGATGTAGTTTAAGAGAAATCGGCCAAGGTCGACTTACTGATGGGATGCCCTAATGTGTTACAAAACCTCGTCTTAGTCAATGATCTAATCAGATGAATAACTGGAATGATCGTATCGACCTTCTTCATAGAATTACCAATTAGAAATGAATTTTCTAGCATTTGACTCTATACTAACAAAAAATTTAGCCGCACGCTCGGAAAGATAGCCCAGAAAGTTGACAGTGTGCTAGCTCAAGTGGTTTGGCCACCCCTTGTGATGGGCCTGGAAGAGGGGGGACATGTCAAGTATCCGCCTGGGATCATGTCCTCTTAGGACTATTTTGGATGTGCAATGCAATTTTATAGTAATATTACATTTCAGTTGGAAATGCAGTCAGATGTTTGGGATAGTATGAGCGATCGGGGGGTGGCAAGCTTCTCAGTAAAAACACTTGAAATTATGAAATTTACAAAGTAGTCATTCAACTGCCGAACAGAATTAAGCACCCAACAGACTCAGAAGAGCAAGAAGGCCAAAAAGTTTGAGAAGACAAGATATCAGAAATGTAACGTGATAAGCAATCGAATTCCAGTTAAGTTGTCTAATTAAAACCATAAAAATTGTCAGTACCTCCAAAATGGTTCCCCCAAAACAACAACTTAGCATCTTCCTCCTCCTCATCAAACTCGTCCCCATATCCGAATTCGGCATCCCCACGGTACCCAGGTTCACTCCCGTACCCAGATTCATTTCCCAGACCCGGAGCATCCAAACAACCCAATTGCCCCCCAAACCCAACACCTGAATTCTCCTTCTCTCCACTCCCATTCCCATTATCCCTCTCTCTCCTAGAATTCTTAGCTTCACTCACATCGGAAGCCCAATTCGCCTCCCCATTCCCAAATAGCTCCCCGCTCGAATCCGTCCCCACCGCCACAGGAAAATCCGAGCATGTCCCATATGCCGCCGATGCACCCACGGAACAGCAACGCCTGGTCCCGCTACGGTCGCTACTCCGACCCGACACTGACCTCGACCCTCGGCGGCGTCGTTTTCTGGCGATTAGTCTGTAACCACCTCGGTTGTGTGGAGCTGTCGCAGCGGTCATGGGTTTAATAACATTATCGTCGTCGAAGAGGCTAAGTTTGGAAACGTCAATGGCGGCTGCGTCGATGATGGAGAATGAGGTGGCGCGGTCGGAGAGGCAGGGGCGCTTGGTGTGGACCCCATTGGAGGGAGAGTAGGAGGGTTTTGTGGAATCGGAGGAGTCGAGGGGGTTTTGGAGATGAAAAGGTCTCCAGTTGTGGAGCTGGAATGCGCATGAGTCTATGGAGTGCCGCGAATCTATAGGCTTGTGCGAGTGTGCCATGTGAGAGGGATGATCTGATATTAGGGTTTCAGTTTCTGTTCACGTGCAGCTAGTATTACACATTGATGCCTGGCTTCTGAGTTCTGAGCATCTCCTAATTTACAAGTCGAATTGCAGGCACAAGCACAATGACAAGTAACAGTTGGCCGTTCAGCTGATACGTCATTCCAGATACTTGAAGATGAGGTAATCGAGGATATACTAATAAGAAGCTTTGTTAGAGGAGTGCGCACCTGCTTTTACTTTTTATCTTCTGACACGTGTCACATTATGTGTTTGTTTGTTTATTTATTTATTTATTTTTTTGTGTGAGTGCAGTCCACATTGTGTTTATTGCACCAATGGAAGATAACCAACCACACACTTTTTAGACCACTATACCCTCACCACTCCCAACAAATTACCAAATCAACAAAATTCCGTTGAGCTCCGACAGCTAACTACCCACATCATATGACAACGGCGGCAACAGCAAGGGAGGGAAAGGGAGAAATACCGGTGTTGCAAGACAGAGAAATTGATAAGACTTGGCAAGTTGATTTCTTAATCTTGAATGGGCTTTGCTTGTAGATGATTGTATATGTTTATAGGGTTGCATTAACTCAAAAACTAAATAATTTTTTTTCTTAAAATCATCAATCGCAAATATGGCACATTACATGTTTGATGAAATTTTTCTTACACAGTTTTTTTTTTTTTTTGGCACCTTAAATATTGCTAGTTATGAATTTGTGTTGAAATAATTGATGGGTGTCTGTTGTGTTTGATATTTGAGCCAAGGGAGCAACGACACGAATTTCAACTAAGGTGTTTGAACAGTCATTACAAAAAAATGAACAAAAAGAAAAACGAGGCTTGGGAGGCAGCACCATCATCGGCCATTGCCTAAATTAAATGGCTCACGGCATGCTGTCTCCCTAAGCTATACGATTTGCGAGGTAGCAAGCAAGCATGTGCGACGGTGGGATGATGGTGGCATTGAAGCCTATATTATAAAGACCTTTGTAATATAGAGCCTGTCGCACAAACCAAAGGCCAAGTTGACTTTAAAACTTGTGCGACAAGTGAAGAAGCATGAAAAATTTTGGGCATTTGTGTTTTAGTGTGATAGCTGACTGTTGCAGTAAATACTATTGCGGCAGCTGTATATTGCACTAATACATAAAAATTTTAGAAAAATTTATTAAAATAGTTAAATAATTTTAATAAATATCTAAAATAACCATCTCAATTATTTCTTTCTTAGTTATTTACTAATTTTTTTTGTCACAATACCCTTATTTCTCCCAAACCTAAATTCGGTAAAATCTTTTCTCACGGCACTAGCTCAATTTTGTATTTTTCGGCAACAATCAATGCCAGTTGAGCGAACTTTTGAGAGTTAGTTCATCTCCGGTGGTTGAACAGATTTATTTCTAGTATTTAAGAGGTGTTTTTCTCCTTAATTTTTAGTAATTTTCATTTTATAAGTTTTAATTTTTTTCTATTTTGGTAAGTTTGATTGGCGATAAGTCAGTGTATAAATGCATATATATGAGGTTATGATTGATTGTCTATAAATATTGGAGATTGTTAAGTGGAATTTAGGTTTAAAGAATGGTACGTGAGGTGCTCGATAAAATGCCTCTTAGGTAAGATAAAATAATTGATGGTGCATACAAAATTAAGGTGTTGATGGTGTGATTGTAAGATGGAGTGCAAATGCAACGAGAGTAGAAACGCACGAATGACAGGGGTAAATTACCGCGCGACAGCATCTGTCACACGCATCAAGCTTGCGTGCACGCGGCAGGTGCCTGTCGCTAATTAAAAATTTATTTTTTCTGCAAACGTAATGGCCAAGAAACCATGCACGATGAATATTTGGGCATCGAAACACTTTCGTGAGTGTATTACAGATACCTTAAAATTTAGAAATGTGATGGAATCTATCAAGAGGAAATTAACGAAACAATAATTAAGATTATTCAGAAAAGATATATTCGGTTATTTCGCAAATATCAATACCTACGTGTTTAGTGGTGCAATCTTCACAACGCGCTACTTAGGCAAGTAGTGAGTTGTGATGAAAATCAGCTATGGTTTGAATTTAGTGACCAGTTGACACGGTATCAATCGTTGAATGGTGCTTAATTACGGGACTTTGCTATGGTACATACGACTTACACAAAGAAGCCAAATTTTCTGCGAATAACAGGTTACGTGATTTGTATTTTGAAGGTAATCTAAGTATTACTCTTAAATGATTTGATGAAAAATTTGAAGATTTAAACTTTAATGATATCGATGATGTCGATGTGCTAAAGATCGAGCTATGTTACTTTGCGAATCGAATACTTAGTGGTAGAAAAGATGAACGTGTACCGAATTCATTATTTTTAAACTATATTGATGATTTTGAGTACTTTAGAAGTCTTCCATGAGGTCGTTTATCATGGAAAATAGTATATAAAAGTTTGGACACTGTATTGAATTAGAAAATAGAGGCTTTCCAAGGTAATACTCTTAAAAAGGTGAAGTATAACATTTATAACTTTTGTCCTAGGGTGCAAGTGCGTTTCAAATATATGTGATTTTTTCTATACAACGTATTTTTATTTTTTTTCCTAACTTTGTATTTTCACATGTTATAGGTTTGGCTGTTCAAAATAATTGATGGTTTATAGCAGAAAAGTGGGCCATCAAGACAAAAAAAAAGACTCCTCGGATATTGAAGTGGGAAGATGTTTCCTCTTTGAAAATAAGTTTTACTGAAGTGTACAAGTTTTTCAATGACAACACACATATCGTAAGTATTAAGTTTTACTGATGTGTAAAAGATAATTTGCGATGGCTAATTTTAGTAATTTCATTACCAGGGGATTGTTAAACAAACATTCAATCCGACTGCGCAAAAGAAAAATATGTTATTTTAGAGAAGCGTAAAGGATTATGAGATATCAATCCTTCGTTAGGTCTATAATGTGAGTTAATTATTGAATTCAATTATAATATTATTATTGAATTTTCAATTGCTAAGTTCTTTAAGTAATCAGCTGTATCAATATTTTAGCATTACCCCAACATGCCACCCAACGAAGATAAAGTAGATGATCAGCCACATGTTAAACATGATTATGAAATGGACGATCGTGCACCAGTTGATCATGATATGAAACCGCAAGAGAGGTTAGATGCTTTATATGCTATTTTTAATATTTAATTATTTTAAAATAATGATGTTATACATAAAATTAATTTATTTTTATTTTTGGTCACAGTCGAAATCAAAGTTTTCGTATGATTATGTCATTCGTAGAATGGAGAAAATTGATCATTTTATTATTGTCATGAAATAAACAATGACCAAGATAATGTCGAATACTGAAGTTGAACATAAGGAACAAAGACAATTTAGAAAAGAACAAAGAGAGTTTACAAAATCTATAATGGGGTTTATTAATTCATATACTGACAATTCAACGAAACATTATTACAGTGATGCTCCAATGAGAAACCCTTATATGGTAATCAATTTACATAGCTCTTATTTTTTTGCTATTATTCTAAATGTATTGTGATTTAATAAGTTGTTACTATTAACAAGCCCCTGATGACGTTCGAGATCACCATGATCACACCCTGCTGTTGTTGTGTTTATTATCTGAGGACCTAAACGATGATAGTATGCAAATCCTGAAGGAAGCACCTTCCGACATAAGTAAGTTTAACCGTGAGTATAGGACGTCATATGCCCTTAAAAGTCTATATTTACAAACTTACAAGCGAGGAAGAAACATTAAGCGTCTTCCTTACAACCCCTCAAGTTATGTTCTAAACTCTTCACATCTATATTACTTTGCTGCATTTATAAATGAGGGCTCAAACTTATCATAAAGAGTTTTTGACATCATAATTTTGACTTGACGTTACGTTTGACATAGTAGAAACAAATATCGTGGGTATCACCACGTAATATCTTCATAACAGCTCTCTGAATGGAATTGCATCGATTGGAAATAATGACTAAATCTGGAGTATCACCAATTACTCCATGCAAATTCATTACAAATCATTCATAAGAATCATTATTTTTGAAATCCCTAATCCTAATAATGAGCGGATACAATTAATTATTTTCATTTAAGCATATTGTCACAAACATTGTTCTGCGATATAACCCTTTAAAATGAGTACCGTCTATTGCAATCACTAGTCTGATGCTCTGCAAAAAACTATTGATGCGAGATCCAATAGCCACAAAATAATACAAGAAATTATTATTACCATCCAATTTCAGAGCAGTTACTCTACCCTCATTTTCCTTCTTCAATACATGAGAGTACTTGAGAAGTAAGTTATATGATTCTGATGGATTTCCTCGTATCATCTCAAGAGCAAATTCTCTAGCCCAATAAGCTTATTAGTATGATAAGTAAATATTGTATTCTTGTTAAATATCTGCTATGATGTCATTTGGAGTGTATATTCGCTTCTCCTGAATAAATTTATCTGCGATACTATGACCAATAACCCGACTCCTTGCTTGACGAAGGCCATTCGGCTCATTACAGCACTTGTGTATGTCGTTACATTCATCATTACCCAACGTGCATTCTCTTCATTTGATGCTCTTTTTGCCTGAAGAAGTCATTTACATGAAATTGAAGTACAATGCACCTCGAAAAGTATCAATGTGGATCTTACAACCTTAAAATCGAACTTATCCTTCAAGGAAATTTTGCGTAATTCCAACATTAAATTATATTTGGAATCGAACAACTTGCCCACACAAATATCATTACACCTAATATGTCTAACAAAATTTGAAGTGACCAAGTCTGAAGGCAAAACTGGTGCAATACTTAAAAGATGGTCAACTTCTACCCCATTCAAATGGGGCATTGGAATAACATGCCGACTTCGGTTTAGATCATGGTAATTTTCAAAGTGAGTTAAATCTTCCCTATCACCGACTAGATCCTCATCATACTCATCATCTTAATCACCTCAATTATCTCCATCATCCCTACAATCACAAGTATTATCCAAATGATTATCATCATCATGAATAGGAGCAATAAAAAATCATCGTCCCCATCGTCGATTGAGCTATGGCATGAATTAACATTAATGCTATTTGCTATTGTATTATTCGTGTCATTAGTGTAATCATCATTATAATATAAAGGAGAGTAACTTTATTGCAATAAGGTCGTCAGCGGTAACACCTCTTCTTCAATAGCCACCAGTATAACGACATTCTATTCTTTAACATGCTCTTGATTTCTTACTTTAGGAAATTTGCTAACAAAAACAAGGATGCACCACTCATTCACCGAATTAGAGCTCATATGTATCAAAACTCTTACCATTTCATCATCAACTATATCTATAGGTATTGAACATACGAGGTTGGGTAGAATATCTCGACTGTAAAGTTATCTTTAATGTAATACTGTAATCATTTAGATTATTTGTAAAACTTCATATACTCTTGAAAGAAATACATCAAACATACAGTTTTTTGAAACAAAGTCTTTAAATTCCTTCCATGGTCCATCAAAACATATTTGAAGAACAATTGACTTCATTAAACCTAAGAAAGATGAAAAAAATATTAGTACTTAAAAAAATTTAGAGTTTAGACATGAATCAGACAACTGTGCAACACACCTGTCACACGTGCCTGTCGCACGGTTAGACAGGTGCATGTCACACGTTTGGACAGAACCTGTCACCGTGCAGGTGCCTATCGCATGGCAGCCTGTCACGCACGTTTTCTGGGTTCGTCTCCAAACTCGTTTTTACTCAAATAACTTATAAAGTTCAATTAGTTGAAAAATAAAACTACACATTGTATAAAATAAATATTAATCTCAACTTTTTACTCTCTAATTGATGAGTTGATGATTAGTGGGTGAGTTTTAGGAATTAAAGTGTGCTGGATTTTGGAGAATTTTAGTTGATAATGTGTGAATTATTGGTTTTATTTATAGACATGAAAGTATTTAAGTCTATTAAAGAAATATATGGTTATATATGATAGAAAAAATTTAGGTGGTTATTTTAGAAATTCACTAAATTTTTTTTGATATTTTTGTAAACTTCCCTAAATTATGGTGTGTTGCGATAAGTGTCAGCCAGCATATTTTCTACATTCATCTTCTACTTTGTTTTTACTCAAAATTTATTTGTTTTGAATGATTTTTTATCTATGAACTCAAAAAGAAATATTTCGTAAACCCATATCATTGAAAAAAATAATATTTACAATAACACTCACATCAATTTGTTAAGAATAGTGTAATTTAATGATTTATTGAGAATGATAGTAATATTTTCGTTTAAAAATTAAATGTTTGTACAGTTATGGTTATAAAAGTTACGAGGAATCAATTTTAAAAATCCAAAATTTTTTTGAGCTAATTATATTAATTTCCCTTCATATTTTTCCACACCATACAAAAGGTCTGAAAATAAAACATTAGAAAATAAAGAAAAACATTGTTTGAACGACTTGTGGACACTTGTTATATATACACCATAAAATAAATGAGGACGACTATACAAATAAAAAGCACATGTAACTTGCAAGGAACGTACAATACCTATCATTATATGAAATTATTTACATATATATATAAGTTAAGAATAAACTAATAAATAAAAAAATAAAGATTTTAATACAGTATATATTTTTTTAATATATTAAAATCTGTTTCTTTTTACTTTTTATCTCATTTCTAATTTTAATATGATTAGACATCACTTATTGCAAACTCACTATATAAAACAATACGGAATCTTGGAATTTATTAAAATTCAAAAAAATTATTAAATCACATGATTTAATAGTGCAATATTGTATAAGAACAACACTATACACACACACACATTCTCACTGTAAGTACGAAGGATCTCTATGTACAAGGCAAACCTATTAATAGAAACTTCCATAACCCAAAAATCAGTATTTTATCTCCATGCCAGAAACCAGAGATGTCTGAACTCTAAATTCTAATATCAAATTCCAGAAACCATGCATGAACTGATGCGAATAAAGGCACTGGAAATTGTCTTTCTATTTCCTAATTGCCATGCAGACATCTGTGCAAAACGGCCGCATAGTCGCCAAACTGAATATCAGTTGGTGGATGCAAGTCAAAAACATAGGAGATGGCCCTTGAAACCAACATTGGTCTCTTGGTATTGACTGTATCAGACAACTCCCCGAAGCTCATTTCATCGAACGGTAAGGACTCAGACAGGAAGAAGAAGCTATCTCTTGCCAACTTTTCCACCTGAAACAACAGCAGAAAACTAAAATCTGGAACTTTTCATCTTCCTTAAATTCAAAACATATAGGCAGCTATCAGCGCATGAAACAGAATTTGATCTCTCATTCTCAACCAATACTGACTGTGCTACTTGAACAAAGTAACTACATAAATAAACCATAAAGGTGACAAACAACGACATTGACTAAAAACTGATTTGCTGTCAAGTAAATGAATATCTTCCTTCTCAATGTCATTAGTTCTTCAGGCAGTTGTAAAAGCAGAACAGATTTATTTAACGGCAACAAAAATTACCTGTAATTGTGCAAATTTGATATTGTTCACGGTGAGGATAACTTGCATGTCGTACAAGGCATCAGCCAACATTCTGATGGCTAGATGCTCAAAAAAGTTCTGCACAAGAGTTTTCTGGCTCTCCAATTTTTCACTATACCTTTCCAGGCTAGGAAACCATAGCACACACTTCACTTCTTTCCATGGGATTGTATTATCCCCAGCTTCGGAAATGATAGTTTCGAATGAGTGCTGGAGGCCCCGTAGAATTCTAATGCCTGCCAAATATGGGTTACATATAGCAGAGTCTGACAAACATGTTGTGGAAATTATTCTTGATGGATCATAAAGGCAAGCAAGATTCGCTGAGAAATGCATGTTTGTGTCGTCCAATAAAAGAATGGATCCATCTGAAGATGTAGGAAACAATCGTAGAAGGGATGCAGCATTGGCAACTCCATCTTCTGGCAGGCAAGTAAATGAGCTAAAAGACAACACTGGTTGTCCAGAATCATGAGAAAAGACGCATGAATCTCCATTTCGACAACCCTACAAATTCCATTTCACAATCAAGAAAATATATAATCTACACCAAGGACAAAAATCAAACAGAGTGCACAATTTAAACTACATAATTAAAATAATTAGAACTAGTATCATATAAACTAAATTCCGCTCATGAAAAGGTATTTTAAGACTTTCATTGGTCTAAAGTCCATTCCAAAAATTTCATTGGTTTCATCTAATTAAATTATCCAACATTTTTGTCTTTTTTTATTGATATAAAAGAATATAAGTCCTAGGAAGCATTATTCTAAAATCAGAAGACATTAACCAAAGAGGGTTTTAAAAAAGTACATGAGAATTCATATTATACCGTGAGTATAAAACCAGTCAGATTAACTACTATCATACTTGAAATCAATTTTAGGTAACATGAAGACAACCATTATGCAAAATGTTCACCATTATTACCAATCACGCCTCAGCAAAGGCAAAGAGTGTTTGATAAAACATGGACTGCCAACCCTCCAACACAGGCCTCAGGTTGGATTCCAGACATAATGTGTTTTCAGTTATAAGTGATCCCAAAAATTCATAACATATATCAAGCACCACTTTTGAGAAGAAAAATAAATAAACACATTTAGAGAATAAATTGAAGACACCAAGTGAGATTCCAGTAGAGAGGATCGAATCAAACGAAAGATACCTGTAAAGAAAAAAAGAATTTGCATGCAGGCCTTTTTGCTTGAAGCGAGTGAGAGAAAGGACACCCACTACCCCTATTGCAAGATCCATTGACGAAATAGACGCATAAAGGAGCTTCCCCCGTGGTTTGAGAGTCATTAACAGCTTTACCCCAATTACCAGATACATCTTCTACATACTGAACTCTTATCTGTTACATGTTATGAGAAAAGATCAACACTATATCAACAATAATACAGACAAGGCATGAAAAATCTGTACCTCTTTAATAATGCTTGCCAACTTTTCGGCTACATTGTTGGACTGAAACTGATTGGAAGCAACAAATGGTACAGCCACACACTTCTTTGTTTCAAAAGATGGCCCAAGCTGCCCATTTTCAGCAGCAAGTGGATCTATATCTCGAGGTGGGTCACACTTCAGAAGGCATGTATGTTCAAATTCGTAAGGATCATAATAGGTTGGAAGGCCATTAGATGTACCCAGGAATTTGGGCCGAAACCTGTGCACTGCATTAAGTATATCCTCATCTGAAAAGGAAGATAGTTGAACTTGTTAATATACTACAAGAAAAAGAAAAGAATACTACGCAGTTTCTTTTTAAGGTTTTCACAAACATGATCTAGCTAAAAATTGCTGAATTATTTCAACCAAAATAGAAAAGATCCAGAATAACATTACAAATCCATACACAATTCAGAGACATGATGTAGTGAAGATTGCACAAGATAATGGAGAGAACACCATTCTTCTTCAATCTTGGGAAGTAATGATGCTGTAACTTTCATTTCATCGAACTTTAGAACTTGTTTCAGGAAGTTAAGACGCTGTTTATCCTTCAGGAAAGAGCATACTTTTAAATTATAAATTCAACTAAAAGGGCAATCCCCAAACATCAAAGAGAAAACATGCTATTTTACCTTGAAAACATGTTGCCAAAACTGAAATGCACATAAGTTTCCCATGATCACCATCTCCTTACGACCAGTTAGGATTCTGTTATCACCATCTCCACCAAAGTAGCAGCACGTGTACTCTGCAAACTGAAGTAAAATACTAGTTTAACTTAGAGAGATAATAGTTCAAACAGCTAAGTGCTTTGGCACTGTAGAGGTGATTTACTAAATAGGCAACATACCAAAGCATCATCCCCAAAAGGATGAAGGATGGGTAGAGGCTGTGTATCCATCAATATACCAAGTAGAATGCCTTCGCGCAACATTCCAACTTCCCCAAACTTGAGTACAAGCATAGAAGCATCAAAAGATAAGGAGAAACTGGCCAGCAACCGTCCATAAAATGTGGGCTCATACCGACCCCTTGGTGATATTTTCTGCAGTGCGCGCACATGAACAAGCAAATCCAGTGCGTCTCCAACAACTTCAGGATTTGGTGGATCCAGAGCCTTCTGCAACAAAACTAATTACAAACAATCATCAGTTTGAACCCCCACTCAGTATCCATCAGGTTAAAATTGGTTCTTTACCAAAAGATCAATTTGTTATATATGGTTAAAGTTTACTTTGTTATAGATTTTTTTGGTACCTAGAAAATCAATTTGTTTTAGATTAAAATCTAAGGTTTGTTAAAGAGTAAAATTTATTTTGTTATATATGGACCAAGCATTTTAATTAAAGAAAGAAGGTCTTTTAACTCACTTATAGGAAAAATTTTAATGGGGGCTTATTGAAATTAAATTCCGGGGGCTTAAATGACTATATTTAATATGAAGTTTACAGGGCTAAAGAAAGTAAGTACATTAAGGAGAATTTTTTTTACCAGGTACTTTGAACCCTTGTGGCCAGTAGCTAGACCCGTAATTGAGAGGTGACATTCATCAATTTGATAGTCAACTTTATAAGTTGTAAAATTACCATCTCATCATCAAATAAATAAATGTCACCTCATTTGTGATGGACAATGTTAGAATACTACTCGGGAAGCATAGTATTATTCCAAATTTAATATATGTGAGGAAGTTAGAAAGTCTACAGTAGTAAAATCAAGTGATGAATAACAAAGGCGTAAAAATAACGAACTAATTCAAAACCAATGAAATAAATAGTCTGACATTGCTTGTGCCCTAGTTGCCAAGTCAATGATAGCTTACATCCATCCTTTGTTTCAGATGCAATGCCAATATTTACGCTGACAACTCAATGCGTCAGGAAAATTCACTACATTTCTGAATATTTTTCTGAAAAAATGGAAGATTTCTTTATAACATTACATGAATAGATAGAAAACCATAGAGAAGGTTATATATGTAGCAGTCAACCATCAGTTCACTTTCATAGCACAGTGTGGGCAGAAACATTAGACTATGCTTTACCCAACTAAGTTGGGGTATGGTTTTTCAGGCCAAGTTTATTCCAACAAGTCAAAATTAAAATTCAGCTATGATGAAATTTAGAGTTGCACAGGTTCCACCCGCCTAACTGGCCTAACAAGCTGGACTGCCACTTTTAGCAACATCATTGCTAAGTCCATAAAATGAATGAAAGTTAACATTTCTATATCCAATTAGGACATCAATCCAAGGTACTTGTAGTGAAACAGAAAGGACATATGACCAGCAACAAAATGAGCACTGAAGTTTTCGTAAAACCAGAATCCTACAACCATACCCTTGGGGTCGCTGGTGGCTTTAGATTCAGCACAGCAAATAAGAAGTACTTGTAGCCTCAATGACAGCCTCAATATTGCAGGACGCTCATAATCCTCAAGCTTGCCAAAAAAGGATTTTGTAACCAATCGATAAACCTGGCCATCACATGTTCGACCAGTTCTTCCCCTACGCTGCTCTGCCTACAGCATTATTTTAATTAAGGAACTGAATAGCGAATGAAAAAAGAAAAAAAAAAAGGTTGATCTGGAAAATCTTTTATTACCTGAGATTTAGAAACCCAAACAAGCTCTGCAGAGTCTATTTTCCGATTAACATCCCAAAAAACTTGTAAAGATCGGCATGAATCAATGACATATGCAACTTTTGGTATTGTAACGGATGATTCGGCAATATTTGTGGCCAATATTACCTGTGCAAGGTAATATTTCTTGATGAACAAACAATGATGTGAAATAAAAAATCTTAAACTTGAGTAATGAAAAATGCATGCACGTTGTTGAACATTTGGTAACAGGAAAAACGTCAAACTTAGTCACATATCCATTTAATCCAGCTACAGAATCATTTATCAGAGCAGCATGATCATATCATGTACAGAAACAACATTGCAATACAGCAGCCTCTTGTATTTTTATGACAAAAGGAGCAAATCAAATGGTAAAATACCTTTCAACCGCCCACCCACACATCTATCCTTCAATTTATATATGCATCCAAATGAACTTCCCTCCCTCCATTTATCAGTCAAAAAAATAAATCCGAAGCAATTTTAAGAAAAAGAACCGATGTATACCTTACGATGGGACTTCCAGATTTTCATAGCCATGAGAGCCTGTTCAGTATCAACACTACTATGCAAAATATGAACCTTGAAAATTGAACTGAGTGGCTCCATAAGGTACCATTGTTGTTCCAGGGCATAGTATGTTGGAAGGAAAACCAAAATGCTCTTTTCAATATCTGACTCACTTTCATGAATGTGCAGCATCAAATCATGAATAAGTTTGTGCACTTCAGGCTTAATTTCAGCATTAGCCATAGAAGGACTTGGACCGGAACAATATCTTAAAGATGATAACTCTGACGTCATTCCACAATCTAGTCCAAGCAATTCGGTAACCTATACACAAAGTAGTTACATAATCATCAGATATAGGAAGAGAATCATAATCATCAGATAAAGGGAGAGAATGTCCTATGCCATAGAATCATCTGAAGCAAACTCTCAGACTTCCTTTTTCCATTAAATTCAAATCTCACACATCATAACAGTTCATGAAATCGCCTGAAAATTTTCAAATCATATCACAGCAATGCATGAGATCACATGAAACAAGTTAAATGATACCACCAACACAAAAACCAGCACAATAAATTCCTTGAATTCTATCTTGATTTACTTACTACGCCCTTCTGCGACTTCTGTACAACAATAACAAAAAAATATACAGCATAGCAATTTCTCCAAGTGCAAAATCAAACATTATGCTTTCTGAATTGTTGTTTTGATTAAATTTTTCAAGCTTGATAATTAAGGAGTCTCAAAGACTTGTTATATGAGAGTGTTTTGAGCAATGTCTTACAGAATACATCAATGTAAAGCAAGAAAATTGGAGCACTGCAACTTAACATTCAGCAGTCACTTCTTTTTCCACAGCAGAAGCTTGTGGAGGAAGTAAACGAATGTAAATAAAGAAGAATACTTAATAAAATGCTGAAGTAAGAGCAAGCATTCATGTAATAATAACACCGGTCATGTAGCAGAAAGACAAAAGGATGCAGTAATAGCACTTGCCTGTTCAAGATAAGAAACTCTTCGCTGAAAAATGGTCCTCTGATTGGTGCTAGGGATTGCAAGCACTTCCACTCTTTCGCCTCTACCGAGGTCCCTGAAGTAATCTCTATATCTTGTGATATCAGCGGTTGCAGACATCAAGACAACCCTGGAAAGAACGTCAACTCTATCATATCCTCCCAAGTGGAAAGTTCAGTTCAGATGTAATACAAATGCAATAGATGAAAGTATTACTTTCCTAATAGATAACCAAAAACATGAAAACATAACCACACATACCAACTTCACCAAGTCAGTCCAAGCTGAAAAGAAAAATCACAATATAAGGTAAAAAAAAAAATGAGAAAAGCGGATGTCAACCTCACGTCAGTCTTCTTCAATAGCAGTTGCTTAACACAGACAAGAACAAGGTCGGATTCTACAGATCTTTCATGCACTTCATCAAGAATTATAACCTTGTACTTGAGAGCATTCAAGCCTCTGTCTCGCATTTCATCCAACAAAACTCCAGCAGTTTTGAAAACAATCTTTGATCTGCAAAACAATTTGAAGAAGATGACAACCAATTGTAAAGTACAAACCTCAAAGAAAATGAAGAGTATAATGTAAGTAAAAAATAAAATAAAAGCATTAAGCACAAAATGTCCCTCATATTTATTTTGACAGTTAAAAAAAAAAAAAAGAGTTTAATAATCAACTCTGTACAAAATTCAATCAAAAGCACCTAAACATGTGACCAAAGTAATCAAAGTATTAGGAGGCAAAATCCAAAAATGACATCTTCTAACTGAATTTGTTTGGAGATTTATTTATTTTTATTTAAGAGTGCTCGGTCTCAAAAGTAATTTGAGCATGCTAAAGGCTCTGGTGACAAAGGGAAAGAAGATAGACAAGCGATAAGAGAAAAAGCGAGAAAAAAAAATGTTTCAAGCTCCAAAGGATACATTGTATAAATTAGAAAATTAGATACAAACTACCTTTCAGAGAAGAGCTTTGAATGACCAATGTGATATCCAACTTCTCCACCCAATTCGCAATCACGACCTTTGGCAACCATTTTAGCAACGGCTACAACAGCAAATCGTCTTGGCTGTGTACATAAAATGGGTTCCATGTTTTCCTCCAAAAGGAATTGTGGAACTTGAGAGCTCTTCCCTACATGACAAACAAACAAACACATCAGCGGTCAAAATCCATTGATCAAAAGATACAAATTCACCACGCAAAAATATTATGCTTTGGCCTTGGCTTCGAAGGTAAGCAAACAGCAATACAATTAGTAACGAGAAATAATGTAAGTACCACAGCCAGTTTCACCGACGATGAGAGTGACGCGATTTTCAAGGACTTTCTCGACTATTTTTTCTCTGAGCGACACGACGGGAAGAGACGAGAATTCCGGTGACGTAAACGACGACGAATAAGAAGAACTACAAGCTGACGTCGGAGACGATGACCCCATTGTTATTTGTTAAAACTTAGAATTTGAAATCCTCTCTCTCTCGCTCACCACACGGATCACAGTACTCTACTCTTTGCTTTGCGCTTAAGTTGTAACTGCTGAAATAAAGAACTGGTGCTGCCTGATGCTAAAGCCTGGCGCCTAGCCAGGTCACTCACTCTTTCTTCCTTGCGCCTCGGAGAAATGATCGGGGATGGCCAAGAGTATGTGAGCTCTAAAATTTGTCAGCCTGCAGTCAATGTCTTTTATTTTTCATCGTTGACTTGCATTTTACTGCGGCCAATGACGTGCTTGTTTAGTGGAGTCACCGGATGTCTAAGACCGATACGTGAAACGCGGATGGCAAAACGTGTAACTTCTCATCCTTCTCGCACAAGTTTAGTCGGAAGATGGGTCCGGTTTTGCATCATGAGTCCATTGGGTGATTGACGTGTAGACCGTACATGCTGATTGCTGATGCCCCATGTGGAAAGAGCACAAAAGGGCCCGTCCACGAAAACAAGTACTGTTACCCGTAGTGGGCTTCGACTCCATTTATATTGTGTTTATTAATTTAATTAAACATATAACATTATCTATAATTTTGATTTTATAAAATAAGAGTGGAAATTCAAATCAAAACCATAGAATTTACCTTAAATTGGAAATAGGGAATAAGAGGCTTATTCTTAAAGATGGTTGGGAATAGATCTCTCATTCTTGAGATTAATAATTTTAACCTATTAAAATTATTATATTCCATAAATACTCTCCTGAAAAAAAAATTGCAGCTTTTTCTTTTCTGAATGTGATTCTAGGCCATAGCAGCCAAACCGTTGTTGCCAAATCATGTTTGTTGTCGTTTTTGTCGATTGTGAAGCAGCAAGTGTCGTTTCGAGTGGACCATTTTTTAGTAGCAGCAACAACTGCGATCCAGCAACAGCAACTGTGGTCGATGATGTCAACGACGACGATGATGATGATGTCGACATTGTTGATGACGATGTTACCACCGATTCCGCGCGGCAGTTGTTGCCGTTGATGATGGTGGTGATTTTTATTATTATTATTTTATTATTTTCTAAATGGATTACTATTATTATTATTGATAAAAAAATATTATAATTAATAATAAAAATTGTTAAATAATAACAAGCACGGCAATTAAAATACAAAAAAAAAATTATGATAGTAGTTAAATAAAATTTTTTTAGTAATTTGCAGTAATATAACTCATTTTAATTTCGATTTCAATATAAAGTAAATAAATCAATGACAATACAACTTATTTTAATTTTTATTCTAATAGCTAAAATAAATAATTTGTTATAATTTCTATTCCTCATTTCGATTATAGTCCATTATACTTCCAACATATTACGATTCTCGTTTAATAAATGTACTTTTACGGATAATCAGTTTATTTTATGAATTTTAATAAAAATTATATTTGATAAATTTTTTAAAATTATTTATTATATAATTTTTTAACAATAGATTTTAAGACATGTTATTTTTTTTTTTAGCAACTTTTTTTATATGTTTTTTTTAAGCAACTTATTACATAAGTTACTACACTCTTTCTAAATATAAATAAGGAAAAAGATCTACTTCACCTCTATGATTTGATATAATAGGTAATTTCATTCCTATTATTTTAACAATAACTCATTTTATATATATATTTTTTTTTACAAACAATAACCTAAAATACCATTCAGCTGATTTACTGTTAGTTTATTATTTAATTAATTGAGGGTAAAATAAAAATTTTAATTAAGAATATATAAATTATTTTTAAATAAAACTCTCAAACACAATTAAATAACATATGACTCTATACATAAATTTAAAATTTAAAAATAACTTAATAAATAAACAACAATAACCAAATAATATTTAAAATATATATTTAGAACAAATAAAAAAATGATTTCGCAAACATTAGAGTGAGTTTTTTGTTTCTTTAGTTTGTCTCTAATTTTAATATGATCAAATAAATAAATAAATAATCAATTAGTACTGTTATTTTACTAAAAATAAATACAAACTCATTCATTTACATAAAGAAACACACACTAAATATATAAAATCTCATATTTAAAAGTTATTATTAAATTTTAAATTTATATAAAAAGTTAGATGTTATTTAATTCTTTTGAGATTTTTATTTTAAAATATTTTGTATTTATTTAATTAAAAATCATATTTTACCATCGATAAATTACACATTAAACTAACCGTAAATTTACAAAATGATATTTTGAATTACTATTTAAAAAATATAGATGAAATAAATTATTATTTAAAAAATAAGAATTAAATTGACTATCGCATCAAACTCTATTGGGTGAAAATAGTTTTTCCCTTTCTATAATAATCTTAATATATTTTGAGTTATTATTTAAAAATGATAAAATAAGTTATTATTTAAAAATAATAATAAAATAAGTTATTGTATGAAATCTCAATGATGAAAATGATTTTTTCTCTTTCTATAATAATCTTAATATTTTTACTTAAAATAAGCATTTTCTTATGTTTTCATAAACTCTCATTTTTATTCCATAAGTTAGTTCTCTCAGTAGGGTAAAAAGATAGAAAAACATGAAATCAATGCATTAAAGTATATTAATTAGCAATAAATTTATATAGATGAATTATCCAGCCAATAATTGATTGTCAAATTAGTTCCTGTTAACATTAAAACACAATTAGGTGCGAATCACTGGCCAAATAATGGTTGATTTGTTTTTCACCAGCTCATACACGTATATGTATTTGTAGCTTTAGCATTAATATTACTTACATTGTTATCAAGGGTATTTTTTTTTTTTTCTTGGATCTTACCATGAGTGGTCACCATGGTTTAGATTAAGGTGATATTTATTTATTTACTTATTGGTTGAATATTAAATATATTTGAATTTGAATAAGGTCAAAATTGATCTAAACACAGATGTAATGATATATTTATTTTTTATTTTTAACATTCGATTATAAAGGGAAATTTATAAAAATAGCAAAAAAAATTTACAAATATCCAAAATAATCAATTAAATTTTTTCTATCTTCCTTAGTCATTTACCCTTTTTTTTTTGCCCATAATGTCCATATCTCTCTCAAAACAAAACTCGGCAATTGACTCCCTCCGGTAACAATCACTAGCTCCATTTTATATTTTCTGATAACAATCAACGGCGGTTGGACGGAACTTTTGACAGTGAACTCATCTCCGACAGTATTTTAGAAGTATTTTTCTCATTAATTTCCGATAATTTTCACTTCGTAATTTTTAATTTTTTTTTCTATTTTGATAAGTTTGATTGGTGAAAAATCAGTGTATAGATGCATATAAATGAGGTTAGAATTGATTGCCCATAAATATTAGAGATTGTTAAGTGAAATTTATGTTTAAAGAGTGGTACACGAGGTGCTCGATAAAATACCCCTTAGGCTAGATAAAATAGTTGATGATGTATGCAATATTAAGGTGTTGATGGTGTGATTGTAAGGTGGAGTATAGGTACAATAGGAGTAGAAATTACAAGCGCAACAAGTAAAAATCACTCGCGCGCAACAGGCAGCCATTCAGAATGTTTAAAAAATATATTAAATATTAAATATTGAATTATTTTTATTTTTTTAATTATCAGATTAACTAATTAAAATTTTGAGTTTTTTACAGTCGTAATGGCCACAAAACCAGGCACGATGAAGATTATGGAAACGAAACACTTCCCCGGGCGTATTACAAATACCTTAAAATTTAGGAATGTGATGGATGCTATCAAGAGGAAGTTAACAAAACAACAATTAAGATTATTCAGGAAATATATATTTGGCCATTTCGCAAAGTTGGATAGCTACGTGTTTAATGGTGCAATACTTCACAACGCGCTACTTAGGCAAGTAGCGTGTTGTGATGAAGATGGTAAAAATCAGCTATGTTTGAATTTAGTGGCCAGTTAGCCTGGTTATCAATTGTTGAATGGTGTTTAGTTACGGGACTTTGCTATGGTACATACGACTTACAAAAAGAAGCCAAATTTCCTGCGAATAATAGGTTGCGTGATTTGTACTTTTAAGATAACTTAGGTGCTACTCTTAAACGATTTGATAAAAAATTTGAAGATTTGAACTTTAATGACATGGATGATGTTGATACGCTAAAGATCGCGTTATATTACTTTGCGGATATAGTACTTAATGGTATAAAAGATGAATGTGTACCGAATTAGTTATTGTTAAACTATGTTGATGATCTTGAGTACTTTAGAAGTCTTCTATGGGGTCGTTTATCCTGGAAAACGGTATATAAAAGTTTGGACACTGCATTGAACTAGAAAATGAAGGCTTTCCAGGGTAATACTCTTAAAGAGGTGAAGTATAACATTTATGGTTTTTGTCTTGGGGTGCAGGTGCGTTTCAAATACATATGGATTTTTTCTATACAATGTATTTTTATTTTTTTTCCTAACTTTGTATTTTCACATGTTACAGGCTTGGTTGTTTGAAGTAATTGATGGTTTTGTAGCAGAAAAGTGGGCCATCAAGACAAAAAAGAAGACTCCTCGCATATTGAAGTGGGAAGGTGTTTCCTCATCGAAAATAAGTTTTTCTGAAGTGTACAAGTTTTACAACGACAATACACGTGTCGTAAGTATTAAGTTTTACTAAGGTATACTACTTTATATGCGCGATGACTAATTTCAATTATTTCATTACCAGGGGATTGTTAAGCAAACACTCAATCCGACTGCGTAGGAGAAGGATATGTCATTTTGGAGAAGCGTAAAGGATTATGAGATATCAATTCCTCATTGGGTTCATAATGTGAGTTAATAATTGAATTCAATTATAATATTATTATAATTTCTTCAATTGCCGCAAGTTGTTTACGTAATCAACTGTATCAATGTTGCAGCATCACCTCAACATACCACCCAATAAAGATAAAGTGGACGATCAACCACATGTTGAACATGATTATGAAACGGACGATCATGCACCAGAATCATACGATTATAAAGTGGACGATCAACCGCCTGTTTATGATGAATATGAAGCCGCAAGAGAAGTTAGATGCTTGAGATGCTATTTTTAACATCTAATTATTTTAAAACAATGATGTTATAAATAAAATGGATTTATTTTTTTTTTCCATAGTCGAAATCAAAGTTCTCGTATGATTATCTCATTCGTATAATAGAGAGAATTGATCGTTCTATTATTGACATGAAAAAAAAATGACTAAGATAATGTCGGATGTTGAGGCTGAGCGGAATGAACAAAGACAATTTAGAAAAAACAAAGAGAGTTTGCAAAATCTGTAATGGGGTTTATTAATTCATATACTGAGAATTCAACGAAGAAACCCTTATACGGTAAGAAATTTACATAGTTCCTTTTTATTTTTACTATTATTCTAAATGTATTGTGATTTAATAAGTTTTTACTATTAATAGGCCCTTGATGATGTTCGAGATTGTCATGATCACACCCTACTGTCATTTTGTTTATTATATGAGGACGTAAATGATGACAGTGTGCAAATTTTGAAGGAAGTACCTCTTTGCATAAGTAAATTTGGCCGCGAGTATAGGACGTCATATGCACTTAAAAGTCCCTACTTACAAACTTACAAACGAGGAAGGAACATTAAGCGTCTTCCGACTATAGAACGAACAGATGTCCATATCAACGAAAGGACAAGTGTGGATATAAATCTAGTTAGAGGAGTAGAGGATCCGACACTGTTTCATGAGTTCGACCAGTGGTTTGATGGTAACATTGTAGTTGATCGTGACATCCGACATTCGAATGAATTTTTTAACATACTCTTGGGGAGAGACTCAATTGGATGGCTAGAGGATGAGCTAAATGTTGTACATTTTTACTTATTTTACTTGTAATGTACTTGCATAATCTAACGATTTCTTTGTCATTTACAACATATCTATGAATACTACCGTTTGATAAGTAATAAACAGCAGCAATACCATAATATCTTATATCAGCGCTGCACACATACAGATGTCTATTTTTGGGTAACATATTGAAATATATAATTGTCGTTTTATTATGCTATAATAAGTAATAATATTTATGTAATGAATTGATTAGGTTTTCTTGAAGGCTCAGTGGAATAACGGTGACTGTGATCTGGATTCATTAAACTACACGAGTCTAAATAGCTACATTAATGGTCGGGATGACACAAAATCAAAACCGTTTTCGTGGATGTTGATGTGGTGTGTATTACTTACATTGAATGTCCTTTAATATTTAAAATTTGAACATAAAAATTTTAGATATGTGTTTTATTTCTACCGTATGCATGTTTTCATTCCAATTAACTTACAAGGCGATCATTAGGTTGTAGCCCGAGTAGACTTTGTACACAAGCGGTTCTCTATTTATGACTAATTAAAGGAATATCGAAACGTAAAAGTTTATTCTCAACTATTCAAGCCACTTCAAAATATATTTCCTCGATGACTACAAGATGTTGGATTTTACAACCTTCGACCAAAATTATAGAGCGCGGAGCTTTGGAAACTTATACTAATTAAGAGTATACCACAACAATAGCCACGAACTGGCGATTGTGGGGTGTTTATGTTAATGTTTACGATATATTTAATTTTCAAGGTACGATTTAATTTTGACAGTAGTCATGGACAATACTTTAGGAAGAAGATTGCCGTTGACATATTTAATAGAGATATTAGGTTGTAAAATATATATTTGAACAGTTGTAACTATAGTGCGATTAATCTTATTTCGAGTTTGATAATTCTCCAACACTTATTATGAATAATCATTTTAACAAAGACAATTTAACATGTTGAATACATAATAAACATAAGAGTTTAAAATACATCATATATATTTCCTTGAATACATAAGACGCTACAACGATAATAGGCCGCTAATTAGGATTCGTCGCAATGAAATTATTACATATTTTTCTGTTATGCCCGCATTCATTGTACCGAGAACACATAACAGTTCTTCGTGATACATCCTCACCAACAGATGGTATTCTAAGCTCTTTCCGACGACCAGGATGTGATTTTTCTATTGGTGGATTTAGTTTCAACTGTTGGATGTGGTGTGAAACTTCCAAGAACAGTCATCGCCAACCGGATTGATTGGCACTGCATATGCCTTTAATAATGATTCCTTAGAGTAAAATTGAGAACAGAGACCTATGTAATCTACTCGAGCATGTAAGCAAGCAGCTATTACATGAGCACATACAAGTTGATCAAGTTGGAATGCTTTACAACTACAAGTCCGACAACTTATGTCAACTAACCCTTCCTTCACACCACCACCCCAAACTTGAAATTTATGCTCAGACACTGGATGAACATTCATTCTTTCAGCTTGATCTTTTCTGTCAGATATTATTTTATTTGCCTACGTTGTTAAAGGAGTACTCATCGATTCTGCCACTATTTTTCTATCATAAAACCACTGTTGCAATATTTTTCGAAAATGGTCAACCAAATGAGTTATAGGAAATTTTCGAGGTTCCCTCATCAAAGAATTCACACTTTCCGCAATATTAGTGGTTAGAATGTTGTACCTCCTACCATCGAATTGAGATCGTGTCCAATTACATGTGCCCACATTATTCTCAAAGTAATCAGCTGCCCTAGAATGCATTCCCCATAACCCCTCAAGTTGTGTTCTAAACTCTTCACATCTGTATTCCTTAGCTGCATTTATAAATGCGAGCTCAAACTTATCCCAAAGAGCTTTTGACATCCTAAATTTCGACTTGACATTACATTTGACATGGTAGAAACAAATGCCATGGGTAGCACTACGAAATATCTTCATAACAGCTCTCTGAATAGAATTGCATCGATTGGAAATAATAACTAAATCTGGAATATCACCAATTACTCTATACGAATTCATTACAAACCATTCCCAAAAATCATTATTTTTGGAATCCCCAATCACAATAGCTAGCGGATACAATTGATTATTTTCATCTAAGTAGGTTGCCACAAACATTGTTCCGTGATATAACCTTTGAGATGAGTACCGTCTACTGCAATCATTGGTCTGATACTCTGCAAAAAAACTGTGATACAGGATCCAATAACCACAAAATAGTACAAGAAATTGTTATTGTCATCCAATTTAAGAGCAGTTATTATAGCCTTATTTTCTTTCTCCAATACATGAGAGTATTTAGGAAGTAAATTATATGATTATGATGGACTTCCTCGTATTACCTCAAGAGCAAATTCTCTAGCCCGATAAGCCTGTTGGTATGATAAGCGAATATTGAATTCTTGCTGAATGTCTGCTATGATGTCATTTGGAATATATATCCGCTTCTCCTGAATAAATTTATTCGTGATACTATGACCAATAACCCGACTCCTTGCTTGACGAAGGCCCCTCGGCTTATTACGAATCGTGTGTATGTTGTCACATCTCATCACTACCAAATGTACATTCTCTTCATTTGATGCTCTTTTTGCCCGAAGACGCCACTTACACGAAATTGAAGTACAATGTGCCTCGAAACGTGTCGATGTGGATCTTGCAACCTTGAAATCGAACTTATCCCTTAAGGAAACTTTGCGCAATTCCAACATTAAATTATATTTGGAATCGAACAACTTGCCCACACAAATATCATTATAACCAATATGTCTAACAAAATCTGGAGTGACCAAGTCTGAAGGCAAAACTGGTGCAATACTTATAAGAGGGTCAACTTGTACGTCCTTCGAATGGGGCCTTGAAATAATAGGCCGACTTCGACGTAGATCATGACAATTCTCAAAGTGAGGCAAATCTTCCCTATCGCCAACTGGATCCTTATTATGCTCATCATCCCCATCACCTCTATCATCTCCATCATCCCTATAATCGCAAGAATTATCCAAATAATTATCATCATCATCAATAGGAGCATACCCAAAATCATCGTCCCCATCGTCAATTGGGCTATGGTATGAATCAACATTAATGCTATTTGACGTTGTATTATTCGTGTCATTAATGTGATTATCATTGTAATGGAAGGGAGAGTAACCTTGTTGCAGTGAGGTCGTCAGTGGTAACACCTCTTCTTCAACAGCCGCCATTGTAACGACGTTCTCTTTTTGAACATGCTCTTGATTTCTTACTTTAGGAAATTTGCTAACAAAAACAAGGATGCAGCCCTCATTCACCGAATTAGAGCTCATATATATTAAAACTCTTACCATTTCATCATCAATTATATCCATTGATATTGAACATACGGGTTGGGTAGAACATCTCGACTGTAAAGTTGTCTTCAATTCAATACTATAATCATTCGGATTTATTTACAAAACTTCATATACTCTTGAAAGAAATACATCAAATGTATAGTTTTTTGGAACTAAAAAAACTTTATTTTTTCAATTTTTGTACTTAAAACGACCGTCTGTCAATTCCTCCCATGATCCATCAAAACACATTTGAAGAACAATTGACTCCATTAAGCCTAAGAAAGAAAAAAATTAATACTTAAAAAAAAATTTAGAACATGAGTTGTCCAATCGTGCGATAGGCACATGTCGCTGCCTGTTGCACGGTTGGACATAACCTGTCACCGTGAGACAGGCGCCTATCGCACATTTTCTGGGTTCGTCTCCAAACTCGTATTTACTCAAAATAACTCATAAATTTTGATTGATCAAAAAATAAAAAACTACACATTGTATAAAATAAATACTAACCTCAACTTTTTGCTTTCTAGTTGATGAGTTGATGATTAGTGTGTGAGTTTTAGGGATTAATGTGTGCTGGATTTTGAAAAGTGTTGGTTGAGAATGTATGAAAATTGTTGATTTTGTTTATAGATATGATGGTATTTAAGTTTATACAAGAAATATATGGCTACATATGATTGAAAAAATTTAATTGGTTATTTTAGATATTTACTAAAATTTTTTAGTTATTTTTAATAAATTTCCTGGTTATAAATGTAAGAAAGATAGTAATTAACAATTATACCCTTAAATTTGTATTTAAATACATTGGGAGTAATTATGTGCTATAAACATTTTCAAGTTAAATATTTTAAAGAAAAATAGTAATCTGATTTTGGTAAAATTAATAGAGTTTATTGAATATATAATTTTGCTATTTTTAATTTAATCAATCATGAAATTTATTTAAAATAACAATAATATTATAAATGTGATTTATTTTACCTAAATAAACTATAAAATTCTTTAATAGTAGTACGTGATTTACAATTATGATTATTAATCTCTATAATTTTATTAAAAAATTAAGCTTTTATATGGTAGGAAATAGATTAATTGTGTAAGGGTAATTTGAGGGTTAAATAATTCATTCAAAGCATTATTTATGTGTTATTTTAACATTTTGAACTCAATTTTATTTCGGCATACGTTAGAATTTGATGAATTTTCATTGTTTAAGTTAAAAAATAAACAGTTAAAACAACTGAACGACTAAAAGTATTGGGGTATACGACATAAAGAGCCATTCTCGTTCAGCTGAATCTGAGCTGTTCAGAGTTCGCGTGGGGCCTACGCAGGAGGCCCACCGACGAGTAATGATACATGTTGTGCCCATATATATTGCTGAAATCTGTAAGCCAATAGATTTTTACACTGTGAAGAGCGTAGGACTCAATATTGTACGCCGGGTAACACATAATCCCCATACTGCCTTAAATAAATATCCACCCTTCCCTCGCTCAATTTCAAAACCCTAATCTTTGAGGCTCTAAGTCTCCGTGCACAACTATCGTTTAATCGTCATTACAGGTAAGCTCTCATCTCTATTTTCAATGTTAAAATAAAAATATTACCCAGGAATCTATAGTTTCGGTTAAAAATCATGTTTTTTCTTTACAAAATCCAAATACAATCATATTACTGGTTCGTTTGTATTGTTTGCAAATCAAGATTTGCGCCAAACTGCAATATCTGTTCTTAAAAAAATAAAAAGAATCTAGAGCCTCTTGAATCAATAAACCCTAGGAATCAAGAGACGGTAGACCCAAGAAATCAAGAAACGATAAAAAAGATTTTGACAGCTCTTCCTCTCCGTGGCACCACAATTTCCTACACCAAGGCCTCAGATTCTCTAGTTTAGGATAAACATTACTAAGGTCTCAGTATTTTGCATAGAATAAACGTTATCGGCTAGTTCTGTCTTTTGGTTATATTTGCTTCTGTGACGCCTTTGTCTGTGTTTGTTTAGTACCGTAGATAAATCAATGTGGCATCCGAATTTAGGGGATTGAATTGTTGTTATTGATGCACTGGCCTTATTTTGTGGTTCGTTTGCCATGTTTCTGCAAATTAATTGAGAGCAGAGTGGTTACTGTTTGAAGCACAAATTTTTTTAAGAAACCTTACCAGATAGGCCCCAAGCGTCCTCAACTTTTCTTGCCCTGAGTAAATGGAGCAGGTGGACAGCATCAGATTTTGAATTTTCTGTTTCCTTATGTATTTTTTCCTGATTGATTCTGACTGATAATTTTTTTAATTTTTAATTTTCATTCTTTGATATTGCATAATTGGTTTACACATGGAAGCTTTCAGACTTTTGATTTTGAATTGTGTTGTTTGTCACAGAAGAAAATGAGCAGCCGTGCTAGCAGAACTCTCTATGTTGGGAACCTGCCTGGTGATATTCGGGAGAGAGAAGTGGAAGATCTGTTTTACAAGGTGATGGTTTGTTTGTCGTAATTTCAAGTTAATTGAACAAGAATTTTAGGAACGCCTTCCAGTATATTGTTGAGTTCTTTCTTTAGGTTATTATGAATTTCAATGTATTTGTTGACCGTGTATGTAAAACATAGGCTGCTGTTTTATATTTACTTGTGATTGTACAATATAAGCTGTATATTGGGGGACCAAACGTGTGTGTTCTTTCAGTAATTTACTTAGTGGAAGTCTGAAGTTCGTTGTGTTTCATATATGGTTTTAGTAGGATGATAGATGCCACTCTTTGTTGTGTTACATTATATTCATTACGTGTCTGATTTTGAAAAGATTTATTGTGCTTTGTATTAAATTTTGCTTTAGCACTGTGATCTTATTATTTCTTTCCCTTTTGATCACAGTATGGTCCTATTGCTCACATTGACCTGAAGATCCCTCCAAGGCCTCCTGGCTATGCATTTGTTGAGGTGAGCTTAAAGATGCTTACCTTCCACTCATTTTCTTTCTTTTTTTTTTTGGAAGAAAATCAGCGGTCCATTCTAATGAGTCAATCCTCCATCGTAGTTTGAAGAGGCTCGTGATGCTGAGGATGCAATTCGTGGTCGTGATGGCTATGATTTTGATGGGCATCGGTTACGGGTATCTATTGTTTAATGTTAGTATATGTTGCATCTGTCAAATGGATGTTGTGTATTTCATTTTCTGTCGTGTGCAACTCTCAGGTGGAACTTGCGCATGGTGGGCGGGGCCGTTCATCATCTGATCGTCATAGTAGTTACAACAGTGGCCGAGGACGTGGAGTATCCAGGCGATCTGAATATCGTGGTGTGTAGTCCATTTCATGCGCTTGTTTATGCTTTATGTTATATAATATGGTGCAGACAATATGACTGAAATTTTCCTGCATGTAGTGTTAGTCACTGGATTGCCCTCTTCTGCTTCATGGCAAGACCTTAAGGTGAAATTTTTGTCTTCTAGTTTCATTCATTTTTTATGGTTGGTTTGTATTGTAGACATTCCTTTTTTTCTCCTCATTTTATTAGCCTCACCCCTTTGCATTCTGGCATGTGTCTGGTTAGTGTGTGGGTGTGTCTTCAGGTTTGTTTCCTTTGTATCTAATGATTTTTGAACTCATGCAATTTATGCAGGATCATATGCGTCGAGCAGGAGATGTTTGTTTCTCACAAGTTTTTCGTGATGGCAGTGGTAGGTGACATTGGAATATTCTTTGCTTGTAACTTTTTCCTCACAAGTGTTGTCAGAGTTGTAAAAATTTCCGAAGTTATCCGTGGTGTTGGAATTTTTTATTTTTTTGTGCCTTGTCCTCCTCTTGTCTTGTCCCTACAATAGAGGGCTTTGACAGAATTATAATGCTCTGTTTGTCTTTGTCATTATTCCCTTTAATATGAGTTTACTCTTGTTATTCTTACTTGCTTAGTATTGTTATGTCAATTCTCAAAAGTTGTGAGGAGTCATGTTTACTCTTTGGAAGCCACTGATTGCCATGTCTTTATTTAGTTTTGTGCTTTATGGATTATATTTGGAAAGATGCCTAGGTGATGTTCTCTTCAATGTGTTTTCTTTTTGTTTGCAGGCACAACTGGTATTGTGGACTACACAAACTATGATGATATGAAGCATGCAGTACGTCATCTTTCTTTAATTATGGATTAATTGGCAGTGACATTCTTCCATGTCTTTTGATGATTACTAGTGTATATTTTGTGGTTCAATCTCCAGATCAAAAAACTTGATGACTCTGAGTTTAGGAATGCATTTTCTCGGGCGTATGTTCGGGTAAGTTTCTCACTGAGTAGTCTGAACTTAATGTACTTTTTTGATGCATTATGCTTACTAAGTTATGGCAATTAGGTGAGGGAGTATGATCATAGACGTGATGGATCCCGAAGTCCTAGTCGTGGCCGATCTTATTCAAGAGGTCGGAGTGAGAGCCGAAGCCGCAGTCGCAGTCGTGGCCGAAGTTACAGTCGGAGTCGAAGTCAGAGGTAAGTTCATGTTCATCTTTTAAACACATTATAGTTAGTATGTGCATAGCTGTTGTTTGTTTGTATGGCGGACATACTGCAGCAAGTTGAAATTCTGTTGTTCAATTAAAGAATATGAGCTCTATATGCCCTTGGAGTTGTTTATTAACGTTTTAACACAACGCAGCAAGTCTCCAAAAGCCAAATCTTCACGCCATTCTCCTGATAGATCCAGATCAAGGTCTGCTTCTCGCTCACGCTCTGGATCAAAGCCTCGCTCTTTGTCAAGGTATGCTTTATTATTATTCTTTATTATGCATGTTGGGATTCTTAATCATGATAATTATACTTTTGTATGGTAATCTTGATTTGACAGATAGAAGCTTTACATTATAATTGCTTTAAGTTCCGCATAGTTTATTTCATTTAATTTGAAATTATTGGTTCTTCTCAAAGCTGCTCAAGTGTTTTTAATATATACCTTCTCCTTTGAAACATGTAATGCTCATGTAAAGGGAAACATGTGCATGCAAACATTGATTGGAGTAATTCTATCAAGTCAATTTACCTTGGGGTAAATTATATGAGATCTGATCTGGGTTGATTTGGAAGGACTCTGGCGGAGACAATCTTGTGCGCTTGCAATTTTCTGTGACATTTTCCTGAGACATGAAGAGTAAATAATTTCCACTTGTGTGGAATTTTTTATTTTGACTTCTATGCCTTATTCTCATGGGATGGGGTTACTGAAAAAGAAATCCTGGTGTCAAACTGTCTTCATTTTCTCTTTACTGTATGAACATTGCCTTTTTGTGTTTTTAGATAATGGATATGTGCTGCAAACTGGGAATTGGATATTAGGATCTTGATGGGATATTGTTCAATTGCTTGCAACTCTTATGGGTGTAGAGGTATGCTCTTTCCAGATGGGCAACTTTAGAAACCTTCATGGTATCTCTGTTCTAATGCATTTAGCATCACCAGTGTCCATGGTGCTAGATTTGGATCAAAGGAGACAATGGATTGCAATAATAAAGCTGGATTTCAGTGAATTAAATGCCATTTGGATCTGAAGTCTTGATCAATGAGCATTTGAAACAATTTCTTTGCCATTTTCTGCTTCAACAATTGCCAAGCTTTTAGGACGTGCCATCTGGATTCTCTTGGATATTTGGTGGTACAGTAGGGAAGCATGGTTCTCTCATGTCCACTGGTGTCTTAAAAATGCACTATTATTTAATAAGGTTTATTTTTCCGAAGTTAGGTATTATCTATGGATGGAAATTTATGAATTAATTCTGATATTTTGTTTTGTGTTGAGCTGCTAAAGATTTATTTTTTTTCTCTCTTTATTCCCTTTTAAATATGGTAAAATCTTGACGTGGAAGAGGCACAAGGCTCTTGGATGAAAGTTCTTAAAAGGAACGAGTGGATTTTAAATTTGGGTTGTTTCTGGAACTTTTGCAGATCACGATCAAGATCCAGATCTCCGTTGCCTTCTGTAAGTGATTTCTGTTGTTATTCAAGTTTCTTCAGCTCTATTATTGGATCCTGACCAAACTGATGTGGCTACTCATCGAGCAGGTTTTAGATATAAAATAATTATCTTTCACCAAAAAAAAAAAAAGATATAAAATAATGAATTGGAAAATGTAAAAAAGTTATAAACCTCAATAATGAACTGGAGAGTTTAAAGGTTATAAACCTAAATTCTTTTGGTAAATTAACATGTTTACGAAGTCTTGCTCATATGCTTCTTGGATAAATATCAATGCTGTTAATGGTTTTATTCGCCAAATCTCATATTTTTTGGCTGGGGTAGGGGCATTGGGAGGTTTAGAATTTGCTTGCCTAGAATTGACTTGTATCCTTTATTGGTCATTTCCGTCATTAGCTGCCTTACGAAAACTATGATTGACTGCACAGAAACAAGTGAGTAAAAGTCCCAAAAAGCGAAGTGTTAGCAGGAGCCCGAGTGGGAGCAGAAGCAGGAGCAAGAGTTTATCCAGGTCTCATTCTTCTCTACCATGTTTTTCCTTCTTTCTTTGTCCACAAGTTTTGAGGCTTTGATTATGTATTTTTCTTTTTGAACTGCTTTGTGTTTGGTACAAGTTATGATTTGATTCCTGAATGCAAATTGTCTGCACAGGTGAGGTTTGGTTATTTCATTGGATGCCCCGGACGATGGCGAAATTCCATGTTGCCTTATCTATTGTATGCGTCGCAAATTTGGAGTTCTTGATAGATGCGGATTTATGTTACTAGGGTGGTGGATGGATTTGAACAGTTTGTGTTTCTTTTATTTGAATTGAAACAAGACAATTACTTGGCTGGATTGAGATAACTAGTGAACTAGTAGACGTGATTCCACATGATGTTTGGTCCAAATAAATTAGTAACCGGAGGCATTATTATTGTTCAATTCTGTAACTGGGAATTTCTATTTTTATGTGGCTTCCCACTTTCTAATTTCGTATGCGCGTTAGATGAGGACAGGTGAAGTCAATCGGTGTTGTTCCGCCAATAATTTGAATGATCTCGGGGAATAATGCCCTTATCGAGTCTTATCGTGGGGGCTATCTGATAAGTTGGGCACATGAATTGCCATTGCCACTCACTGGGAGGGGGTGTGTGAGAGGACAAAAATCATAATGGTCCCAACTCTTGACGTTTGGTGCTCGTAGAGTCGAGCATCGATCCAGTCGAAGCTCCCACCGTCACCCATAAATGGAAAAGACTGATTCGATGATTCTCTAATTACCACTCTTTCTATTTGGTTGGCGCCGTCAGATCAAGTGAAAAGAGCCTGGGCTGCTTTCTAAACCGAACAGGTGGAGGGTTTGAATTAGTTTTTATTTAATTGATGCTTGTCGTACAACCGTTAGTTGCAACTTACCTTGGTGAAAGCATTTACTTGCAACACTCCATGTCAACTAGACTGGACGGTACTAAGTGCAGTGCATATCATCTCATCTCATCTGATAGGGGACAGGAAAATACACAACTGAACAGAGGTGCAAATTAAGTAAATAAATAGTTGAGTAAAGTTCGCAATTTATCATAAGTTAAATCAGCCAGAGCGTAAGTTTGACAAGAGTGTCAGACTAAAGCCGCCTTCTGATTCAAAACTACAACGATTGGCAGCCAAGCAATTTATCCGTCTATCTCCACCGGAGAAAACAAACAATTCTGCTCCTCCCATCTCGCAAATTCACCTGATTTGATTCTTTCTTAGAATGACAGAAACCGTATTCTCAAAGCTCTCTGACGACGTCGTGCTGAACATCTTCTTCAAACTGGAAGATGATCCCAGAAACTGGGCCCGCGTAGCTTGCGTCTGCGTCAAATTCTCTTCTCTCGTTCGCAACATCTGCTGGAAGACCAAGTGCTCCAAGTCCATTCCCGCCGTTGTCGCTGATCTCATCTCTCCGAGTTCTGGCGTTCCGCCCGGCGGCTGGTCATCTCTCCACAAGCTGTCCGTCTGCTGCCCCGGCCTCCTTCACGCTGGCGTTCTCTTGGAGAATTCTGATTTCGGCCTCGAGCGCGAGCTGGGCCCAGACTCTGATTATCAAAGCTGCAACACGAGCGCCATTCAACCGACGTCGACAACGACAGCGACCGAGGCTTGCTCCAGCAATCTAAATTCTGGTACTGATTGTTCTTGGTCACTTTTTGATGATCTTTATTACGATACTGTTTATAATAAATCCGATTCACATAATGATGATGATAGTGGTGATGGTAGCTTAGTTGTTGAGGATGTCAACAATTGTGAGGTTAAAGTGGGTCGTGAATCCGCGACTTGTAAGAAGAGGAAGATATGTAGATCATTTAGGTCTCATTTGGCATCTGGGGTTTGGAATTTGTGTCGTGAGCAGGGGAATAAATTGCTTGCGAGTAGATTCAGAGGGGATTGTTTATACATTTGTGATTGGCCTGGGTGTGTTCACATTGAAGAGAAGCGAAATTACATGCTTTTTAGAGGTATTTTTAAGAACTTTAAGCGATCTCGTGTTTGGAGAACCATTAATGATGGGAACCGGAGTAAGATTGATATCAATTGTGCATTTTGCAACTGTAAAGAGACTTGGGACTTACATTCTGCTTTTTGTTTGAGAAGGGTTTTTGGGTACCATGATGATGGCGAGCCTGTTGTCAGAGCTTATGTGTGTGAAAATGGTCATGTTTCTGGAGCCTGGACTGATTTACCATTATACACTTGATTGTGTTTTTGGATTGTCTGGTATTGTATCAGTTTCCGGCTTCTTTTGTTGTTGATTATTTGTATTTCTTTGCTTGCTTCTCTTATTATCTCTTTTAATTTTGTAATTTTATTGACCAATCAGTTATATTATTTTGAGTTTTATTAAATAAGAGTGAGATTTGTGTTTTTATAGTGTTTTGAAGGTTTCTATCTGTTCTTTTATTTACATTGCTAATAAGTTGTTGCTGGAAAAAAGTTTTGAGTGTAACAATGGATAGTTTAACCTGTTAACTAGTTTGCTCTGTGTATACATAATATTCAATACTACTATTGAATTTTTGGATTAGCTAGTGAGCTTCCATGGCCGTGCAGAAATTTTTGCAAGTTCAGATTTTTCACACGATGCTTTGAAGTTCAGTTGCCACAAGTTATAGCTTAACAAATGAAGATTTAAAAGCTGAATCAAGCAGATATTAAAATTTTGTTTTACTTTTAAACTTTTCTCTTTGTTTCCTTCTTTTGATAGTAATAGTATATGATTATTAGGACTTCTGTTTTCTGGTGGTTGAATGTAAAATAAATCGTAGCTCCAGTAAATGGCGGGGAGGGAAGATGATTCGTGGAATATGGAGGAGAAATGAATTGAGTAGATATCTATGAAAAAAGTCTGAACTTGATGCCAGTAGTGCAGTTATAGACTTGTAGAATATGATATTTGATCTCCAAGTTATATAGAATCTCTTGAATATTGGGAATTCATCTGCTGTTGTGCGATCAACCACATGAGTTATTTTGATGACCTTAACTTCTGATTACTAGGGCTTACCAACTACCAAGTAAAAAGAGTCGTTTCTAATGTAGGTTATCATGTCATAATCAGTTTTCTTGCCTTGTGTTATTGATCAGGATCTTACTAATGTGTGTACTTAATTTGTGTTCGGACTAAGCACTTCATATGTTGTGAATATGCTCATATCACCATTTGTGTTCAGACCATGCACTTCTTATATTGTGAATATGCTTTATCACCACCTTAACTTCACTGCAACATGGACTGAGTGGCTCATAGTTTTGCGTAACCATCACTTTTGTCTAGTTTCTTCCGAGAAGTGGGAAGATGTCCTTGGCTCTTCTTTTTTGATTTGGACATTTTACAACGGTCATAGCGAACTGGTAGATTTGACCAGCCGGTGTGAATCCTACTGAAAGAATTTTCCCGGAAGTATATTAAAGTAAAAATATGCTTGTGCTTGTTACAGATTGTCCCTTTCTTCTGATTCCGAAGCAAAGCTGGCAAGAAACGTTTTTTCATCCGCACCTGTAGCTGTGAATCAACTTTGCAATTATTTTTGTTGTCATTTTCACACAAAAGAATCGGTCCAAAAGTAGAGGTGTGGTTCTGGTGAGGTGCATATATATATATATATATATATATATATATATATATATATATATATATATATATATATATAACATTTTTTTTACCATCAGTAAAGGTCGTTGTGGCGTTGTCACAAGCTTTTCAAATTAAAAAATGATGATACTCAAACATCAAAAAAGCACAGGACAGCGAGTTTGGATGTCGTTTAATTGAACGTTTTGCAAAATTACATGTTATCTGATTCTTTTCGTAAAAATTTCAATTTCGTCCAGAGCAGAACTTTGCATAATTATATGTGTGTGTGTGTATAGTTATTTTAAAGTATAAGAAAGTCTAAGAAAATTATTAAACCATGTGTTTAATAGGTTTAAAGTAAAATTTATACATTTTTTCATATTTTCTCATATTTTAAAAGTTTGAATTGAAATATATATATATATAGTCTTATTTTAGTTTAAAATTTAAAATTTAATAAAATTTAAAAAAATTATTAAACCGTAAGTCTAAATTTATGTGTTTTTTTTTAATTTTATTGTATTTTAAAATTTTGAATTAAAATATTATATATATATATATATATATATATACATACACATGCGCGCGCGTTTATGCGATGGTTTAATAAATGTTGAAATGCAGAGGGAAATTTTTAAAAAAAAAAATCAATAATCATCAACATGTAAGATGACAAATCAATCCTGAAGTATTTGTACAATCTTATCAACTCGTAAATTACGAAAAAGTAAGAAAAGAATTCAAGGCAATTGCCATTTGGGAAAAACCGCAACAACGCTCCCTCAGCTGTAAAGTTTTGCGGCTATCTCTGAAGTTGAGGAGTCTACACTGCAGCCTAACCGTAAATAAAGCTTGTGTAACCATGTTGGGACAAAGGACCCTGGACAAAGAGGCATTCACTGCAGATAAATTTGTGCGTATTCAAAACGAATCTAGAAATTTAAAAAGAAAAAGAAAAAACTAGTAAACGACATAAAAGACTTGCCATTGTGTGCTTGGTTGGTTATGTGTGAATATCATTATTGCAATTTGCAAGCAATGGATAACATCAAATAATGAGGGGAATCTGAATCCTATCTTCGCACTGCAAACAAAAAGATGTGGTAAAATCCCATTATTAAAGGAATTTGCCTAAGGTACAACCTGTGGCCCAGCACTGTGATACTGTTCGACAGAGGTAAATGTTCGATGAGGTTTTACCAACTAACAGTTAGGATTGTCAATAACAGTGAACGACAAAAAAAGGAGCCTGTATGGATCATCCGGTCCCAGCACCCATTTAAAAAGTAAGAAAGAAAGATAGGTTTCAAAAGGAGCCTGAATGGATCATCTGGTCCCAGCTCTCATTTAAAAAGTAGGAAAGAAAGACAGGTTTAGCTGGGTAGTTGGTCAGACGCAGGTTTGACCTTGTGCGTACCAATTTTCAGCAGGAACAGCTTCCATTTCTGGTTCCCCGGTGTGAGAAGATACTCTGTTGGCATGGTGTTGAGACTCGTTTTCCTGTTAATAAATCTGCTTACTTATTTGGCAACATCAGGCCCAGCACTAGCAGCTGTTGAATATAGCAAACATGACTTCCCACCTGGCTTCATTTTGGTTCCGGCACCTCAGCCTATCAGGTAAACCGATTCTACTTCTTTTACTTAGCTATCTGATCTATTTCGAGTTTACAGGTGTGGCATGTTAAATAGGAATTGCATCTTGTATCTATTATAATAATATTAGTTATGAAAAGAAGAGAGAGATATATAAGATTCTCATGACAATAGGTGGAGGGAGCGGCAAATGAAGATGGAAGGACTCCTAGCATTTGGGATACGTTTGCACACGCCGGTTAGTTTTCTTCTCTTTCACGTTACGTACTGGGTGTGTAATGTTTACAACTTTACATTCTTGTTGAACCCATTAGTTTGACTTTTTGCTATATGGAGGGTGCCCCCATTTATGCATCTACTCTTAAATTTGTTGTTTCTTTTTCACTTTTACCCGTTAAGGTTGTCATTGAAATTATAGAGAACAGGAGAGAAGATGTCTGTCTTCGTCTATGAAACAACTCCTCATAATTTTTTCATTAATTTATTTAAATTTTTATCGAAGTTATATTCTAACAGTTGAGTTTTCCTCAAAATTTTCTGGGAATGTACATGGCAATGGAGACATAGCAAGCGATGGGTATCATAAGTACAAGGTGGATACATCGTTCTTAATCATGATGACTTTTCACATACAACTTTTAAGTCAAAACTCAATTACAGTTCATTCTCATTTTTGTCTATTGATACTAATTCAAATTATTATAGAATCATAACCAACCAACTGTTGGTTTATTTCACTTTATTCGCAACACATTGCATCTTGTAGCTTGATGTTTCCTTTGTAACTAAGTTCATGTGCTTTTTTGCAGGAAGATGTGAAACTCATGACGGACACAGGCTTAGACGCCTATAGATTTTCCATCTCATGGTCAAGACTAATTCCAAGTATGATCAAATATTATGGCTTTTGTCAACCAAGCAAGAATATGCAGTTTCTGACTCTTCTCTTTTCTTACAGATTATCCTGATGGATTATTTATCCTTTTTTTTTTTTCTCTTCTTTTTCTAATCAGATGGAAGGGGACCTGTCAATCCAAAGGGTTTACAATATTACAACAACCTCATAAATGAACAAATCAGCCAAGGTTAGGACCACTTTTTCATCACAAATGTTAGTAATACAATTTAAATGATATGGTTCGCATATATTTATTAAAAAAAAATGTTAACAATTTCCACTTTCCCTTTTTTCCTCTAATTTATCACTTTGTTTTGATCAAGCAGGAATTCAACCGCATGTTACATTACACCATTATGATCTTCCTCAGGCACTGGAAGATGAGTATGGAGGATGGATCAATCGAACGATTGTGTATATGTTTAACTCTATTTGGTCTTAGTTTCCCTTTTATGCTTGGTTAAATAACCAAGTCGAAAGAGAGTTAATGATAACTCTTTCCGTGCAGGCAAGACTTCACAGCTTATGAGGATGTATGCTTTAGAGAGTTCGGAGATAGGGTTTCATATTGGACTACTGTGAATGAGCCAAATGCATTTGCATTGTTAGGTTATGACATAGGAATTGCACCACCTAAACGATGTTCTCCTCCATTCAAAAACTGCTGTAGAGGCAACTCATCCACTGAACCATACATGGCAGTTCATCATGTTTTGTTAGCACATGCATCTGTTGCAAGATTGTATAAAAAGAATTATCAGGTAATAGCCAAATTTTTCTCCATCACTTGCTTCAGTATTCCATCTAGAGAGTATGACTCAGTCAATCATTTGTTCTTTTAGTTATTTATATTGAGTTCAACAAGATGGATTGGACTCCAGCATCAAACATTTATAACAATTGCCTTTGTGATGAAATTTCAAATCTTGTGGCTACAAATTACTTCTTAGGTGTCAATTTCTGCCTAGTCTAAGAAAAACAAATATTAACGGCAATGCCTGGTGATGCAGGACAAGCAGCGTGGCTACATAGGAATGAATATCTTTACATATGGGCTTCTCCCTCTGACAAACTCAACAGAAGATGCAATTGCAACTCAAAGATATAATGATTTCCTTGTTGGTTGGTATGATAAGAATTGAACATAACATTTGTCTCTATCAAGTGTTTCATTGTGGTATTCATATGCCTTGAGTTCTAGGTCATTTTTTTATTTTTTTGGGTTGGCTTCTATTCAGTGTATGTCACTCCCACTGGTATAAAGCTAATCAGCTTTTCTCAACTTTTATGGATTTTTTTCCTTTCCATTCCTAAACAATACTAAAATATCTCTGTTGTATTCTCATAGTCTTCTGCATTTTTTTCATCCCTCCAATTTTTTGTTTTAATCTTAATTAATTATTTTGTTGATATTTCAGAGGGAATTTGTTGTGTGTTAAACATCTTAACTTAGTTTCCAATATATTTCACTAGTGATCAATATTTGTGTCTCTACTGAATTTCAGGATTGTAAATCCATTAGTGTATGGAGACTATCCCAATATAATGAAGAAAAATGTGGGCTCGAGACTTCCGCTCTTCACCTATCTTGAATCCCAACAAGTCAAAGGTTCAGCTGACTTTTTAGGAGTTAACAACTATAACTCTGGTTACATCAAGGACAATCCTAGCAGTCTGCAGCAGGAACTCAGAGACTGGAATGCAGACACAGCGGCAGAGATTATTTGTATGTTCTCTACATAACATTAATTTTTGCTGAGCAGTGGACGAATTTTCCTATAGTGATTACCCATTGACAAGATTTAGGCTCTACAACCGTAGTACTTTGCCTGACCACTGTAGCTTTGGAATGAGAGCTCTAGTTGTGACATAAAAGTAGATGTTGTTTGGTAAATATGACTCTTAAAATAACAATTTTGACAAAAATAGTTTAAATAATATAAGTTTTTCATCATATAGCATTGGGTAAAACGACCTTAACTTCCAAGCTATATTGTAAGCGGTTACCAAACACTTTAAAGCATTAAAAAGCAATAATAACTGAGTTTCAGTTTTCCGATTCAGATGCATTCACGGCTTATTTTCAATTCCCACATGTTTCTCTTCATGTAGTTACTGTCTTGCTACATATTTTTCATTGCCAGAACTGGACAACTCATTTTACCAAGTAGGTAAGTCATTTTTTTATTCATTTTTTTGGCTTAATTTAGAGATTAAAACATTTGACTGATTGTGGCAGTAAATCTGGATACTGCATCAGCAAATGAGGTGGGATTGAAACACATAATTAAAGCATTTATTTAATTTACTTGAGCTAAGTTCACTATATTCCTAATTGGCTTTGTTTGACTTAGTTTCCTATAGAGCCCTGGGGTCTGCAACAAGTGCTGGAGTATTTTAAGCAAGTTTATGGCAATCCTCCTATTTACATTCATGAAAATGGTCTCTCTCTCTCTCTCTCTCTCTGATCTATCTATTATTTCAAAGATGACAAAATAACTACAATAAGTACATTCGGTATATAAGCCTGCTGGAGCTAGCTTTGCTATTAAGAATGGAAGAAAAAAACCGTAACAACATGGTCCTAAATCATCATTGAAAAATAAAATGAGGACTCCAAAGGCTCATTTTTTGCCATAGCTATATTGATAGGGCATTTACAAGGTAAAAGTTAAAACAGCAAACTGCTGAAATAACTAAATACTGCATTTTATTGATCATTAATTGTGTTAGTGAGCATCTTTCATATAAGCATGCAACAGTATGTGGTAGTGGCTAATTTTACATGAAAACGTGCCTTTGAACTGCAGGGAGCTAGCCTAAGAAATGATCAAGAATCGAACTAATAACCTTTCAACATAAACTATTCTCATGAACCATTTGTAGGTTTTGCCTCAAAAGATTTGTGCTGTGAATGGGGCATTAATATGATATGGTCAAATACTTGTTTAATTCAATTTTTATTTCCTTTTGCTTTGCTAACTCATTTTGTTTGATCATCAAATTATTTTTACCAGGTCAGAACACCCGAAGCAATTCATCATTGGAAGATATGGCCAGGGTTAAATATTTGTAAGCATATATTGGAAGTATGCTTGATGCTGTGAGGTATGCCTACTATGTGCCAATGTAGAGATTTTATTGTCATTGTAGTGGATGTTCGAGAGGGCATAAAGTAGCTTACATGCATTGGACTAAAAATATTTTAACAGAAAAGTAGTGTATTACGACCCTTGGTATTCTGGTAATATATGCTGAGCTTTTGCATAGTCCAAAATTTTCATCTGTTTACATTTTTTTCTTGAATTATCTAACTAGTTTACTTCTTGTTTTTCATTATTGAAATGATTAAAGAAATGGATCAAATACAAGAGGGTACTTTACATGGTCCTTCATGGACGTGTTCGAGTTGCTTGGTGGTTATGAATTGAGCTACGGCCTGTACTATGTCGACCGGGGTGACCCGGATCTGAAGAGATACCCTAAGCTCTCTGCACATTGGTATTCACGGTTCCTGAAGGGAAGAAGTGTGCGATCTATGGATGACGACGCTTTCAAACTTGAGAAAAATTTATCGAGTCTTTCTTATGGTCAATGCTTTCTGTAGGCTGATAATTAAGATGTACGTAAATTAATAAAGGATTGCACTGTTGTTATTATTTTCTTTTTAATTCGGTTCTGGGACGAGTAACCTTATCTACTTTAACGAACCAAACTGAATCACGATCCATAAAAGTTGGTAATAATCGATTATTCAATGAATTATTAATGCGATCTTCTTTAAAAATATGATACACATTCGGAGTCTGTACCAATGACACGACTGAGCATGCTCAACAGTAGCAATAATTTAAGAAGACCCAGTTTGGCATGGTTTCGTTGTCTTCTCTTCAGACGGCTCCAAAATTAATGGATTGTAGTGTTACGTCGTCTGTGTCTCGTCGACATCATACACAAAAGTCAAAAGAAGAGGGGCATAGGGCATAATAAAATCGATATTCGCTTCTGATCTGTTTTGGACTGCGAGTCAAAAAAGTACGCGGACAAGCTATTCAACAAATCGAACGCTTTATTCTAGGGAATCAGAAGACGTATAAAATCCAGTCGCACAGTGAAAGCGAAACATCCTGAAGCCCACGGACATTTTCGATGCCTGAAAAACACTTACGTCAAAAGAAGGCCGCGCAGTCCTCTCAACCTTCTCTCCCCAAAAGCATTTTTCTTTAAATTAACATGGGTGATTTGGTCTGACACGGCTCTGGGACTGTGACCAGTCATCTTGAGTTTTCTTCATAAGGACTAGGGAGAGCTGCAGACTACTGAACGCCTCCGCAGTCTCGTAAACAAAATAAACAACATCAACAATCACTCGCTTACTTCAGTCTGTTCACAACTTCGCACGATGTTGAGGCTCTCTTTCTTGCTAACGTATCTGCTTAGTTTGGCAACATCAGCACTTACTGCTGTTGAATATAGCAAAAATGACTTCCTACCTGGCTTTATCTTTGGTGCTGGCACTTCAGCTTATCAGGTCAACAAATAATTCTACTTTTTCTAATTAGCTATCTGGTCTTTTTGAGTTTACACTTTAGTTTGTTATTATTTATTTATTCGAGAAAAAAAAAGCCTAAAGTTAATAGACAATCATGTATCTATCATCATAAGTTATCGATAGAAGTTAAAAAAAAAAAAAAAAAAGACACATCATATTTCTCATGATATGTAACGTGTAACAGGTAGAGGGGGCAGCAGATGAAGATGGAAGGACTCCCAGCATTTGGGATACGTTTGCACATGCCGGTCAGTTTTGTTCTTCCCGATTAAATATGGGGCGTGCTTACGATTTTGCCAAACCCCTTAGTTTGCCACATATAGTTTGACTTTTGAGTTATTATTATTATTATTTTATTGTTTTATGCAAGAACTCAATCCGCCTTAGTGCATCTGAATCATCACTCCTTGTTATGATCAAGAGAGTTCATGGAAGAGATGCTTGTTTATGAGATTTTAGATATCATAGCTCCATCCTTAATAATTTTTAATTGATTTAATATATCTTCATCTTCTATCATCTGCGTTGGTTTTTTCAGGAAACGTGCATGGCACTGGAGACATAGCATGCGATCAGTATCATAAATACAAGGTGGATACATCGTGCCTTAATCGTGATGATTCTTCACATACAACTTAAGTGACATTTAATTACAGTTCATCCTCATTTTTGTCTGTTGATACTAATTGAAACGGTTATGTAACATTAACCAACCAACAGTGGTTGTTTTGTCTGTTCATGCAAAACATAGCATCTTGTAGCTGGATGATACCTGTGCGACCCCATGTACTTTTTTGTAGGAAGATGTGAAGCTCATGGCGGACACAGGCCTAGATGTCTATAGATTTTCCATCTCATGGTCAAGACTAATTCCAAGTATGATAAGATTCTGTGACTTTTCGGAACCTTATAAGAATTATGCAATTTCTGACTCGTTCTCACAGATTATCCTCATTTTCTTTCATCTCTTCTGTTCAGATGGAAGAGGACCCGTCAATCCAAAGGGTTTACAGTACTATAACAACCTCATAAATGAGCTAATCAGCTATGGTCAGTTCACTACTGACAGTGATTCAATTTCTTTGCATATATTTAAGGAAAGTACTTCCACTTTCCCTCTTTTCACCAATCTTTTGTTTTCATCAAGCAGGAATTCAACCGCATGTTACATTACACCATTTTGATCTTCCTCAGGCACTGGAAGATGAGTATGGTGGATGGATCAATCGAACCATTGTGTATATTCTCAACTCTATACAGTTTTAGCTTACCTTTGTGCTTGTTTAAAAGACCAAGTCGATAAAAGGTTTTAGGACTGTGTCTGATATCTATACTTGAATGCAGGAAAGACTTCACAGCTTATGCAGATATATGCTTCAGACAGTTCGGTGATAGGGTTTCATATTGGACTACTGTGAATGAGGCAAATGCAATGGCAATGTTAGGTTATGACATAGGAATTACACCACCTAAACGATGTTCTTCTTCATTTAACAACTGCTCTCGAGGCAACTCATCCACTGAGCCATACATGGCACTTCATCATGTCTTGTTAGCACATGCATCGGTTGCAAGATTGTATAAAAAGAAATATCTGGTAATATCCAAAAAAAATTTCAATCACCTGTTTCAGTATTCCATCTAGAGTATGATTCAGTCAATCATTTGTTCTTTCAGTTATTTACATTGAGTTCAACAAGAAGTATTTGGCTTTCAGCATCAAACATTTATATTGTCTTCGCTGTTAAATTTGAAATTTTGAGTCTACACTTTACTTTCTTAGGCATCAATTTCTGTCATTGTAATATCCCACATTGCTCGAGTATGAGAGAAGCCTAGTGCTTATAAGGAGTGATCCACACCTTCAGTGATAAGGTGTGTCTTCAAATCCGTGAGGGGTTAACCCAAAGCAGATGATATTTTTGCTAAGTTTTAAGTTAGGTAGGTCATGGCAGCCAGTCTAAGAAAAAAATGAAACAAACAATCATATGACACATGGTGGCTTGATGCAGGACAAGCAACATGGCTATATAGGTATAAACATCTTTGCATTTGGGCTTCTCCCTCTAACCAACTCAACGGAAGATGCAATTGCAACTCAAAGATACACTGATTTCTTAATTGGTTGGTATGATAAGAATCTCTATGTCTTGGGTTCTATACTCTTTCCATATATTGTCACTTTTTCCCTTAATCCAATTATTTTAAATTTCAACTGTAACTAATATTTATGTATATACTGAATTGCAGGCTTGCAAATCCATTAGTGTATGGAGACTATCCCAAAACAATGAAACAAAATGTGGGCTCAAGACTTCCAGCCTTTACTGATCGTGAATCCAAACAGATTAAAGGTTCAGCTGACTTCCTTGGATTGATACACTACTACATAGCTTACGTCAAGGACAATCCCAGCAGTCTGAATCGGGAAATCAGAGACTGGTTTGCAGACACAGCAACGGAGGTCATTTGTATGTACTCTAAATAACATTATTCTTTGCTGATAATTGGCTGAATTTTACTTGAATTGATACCTTTTTGACTCGATCAAGTTCACTGAGTCAAACACATCTGTGGCTTAGTTTCAATCTTGAATTTCCACATAGTGGTCCTCATATACTTACTGCCTTGTCATATAGTCACTGAGCCAGTATTGGGTAAACTCAATTTACCAAGTTGGCAAGTCATTTTGTTTAGGACATTTTCTGCCTAATTAAGAAACTAAAACAATTGACTGATTGTGGCAGTTAAACTGGATACTGCATCATCAAATGAGGTGGGAGTTTAAGTACATAATTAAAGAATTTGTTTAATTTACTTGAGTTAGTTTACTACGTTCCTAATTTTCTCTGATTGATGCAGTTTCCAATACAGCCCTTGGGCCTGCGAAGATTGCTGGAGTATTTTAAGCAAGTCTATGGCAATCCTCCTATGTACATTCACGAAAATGGTTCTCTCTCTCTCTCTGCTGATGGTCTTGATGACTAACTAAAACTATTAAACTCGCATATGCTGATCTTTTTCTTTAAGTGATAAAGTATTCTAAGAGGTAACAGATGAAGAATTAAATAGCTGAAATCACTAATTAATTACACTTATTTGATTGACCATTTCAATAAATCTTCTAATTTGAGTATGCAACTGGATATAGTAGTGGCTAATTGCACATGAAAACATAGCTTACAATAGTATGCATCAAGGGAGGGAAGATTAAGAGTTGAAAGCCCTACAGTCATCGGTTTTTGTGTCAAAAAATTGTTTGTGTCAAATGCGACATTAATATGATATGGTCTTAATTCTTTTTTATTCTCTAATTAGTTTTGTTTTGTCATCAAATGATTTTTAACAGGTCAGAGCACCCCACGTAGTTCATCATTGGAAGATATATCCAGGGTAAAATATTTGCATGCATACATTGGAAGTGTGCTTGATGCTGTGAGGTATGCCTATTTTGTGCCAAAGTAGAAACCTTAGTGTCTTTGTAGATGTTGCGGTGGGCAAGAAGGAACTCATCCGCATTTTGGTTCAAAATATTTTAACAGAGAGTAGTGTCTTTGTAAATGATGAGCTTTTACAAAGTCCATCATTTCATCTCTTTTTCATTTTTCTTGAAATGAAGTTATGTAATCGGTACTGTGTACGATCTAACTTCTTTACTGTTTGCCTTTTATTCTTGGAAAAAATGGAAGAAATGGATCAAATACGAGAGGGTACTTTACGTGGTCCTTCTTGGACGTATTCGAGTTGTTGGACGGCTATGATTCAAGCTACGGCCTGTACTATGTTGACCGAGATGATCCAGATTTGAAGAGATACCCTAAGCTCTCTGCACATTGGTATTCACACTTCTTGAAGGGAAGAAGCGTAAGATTAGATGAAGTCTTCACACTTGAGAAAAATTTAAATTTTTCAGGTCTTTCTTATGGCCATGACTGTCAGTAGGCTAAGATCCATCTAAATAAAGGATTGCATTTTGCTTTATGAATTGCATTTTGCTTATCTTCTTACGATCTACCCCACAGTGAGAACCAAATTTTACAATTACAGTAGCATGATGAATAAAGCTCATAAGATGTCCATTTTTGTACTTAAAAGAATTTGTAATATTTGCAGTTTTATAATTTGGGCAAATATCCACCGACTACCTACTGTTTTGCACTTTATAAAAATTATGCCAAAATTTCTGGGGCATGTTCAATATTGTTTTATAGATCCAGTCAAGCTATGGTGTCTCAGATGCACCGTATTTTTAGTTATTTACAGTACGGTCCCTCTTATTTGCTAAAAATTATGGTCACGACTAGCAATGCCTCTTATATGCTTCTATTATTTACATTTGGATCCTAGATCATAGTTTATTATCACGAAATTCTTGACATTATTATTTGTTCATATATTAATATTATTGTTAAATTAAAATTTTTATTACATATTTAAATTAATTACTGTATATTAAATAGATTAATATTATTGGTAAATTAATATATTTTTATTGCATATTTAAATTATTCATTATAGACTAAATAGTTATTATGTTGTTTCAAAAAATATATATTTTGTAATAAAATTTTTTTTACAGGTTATTATCCTTACGTTATCGTTAATTTTAACAATCAAATTAAGTCAATCGATAAAAGTATAAAAATTTTAAACAATTCAAAATTAGGTGTCGCATTTTAATATTTTTGACATTTTATTTTTCCAAAAAACAATGGGGACATCAATGTTAAAAACCAAACAAACTACATCATTACCATTGAAACAACTTCCATATTAGATCTAACGACCAACTTATGCACGGAGAAAAGGGCTGCCGTGCACCAGGTGCACAGTAGCTGGACCCTATTTGATAACACTTGTTTTAATTTTTGTTTTCAAACTTATAATGTGATATACGTTTGATGGGGCATTTTCAAAATATAATTTAGTAGAAGATGTAAAATAAAATAACGTTAGGGAGTCTAATATTTAAATTTTAATCTAAGTTTTAATGTTATATGTTATTTATTATTAGATGATGAATTTTATAATTAATAAAATTATTTAACTATTATTCAATGAAAATGTGATATCAATTAGAATTTAAATTCAAATATATATGTTGAGATACTTAACATTATTTCATCTAAAACAGAGTCCACTTGAGAGTTATCATTAACAAAACAAGTTTTTTAAAATAAAAAATAAATTTAGAATACAAGTCAAACGTATTCTAGAAAGTAAATTATAAAATATTTTATATCATAAGTTCATCCAAATTTTCTTCTTCATTTATCATTTGGTTCTCCTCCCATCACAGACGTTCTTCCTTTGTCTCTCATTCCAATATCAAAATCTTCAAAAAAAAAAAAAAGTTTTTTTTAATTTTCACTCTTTTTTTTCCATCCACAATAATTTTTCTTTTTTTTGGAGATTCATCTAACATTTTCTCTCATCTCTAAATACAGAAAATCACTCCATTCCAGCCCTTTCCAAATAATTTTTTCTTCTTATTTTTTTCCTATTTTGCATGTATTTTTTTCCCTTACCCACAGTTTGTGTTTTCTTTTAATCTTAAAAAAAATTATGAAATCATTGTTTATGTAGATTTGAACTACTATTTATAGATCTACATAAAAATATTGATTTTGTATTTTTTATTCTCTTGAAATTTCTTCTAAGTCGGAAATTGGATCTGTATCTCAAGTCTAGCATATTGGGTTCATGACCAATTGACCATATTAAAAAGGGGGACTCACAGACAATAATTTAGATAATTACAAGTGATGGGCAATTTGAATGAATCTGAAATATATTCAATATAGGGCAACTTTACTCAAAGTCTCAAATTATGACATTTTTATTATGCTAACTTATTGAAGGTATACTATATATTTTAAAATTTTATGCTAACTTGTTTATGATAAATATATTTTTATTTAAGGTGATTAAACAAATTAATGTAATATTATTTTTCCTTCTATTATCCTTATAATGACAATTATAACTTGTATGTATGGTAAAGAACTGTTTCTGAAAATAGAATTAGTAATACATACTCACTATATTTATCTTTTTCAATTGACCACTACAGGTGTATTACTATTTTTATTTTTTAAGTTCAAGATACCAAACTCCTTGGAACACCTATAACGGTAATACACCTTAAAAACAGTTCTTTTCTTTTTGTACCCTTATAATTTTTATTGTCTAGTCCTGGGAACAAACTCAATATTCAGCTTTCTACGCCAAACTTTCAGGCACAAAAAGAAATTTATAAGCGCATACAAATACCGTTGCACCATCACAGATTCACAGCTGACAAAAAATTCAGTTCCGGGCCCACATGACAGGGCAACTTTCCCAAAATATACAAAAATTAACACTAGTTTAAGCCAGTATGCCAAACTTTACAAAAGAGTTTGCATATCCAACTTCATGTCCAGACATGAGTTCAGATGCAGTTGATTAATTTTCTGGCTACCAACTTTTATAGGAATCTCTTAAGATGAGTGCCTATGCCAAAAGCTGCCTAACCCGTTGCCCATATCTGAGCCAAGAGTAGTTTGACGAAATGATCCCCAATTTGAGTCCCTAGATACGGATGGGAACGGGGATGACTGCTCCCTTTCCCATACATGAAAACTATTCGATGAGGGATTCTCAGCTTCATGTACAGTATGGCCAGATGAACTCGGAGGAAGGATATAGAAGCCACCATTTTGATCATGTTGCAGGGGTGCTGGCACCACTGCTGGCAAGCTCCTTGGACTATCAAATCTCCTAATACCAGGGACTACAGTTGTTGGCACGCCTGGTGAATTGTTGGATGACTGGCGGTGATGGAACGCATGGAGCCTTTCATGGGTCAGGGCACCGCTTCCTGGACTACGAGGAAAAACTGAGGAGACAAATGAGCTACTAGCTCTAGGACCAGACCTGCAGAAAGTAGGTGGTATGCCTGATTAGTATTCTAGGTCTACAAGCATTGATGAAACTGGAAGACACTTTTCTGTCAAATTATTGTAATTAATGAGACAAAATTATGTTCCTAAATTTGTGCAAGCTCAGTAATCCTCTGTGGTTAATAAGTGAAGTGACATTTTCAAAAGTATAACAACACGTCTCTGTAATAAATAATCGTTCTGATATAAGAAATCAAATAATTTAACCAAATTGGTGATTGAAGGAGAAAAAAATGTGAGGATTTAAAAAAGGAAGAAATGAAGAAACGAGCAGCGTTTCCTAAAGACAACTGAGGTAAAATGATTTAAAAAAAAAAAAGAAGGCATTCAAGCTCTTCGTAGCTTATGGCTTACCCATGATCAAAGACAAGTGGATGGAGGAAAGATCTTGGAATTGGTGCAGCATCAGATTCACCATGAGAAGATCTCAGTGTTGGATGTGGAATAGAAGTTGGTTCAGCAACATTCATATGGCTACCGGATATGGAGAAAGGAGGGGAATGATGGCCCCAATGGGGATATTGTGTATTAACAGCAGGAAAAGCATGGGGAGGAAAAATCTCATTTTGCCCCGCCAGGCCATTCCAGTGAAGATTTACAAGTGGATCATCAACATTATTGTTAGATCTGGAGGTGGTTAGTGGAGATGGTCCTACATACGCAACATACGAATGAGCCACAGACGATGAGAATATGGCATTGTGTCCCCGTAGGTCATGATCTACAAGGATAAGATGTTTCACTCTAGTGTTATATAGGGTCGCTCAAACATTTTTATTAAGAAAACAATATAACAAAAGGTAGCTTACATGTGGTTGATGGACGTTCCACTTCCCTGAAAGAAATAAAGCATCAACTGATGTTGTTAAGAAAGGAAAGCCACATGGTTTTGGCAAAATTTTGTATTAGTTTAATGTAATATTTTTGGTAGGTCTCTTATTGGTTGACGGCCGGTCAACTCAATTTAAAACAAATTTGTTCTGTTTCTTATTTAAAAAAAATTTTGGCAACACTGGTTGATGAAGATTCAAGAAACAAGTAAAGGCGTCAGTTTTTCTTCTTGAAGACAACCTCAAATAAAAATTAGAAAATCTTATTCTGTAAGAAAGCAAGACAAGTTGCTTAATGCAAAAGGAAAAGAGTGTTACGAAATAAGATAATAAGCAAAATCAATCCCAATTGAGAACCATCTCAAAGATAAGCTGCAATGGTTTTACAGAAGCTACTTATCCACATTCCAAAATTAAAACTGTTTCCATACTGCAGCTCAATTGTTTTGATCGTGCTGTTGCATTCTTCCAAGTTGATAAAAGATCTTGAAAATAACTGAGTATGCAACTCAAAACTTTAGCCATAAAAAATCAGGATATAAAAGAAAAGCCATGTGAAGGTCTTGCTTACTCGAATGATGAACCAAGTCGTGCAAATTCACCAAAAGGACACCAGTGAACTCTAAACGGCTGCAAATCAAAATTACAGATTATCTGAGACCCTTCACATATATCATTCTGTTTGCATTTTCAAAGCCCATAATTAGTGCTTGTTAGTAAATGACATATAGAAATGCATGAACATAACCAAAGAAAAGTATAAGACAAGAGGATAAGAGTCACCGCCAATATAGAAAATCTAATGACTTAGATCTGCTGCACATATGTCAGTGAAAAGAAACACTTCAGAGTTAGGATCAGCCTGTACCGAATGCAAAAGCAGAATAATGCATGTCTTAAACAGGGAACATAACACTAGTGGAGACGAACAAATAATTCTCTGAATTGTGTTTACCATTTCAGAATAACTTAGATCATAGAAATCCTCATCAGGAATCCAGTCCTCCATACTAAGGTCAGGGAGTGAACGTGTAGAACCATTTGCATACAACCATTGACCTTTCTCAATCCTCCGGCAGTTTGGGCATTGCATTGCTCCCTTCATGTTAAATGCTGAACCAATACAATCTGCATAATAGAGGATATATATAGTAACAAATGGGCATCACTGATAGTAATAAATGAGAAATACTAGTTAGATACATATGTACAATAGGGCATATAAATGCATCATTTGAGGAAAAACTGCAAACATCACGGTGCAAACTAAACAATTTAGCACTTTCCTGCACATTGGTCAGTACAGTAACTAAAGTAAAGCTTATCTGCATGCTGCACCAGAATACACTTTTAAGTAAAATTTTATAAATGAAATGCAGCGTCACCAATTGTCTCGACAGTGTCATAAGAATCTTTTTCCACCTATCATATCATCTCTACTTCTCTTGACCAACTTCATTTTTGACTTTTGACCTTTAACTCTATCTCAACTACCCATTATCCCTAACCTTATTGCTTCTTGAAGGTGCAGTCAGCAGTCTTCAAACACTTCACATGGACCAATTTAATTCTAATATATTTCCTCTTTCCCAACGGTCTATCCATCACATCACCCTCACTAGGATCCTTCCTCACAGGGGATTTTGCCAAAACATTTTATATGTAATAACACTTACACAATCATGATTCTGTTTCCCTCAACTGAAAAAAGGTTTCTTTGAGGCACAAACTTGTACATTAAACAAGGATAAAATTGTACAACATAATTGACGGAGCGGAGTAGCGGAAGCGGACTTGATAGGATAGGAAAAACATAAAGCAAGATTAGATGATGCTCTAATCCAAACGACTCTATAAGAGATATTTTGATATATAATCCCAGAGGAAATTATAAAAGAGAATTTTTATTGAATAATTGAAGTTATGAAAACAATAATAAGACCTCTCTATTTGTAATAGAGTAAACCTACTTTCTGAAGTTAACTTAAAAAGAAAAACTAAATTAGAATTATAATTAAAAGCCTAAAACACATACCTCAATTGACTCTTAAGTAAAATAAAAAATTGACTCTAATTAAAATAAAAAGACCTAAAATAACGTCCTACATCAATAATAGTAAACCAATGGTCAATCAATTGTGAATCGGCCAAAGTATCAAGAGCACAGAAACACACTAATGACACAAATACTTTCAAATTCCTAGCACGAACAATTGTCCATATTTACCATCAATTCATACCATTTGCAGACATGACCAGACCATTTGGAAAAAATATGAGGTCTCACAATAACATAATGAGCAACTCTTCAGAAGATCCCAATTTTACTCAAATTAATTCTCACCGATGGATACAACCAAATGTACATAAATAGAACTGCTTGACTAAGATTTCATTTCCACCCTAATTATACCAGAAGTGAACTGAAACTTCGTTAGATAGGGAATCAGAAATGAAAATGCAAGCTTTAAGATACATGCAACCATCCAAATAGTTAGAAAAATACCCAAAGGTTCCCAAAATTGAGAAACGAAATAATATAAACAAGTCCATGACTTACCCAGATGAAATTCATGTCCACATTGAAGTTTAGCTCTGGATCTGAGACCGTTATCAGATACCAAATCAAGGCAAATCGAGCACGCAACCCCAGAAGAAGGCTCCATATCATCATCGTCATGGCCGTCCTTTTGATGAGGATCATGATCAGTGGCTTTTGAGTCCACCATTGTTCTCATCTACCAATCAAAATCCAGAAATTACAATCTAGAGACAACAAATATGCAAAAGATTTTCTCTTTTCCTTGCGCCCTCTATGTCTGTCTTTGTGTGAAGGCAAAATCTATCTATCTTTTGTCTCTCCGACCTGTCAGATTACGTGGTTACATTTTTCGGACTGTCTGAAAATTAAATAAAATAATGATACATCACGTGACCATCATCATCTCAATAGTTAGTTACTGGACCGTGTGTGCGTTGCGTTTTGTTGGATTATCTATCTTTGTTGTATGTAATAATATTTTCGTAAGCATTATTGTCTATTGACCCACCGATATTGTTTACTTCTATTATAATTTTTTTTGTAATTACAGAAAACGCCCTTTTCAATCCGTTATTTTCGGTTCGTGCCCGAAAATTTTCTTACAACCCGCCTATTTTGTAAGGGGCAGGTTGATAATACTGTCATTTTCAGAATAATCGATGTCGATTATGCTATAAAAATAAGAATTTGTTATATATTTAGTAAAATTTATTTTTAAAAACAGTCATAACTCATATGTATTTGATAAATTTTACTATTAAATTACTTAAGAATATAAATTATTGGATTAGACATAATATTGAATAATATTTATTTAAATATTTATAAACATATATATATAATATTTTTTATTGTGTGCATATAATAATTGATAATTAAAATAAATATTTTATATTATTAATTTTTTATCTCAATATAGTGATTCCTAAAATAAATAATTGATAATTTTATTTTATAATTAATAAGGATAATTTTAAATTTTTATATAATATTAATATATATATATATATTAAAATTATATTCAATATAAAAGTAATTCCTAAAATTATATTTTAAAAAGTCACTCTTTCTTACTTTTCAAAATTTACTGAAATAATTTTATTAAAAGCAATAATTTTATTTAAAAAAATTATCAAATATTAAAATTAATTTTTTATTTTTTTAACTTTTTTTTGGGCATACAAATTTTTTTGCATAAAATTTATGTAATAAATGGTACCTAGCAGTGAAGTTTAGTTGTTCTTTTTGAAAATTATCAAAAGGTTGGAAGGTGAAAGAAACAAATTAACGAAGCAATAGCTTTAAAAAATCGGAGAATTTAAATTACCGGAGAAAAAATTATTCAACAAAACTACTCTGAAAATTATGGTAAGTTGGAAATTATACAACTGCAGTATTTTCAAAGTTCATTCTTAATAAAAATTTATTGAAATTAAAATCATCACATTCCATGAACCATATTTTGCCCTCTATAACCAACTTAAAAGTTAAAAGGAGGGCAAATCTACAGAGAGAGAGGAAGGGGGAAACAGGGACAACACAAATGTATTATCAACGTGGCGATAGAAAGTACGAACTTTCAACGAAAAGTTTAGATAGGACTGGGTAATTTCGGATTACGATCGAGTTTGGGTTGATCCGATTGAATTTTAAATATGTTGGATAGTCGAAAATTTCATCTGATCTTAACTCGAAATACAAACTTAATTCGGATCAGATTTTAAAAAAATTGTTAGGTCGGGTCAAAGTCAAAGTTTTAATATAAAATCTATAACACACTAAAATTTAAACACAAATCACAAAGTGACAAAGTCCATAAGAAAATTAAATTATCACTAATTCAAAATATGAAAGTAACAAAATATGAAATTAAATATATGAAAGTAACAAAACAATTAGTAATCACTAATTTAAAAATTAAATATAAAATACTATTAACATAATCCAATTAGTACGATAAATTAATTCAAATATTTATTAATTTAATTTTATGAAAATTATTTAATTCAAAATTATCATCGTAATATTTCTAATTTTTTATATAATTAATTAATTTATACAATCTAATTATCTACATCCTAAAACTAAAAGTATAATAGAATATTATTTGCATATTTATATCTTAATTCTTATTATAAAATCTTAAATTTTATGCCCACTTACCTGTAAGTATGTAACTTAAGTACTTAATGTCAACTTAACATAAATTAATTGATTGAATTAGTTAATTTTTGTTGAAATTAAATATATTGCACCACATATCATATATAACACAATATTTAATTTTAAAGTATTAATTAATTGATCTACTTAGTTTATATGCATAATCTATTAAAAAATATATTAACAATTAGCAATTAACAAAAAAAAAAATCAATACAAGAATAAAGATTTATTATTAAAATTTCTTATTTTATATTATACATATAATTATATATTACATATTATTAAACTAATTAAGTAATTATCAATTTAAAATATAATATATAATATACTAAAGTATTAACATAATCAATTTAAAATTCCTTATATATATATATATATATTTTTTTTTTTTAGGTCAACCTGATCGGATTTTCGAGTCGGATTGAGTTTGACCCGATCCGAACACAATCCGATTGGGTTTTACAATTATGATCTGATCGGATTATATCATTAACCCGATCCAATCATAACCCGAATTTCTTCGGGTCGAATCAAGTATTTTGCCACACCCTAAGTTTAGATATCTACACAATTTAAGTTGACCATTGATTAACTGATAACAATCCATATTTCACTGTAATTGTAATAATATATAAAGCTAATAACATAGATTTATTTCATACACTATCCATTCTAGAGGATGTACTAATTATTTGACAAAATAAAACTGTCTTATGTTTTGTGTTTACTAATTCGTAAATGTAGCTTAGTGCTTGATTGATTTTAGGTCTCTTCAATATTCACTATCGGCCCTGTCCAGTAAGCATGACGAGCACACTAATCACTTACCCTGCCCAAAACCACCCTGCAAAAGAATTGGTCTCTCAATTACAAATCATTGTGAATCTCCTATATAACAAGGAGGAAAAAAATTTCTATTAGTTCTCTCATATTAAACTTAAAGATATATTTTTTAAAAAATTATACTTTCAATATATTATAAGATAAAATATAATGCATTGAAGTTTATATATATATATATAGTTCATCTATGACTTTAATATGATCAAGAATCTCTCATTGAAAAAAAAAGATGTATTAAAAGTTAATAATTTGTAATAAATGTGACTTTTAAATAATAATTTTGAAAAAAAAGTAAAGATATTAAAATAAAAATAAATGCTTGTTTAGTCTATATATCTTAATTTAAATATCCATTTAGCCCTTATATTTTAATAAAAGAATATTATTAAATTTCTCCCTACTATATTCAATATATATCATTTGTTCTTTCCTCTTTTTTAATAGTCATAACCTCACTGACAGAATATTATTAAATTTCTCTCTACTATATTCAATATATATCATTTGTTCTTTCCTCTTTTTTAATAGTCATAACCTCACTGACAGCATAACTTTATAATATTACTCTTATTGTTAAATATACTTTTATTCATATTAATTATAAATTACATAAATCACATGAATAGAACTTAAAATAAAAAATAAGATAAAAAAACAAGAAATATATGTTTTGATGTGAAAAAAATTAATGTTAAAATATTTTTTTTGTACTTTTTTATTTTATAAAAAATTTCTTATGATAAATATTTTAAAATTAAATGTAAAAAAATACAATAAAATTTTTATTATTTATTTTATAATAATTTTTAATTTATCATTTAAGTTTCTTATAATAATTGTTTATATTTTTTTACCATTTTATAATATTGAGTTGTAGCAGACTTTGAATGCCTTTTTGTGGTAGAGAAAACGAAGACCCTTGTGCACTAGCTGAACTTGCTTTGATTGTCCATGTGAATTTCTCATGTTCAGGCTCAGCCAAAGAATTTTTGCCCTCAATTCAATTCTTTCAATATCATTGTTTAATTCCTTCCATTAAATAAAGAAATAACTAAAACGTTGCTTAATTTGATTTTCAAACTATTTTCAACCTTTTGATAGCAATAGGATTGACATTTTTGATATTTAGGTTATAGTTTTTATTTTTCATTTCAAATCCGAGTCCGTCTGATGAATGTATTAAAGTTAATATTGCCAAATGGTGAGTAGCAGCATTAATGACAAAGTGGAAATCAAGATATGGATATTAACTAAATTCAGAGAAAGAAAATAACATATATATTGACGAAATTCGGATTTTCCTGAATCCTGATCGCCCGACGTTTCCACATTTTTAATCATTGTTATTATTATCACTAAAAAAAAGAAAAAAAAATGCAGTTCTTGGAATCTTTAATCGATCGTTCGTTCATCAAGTGAAGAAAAACTGTAAAATATTCTACGCAAACAATGAAACAAAACGTGAATTTGAAGCCGGCATTTTGTAGTGGCTCTAACACTCACGAACCTGTTGCTTGTAATTTTCAAAAGCTGATATATAAGAAAGAGATAATTGGTGTATTTGTTATATGTGGTGTTCGAATGAATTTAGAACCATTCATAGTGCTTAATTGGATTATTGGGGATTACTATTTTACAGTCAAACCACCACATGCATATACAAACGCTTGTCGCACAAAACATGATATCATTTCATAGATCCCCCATCCCCCATCCCTTTATAATTTTATATATTGCTTTTGAAAGAAAAGTAGAAAACCCACTCACGCCTTCAATGTTAAGTGATTCCTATTCCCTGTACTTGAGAAAGTTATCAATTCCAAAGCCAAGCATTTTATGACCTTTTAACCGATGTCTATTTAATTTAATTATAAATAAATTTTGCTCTTGGTGGATCGTGGATGGTGGTCCGTGTTAGTTGAAACAAAATATCTACAGTTACAACTCTTTTCATTTTTATATTTATCGATTTAGTCCTTACTATTATTATTATTTATTTATTTAAATTATTAGAACAATATTATATATTTTAAATAATATAATATTTATTAATTAATTAAGTAAATGAATCAAAATAAATTAATTATATTATCTTACTAATTAATTAATAAAAATTAATTATGTCATTTGAGATAATTATTTAAAATAAAAAATTTAAAATATATAATATTATCTTTTAAATTAAATTATTCCACTTTAATTTGTTAAAAGCTAAGTAAGTGATTCAGATAACATATCACAAATTGCTGGACGGACGGGTTTGTAATTACCTCAGTGAAAAGACTGTATACTTTCTTAGCTTAAACCAACCAAAATTACGAGCACGGTTTCTTAAAGGTCGATTTTCCAGTTAAAATTACCTCACATCGATTTTCCCTACGGGCTTCGTCCGCTCAAATAATGAGATTGAGAGGGGTGTTTTTGTGTTTACAGAACATTTAATTTCTCTCCATAATAATGCTCTCGCACGCACACGCACCTATCTATTGCTTCGCTGTCACGCACGTCAAACAACAGGAAAATAACAAAAAAAAAGAACATCATTCACAGGTGCCGTGATGAGTTACTTTCCAGTTTCCACGTGGCGATATTTTAGACGCTGTTGTTCTCTTTATATCCTTAAATTATCGTATCGCGAAATGATATTAAGGAAAATGATTCGTGGCCAAAACCCGAAAGCCGAAACGCACTACCATTATTTTGTTAGAAATTTCATCGCCAGCTTAACCAGTGGGGGGTTCACTAATTTTAATTTTTAACTCCCCTCTATCGGGAGTTCATTTTTAATGAAGGATTCTTTATTTTCATATGTTAATAATTAAGCAAAAAATACAAATACAATAATTTCCGTTCAGATACATTGTACATATTTATTTTTATGTTATAATTAGATCTTACTTTAATAAAATTATTCAATTTACGTCTATTTAAAGGTAAAATTTATTTATTTTTTATATTACAAGATCAAAGTTAATATTTTCCAGAAATTTATGGAATATAATTTATTTAAATAATTACATTAGTTTTTAAATATCTATATAACTATAAAAAAAAAATATATGATCTTTTTCAGTAAATAAAACCGCGTATTAAAAAGTCAGACGTTGGATTAGAAAACACGTTAGCATTACGTACAGCAATATGAAGATGGAGATATGGCCATTGAAAAAGCAGGCTTCTGATTTCGTAAGATTTTGCCTTGCCTTCCCATCCATTCAACATTTCAACTAGTTATAATTTTATCTTAAAGTTTGCACTAAAGCAGCGCGTGACTGCGTTAGCATCTAATAATTAATTCATACGGCATTTTAACTAACTAGTTAAGTCATCACGATATTGGCTATCTTTCAATTGTGTCCACACATAGTGGCATATTCAGTGCTGTTCTTTACTATATTAATGTTATTTATAATTTATGGATTTACTAATTTTTTTTTTTTTTATTTTGGAAAGATAGAGTTACTATGTATGTATAAAATCTACCCGCCTAACAGTAGCGAAGTTCCTCAGAGTGTGCTAGGTTAGATTGTAGTCTGACCTAAGTATTGATATCGATTAATAATTTAACATGTGAAAAATAAATGTTACTATGCATATTGATTTCATCATTATTTATTAATAATTTAACATGTTTAAAATAAAAGTTTCAGATTGAAAGTATGAGAATTATATATTGAATAACAAATGTGTTATATAGACATTTAAAATACTTATTTAATATTGATTTATAATAAATTATTATTTAATATTGATTTATAATAAATTATCTTTGATAATAATCTGGATATTGAATATTCTTGTACTAAAATTTTTGAATTAAAATTAAAGTTTTTAGAATGTATATATATTTATAAATGACTAACTCAAAATGGAATTTACTGGCTAACTGAAGGCGAATGTATAATATATGGCAAGGCCAACTAAAAGGAAAGAAGAGGGGACCCGCGAGTGTCTTTAATGAATATGGTTGGCAGATACAACTTTGCAACAAATATATTTCACATGATTTTGGTTTCTATATCTTTCATTGATTTCACCAAATATCTTAATTTTGGGAGTCTCATATTTTTAATAATAATATCTTATTATATTAATAATGATACACATTTTAATTTTTTTATTTTAAAAATTATTTTAAATAATATGATATTTATCAATTGATTGATAAAATAATATAATTAATTAATTTAATTAATTAGTTAATATCATATTATTTAAAATAAAAATTTTAAGATATTCCGTGAGATGAGTAACAAACTCTGACGATTTAAAGAAATGACTCACACTTGGAGCTTATCCATCGAAGAATCTTTGGGAAAAAAAAAAAAAGGTGGTCGTTCGTATATTTCTCCACGCAGCTAATCACTAAGCTATGGGTCCATGAGGCAACTTTATTAGGGCACAAATTTTGCAGTGACAAGTTAACTAGTTAGCATTTGAACAGAAATAAAGTAACACCATTTTTTATGATTTTAGAGAGACCTAATATCTGAAGTGCTTTGGTAACAAACTGATAAAAATAACAGGCTGGCAATTGTTGAATAAATGATAATAAATCAAAAATAAAACTTGCCCTTTTTGGAAAGTAAAGAGCAACTTCACATTTGTCAGTGATGGGGGAGGGTTAAGGAGACAGGTGTCAGGAGGGGAGGTAGACAAATTTGGTAACAAGCATGTAACTCTTGAGTTTCTTGTCAGCTCAGGGATTATCGACGAGGTCTGTTTTAAGTTATCGAGAAATATCCGAGAAATTGACCCTTTTCTTTTCACTGTGTCAATTTGTCCTTTAAATACGTCTCAAGTGACTCGGACGGTTATTATTTTTATTTCGCATAAAACAGAGAGACAGAGCCATTGAGATGGATAGATCCTAGAAAAGCAACAACATCATCATCAATAAGTTTTTGATTGAAACTAAGAACTCATTTTCTTGAGTTTGATTTTATTTTTAATTATAGCTTCGTCGTATGAGAATTGAGAAATGAAGTTCTGCAAGAAATACCAAGAGTACATGCAAGGCCAAGAGAAAAAATTACCTGGGGTTGGTTTCAAGAAGCTCAAGAAGATTTTGAAGGTGTGCAGGAAAGACTTTCAGTCCCAGAAAAAGATTAACAATGGAGTTGTTGACACTCAAACCTGCCCTCACCAATGTCCTGGTATCTTCCATTAAAGCTGGTTCATTTTTCATTAGATTCTTAATATTTATTTATTTCATTTGACTGGAATTTTTTTATTTATTTAAATTCAAGAAATTTTTTAACAATTAAGTGATTTTATGATTTTGAGAATATTTGTCTCAATAAGCCTTGAATTTCTTATACTTTTTTTTTTTGTTTTGTTTTAAGTAGTTAATTATATATTCTCCTTAATGTGTAGTTTGTGATGGAACCTTCTTCCCCTCGCTTCTTAATGAAATGTCAGCTATTGTGGGTTGCTTTAATGAGCGTGCACAGAAACTGCTTGACCTTCATCTGGCTTCCGGGTTTTCAAGGTGCTTAATATGGTTTAAAGGCAAATTGCAGGGCACCCATGGAGCCTTAATTCAAGAAGGCAAGGACTTGGTTACCTATGCACTGATCAATGCCATTGCAATCCGAAAAATACTAAAGAAATATGATAAGGTATGTTTCTGTTTCATAATCATGCCACTTTGTCAACTACAAACAATTAGTAAACATGTGTTCTGTTTTTAATTGCGATATTTATTTATTAATCTTTTGTTTTTGGCATGCGGTGCAGGTTCATTACTCAAAGCAAGGGCAGGCCTTCAAGTCACAAGCACAGAGTATGCACATTGAAATCTTACAGTCTCCATGGCTGTGTGAACTCATGGCTTTCCATATCAATTTCAGGGAAACAAAAGTCAACACAAGGAAGGCCCCTGCTTTCTTTGAAGGGTGCTATCTTAAATTTAATGACGGCAAACCGTCGCTCTCTTGTGGGCTCTTTGATTCCGTCAAGCTTGATATTGACTTGACCTGTTCTATATGCTTGGTAAGTCAATCCTTCATTTTATTTCTCTAACTATTAAATTATGCCTAATTTGTACTGAAAAATCATAAGAAAATTGTGCAGCACTCAAATTTAAACTAACTAAAATAGCAAAAATCAAAATCATTCTACAAGCCTGTAATGTCTGAGCATATGGATACGGTGAGTTCTTGAAGCCAGGCTGATATATGTTGACACTTGTCCTGTTATGGTTTGAGGTCTAAATCTTTGAATGCTATATAAGTTTAAAGCCTGTAGAAACTAAGGTTTCGTTACCTAACTTTGAGCTTTGTTCTTTATACGTGCAATCTGGCATTCAGGGTATATAGGGGTTGAACAAAATATCAGCTTCGATTAACTTGAAAAGATAGTGGGTCTGCTTCATGATGGAAACTATTAACTATACCATGTGCTCTGGTATGGCCGTCACCAAATTTGTGCGCTTTTCTTGTAACAGGACACAGTTTTTGATCCAGTTTCCCTGACATGTGGTCATATATTCTGCTACCTGTGTGCTTGCTCTGCTGCATCAGTGACCATTGTTGATGGACTAAAGGCAGCAGAACCTAAAGAAAAATGCCCTCTGTGCAGAGAGGTAACGTTTTACCACTATATTCAGTAATCTTTTTCACCCAATTTCATGATTTTTGAATAGACGACTTTCCAGCCAGTTATCATTGCGTGGTCTCGTCTCATAAATTGAGGATTCATTTGAAATTTTGTCATGAGCATAACATGAGATATATAACCTATCAATACTTCGCCAGAAATATATAAAATTATGATGCATGTATGGAATAGCTCCTTGATCATCAAGTTAAGTGATCAACTCTCTGTTTGCTAATCTATTTTGGAATTTGATTTCAGGCAGGAGTATACGAAGGTGCTGTACACTTGGACGAGCTTAATCTTTTATTAAGTCGAAGGTTTGTACTCTTTTAAAATTGTTTCCATCCATCGTGCATTCACCTTAATTAAGATAAGTTAAGCTCGGCGCATGTCACTATTATGTTCTTTTGTTTCTTATTATATCTTTTTGCTTAAGGGAAGCGGAGCTGAGTAATTGAATTAATTGATACGCGACGCTGGTGTTTTATAATGAATGCACTCCCAACAAGTTTCTTAAATTTACTTCTCGTTAACCATGCTTAGTTTTGAACAGCTGCCAGGAGTACTGGGAGGAGCGGCTTAAGATGGAAAGAGTAGAGAGGGTTCGGCAAGCAAAGGAGCATTGGGAGTCCCAGTGTCGAGCTTTCATGGGCATCTAATTATTTGTTTATGTAATAATTTTCTCTTTTCTAGTTCCTGTTTAGGTAAAAATTAACATGGGAAAATCTTCGATTTCAGTTTTTGTTTATGATGGTCGTCATTGGGTATATATATATATATAATATTATACATGTACAATTGCTTCAGCGTACGTGTAATTAGGATGGTAATGTTTGAATATATAACTGAGACAATTAATATAAACGATCATAAATATGCTGTTTGAATACCAGAATATATATTGTAATACCCAGAATATATATTGTGTCAACTAACAAATTAATAACATGAAAACCTTAAATTGAATTGGAGAATCAATTTAGAAGATCCCTCACATATGCATGCATGCATGCATAATCTGTATCGATCGATTGCGGATGATCCGTTGTCGACTTAGACGATACGAGATTGAGTATCCACTCGAACATCAAAGGGGAGCAAGGCAGCACAATTGGATTTGGTCCATCAACTTTGTCCTTAGCCTCGAACTGATTCAACAACGCTACAAACATTACAGACGACAAACATTCGATGGGAACCACAAACTTTTGGCGTGCTTCTCCAATGTACATCACCCTGAATCCTTTGGGCGCTTTCTTCCTCTTTAACTTGAGTTTTGTCACGAGGGAGATGAGCCTTTCTCTAATTTTTAGCATAGCCATTATTGATCTGATGAGCAAACAGAGCAAAATCAAATTAAACCAGTAATTTACTTATACGGATCAATAGTACTAATCAAATTAGGTTTTCCATATGTTTGTAGGTCAAGCACATATTTTAATTAATTGTCCAATTTTTGCAACGAAATAAATCATATATAAGCAAACATTAATTAATTGACACGTAATTAAGTTGTCAAAAACTCTTTGGATATTAACTATTCCATGCAGACGGGAGACGTGCGGTAATATAATATGAATGCAAATTAAATATATCTACTAATCGAGTTCCTAATCGAGTTAGGAAGTTTCTAAAATCGAAAACCCAATTACTATGGGAATCCTGATTGCTTGAGGACGCAGTCACATCAACACAATTTGACCTCTATATATAGATACATTATGCAACTCATCGGGAGCGATAGCTTCTTCTTTTTAGCTAGCTAACTACTACTGGAGTCCATTTTGCTGCTAGTTCATTCTTGTTCAACCCACTAACCCTCCCTTTTAATTAAAATTAATTAATCATGTTCTCGACAAGAACTGTTCGTAGAAACATTAATGCAGTCATGAAGAAGTCGAGTGACCCCAAGTCCAAGGCATGCTATGGAAGGCTTGCAATTGTTGAACGTTCCGAGATAATAGCTCCGACTCCGAGAGGCTACATACCCATGTACGTTGGTGAGGAGTGCAAGAGGTACGATGTTCCGGTGGAGTATCTTAAATTCACCAAGCTTAGAGAAATGATGCTGCAATCACAAGAATATGGTTTTCTCGACTTCAAGATTGATGGTCCCATCACGCTTCCATGCACGACCGACACATTTGATCAGTTTTTGAACCAAGCAAAAACAAGAAGCATCAAGTCCGAGCAATGATTCTCTTCCTGAGATTATCTCGCTAAAGAAGGCTCCAAGGCGCCCCTTCTGTCTCGCCGCAAGCTTTCCAATCTTAGTTTTGTAATTTTTTAGAAAATTCTCCACGTCAAAAGAAGAAACCCACTGCATCCATGTTATTATTATTATTATTATTTTGTTTAATTCATTCCATGTCCAAGCAATAAAACAGCAACAAAGAACTCTTCTTATATGTTCTCGAGTTGCGAAATTCTCTCACTGATTGATTTCTTGCACGACTAAAAATCAACAGTTTCCGATGCCCTTCAACGTGAATAGTCCCAGAAATTGTCAATTTGTTTTATGTTGACTTGCTGTGTCATTAACACATTCTTACCTCTCTGGATAATGTATGTACGTTAAAAATGAAAATAAAAATTCTCATTACCCAAGCAAATGGCATCATCGAGACGACTGGAACTATTTCGTTGCTTCCACACCTGCCGTGTTTCAAACCTCAGACTTTAGTTTTACATCAGAAAATACCAAGACCTACAGTGTTGTTTGATGAATGGAGCTACTTAATTTTCCATCCAACTAATTTCACAATATGTATCTTGGATGCAAGCCTAACAGGCTCAAGACTCGTTAGCTATATGAACTCCTTGCATCCAGATGCAAAGTTCAATCACATACCAACTATGTCGCACATACAATGGTGACAATTATTACTTTACTTCAAAGAGTATGAGATCATAAAAATTCTAATCATTTTTTAGGATTAAATTTGCAGCAATAAAATAGAACATATAAGTCTATTGAAACCAGGAAGATATTTGATCATCAGAACTACATTCATTGTAAACAAACAATGGGGATGGAGGATTTTACTTCTATCCCAAAAATTACAACAAATCTGAGCTGTTCTCAACTAGACAATATCAAAGGATTTTTATCTTTACGTATGTCATATCTTTTGCATAATTTCTCCAAAGTGGCAACGGAATGCTGCATTGCATTTAGTTTTGTATCCATGAACATTGCCTGCAATGAAAGGGAAGGAAGTTAAGGTAGCCAGATTGTACCAATAACTGTAATTATAACTCAATAAACGTAAATAAGATGTCGATATATACCTGATAGTCATCTCCATATCTCTCAACCAGTCGACCGATATAGACACGCTGAATGGTGGTCAAAGGCTGCAATGGTGCTGTCTTCCCATCTTTCCGCTTCTTTCCTAGCGCAGATTTCACATCTATTAAACAAAAGAAACAGGATTCAAATCAGGCATAGAAGATCCTTGGAAGTCCAATTTCATATAAATCTGAATGATGAGAAGGTTCCAATTATTTAGAATGCCGACAGAAACTCAATAACTGAACTGAACAGCTCAATCTCAAGCTGAAAAAAAACAAGGCAATAAAATATTCACGTCTACATGTTCTCATACGTAGCCAAACTTGATTTTCCGCTGACCAAAAACACAGCTTCAATTACTGAACAGAACAACTGGTGCGCTCACCATCTTCTAAAATACCTAGTTGGAATTTCTACAATCTTAGAATGCCATTTAATTAGAACTTAGCAATATCAAGTAAATTAAGATCATATTTTTCAAGCAAGCAGCAACAACGTGAAACCACTGACACATTAGTGTTTCCATTTCAACTAAACGCAGTTAAATTTTAAAAATAAATTAGCTCATCATCATATCAAAATAGCCAACACTTAATAGCGAACACCAAGTCGAGCAATCTTAAGTCATTTGATCAGCTAACACAGAAGCATATGCAAGATTTTCAATTACTAGGGAATTAAACATTTCTTCGTACACAGAAATAAGGTAATTAAATCCAAATTAAAACTAAGATCGAAATTTTATTAAGAGAGAGAGTGATGGAGGAAACTGACCGTCTTCTTCGAGATCGCTGCCGGAATCAATGGGCTCAAATTCATCAGCGGGTTCATCGGAGGGCTGAGGCACCTGGAGGGAGTCGCTTTCGACGATGTGAGAAGTGCGAGATCGTACGCCGAGCAAGTTGGGGTTCGAGACGAGACCGAACGACTTGTAGTTCTGGATGACGCTGGCCTTATCGTCCCATCGGGGAAGTTCGTCAACGAGCGAGCGCAGCTTCGGAGGGAGAGAGAAGGCTGGCTTGAACAAGTGGGGTTTCTTCTTTGGGAGGCCCACTCGAACCTTCGTCCTCGATCTCTTGTACTTCCTTCTTGACCTTCCCATCGCGCTCTGTCTCTAGCTGGCGTTTAGGGTTTTGTTTAGGTTACAAGCGAGTGCGATGTGAATGTGCGTCGTGCGAGGAATTTGCACCGAACATAACTCAACAACATCTAAATGCCAATTTATGACCATTAAGGGGATGTTTGCTTGGAAGGAGAACAAGGGATAGGAAAGTATTTTGAAGTTTTTTCTCATTTTTAATATTTGGTTAATCAAAATTTATAGGAATTTATTTTTTGTTTGAATTTAACGTACATCATAACGTGGAATTTAGATTCTAAACTAAAGAGTAATGAATTATCTTCTATTGGAAGCCAAAACATCTAAAATTATCCCTTCACTATTTGATTAACTTGTTTAATATTATCATATACTATTTATAGTTTTATTTTATCAATTTTTAATTTTTTTAAATAATTGTTTTATATTAATAAAAGATAAAGTAATGATTTAAAATTTTTTATAAAATCAGTTTATTTATTTATTTATTTTGTAAAAATAGAAAAATATATGTATTTAATAGTAATCGAACAGTCGCATCGCCGCTATCGAAGTACTACAGTACCACCGCCGTAAATGACTTGTGGGACGTCACCACATACACCATTGGATTCGCCGGCCACCGAGAAACGACATTACATTGTCGTAAAGGTAAAAATTGAATTTAATTTCTTCAAATCTAAAAAAAAAAGATTGTTAGAAAACTTTCTAACTTTACTAGATTCAGACAAACATCAAGTATTTTGGCCAAATAAGTTACTTCAATTTATAGATCGTCAATTTTTAATCACTTTCATATAAATTTTGACATAAATAAAATTATCTTAATAAACTTTTTAAAATAGAACTTAATTATAAATATAGTTATATCATTTAAAATAGTTTTTTTATTATTATTTATTCATCTAGTATATTGAATAAATTTATTGTTTAATTTTTTAAATTACATTTATGATAAATATTGAAATTTTAACACTAAAGGATGAAATTGTCCAAATAAAAAAATAAGGTATTTCCTTTCTTTGTATAATTTTATAATAAATCAAACCTTAGAAAATAATTTTATTGTCTTTCCTCTCTTTTCTTCCACTTTCCTCTCCTATTAGTTCCTTACTTTTCTTTAAACGAAACAACACTTTAATGATGCATTTATTAATTAGGATGGACTAAAATCAGAATAAATTAAAATCAAAATAAAAAATTGGAAGTAATATGAATTGTTTGCTTAATTTATAGAATTTAAAATTAGAATGAATTATATTATGTTTACTTTGACTTAGAATCGGAATGAATATTACAAGTTATTAAAATTACCTTAATTGATTATTGCCATTATTTATTACAATAATTGTGAACTTGTTATTGATCCACGTATCTATGTGTCTATATGGATTTTGTTATAGATTAACAAGTATATGGTCGCGGGCCGCTCAAGTTCACCACCAAATTAGGCACACGGGTTCGCTTAATATAGGTACACCCAATGACTAGATGTACTTAGAAGTAGATTGCGCTCAGAAATAGACCACCCCGCATAACTAGCCAGCCGTGGTGCACTCAGTATGGGTGTGCTAAGCAATCGAGTTGTCACAAGGCGTGTGCACTTAGCAAGCTCGACCTGTTATCTAAAAGCCTCTAGCATCCTCCATATCTAAAATCCACCATGCTTATTCTTATCACAATTTTATCCTTATCCTTATCTAGATAGTTACTTGTACAAATTGAATTATATAACTTGTATGGATAACTCTAGAACTAGGAAAGTCACACTATAAATAGGAGTTAGTACCCACCATTCTAGGCATCTCCAAATCTTCAAACATCTCCAATACACCAAACATTCACACACACATATCACATAAATATGTGTAAAGCTTTCTTGTAATCTCCCTTGTGAATAATAAAATCACATATTGGCCATATTGCTCTTTTTTTCTCTCTGGCACTCTTACAAGTCTTTTTGTATATTTAACTTAAAAAGTTCATTAGACTTACTTAACAATTTTGTGCTAGAAGTTGTCTAAGTGTCGCACGGGTTACTACGCAATCACTCATCTCATGATAATGTGCTATAAAAGCTCTATTTGTCTTAACCATTTTATGAGTCTCTTACTTTTTACGTATGGCATCACTACTCTCTTTAGCAGCATCCATTAATTCATAACTTAATCTAAAAGCCATATTTTGACTTAGATGTTTTTTAAATACCCTTAGTAACCAACAAATGACGAGTTCTTTTTCTTTTGCAAATTTTATTTCAACAGGAGCTTGATAAGTCGATTCGCCTACATATCTTACTTTTAATGTTATATCCAGAGTTACTCTATATATTGCTTGCCGTAAAATAGATAGTGGATTTTTTTTCAATCTTTTGTTGAATTCTTTTCAAGCTCAATAGATAATTTGAGAAGCCAATGATTTTTTTTTTCCATGTTTTAGAATACAGTTAAACAACATGTTAATTAATCGATTACAATACATTATACCATATTTTTATATATATTTTTTGTTTTGTAATACATCGATGTGACATGAGCGCAAAAATGGTTCAAGATTATGTTTTCTTTTAATAAGAGCTAAAATCATTTATTCTGGCTTTTTTCCCCATATTGTGTAGTGGATTTTGAAAGATATTATGATTATCATTATTCAACATAATAATAATAATAATGATAATAATAATAATAATAATAATATATTAGTAGTATTATTATCCTTGTTGTTGTTATTATTATTATTACTACTAGTAGTAGTAGAGCTGGCAAAATAGGTTACCGAGTCTTGTTCGTGCTGTGTTAAATTTAGGTCAACCAAAATACGACCCATTTAATAATCATGTTAAAATATTGTGACTCCAGCCCCATACGAAAAATAAACGGATATATATATATATGTCTACCAATATTTTACACATTTACATTATAGAAGCTAGAAATCCATATAAAATGTTATAAAGGAAAAAACTGTGTATATGTTTATCATTAGAAAATAAAAATAAAAAGAGAGAATAAAATAATCTAAAAATTAATTTAAAATATAAAATATAATCGTGTCATTAGTCAGGTAAATGGGATCGACCTGGACTTGACCCATTTAATAATCGTGTCAAATTTGAATACTCATACCCATTTATTCGTATTGTATAATTGGGTCATGTCAAATGTTGTCACCTCTAACTAATAATAATAATAAATAAATAAATAATGAATGACCTATTTGTAAATATTATAAAATTTTTACATGAACCAGAATGTAAAAATAAAAAATAAACTTAATTGAGGGTAATTTTAGGGTTATAAAACTTTAATGCCTTAATGGAGTAAAATGGGGAGTTCAAGTAATGTGAACTTGATTCCTAAAAATATATGAATCTCAAATATTTCATTTTCATTCTTCATTTTATTTTAATAAATAAATATCATCAATTATTTTCATTCTGGATTTTATTTCCTTAATTCTATAAGTAAATACACCGTTAATGCAAAGAATGTGACAGAATTTGAAGTAAAGTTACCAAATACCTTTTATTTAATACAACTTACTATTTTCAAATTGTGTTATGGATTTCTAGACCTATATTCTTGTAGACTTATCTAATATTCAAGAAGTATGAAATTTTCAAATAATTATATTTTATTTAATTTTTAATTATTGTATCAATGAATGATAGAAGAGATGAGATGTGAAATTCTAAATCTTTTTTAAATTCAAGACTTCTAGTTCTATATTTACTAAAATTTCAAATTTCTCAACTTCAGATTTGTCTAGGGGTCTAGAAGTCGAGAAGTGTAGATTTAGATTTACAACAAACATTCTAACACTAAACTCATTTATCAACAATGAACGCAATAAATCCCACAAAAGAAAAAAAATGATATGTTGCATGTACATTTAAATATACTTCATCATATTTTATAAGAAAAAATTACTAAATCAAAAACACTCAATACTTATAAATTCAACACATTTATCTATATAGAGTAAGTAAACAAAATAAAACTTAAACTCCAAAAACTAGTCTTATGATAAAAATTAAAGAAAAATGCAGTTTGTTGGAAGTAAATGTGATTTTTAAATTGTTTTGGGATATGATTGTTGAAGAAAATTTGAATTTTGTGTAAAGTTTAATACAAAGATGTTGAAATTTTAGTAGAAAGAGAAATTGTTCTTGATAAAGATGAGAGGGGTACCTTAGATAAAATGCACCAAACTGTCATATAGTTTACAAACATTGTCATATTGATGCAGAATGAAAATTATTTTGTCATATACAAATAAAAACCCTGCGAATATGATATAAAGATGTAATCAAACGATGAGTGAATGTAGACATGTGTATCAATAGCATTAACATGATAATAAATTAATGGGTAAATGCTTGTTTAGTCCATATGTATTGGCCAAAATTTTTGTTTAGTTATTCTATTTTAAAAAATTACTTCAAGAAATTAATGTTGTTAAATATATTACACTCAATGTCCTTACTTTTATCCTTTTATAATAATATCCTTACAAAAATATTCTTATAGATTTAATTAATTTATCTATACAATAATTAATTAACAAATTAACCTTAAAAGTAAAATAAAAACAAATGTATTTTTATTATTATTTTACTTTTAGGATTAATTTAGTAAATTAATTTTTTTATATATAATTGTTAGCAAGATTATAATTACAAAGATATTAAACATTGCGATAAGTTAACTGGTATTAATTTATTTTAAAAAATTGGAAAACTGTTGTAAGGGTATGAAAAGTACAAGTTCATTCATACTAATAATTATTGGTTAATTTGCCAACAAATAATTATGTCTTAATTTGTTAATTAACTTTTTCCATAGATTAATTAATTAATGTCTCTAAAATTGTAGTAAGGGTATTATTGTAAAAGATAAAAAAATAAGGGTCACATATTTAAAACCAAGAGTATCTTGAGAGAATTTTTAAAAATATATGAACTAAATAAGTACTTAATCTAAAATATAAGAATTATTTGAGTATTTACTCTAAATCAATTAATGATTGGATTTTTCTTTTAACTCTTTTACCAATTTCCTACTTCATACAGCAGAATTGTTATGGTTTAATTAATTACTATCTATTATGATAACTTTTTTTACAATAGTCCAATACGTGTATTATGAGTGATTCTAGAATATTTTTGTTGTATTATACCTATTTAATACATGTATGACTTATATATTTATTTGAAAAATCTTCATTTAATTAGTAGTTAAAATCATCATATAATTATAGTCACATGCATTAACTGAATGTAGTATATAAAAAATATTCTAAACTCTATGATATATTACTATTGATGTATATGTGTTTTTTTTTTGAAAGCTGTGTTATGAGTTTGATGTTGTAATTGTTATGTGTGTTTTTGTTTATATTTTACAAAAATAAAAATAAAATAAAATTATAAAAACACCAACGGTGTTTATATTTTATAATTTTCCAATAAGATTCATACTACATTTATTATATGAATTGTGAGAAAGTAGTTACTTCAAAAATTTGTCATAAATTTTTGGGCCACCAATAACCGAACGCCAGTGATTTTTTTTTTTTTTTTTGGGGAAAGAGCCAGTGCATGTTAATAGCATAGAATTAGCTTCTTGACCAAATTAAAAAGATGCATTATTTGTTATCTGTTGTTTAAGCCATTATGTGTGTCAAGCTAATAAGAAAAACTATAAATGCACTAGTTACCAAGCTAATAAGAACTAGCTACTTTATAACTCGCTAATGGAGTTATTCGTTGCAGGTTCCATACGGAAAACCTTTTTCTACCCTCGCAAAGACTGAGGAGGGTGTTTAAATTACAATTCCAATGAACATTCCTAACGTCACAATATTTTGTATTCTTCATTTGTCGACTACAACATCAAAATTGCAAATATGCCAAAGAGTTTCCATGGCATTATTTAGAAGAAGTTTCTTTGCTGCAACTCTGAGTCAGTGAATGTGATTCTTTCATGGCGGTCCAGGTGATGCTATTCCAGAACATAAACTTCTTTTCAACCAACCATCAAGTGCAGAGGATTTGTTCTTACAGTTCTGCTGATCGGTTGGCATACTCCTGCACCAATGCCCCAAAGAGTGATGGCCTCTCAAGCAAGCTGGATGGCTTGTCAAATTCTTTCACCCATCCTGTCATGAAGAAAAAAAAAAAAGGGAAATACTCATTAGCGACAAACTTCAAGTACTACACAAAGTCATGCTCATTATTTGAGGAGTGACAACATGTGGTCTGAAACAGTTTGCTTCCAAAAATTAGTTGACAGAGTTTTAAGTAGTCGACAGATGAAAGTATCATCTTGAAGCTTCTCAGTAGACTGAGAAGGAGATTTGCAGTAAGTTTTCTTTGAACCATATAACTTGCAGTGCTCATGTTGACCTGTTAAGGGAAAGGAGAAAAAAATGAATCACAAACCTGCATCTACAACTAAAACTCTATCACAATCCATGACTGTGGGTATCCTGTGAGCAATGCTGATAATTGTACAGGCAGCAAACTCCTCCCGAATGATCCTTTGAATTGTGGCATCAGTTTGTGAATCAACAGAAGCTGTTGCCTCATCCATAAACAAGAGCCGACTGCGCTTTAGCATAACCCTCCCCAGACAAAGAAGCTGCCTTTGTCCCACGCTCCAGTTGTCACCATTATCGACCACTACAAAGTTCAATCATTTTGGCAAGTTTTAGCTGCTGAAAAGATACATGTGATTTTATTAAATCAAACTGAAAATTTAAAGAAAAGGAAGGAAGTAAGTTACCTAAAGAATCAAGTTTATCAGGTTTTGCAGCTACCACATCTTTAAGTTGGCAACGCTCAAGACTCTACAAAAATAATAATAAGTTAGCTAACGCAGCAAACAGACCCAAAAACTTTGATCATAAATGTAGGAAACACATCAGGATAAAGGTATGGCATACCTTCCAGATTTCTTCATCTGAATACTGACCAATTGGATCAATGTTGCTTCTCACAGTTCCTTCAAAAAGGACAGGCTCTTGAGGAATGATCCCAAAGCGAGACCTCAGGTCATGAAGCCCCAACATTGAAATGTCAATGCCATCAACAATGATTCTCCCTCCTGAAGGCTCCACCAGCCTAAAGAGAACTTGAATTAAAGTTGACTTTCCACTTCCTGTACGACCAACTACACCAATCTTCTCTCCCCCGTGAATGCTGAGCGTAATACCTTTGAGAACCAGAGGAGTGTTGGAGCGATATCTGACCTGTTTGCCAAAGTTTTAACGTGTTATGGTAAATAATCAGTAATTTATCCCAAGCAATATCAATTGAAGATGCCTAGATAAGTTGTAATTTAACAGCTAGTACTGAACATGATCCGTGGCTTCTCAAACAATTATGCTTATATCATTTTTCAAGAAACTGTAATAAGAAATAGTCTAAGGGAAGCTACCTGCAAGTCTATTAGGTCAACATTGCCATGAGCAGGCCAATTTGGAGGAGGAAGACGGTCTTTCATCTCCCATGCTGCTTCTGATGGAATTCTTGTAAATTGCTTTATCCTTTCAACAGAGACCATCCGGTTTTCCACAAAGCAACTCATATATATGGCCCAGAATAGCACACCATTGAGGGACAACCCATATGAGAGTGACAAACCAACATTCTCTACATTTTATTTAGATCTAGTCAGATTTTCGTAACAAAAAATGTAAAATTTCAAAGAAAGCATCATTCATTTACTGTAAAAGTCTTACAGTTTATTTGAGATTGAAATGCTAGGAAAAAAACTATAGCTAAGAAACAAAAGTTAATAGTGTGTAGAAAATATAATTTTTAAATAATAATTTAATAAAATTATTAAAGATATAATAGATTTTTCATCATACACATAAAAAATCATATCAATATAGCTTATAAGCTACAGAAGTTAGTGTTTACCAAATACTTTAGTGCTGTAACTTTTAGGATACAATTACCTAACCTCAATCTCAAACAGACCCTCAATCGCAAGGTTTTGAGCCAATCTCTTCGTGTTTCAAAGTTAAGCTTCATACATCTTTATCCTTTACATGTCTTTACCAGATTGTAAGAACAGAACATTAATAAGTACATAAGATAAAAGGATAAATATGTATGAATATAATTTTAACAGTAATGTTACAAACAATTTTGTACAAAATAATGAGGCACGAAGAGATTGGCTTAGAAGTGATAACAGGTATTATAGATAGATTACGCATCCAATGAATTATTTCCAACTGTGGAATCTTTTGCCTAGGATGTTTTGAATGGTTTAAGTTTTGATGACTCGTACTGTCAAGAGACAATGAATTAAGAGCTTGACATAGCAAATTTTCACGAGACAAGAGATGTTGCTCAATTAAAATAACAGTCAGCCTATATACATACAATTACCTGGTTTTATGATGCTGCTTGGTAACATGATCATAAACAAAGTGGCAAGGCAGAAAGTAAAACTTCCAAGTAGTTCTAGACGGAAACCCAACCACTCATTAGATCCATTGTTGTGGAAATCCATGCGTAAATTGCCATTAACTCTGTCAACATTTTCCTGATAAAATGTAGTTTGCTTTCCAAAAGCACGGATTGTCATAACACCAGATATGCTTTCTGAAAAATGATGAATAACAGGTGCTTTGGTGATTGAGTCAAGGCGAGTTAATTCTCTTGATGTTGATAAATAGTATCCCTGCAACCCAAAGAGAACAATGTTACAAATTGGAAGATCATGCAGGTTTTTTTACTAGAAAATTTACTAGCCAAAACTTTTTAGCTTTTAGATACTGGCAAAACTCTGAGGACTTTGACCACCTGTTCCAATCAAGATTTGATGCTAATTCCAAATTAGAAATTTGACAATGGTTAAAAGGAATAGTTATTGAGAGTTAGACCATTCTGAACCACTTGTCCCAATCAAGTGCTAATTCCTAAATTAGAAATTTGGCAATTGTTCAAAAGAATGGTTATTGAGAGCTAGACCATTCTGAACGAGGGATATCAGGGATATCTGCCTGGTTAGGCTCATTCAATCTGGATAATTTACAGCATCATACCAAATAGATAGATTACCCCCACCACCATCAGCCCCTGCACTGCCCGCAACACCCCCTCCCCCTCTCTCTCTTACACACACACACAGAGAGAAAAAGGCACTAAAAGAAGGTCGAAAGCCTCTATGCAGTCATATGAACTATGGATTGAGTATTGTTCTTCTGGAGGTGAAAGTGATTAATGTTTACAACACAAGTTCGAAAGAGAGCTCGTACCCGGTACCAGTAATTCGCCCAAGCAAGTGGTACTAGTAAGAAAATTGTTGGCCAAGCATATTGACATGTTATGATGAAGATGCTGAGCAGCGTGATGTACATGGAAACGGTAATGCCAACGAAGAACGGGAGGAAAAGATCAATGTTGGTTTGATCAGTTGATGCCTGAAAATAGAAATAAATCATCAGTGTAGATGCCATCGGCCATTTAATTTTTTCTCAGAAGGTGGATGACTGCCCTAAAGAAGGGTTAGATTCTGCTAGGTACTAATGACTAGCACTTTGTGAAACAAGGAATCCTACTTCAAGCTTTTTGATCTTACCCGACTTAAAATTCTTCCCGAAGGTGTAGTGTCAAAAAATGACATCGGGGCATGCAAGATGCTTTGAAGAATTTGGCTGAAAAAAATTTGGGCTGTCTTAAGTCCCACATGTGTAACAAAAAAGGCTCTCATCACTAGTATCACCATTGACAGGACTGCAGTACTTGCATAGACACTAATGAACAAAGAAGGATTAAATGACATAGAGCGATCTTCTGAAGTTTCGTATGACAGCCAATAATCACCAGCCATTTGAGACCCTTGCCATGTAACAGACAACAGCAGCACCACCACTACACCCCACCACCCATATGCCTCCGTGCAGTATAGTTTGTACACATGCAAGCCAACTTTACCAGTTTCTCTTTCCTCTTCTTTAATGAGCTTAGAATTTCCTTCATCAGAATTTGATTGTTCCACAGACTTATTCTCCCCATTTGCTTCCACAAGGTTGGAAGTGATTTGAGGAGGTTTTGATGTTTTAGGGGAATTTCCGCTAGGACTGGTTTTGCCAACTTCTACGAGTTCCATCGACGTTTCATGGGCAGCTACTAATGCTCCAAAATCCAATCCCGAATTTAGTAAAGCATTATACCTTCCTGATTGCACTATCATCCCCTCTCGCATGACCTGTAATTCAACAAAAATTTGTATAAAAATGCTGGCCTTCGTATGTCAATCAGAATTTGTGTCAAAATTTCACCAAACAAGCATTAACATGAAGAGAGAAATAAGAAGACCATACTGACCAAGATAAGATCAACATTATGCAAGAAGTCGACTTGGTGAGTCACTAGTAAAATGGTCTTGCCTTTGAGAGCTCCTCTCACACATTCCTACAAGAAGGCACTCAAAAGGTTTAGCTAGCTTTAACCATTTGCTTATTCATTTAATATTCTTGCATGCACTGTATAGAAATACTGATATAGGCAGTTAAACATAAATAAGTGAAATAACTTAATAGATTACAATACAAAAGCATAGCCTTCTGATACAAAATTCATATGAAGGTACCGAAGCCACAACAATTTAATTCATTGAACAAATCAAAACATATCCAGTAACACCACCTGAAAACACAACAGGTAGCATTCATTTGCAATAACAAGTTGCATCTAGTTTTGTGCTCAACATGAAGGAACTATTCCAACACGAGACGATGTCGATTGTTCATGTTGTCCATGACACATAACTATGTTGCTTTCAGAAGAATCTAGTAGATTTTTCACTCATCTCACATTTAGGCGCTGGACGCCAATATAAATTATTTGGTGTTCTGCTAATCATTCAAGTTGGTTTTCTCTGAACAACTCTCTGACTTCCACAGTAAATCAAAATGATTCTGATTAAAACAGCAAGTCAGCAAGAAAATAAAGTTATTTCTTTGAGTGAGTTTCCTATAGTAGAAAAATTGTAAATAATTATGTCACCTTAAATATATCTGATCCAGTATGAGCATCAACAGCACTAAAGACATCATCAAGAAGGTAGATATCACAATCCTGGTACACAGCTCTAGCAAGTTGTATCCGCTGCTTCTGTCCGCCGCTGAGATTGATGCCACGCTCTCCAATTTCAGTTTGATCCCCGTATTCCATCATTTCCAAGTCTTTCTGTAAGCAACAAACCCTAACAACTTCCCCATACTTCTCCCTGTTCATTGGCAAACCAAAGAGAATGTTTTCTTCAATGGTCCCATTTTGAATCCATGATGTTTGAGCCACATAGGCAGTCGTCCCAGAAACTTTGACCTGTTTAAGAAGCGGCATTTATTGATCAATCAACCTTTACCATATTCCATGCCCTTAATAGGATTTTGGTGTTTCAGGTATGCAGACATATATTCCTATTAGACTTGTAATCAGTACTTTCAATATTAATGAAAAAGAAAAGGGAAACTTAACAAATTGTACACCAGAATTCTTACCTTGCCAGATGTTTTGTGCATCTCACCAAGAATGGAGGCAAGGAGAGAGGACTTTCCGGATCCCACAGTCCCAACAATAGCGGTGATGTCACCTTTCTTTATTTCCAAATTTATATTTTTCAAACACTCTTCTCCATTTTCATCATCCCAGCTAAACACCCCATCTTTAACCTCCACGGCAACATTACCATCACAGCCCTCCACTCTTTCCACCGACTCATTCACCAATTCCCTACTTAACATGTACTTATCCAATCTTGCAAGAGATATCATTGCTTGTGAAAGTGAGATCATTGATTGAGGGAAGGTTCTTATGGGCTCCTGCAAGATCTTAAAGATTGTTGTTGTAGTAAACACCGTCCCAGCATCAAGTGGAACTCCCAATAAAAGTGCAGTAGCAAATGTAAGAGTTGATATGAGCACTGGTGTGCTCCACATAACAATAATATTCCCGGAGATTGAGTACATGAACTTGGTTAGCCAACCAAATTCTGATTCGCGGAATGACAGAATTCTCTTATTGAAATGATTTTCCCATGCCTGGAATTTAATCACACGCATATAATTAAGCATCTCATTTGTCGCCTTCATTCTTGAATCTCTATTTTTCATCACATTGAACTGGAACCTGTTATTTCTTTTTGTGCCCATTACAACAAATATCATTATACCAATAATTCCAACGACTGTTGTGATGACTGAGGCACCGAGGCAGTTATATAGGAGAATCAAGGCAACAGAAATTTGTAATGGCATTAGCCATATGGCATGTAGCTGTAACATCATATCAGAGAGCTGCTGTGCATCAACAGCCATATAATTCACTATTTGCCCAACTCCATGAGCCTGCCGGGCAGAGCAAGATAGCCTGAGCCCTTTTCTGTATAATGATGTTATAAGAGTGGATCTAATGAGCATTCCAAGTTTCTGTGAATTGAAGTTGAACTGGTGAGTGGTAAAAACTTCTACAAATTTTGCAACAAGGAGAATCAATACGAGGTAGTATCCTTCATTAGGAGAGCTGCTTTTCCCAGAAGTGAAATCGACAAATCTTTGAATAAGAACTGGTCCGACATACATTACACAGAGCCTAACAATTGCAAGGAATGCCGTGAATGCAACTTCCTTCCAAAAGCACCGCAACAATGTGGTTCGAACTGGGTTCTTGCATTTTTCATGTGGTTTAGGCCACTTTGATTCAAAGAGCACCGACATTCTTTCAGCTCTATGTTGTGGTGAGAGTGACGGGATTTCATCAATCTTAAGAGGGGATTTGTACCCTTTACTCAACAGGGGATTCATCCAAATCCAGAAAGCCTTAGATAGTACAGAAGCTGAAGCAAATCCACTCACAAGATCAGATTTGCTCAAAAGAGGTTCATATAATTTGGTTTTTTCATCCATTTCAGGTTCAGAATCACCGTTCACAGCAATCCCAGTTGATCCTCTTATTGCAACAAACAAAAGGACAATTGACAAAGGGAAAGACACCGTGGAAACTATGTCATCCAATTTCAAACTGGAAAACTGGGCACTTTCAGAAGAGGCCAAACGAATGATCCCGGATGCTGTAAATAAGGAAATAATGATGAAATTTGCAACCCAATAAATTCTAAGCGACAAAGGATGAGTAACAGCTTCAAACTTCTTCTCATGAACGATTAAGATAGCGATCACTGCGTGAGTTATGGCTTGAACTAACCAAAAGAGTGCATCAACCAGCTTCCATGGCCATTGGGTGCCCCCACTGAATGTTAAAATGCAAGTAACAGTAAAACAAAGTGCTAAAAGAGCAGTAACAGTGAGAGAGAGCTTGAACCGCAATGTAGTTCTGACAGGAGCTCTGTTTTTCCTGATCAAGGGCTTGCTGATGTCAGAGCTGGAGAAGCCGCTGGCTGTGAACTTAGAATAAAGCTTTTGAATTGCAAAAACAATGAGGGTAAGCAAGAACAAGAGATCAACAAATGATAACAGAGCTCTTTGAGGACATGGGGAGAGGAAAATGAATCTCAGCCAATGCAATATCAGTGAAACAGGTGTGTCCTCAGATGATTGAACCACGGAGCTTGAACATGAAAGGGATTTGATCCAACCAGATGCAGAGGACATGTTAAAAGTTTAAACAACTTTCACGTGAATACTGCTGAACAATCCTTCTAGATATATATATATATATATATATATCTCACTTCCTGAAAATATATTAGCAAAAGAAAAAGAGCTTTTAGAGAAAGAAGCAAAAGATTCTAGCAGAAAGGAAACGAAAATCAATTAAGAAACAGAAAATGCACAGTACGCAAATATGATTGCAAGTTGCAAGCATTAAACAAATAATAAAATAATAAAAAAAAAAGAAGGAAAGTGATAATGATTTAAAAAAAAAAAAGTTATCATAAGCAAAGTAATGGCGCCAGCAAAGGAGATATCGAAACTCCTTCTGCAGCTGCCATCTGCAACTAACCTGCACTGGGATGCCGGAGTACCTTTTGAGTTTTGACTACTGACCTTGACCCTTCGGCATTTTTACAGTCTTGTTTAAATCACGTGAAAGTGAAGCCAGAAAAGCTACCGGCAAACTTTGTACTGATTTTGTTACTAGATTTAATTTTTTTTCCCTTTTATTTGTTTAAATAATAGAAGATTGTTCAACTTCAAAGAAGCAGGAATCCATCCTCCTCACAATATAGAAGCAAATAATAATAATAATAATATAAAAAATCCCGACCATGTGCATATTGAAAAGAAAATCAGAGATCACAAGTTCAATCATGCTGCTCTTTTATTACTATTATTTTTTGAAAAAAGAAAAGTTCAATCATGCGAATCAAATTCTCGAAAAAGGACGCATAAACCAAGGCTCGGAGAAAAGGAAGCAAAAGAAAAAGTAAGGCAGCTTGTGAATGAATACTGGCTTGGAAAAATGAAAACCAAAAGCCCAAAGGGCAGGCATCTCTCAATTACGAGTTACCTTGCCTAAATGAATGAAACCAGAACCAGAACCAGAACCAGAAACAGAAGCCCCAAGACGAAGAGCTCTTGCCTCGGATAGCCACAACCGCTGTATCTGAATTGTATGTGTGTTTCTAGAAGAAGAGCGGTCGTCCAATCCAGCCAGCTGCTGAGACGAAGAAACTGCCAAGGGCAGACAAATAATAAAAACAGACTCAACAGGTCTAAAGACTGGAGAGAAAGACAAATGCAACACGATTCAAATGACTTGGTTGACAATCTGTACGTAAACTCTTGGAATTGAATCAACCAATTCCCGAAAATGACACGTCGAGTTTGGCCTTTTTTTTATTATTTTAAGTTTACGGCTAATTCCTATCAATAAAATAAAATAATAGTTTACAGCCAATTGACCGACTTACCCATTGATCAATAAAATTTTATTTACTCAACTAAGCGAGTCTTAAGTTGAGGTTACAATGAATTTGCTGTGAGTACCAACTACTCCTAGTAAGAAGACCACATTGCCTTGAGAGTTCGCGCGCGTGCAAGCACTCTCTTGTATTTGATGGAGTGAGCACTGAGCAGACGATATCGATGGTTTTGTGCATGCAGCGGAAAGGAGAGGAGACCCGCACATTTTACTGCTTCATTAAATATTTTATTCTTTGTCATTGCCATGTGATGTGCCCATAAGGATTTTGGATCTATAAAGAAAAAAACCACTTGCCCCAATATATATACATGATATCATTATTTGGCGGAAATACATACGTAGTTTTAATTTTTCGTCTTTGAATATCAATTTCATATGATTCGTATAATGACTAAATCTCAAGTTGAGTTGAGTTGTAATTTATGTGATATTTTATTAATAAAATTTTTTATATATTATCAATTTACTGTCTAATAAATAAATTAAAATTGAAGGTAACATTAGTTAATATCGGTGGTGTTTGGTAGAATTGTGAGAAAACATATATTCCTCAGCAGTGAGTTTATCTAATTTTCCTAGCGTTACATGTTAGGTCAATGTGACCCTTGGAAAATTTGGTAAGTCTAGCTTTGAACTATTCAAGTGGGTCCATATCGGTGTAACCGTCTTTACTGACAAAATATACAATTGTCCGCATTAAAAATTTTATATACATTATTATTATTTTTTTGTGAACTTAAAGAGAGTTTAGACGAGATAAATCGAAAATAACTTTTGCATTCGCATTGAAAATATACAGGGAAATGCATGTGTAGTTTACATGAGCTTGGAAGATGGAATACGATTTGGAAAGTTTCTTTATGTTTAGTTTTATTTGTGTAATTATTGTGTGATCTAAATTTTGAAGTGACTATTTTTTGAATACACACGTTATAATATTTTATAATTAAATCAATTTAAAAAAGTCTTAAAGTTATAAATTTTTGAATAGGTAATGTTGCTCCAATACCAAGCTTAGTTGGGTTCTAAAATTTGTTCGGTTCATAGCAACTGATCAGTGTATGCATTCGTGCGTTATTTTAATTTATAACTCCAAGTGTAGTGTCGATGATAACTCGAATTTTATTTTTTATTTTTTAAACATAACAACAAAAAGATTAATAGAAACAAAATTGGCACACTGATCAAAATAAAGCAACGAAAACAAAGTGACAAGAAGGGAAGGATTCTCAATCTCATGCAACAAGTGAACAAGATGCGGCCAAGGCGTAAGCGTCGCTCCAGCCTCTCCGTTAATTAATTATTCCACCTGTAATTTGATTGTCTCGGGTTGTTGTATCTAAATTCGCTCGTAATTTTCATATTTAAAGCAGCCATAATAGTGTCCAAATTAATCTGTCAATTCGCAGCTGTTATTATTTTAATCACGCGGCGGGTTCGTATCCAAAAGAAAAAATGTCCATCAAGGGGATTAATTAAATAATGTAAAAGGACAATGAACAACAAACAAACAAGTTAAAAACCAAAAAAAAAAAAAATCTGACGACGGATTCACTTTGTGAGAAAACAAAAGGAACACGTAGGACTGAACCAGACTTATGTATCTGCTCTTCTAGTGTGATGACATTTTTTTATTGTGGATCTGATTGTAGTTATTGTTTTCTATTTATTTTTAGTCTTTTTATTGTTAAAGTAACCATTTATGCTGTCTTTAGTGTGAAATTCGCCTTTCTTTTTTTCTCCCATTTCAATGTTATCTTTATCTACAATAATTTTGGTGGGTCATCACGGTCAAATAAATCAAACAAGCACTGCTGACTTACTGTTGATTTTGATGTAGTTTTATTTTATTGAGATTTGAGGTGGATCAATTAAAAATAAATATATTTATATTATTATGGTACACATCACATCATAATTTATATCTTTCACTTATGTTCGTATAATAATCATTAATGAGTTGAGTAACAATAATTATAATAAAAGTCACTTTAATTATACGTTGATGTGATTGATAGCGTGAATTGATCACAGATACATTTCAATAACGACGATAAAATTAAGTTTATACGGATATTTTTATAAAATATAATTATAAAATTATATATATAATTATGTAAGAGATTATTAGATCTTTAATCTAATATTAGGTTTATATATGAATAATTATTTATTATAAACTTTCATATAAAATTAAGTCTAATTAAAAAATGATCTATTAAAATTTTTGATAAATTGAGCTATAATGATAACTTTTCCTAATTTTAAGAATTATTTTTTGATTTATTTTAGTCGTTACTATAATTGAATTTTTTTTTCTTATTATTATTAAATCCTAATGTTGAATTAGTTTTTCTTTTTAAATAAGAAAAAACTTTAGTGAATAGAGTTTAATTTGTTGAACACTGCTATTAACAACAATAAGACAGTAAGAAAATAAAAATATGAGTGCTGTTTGTGATAAGCATCGCTATAACATATAAAATGATAATACTTTATTCATAATATAATACCATCATTTCTATCTTTGGATCTTCCTACTGTTTTCCTATTCTTCAAAACCCCTTCCATAATTTATTTGTTAGGTTAGAAGACCGTAGTTTAATTTTGCATTACATTGGGATTGGGATGTTTATTAGGATTCCTCTTTCGAAGCTTTCTTATCGTACGCGCCCGACGTTGCATGGTTTCGCGGCCATTTTAGTGTTGTTGATTGTAAAATGTTAATTGCCCCAGACACGCACACGCAGAACCACGAATAACTATAGCAACGACCAATTGTCAGATTCTGTTTCCTTCAGCGTTTCAAACAAAATTGGACGACTGTCATGCACTCGTAGTCTCATAGTCTATACCAATTTATGCAATTCATGTCCATCATTGTCATTTAAGAAAGTAATGTAAGGAAATCGAATCGTCACACATGACATCAGAACGATTGCAATATATACAGAAAGTTGCCAAGAAATCAAATAAGGGATTTGCTACGTTACAGATTCTGTAACGTACGCCTCGCTCAAAAATGAAAGATGGGTCCACTTGGGCCCACCTCCTATCACTTATTTTGGGTAAGGCGTACGTTACAGAATCTGTAACGTAGCCATACCCATCAAATAATTATTTGATCATCCGCAATTTTCCAGTTCCAGCCCGCTTAAAGACGTGTAGGTTATGCTTTGTAGTTTTGCAACTTTTCTTTCTTTTGAGTTTTTTTGTTTTTAGTGTTATAGACTTGTCGGTCGACGTGGGGCTTCCAAAGTTGTGATATATATACATAGGGTTTTGCTAAGTTACCAACTCTGTAACTTACAACTCACACACCAAGTATGTAAAAATAGTAACAAATGGTGGGTCTCATATAATTTTTATGTGTGTATTGTAAGTTACCAATATTGTAACTTAGCCGGACCCATATACATAATGTGTCGAGAAACAAACAAATCCAAACAATAAACTAACACAGAACATCTGTAGGTGAAATGTCCCAAAAGCTTTGCGTGGCTAATTTGGAATCACAAACTGAGCTGTCCTACGATTCAGATGAAGTGCACCAAAACAGTTTTTTTGTTCTAATTAAAGTGTACGAAATACTTTGAAAATTATGTTGTTTTCTGAAAATGATGTGGTATGTTAAATATGGCACTATAAGTATTTGTTAAAATGCCTCAAACAATATATTTTTGTTGTTTAGGCTTAATTTTATTATTATTTTACTTGAATGAATATATAAGAATGCGGACAATGGTATTATGTTGAGGGCATTTACGTGATGCCCATCGCACATAATATATCTTGTATTTTGTGTGACGGGTGCCAATCGCACTTGTGCCACAAACACAATTCCTATTTAACTTTACATAATTTTAGACAATAATTATAAGTTTATATTGATATTACTATTGTGACTAGTGGCATTAAAAATGTGCCTTCAACTTTGAAGAGCACCTCTGTCATTATACTGTAGAGATAGATATTTCTCTTATAAGTTTAAGTAACATATATTATAAATGCTATAATCTATAATTTTAAAGAACGGAAAAATTCAAAACAAATGCATAAACTGTATGGTCAAAGCTCATATACATATATATGTATGTGTCTCTAAATATTAAATTTATGTTATATTGTAATATAATTAATTTATCTTAGTAAATTCTTAATTGTAAGTATTCACTATTTAATAATAGGTAGTTGTTAAGTTACATAGTTATGTAACATACATTAACCAGATAATTGTTACCAATAACACAAAAATATAACTAATAAAAATTATATGTGTTGTTGACAATAACTATTGAATTAATGTATGTTACATAATAATGTAACTTAACATGATGCTTAATAATATTAATTTTTATTATATTAATAGGAGATTGTTAATTTTTCTCTTACTATATTTAATATATATAATTTATCTTTATGGTTTTTTTCTAAATAACTAATAACGCCCATACCATATAAATTTATAATATTACCCTTATTTTCAAATATTTTTTTATTCATATTTATTTTAAATTACATAAATTGCATGAATAAAAATTAAAATAAAAAAATCAATTATTAAAATAATAAATATATGCTTTGATGTAAAAAACTGATAATAAAATATTTATCTCGTACTTTTTATTTTATAAATATTTTTTATAATAAATATATAAGAAAATTATTATAAAATAAATAAAAAATTTGGTGTGCTTGTTACATTTAATTTTAAAATATTTATTATAAGAAAATATATATAAAATAAAAAATATAAGAAAAATATTTTATATTAATTTTTTATAATAAAATATATATTTTAAAATTTTATTCATGTAATTTATTTAATTTATAATAAATAAAATAAACATATGTTTAAAAATAAAAATAATATTATAAATTCATGTTATCAATAAAATTATTAACATAAATGATACATTTCAATGACAAACCTCCTTATATTAATAGTCAAAGCATGCGTGGAAAATATAATACATGCATGTGCCGTATGGTCATAAACGATGGCGGACTTGATTGCTCCTTCCGTTTAATAAACAGAACAATGGGAAGAAAAACTTATAAAGATCTAAGAACTGAAACTTACACCAGCTGTCAGTTAGCAAGACGTCACCATTTGAAGCAACTTTTTTCCTTGTTTGTCTGATCGTCAATAATGGTTTAAAGATCTAAATACGTCACCATTGGAAGCAACTGTTTTCAGTGTCCGTCTGCTTGTCAATAATTGTATGCAGTAAAAATATTTCTCCTCCAGAGAAAATAAAAAAAATGATTTGTGAGGTGACGTGACGCGTCTGATTCAAAAAAAAAGACTCGCCTTAGCACGATGTAGCAAAGTTTTTGTTTTATTTTGTTAATTTCGCGGGATTTGTGCATTGCCATAGACTTTCCCCCCTAGACACGTTCGTGAATCCCATAAGATCATTTAGTGCATTATTAAAACTTTTAAAATCAAATTTGAATATTTACCAATTACTTAAATCAATAGGAGCGCTAGCAATGGGCTATTGTCTCCGTCGCCAGTTCCCCTTTTTGGGTCACGTGTTTCGTTATTTTGATTTCTCTGTAATTTGAAATTAATAATAAAATATAACTTTTCTTTTAATTTAATTTAATTTAAATATTATTATCATTATGCTGACAGAATTTACCTTAATATCCTCATCCTCTCTCTCTCTCCCTCCCCACTTTTTTTTTTCTTCTTTTTCTCCTGCAACTTCTTCTTCAATTTCTCAATCAAGTTTCCTTTTTGGCCTGCGAAAATTAAGGACAGTGACTGGATGATTTAGCAGAGAACATTTTGCATTAGACTCACCGGAAATTCAATCCCCAATTGGGTCAACTGCCTTCTTTTAAAATATTCTATTTTAAAAATAAATAACCAAATTATTCTAATCATGTAAATACGACTGTACACCCAAAAAAATTTCAAATCAGAATTTTTTTATTTTTCCAAGCTTGCAAAAAAATAAAAAAATTGGTGAAAAAATTGAAGAAGAAGTTGCAGTGGGCAGGATAAAAAAAAAAACTTGGGAAGAGGGTGAGGATATTAAGGTAAATTTGCTTATCATAAAGATAATTATATTAAAATAAAATTAAAAGTCACCGATATTTTATTGTTAATTTAAAATTACTTATAAATCAAAATAATGAGACACGTGGCAAGAGTGTAAACTAACAATTATCGGCTTGTTGCTAACATTCCTCAACTTTATAATTTCGGGTTAAGATGTTTTGTTAATCTAAATTGAGCTGAATTATTGAGTAATGTTATAAATTTTAAATTTTTTTATTTCAAATAATCATCTTAAATAATGTAATATTTATTAATTAATTAGTAAAATAATATAACTAATTTACTTTAATTTTATTAATCAACTGATGAATATCATATTATTTGAAATAATTATTTAAAATATATAATATTATTATAAATTAATGTATTAATTAATAATAAAAAAATTAAAACCTACTTGTACAGTATTATTATATGCCATATATAACATAAAATCATCAAAAGCTCCGCATAACAAGAAAGGATCATAATCCATTAATATCGTGCACTCGCAATAAAATATCATTTCCACATTGCAGATGAAGAGTCCAAAAACTATTATCACACGACGAGGTGGCAATGTGTGCGTACAACAGATTGTGTGTTTGCGCGTGTCTGTGGCAGATAATAAAAATTATTTAATAGCTTGGCAAATATGGCAAAACGGATTGAATTGTTTGCGCCTGAGCCTGACACTAACAATTAGCACTGTTTTGAGTAAGCGAAAGTAAAGCATTTTAAACTTTTTTTAAGGATACAGTTATATTTGAACATCATCAAAATATTATTAGGATTAAAATAATATTTTTATACTATATTATTATTATTTTTATTATAACACACAAAACAATAACATTATTTATATTATAATATTATTACTTCTGTCACGATTATATTTTATTGATGACAAAACATCATTTCTCCTTTTTTAATTCATAAACCACGTACATGAGACCCAACCAAAGAAGGCCATTGCTTCTTATTCTACCATGTGAATGAATACAATGGGTCGGTGGGCCTCTTGTTGGTGTCGAAAAGTCCTCTCTTCTACAAATTGAATGCCTTTCGTAGTCGAAACCCGCCTGCTTTTAAGTTTTAACCAACAAGAAAAAGCGGTGATATTCCCCTCACATTCTGTGCAGAAAGTAAGAATCATGATCCACATTTTATGAGAGCGGGGATTAGCCCTGTTGGTCGCCAGCTCCCCAAAGTTTAAGTTTGGGAGTTTGGGTTCCAATTCCGAACAGCTTCTTTTAATTAATTTATGGGCGGAACTATTATTCTTTTAAGTTTTTAAGAAATTTGCGAGTAATTTATAAGTGTCAATAATATTATAGACTGTATAACAATTTGTATGGATTAGATTCTGGGTTGTATATATTGGCAGTAATGCATTTAAAAAAAAAAAAAACTCTACTTCTTAAGTAGTACTAGTATTTTAACATCCTTCATCCTAATTAAAGTAGTATTTGCCATCCCTAAGTACATCAAAACTCTATTTTAACTATAATATTTTTTGTAGACTGTAATTAAAAAAATTATTTTAAATTTTTGTATTAATTACAAATATAATTTAAATAAGCTAATTTATGTGTAGACTAATAATATTCTAATATTATTAATATATAAAAATATTTTTTAAATGTAAATTATTACTTTTATTTTACTAATATATTTGTATGTATAATAAATATTAAAAATAAACCTCTGGTTTAAATTGATTTCAGGGGTAGTAAAATATAACTCATGTATTAATAATATTAAATTTATTTTATATAATATTAAAAATGATTTAAATTTTTATGTATTTAGTTTGATATTATATTATTATTATTATAAAACATTGGATTTAGTTTTTTTGGAGCTAATACAGCCATAGGATATTATAGCCAAAACAGAGTCTTTGTGTTCCTTATTAAAAATTCAAATTGTGAGGATGTATGCATCCTTTCCCCATAAAATTAATAATTTCATATCATCTAACATTCATCCTTCATTTATCTGTATTTTAATAGTTAAAAAATTTGTGTATAAAATTATGTTCATTTCAACACGCGTCGCGCGCGCGCACACACACACACACAAACATATATATATTGAATTAATTCCTTCCCACTATTTATTTATATAGTACTTTAAATTTTTATATATACGTTTATAAAAGCAAAAATATTATTTTGGTTTAAAAGAAATAGGTGATATCAATACCAACAGAGAAAATAAAACCACACCTCCGAGAGGGTTTTATGAGTAATTTAGGGCGGCGCCATCAGCAATTCTGACTCAACTCAGTATATAGAAATTGATCTGGGCCTGTATAAACCCAAATATTTCAGCCAGTTTGTCATTGAGTAGAATAACTATATCACTCCTCCAATATCCTCTGAAAATCCGTCTTTCATGTTTACACTTTTACCCTCAAATAAAATTACATTAGAGGACAAGTATAAAATAAATTCATTTTACTTCGTACTTCCAGCGAACTTTTAACACCTCACCTAGCTGTTGTTTTAGCGTAAAGATAAAACAAGGAAAAGAATTTTAGAGTAGTTTCCCAAAATTAATCATTGCACTATTGTTTTAATAGTCTTCCTAACCATTTGAAATGTATAATCAATGATTCATTTTCCATGATCATCGATACCCCATATGTATAAAAGTTATTTCTTCTTTGAAGCCACGGACATTGGCATTGTTAAGTTAAACTCATGAAAAGTTTGAACCATTAATAAAGTTTAACAAGGCAGCAACTAAAAGAAAATGAGTAGGGAAACAAAAATATAAAAGAAAGATAAGATACGCGAGATTTGAGAACTGAGAGTACAAATAAAATTAAAGATGTAGACTAGAGATGGGATTTTTGGCAAAATAACAAATAGGGTTATTTGTGGAAATTAATAGGTGTTAATAGAAATGCTATGAAATTTTAAATTATGTCATGGGGTTATGTTTAAATGAGGGGCTTTAATGTAGTAATATAGGGGTGCCAGTAGTCTCACTCTTTGCCCTGCCACCAGGCAAGTAAGCCATGCACGCAGGCTCTCCTCTTGTTGGGCCGAACCATATGGCAAAGCCTATCTTAAACTCAACTAAGACAGCGCACCAAAACTGCTATACACGATCATTTAACACCATCAGATTGAGTCCTCCCACGTGTCTCCAAACCTCGATTCAAAACCCACCAATCAAAACTCAAACACGCACAATAACAACTGCCACCAATCGTCCGAGTCATCGTACCGTATAAAATAGAAATATCTAGATGGTGGAGAAAGTACTAGAAGTAGGAGAGACGCTTCACGCTTAAGCAAAAGTCATAACATTAACACGCTTGCTTTCTCGTTACTTGACAAAATCACAGGCTGTCGCAACTCTCTCTAGGGTTTTACTGTTCTCTTTCCATTTCGAGACAATATGAGGTAAGCCCTTTCTCTCTCGCTGGTTATATTCGATTCCTGATCATCCGTCACTCGATTCCACTGGTTCACGCTCACGTCATGTCGTACTCTTTAATGTACTACCTAAGTAATCTCTGTATTGTTTATTTTACTAATACTTGGTTTGGTTTATGGTGAAATGATACGATAAAATGTTTTGTTTTACTTTCCTGTAACAATGCCTTTTGCAGAAGATCCTACTGCGGTCAGGGTTTTTCAGATTATCAGTGTAACATAAAGTTTTAGACTCCCTTTCTTATCCAAATGAAAATGAAAAAGAAGAAGAAAAAGAAAAATATTGGCTTCAGTTAAGACAACTTATTGCCACATAATATGTTATTTAATTAAACATTATATCCAGTATGTGTATTGAAATACAAATAATTTTTTAAGAAGGTCGGGGGTGTGGGGTTAGGCTGTCCCTGGAAATATGATAGATCTGGTAATATCTTACACTGCCAATTGATTGATATGAAAATTAAATCTCTGCAAAACCTAGGCTGAAATAATTTTTGGTAGCATTCCAAAAATTACAGAGCTGGGTATATATATGGACCTTCTGAATTTATTCATACTTTTATGGTTGTCTGCAAATCCATCGTTATATTTTGTTGCTGCTGTTTTGTCACCTAATGCCATTGAGTTGTTTTATGCCTGAGGTCAAACCTTGTATTTGAATAGGATTTTGTTGAGGGGTGTGTATATGGTGGTGTCTCTGGATTTTCGCATTTGCTTTAGTTCATTTTCTCTAAATTTGCTTCAAATTTTGTAGCCGTGTTCCTGAGGTGAAGTGGGCCCAGAGGCAAGATAAGGTATTTATAACTGTGCAATTACCTGACGCAAAAAATGCAAAGGTCAATCTTGAGCCAGAGGGAGTGTTCTCCTTCTCTGCTAGTGCTGGTGCTGAAAACCACCTTTATGAGCTCAAGCTGGAGCTCTTTGATAAGGTCAACGTGGAGGTAAGATGCTGTACCTTTTATGCATTGATGGTTATGTGTTTAGGTGTGTGAATGGTTAGATGATGAGAGTCGAGCATTTTTCTCACTTAAGGAAAAACTTAGTAACCTGAATTAAGACAACTAGATTTGTAACCTTAATGTGATAATTCATTGCACTGAGGTGTATAGTTAATTTGATAATGTTTCCACCTTTGTTTCTACTCCTTGGTCCCGGGTAATTGGTCAGTATGGATCAGTTTCATCTTTACCAAGCTATGTGTCTGTGCATGCATCCTATTACTTGGATTTATTATTATCTTCAAAGTACATTTTCAACGTCTTTGGTTATATTTATTTTAAAAGTAAGGAGGCAGGCAGAGCTCAAATATAATTTTTATCCCCTATCTCCCGAGGAGTCAGACTTGGTGGCTATCCCAAAAGGGAGGCTAAAAGCCATTCAGCTGCATTGCTGTGGGCGTTTTCAAGGTCTTATTATATTGTATTTAATACTTTTATTTCCTTTTGCTTTAGGAAAGCAAAATTAATGTAGGTGTAAGGAGCATATTCTGCATATTGGAGAAGGCACAAAAGGGATGGTGGAAGAAATTACTGCATGGAGATGGCAAGACACCACATTATGTCAAAGTTGATTGGGACAAATGGGTGGATGAAGATGAGGATAATGGTATTATGAACTTTCTGTTTTGTTGATGAGTTATCCTTGGTTCAGGTTTTATAATACATTTATGCTTTTTTTTTTTTTTTTTTTAAGAAAAGAAATCAATTTTGGTTCTTTGATCAGGTGCAGGTGATTTGGATCTTGGGGGGATGGACTTTTCGGTATGATTATGATGGCACATAATAAACAAGTTTCTTTTGAAACTTTTGCTAGGAATCTTTGCTTTTACTGATTCTTGATGCTGTTTGCAGAATTTTGGGGGCATGGGTGGCATGGAAGGCATGGGAGGCCTGGGAGGCATGGGAGGCATGGGAGCCATGGGAGGCCTGGGAGGCATGGGAGCCATGGGAGGCCTGGGTGATGATGGGATGGGTGACTTTGAAGACAGTGATGATGAAGGTGAAATGCCACTGATCTTTCGTTACTTATCTGCCTTATTCTCCCTTATTTTCTATGAGAGATCTTGAGTTTCAGTTTGTTTCTTTCATTAACCACCTCATTAATTATAGGCTCTTTCTAGTGATAGTGAGTAGTGACAATTGAGCCGTTAAGAAGTATATTATATGCCCTTGCATTCAGAGTAAATTACAATTACTGGGGTCTTTGATGTTGGCAGTTTTCATTGGCAACTGAATCAGTGGCCTTACTGGTCTCCAGTTAGGAATATATATGTGTGTGTGTGTGTGTGTGTGTGTGTATAACTGAATATGTTTATTGAATATCAATGATCTTTTATGAATTATATAAAGTTGGAATTATGATTATTTGCCCTTGCCCAATGACAGGCTTTATTTTTCCAACTTAGCTTTAGCTGCTTATTATTAAATGTTTTGTTGATTTCCTGGTTTTATCAGCTTTTAATTTGGCTGTCCTTATCTTTTTCCTTTGCATTCTTCTGTTGATGTAGAAGTGGCAAAGCCGCAACAAGAAGCTGGCAAGGCAGGAGATACTAAGCAAGAAGAGGAAGGTGCGGACAAGAGTGATGCTGGCAATACTGAAGGGAAAACAGAAGCTGCTCAAAGCACATAATATTGTGGTTGTTCCAAATGCCAAATTCACTCGAGCTATAGTTGCTGGATGGGATAAATCTTTTCAGTTTTTGTGCGGGATTGATGTGTGTGTTTTCTTCCCTAACCAAGTGAAGTTAAAAAAATTTCTTATAGATGCAACATTATAGCCCGAAAACTCTTTTAACTTGGATTAGGATGTTGTATTGTTAGTCTGTTTCATGGAAAGATAATTTGGAAAGTGAGCTTGGCGAGCTCGTTTATCCCGTGGTTGAGAGTAATCATCAGTTTGTCTTGTAGACAGAGAACAGTCATTATTACTCCCGGCATCTATCTTTCAAATTTAATTACTATTTGAGCTTGTTTATCTTCTGGATTTTCCTTGTTTCTGTGTGGGATTCGCTGATGAGGGAGAAGTGGATCATACGGTATTACTGTAACCCGGCGGAACAAACCTGCTTACATAATAAAGCTTTGCTGCCTTTGGAGTTTGGTCTGTGTTTCTGCACCAATCACGTTTGAAGCTTACAAATCACATGAGCTTCCTTGACAAATGTGTTCAGCCTGTGACTTCATCTTCGGTCGCAGGCTGCTCTTCGGAATTGAAAATGCTTAGGAGATGAATAGGACGGAATGGAAATTAAGGAGGGAAAATAAAACGGGGAAAAATATTAGTCTTAATTTTATAATTTTATTTGTTTATTTTGATAGGGATTCATTTTCTTCTTTTTTCCTTTTCTCTTTCCTCCTCTGTTTCCTCATTTTTTTTTTATTTCTTCAAACGAATCGTTTTATGCTAGTTCCGTCTCACGATGGACACTGGTCAGGAACATTACGACAAGTAAGAAATATTATGATGTACATATGAGATGGTCAATGTATAAATATATATATGTGTGTGTATATATATATATATGATGGTCAAATTTTAATATGACGTATAAAATAAAATTCTTCCCCGTGTAATCAGGTTTTAGCAAGAGAATTGATTGTGTATTAAACTTCATTAATCATACCAAGTAATTATTTTTATAAATTAATTTATAGTAATAACATGTATTCTGAATATGAAAAAAATTATTTTGTGTTCGGATAAATTAGTAGTAATTGAGGTGGCGAAAGACAAGATTACATAATATGACAAATTTTTTTTCCTAATTTGGTTGGTATTACTTGGTATGATTAATAATCATGTCGTGTCACTGTGTTTTTATTGGATCACCTGTGTAATCCTGTCGTATCAACATGTTTACCAATTTATGAGGCCATTTATCAATTTATCATGTCATAGTCGTGATAGTCGCGTTAATAGAGTTGTTTCGTTGTCTAGTAATCATGTTGTAATTTTATCAAATATGGAAATGACATGTTTATTAACCGTATTGTAATTGTGTTATAATAACTCTTTTACGAATCAGGTATATTCATTTGTCCAAAAAAAAATTTGTTACTATTATTAAATAAATCATATTCGTATTTTCTTAAATTTGACATAATTAATACCTAAATAATAAGAATATTATTATTTTTTATATGATTATTTTTTTTGCCCCTCTTTTTACACAATTAAACATACCATCTTCTATGAGGTCACTTTTCAAAATTTTGGATAATCTGACAACAATGTTACGTTAAAATTTAGTTCAACACCAAAAAAAAAAAAAGCGCCAAAACCTCTTCTGCTAAAAATCTTGCAGGAAAAGTATGTGAACATTTTACAAGTCATGGAAAATCAAGAGAATACATAATTCCAGCAACTCTGGCTCAACAAAACCAAGCAAAACTACCTGTCTGCATCAAGTGATGGAGCATCTTCTCCCATCTGGCCAGATAACTGTTCCAATACTGAGTATATTACATCTCTCATAGGATGCAAGCTATCTGATACAGAGAAAGCATGTACCTTATTTTCAATTTCTATCCAACTAACAGCTTCTTCTTTCTTGAACTGTCTCTCATTTATAAGTTGTCTGGCTTTCTCCACCAATCTTCCTTTCCCAAGAGCGGAATATATACTTGAAAGCAGCCCATAGGCTGCAGAGGACTGAGGATCCCAATCAATAAGTTGTTCAACTATTTTCCTTCCCACCTCTATATTTCCGTGGATCCTACATACACCATGTAAGGCATTCCAAAGATAACTGTCATGCTTGTAAGGCATCTTCTTGAGCTGATTCATTAACTGGTCAAAACATCCAGCTTGGTCCAAGAGTTCAATTAAGCATGCGTAATGTTCTTGATTGGGAACAATGCCAAGATCATGTGTCATAGACTCAAAATACATAAGCCCTTCCTGCATTAGACCTGAATGTCTACATGCATTAAGAATGACAGCCAAAGTAATCTTATCTGGCTTCACACTTGATCTAACCATGTCATGAAATAAACTAATTGCTTGTTCATCATAACCATGCTGGGTTAAAGCAGAAATCATTGTGTTCCACAGCATTGGATTTTCCTTATTATCAGTAAGATCAAACACCTGCCTGCCATCATTTAGACTACCACATTTTGAATACATGTCAATGAGAGAACTCATAACTATTGTATTGGATCGAAAATTTGTTCTTATCAGAAAGCCGTGTACTTGTTTCCCATGCTTAAGTGAAACTACGCTAGCACAAGCACAAAGACAACTACTAAATGCATGTTGATTAGGTCTAATGGGAAGAAGCATCATCCTTGTAAATAATTCAAGCGCCTTTTGACCTAAACCATTTCTAGTGTACCCAGCAATCAAAGTTGTCCACGAAACCAGGTTCTTCTCGGGCATTTCATTGAATAACTTAGTAGCTGATTCCATATCCCCCAATTTAGCATAACCTGAAACCAAAGTTGTCCAAGTAAGAACATCCCTCACTTCTGTCTCATCAAACAGCCTCCTAGCATCACTCATCTCTCCACACTTGGCATATGCATCAATAATTGAACTTGAAATCACCATATTCGATAAAAACCCAATAACCAAAACCTGCCCATGAACCTGCCTGGTGAGCTTTAACTCCTCCATTTTTACACAACTAGTCAAAATACCACCAAAACTGAACTCATTGCATGTAATTGAAAACCTCCTCAGCACTTTATAAAACTTTAAACCCTCCTCAACAGCCCCGCTACGTGCATACCCTACAATCATCGTATTCCATGAAACAACATCCCTCTCCAACATTTTATCAAACAACTTTCTAGCAGGCTTCATCATGCCTAAATTCGCATAACCAGAAAGCATATTATTATAACTGAATAAATTTTTAACAGGAATTTTATCGAATACCTTGCGCGCATCCACATCACTGCCACATTTGAAGTACATATTGATCAAATGGTTTGATAAAAACGTTGTGGGTGTTTTGCGTTGGGTTAGCTTCAAATGGAGATGGACCCATTTGCCTAATTTCAGAGATTTTGATTTAGCACATTGTTGTAAGATAAAAGCTAGCGTTTCTGCGGGCAAGCGAAGGCCTCTTTGAGCTAATAAATCAAGTGAAGAGATGGCCTCAGAGAGCTGGCCTTTAGAGATGAGACTCAGAAAGGACTGAATGAGGCAGTTATTGGTCAGATTCTTCCTATTTATGCCACGTGGCGAGAAATTAGAGGGCATTGACAGCTCCGGCGAGCATCGCCGCCAGCTAGTGAAGACCGGTGACTGTAATATATATATAATTTGAACAGAAAGAGAATGAACAATAAAGACGTGTGAAGTGAAAGCAGTTATTTTTTTTGGATGGCTGACGTGGAAAAAAAAGGGGAAAGATAAAAAACTGCCATGAGACTTGGCTATACAAAACCCTAATAAACTCACACACAAAAGGAAAGGCGGGAGCAACAAATGGAAGAAGAAGGCACAGAGATGGAGCTGGAAGCGGAAGAATCTCAATCTCAACCTCAATCCGAGAACTGTGACGATGTAAACTCAATAAAGAGATTTGGGCTCAAAAACTCAATTCAAACCAACTTCGGCGACGACTATGTTTTTGAAATCGTTCCTAAGTACTGCTTCTCACTTTCCCTGTCTTCTTGTCAAAAAAAAAAAGTGAAAAAGAAAAAAAATTGATTTTTTTATAAACTTTTATTTCTCAATTGCTCGGAATTTGATGTTTATTATTGATTCTTGGTCAAGGAATGACTGGTCATTAATGGCGGTGTCGCTGTCAACAAATGCAGTGAAACTGTACTCACCAGTGACCGGTCAGTACTCTGGAGAGTGCAAGGGTCATTCTTCAACTATAAACCAAATATCTTTCTCAGGTCCGTCGACCCCACATGTTCTGCATTCCTGCTCTTCTGATTGCACCATTAGAGCTTGGGACACTAGATCATTCCATGAGGTTTTGTGTGCTCACAAATATGCTGTTTTAATATTCTTCTTATTTTGTGCTTCTTTTATTTTTCTTAATTTTTAGTATTTTTTTAATCTATTACAAATCTTGCAGGTGTGGAGTGTATCTGCTGGTTCTTCTCAGGAGATCTTCTGTTTTTCTTTTGGAGGATCAACTGATAATCTTCTTGCTGCTGGATGTGGTTCACAGGTTGGAACACATTGAAGTTTTAACTAGAGAATCCTTGATGGGCTACCAAGTTCATATAATTTTACAATTCTTTCTTTTTATTCATTTATCTAAATATATTTAAATAATTTGATCCAGATACATTTCTGGGACTGGAGGTACAATAAGCAAGTTGCTTGTTTGGAGGAGTCTCATGTTGAAGATGTCACTCAGGTTTTGTTATGATGCCTGTTCAACATTTATTTATTTATTTTGTTTATTTTCATGTTTAACCTTGTGTGAAGTCTGATGTTTAACTTTTGCCAAATCATATACTTAAAATTATAGTTGGACTGTAAAAATTATTCATGTGACCACATCTTGAAGTTTTAGTGGATTGAAATGGAGCTGCAAATCACTAATAGATCGAATTAAATATTAGATTATAAGTTGAGGTATTCACGAGTAATTTTACAATAAAGGGATCCCTTATTTTAATAAAGTAAGGCATAAACTAAAAGATGAAAAACACACACTACAACATTATGTATTTTATTCGTCTATTGAGATTTGTATTTTTTTTAATAGTATTAAAGTTGAGAACAATTAAAAGACAGAAAGACACAAATTTCAATACACTGTCGGATAAAATATTTTTTTTTTTAGTTTATCTCTAGTTTTAATATGGTCAAGGATTCTTGATTGAAAAATTATTATATATATAATACTACTTTTTAACTTTAAATGCTTGCCATTGGATTTAGTGGATCCGAAATTAAGTCAACTTTTTAAGTTAAAATTTTAAGTTAAGGAACCCCCATATATTTCTTTCAAATGTACTTTGTACTAAACTCTAGAAAATGAGTACAGCTTAGAAATGCAGTAGCTTTCTGTGTGCAAATGAAACAAACCAATGGTTATGTTCTTTTATGGTGTACAAGTTGGCATCACATACCCAAGCTTAAGCCAGTGAATACTGTTGGATTTTTTATTTAGTGATCTTCTTAATGTTTATGCTGTCTGTTTATGAATTGATGTCACAGCTGAAATTTATTCCTTCCTTGACGTATTCATCACAAAAGCATTTTTTTCTCCTCATTTTAATAATGTCATGATTGATTACAGGTTCACTTTGTGCCTAACCATCAGAATAAGCTTGTTTCTGCTTCGGTGGATGGATTGATATGTACATTTGATACCAGTGGAGATATTAATGATGATGATCATCTGGAATCTGTAAGTGAAGATCTGTATTAAGAGAATGAATTATTCATAATTAAATATCCTGTGTGGTTGCATTTGTAGCGTGTAATTGGTATTTTTCTTTTTTTGGGTGGGGTGGGGGGTGTTAATTAAAGAAAGGTGGATTGATTGACGGAAGCAAATGCTTTATCTATAGTACATCAAACTAACTAGCCATTATTTGGTGCAAAGAGAAATTGTCATGTCTTTGAAGGTAGTTACTTTCCATTAATTCATTTTATGAGCTTCTGAGGCATATTCTTCTCTTGGAAATACTAGAAATCATTTCTTGATTGGATAGGTAAGATTATAGGCGCATGTTAGAGTAACTATATTTACCTGTGGCTGTCAAAGAGATCCAAGATGGGAATTCCATGTTTGTCTGAAGTGACTTTGAATTGATTGCACAGCAGGGATGAACTTCTGGTTTTGTCAGTGTGATTTTCTTCTGTTGTGTATGTGTGTTAATTGCCTTTTAGAATGTGCTAAGAAATGTCTCACATTAATTGCTTTTTCCGTATGTTAATGGTCTTTCTCTTCCTTTTGCATTCTGCTTACAGAGGAGTGAATATGTTATGCACGCTGTTTCTTGTTTAAAAGTCTTATTGTAGAAATTTTGTTGGACTTAATTGTTGCAATCATAGGTGATCAATGTGGGAACTTCAGTTGGGAAAGTGGGCTTTTTTGGGGAAACAAATAAACACCTCTGGTGTTTGACACACATTGAAACCTTGAGGTATCATTCTTCTCAAGTGACTGTTGTAAGTTTTTTCACTCTGTTACCTTCATGTATGACCAACTTTGACACTAAAGTGTGTGGACTTTGCTAATATTCCACCTTCACATATCTTATACTTGAATTTGCTAATACTTGTAGTATCTGGGACTGGAAGGACGGGCAGAATGTAGCTAGCTTTGAGAATGCTCGTTCGTTAGCCTCCGACTGTTGGACACTGGATGATGTAAGTCTTATCCACTCGAAAGATTCTTACTCATCTTGCTAGATAAGTGAAAGAAAAGAATTGTTCATGTACAGAAACTTTTTGCTTTTCTTCAGTTACCATGCATCCAATCCAATCCCGCCCCAAATTAATCTTCTACCAAAGTTGGTGCAAGGGTGATTTGAACCTTATCTTCTTGCTTCTTACTACTATAAGAAGTTAGACCAACTGTGATGTCTCTATGGCAGATGCACAGAAATTTGTTTTTCTGGTATTGTCATCACTCAGGTGGATTGTGCTTTATTCAATAAATATATCGAATGAGCAAATAGCCTTTGCAAGATTTGGCTTTGGAGAATACTGAATACCCTTGAAGACAGTTTGCATACTTGATCAAAGTTTGCATACTTGATCAAAGTTTGCATTCCTGTGAAATTAACTCGTTACCATCACTAACAGAAAATCTGAAAGAAGCAAGGCTCAAATTAAATTTGATCTTGAAGAAAAGTCCCAAGTAAGGGGGCCAAATATCTGTGACTGTAACAGAACTGTGAATATAGAAATGGTATAGGGAATAAGAGACATCTGAATTGGTGTCTAAGCTGGAAATTATGTGGATGCGGAAATGTTGCTTGTATTAATGGTCTTTTGACATAAGAAAGTGACAATATTTTGGAGTTTGCACTGCACTATCAATTTCTCTTTACCAATTATCTAATTTTGGCAGGTTGATTATTTTGTTGATTGCCACAGTCCTGGCGAGGGTGACAATTTGTGGGTTATTGGAGGCACTGGTGCTGGTACAATGGGTTATTTCCCTGTAAATTATAGAGGAGCAGCAACAATAGGACCTGCAGAAGCAGTTCTTGGAGGTGGCCACACAGCCATTGTTCGTAGTGTGTCACCTATGCCAAGCATGCAGGGAAGGCCTGTCCAAAGCCATGGAATTTTTGGCTGGACAGGGGGTGAGGATGGCCGCTTGTGCTGTTGGTTGTCTGATGATTCGTCCGAGATAAATCGCTCGTGGATCTCTAGTTCAATGGTTATGAGATCACCGAAGACGCACAAGAAAAATAGGCACAATCCATACTGACGACCCAAAATTTATGGAAAGATTGTTGAATTTTGATTCCATGGAATTTTTGGCTGGACAGGTAGTGAGGATGGCTGCACGTGCTGTTGGTTGTCTTATGATTCGTCTGAGAGAAATCACTCGTGGATCTCTAGTGCAACGGTTATGAGATCACCAAAGACGCACAAGAAAAATAGGCATAATACCGACGACCAAAACTTTATGGAAAGACTGTTGAATTTTGATTCCTTTTCTTAGTTTAAAAGATAAAATTACCTGCCCCATGTGTTGTATGAATCATTTGTACCAGTTTGTATCCTTGAGACGTTTTATTTATGAAAAAAAGAAAGAAAAACAACGAAGGAATGAAAACTGTACTTTATGCCAAGGACTTCACAAACGGTCAACGAAGACAGGTTTAAAGAAAATTGGACTCTGTAATTGCTGTTGCATCTGTGCATTTTGCCAAGGGGATTGAAAGAGAGAAGCCACAAGTCACAATCTACCAACTGCTTTAATATTATTGGCATACAGGGGACATTTTCACCAAATAACTGAATAACCAAAGGTGACCCACGGATGTATATAGCAGAGTTTTCTAAAATTAACTGGATGAACAAGCCTTGACAGTTTCAAATGACAATGAAAAACCATATATTGAAGAAGACATGAAAACCAAAAGCACAAGCTTAATTTAGCTGTGATACAACCCTACATACATTTGGTAATGACAATTCAACAAATTCAACTTCACTACTCCAAAGGTATTAACTTATGTGAATTAAAAACAGAAAATTCACAGAAGATGGGCAACAAAATGCCTTAGAAAATAACAAGCCGGCCCTCTGGTTTTTAGTAACAGACTATCCTCGACCTCGCCCTCCACCTGACATTAAATTCAAAAATGTAAGCTGGCAATAACTGTAGATTTGCTGCAAGCTAGGATGTCTACAAAATGGAAACAAAAAATAATTTGTTGAAACACAGTACTCTGGCGTTCTTGGTAATTGTGAACCCATAAAGACAAGGAACTGTGATTAACTTTATAAGTCATGCATCAAAATCATACTATAAACTCCTCACTCTTTCAGCATTTTAGTGAAGTGTTACCTCTGCTACCACCAGGCTTTCCACCAGACCCACCCCTGCCTCGGCCTCCAGCCGTTCCCTTAGCACCACCATCATCCAGACCACGCCCAATGCCTTTTGCTTGCCTTCCACCGGCACCATCCTCTCTGCCTCTTCCTCTGCCACGACCGACCCCAGGCGGCTTACGATCTGAATAAGCCCAAAGTTTCCAAATTTATTTGGTTGCAGAGCTCAAAGAGATTATGCGAAGTACAAATAAATTACTTAGGTGCACATAATAAATAAGAAAAAAAGGGAAGCTGAGTACTTGAATAGCAACAAGTAATAGAATTCAACTAAATTCTTGCAAGTTCCTGGATGCACAATACTTGGAAGTAAATTTTCCTACTAGATAACAAGGAAACGTAACAAAAAACAGAGAGAAGAGGAAAAGGAGAGTAAAGCGTACCTGAGCGACTCTTGGTTTCTTCCTGAACTTTGTCAATCACCTGAACTTGAAGCAACAGCACATAATTAATAAGGTGTACCAGAAACAAAGCAATCAATAAGAACATGAAAGTCCAAAATATTTGAATTCAGTTCCCTGCCAAAAAAAATACTTCATGAAATTTCAGTGAAACAACGGAACTAGTTCTGGAGATCTGTGAACTAAGAGAACCATTACCAACTATAATTATTCAAGCACCATTTAACTGTGTTTTATGCTGATTTTGAGACAATTACATCATGTTTTATTTCATATTTTGGTCAAATATTACGAAGGTACTTTTGGGCAGGTGGAAAACATTTCAACAGGAAAATAAAAACAATGTATCAACCCATCATCTAGATAGAACAATTATTTCATTGCTGGTTGATTTTTTAGTACATGAACTTAACCAACTTGCTTCAGGGAAAAGAAGCCTCCGTTGAATGAACCAAAAAGAAAAGGAGCATCCACCAAAACAAAGATAAACAACTAAATGAATGGATATACCATATACCTCATCAGGAACTCGAAGATACTTGATTGTGTTCCCACGGATATAGCATTCAGGCATTCTCCAAAATCTATCTCCATCCTATATAACATTCCAATTAAACCTACTCGTGAACTTGTAAGCCAACAATCTTTATATAATCAAACAAAACACACTCTAAAATATATAAGTATAGTTAGAAAAATAAAAGCATACAATACCTTAGATGTACAGATGACTTCACGAAGATGGATGTTCATCCAAGTGTCGCAATTGACCAAATGTCCATTGTAAGTCTCCCCATTTTTCAGTTCTACTAACTATAACAACACAAAATCATCAAAAATTATGATTGTACAACACAACCCCCAAAAAAAAAAATAAATAAAAGTGACACAATTTTCATTGGAAAGAATATAGACCAAAGCGGTTTTTTCCAGATAAAATAAAAGAACCAGGATGAATCCCTTACCATAGGATGGCCTTGTGCAGTTTTAAGTAGAGAAAGGGGAAGCTACAAAGAGGGATAAAAACAAAAGTTAATTAGATAGTTAAATGGAATAGTCAGGGAAATTCATGAATAGAATATAAACCAGAAACAACCTCAACACCTCAATGGTTGCCTGAGAAAATATAACTTTGCTTTTGAGACTTCTATTGCATTAATAATATTTTAGTTTTTGCAAAGCCCATACAACACAAAAAGATAAGCCAAAAGCGCCGCCACAACCCCCCCCCCCCCTCCCCAAAAAAAAAAAAAAGTAGATACAATACAATGAATTTACAATACATAGTTTTCGTTTTTATATTTTCTGGGCAACCAAACAGCGGGGCAAAAATAGTTGAAATAACTTACCATGTTTTCTAGGGCACGAGAAAAATAAACCCCGCAAAGAAAAAGAAACCTGCAAGCAAAGTCAAAATTCAGAACGATTACGAAACGGCTACCAAAAAAGCTTTCGAATATCACACAAAAGTAAGTAAGTGTATTACGCTTTCAACTACTCGAGTTCAAAACCCTAGCAACTATAATTCAATCACTCGAGAAGAAAGAAAAAGAAGGCTTCGCCAATTCGATCTCTTCCCCTCGCTTAAAACAGATCGAGCAGGTTTTTGCTAAACACGGCAGTCACTTCGTCACTATGCCACCGTCACCGTCAAAACATACTAGTCTATAATTATGTGCGTACCCCGCACTTTTTACATAATGTTAATTGGCAACATTATTTACTTAGATACGATCATATTATTTAGTTTTCATTTTAATTTGTATAAATAATAATAATAATAATAAGGTATGTTGGGTGCATTATATTTATATCATGAGGTATTAAAATATTGTTCATATTAAATTAATGCTAGTGTTATGTTGGAAGGAACACGGGAATGGGTTAAAGGGGCTGTGCTAATTGCCGCATTAGCTTGCATTTTTTTTTTTCTTTTGCTTTTGCTTTTACTCTATAATAATAATAAATAAATAAATAAATAGAAATTTTTAATATAATATTATATAATTTTTTTTATTTTTCATTATAATTATTAATATAAATTAATAAATATATATTTATTATTCAATAATATTATATTATATTTTTATATTTTAATTCATTATTAAATTTATAATTTAATATAACTAATGATAAATATCTAAATATGAATAATATATTTATAATATAAAATATTAATATAATATAATATATAATTTAAATTAATTATAAAAAATAATATAATATAGTATATTATAAAATATTATATAATATTATTATAATATAGTGTTAATATAATACACAATAATACAATACACCAATAGTAAAATAATATAATAAACGCACCCATAATTTCCAACAATTCGTTTTATACACACCTCTTTTAATTAAACATTTTATTATTAAATTAGCTTTTACTAAAATTACTTAAATAGCCATGCTCTGCTTCTTTCACATACTTCAGCTTTCCTTCCCTCACCAGTCACCAGTGTGTGTTTGTGTGTGTGTATATATATACCCGAAAAATCAAAGTGCAAATGGATTTAATGTGGATTTTCAAAAATTTTCAATTTCATAATTGTTTTGACCTATCAAAACATAAGAGAAATAATTCAACATGGGAAAGTGCAGACAAAATAAATCCCGTGCCGCCTATTAAATCTACGAGAATTTCAACCGTTGCATCTTTAAAATAAAAGTTGACAGTTTTTGAAGTAAAATACGTACGTAGAATTATTATAATAGACAAAAATATGAAAAGATAATTTATGCTAAACAAAAAGATAGTTGAGACAGATAAGAATTTAAACTTGTTAAAGACTTAAAATGATTATACAAGTGAAAGATGAAATAAATAAAATAAATTTAATAATATATATATTTAAAAAAAATTGATAGATTTAAATAATCACATCCTTTAAAAAAAGAAAAAAGAAAAAAAAGAGGCCTTTAATTTATCTGAAGCTGTTGTCTTTATAATTCCTTGAAAAGAGACCTCATAAAAAGTTCTGGTTTACTTAATTGACATTTTGTTAACCAATTACACAATTACATATTTCATATGTCCAACCAATGGAGTAAATTCATGAGCAGTCGAGAGTTTGAGGCAGCTTTTCCCTGTTCAGTGAAATGCTCTTCCGTAATGTTTTTATTCTCATCAATTCTGAATCATAAGCAACGGCTCTACCAATATTCTAATTTTCCCAAAAAAGTAAAATAAAATAAAATAAATGTGCTATTGACAAAGGCAGCAGCACCTCAGAAGCAAAACAATACACAGTGCATTCACAAGGGCTCCAGAAAATGCAAACACCAATTAATTACGTAGCCTCGTAAAAAGCCGAGAGAGTCTCTAATTGTGGACCTTGGTCCTCCTCCAGCAAATAAGTTTTAACTGCCGGAAGTACAATGGCTTTTTACAACAATGTCTCCGGTCTAAATTATCAGCACAAGTTCACTATGACTTCTCAATATTCATTGAGCTTACCCATAAAGGGACATCTTATGTACATGGAGTGCATGTAACTGGACAGATACATTGCTAAAAAGAGTTAGTACCAAGTAAGTATTCCTTAAAACATGCACTGGAAAAGGAAAAAGGTTTATCGATAAATAAGTCAAGTCCGTGTCAGCACCTATAGAGATAACTGAAAGGTCCTTCTAAACCCAACAGCCTGCACCATTTTCATCAATATTTTTTCGAATAGTTGTCAAGTCAACCAAATGACGCATGGTTGGTCGGCCGTGTGGGCAATTCCATGGAGAGTTCAGGTCTGCCAGATGCTCAAGTATCTGAAAAGTCCAAGTGGAAAATAAAAAATATGTAACCATTTTCACTCTTAAATTATGTGTTCTCACTAATGAAAACTCACTCAGAAATGGGAAAATCGAGAATGACTTTAGATTCCACAAAGAAAAACAGGTAATAGACTAGAATATATAGTGAGAGAGAGGTTTGATCCTCAAACCTCTGTTACCACCTAATGAGAATTAACTAGCCGAACACCCACAAATTCAAAAGATAGTTCAAATATTTAATGAAAGCTCAAAGAGAAATACATAACTATTCATGAAATATAATCATATTCCATCAAGCACTAGAAGACATCTAAGTTGGCTTCTCATAGTTTATACCACAGAATAGAAGTTACCTTCTGCATCTCATTTCTTCCAAGTGCATCGCCAATCATAACAGATGATCGGCATGCACGTGATGCCAACATAGCACGAACTCTGGATGGGCAAACTGAATCTGCAGTGTCCATTTTGTAACTACTGACAATTGAGCATTCCCCTTGATTATCAGCAAGAGTAGAAATCAGGTCCTTAACATCTGTTAAAGAAATGCAAGTAATTAAAGCCTTGGCCACACAGTGTAACAAATTTGAATTCATTTTCAGTAAAAGAGAAATTGTTTTAAGTTTTACATCTGAAAGACTGCATATCACACAAATGTGCATATTGATTGATGCTCAAGAAGGTGTCCTGAAGCAACTGCTTTTAAGCATCAACTGACAAAGTATTTATTGAAATTCATCAAGCAACACTATACACAGAGAATGAATTAAGCACCAGGCCTGCACATGGAGAAGTGAATGGCCAGATTGAAGGTTTAAGGAGAAGTGAGTCTATGATACTGGCACAAAATGTCTTTAGCCTGGATTCAAGTGCAGAAATTTATGGTTGTGTATGCATCAGAATTTATGTAAGCTTTCTTCGCATTTTGGAAGTTTTCTACACCATTTCTAACTGAAGTAGGAAGAAGATTCTGCACTTTTTGTGTTCTCTTCGACAAGTAAATCCAACACAACTTTCATGTCCACTGCACTCTTGGACCAGAAGCAATGGCTGTCTAATACCCAGTAAACTGCTAAGGAACAGCATTTTATTCGAAAGTTATAAGCCAGCTTCAACTTGGCTACTTGAACAAACCGGGGTTGAGGTGTTGAGCAGCTCCTAGCATGGATCAGTTTACAATCACATATCAATTGAAAATTTTCAAGGAATTGATCTATATGCAGGAGCAGTCTCCCTAGAGATTTAGAAGGGGTGCCAAACGTAACCATGGAATCAGTTAATCTAAGCAACATCAATAATACGTACCTGCCACTAATTACTTTATCTACCCACTTTCTCCAAATCACTCAAGGAGATCAAAAACAAAAGAATGTTCTGATAAATTATAAATCCATTTTGTCTTTGTGCAAATGCAGATAAGCTGTGAAATAATCACTCATTTTGTTGCTCAGTTGTTCCTAAAAACACTCTCATGTTGAGCTTCGTGAGAATTGATTTATTTATATACTGCAAACGCCATTAAATTTGCTCATATAAAACAAAGAGAAAACAAGAACCTGCTAAATTACTGGAAAAAGAAAATAATAACAAAGACTTGCCTTCAATTCCAAAAGTTATCTTTTTACTGAAGGGAACGGCTTTCAATCTAAAGCGTATCCCTGCGGGCGCATGAGAGTCCTCTTCCAAAGAAAATCCATTTTTCCTAGCAATTAAATAACCAGAATGCATAAACTGAAAGAGATTTTCATTTTGGGGAAAAAAGGTAAAAAAAAAAAAAAAACAAGGAAAGTCAAATTTATGAAAATCACAAAAAGATGAATAATACCTAAATAGCATAAATTCTGCAGCTACTTGACATTGAAAGTTTCATTCAGTAATAATCAAAAAGTGCAAAATAAATATGATATAAGCGATAAACACGACAAAATCAGAATAGAGGACTTGCTTCAAAAACTTATTTTGTTAGTAATATAATCAGTAAAAGCTACTATGGTTTAATGTAGATGACACAGAAGAAGAGAAACTGAGATTTTCAGTTTCAACTCGCATTGAATAAATGCACTTAGATAATTCAGCCATGTAAGTCAGAGTTGCGAATACCAATTTCGTAAAATATATTAGGGTTCACTTATAGAAGATCAATATAGGAGCTCCCACATACCTAAATTAAGCGTCATAACTAGAAAGAAGCTATTTGCTAAAAATTTCAATACAGAATACTCAGTGCACTGAGCAGTTGAAGTCTTTGACCTTACTATTTAGATAACACTGTACCTCAATCATGATGGCTGCCACTAAAACAAAGGCTAGGATTTCAACTTCCTATCCTGATTTATAACTTCGATCACATGTATGAGGTGGTGTGATCAAAGCAGCATCAACAGAACTGACAACTCCAAGTATAATGCAGGGATTTGAAAAATTACTCAGTAACTAATAGCAGGGATGATAAAAAAATTTGGTCCAAAAAGAGATCCAGGCCGAAGAATACTGAAATCTCCCAACTAAGGCTCTATTTAGTATTCAGGAGCTGTAGACCACAGCTGTTGTGGAAAAAAAGGTTGTAGCTATGAAATAAAAATTGACCTTGTGTGGTAAATATGACTATCAAATACTAATTTTGACAAAAACAGTAAAGATATTATAAGTTTTTCATTATACAAGTGTGAGATAAAATCAACTTATCTTTCAAACCATAGTAACAACAAAAAACTTTAATGCTGTAGCTTTTAAGCTACAATTGCCCAACCACAATACCAAACAAGGCCTAATACAAACATACAAATTGAAGACCAATATAGTTAAGTTCAGGAAAATGTGTCAGTTTAAAAGATTTCAGACAGAATTTACCAGTATCATCAAATATTTTGGAGAAAACAATAAAATGAATATAAGGAAAGAAGTTTAAAATTAAGTGAGCACCTGATTATGTCCATATGCATTGAAGCAACGACTTCTTCTTCGGGAGTTAAATCCAACTTCAATGGCCTGCAAAGAAAATGAGAGACAGGGTTTGAAATTGAGATCACAAAGAATGATGCCATAATAATAAGAGTATAATAACAAAAGCATGTGGAAAAAAAAAATTATTGCGTAAAGAAACCATTCCAGCACTTTTACCAGTGCCAACAGATAGAACCAGTTAAGCATATTCTCTCTCTAAATAAACAATGCTGAAGTGAAGTGGTTTTTGTGTGAAAGAGTAAAGTCAGGGCTAAGAAAAAAGTTCTCAATCCACATTTGGTAAACATATAGTAGAAGAGGCTATGCACATCATTAGACATTCTATGAAATGCAAAGTTGTTCATTTTCCAAATACACAATTAGATAAGATGTAACTCCTCACCGCAGCAAAGGTTGCTGGTTCAAGATGGTTGATTGAGACAGACGCTCGAAATTGTATTTCTCATCAGCAGCATGCTGAAAGCGAATGAAAAAAAAATGTATCAAGAATCCTAGACAAAGGAGAAGCTTGTAATTGCAAGAGAAACTTGTAAACACAAAAGCAATCTTATGAACTTATCATTTGAGAAAAATACAACAAAACACAAAAATATTGGAAAACAGTAGTTCAGAAACTGGCTGAGAGCTTACCTGATCCACAATGAATAAGTCTTGGTCTAACTTCCCAATGATAAATCCAAGATTGAACTGCCCAATCACCTACGAAATGGAAACTGCTTCTAATGACCAATAAGTCGCTAAAAACTTAATCCCTGAAGGAATGTGTACAGAAAAATCAAGAAGGCTGGGATGGATACAGAAAATCATTAGGACCATCAGCAGGAGACAAATCATTTTTATACGAAACTTCATTTGTAGATGCTTCTACGGAAAACTATTTTGCTTTTTAATGTACTAAAACCCAACCCAACACACTAGACCTCCTTATTTCTACCAGGACGGCCAGGTCAAAGTTTAATTTAGGATGCCCCATTAAACATGTGGATGTCCTTAAAAAGGATAGTTTCCCAATATAGATTTTCTCTACAGGCAACAGGCTTTCAACATCAAAAAGCAAAATGGACAAAATTAACCCAAAAATAAAAAAAAAAAAGATCACCAAGTCAAGCAAACATGGGATAAACAAAGTCAAGCGTCGAGTAAATGGGGATTCTCCCATGAACGAATGAGCAACTCGCCAGATTTGAACTGGCCATGGGCAGATTGGATTATAGTAAAAAAAAAGGAGTACGTGCTATATCCGAAACGTACGAAATATAGTAAATATCGTAAAGGCAGATGTAGTAGGGGTTGCAAACCGGACGGTACACAACTTGGTTTTGGAAGATATGGCACTAAACTTATGCAGATACAGAAATGGATATACGATCAATAAATCACCTTCATTCTACCAAAGTCCTCTTTTCTAAAGAGCCTTTCCAACTCGTTAGTAGCTGCAGCTAAAGCCCTTGCTTTACGCTCCTCGTTTTCTGGTTGAGAAAGCTCCAGTGTCGCAGCAGCAAAGCACCTACACAAGAAACTAAGTCAATTAGAATAAGAGCAGAACCAAGTTCTAGTTCCAGCCAAAAGAAACCTGCAACATTGTTGACCTTCTCATCTTTACACTTCCAGATGTATGACAAGTAGATTGCATTATGGACAGTCTCTGCTGCCTCCTTTTCCTCAAATCTTGAATGCTAAATTGCAAGGTGGAACAAATATCTAGACAAGAAGAAGGTACTGGAGCATCTAATATTGAACCAGAAGATTGCAAATGAGAAGCTGCAACTGAAAGGTCTTCTGAATTTTTTTTGACATCATTGCAAGATGAAACAATTGATGGCACATTAAAAAGAGGTGTGGCTTTTTCTTGAGTGACTAATTCCTGTAGATGAATAATTAGTAAACATTTTAGGTACAATTGAGAGTAACAAATCAATGATAAGCACATAAAGGTTTACTTTCTCTGCACTCAAGGGATACAAAGAAGCACAGAATCATAAATAACCCAAGTCAACTTGCGAGGTTTTTTAATATCTATCTGAAGTGTGTGTGTGTGTGTGCGTGTGTATTCCAAAGAATCAAAAGATATATATAAAATTGTAAATTTATTAAATGCTCAGTTGTCAGTTCCAGTACTTACCTTAGTGAAGTTTACCCTAGTGGGTACCTACATGGTTTAGCATGTTTTTTTATAGCGCTTGTGCTTATAGGGTGATGTGTATGGACCCAATTTTTTATTATGGAAATTCCTGAAATGAAAGAGCAAATTGTACGATATCCTTGTGATGATATTATTTGCATAAGACCAGCAGGGACTAAAGTCCCCAGGGAAATGAAATTCTCCTTGTAGTCACTGTAAAATATCATTTGGGCCTCTAATAAAACATTAATTAAGCACCCAGTGATTTAATGTTTTTTCTTTTGAGTTAAATAAGAGAGTTTGTCAGAGATAAAACCATAGAAAATAATATACCCAATACTTTTAAAATTAATTTAAAAAAAAAAAGTTAACTAATCAATACTCTTTAATTTGTTTTTCTTTTTATTCCCTTTTTGTGTTAAACCTTTTTAAATAAAAGCTATTATATCACTCTTTCACTGCAAAATATATTCTTAATTTTATAAAAAGAATGAAATTACTTGAATCTGTTCATACATGTGAATTCAATAATCTCAATATTTTATATATTATTGGTGTTATTAAAGGTAGCCCCCTCTAGATGAAATGTCTGGGTCTGTTGCTAAGCGTACCATTCATGTAAGAAACGTGACAACAAAGATGGAAAACAAACTCTTTTAGTTGATACTTGGATGTGATAATTTTAGACTTAACTATTATAGGTAAAAGAAAGGATGAGGATGCAAGATGCCTTCTAAATTGATGGTAAGGTGTTATATTGGCTGGTACCAGGGGCATGTACAAGGCTCATCTTCATATAAACTGCCTAACCTCAAATACATGATAATGCAGGATTGCGCATCAAAATACAGAACAAATGGAGATAACCAAGCATTGACTTACCTCTCCAGGTCTTTCATTAGTATTGCCTTCAGAAGAAAGTATGTCTTCATTTTCCTTGAAGACCTTGTCTGCTTTATTACACTCGAATGGCTCAGTCTTGTTCAACTCGGCAATATCATCAACCAGCTGACACCTAACTGGGGATCTTGTGTCCACAGCATCCATTTCAGAATGACTTTTCTTCAATTGACAATGAAGGCTTTGATTTCTTAGGAGAGGCATTTCCGTCAGCGGTGCAGCAATAGATTCATACTTTCTCTTACTTACAGTTACAAATTTGTTAAGTGATGACTGAATACATCTTGAGCGACTATCGGACTCACCATCTTCAGCAATGTTTTTTCCAATAACTCTTGAAGGGGATGGAGAATTTTCCTCCGTTGGAATATTGAGAGGACCAATCAATTTCGTACAATTGAACTTTGAAAATCTATCTGCCCTATTATCATCATGTGCTTTCAAAGTAAAGTTCCCTTTTCCATTTTCATTACTACTATGGACCAATCCTTCTAAAGCACCTGAGTGCTGAGTGTCGACCCCAACTTTTTTTGGAGTATTGCCCTCAGAAATTTGCTGCTCACTCAGAACTTCAATAGATCCATTCCCATCTGGAGATAACTGTTCCAAAAACATGCAAGATTTGACACAAGGAGAACTAAAACCAGACTTTTCCAGTTCTATCGATTGCTCAACTTTATTAACAGAATAACTGGCATTATTTGGCGAATAGATCTCCTGTAAACCCTCTCTTAGAGCATGCAAAATGGAGCATTCATCAGAAAAGAATATTTTTCTTTTATCTGGAGTTACATTAACATCACATGCTCTAGTTGCGACAATAAAATTCATAATTGCAATGGGATATTGTCGTGAGTTTGCACCTTTATATAACTCGTTCACTAGCTTGCTGACCTTAGGCATATCCACAGGTCGATCATTTACAAAAAAATACTGTCTATCCCCCAAATTCCGTCCACTACCCTGTCCAGGCTTTGAAAGGAAACCTTCAACTTTGCAACTGTCTAATTTACATATAGTCACAGGCTCTAAGCAGTTGAAAGTATTCATGCCAAACACTGTTATGATATTATCTTTCAGGGAACTACTCCCTTGTGTTTTAAGTACCACAGACTTCACATTTTTTCCAGTTGTGTTGGTGCAGACAAACCGAACTCCTTTTGCAATAAGCGCATAGGCCTGACATAAGAAAACAACTCAAACCTCTAAGAGATATGGGCTACCAATTGAACTTCAAAATTAAAGAAGAAAATTATACCACAAAAATGGAGATGTTATCTTTAACAATTTGTATATGTCACCACCCTTTTACAGCAAACCACATCTCCATCAAAGTCATTACTCCACCTCCCAGTTGCCAGCCCCAAATTCACTAACCAGTACTCCATTTCAAACTGAAGTCATGACATATACAAGTTTTTAAAGATGACACTAGGCACCGCTACAAGTTTTTCCAGAAAGATAGACTCACATTCAACAAAGAAATTAACTTTCCATATTCTTTTCGAATGTTGCGACTGAATTCTTTGCTTCGCACTGGTAAATTGCAGAATAATTTCTTCACAGTGACCGTGGTGCCACCTTGACGTGCTGTTTTCTTTTCAGCCGTTAGTAAACCCGAATGGTCAAAAGTCAAGTGTGTAGCAACTGACTCGTTTTTAGTTCTCGTTTCAACTGTCAGATTCCCTAATGCACAAAGTGAACTCAGCGCCTCTCCTCTAAATCCAAAAGTGGTCAGAGACTGTAAATCCGGAAAATCTGCCAACTTAGAAGTATGGTGCTTAAGTGCAAGAACCTGCAACAAACAAAATAATAGAATATATTTAGACTAAATGACAATGTCAGCTACTTCTACAAGTTTTCCTGAGAGCATTGAACTACACAGGAACAGATACAGGTCCTACAGAAACCTAATTAATTAACCTAATTAATTAACCTAATTCTAATAATAAAAATAAACAAAACCCTGTAAAAGAGTGAAAAGTTAATGGCTATACACATATCCACAATTACATTGACCATCAAAGAAACACTAAATGTTAATCACCTTGAAATTGTTGGGCGAAATGCCACAGCCATTATCGATGACCTGGAACCACTCTTCGCCATACTCTTTCAAAGCGATTTCGATGCTGGTTGCACCCGCGTCCAAACTGTTTTCAACTAACTCCTTAACCGCCGATGAGAGGTCCAAAATAACTTGGCCGGCACAGATTCTATGAACGACACCTTTATTTATAGGCCTAATGGTTGGGGAATTAGTTGGGGTTTCTCCGTCCATTGAAGCCTTATCTCAATGACCGTGATCACACCACCGGTTATGAATGGATGAACTTAATACTCTGACGCAATGTTATCACCGGAATCTTGCGACAAACCCTAAGAAATTAAAGACCGGAAAAAAAGCATGAGAACGGGATGTGAAGAAGAGACTAATCGAAGGTTCGAAAGGACTATTAGGGTTGGGTTTTAGGGATAAACAGATGGGGGTTCTAGCTCGCCAACCGTAAAGATTTTGCCGCCAAAACTTGAAGCGAAGCCGACCTGGTCATGGTGCGGCCTTTTAACTTGAAGGAATTACTGTGTTACATTTTTTATTACAAAGTAGCATCTGAGTTTTATATATTTACATTTTTTACCTCTATTTCTAGTTTTCAATTCTTAAAGAAACATTTTCGGTTTTTTTTGCTTCCAAGATCTGGCTAATAAGATCAAAATTTCTGTAAAGACGCAAAACAATAACGTTGTTTTTTCAGATCAAAATCTCTTTGAAACAAAAGTTACTCTGATTTAAGAGATAATTAGTAATTAAGAGTTGTAATATTTCCTAATTATATTATTATATCAAAAATCAATTCAGAAATTCTATTGACTTTCGATATGCCGTAGTCCAAATGAATTGAGTAGGCTAAAAACTGAAAAAGTCCTACTGCTACAAGCAATTCTGAACTCAACATACAAGAAAGGGTACAAATAAAATTGGAGTATGTTTGGCGCGCGGGTTAAGGTGGATATATGTGCCGTGTAAATTTATTTGCATCACGTTTGGCACACATGGGCATGCACAAAGCTACTTTGGGTTGCTTAGAGAGGCTCGCGTTTAGGCTGACCTCGCCACATTTGTTTATTTTTTAAATTTTTAATGTAATGATTTAATTTACTTTAATTATTTATTAATATAAATATCTAAATAACAGCCGGCAGTCATAAACCACCGTTGGCCGCCTCTTGTCGCCACTTTTCATTTGCTTTTGACATCAAAATTAATAAGCAATCGAATCCTTGTGATATCCTCTTTGCACAACGGTTTCACTAGTTCCGATTTTTAAACTTTTGACCATAGATTTATGGTAAATAAAAATGTTGTTGTCTGAAATATTAGTGCTGTTGCAAAGACTTCACGATAAGAATTTCAACAATAACAATTAAGACGTCAATAAATAATATTTACAAAATGTCGACAGTGGTCAATGATGACTGATTTTTTTTAATTAATAAATCAAAATAATATTACTTTACTATATATTATCACTTAAAATATTAATAGATATAATATAATCCACACAATACCAAACGTAACACTGTATTAATAAATATATTGCAGTCGAATGTCTAATCCAATTCAATCCAACAGAATGCGGCCGGCGCTGCAATTAGTCTCTTCCATGCTTGGCTTTTGAAGAATCGTCACACACACATCCTCATCCTTGTGCTAGTGCCTCCATAGAATATAGGTTCATGTTTAACAACATTTAATCATTTCGCAGCTGATAAATGTTTTAGCGACCACAGAGGAGATAACAGTTACTAAGAGAAAAATTGAATTTATTATCATACATTGGAGATCGTGAGAAACAATGTTTTATTTTTTATTAGTTTTTCTTTTTAAGAGGAGAAAAAACGTTTTATAATGCTATATTTCATAGTTTATTTTCAGAGAATGAAGAAAACAAGTTGTACTGTAGGTACAACACCACTTGCAACACTTATTCTAAAAACAAAATTGAAAATATCAGTTACAAAACAATACTGAACAGCCCCTAAAATTATCCGAGTCCTCGAGAAAAGCGACTTTGCTTGAGTGCAACTAAAATATAGATGTGCAAAGAATTAACCATCAATTTCATATATACATATTTAACAAAACACCAACTCAATCCCCGCCCACACGAGTAGAATTGACCTAACACGAAACTTTAACAACTCAACTAATCGGCACCCACGATTTCATACACGACCTAATGAATAGCTATTTACAAAATAAATTCAACAATATTCTCATTCACATTGAGGAAAAAAGGCTTCTGCTAATATGAAATGAGTTCACAAAATACAATACAAAGTAGATTTTAAGAGGAAATGGGGGAGAGATGCATCTCTCCAAATAATTACTATAATCTGTAATCTCGAAATAACAGGGTAAAATATTCAAAGTTTAATACAAACTTTGACAACATATCACCTTTAAATATTTTAATTGCAAGAGGACATTAATGCAGGTAAAAGAAAACTTGAATATTTGCTGACTTGAAAGCAATTTCTTTTACTGATTTTTTATGGATATTGTCCAAAGAAGATCTGAGTCAGATCTCACAGTTACTTTCTCACCTTTAACAATATTTGAAGTACTTACTAAACCGCCAAACCTAGTCTCTGTGGCATCTGGAATAGAAAATAATCCATAGGTACAACACATTAGATTCCAATAGTGAATGGCAAATGACAGAAATAATCAGAAGTTAAAATGAGCAAGTTGAACCATCACCAAATTTATGTCACATGAAACTTAACCACACCCATTAAAATAAAAAGAATCAACTTAACCACACCCCGTTAAGATAAAAAGATCAATAAAGGACTAACATTAATTCACAGTCCAATACAAATGAGGTTCCAGGTGCCCTGCTCTATTCATGACCCTACAGTTGGTTAGCCAAGGATTGTCATAACTACACCAAGTACAAAATGGATAGTCACCCAAAACCTTCCTCCCTGACTCACCCCAATTCATTCAAATACAAGCTGGTATATAAGGTATCTCTTGAAGTGGCAATCAATAAACAGAGCTATCATAATTTGAGCTAGGCAAAATATAAAAAGCACCATTATGAGGTAATGAGATCACTAATTACTTACCAAGATCCCACTGGAGCCCAGTCGTTGAAGTGTTCCCCGATGGCATCCCAATAGGGATGAGTCCGCAATGCGGACCCTCTACAGAATATTGTATATGGATATCATGGCGGTGAGTTTTCGGGAGAAGTTGGATATGGCAATCATCAGATAAAAGTATTATCCGCATGTCTGAAAAGCGATATAAAACATTTATGTTTCCAGCCTCATGGTCAAACCGTCCACCAAGTGCCCCAGCAACAAGAATGCAAAGCTGCCAATAAATCAGGGAAACAAACCCATAATAATGCTATTTAAGCATGCATATGATGAATGTTTCAGTAATTCAAGATACATACATATGGTATAGACTAATCTAAAAGTTACAAAGTGAAACAATAATGTTAGTTTGATTATTAACTTACAAGCAACTAGGATATTTTATATAACTGAAGATTGCAATACATAACTCATCACCCAACAGAACACAGAAAAGTTATTACAATTAACTTACATTAGACTTCTCCAAGTTTGGTGTGCAGTCCCGAACATATGCTACACATTTATGTAGGTCTGTGGTGTCCTGATCATATGATTCATCTACCACCTTGGTTCCCTGCATTAAGAAGGCAAGCATAAACGTCTAAGGATAGTCCTAGAGCAATGTATATATACAAACCGTAACACCACAAAAATGTCACAGTGCACAATGAATTGGGTGATGCGTATATATACAAGCTCACGCCCATCAAACTAAAATATTTGAATTGTCATATTAACTTGCCGGTATATTATCATTTTGTGTTTTGTCTACATTTAAATAACCCCAACAAAAGTTTTAGCAGCAATGAAAATCATACTTAGAATTCATAATCAATAAAAGCGCTTGAAAGATTCTGCAGAAACAAAATAGTTAGCTTACCAAGCTTGCATAAAAATCCATTACTTCTTTTCGGATTGAATCCATGTCTCCTTTAATGAGGTCTGGCTTGTACCTAATAAAAATTACAGATTTAATTGGTTACAACATTATCTTCTTAACAAAAGAAATAGAACTAAAATCCAAGCTACTAAGTATGGTAGTTAAAACTTCAAAAATTTAGTCTAACATAGGGGGTTCAAGCTCCAAATAGGAACTAATACTGTCTGATACCCCAAAAGGACAAAACTATACAATCAATTCAACATGGTTGTTATAGATGTAGGTCATCATATTGATTAGTTTCGAAGAATTATCAAATTGCAAAAAGTCCACCATATTAGACATAATAAACAAATGCCATCACAGCAATAAATGAAATAGAAGATAATAATTATATCCAAGGCATGGAATGCATTTAATATTAGTCCTTAGTCCACTCCAACAGCAATATAGCATAAAAATTAATAGCAATATTTCTTTTTCATTATTTTACTTTTAATTGAAGTTTAAAAACACAATTCACTGAAAAGCTGCATGTCTTATCTCTTCCCTGTTCTTTCTCCTTTATTTCCTTGGTTGTATCCTTTCTAGGATCCTCTCATTCTTCATTTATTTCTTTCTTAGGAATTGCAAGCTTTTCTTTACTCCAATTAGTTCTCAAAATTTCTCCCTTGGTGGTCATTCACAAAGATCAAGCTATCTCAAAATTTATGGCAAATCTACACTGCTGTCACTGTAAAGTTTTACCATTTGGAGGTTGAATTAAGCTTGATTATATATGGAAATCCACTATGTTGTAGATTGATTGCATGCTTTAATATGAACTAAACACAATTACAATTCACCAAATTCCCAAATAGAGACAATTAAGATATCATGCAGTGTTAATAATCTCAAGGAAAACCTTTGGATATAGCAGTACAAGTTCTGGCCGTTCTGTCAAAGGTTACTAATTCAGGTGCCAATAAACAAGTGTAAGCTCCTATTAATCTCAACAGCTGCCATGACTTTTCTGGCCTTAAGTCAATTATTCTCACATTTCACCCTCATCTCCCCTTAGCATTGGTTTTCAGCTTTTAAGATTCTCTACATCACTACTTTGAAAAACCTCCATGAAAAATATTCCCAAAGAATCAATTCTTTTATCCTACAGCATTATATTAGCGTGCAAATCTTATACATAAAAATCTATAATCTTCTCTATTATATAACTTAAAAAAAAAAAAAGGAATCACATATTCCACTTTGCATAAAAAGAATTATTGCCTAATAATACAAAAGCCTGGCAAAAATTAACTCGAAATTATATATTCTTAAAAATAATAAATAAATAAAAATCTCAGCATATCATAGCAAGCATAAAACTGCAGAAAAAAAAAAAACTTGTTAAATAAAACCTGTAGCGAATATCTGAAGGATCTTCATGAGGGAAAAATTGAGGGAATTCATCATAGACACGATTAGCGCCTCCATCAGCACACAAACGTAGTTTTGCTGTTCTACACAAAACACGCGACAAATTAAACCCTCTTCCTTCCAACATTAAAATAAAATAAACGACAGTAAATTACGGTGTAGGAAAAGTACCGTGCTGCCAAAGCAGAGGAGAGAATCTCGGGAGGCGTTGGTTAAGGACGACGAGAGCGTACGTTAAGGAAGGCCGGCTGTCGGCGGGGATTGAAGGAAGAAGGAACGTAGAAGAATGAGTCATCAACTCCATAACTAACATAATAACATGCCAGCGAGCGAGAGCTTCCCCCTTTCTCTTTGGATCTCGGCCACGCCGCTCTCTATTTATTTAAAGCGTGACATTAAATAATTAACTAATTAGTAATTATAAACATAGTGTACATGGCGGGTGGCTATTTGAATGAACAAGTGTCAACGGACGGATCGCGGATCCCTCCTACTTTCTGATTTTGTTCAAACTTCACACTCACGCTCACGCACGCGCGACGCAACAACTAGCGGTGCCGTTAGTTTTGACAGAAAACTCACGATTAGTGAGGGCTATATTGGACATTTCATCCGCCTAGGGTTTACAGCTTTGACATTTTGCCCGAGTTTGCTTCCCAAATTTGGCATATGTCACTGCCATTACTGAACCAAACACAACTCATTTAATAATTATATTAAAAAATTATAATCTTAACTTAACATTAAAAATAAATAAATTACTTAATAAATCACATACTACTTATATATTTAATAAAATTTACATCAAATATTTATACTATATATATATATATCAATATCATGAAATATATATATCATCAATATTTTACACATTTATATTTCTAAAACTCTAAATTTATATAAAATTTTAAAAATAAAAAACTGTGTATATATTTATTATATATTTATCATTAAAAAAAATCAAATTTAATATTTATATTTTAATAACAAGAACTTAAAAATTAACTTGAAATAAAAAATATAATCATTTCAATAATCAAATAAATAAATCAATAACTTTAACAAAAAAAACCATATCTATCCGAATTTAATCAATTATTACGTCAAATTTAATAATTATATCTATTTATTCCGTGTCAAGTTTTTTCAGCTCTAAATGGGAGGAACGTAACAACAGAAACCTCTGGAATCTAACGGTCAAGAGTATAAATAATAAACAATTACACATCGGGCAAATTTCTAGCAATTTCTAAAACTAATCGGAGCCCGTTGACCTTAACCCACAATGATTATCGGAAGAATTCACAATTTAGTCATTCTGTTGTCTTAATACTATTGATACGGTTACTCTTCAAAAGATTAATGAGCGATCAAGGTGCAACCACAAATGGCTGACAGGACAATCATGAAATAATTTCAGGTTTTTATTGGGAGTGCGATTGCAATGGCCTGGAATCTCTATCAACCATGCAGATGCCGCAATATAATCATATGTACAACATGGATATTTCCATCCTGTCAATATTTAATCAATTTGATTAAAAAATTAGTATGTACAGAGAAGAAAGCTCTAGCGGGGGTAGAAAAAAAAATACTTTTGATTTAAGTTACCTGCTTGATAAATATATATAAAAAAAAAATTCCTAACAAAAGGGTAAAAACTTCCAAAACCTATATATGTTACAATGAAAAAGGGACAGCCCAACAGAATTTTCCATAAATACAGGTCCCTGATCTTGGCCATCATTTAGGACGATAAAGAAGAATAGACCACACAAGAATGCTATACAAAAAAAGAAACCACTTCTACATAAAGTAGCTCAGAGATTTCCTTTTTCTCGATCCACCTTCTCCATATAGTTCATTCCATTGAAGGAGCTCATTCATATTTGTGGACTCTGATGATACACTTGCACACACCTGCAACATAACCATCAATGATTGTAACCTCAAGTGTAAGATATGTTACAGAAATTAATAATTCTGATAGCCGTGTCCATTCATATGATCCACTTGTAAATTTCATGCAATACCTGCTCATGTGCATATTTGAAATCGTCCATCTTCAGAGGGCGGACGTCGGCACTGCTGTACAATGCAGGTGAAGGTCTACTCTCCACCAATGCTAAAGCTCTCTCCTAAAATATGCGCCATAAATCAATCAATAGCTCAATAACCAACAACACATACATGGTAGACAAATCAAACTTTTTCAACAGTTTCAATGCTTTCAAAACGCAATTTAGAAACATACCACCACCATCACATTGGACACAAAAACCAGAAAAGAAACGTGAGTTCATAATAATTACTGTGCCAGTAGAATCATATACCGACCACATGGGCACTTAAGCCACTCCAAGTGTGTGTATTCTCATTCACTAGGCAAGAACAAGCACCAAATGCAATGAACCACTGTAAGATGGTTATAACAAGCTGACCTTCTTTTCCTTCTCCAAAATTTCTCGAATGGGACAATGCGCAGCAGTCACACACAGGTTCTGCAAAGAATTAAGATAAATAATTAGAGAAGCCACGAATAGGAAAGAAGTTTCATTATTAAAATACAGAGAGTTCATGCATAGTCCACCTTTAGATCACTTCCAGAGTACCCATCAGTCATGTTTGCAATTGCTTCCAAATCAACATCAGATGCCAATTCTTCTTTGGCCAAGATAACTCTTATAATCTTTTCTCTGTTTGGGGCATCTGGCAAGTTAACCATCAATCTACACAGTACAAGAAAGTCAGAATCATTTCTTGCCAGATCCCAAAAAAAAAAAAAAAAAAAATCATGTAAGTCAACAGCAGATGCTTACCTTCTTGGAAGCCTCCTAACAACGGCCTCATCAAGGTCAAAAGGCCTGTTGGTAGCAGCAAGTACCAAAACTCGTTCTTTATCCTTTGTGCGCAAACCATCCCAGTTAACCATGAATTCGTTCTTCATTTTACGCATAGCTTCATGCTCTCCTGGATTTTCCCGTCTTCCTAACATGCTGTCAACCTAAAAGCACCAGCCAGATGAACAAAACAGCATTTGAATTGAGAAACATTAAAGATCAGCATATATTATATCAGAGGGGAAAATGAATGAATATATATATATATATAAGTGATACCAATGAAAAAAAAAATGTGTCAAACTAACCTCATCAACAAAAACAACACTAGGAGCAATTTTACTAGCCAGAGAGAAGACTGCTTTAACATACTTCTCTCCTTCACCAAACCACTGCAAGCAATAAACAGATGTCATACAATATCCACATAAACAATAACTCAAACAAGAAAGCTCCAGCAGATAGATTGTAAGAAATCATATATACCTTAGAAGTAATGCTTGACATGGATATGTTGATAAAGTTTGCACCAGCTTCAGTTGCAACAGCCTTAGCAAGCATTGTTTTACCAGTACCAGGAGGTCCAAATAGCAAAATTCCCTTGCAAGGCTACATGAAGAGAACATATTGGGATTATAAAATACAAGATACTTAACAATTCATAAATAGTCAGCAACACTTCAACATGATCAACTAAATGTAGATATACAGACATATGTATGGAAATGCAATGGAAATAAACCTTTGTCAGCTGTCCTTTGCAAAACAATTCCGGCCTTTGAAGAGGAAGCATCACCAATTCCTTCAAGGTATCCTTCACATTTTCTAGGGCTCCAATGTCATCAAATGTAACCCCAATATCTGTTGGTGGAATAACATCCGCAAGAAGTTTCTTCTCAAATTCATTCTCAGTGACAACGTCCTGGGGAGAAAATCCCACATCTGGGATGTTAAAACCCAATTTGAAAGTAGTAGTAGGAAAGCAGCAATGAGTTTACAATGGCAAACAAAGGTGTCTACCAATTTTACCTTAAGAGATTTCTTCAAGCTTTTGCTTTCAGTTTGAATGCCTTGTAGAATGTTCAACCCATACATAATGCTGCAACATAAACGTCAAGTAAATGATGTCAACATAAGGGAACAGAAGGCGCATTGTTCATTAATTTAACTCCAATAGCATAGATGTACAGATGACAGCAACTCAAAAATGCATAACAACCTTTCAGTCGATATCTTAAGTTTGGCGTCTTTTCCTGGAGCTTCTGAACAATGCATAAAGTGGTGACTTAAAGCCCAGCCCACTATTTTCTCCACACCTATCATAATTGAAAAGCATATCATGTATGAACAGAGATGAATAAAAGTTGCATGAAAGATTCACAAGTAAAAAAGGTCTAAGAATGCTCACTTTCAGTTGTAAGAGTTTGATCTTTAATGCACAGGCTTTCAAGATCAAGGCAATCCAAACCATTTCGATTAAGAACCTGAAAGCATGAATCATATGTAAGTTCCTAAAGCTGCCAACACAAAGTCAACAAATTAAATAATAATAACCGCATCACTAAACAGCTAACAATAAAGATCCTAATATGAAATAAAATGGCCCCTATATATATGTGTGTGTGTGTGTTCAGACAAATGATATAATCAATAGGTCCAAGATCTAACAAGAAATTAACAAAAAATTAAACACAAGATTCTATTAATTCCCAAACCAGAGAAAGAAAAGAGGGGCCCAAAAATCAATACCTACAAGTCCTTAATGAGCAAAGACACACTGTATAAAGAGAAACAACTGTCCATAATATAAACAATGACCAGATAAGCTCCCCTACTACCCAAAAAATTAGATTAATGCTGCTTCCCACACAATTAGTGCTGAAATGCAGTGTATGACTCAGATTGTCCAACTATAACCTGGAAAAGAAATAATCTAGTGCTAAGATGCAGCATCTAAAGAAGGAAGGCCTTATCAGTCTGCAAAGACCTAAATATTAGAGAGAACAATTTTCTACCGCATGATCGTAAAGGGATGCATAAAGTGGATTAACAGGGGGGAGACAATTTCTTATGCATCACAGTTCCACCAAAATCAACCTTTTGCAAGCACCACCCTTCAATAATAGAACTTCAGGACCCCTAATCACCGAGGTTGATACCACATACTATCTACTATATACTACACTCAAAGATCTATCCATGAGACCGAACTGCATTTTGTGTCCTCTTAAGCTTTTACCAAGGACATGTCAACTTATAGTACTACATAGACAATAAGTGTTCAGCAGCAAGTAGATATGCAGTAGATAGCTAAACGTCGTTATCGTGGTCATCAGGTAATACTCACCGATCGTATACTGATGATGTTTGACTGCGCTTTCAGTGTTTCTATATCACGCTCCAACTGCTGCTTCCAGTCCAAAAGTAAAGCTTCATCCTGCCAGGAATCTCAACATTAGACTTGCAAATCAAATAATCTTGCAGAGCAATACTTAACCATAAATCTACTAGGGGCTCAGCACCTGAGGCAGTTGAATCGTCACTTTGTTAGGGAAAAGTCTAGAAATTTGCTTCAATGCTTTGGGTGTTTCTTTGCTCCTATCATGCAGTCTACCGAAATTATCCTGCATGTGAAGCAATCCATGAGAATTTTAACTCTTTTAAGTGACTAACTGAAACATGCATCAATATATCTTAGCAACATTACCAATCCAACTACAAAGAAAATACAACCTACTACTGCTAAGCTAACTAAAACCCAGAATGTGTACAAATAGGATAACACAGTTAAAAGTCAATCGCACAGGCCCAAAAGAAACTCAGATCAAGGCTGACTGCACATCAAATATATGGATCAAAATTAGCACATTTCAGCAAAGAAATTACAGTCCATGTATAAATATTAAATGACTAAATGTACAATCAATCAAACGCAGAAGCAGCGAAACAGCATGCAGAAAAACCTCAATTAAATGATAGCTACCAAACCTATACAGATAGCAAGCAGAAAAGCAGTCAATGAGCAGAAGGCAACAAATTCAGGAACAAAGCAACAAATATATCCAATTTAGTCATAATACTAAACATGATGAGAGTGTTTATGGTACCGGAAAAGCGAGATCAAGTAAAGCTGTTTGATTGCTGCCAAACTTCGTAAATAAAAGACCACCAGGATGAGACTGATAAACAAGACCAAATGAAACAGTTAACAATTAAGAATTAAGAAATACCACAATGTAAAAAGATTCAAATGAAAAATATAACAGATTGCTTCTCACCTTCTCCTTGCGACTATCCAATTGAGTATGGGAGCCAATCACAACAACATTACTGGGTAAATTTTCAAGCTTACTCTTTAAGGCCCCATATGCATCATTATTCCCCGCGAGAGACTTTTCTATGTCTTTCACAAACAATATTAAGGGACTGCTTTTGCTTTCATTCAATGCAACCTACACAGAAAAGTATCCAGAGCTTTGACCTACATTTCACAAGCACTTAAACAGCAAAAAATATCAATCCCACCCCCGTGTAGAGCAGCAAGTACCTCAAAGAGTTCATTAATAGCAAGCTTGTCAACGTCATCACCTAGAGAACTATCTAAACGGAGTGAACTAGCTGCAAAGTAAAGATGTGACAAGAACATTAGATAACTCAGATAAACTGCAAAAGTTTCTACAAAGATTAAAGAATGTTGGAGCAAAAAAGCCAATGAAATAAAGGAAATGAAAACATAACGGATCAAGATGATCACCAGTGCAAAAGAAACCATGATCATCTTCACAAAAGCCACCTAGATTATTGCCTTCTGGGATCGATCTATCAAACCTAACACCAATTTTTGAAAAATCGTTGTCTTCAAAAGGAAGGATTACTCTGCCTCGAAAACCAACCGCCGGTCCCCTGCCCAGGAAGAGGGAAAATAGTTATAAACAAAAACATACCAGGAGAAAATGAAATTTTTGATCAATTAGAAGGAAGAAAAAAAAAGAAAGATAAATAATCACAATAATTGTAAAGCAAACTTTTATTATATTTTTCTTAATAGTAAGAAAGCCAATAAACCACCTAAATACAACGATTAGGAAGCATATTAAAACTTGAACGCAGGCACAAAAGATCCATACACTAGTAAAGAGATTGCTTGGTACAAACTATTATACAGGAATTGCAGACATAGGGGCAACCCCATGAATTTTTATGCTAAAAGATTACACAGCATATTTCCATGGATGAAGCAAAGCAGGAGAATTGTTGAGATATATGATTAAATATAATGCTTAGTTTTCAACATTGCAGAATTATATACCTTAAAGTCGGCTGCACAGTAGTTCCAGAAGTTACATTACCAACAAACTTTACTCGATCACCTGAAAATGAAACTTACAAGCATCAAAAATCTTGAAAGGATCGTAGCAGTGAATCATTATCGACACTCATTCTAGGCCCACTAAGGGGACCAAAAAAAACAGGAAGACAACGACACATGCCTTTTTTGAATGTGTAGTTCTTGGATGATGCAGTAGATATCTCCGGCTTAGGCAAAGCCTGAGATCCTACTGCAGTTCCACCCGTTATATCAGCCTCAACACTAGAAGTTGGTTTCCTGTGCTGTAGAAGAGCAGCTCTTTTAGCAAACATAGATACTTTTTCTGTCCTTGAACTTTCTTTTACAGAATCAGCTTCTTTAGATGATCCCTGTAGCATCAACATGTAAACATCTGACTGATAAATGTAGGGTAAAACAATAGCATAAACCTAGCCTATTACATGAAAAAATCTTCAAGTTTGGCAAAAATCAAAAAATCTTCAAGTTTGGCAAAAACCCCACTGAGCAAGTTGTAATATCTTATTCAGTCCCTTATAAATCAAAATGGCCCCTTTTTTTTCTTTTATGAGAAATTACAAGAATATCACCAGTCACCCACATGGTTTTTGCAAGCAAAATAAAGATAAATTCACTAAAAGAGACAGAAGGAATAGAGAAATCAAAGCAGCTTACACCAGGCAAGAGGAGAGAATCAACAATAAGAAGCCTAGCACTAAAATGTTTGGCAAGTGCCTTTGCCAATGTCTCTTGATATATTTCAGAACCTAAAAGGAAAATCCAATGTATCATCAAGGTCTAAAAGTAAGAAAAGACATTAAAAAGCATAAACTTAGGAGAATATGAAAGTTGAAGCTACCTGCAGGACCGGATAACAATATACGAGGACACATGGTAGGAAGATCTGAGGCATACTTTGCAAAATTATTACACTTCAAATGCACATATGTGGAAGCTATCAGAACATTCTTTGTTGTATCACTGTAGAAAGCAGATCATCACATGATTATCCAAATCCAACAAGACATTCACAAGAAAAGGTCTATGAAAAGTACCACCAGGCAAACATTGAATTGAGTTTCTATACGTGTAAAAGTATAATGAATGGGTGGGAAAAAGCATGCCCAACGCACATAGAAACCTTAAATAAAAATTTAAAAGCGAAGATATAGCACCTTAAATAATAAGGGAAAGTTTCAAATGAGACTCCAATGTTTTCAGGACCGAGAATTCCTTCTTGTAAGCTATCTTTAAATGCCTGCCTTCTAGCAGATATCAGAACTGTTGGACGATCAGAATCCTTCAACAGTTCCCTAATTTCTCTTTGCTCCTCAAGTATTTTGGAAATGCCACCGCTTATATCAAAGTCAGGAGATGATGATCCTGCAAGCATCCGCAGGAGTGGCCTCAATTCATAAGTTGCCCCAGGGATCTTTCCTATTTCAGTATCCACACAAGCATCCAATCCAATGCTATCAAGGTTTGGGTTTTCATTGGCAGCATCAGACTGTGGAGCAACAGTTTTCCCCTTTGAAGAAGAGCCAGCATCATCATTGTTAATAGCAGCATCCTTCATGTCAACATCTGGAATACGGTCTTCTGGCACATCACAGCCAGAAGCCAGAGATGCAATCTCAGAATTTTGAGCATCCACACCATCTTTAGTAGGCGGCGGAATAAGGGACAAATCTTTCTGGATATTTGACAAAGATGCTAATATCGATGCTCCTGCAACAGCAGATGGGTCTCCTGATCTTGCCTCTATATGCATTGTTTTCAGTGGAGCACTCTGCGCCTCCAAAATGCTCACCGAAGAATGTATGCCAGGTGCAGCTAAAGTGTCGTCGCTAAGCTGCTGAAAAATCTATCCCCTTGTCAAGGAATTAATTATTCAACAGGAATGGTGATTGTTGATATAAGGTTGCAACAAAGCATCCAAACCACAGAATTTATTATCTGAGGGATAAGTAAATAGAAATGAAGTACCAAAAAAGTCATAAATAACACCACTACAACAATAATATTTAGAGGAAAGAAGGATACATAAGAATGTTTGCCGGATGGACTAAAAACCAACTCATCTCCTCCTCTTAACATTACATGTGAATCTTTATGGTGAACATTTCCATTCACTTCAACTTCACCTTTGCCCCCTGTGATTTCCAGTAATGCACCAGACGGACCTCCATTCTACATGGTAATAATAAGAAGGGAGAATAATCATAAGCCAAAGTTTTGCCTTTCAGCATCTATTCAGTGGTGATATCTTACAAACTTCTCAGAATCATACCTCTATGCGCCTCAGTCTACACAAATTTTTACTAACAGATGGATCTTTAAGATATAAATCACATTGACGGTTATGACCAATGGTGAAAACAGCACCAGTCATGTACTGATGAGTGTTCTGATAAGAATGTAATACTTGAAAGCATTAGAACAAGAAGCAATTAGCCAGAAAAACAAAAATTTAATATCTCATTCATCTGAAGAATCCAGGAAGCAATTAGAACAAGAAGCAATTAGCCAGAGAAAAAAAAAAAATTAAATATCTCATTCATCTAAAGAATCCAGGAACCCACCATACTTAACATACAGAAGCAATTCCTAATAGAAAAGTGCAAAAATATGCTTCTAAGTTTCAGGGAAAGAACAGAAGATGACAAGCCTGTTGGACTGTATTCGTCTTGCTTTCTTAACATAAACATTTACAGGTAATCAAAAAAAAAAAAAAATTGAACATTTACAGACAATGATCACTGGCCATTTACAATTTCCAGTTAACTAGAAGAGCAACTTATAAAACAGTCACTACTAAAAATGAAATTACAAACCTTACTAGAGACATAATACAGACACAAACGTCACCAAAAACATTGACAGCATTCAGGCATTTCGTGAATGTTTTCATGCAGATATCCCTGACAACGGAACTGAAACCTCATATAAATAATAATAGGGCCAAGTAGGACATCATTTAAATGCATAATTCAAAAAAAAAGGTTTTCAAGCCTTCTCTGTATTAGTATTACAAATGCTGGATGAGAAATGTTATTCCTTGCTTGTCTCCAAAAGCCAGCCCTCTAATAAAAAGTTTTATCATTGTGACTACAAAAATCCCACCTAGATATTACTACACTCATTCCTGGCTGCCAGTTTTTCCTTCACATAACACCTACTTATCAACTACAAGGAAGGCGCAACTCATCAAGAAACTCAAAAATTTGAATCAAACTTATCCTAGTTTTCTGTTCAATTGACATGAATAACTACAAACTAAGAGAGAGAAAAAATAAAAAATAAAATATTGTAGATGTTTAAAATACATTTAGGTATAATTTTCAACCTTTACGCAGGAAAGAACCAAAATGTTAAGGAACACACACACCTGTGAACACTGTGAAATAAGTCTTGCCCATGGAATTCTAGAACCAACTTTTCCCAATTTTGTTGCCCGCTTCTTCACCCGCCCATTAAAAACCACACCAACCGCCTTTGATTTCTCTGCATCCACAGCGGCATCACCTAAAACCCCGACCAAATTTCACAAATCAAAACAGATTAGTATTCATAAACCCTCCAAAAACCCAAATCATGAACAAGAATCCAAAATTATGGATTAAAAGAAAATGCAAAGAAAACAAAACAAGATCGTACCAGGAGTCGGCGGAGACACCAAGGCATCAGCTTCCACGTCAGCATCGACAGATTTGTCAACGTCAGTAGGCTTGGCATCATCGGTGAGGTCCAGATCGGAAGATCGGAGCTCCGGGTCTCGAGATTCAGACCCCGACTTCGAGACCGCCTCGGACGGCGGCGCTACAGGCATGTCACTGGTCGACGGAGCCGCGTCAGTAGCCTAGGGTTTCGTCACAATTCAATCCAAACAAGAACACACGCGCACAAAAATCAGACCACCCAAGAATTAAACCCCAAATTTGTCAAAAACAAAAAAATAATAATCATAATAACAATAAATTAAAAAGAAAGAACCTTGGATCGTTTATTGGAAGGAGGCGGGGATGGTTGAGAAGAAGGAAGGGCGCGTTTAGAAGAAGAAGAGCTGCGTCGAGTTTCGACCATGTCGCTGTTGTTTGGTCTTCTTCTTCTTCTTCTTCTTCTCTCTTGTCTTTAATAATTTTGTTTTAAAGATCGATGCGATGATCCAACCAACAGGGGGACGAAAGGTTTGTTGAGAGAGAAAGAGAGAACCGTGAGCTAAAAGGGGGTATATATGAATATGATTGCGGGAGTCAGTTATGCTTAATTGTTTATGTTATGTTTTGATATCAAAGGTTTAGTTAGTGTATGTATTATTATATTTTTATATTCTTTTTGTTTGTTTATGTACTTTTTATATAAATTTTATTACCAACAAAAAAAATTTTAAATATAAGAAATAAAATCGGAGAGGGACAGAGAGGTTGGCGGTGGTAGAAAGTAGGAGAAATCCAGAGAGATTGGTTTGTTTGTCTTGTATTGATTGCAATGTAATGCCACTGCACTGCTGATACTGTTGTTGCACTTGCTTGAAAATTTATAAGATTATCAATCAAATTGTATGCTGGTCGGGGGAGGATTTGCGTTTAATGGCGGTCAATGAGTCGATGTCCCTGTTGAGTTTGGATTTATTTTTTTATTTACCTTTTTTTCCCCGTTAAGGCAGCATTGGTGTTGGTGTAGTAGAATAGAGACGCTTTCGTTTTACTGGAAAACGCAGTCGAAGGACTGTATTTTTTTTCTTTTTTTTATATGTATTCGATCTACATTTTATCTCTCACGAATCTTTATTAAAATTTTTTTATTAAATATCAATATATTTATACAAATATACTATAAATCTTTCTAACCTAATGAACTAGTTGTAATCTTAAATTATTATTCGATCAGATCTTATTTAAAAAGTTTTATCCTAAAATTTATGTTTTAAACATTTATGTAATAGAACAAAAATTGTTATTAAAAATATTAATTTTGAGTATTTATATTCATTTCATTTATTTTATTATTGATATTAAAAAATATGTTTTTTTTAATTATAGAATAATAAAGATTGACGAAGATAATTATGTTAATAATTTGTATTTTGTAGTATAACTTTTGTAATGAATTAATGTTAATATAAAATATATTATCAAATTTTATTTTTATTTAAACTTTTTATTTTAACATGATTAAATCAAATAAAAAATAAAAAAATTTAATTGATTATTCAGGAGTTTATTTATGGATTAGAGGCCTTTGGTAATCTTCTGTTATTATTCAAAAATGATATATTAATCTCTTTAAATAATTCTGATAGGGGCTGATGAGATATAATAAGGGATCAAATATCATAACGTATCATTTTGACTGACCGTAAAAAATTTATGGATTTAATTACGTTTGGTCATAAGTAATCTTTTATTCAATTTCACTTCATTCTTTTTCTATTTATGATTATAATTTGATATTTTAGGTACAAATATAAATGATTGGAAAATTTTACCAAAAAAAAAAAAACTATGGCATGTTATGGTTGATACTAACATTTATAAAAATAATTTCATATTTTATGATATATTTTAAAAAGCTTTGATTATATCAATATTTTGGTTTTTTTTTTAACTACCAGACATAACATAATATATTACAAGTTGATTAATAGTTGCATAAAATATGTCAAGACCCATTGAATGCTTTGTGAAGCAGAGTATTGGAGAAAACTAAAAATATCCACAAAAAAAAAAAAGAATAAGTAATAATGACAATAAATGGAATGACGAGACCACAAAACCTAAGTTTGGATCAATCATTGTCGTATGTGCGTTCAAATGCGAAAGATTAGTGTGTGTATGAAATCAGTAATCGATTAAAAACAATAAAGTCATTGTAATTATTAAAATAAATAATGTGTGAATAATCACGATTAAGTGAAAGGCAAGTGGGACAGTTCACTTTGGCTGAAAGTTGCTTCTTGCTACTTACTACTTGCCATGCTAGCCACTCGCCAGTATAGAAGGTTCAACTTTCGTAACCACCGGGGGGTGTCGGGTCCCACAGCCGTGTGCAGCTCATGCACTTTACAATTTGCCGACCTCATATAATATAATAATCCCGACGTTGTTATGCCAATAGAAAGTAAAAAGCCAAGTTCAAACAACTAAAAAGGGCGAGTGGCTAGAATTAATGCCCACTCAATTGTGTAAGATAATTTTTGTTTATTAATTATGTAAAATAATTAAGTAATTTTTTCTTAAATGTGAGATAGTCTCGTATAATTTTAAAAAAATAAGTTATGCTAACATAATTAATTTATATTATAAATCGGTAGTTTAAATTTTTCTTTCATTTTTATTGAGTGGGCTAAAATTTTTTAAATTAAAATGGATGGTATTATTATGTGACATTATTTAGTTAATTCATAATTTTAATAATAAATCCTGCAGAATAACCATAAGTCCATGGACCAGATGCAAGATCATGGAGATTGAATATGAGACAACAAAATAATAATAATAACTATTATTAACAAGGGTAATATTGAAAACAAATGAGCTTAATTGAAAAATTATGATTAATGATATAAAATAAGGGATTCAAAATATTATTACTCAATCACTACGTAGGAGATGGTGCAAAAAAGTTGAAATCCAATCACCAAGCTCGTGTAAGAGCATGGTGTGAATACTTAGTAAAAGTTTAGTCTAACTCTAGATGTAGAAGAGTGTAGACATTTTTTATTTTTTTTGACACTGACTATCAAATTAGTAATTATATTTATAAATTATATTATTACTGAAATGATAATTTAAATTAATTATATCAGATACTGCATATATTTTAATCATTACTAATATTCAAATAATACTTACTCCATAATTTAACCTTTATTAATATTTAAAAAATTATATACTATAAAAATATTTATTTTACTCATATTTAGATAAAAAAGAATAGGCTCATCATATTTAGATGAAGAGTAAACTTCTCTTCACGAGTATCTGAATCTTAAGTGATGTATACCAGTAATAAAAGTTTGACTTCAAATTATACGCTGTCAGTTGAAGGGTATAAGTTTAACGCATTCCTTTATAACAGTAAAATTGTTATTTGTTTTTATATTAATAGTGAAAGCGTGGACTAAATATTGAAGCAGTTAAATTTTGTGTCCCATTTATTACATTGTTCCCACTTATTTATTTATTTCTACATCTGCAAAATTAATTGAAAACAATTGCATGCCACTTATAAAAGCTGTAAAGTGTAGACATGTTGGGCTTGCGATCATTTGGAAAATGCTTGGTAGTCACACAAAATTATTCCATGCGACTGTAATCGACATTTATACGGTTCAGTCAACATGATTTTTTTTTTTTTTTTCTGTTTTGGCGGTCACAAATTTAGCATAGCAATCCGTTGGTCGTGCCGGCGCCCACCAATGCCCACAGTGATGATTAGGAAATGGATAATTCTTTAAAAAAAGTTAAGAAAAATAAAAGTTGATCACATTCACATCACATGGACCTTGCAAAGTGTCGAAGGAATCGCGCAGACTTCTTAATTATGCACTGAATTTTTTTTTTTTAAAGATTTCGTATAATCATTGCCCGTTTACGTAGAATTAATAATCAAGTCAAATAATTAATCAAATCAATTGCCAAAAGTTTGACCAAGGGGCTATTCAATTCGTATAATAATAAACTGTATTAAATATACTTAAAAAGACAGATATATTTATTTAAACGTTTTTAATTCAGCAGTTAATGTAAAGTCATAAATTTGGTTGATCACGGGCTTGCTAAATGAGAGTATGAGACGAGTTTATGATGAGGCCATTTTTGGGCCACACAAAAGAGAAGTTCTTTGCAGGCCGACGGCTTATGTCAAAGATCTCGGCCTAATGGACCCCGAAACTGTAGCATTAAAAATGTCAAAACACGTTAATGGTTTTTTTTTTTTTTAATTTAGACGACTGTTCTTTTAAATTTAGGTTTGCAAGAATTATATAACACATCATAAGTAAAGCAATTAATAAAATAAAATAATATATGCATGACATGTATAATTAAATTTAATATAACTATTATTTGCACGGTAATTTTTAAAAATAAAATACACACGTGTTATATTATAATTTGCTCGTTGTATGGTTAATATGGTATTTTTAATGTATTTTAAAATTTCTTCTAAGTCTAAGTCTTCGGTATTTAGTGGTCATGAATTATTTATTGCCTTTTAATCATTTACTATGTATATATATATATGTGTGTGTGTATTATCACGATATGTCAATAATATATGAGATTTTTTTTTTAATAGAGAAGACGACTACTTATTAATGAAGTTGGAGTTGACCTCAGAATATATTTTCATTTAGTTGCCATTCTAAATAGATAACTTGTTTGAATATTTAATGAGATAAATTTGGTTAGGCATATTTCAAAGAAAATTAGTAGTTTTAGTATAACTCAAAATCTCAATGAAATAAATGAGCATTTGTCATGGTTAATGGATAGAAATAAACTAAATTAAACATTCTAAGTTAGAACCACAAGCAGCGGTGTAGTAAATGGAGGAAGCGTTTCCTGAGTAATAATAGCAAGAATTGCAGAAAATGCAAAAATGGAATGCAGGATGCTTCGGTGGTTGGGTTTCCAATTAAGGGTTAAGGTCGTAGATAATTGTGTTAGGTGCTGGTGGCAGCAATCAGTGGCCAACCAACTTGTAGATGAGGAACAAGTGGGGATGACTATTAACACGTACCTCACCGCCAGATGACAACGGCGAATCTGTACAAAGACATCCACAACCAAACAAACTCTCCTTTGATTTCGAATCCTCAACGTTATCCTTTTCCTTTGATTTCAACCAAACAGGACAAGATTTCATTTCAGGAACATTCATTAAATGTTAATTACAGTTCTTTTTAGCGATTCCCTTTTAATTTGATTTAGTTGATAGCTTCTCAGTTCTCACCATATCTATATTTTGGCATTTAACTGACCCTTTCTTTTTTCCTTCCAATTAGGTCATTATAGTGGGCTAATAATTCATGGGGGAGACGCCCCCAGTATTGGACATCATACATATGCATACTGTCTTGTCATGGTATAAACAAATATAAGAAGTTTTGGTGCACTTTGATATAAAATAATTAGTAGATTCATGATATAAAATAATTAAAAAAAATAATTATGAACTTGACAGGTTAAATTGCCTTATGCTGCGAACCTTTAAAGCACCACACAAAAATTAACATGTTTCCAGAATTTTGCAATGAGAAGGGAACTACGACTCGTTTGGTAACCAGAGTCCCCCAAAAAAATATCGGCCTGGCCCTAAAATATCATACCGTTTGCGTTTAACATAAAAAGCTGGCCCATTTAAAAGGAAAAGAAAAACAGAAAAATCAGTGGGGTAATTACGTCATTACACAATCCATACAAACATCGATTCCTCCGGACTGAAGACGGAAGCCCACCCAACCGAAACTCCTTCGTGCGGTTACATAAAAGCCCCTGACACAACAAAAAGGCCACAACACATACAACGTAACCTTATCTTCGACTTTCTTCATCATCGCACAGCAAGCTTTCTTCCCACAACCTTGCATAACCGAACCCAAACACTCACACGACAACAAATTTGGAAAAAATAAAATAAAACCCACCAAACATAACAGAAACCCTAAACCAACGCAACAACACTCAGCTTACCTTTACTTCAATGGACTCTTACAAGACTTCTGCTCCAGAAACGATGTCGTATCAGTCAGGTTTTTCATCTTCTTCCCCTCTTTCCTACGATAGTAATAATAACAATAGTAATTACGATAATTCAGCGAACAATATGGGATTAGAGGGTGATAATAATAGCAAAATTAATGGTACTGCTGGTGGTGGTGGTGGTGGTATTAGTGATGGTGAGTCTGAGAATGGGGAGTTTGTGAGTGGAGATGAGGGGTTTGAGACGGCGTCGGAGAAGCCTGCTGTAGCTGAGGAAACCCTGGAGCAACCTGCTGAAGTGGATTTTAACGATGCCCCTTCTGTGGATTCTTCGGAGTTTTCGATGCCTGATAGTGTTTTGCCAGTTCAGAAGGTGCATGCGAATGATAATGATGAAAATGATGTCATATTCGATTCGGAAGTCAGGGCTTTGAAGGAGGAGCAGGAGAAGGGAAAGGAGCCGCTTGGTGATGGCGATAAGGGTTTGAAGGTGATTTTGGATGAGGGTTCTGTGAAGCAGCTTGAAATTGAGGGTGTGGATGGTTCTGGTGAAAATGAGGGTTTAAGAGAGGATACGAAATCGAGTGAGTTTGTGTCTGTTGAGGGGGAAAGGAGTGAGGTTCTTTATGGTGAAAAGTCTGTGGAAAATAAGGAAGACAATTTGGCGGCTGAATTTGAACCTGAGGGTGTGAAACTTACCGGTGGAGGGGGCTCAGTAGTTGAAGCTGTTAATGATGATACATTAAATTCCGGAGTGCCTGTGGTTGGGGGCTTAGAAGGAATTAAGGACGCTGAGATTAGAGGGATGGAGGTCCCTCATGAGCGGAATGTGAGCTTGGAAAATGGGTTTGATAAAATTAATCATGATAAAGAGGTGGTGGAATCAGAATCAGTTCCACTGGAAAGTAAGTCGGAGAAGACTTTTGAATCTCCAACAAGTGATGATGCTAAAACATTAGAAGTGCGGCCTACGGAACTGGAAGTTGATGCTGCTGTTGTGTCTAAAGATGAGAGTTCAGTTAGCAACAATGTTGTTGTTGACAATGAGGTCAAAGCAGCTTCAGAGAGTGAGCCAATTAGTGAGACAAAGTCTGATTTTGAAGCCAAGCAGACAGAGGTTGACTTGGATGGAGCCGCTGATGTAGTTGAACATAGGTCCAGTGCCAAGGTAGATGAGGGGCTTCCAGAAGGAACTCAGGTGGCTAAGTTTGCTGCTGAATCTATGCAGACTAAAGCAGCTCCTGAAGCTGAACATTTAGAAAATGAGCAGACCATTGTGAGTGCTCACAGTGAGAAACTGGAAGATGAGAAGTCGGGCAAATCGCATACACCAGAATCTGCAGAAATGAGTAAAATTTCAAATGCTGAAGTTACTCTGGAAGCTGAGGAAGGAAATTGGCATCAAGACGAGGAGGATGAGATTGAAGGCTCTGATTCTGATGGTGTGATATATGGAAGCTCCGAAGCAGCTAAACAATTCCTGGAAGAGCTGGAACAAGCATCAGGTGTTGGTTCTCAGCCAGGTGCTGAGAGTTCTCATGATCATCCACAGAGAATTGATGGTCAGATTATCACTGACTCGGATGAAGAAGTAGACACTGATGAGGAAGGGGAGGGGAAAGAGTTATTTGATTCTGCTGCATTGGCAGCTTTATTGAAAGCAGCAGCAGGCGCAGACTCAGATGGTGGCAATATCACTATAACCTCACAAGATGGATCAAAGCTCTTCTCTGTTGAACGTCCCGCTGGTTTGGGGACCTCACTCCGTACTTTGAAGCCTGCTCCACGACCGAATCGTTCTAATCTCTTCACTCCTTCCAGACTCGCAACTGGGGGGGAGACTGAGACCAACTTGAGTGAAGAAGAGAAAACAAAGCTGGAAAAGTTACAGCATTTAAGGGTGAAATTTCTGAGGCTTGTTCATAGACTAGGTCACTCTCCAGAAGATTCAATAGCTGGGCAGGTTCTGCACCGCTTGTCACTTGTTGCAGGGAGGCAAACTGGTCAATTATTTAGCCTTGATGCCGCTAAGAGAACAGCACTGCAGCTTGAAGCAGAGGGGAAAGATGATTTGAATTTCACCTTGAACATACTGGTCCTTGGGAAAACTGGTGTGGGCAAGAGTGCTACAATAAATTCTATTTTTGGGGAGGAGAAAACTTTCATACATGCTTTTGAACCTGGCACAACTTCTGTGAAGGAGATAGTTGGAACAGTTGATGGGGTTAAGATCAGGGTCATTGACACTCCAGGTTTGAAATCTTCTGGTGTGGAACAGGGTGCCAATAGAAAAGTTTTGGCTTCTATTAAGAAGTTCACCAAGAAAAATGCCCCAGATATTGTTCTCTATGTGGATCGTCTGGACAGCCAGACCAGAGATCTTAATGATCTGCCATTGTTAAGATCAATCACTAACGCTCTTGGTACTTCAATTTGGCGTAGTGCCATAGTTACTCTGACCCATGCTGCTTCTGCACCTCCAGATGGGCCGTCGGGATCCCCCTTGAGTTACGAGGTCTTTGTGGCCCAACGTTCCCATGTTGTTCAACAATCCATTGGGCAAGCTGTTGGTGATCTGCGTCTGATGAATCCAAGTTTGATGAATCCGGTATCTCTTGTTGAGAATCATCCTGCCTGTCGAAAGAATAGAGATGGCCAGAAGGTGCTTCCTAATGGTCAAACTTGGAGACCTCAGTTATTGTTGTTATGCTATTCAATGAAGATCTTATCTGAAGCAAGTTCTCTCACAAAACCTCAAGAGTCATTTGACCATCGAAAACTGTTTGGCTTTCGTGTTCGTTCACCTCCACTTCCATACTTGTTGTCTTGGCTGTTGCAATCTCGTACACACCCAAAACTCTCCACTGATCAGGGCGGTGATAATGGTGATTCTGATATTGATTTGGCTGACTTGTCTGATTCTGATCAAGAAGAAGAAGAGGATGAATATGACCTGCTCCCATCATTCAAACCTCTGAGGAAAGCTCAAATTGCTAAGCTTAGTAAGGAACAAAAGAAGTCTTATTTTGAGGAGTATGATTATCGGGTGAAACTCCTTCAGAAAAAGCAGTGGAGAGAGGAGTTGAGGAGAATGAGAGAGATGAAGAAGAAAGTAAATGCTGCTACTGAAGATTATGATTATGTGGGGGAAGATGTTGATCAGGAGAATGGAAGTTCTGCTGCTGTGGCTGTGCCATTGCCTGATATGGTCTTGCCTCAGTCCTTTGACGGTGACAATCCAGCTTACAGGTACCGGTTCTTGGAGCCAAATTCTCAGTTTTTGGCAAGGCCAGTGTTGGACAGCCATGGTTGGGACCATGATTGTGGGTATGATGGTGTCAACCTTGAACACAGTTTGGCAATTGCTAGTCGATTTCCAGCAGCTGTTACTGTTCAAGTGACAAAGGACAAGAAAGAGTTCAACCTTCATTTGGATTCTTCAATTGCTGCGAAGCTAGGTGAGAATGGATCTAGTATGGCTGGCTTTGACATCCAAAATATTGGAAAGCAACTTGCTTACGTCCTCAGAGGGGAGACCAAATTCAAAAATTTCAGAAGGAACAAGACAGCTCTTGGAGTCTCTGTTACATTTTTAGGTGAAAATGTGGCCACTGGTTTGAAACTTGAGGATCAGATTGCGCTTGGAAAACGCTTAATGCTGGTGGGTAGTACTGGGACCATCCGATCTCAGGGTGATTCTGCATATGGAGCGAATTTGGAAGTGAGGCTCAGGGAAGCAGACTTTCCAATTGGCCAGGATCAATCCTCATTGGGGTTGTCTCTAGTGAAATGGAGAGGGGACTTGGCCTTGGGTGCCAACCTTCAGTCACAATTTTCAATTGGTCGAAATTCTAAGATGTCTATTCGTGCAGGATTGAACAACAAACTAAGCGGCCAAATTTCTGTCCGAACTAGCAGCTCAGATCAACTTCAGATTGCACTTCTGGGTATCCTTCCGGTTGCTAGGACAATTTATAAATGCATTCGACCTGGGACTAGTGAGAATTACTCAATGTACTAGGTTCCGTCTCAAGTTTTGTTGCTTCCTTTAGACTGCTCTGAAAGTGCATCATAAATTAGGTTGTCTCGAAAGCATAATTTAGTTGTATTTTTCATTTTCTTGAATAATGGTTATATATTTATTTGGTCAGGAGCGCATTGTCGTTAAGAGGTTCGTGTTAATTTTGCATAACGGATTGTATTGAATTCACGAGGTAATCTGAATAAATTCATTGTTTGGTTATCAGTTTTTCCCTGATTTACTGTGGTGTTAAAATGGTACTATATCTATTGAGAGAAAGTGTCTTCTAGGCTTTGGATTCTCTGATATTTTTGTTAGAAAATTGTTTACTAGGGATGTGTCTCATAGTTATGCTAAATCAGGGTGAGTTTTATCTTTGGAAGTGAGCTCTCTCATTTTTATTGTCGTTGGGACTGAAGAAGGAGCTGAGAAGCCATTCAAGTATGTTCCTTTTTGTATTTCACGGTAAGAAATTTACACGTGATATTTTTCATGGAGCACGCAAACGCTAACTCAGGCACCATATAACCACTGCTTGTCAATCTCTGCTAGTGATCAGCAAGTGAGAGAGAATTACAAAATCTAAAATAATTTTCTTTTACCATTGTAATAATACTGATTACAGATCGAAAACAACAAAGATGGAGATTGCCCATCACTGCTATCATGATTCTTTTTTTTCTTTTTTGAACGATGGAGCCTAATTAATTCTTTTTTTTTTTTTCTTGACTTATCCTCTTCAAAATAAGAGATTTCTTATTAAATAAACTCTCACTAAAATAGACATACATTTTTTTTTTTGGTAATTTTAATTTGTAGTAAATGAATGGTTATTTACCCCTTCAATTTATTTCACTTAATCTAATTTTTAATTAATATTATTTATTCTGTAATTTTTCTAATTAAAAAAATAAATAAATAATTCTTTTATGTCAATATATTAATTTTTTTCATCTCTCTCTTTATAATTAATTCTAAAATTTAATTCAAATATTAATTCTTAATTAAATCTCAAACTAAAATTAAATAAAATTTTAAATTATCACCCATAGTAAAATTAATATGACAAAATCATCGACAAGCTATTTATTCATCAAATTTAATAAAAGTCAATATGGTGAAAATGATGAATTAATGAATCAACAGTTTTTTTTTAATAATAATAATTTTAAAATATAATAAAATAAATTAAAAAGTGAGTTGGTGAAATAATTTGACAGGGCGAGATATCATTACTTCATCCTTGCCAAAGTTCAAGTGCAAGTCCAAGTCCAACAATCGTCGAATAAAAAATGCGGGCAAAACCAAAACCATGAAATACACTAATTGCAGGGGGAAGTTAAAAAGAGAAAAAAAAAAACAACCGGCATTTCAGTACAAGCACAATCCAAAATCGAACCGCTATCACTGTGCCGGAACTGTCTCTGTTTCCCCATTGATCGAAACAGTGGGTGTGGGTCCCTCGTCAAACACCTTTGCAATCCTCTCTATTGGAATCAACGGCAGATAAGTTGCCATTAGGTATCCCCTCTCTCCCGTACAACGAACCAGTTGATTATACTTTTCAGAGCAGCAAGCAGCCGTGGGTACCACGATCTGAGCCACTTGCGGAAAAACCGGAAGCCGATTCAGCGCGCGCCAAGCCGATAAAGAGTACTGCTCGACCACCGGCTCGTACCTACAGTACAGCTCCTTAGCCGTCGGCTCGTACTTGCTATACATGCTGTTCGTAATCGTTTTCGCAGCGTCAACCAAACCGACGCGCTGAACCTCAGAAGCCATGGCTCGTGCCTGGCTCGATGCTTGCTTCACTAGTGAAGGCACGTGCCTCTCTAATTCTCCCAGAGATTCCTCCACCTGCAATGCATGTGACCAAAAATTGAATTCCCAGAACAAAAAGAAAAAGACAAGGAAAAAAAAAAATCCCGTAACCGTACCTTACGATCGACGAACTTAAGAAGTTCAAACGGAACAACGTGGAACTTCTCATAGACGGGGCCGAGAACGGTTTTGACGGTGGCCTCGACGTTTTGGACGCCCGGTTTAAGTGGGCCGGAGCTTTCTTTGGCGTATTCGTATATCGTAGAAAAGCACACTATAGTGTAGATCGCCGCTACTTGTACGAAATCCAAATACTTCAATCTTTTCTCAGTTTCTTGAGTCCTCTGCCAATAATCATCATTCTTTCGCTACGCACATAGAGATTAAGAAAAGCGAATGAAAAATGCATTTGAGTATAAACAAACGAACATACCGTCTCTGTAAGCTGTTTGGCTTCTGAATCCGACATTTTGCACAGAGCACTCGCTTTGCAAATCTTTTTTGTTTGCGATCTTTCTTGAAAGATATTAAACTCGCAAGGAGATTCTTCGAAGATAACGAGAGGGCTGAAATGAAGCGTTGAAACGACTCCCATTTTATAGAGATCGCGACGATCTCTCAGCGGGAATCTACGGGTAGTTTCACTATACTTGCCACGTGGCTGATAATGAGACGGTTGAATGAGGTCAAAGTAGTCAATCTTTTAACGACTTGCGTTTTGTGAGATTGGATCAACTCGACGGCTCTTATTAAGCGTGGGAGGAACGCGTGTCCTGAGGCCTGCACGCGGACGTTGCCGGTGATATTAGTGATGCCATAATAAAGGGATTAAAGGATTTACACTCATGCCAATCAAGTGGCACTGCCACTGTTACATGTCGAGATGGGGGTGACGGAAGATAAATGTTTTATGCCTGGCAGTGGCACGGCTGGCTATGCACTTCCTTTGGCACGAGTATCAAAATGGTTAGCCTGACAGTCGCGTCCTTGTCTCTTGATCTCATGGTCTGGTGAACATGTTTTTGACGAGGAAAGAATCAGCTGCACAAGAGTCACACAATAGGGTGGTATACATATTTGTTTTGAGAAAAAAGTGTTGATGAAGCAAACAAATTTCAAGTGTTAATTTTCCCAAACCTTATAATGATTAATCAGATTCAGTTGACGTAGTGAAAGTAAAATCTTTTTTTATTGTAATTGAACGACAGTAGCAATTGATCACCATTAATGATAACAATTATACAGCGCTACTGCATTATTTATGAGAAATTCATGGAAATTTAGATATTTGACTAGAGAGAAATAAGACATCGAATTGATTGCTAAGGTATAATTTTAGTTATTCAGATGCACACGACGGCTTCAAATTAGAGATTGCAAGCATCCAAAACAGAGGATGTAAGTAGTCACCTCTATTTCTAATGTTGTTGTAATGTAAAGCTGCTACTCGACATGGCAAAGCTTTCGCAGGGTTATGGAAGTTCGCCTTTTCTGACTTAGCTCTTCCCCTTCCCACATCTGAAACCCCTGCTTGCGATTTATCTCGTGCTTCCAAAGGTAGCGAGCTTCTCCGGACATTATAACTAAAGATCCTGGAGTCAAGTAAACTGGAATCTTTACCGCATGTGGGTCATCTATTCCTCCCTCTCCAGTTGCAGAGGCTTCTTTGACTTGGGTGAAATGCATCACACATGACGACTCCAGTGAGACAATGGCAATTCCATCTTCAAATCGCATTAGGTCAACATGTGGACAGATACCCTAATCGTGAAAGAGTATCAGCATAAAGAAATTGTACATTTTTTCTCATGCATTGCAAGTGCACCAAACATATGCTAATTGCCAAAACAAAAAGTTGTAAATAGATAATAACTGAAAAAAATAAGTGACATCTATATTTAATGAATTAAAATATGCCTGAAATGCAGCAAATGTACCAGCGAAAAGAGCAACCTCATGACCGTCTCACGTTAGAATAGTAGATCATTAGAATAAATTTTTCAGTATTCACAATATTGAAGGTTTGATGATATATATTTTATTCAGAAATTAAATTGAGACCTTGAAAATATTATCTACAAGGTGAACCTGTATTCCGAACAAGATGAACAAATCAGAGTCATATCATACCTCACCTGGTTGGTAAATATTTACAATTAATTGATCAAATAGTGGCTCTCTCCATAACAAATCCGATGGCAAAATGCAGAGGTCCTTGTCCGCATCATTGATAGACAAGTCATCACCGAGAAGAACTTCCTCACGGATAGAATCAGAAAGTTTGGATGCCCACATTGGAAGGTCGCCAAACCTCATAACCTGCAAAGAACAGGAAAAAAATGATGTCATAAAGCAACGGCATCATATAAGCATGTACATTTTATAAATGTATTTTCAGAAATCAGAAATAATATTCTGTTGGAAACTGTTTTAGCCTCCAAATAGACGACGCTATAAACTACAGGTCTATAGCTAATTACAGTTGAAAATGGAAATAGGTCAAACCAATCTAAGAAAAAGGTTTAATTGTAGTACTCCAAGAACAACTGAACATGTACACTGCCAATTGAACGAATTTTGTTTTTGTTCATTTAGGCCCTAGATAAACAAAAAAGAGTGAGCTAAAATTTTCAAATCCAGAAGAAAACTTAACAGTCAGAATCTAGAATAAACTGAGACTGAAACCACAAACAAAAGAATATTGGATGTTGAATGAGACAACTGAAAGAACAATAATCAACATAAATTTCATAAATGTAAATAAAACCCGCAAAAGGAGATTTCTTTGACTTCATTAACATACGTAGCTTGAAAAATGGTGACATTTGCAGCCCTATCTCCGAAACAGCCTAATTACGAATTACAAACTTACCAAGCACGAGCAGAGGAACACATAATTGGGCAGCATCACCAGTTGTCACTAACTAATCGCAGATCCGCCATCAGACCCGTGTAAAATCAATATCTAACAAAGTTATGGAAACAGACCTTTATGCCTACCTCTCCCCCAACACTATAATTGCAGCAGAATACCAACCAGCCGCAGCACTAGAGATATGCGGGACATTATGCTCTCTAAAACCAACCATTTAAACTACAACAAATTGACTGAATCAACAGATTTAAAGATATAGACAAACCCAATTTGTATTAACATTTCCAAATTTGAAATCCATCCAAGTCCAAAAATAAAACTGTTGGAATAACAGAAATGCTAGCTATCTACGCACCTGATTGTGAGAAGTATCGGTGAACCATCCTTCTGCAATCACAAAGCTCGTCATCAGATGTGCATGATCGAAACACTAAGCACACAGCCATCACCATCACTATCAGTCATGCATGATGCATCAACGACAGACATACTGTATAGAATTAAAAACAAACTAAGCGATTTCATTCATTCATATTTCATATACCCGGATTGGGAAGAAGTAAAAGCTAAAGGACAAGGAAGGAAACGCACCGTTTTGGATTGCGGAGAGCAAATAAGATTGTTGTCGAGGGGAGATAAAATCTCCGCATAAACATAATCCTTTGATTTCCTTAAATCGTTGCCAGCTGGACTTTTTACTAACATTTGACTGAGATCCATCCTCATCCGATGCAAATGGATCCTCTTCCAAATGCTGCCGTTGTTCACCATCTTCGGTGTCTGTGTCTGATGATTCCCCAAACACATCCTTAAGGATTGTCTCCTCATCATTCATTTCTCCAGAGAAAGAAAGAGGAAATCTTCGAAAACGATTTTAACAAAGGCTTTCAATTTCTGTCTTCCAAACTTATGCTCTCATCTAACCGGGCCGGCTTATTTATTTGTTTATTTAATAATCTTGCACACGAAAAATCTATTGTGCTGTTGATAAATTAATTTATAGAATAATATTATCTTTATAATAGAAAATTTTTATATAGTACAGAGAGTATATAATGATTTTTATATAGTAAAATATGAGAATATAATATTTTTATATAGTAAAATATGAGAATACAATGATTCGAGCCAAGTTGTATGTTATGATTTTTTTTTTTTCTAATACTGATAACTCATATCATACAATATTATTATTGATATTTCTGTTGAGGATTGTTGGACTCTTTGAGTTAGGAATTTAGCAAAGTAGCTCTTAGATAGAGAACTACTCATTTGATAGGTGTCACAATAACTTTATTTACTTATTCCTATCTATTATTTTAGAGATTTATAATTTATTCATTTTATTAGACGGAATTTTAGATTATTACTAAGATTACTACTCAAGACTTTTACAACATATTTAATATTCGAGATAAGAATGTTTAGTATTTATAATCAGACTATTATTAATATTAGTTTATAACACGTTTAATATTCGAGAGATACTATCTCCATATTACCTTTACGATACTTTTGTGGAGTTTGAATTGATGTCCTCACGAGAGTAGCAGCCCTTACCACTCGCCAAAGGCCAAGTGACATTATACGACATGATTTTAATTTAATTTTAATTGAATAAATTAATTATTTGATATTCCCTTGATTGTTACATAGTGGATTATTATTATACAATAATATATTAAGTTGATATCTCTTTTATTTTTATTAATATAATATATAGAATACAATAATAACTTCTTATTTAAAAAGTGTAAAGAAAGAAACGATCAACGATAAAATTTATAAAGTACTAATTTCAAGAAGAAGCAAACAATACTAAAAAAAAAAATACCTTACAAAATTGTCATAGATATATTATATGTATTTCATTTTAAATAAACTAATTACTGATTTATGTATTAATTAAGTTATGTAAAAAAATTATTTTAAAATTATCATCTAACAAATTTAATAGAATTACTAATTTATCACATTAGGCCAAGTCAAGACCGACAAAAATGATTCTTCAATTACAGTTATTAATTTATTAAATATTAATCAAACAAAATTATACTACATTTAATTATTTTTGTCAAAAGTTCTAAATTTTGTTTCCCCCTTTTTTCCCCAATTTAGGTCAATGTAAGATTTAACTAGTAAATTATGCTTTATCACGGGTGAATGAATTCTCAAACCCTCATTGTTGATAAATATTATATGCATATCGTAACTTCAAGACTATAATCAATCGGTACTTTAATATTACCAGCTTATCAACTCAAAATCAAAATGTCATGGCATAAAAGTACTTTTCCTACCAAAATATTTTTCTCCTTTGATTACCAGATATAACCTAAATTTAATTCCTATCACAACCACAAACGTCACGCAATTTTCTTTTTCCACTTCACAAGTTAAAAACACGATTTCTATTGGTTAGCTATGGCGGAGTTGAATTGAAAAGTCAACCATACATTTTCTTGCTTCCCGCAACCTGTGACATGACTCTCTCACAACAGACTCTCCTCTCAACAATAAAGGGCAAAATAATACTTGGACTCAAGTTGATACTCGAACCCTAACATTATTGTTTGTGGGACTAACCGACCTAACTCGAAGTAGGGATGATAAAAATTTCGGTCTTAATTTTGGTCCGATTAACCCGACCTTAATTTTTAGAGTTTGGGTCCGAATTTAAGGACTCAGACTTATACATATCAGTACTTTAAATTGAGCATTCGGACTTTATATAATTACGACTTAAAAAAAAAAATTAAATATATCCATAAATATTTGAGTAATTTTTTTTCTTCATATTAGATTGTGAATTGTCATTTTTAAACTAAAGAACTTCTTATTTAAATTGTATAATCGAATTATATGTTTTTATTTGTTTGTTAAATTAATGAACTCTTTAGTTGAATTATTAAATTAAATTATATTTTTATTTGAATTAGATCTAATTTTTGTTTGTGTTTAATTATTTATATAATTTATGGTAAAGATGTTAATTAGAATAATTTTTATATTTATGTTATTTTAATAAAATTTTAAAATTTTTAAATATTAATATATTATGATATTTTAAATTAAAATTGTTTAAATATTAAAAAAATTTAATCGGACTGGATAAAACCAGAGCTGACTACGACCTATTAGGACCGAGCTGACCGACCCTAATTTTAAACATTCGGACTTTTATAAGACTCGGACTTATGTTTGTAATATCGGGCTCGGGCTCAGGCTTGGCCAAGCCCTGTCTCAGCCTGACCCATTGCCATCCCTACTCAGAAGCAACATAAAATTTCCGACAACTGTGAGACTGTTTACATACATGATACAACATCAAAATTGCGGCTCTAAGGGATCGTCTAATGTGAAGTTGGCAAAAGTAAGTTGGAATAGCTTCACCAGATTAGTCAACTATATATAATACAAGGGACTTGAATTTTCACATAGAGCTGCCCTAGCCAAGCTAAGTATTTGAGATAAGAATTACATGACCTTGTGTGCACAAGGCTCCAGGTAATGATAGCTGGAATGAAAGTTTGCCTCAAATAAATAAATTCCTTCCAACAAACACAGATCAGGCTGCATCCATAGTTCTCGCTTGAAACTGGACTGGCTTGAAATTCTGAAAAAGACAATTGATATAACTGATGTTAACAATCAATATTTGAACTGCAAAGTAGTAGAAAGGGACTTCACCACATTTCAATAGAATTCAGAAATATCAAGTATAAAATGGCTTTTAAATTCTAGATTTATAAAAACAGCTAAAAATCCGCAATGGAAAAAATAAATTCATTCCCCTTGCGCCAACTTGAGCAGAATTAATTTAATATGTGTTTGTGCTTGGGGTAGTGGGATGGAGTGGGGTGCTAGATACAAAAAGAATATTATAAATCTGAAAGACACATCTATCAGAGAAGCAACAAACCTAACACATATCATATAGAAAAGGAAAGAGCATAGCATTAATTCTTCTAATATATGATGAATGCTTGCATACTTAAACAAACCAAGAATACATGATATCGAGCTCACTACTTTTTAATCAAAAAGCAAAATAATAGATATACAAGTTGATGCTCCTAACATGAGAAGCAATCCAAGTTCATTATTGACCTTGATGGGATTGCTTATTGCACTAATGTGTGGTCAATTAGTTCTGGATGATTAAGCATGTCCATCCAACTCATCATAAATCCATAACTAGTGCATCTGAGCACCAGCACCTTCGCCCAGCTGGTAAAGGGTTGGGTTGGCAAAGTGATAACTTTTAGCTTTGAATCTTAAACCAAAGGGAAATAAAAATTGGTCCATCAATTGTGAGTGCCAAATTAATTTTACCCTATTAATGTTATCACTAAAACTTCCACAATGGTGGCATCCAAACAAGTGGATACCACTAACTGCCTAGAGACAAAACAGAGCAGTCCAGCATTTCTCAATAGCTATTCCATAACTACCATCCAGATTACCCGTTACCCACAAAGAGCACCAATGAATAAAGTGTTTTGCACAATGACATAGACAAATACAGAACAGCGAACAACAGCTCATCAAAGCTTCAACTAGAGAATTTTAACAAGAGGATCTACAGAAATCAGTTTATAAAGATAATTTAGTACAGGAGAGGGGAACATTTGCAGTTGTCACTCTAACATCAATGCTTAACTAAATGAGATTAACTTGTTCAAGATAAGTCGCAAAGTGAAATGCATGTGCACAGCATCTCAAAAAAATTGCCTATAAACCATATAACAAAATGCTTCCTAGCAAAAAATGGACCATAGTCACCATACGAATGAACTATATCATTTCCTTCAGATTGAGATCATCTAATCATCCTAAATAACAGGGATCACCACAGCTACAGTCCGTGACCATAACTGGACAATTGATGTCAGCGATGGACGATATAACCACTGATTATACTACTTTATCATACAGTCATTTGAACATTTAGGCAGCTGACAGGAAGAGAACGTCACCATCTTTTCACCAATAATCTATGAGATATCTGTAACACCACATTACATTATGAAAACACACCAATTTCCTAATAAACTACAAATTTGAATAATTATAAAATTTTCATTAGACTGTTTTGCTTAGGGAAGCATTACATTGTAAAAAATCAAACATTCACAATGAACAAAAGAATAGTATCGACAGATCTGACACGTTACAATGATAGCAACTGCTACAAACATGGCACGTGCTACTTTACCATAAGTAGCAAAATAAGATCCAGATCAAAAAGAAGGTACCTCGACAACTTTATATGTTGGGGAAAGCAATTGGACCTCATCTTTAACCTCAAGTGGATTTCTTGTCTCATTCCTAACCCTCTTAACTCGTCTACTGGCCAATGACTTATGAGTGAAGCCATAAGTTCGAAGTATCTGATTATCACCAAAATTAAAGGCTCGATCCATCTGCCTCAAGCACCTCTCAGCCGGATAATCCCCAAACTTGGCACAAGGCTTGCAACCTACAAAATGAGTCACAAGAGGCCACCTATGATCACCTAAACCCGGATGATACTTGTCAATCATTTCCTCATATCTATCAACTAAAATCCCCCAATAACCATGCAAATAATATTCACTCTCAAGATAAACCTTATCACCCCACTTATCCCTCTCAGTTGCCAACAAGTAAACCATTGCGGACTGATCATCCGCTTCAAAAGCCGGCCTATCCTTAAGCTCCTTTGTCAATTTCTTCCCTGCCTCATCCCTAATTTTCCCTTTTGGTCCCATTCGAGCCCACACATCAAGAATATCCAACGACCACCGACAATTCCTCAACAGAAAACTCCCAGTATTCAATCCAATCCAGTTCTTTTGATCATAAACCATCTCATTCCATCCGTGCATAACTAAATTGTAATCTTTATACCTGTCCCATGGCACCTCAAATGTCATATCAGTAAACATAGCGTCACTGTCCATCCACCATAAAAACTCCACCTCCGGATGACCCAATAACAAGTTTCTTATCAGCGGAAGCTTCGCCCAAAAGCCTGCCATTTCAGCATCTAGAAGAGCCATATTGTAAAATATCTCTAATCCATGTACTCTACAATAATCAATCTTGTTTTTAATTGATTTCAACAAATAATGATCACCTACCGGATTCTCACACGCTTTCGGCGACGATCCTGTCACCAGCAGCACACGTGGCTTCTTGTTTATAAAATTGGCGAAATTAGGATTTTCATTCAGCCATTGTGTTCTTTGCTCGTCCCAATTTGAGATTTTCGGCCCGAGAGAGTAGGGATTGTTTGGGTCCGGCTTTTCGTCGCCTTCTCCTTCATCCTCCAAAAACAGTTTGATATTAAATTCGTTGTAATTGTTTTTATTATGATTGCGATCGTAGGTGGCGAAGGAAGAGGACGTCGTCCGGCGTTCTTCGAGGACTCGGTGTGGGTCCCCTCCGCGCTTTCTGGAGGGAAAATAGAGGCGGTTACGTATTTCGTTAAAGTCCTTCTCAGGAGTACCGAATTCACCGGCTCCGATGATGCCACGAAGGACGACAACAGTGAGGACAAGGCAGAGAACTGTGACCTTGCACTGGCGCAAAGCTCTGTGGCACTTTCTAGACCTTTGGGCTCCTAAACATCTCTCTATCATTTTCTGACTTTTGCTGGACTTGTTTGAAAACCTAAAAATTTGATTCCCATTACCCAATCACCTCCGTAGTTGCTACTGCCCAGAGAGATTATTTGATATGTTGTTTTTTTCACATCCCATTGAGTTTTATATGGTAAAGGCAAATTTTCTTTTTCTAAAAAGAATAAATTAAATTTCAAAAAAATAAAATAATAGATAAATAAATTAAAGGAAAATGATCATATGTTACCAAGTGCGGTGAAATTCAGTTTACAACAATAATAATAGTATGATAGGATGGCTCGTGTGTTTTTTAATAAAAATAATTGTCAATATATAAATTGTTGCGTTCTTATAATTATTATATAATTTTTATTTATTAAATAATAAATTTTATAATTGATACATAATTAATGTTATTTAAATTAATAATTTTATTTATTAAATCTATTTTTCAGTGAATTTATCGTTAAAATTCAAATATTAAATTTTTATTCTACACACCCCCACAAAATCTAAAAAATAACCTCAACCGAAATATTGTTATTTTCAATTTTATTTTACCTTATTATTAACTTCTCCATATTTACTCGTATAAGTCAGGTTTTCGTCTCTCCTAATCTCCAAAACAGATAATTCCTTTTCTAACGTCATACAGAATCCAATTTATTTTTAATTAATTGACAATAGATCAAAGCCCAAACAGGATCCATCTTCTTAAAACAAAAAACAACTTGAATTTTTTGTTTCTCCCGGAGCCCTCGTGGTTTTGCTTCATATATGTTGTGGAGTGAATTACAGACTTACAGTGGACATGGCATATATATTTATTTTTCTACGTACGCCGACCGTCACATTAAAACCCATTTTTTTTCCACCTTCACTCTGATTTTATTATATACGGCAGCACCGCTAATCTTTGTACGATGATGGATATAAACGGTAAGCGGTTCAAATCCAACAAGAAAATGGAAAATTGAAACGAGTTTCACTAGTGCATTATATCTATATATATATATATTCGCTACTTATGTGAAATTTAATTTAGTCATCGTTTACAACACAAGTAGATAACAAAGTTAATTAACAGCCAAAAGTCAAGTGAAAACGAGCTTCAGACTAACAAGGGACAAAAGCACAGCCCAGGCCACACAAGGCTTAATCAGATCACTAGCGATTGGATTCACGTCCTCGACCATTCGACAGTACCAAACCAAAGACCCAGTCAAAGCCGAAGACACAACCAACCCAGCCCAGTAGGCTCCTAAACGGAACACAAGAGGATCCCAAGCCAAGCTCAAGCCGAGCTGAGCCAAACAAAGATACAAAGCAGTGGGTTTCTTGTGGAAGCCGCCTTCAGCCCAAACAAGCCAAGACGAGAGACCCGTCAAGAAAGTTGAAGCCATGCAGGCCGTATGCAGCACCAATAAAGAAGGGAACCAGAAGGGCTTTTCTTGCCGGACGTAGCGGTCACTTGACCCGTTGAAGTAAATGTTTAAGAGAGTGAGAGAAAGAGGCAGAGCCACTGCCGCGGATAGTGATTTAAGGCCGCGTTTGGCCATGTCCGTTTTCTTCTTATTATTTGGTTTGCCACCTTTGACGACCTCGTAGTCCTTGTCCACGGTGGCAGTGTCGTCTGAGTCATTACGATCATCCCTAGTACGCTGCTTGAGGTTTTCGGTGGCCATGAAATCGTATGTGGTCGCGCCTTCGCTAAACAGAAAGAGAAACTAATTAATCAACTGAAATTTCGTGTTTTGAGAGGAATTTTAGGAGGGCATTTTATAGGGAGGAGAGCGTGCGTGTTGTGCTCTCATTAATCAATGGGACGATAAAAGCAGGAGAGACACCTGGGCAGAGGAGGCGGTAAGAAGTGGACAAGACGGTAACACGTGGCTAGCACTGCAGTGACAGAGGGTGATTTGATCTTTCGGCTTTATGCACATCCGTTTCATTTTTATTCACAGCCGACGTTGAAGAAGGATTGTCGAAGCTGGGTTCCCTAACGCGTGGGCACGCAGTTATGATTATTATTATTATTATTATTATTAGTTTCTGAAGATAACAGCGGCTACAGATAAGATATAAAGAAAATTCTTGATTTATGATCACGAGGCCGTGGCTACGTCACGTCTTAAAAACTATATAATTAAAACGATAAATAATAAAAATTAAATTATTATTATAATTATATAATTAGTAAATATATTATACATTAAAATAACTCGGACCTTATTATTATCATTTGATGATTTTATACTGATATTTTTATTTATTAATTATTAGACAATTTTAAAATTTATCAAAATAAATTTAATTAAAATATAATATATATTTCATCAATAAGTTTTACTTTAATCTTATTGAGATAAAATTTTTATTAATTTCAAATTTTACGGTAACTTTATTTTCAATTCTTTTATTTATATTTGTATTGGAGCTGAGTGTATTTGGAGTTAGCAAATCTATCATTACTCGGGTAAATAGTCTATTATTCCTCAAATTAATTTACTTATGATATTTAAAAAGATTTCTAAAAGAAATTAGTGGCTACGCCACTGCCGACGGGCGTCGTGTGGGTCCAGTACACACGCTGAAATAGCGCATATAAAGGCGTCTTGTTTCATGCGGAACACCGTCAGCTACGACAGCGACTCTGGGAAAGCGGGATCGTTATGGAAAGTAATATGAGATGAAAGAAACATTGAAGTCCCCACTTCAACCCTCCGAATAAAGGTTTTTCAATTTAATGTATATATATCTGATTTATATTTTTATACACACAAATCACTCGAACGGCTCGTACAATTTTCATGTGACACTTACGATTAATTCACATTTGCCAATTGCAACTTGCGCTCACGTGATTGATCAGCCTCGTGGGTCGAAGACTCGGAACTATAGGCTGGAGTTAAGGGGCTGGCTTCATTTGGGCCTCAGTGAGCTTCATTGTTTGACGCATTACGCTGGGCTTCTGTTGAATTCGAACCCATGACCCGACAATCTAAACTCACAGTTTTGATGCTCTCTTAAAAATTCGTTCATAGCATATGAGAGAGGGTTTGAGCTTCTGCATAATTCGAGGCAAAACGAAATAGAGAAGCCAAGACCATGGCGCGACGATCAGCGACTCATGTCAGACACGATGCTGCTTCATTTCTCAAAATTTTTAAAGATTCAAAAGTTGCCTTTGCTTTTGGTCTAATTATCACGGATTCCCTGCTCGTTGCTCTTATTATCACCTTCGTCCCTTGTAAGATCTCTACATCTTTCTTATTTACTGACACTGATTGTTTACTGAATAAATGTTTTATTGTAATGGCTTTATTATACTATTTTCAGATACCAAGATTGACTGGGACGCTTACATGTCACAGGTTTTTACTACGTCATTCCTTTTATTAATTATCAGAATTTTAGTTAAATGAATTAACAATATTAGCTAGAAGATAAAATCAATTCCACATTAATTCTCGGTTTGGATGAGTGTTGATATGGAATATTCTGATTATTGATCAGGTAAGTGGCTTTCTTGAAGGGGAAAGAGATTACAGCAACTTGAAAGGGGACACTGGGCCTCTTGTATATCCAGCTGGGTTTCTTTATGCTTATTCTGCTATTCAATGTATTACAGGAGGGGAGGTCTATTCAGCTCAGGTAAGTGATCTGGTTTCTCCTTGCATTTTGTTTACCTAATATTTCATCTTCAGTGACATTGCTTTTGGTGGACATTTAAAGTTTAAGGCTGTAAACCATTTCTCGATTGCATATTTTGAGTTCAAAAATTGGCTTGCAATATTGAAATCGAGTGTGAACGATCAGTAAGCCTTTGTGTCAATACATCTTGATAAACAATTTGGTAGGGTTGACACGTACTTATCAGTATTCTCTTGCATGCTTATTCCAATTTTCTCATGTTTTTTTTATCTCTTTTCTGTGGTGCAGATATTGTTTGGCTTTTTATACCTTATTAATCTCGGAATCATCTTATTCGTATATGTGAAGACGGATGTGGTATGTGAACTAATGTTTTGAAGCTAAAATTTTAGCCTTTTAGTTTACTAGACACCTGCATGTCGCTGGTGTGGTTTCGGCTGGATGCATATCGAATTTCTCATATGTCAGCTCATAACTAAATTCTGCATGAAAAGGCTCAAGGGTAAATTTTTTCACAGGGAAACTAGAGTGCATATTTTGTGAGCAGCATGAGAGATTTAGGGGTCTAAGTTCTGAGAGCATTTGGAGGCTGCGTTATAAATGGAAGGTATCTTGGCTTCATAGATGCTGGTAAAATGGTTCTAACATAGGACACTGTAGATAGTGGAATGAGCTTTATTAGGCATAGTTAATATGGTTATCTATTTTCTAGGTACTATAATTAGCTTGATGCATACTAATTTTTTTTATTACGGATGGGCCAACAAGAGGTTTCTCTGTTACAGTTCTTTGGCAATCTAGAGTTCCCCCTTTGTCCTCCCATAGGCAGTTGAATGTTCCTTTACCCCAGATTTCAGCTAATACATTCAACTTTAACCTTTCAACTTGTATGTCTCTAAAGTTATTGTCCGCTTAAAATAGTATCTTTTAATTCCTTATAAATATTATCTCTTTTAACCATGGAGTGCATATTCTACATTTTTTTTTTAAAATTTTATTTAAATGAACTCTGATATCACTTCTGTGTTCTTAACATGTATTTCAGCTTCCATGGTGGGCTCTTAGTTTGCTTTGTCTCTCAAAAAGAGTTCACTCAATATTTGTGCTTCGTCTCTTTAATGACTGTTTTGCCATGACATTCCTTCATGCTGCATTGGCCTTATTTCTTTATCAGAGGTGGCACTTGGGCTTGATTATTTTCAGGTACTGTTCATACTTGTATTGCACATTACAAATATTAAACAAAGTTAATTTAACTTCCAGCACCCAACCCCCTCTCCCTTCTTTTTATTTATTTGATTTTTTAGTTTTGGTCAGTGTGGCAGTTTCAATCAAGATGAATGTGCTCCTATATGCTCCACCATTATTTCTTCTCTTGTTAAAGGTATATTTAACCTCGAGTAAGGATTAATTACATTCATTGAAGTTTTTACTTGGATGTCCTATTAGAATCACTCAATTACTCCATGTTTTGGGAACTCTTTTTCTGTAGGCTTTGAGCATCTTTGGTGTGATATCAACATTAGCTAGTGCTGCATTAGTGCAGGTACCTACCCCATTGCTTTGTGGTTCTTGGATACTAATCATCATATTGGTATTCTTGATTACACATTTGGCTATTTTCAAATTCCAATTTTAAAGTTTTATTCTAAAGAAAAGCACTTTAACAGAATAATGATTTTACATAGCAAGTAGGCTATCTGCAATGTTTGATCTAATCTTCAGCTTTTTTAGGTGAGTTGAGCTGCTGCTGCAACTTGATGCTGAGGTAGGGGCATTGTGTGTCCAATGTGATGAAACCTTTCCGTGTGTTTGGTGAATGGTTCTGCAGATTCTTTTTGGGTTTCCTTTTCTCATATCACATCCAGTCGCGTATGTATCAAGAGCCTTCAATCTTGGACGTGTCTTCATCCACTTCTGGTACTTGTTGCTTGGCTTTATGGTTGGTATTATTGTTAAAGACCTTTATATAGATGTTTGTCATTCACTGTTAAGCACTCTGAAAACAAATTTAATTTTTTTTTTTTTTTTGGGGAAAAATGATAGAAAAGCATCTTGGCTTGGGTTTGGCTTTATGGTTGGTATTATTGTTATAGACCTTTATATAGATGTTTGTCATTCACTGTTGACACACTGAAAACAAATTTAATATATATATATATTTTTTGGGGGAAAAATGGTAGAACATCATCTTCGCTTGGGTTTTGTTGTAGTCTTGTAGATTGACTGTTAACAGAAATTTTTCTTAAATGTATTTGGATTTGTAATATTGGTGTCTGATACAGGCAATAAAATTGTCATAATTGTGGTTGTCAAGCACTCTGAAGCATCATGTTTTCTACAGTTACACTCCTCATGGAGAATTAGCTAGATAGGTTGCAGCCTACAAACCATAGATGTGAATGTTCCAATTAGATTAGTATTGGAATTTTTAAAAAGTTCTTAAATCTGGTTATGCTTTTCTGGTGGATAGCGTTCCATTAAATGTTAGTTCCGGTTTGTGGCATTTTGAAAATCTATATCTTTTGTAAATAGATGAATCTGAATTTCTGGCTAGTTATACCAAGAGCCTCAGTTATTGCAAGCCCACTATCTTTCTTAGAAATTATTCAACTTACTCTATACCCTCATAACAATACCACCACTACTCCAAATAAACATTAAAGTATGACAATATTATAGCTTGGAGGATCACAGATTTTTATCATCATGATTTTGAGCTGCATTACCATAATCGTACTATATTTACAATGTTTATTTGTTACTGTTTTCAATCTTTTATTTTAGGTCGGTTAACTTCAAGTTTGTTCCTGAGCCAATGTTCGTATCAAAGGAGTTTGCAATCTCTTTGCTGACCACTCATCTTGTGGTCCTTGCAGCTTTTGCTCATTATAGATGGTGCAAGTAAGTAAAACTGACTCTTTTTTCCCTTAAAAAGTATAAAGGAAGCTTTTATGTGCATGCAAAAGAACATACTTAAGTTACAAAATTGATGAAATGCAAAGCTTAAGAAAATTTTTTCATCTATTCTTCATCTACATTGCTTGTGGCTGCTTACTGATGGACCTGCACAGAAGAGAGATCTTGATTTACCATATGTCAGTTACTTATTGTTTGGTTGTGTGCAGGTATGAAGGTGGACTTCTCAACTTTTTACACTCTAGATATGTCACTATGAAGATGAGGTTTACTGGTTTTAGTTCTAGCAATTCATCATCCAAGATCCTGAACAAAGAACGTAAGTTTTGATGTTCCAACATGAAAATTAATAATTAGTATGTTCAGAGATATTTCCTTTTGATTGATTTTGTTTTTTTAAACCATCTCTTGAATACTAAATATGGGAATGTCTTTTCACTTTTCAGATATTGTAACAACTATGTTTGCTGGGAATTTTATTGGCATTGTGTGTGCCCGCTCTTTGCATTATCAGTTCTACTTGTGGTATGTATGCTGGACAAAATAGCTTTTTATATATTTGGTTTGCTTTATACTTGATCCTACTTTAGCAGGCCCAGCTGTATTCTCAGTTGGAATAGCAAAAATATTTAAAGTTTGGACTAAATGTAAATCAATTTTGTGATGTTGTACGATAAAAATTCTGGACTTTGATATTAGTGTGGTATGAACTGCTTCTTAACATGTCTTACTTGTTCCCTTGAGCGGACAGTTACCGTCTCCTTTGGTAGTACTTATCAAGTTTATGTTCCAATGTCTAGTGATGAAGCATTTCTTGTTCTTTGAAATTACTATTTCTTCCAGCCATTAGCTTTCATGGCACATGCTGTTGTCGTAATGTAACGAAAACAAATAGCCACTGAAAGTTACAGATCTTTATCTTAACCGGAACTGGATGTCTCCTCATGCAGGTATTTCTATAGCTTGCCTTATCTGCTGTGGAGAACTTCTTTTCCAACGTTGCTTCGGTAACTTGCATGGTTTGGTCATTGATTAATATTGCATCAGTGTTTCTATAACTTCTGCTAACCATGCTATTTCTTGTGTTTGAATCATGTTGTGCAGATTGATTTTGTTTATAGGGGTGGAGTTATGCTGGAATGTCTACCCTTCAAACATTTATTCATCTCTTCTCCTTCTCTGTCTCCACTTAGTCATACTGTATGGATTATGGTCCGCCCCAACGGAATATCCCTATGTAGACGATAAGCCAAAGACTAAGAAGAAAAAATGAATATCCCTATGTAGACGATGAGCCAAAGACGAAGAAGAAAAAATGAAGCACAACACGAGAGGCTTTGATGATTGATTTTTTTTTTTTTCAACTCTTCTTTAACATGGAATTTTCTGATCAAGTCATTTTTCCCTTAACAAAATGCTGATTTGTTGACATCAACTGGTGTAATCCTTGGGCCCTTTCCAGTTTTGGCACATTGTGAATATATTTTATTGACAAATTATTTTAATTCACATGTAATCACTTCAGCAATAAGTATGAGATTTTGTGGCTAATCTGAACCGCCTCAACATTTTGTAATGCTGTAATGCTGTAGTTGTACATGCCTTTAGTTGAATTAATATTATTGACTGATCTAGGGATTTGGTCAGCTTTATTATTCATTGAATGTAATTATTTTACCAGGTTAATAAAATAATTTCTACATAACGAGTTTGGTAGAGATCAAGATATTCATTTTCAGAGCAACGATTTGAATTTCTGAATTAAACAGCGCTCCTCTAGCTCTGCTTTCAATGTAAGCATTTTGAAAATTCAAATGAACAAAGTGTAGCTTGTATTATATAAGCCTTGGATCTAAATATAAAATTGACGAAAATACCCATCTTTGTGTAACGCCAAGCGCACGACAAAATTACTTTAGTAACGGTCTAATGGTCTGCTAATAAAAGGCATCCTCCTGCATTTATTTTATTTATTTTTTTTCGTTTTTAATGGTATATTGGTAACTTCAGTTCAGAACCTGAGGCCGAGGGGTAAACTTTTGTTTTGTGGCGCTAGCATTCTTGGCTTAGATTAGAATTAGGCGATCGTTTATCGGCATTTTAACTCTTGGGACTTGGAAGTCTTATCAACTGTACGGCAAAGAGCAGTAGAGATCCGCTAGCGTAGCGAGCAATGGTAATACTTACTTCTCTTGATTCAACTCCTGTACTGATCGCTGAAGTCAATTATTATTTTCTTCGTATTTGGTTCGTATTTGGTGCTTAATTAGGGTTTCAAGAATTGTTTGATTTAAAAATGTACTTATGAAATGATTCAGATCTGTTTTCACTCTGCAGTCAGTGATTGTTTTTTTAAAAGAGAAGTGTATAGAACTCAAAATCAGGCTTCGATATTTTTTATTTACATCTTCAGATATGATGTTGCATGTATTTCTTATTTTACGGTCAAAAAAAATTTTTGCGTTAATTTTCAGTTATATTTACACCGTTTTGTCTGATATGCTCTAATTGGCCACCTTTTTGGCAGGACGGACATGATTCGGAAGATCCCAAGCAAAGTACTGCTGATATGACTGTTTTTGTGAGTCCTCTAATACTTTCAGTTTATTAGTGATATGTTTGAAACTATAATTTGGAACATTATGGTATTAGTCTTGTAACTGATTTATTTAGACATAGATGTAGGTTTAAATTGCAAAATCGTTTTGGCTGAAACAAGACAGCAATAGTTCACTTATGAAGTGTTTGAGCCAATTCAAGGAATATCCAGGAGTTATGTGATTGTTTTTGTGGTTTTCTTTGTGTAGGGCCTTATTGACTTTTTTGCTTCACTGATTTGTAGGTGCAAAATCTTCTTCAACAGATGCAGTCCAGGTTTCAGACAATGTCTGACTCCATTGTGACAAAGAATATCCTTGTTTTTCCACTCTTTGAGTTTTATGGTACTGACTTATCTGGGATCATTAAATGCAGAAACAAAACTCTTTCATTGTACATTACGATTGACAACAACTTTGTTTTTCCTAAATTATTGATTTTGTGAAATAGTTGTCTTGGCTAAGCTTTCGTATTTGTGCTGCCTATTTATCTTTCTCAAAATTGATGAAAGTCTTTTACACTAGAAGATCCTGTATTTTTTGTGTTAACAAACAGTTCTTGCACTTAGGATCGTTATAGGGTCATAAAACATTCTATATGCTACTGTAATATGATAAACATATGAATCTGACTCTATTTCTGATTTTGGCTGATACATATTTGATCACCAGGTTCAAAGAAATTTGAAAGTACATTCTTAATTCACTGTTGTGTCTGTTTAACAAAGATGTTTTTGCATCTCTTTTGCTGTGTTTATGTTAAATGTGTGAGGCTTCTTGTTTCCTTAACTTCAACGCACTTGATGAGATGGGAAACCGAATAAATGAGTTGGAGCAGAGCATCAATGATCTAAGAGCAGAGATGGGAGTGGAGGGTTCTCCATCTCCATTGACCCCATCCAAGACAAACTCGGGTGAAGGGAAGCCAGAGGAAGGATCAGCATAGAATAAGTAGTAAAAGGGTGTGCTTGTGCAGTGAATGCTGGCTTTAGTTTCTATGCTAGCTTTTTGTATGTGTTTCTGCTTGAGAGGAGAGATCAATCATACTGATATGAGTGGGCTCAGTTGTTTCTGTATTTGATATTTTCTGGTTTTCTGTGTTTTAACAACTGCGGGCAGCTACTTCATATTTGTCATTAATTACTTTCCTGCAGACAGATAGGATGGTTTTCATCTATTTTCAACCATCTCCGTTATATAGAAATGTCTAGTATATTCAGTATTTTAATGATTCAGTCATTGCTACCTTGGTTCTTAGAGTGCAAATCATCAAAGTCAGAAATGCCATTCTTTTCAGACGGAAAAAGGTAGAAACAGGGTTCCCTTATTCTTGAATGCTAAACTTTTTATTTAGCTTACTACTTGAATTTTGATGCTTTTGCCAAACTTGAGAAAGTCTGATGGGGGTGGACCATCCAATAGAATTAGGTTGCATGTTCTAAATTTTCTGTTTTGTCCCAATTGCTCTACCTTAATTGTTTGATTTTAAAATGTGCGCGCGGTAAGATTTCATTTGATAGTTCCATAAATGGAAGACAACTGATGCCAAAACCCTTTTATGAAACATACCTGTTCAACCAGAGGTCAACTCTTCTCAGACAAAAGAATATGAGATGTTTCTTTTACTTAATACCAATTTTCATCCCCTAGCTGCACGGTTGATTCCCTTCCTCACCACCTGCCTCTCGAATTGGTTTTGAAATTTGATTACCGGGAAACTGCTGTTTTGTCCCTTTAGCTTTAGCATTATGAATCAAAAACAGTAGCAAATTGTTTGTTTTACAGTCTAAATATTTTTGCATCATTCTCCTTCCAAGTCTCTGTAACATGAAATAAAATAAGAGGGAGGACAAACACAGAGAAAAGTCAAATGCAGCGGTCATATCATACATCCATGACAATCGACATTATAAGTTTTTACAATGAAAAGGAAAACCGATTTCACCCATCTCACTAGGGGATTCAAATTCAATATCGTGACTAATCCTCTTAATCATTATTATTGCATTTTTTTTTTTCTATCTTGCAAATGAGAAGGAAATGAAGGACAAACTTAGCTACGGCACCGAGTAATTGCGCTGCAGCCACGAGTATAAGGGTTTGCTTGTGCACCTGCTTTGCAGTTGTAGTAGGACGCACCCCTTTGAGAGCATGGCACAGTGTTCCTCTGCAGCGCTCCGTAGCTAATGTACTGCGTAGTAGCCAATATGCGCCGGTTGATCTCACTATCCATCTCAAATTCCTCTTCGGCCATGCACTCAGCCATGGAGCCTTGGCAACGGGCCTTGGCCGGAACCCAACTCAATCCCTGGTAGACACCCGCGTGAACGACAGTTGATGAGGGCATCATCAGAGGAGCAAGGAAGAGGCAAACGAACAGGAGAAAAGTAAAAGTTTTGGCCATTGTTGATGCTTTTGCCTCTCCTAAGTTTCTTTAATTCTATATTGTTGTTTTGCACGTATATAATATAACAAATATGATAACACAAGACAAGGATAAAGCCGGCTGGCAATTTGGCTTAAATTAATCTTTGAGTTAACACAATGACATTGGTTTTCTTTATATCTACAAAATATGCCATGTTAGCTGACTATTGACTTTATCACATGGTAGTTGGTATGCATGAATTGTAGGTTAATTTTGCAATTAAAACTTATACCGACAAATTATCAAAGAGATATCAAGAATGAGAAAATCTACAGTACATCAGAGGTAATATAATTAATTAATACATGAGTGACATATGTAGTTGAATTTAATATAATTATCATTTACGTATTAATTTTTTAAAATAAATGAATATATGACATAATATTGTTTGCACTGATATAGTACTTTTAATGTATTTTAGAATTTCTCGAAGATGGGTGCTTATTCTTCAAAGTCCTGCCCAACAGCCTTCAACAGTTTATAGCTGTCCTAGTTGAAGTTAAATACTATAGTAAAGAATCAATAAGAGACACAACAATATTAATAATAATACGGGAAAACCTAAAGCAAGAATTGAAGGAAGTAAAATAATAATTTAAGTGATAATAATAATGGGTGCTCATAATCTGTTAATTCTAGATAAATCTGATTAGTTTGACGACTTTTACCAGTTCAAATGCTCTTCTGATTGCTAAATAGAAAGTTGGGACGCATTCTTGAATGTGTATCATCATCTGACCTCTTCGAAACCTACTATGAAAGTGATACAAATCATTTAAAAATGAAAGTATGGCCTGGATGGTGATCATTCTCGGTTCATATTCAAAACATTTAATAGGCCCTAATATCACATGAATATTAAAATGGAATTACATGCTACAGAAAAGTAATGAGGATATGCGTATGCATGTATATTGCTGAATAGAAAGTTGTGCTTTAGCTTAGGAATATGGTTGGTTGGGTAGTCCTATTGTAATTATAGAAGCAAGTGCATGTGCCTCAAGATCCAATTAGTTCAATTCACCATGTTGGCTCCTTCAATTCTCAATGCCTCACTACTTTTCATGTAGGATCCAGCTATTAATATTTTTATTTACATATCATGTATCCTATAAAGATGCTCAGTTTAAGCCAGTTTTGAGATCTCACATTGATTGCATAGCTTGTATAAATCACTGTGCATGATACATAAGGATCCTGGGGTTATGGCTTTAATTACATTATTAGATTACACTCTTATTCGCTACCTTCCTCGGCTTCAGGCTTCAGCTGGTGTGGCCTAACCCCAACACCGATATAAACACAAAATAAGTCAATTCTCTTTCTTTATTCTACAGATTGTACGACTCTATATTAAAGTAGCTAGAGAAACTCAGTTAAATTCCCGAAATGGTATAGTGTTTGAGAAACTAAATAAATGATTAAATGATGCGGCGTGGCGGTTGGGTCGTCATGAGCTAATACTAAAATAATAATAATAATAAACAAAAGTCTTTTGTATTTTTCAGATTTGAATTAATAATTTATTTTATTTTATTTATTGTATAATTTATTAAGAATAAAATAATTTTTTAAGTAAATAAATATAAATTAATTTAAAATGAAAATTTCAAGAATAATTATATAACATTTAATTTTTTTATAAATTTAAAATTTAAGGACAACTTAATAAAATGCACATGTTCATTAAATTTTTTTTTTAAATGAAGTCAACTAACTTTTTTATTAATAATAATAATATGAGTAGTAGTAATAATAATAATAATAATTTAATCAAGATTACTGATTATATTAAAATAAAAATTAAAAAATAAATTTTAATATAGTATATTTTATTTCATATTATATTAAATATTTATTTTTATATCTTTAACGTATTTTTTTAAGGTAAATAATCAAGAGCGATGACTTTACAATTAAATCAGTGGAACCAAGTCAGAAGAAAGAAAAAAGAAAAAAGTCAGCGGATTTGTTTAAGCGGTTTCGCGAAATACAGCTGGAATATGACCACTGCATTTCAACCTTCAAATTTCAAATGCCACCCCATTGATTTCATTTTCTATTCAAAATTTACAAAGCAAAGATACATCTCCACAAAAAAAAAAAAAAAAAAGAATCTTTAAGAGTGGACAGGGAGGATGATCTATCTTCTCACGGGATCAGTTTTATACAAAGAAGAAGACCGCATGAGCAAGGATGGTATTGATATCATAGAAACAACTAAAGATATTTGAAGAGAATGGTGCTAGTTTTCATTCATAATTCCCTTCTTAAGTAAAAGTTGTGAGCAAAGAGCTCTTATCTTTCTAGCTTGCTTACCAATGCTTCCATTGGTGGCAGCTCCTGCACAATTTGTTGCCAGTCGGGCATGCCCTACAGAAATACAAGAGGTTGTTACACCAACTTGACATAGAAAAATGTATAAGAACTCATCGAAATCACTTTTTAGGAGCCCCTTGTGCTCAATGTAAAGTCTCACATAACATATATGTCACTTTAGATGCACATTGTAGATAGGACAAGCTAAGCACTCTTTGTTTTCAACTTAAACTCTTCGGGATAAACAGAGCAGAATGCAGAGATACTAATTACAGACAAATGACAACAATGAAGCATAGCAAGTGGATTCAATCAACAGCTTCTGTGAAAGTCAAATGAACATACTAGGTGACCAGTGAATGAAACAGTGTAAGGAGCTCTCAACTGATCAGGATTTTGCTAGTGATACATAGGAAATCCAAAATCTCAACCTGTACATTTTTTTTCAGCAACCACAACAACAAAAATTGGTGGTTTATTGTACCAAACCTTTAAACTAACAAAAATTCCCCTGAGCATACTAATTAAAGCTATATCTGTTCAATTACTAAGCAAGCACAAAATCTCTACCAAATCCACTTACTTTTCCAGATCTCCGAACACGACCATCTAAACGCAATATTATGTAGACATCTTCTCCGGGGGTAACTCCTTCAGACTTCTGCTGATCTCTTATCCATCTGAATAAGTACAGAGATTTCATCAGAAGATATCAGAGCTCAAATGTGGAATAATAGTAGCAGAATCCATTCGCACATTTGAGTCATAAATAGTCCACACCAATTGTCGAAGATTGAAGGGGGTGTTTCATTCCATTAAAGGCAAATGAAGGTCAAAGAAAGAGATAGAAGATTTATGTTTAATGTTTTATAGAGATGTAACTATACCAACAAGACAGAAAACAAATTTCTGAACAAGTGTAAGTGGCATCTAACCTTTCCCATTCAGTGGGTGATACCACCTCTGCTTTAAATCGAATTTCGGATTTCAACTTTGATTTGGCAGTTATAGACTGAGCTCGTTTCTCAAAATCTTCCTACCAAAATGTCATTGGATACAGTGTCAAGAAGGCAACTAAAATTGTACTCAGAAGATAATTGCTGATAGCAACCTCTGTATTCATACCCCAATAGAAGGAAGAGCAGCTGCTGCTTTTGGAGCCAGACCAAAGCCTTTCTTCTCTACTTGTGGTGCCCTACCTTCACCCCAAATGACAGGAACTAGAAGAACACCTCGTCTAAGGAGCTCAGTTCGGAACCTCTCTGCCTTCTGTATAGCCAAGGAAACAGTCTCCTTTTGCCCTGCCAAGATAACCTAGTCCAAACCTCAAAGTTATGAAACTTAACTAAGAGAAGGAAAAGAAAATAAATAGAATATTACAGTTCACTGTTATAAAAAATTATATTTGTTTCTGAGATATGTAGCAATCTACAGAAATGCTTCAAAATTGCAGAGGAACAATATAAGCTGCTAGTAAAAGAAGTTTGATTCTAATTAAATTTGTTGACTAGCATTTAGAATTTTTCTCAGAAAATGACATGCCCATAAATTCGTAGAAGAGCATGCATTCACAAACAAAAGAATGGATGTATGTGTGATCATCGTATTGCATCCCTTACTGTAAATGGATAATGAAGCAACATTCTGGAAACTCTGTAATTAGGTGGCGCTTCTGTGAGAAAAATGCAAACATGCTAATTCACAATGTCAACATTTAAGGTTTGCAATTATAGAGCAGGAGCATTTAACAACTACAATACGACCTGAAAAAATATGTTTGTACTAACCGGCCTAACTGTGTCTCGCAACTGCACCAGCTCAACAATCCGATTGGTGGAGAGGCGCAGCGGTAACCTTGAAAGAGTTTCATCTCGGGATATTTGAGCAAGTTGTTCCTCCTCTTTCTTGTTGTCCCATAAGAATAATGCGACAAAAACAATGATACCTGCAGATTGCTGATTCAAAAGCTTAGTCATTCACAATAGCCAGTTATAAAGTTCTGATGTATCGCTGAATTCTTCCTCATCAGAAGGGGAAAAGGCCACTTGTAAAATATATGAAAGGTCAAGCTGAATGTCTTTGTTTACCTCCGATATTAATGGCTAAATTTTCAGCAGTTTCTATGAGATCAGGGGCATCGTCACCACGTTCAATTGCACGAAGTAGCCTGGGTACAGTAAAGAATAAGGAAATTCCTGCAGCAGCTGAGAATGCCACAGAAAAGAATCTACGTACGCCACGAAATGGTGCCTGGACTTCGCTGATGAGTTTCAGATCTCTTCGGAAACTGTAGCCTATGTCTTCCCCACCCAGCCTGGCCTGTAGCCACAACTAATAGTTTTGAGTTAAAATATTTATTAGCAGGAAGTGAAAGAAATAACCTTTCAGAGATCCTGTCACTTTGATGCTACGAGAGCTTAAAAGAATGGTGCAAACGAGGAGCAACCTTTAACTCTATGGAGAGAGTTGCACTCTATAGCTAATTTAGCTTGTGAAGTAAGTGGGAAATTGATGTAAAACATCCAAATAGAGAGACAAACCTCTTCCTGCAATTCCTTGAATTCAGGCAAAGCTCTAAAAGAGGCCAAGTCAGGATCATTAAGAATTGTGCCGAATTTAAGATTGTAGTCTCTCAAAGCAGTACGCAGACAATCGGCAGCTTTCTTTCCTTCCCCTCTTGAAAAATATTAAGACTGAAATTAAAATCCCTCATCCAGACAGCAGTTGGGATAAAATTACTGAACAAGCTTCACTCATGTAAAACAAACATAGAGAAGCAATCAAAATTTAACTAAGTTATTGGCAATTTACTATCGAAACTTGGAAGATTTAATGATTGCATTAAATCAGATCGTAAAATTCTTTTATTTTGAATGTGAGATAAAATCTGTATGGACACTTGTGTAATTTTTCACTCATTGAATCCCTTTCTTGAAATAAAATATCTATGCTGTGTTCTAAAGAAACACTCCGTTTAAAGGAAGCACTAGTTTTGACAGACTTTTATGCTGACAGTCATACGTGTCTGTACAAAGCAACAGCGTAACTCATTTTACCATGAAGAGATTTTATCAGTCAGTTTGCAGCAAGTGAGTTAAAAATTTTAAGATAACAAAAAAAAAATAAATTCAATGAAAATGAATCATTACACAAAGGAAACAAAAAGATTGGAAATTGAAAAGCGCGAAGGTTGGACTTCCTACCGGTATGCATGACAACAAGCTTTGTTATATAGGGCAGCTTGGGCCTCCACAGTGTTAGGATCTAAACTGAGTGCTGTTTCAAATTGAACTAAGGCATCTTTAACCTGAAAAATTGAAGGGCATGATAATAAGTTTATGTAAATGATACGACGAACATTACATGTGATTCATAAACAAATAGTTACAAAAGTTTTACACACAATGATGAAAGACATGATGTTGCTGACACTGCAGAATGTGGCGGAGTTGAACAATATGATCAAACGAATGTAACAGCTGCGACTGAAAATTGGGTTTAAGAACCAAATATTACTTTGGCTAGTAATTGTACCATTATAATTTGATTATATATTAATGATTATTGATTAGCTTAGGTCATTCACATCTTAAAGCTTATAATTTTACTTACAGTGAGTACTTGTACGACAATGAAAGCATAGTGGTGATGGTAAGGAAAAAGGACCATCGACTCAATCATGAAAAAATGGCCTACAGTTTTGTCTTTCCAATTAAACTGTTTGCTCCTACAATACTTCCATCGTGTAAAGATAAAAATGACCATTTCTCTAACATTCATTTCACGCTGCAAATATGATTAAATTCAAAAGACAATAGCTCCAGTGATCGAAATAGTAAGATATGAATATTAAAAAATACCCGTCCTTGGGAGAATAGTGAGAGGCCCAGATTGACACAAGACTCCGCTGTCTCCACATTGGTTTCTGGAGACTGAGAAGTAGATGATGAAGAAGAAGAAGAAGAAGAAGAAGAGCAGGAGATGGGATAGAGATGAGCCTTCTTTTCAGGGTTTAAAAAGGTAGTTTTTGTGGGGAGCCATGGCCTGTGTCTTGTTATTCTTGTTGCTGTTGAATTTGAGAAGCACAGCGGCTGCTGGCTTACCAGAGCAGCCACAGCCATTCAGATAGATTCCCACGTTATTCTTTCCCAGCAAAATACGCACAGTTTATCCCATTCTCATCTTTGCCAAACGACGCCGTGGCCTCTCGAGACAGTTAATTCAGTTTTTAAGCTATGCAAAACCGAAACCCATGATTGGGTTAATGGGCTCTTCGAAGCCCATGGTAGAATGCGATACTGTTTTTGCAATTACGTATTAGGTGGAAAATGGGTGTTTTTTTCCTATGGATACGGAGTCATCATATCAAATGATAATACATATTACCCTTTTGACATCATCAAATATTCACATTTATTAGCGACAAAGTAGATAGATAATATAGTTTATATAACAGGCGTAAAATCAAAATTTGAATTTTTATAGTATTTTTTTATAACCTAAGTAATCTTCTATAGACTGCTACTAATTTTTATCCTTTTAAAAAAAATTGTCTTGCAAGATAGTATGATGTGATGGGTGTAGGACTATCCTACATGTGTGGCTTGGCTCATTAGATAGTATTTTACCACGTAGGTTACTCAGTGGTAAATCATATCAATTTTTCACTAAATAATTATAAAAAGTATCAATTTTCAACTCTTGACCATATCATATGACGAATTTGATTTTTTTCTTTTTTTCTTCAAATTCTTTGTTTTAAATTATGGGTATAATTGCATAAAAAATGGGTACAACTACTTCACAGTATATATTACATATTTTCATTTTCTATGAGTAAATGTATCTTTTAATGAATGTAAGATGAAAGGAATAGAAAACTCACCAATGGATTTGTAGCTCAGTGGGAGAACCCTTACACTTACAATATTGAGAATAAGGGTTCTAGCCGCCATAAAAGTATTTATGGGGTTAGTTTCAATTATCAAATAATTGAGTAGTGAAGTCAGTCTTCTTTCTCATGAAAGATGAGTGAGTAGTTGAGACAGTGTAGTTGAGTCATAAAAGAGAAAATTGAAAGATGAGAGTAGATAATTTAGTAGTTGAGTCAGTGCAAGATGAGAGAAGATAATTGAGTAGTTAAGTCAGTGCAAGATGAGAGAAGATAATTGAGGACAGTGTAGTTGAGTCAGAAAAGAGATAATTGAAAGATGAGAGAAGATAATTGAGTAGTTGAGTCAGTGCAAGATGAGAGAATATAATTGAGGACAATGTAGTTGAGTCAGAAAAGAGATAATTGAAAGATGAGAGAAGATAATTGAGTAGTTGAGTCAGTGCAAGATGAAAGAAGATAATTGAGGACAGTGTAGTTGAGTCAGAAAAGAGATAATTGAAAGATGAGAGAAGATAATTGAGTAGTTGAGTCAGTGCAAGATGAGAGAATATAATTGAGGACAGTGTAGTTGAGTCAGAAAAGATATAATTGAAAGATGAGAGAAGATAATTGAGTAATTGAAGATAATTGATGAGTTGAGTCAGTGCAAGATGAGAGAAGATAATTGAGTAGTTGAGTTAGTGCAGTTGTGAGCCAGTCTCTCTTATGAAAGATGAATATATTAGAGAGGATTAAAAACAAATGAGTATATTAGAGAGGATTAAAAACAGATAATTGAAATATGAATGAGTAATTGAGTTAGTGCAGTTGTGAACCAGTCTCTCTTATGAAAGATGAGTATATTAGAGAGGATTATTATGAAAGATGAATATATTAGAGATGATTAAAAATAAATGAGTATATTAGAAAAGGATTAAAAATAGATAATTGAAAGATGAGTGAGTAGTTGAGTTAGTGCAGTTGTGAGCCAGTCTCTCTTATGAAAGATGAGTATATTAGAGAGGATTATTATGAAAGATGAATATATTAGAGAGGATTAAAAATAAATTAGTATATTAGAGAGGATTAAAAACAGATAATTGAAAGATGAGTGAGTAGTTGAGTTAGTGCAGTTGTGAGCTAGTTTCTCTTATAAAAGATGAGTATATTAGAGAGGATTAGAAACAAATAATTGAAAGATGAGTGAGTAGTTGAGTTAGTGCAGTTGTGAGCCAGTCTCTCTTATGAAAGATGAGTATATTAGAGAGGATTAAAAACAGATGAGTATATTAGAGAGGATTAAAAACAGATAATTGAAGTCAATGCAAGATGAGAGAAGATAATTGAGTAGTTGAGTCAGTGCAAGATGAGAGAAGATAATTGAGGACAGTATAGTTGAGTCAGAAAAGAGATAATTGAAAGATGAGAGAAGATAATTGAGTAGTTGAGTCAGTGCAAGATGAGAGAAGATAATTGAGGACAGTATAGTTGAGTCAGAAAAGAGATAATTGAAAGATGAGAGAAGATAATTGAGTAGTTGAGTCATTGCAAGATGAGAGAATATAATTGAAGACAGTGTAGTTGAGTCAGAAAAGAGATAATTGAAAGATGAGAGAAGATAATTGTGTAGTTGAGTTAGAAAAGAGATAATTGAAAGATGAGAGAAGATAATTGAGTAGTTGAGTCAGTGCAAGATGAGAGAAGATAATTGAGTAGTTGAGTCAGTGCAGTTGTGAGCCAGTCTCTCTTATGAAAGATGAATATATTAGAGAGGATTAAAAACAGATAATTGAAAGATGAGTGAGTAGTTGAGTTAGTGCAGTTGTGAGCCAGTCTCTCTTATGAAAGATGAGTATATTAGAGAGGATTAGAAATAAATAATTGAAAGATGAGTGAGTAGTTGAGTTAGTGCAGTTGTGAGCCAGTCTCTCTTATGAAAGATGAGTATATTAGAGAGGATTAAAAACAGATGAGTATATTAGAGAGGATTAAAAACAGATAATTGAAAGATGAGTGAAGATAATTGAGTAGTTGAAAGATGAGTATATTAGAGAGGATTAAAAGCAGATAATTGAAGAAAGATGAGTGAAGATAATTGAGTAGTTGAGTCAGAGAGAAAGAAAGATGAGCGAGTAGTTGAGACTGTATCTTTGAGTCAGAAAAGAGATAATTGAAAGATGAGAGAAGATAATTGAGTAGTTAAGTCATTGCAAGATGATAGAATATAATTGAGTAGTTAAGTCAGTGTATGAGAAAGAAGAGTGGAGATAATTGAGTAGTTGAGTCAGAAAAAAGATAATTGAAAGAGAGAGGATTAAAATTCAGAGAGAAAGAAAGATGAGCGAGTAGTTGAGACAATGTAGTTGAGTCAGAAAAGAGATAATTGAAAGATGAGAGAAGATAATTGAGTAGTTAAGTCATTGCAAGATGAGAGAAGATAATTGAGTAGTTGAGTCAGTGTATGAGAAAGAAGAGTGGAGATAATTGAGTAGTTGAGACAGTGTAGTTGAGTCAGAAAAGAGATAATTGAAAGAAAGAGGATTAAAAATATATGAGTATATTAGAGGGGATTAAAAACAGATAATCGAAAGATGACTGAAGATAATTGAGTAGTTGAAAGATATTGAGTAGTTGAGTCAGTGTATGAGAAAGAAAGGTAGAGATAACTGAGTAATTGAGACAGTGTAGTTGAGTCAGAAAAGAGATAATTGAAAGAGAGAGAATTAAAAACAGATGAGTATATTAGAGAGAATTAAAAATAGATAATTGAAAGATGAGTGAAGATAATTGAGTAGTTGAAAGATGAGTATATTAGAGAGGATTAAAAACAGATAATTGACGAAATATTAGTGAAGATAATTGAGTAGTTGAGTTAGAGAGAAAAAAAGATGAGTGAGTAGTTGAGACAGTGTAGTTGAGTCATAAAAGAGATAATTGAAAAATGAGAGAAGTTAATTGAGTAGTTGAGTCAGTGTAAGATGAGAGAAGATAATTGTGAGTTGAGTCAGTGTAAGATGAGAGAAGATAATTGAGTAGTTGAGTCAGTGTAGTTGTGAGCCAGTCTCTTTCATGAAAGATGAGTATATTAGAGAGGATTAAAAATAGATAATTGAAAGATGAATGAAGATAATTGAGTAGTTGAAAGATGAGTATATTAGAGAGGATTAAAAACAGATAATTGAAGAAAGATGAGTGAAGATAATTGAGTAATTGAGTCAGTCTTCTCTCTCATGAAAGATGAGTATATTAGAGAGGATTAAAAAGATATAATTGAAAGATGAGTGAAGATAATTGAGTAGTAGTTGAGTTTCTCTCATGAAAGATGAGTATATTAGAGATGACTAAAAATAGATGAGTACATTAGAGAGGATTAAAAAGATATAACTGAAAGATGAGTGAAGATAATTGAGTAGTTGATAATTGAAAGATTAGTGGAGATAATGATGAGTATATTAGAGATGATTAAAAAGAGATAATTGAAAGAATGAAAGATGATCATGAGTGGAGATAATTGAGTAGTTGAGTCAATAATCTCTCTCATGAAAGATGAGTATATTAGAAAGGATTAAAAAGAGATAATTGAAAGATTAGTGGAGAGAAGATAATTGAGTAGTTGAGTCAGTGCAGTTGAGTCAATCTGCTCTCTCATAAAAGATGAGTGGAGCAATTGAGTCAGTCTTCTCTCTCATGAAAGATGTGTGGAATGGACAACTCTTCAATATTAGAGATGATTAAAAAGAGATAATTGAAAGATGAGTGAAGATAATTGAGTAGTTGAGTCAGTCATCTCTCTCATGAAAGATGATTATATTAGAGAGGATTAAAAAAGATAATTGAAAGATTAGTGGAGATAATGATGAGTATATTAGAGAGGATTAAAAAGAGATAATTGAAAGAATGAAAGATGATCATGGGTGGAGATAATTGAGTAGTTGATTTAGTCATCACTCTTATGAAAGATGAGTATATTAGAAATGATTAAAAAGAGATAATTGAAAGATGAGTGATGATAATTGAGTAGTTGTTGAGTTTCTCTCATGAAAGATGAGTATATTAGAGAGGATTAAAAATAGATGAGTATATTAGAGAAGATTAAAAAGAGATAATTGAAAGATGAGTGAAGATAATTGAGTAGTTGATAATTGAAAGATTAGTCGAGATAATGATGAGTATCTTAGAGATGATTAAAAAGAGATAATTGAAAGATGAGTGAATATAATTGAGTAGTAGTTGAGTCTCTCTCATGAAAGATGATTATATTAGAGAGGATTAAAAACAGATGAGTATATTAGAGATGATTAAAAAGAGATATTTGAAAGATGAGTGCAGATAATTGAGTAGTTGATAATTAAAAGATTAGTGGAGATAACGATGAGTATAATAGAGAAGATTAAAAAGAGATAATTGAAAGAATGAGAGATGATCATGAGTGGAGATAATTGAGTAGTTGAGTCAGTCAACTCTCTCATGAAAGATGAGTATATTAGAAAGATGAGTATATTAGAGAGGATTAAAAACAGATGAGTATATTACTGAAGATTAAAAAGAGATAATTGAAAGATTAGTAAAGATAATTAAGTAGTTAATAATTGAATGATTAGTGGAGATAATGATGAGTATATTAGAGAGTATTAAAAATAGATAATTGAAAGATGAATGAAGATAATTGAGTAGTAGTTGAGCCTCTCTCATGAAAAATGAGTATATTAGGGAGGATTAAAAGCAGATGAGTATATTAGAGATGATTAAAAAGAGATAATTGAAAGATGAGTGAAGATAATTGAGTAGTTGATAATTAAAAGATTAGTGGAGATAATGATGAGTATAATAGAGAGGATTAAAAAAAGATAATTGAAAGAATGAAAGATGATCATGAGTGGAGATAATTGAGAAGTTGATTTAGTCATCTCTCTCATGAAAGATGAGTATATTAGAAAGGATTAAAAAGAGATAATTGAAAGATGAGTGAAGATAATTGAGTAGTACTTGAGTCTCTCTCATGAAATATGAGTATATTAGAGAGGATTAAAAATAGATGACTATATTAGAGAAGATTAAAAAGAGATAATTGAAAGTTGAGTGAAGATATTTGAGTAGTTGATAATTGAAAGATTAGTCGAGATAATGATGAGTATCTTAGAGAGGATTAAAAAGAGATAATTGAAAGATGAGTGAAGATAATTGACTAGTAGTTGAGTCTCTCTCATGAAAGATGATTATATTAGAGAGGATTAAAAACAGATGAGTATATTAGAGAGGATTGAAAAGAGATAATTGATAGATGAGTGAAGATAATAGAGTAGTTGATAATTGAAAGATTAGTGGAGATAACGATGAGTATAATAGAGAGGATTAAAAGGAGAATATTGAAAGAATGAAAGATGATCATGAGTGGAGATAATTGAGTAGTTGAGTCAGTCATCTTTCTCATGAAAGATGAGTATATTAGAAAGATGAGTATATTAGAGAGGATTAAAAATAGATGAGTATGTTAGAGAAGATTAAAAAGAGATAATTGAAAGATAAGTAAAGATAATTGAGTAGTTGATAATTGAATGATTAGTGGAGATAATGATGAGTATATTAGAGAGGATTAAAAAGAGATAATTGAAAGATGAGTGAAGATAATTGAGTAGTAGTTGAGTCTCTCTTATGAAAAATGAGTATATTAGAGAGGATTAAAAACAGATGAGTATATTAGGGAGGATTAAAAAGAGATAATTGAAAGATGAGTGAAGATAATTGAGTGGATGATAATTGAAAGATTAGTGGAGATAATGATAAGTATAATAGAGATGATTAAAAAGAGATAATTGAAAGAATGAAAGATGATCATGAGTGGAGACAATTGAATAGTTGAGTCAGTTATTTCTCTCATGAAAGATGAGTATATTAGAAAGATGAGTATATTAGAGAGGATTAGAAAGAGATAATTGAAAGATGAGTGAAGATAATTGAGTAGTTGATAATTAAAATATTAATGAAGATAATGATGAGTATATTAGAGAGGATTGCAAAGAGATAATTGAAAGATGAGTGAAGATAATTGAGTAGTAGTTGAGTCTCTCTCATGAAAGATGAGTATATTAGGGAGGATTAAAAAGAGGTAATTGAAAGATGAGTGAAGATAATTGAGTGGATGATAATTGAAAGATTAGTGGAGATAATGATAAGTAAAACAGAGAGGATTAGAAAGAGATAATTGAAAGAATGAAAGATGATCATGAGTGGAGATAAATGAGTAGTTGAGGCAATCATCTCTCTCATGAAAGATGAGTATATTAGAAAGATGAGTATATTAGAGAGCATTAAAAACAGATGAGTATATTAAAGAGCATTAAAAAGAGATAATTGAAAGATGTGTGAAGATAATTGAGTAGTTTATAATTGAAAGATTAGTGGAGATAATGATGAGTATATTAGAGAGGGTTAAAAAGAGATAATTGAAAGATGAGTGAAGATAATTGAGTAGTAGTTGAGTCTCTCTCATGAAAGATGAGTATATTAGAGAGGATTAAAAACAGATAATTGAAAGAAGATTGAAGATAATTGAGTAGTTGATAATTGAAAGATTAGTAGAGATAATGATGAGTATATTAGAGAGAATTAAAAAAAGATAATTGAAAGAATGAAAGATGATCATGAGTGGAGATAATTGAGTAGTTGAGTCAGTCATCTCTCTCATGAAAGATGAGTATATTAGAAAGGATTAAAAAGAGATAATTGAAATATTAGTGGCGATGGGATAATTGAGTAGTTGAGTCAGTGCAGTTGAGCCAGTCTGCTCTCTCATGAGTGATGAGTGGAGCAGTTGAGTTAGTCTTCTCTCTCATGAAAGATTAATGGAATGGACAACTCTTCAATATTAGAGAGCATTAAAAAGAGATAATTGAAAGGTGAGTGGAGATAATGATGAGTATATTAGAGAGAATTAAAAAGAGATAATTGAAAGATGAGTGGAGATAATTGAGTAGTTGAGTCAGTCATCTCTCTTCTGAAAGATGAGTATATTTGAGAGGATTAAAAAGAGATAATTGAAAGAAAGAAAGATGATCATGAGTGGAGATAATTGAGTAATTGAGTCAGTCATGTCTCTCATGAAAGATAAGTATATTAGAAAGGATTAAAAAGAGATAATTGAAAGATTAGTGGAGAGTGGATAATTGAGTAGTTGAGTCAGTGCAGTTGAGTTAGTCTGCTCTCTCATGAAAGATGAATGGAGCAGTTGAGTCAGTCTTCTCTCTCATGAAAAATTAGTGGAGTGGACAACTCTTCAATATTAGAGAGGATTAAAAAGAGATAATTGAAAGGTGAGTTGAGATAATAATGAGTATATTAGAGAGGATTAAAAAGAGATAATTGAAAGATGAGTGAAGATAATCGAGTAGTTGAGTCAGTGCAGTTGAGTGTGGAGATAATTAAGCAGTTGAGTCAGTCTTCTCTCTCATGAAAGATGAGTATATTAGAGAGGATTAAAAAGAGATAATTGGAAGATAAGTGGAAATGGGGTTAAAAAGAGATAATTGAAAGATGAGTGAAGATAATTAAGTAGTTGAGTCAGTGTTCTCTCTCATGAAAGATGAGTGGAACAGTTGAGTCAGTCTTCTCTCTCATGAAAGATGAGTGGAGTGGACAGCTCTTCAATATTAGAGAGCAGTTGAGTCAGTCTTCTCTCTCATGAAAGATAAGTGGAATGGACAGCTCTTCAATATTAGAGAGGATTAAAAAGAGATAATTGAAAGATGAGTGGAGATGGGATTAAAAATAGATAATTGAAAGATGAATGAAGATAATTGAGTAGTTGAGTCAGTTTTCTCTCTTATGAAAAATGAGTGGAGCAGTTGAGTCAGTCTTCTCCCTCATGAAAGATGAGTGGAGTGGACAACTCTCTTCAATATTAAAGAGGATTAAAAAGAGATAATTGAAAGATGAGTAGAGAAGATAATTGAGTAGTTGAGTCAGTGCAGTTGAGTAGGTCTTCTCTCTTAAGAAAGATGAGTGGGGCAGTTGAGTTAGTTTTCTCTCTCATGAAAGATGAGTTGAGTGAACATCTCTTCAATATTAGAGAGAATTAAAAAGAGATAATTGAAAGATGAGTGGTGAAGATAATTGAGTAGTTGAGTCAGTGCAGTTGAGTAGGTCTTTTCTCTTAAGAAAGATGAGTGGGGCAGTTGAGTTAGTTTTCTCTCTCATGAAAGATGAGTGGAGTGGACAGTTCTTCAATATTAGAGAGGATTAAAAAGAGATAATTGAAAGATGAGTTGAAATAATGATGAGTATATTAGAGAGGATTAAAAAGAAATAATTGAAAGATGAGTGGAGAGGGGATTAAAAAGAGATAATTGAAAGATGAGTGGAGATAATTGAGTAGTTGAGTCAGTCTTCTCTCTTATGAAAGATGAATGGAGAAAGATGAGTGGAGTGGATAACTCTTCAATATTAGAAATGATTAAAAAGAGATAATTGAAAGACGAGTGGAGATAATTGGGTGGAGTGAAAAGAGATAATTGAAAGATAAATGAGTGCAGTTGAGTCAGTCTTCTCTCTCATGAAAGATGAGTGGACAGCTCTTGAATATTAGAGGGGATTAAAAAGAGATAATTGAAAGATGAGTGATAATTGAGTAGTTAAGTCTTCTCTCTCATGAAGGATGAGTGGATAGTTCTTGAATATTAGAAGGGATTAAAAAGAGATAATTGAAAGATGAATGGAGATAATTGAATAGTTGAGTCAGTGCAGTTGAGTCAGTCTTCTCTCTCATGGAAGATGAGTGGAGTGGACAGCTCTTCAATATTAGAGAGGATTAGAAAAGATAATTGAAAGATGAGTAAAGATAATTGGGTAGAGTGAAAAGAGATAATTGAAAGATGAGTGGAGATAATTGAGTGGAGTGAACAACTCTTACATATTAGAGAGGATTAAAAAGAGATAATTGAAAGATGAGTCAGTCTTCTCTTCTCTCTTATGAAAGATGAGTGGAGAAAGGTGAGTGGAGTGGACAGCTCTTCAATATTAGAGAAGATTAAAAAGAGATAATTGAAAGATGAGTAGAGATAATTAGGTTGAGTGAAAAGAGATAATTGAGTGGAGTGAATAGCTATTGAATATTAGAGATGATTAAAAAGAGGTAATTGAAAGATGAGTTAGTCTTCTATCAACTTTTGAATATTAGAAAAGATTACAAAGTTGGGCCATTAAAAAGAGGTAAGTGGGTAGTTGATTCAGTCTTCTTTCTCATGAAAGATGAATGGAGTGAGAGATAATTGAGTAGTTGAGTTAGTCTTCTCTCTCATGAAAAATGAGTGGAGTGGATAGTTCTTGAATATTAGAAAAGATTAAAAAGCTGAGGCCTAACTTCAGAGGATCAATATGCACGCCATGAGGTTTCTCAGTTGTAGAAACTGATTGTAAATAGAATAATAATGTTAAACCTGGGCTCAACTTCAGATTATCAATATGTACGCCATGAGATTTTCCAGTTGTAGAAATTGATTGTAAATAGAATAATAATGTAATATTTATAACAGTCTTGTAAGTCAGTATTAAAAAAAAAACTCGTACCCTTCTCAAAGAGATATTTTATTATTAGTAATAAAAATAGGTAAACTCAAGTTAGTTTTATAAAATAAAATTATGCTTACTAAAATAAAAATAGAAAAAATTAAAAAACTTATTTAAAATTGATTTCCACAAAAAAAAGGTAAAAAACCAACAAGTTTGTTAAAATTTAAAAAATTTCAAACACCAAATAACAAAATTTGGCAAACAAATTAGCTATAACTCTTGTTCATCTAGTGGAGAAACAGAAATGCTTATTTCAGTTACATTCATAAACGTAAGCATAACATGGGGAGAGAAATGGTCAGCCAAATTGAAACTTTTATACATTATTTCCTAGAGCTGACGTACAATGGATGGATCAGTTTTCAAAGAAAAAAAAAATTCAAACCCTCCCAGTCCACCACCATAATCACTTATAACATATAAAACCCACCGTAAATAGACCACTTAAATCATATATTTCAGAAAGAAACAAGAATGTGCTTATGTTTACCACATAATTAAGCCAAATTGCTCTCCAGAGAAATGTAATTAAACTGTCTTCCTAAATACTTGTCAAGGCTCAAGGCAGCTATTTAGAGCAACCCACAAACAGTTACCTAATGCAAGAATATGACGGCCTGTAAAATACTTAGAAACTGTGATGTGACTATATTTAGGTTGGATGTAAGTTATTGATGATGGTGTATAAAAGATTTCAATAACAACTTACTAAAGTGAACTTTCTGCAAAAGCACACACTTTTGAAAGCACCTATTAAGACGTCCTCAAATAAAATTCTCGTATACGACCAATACCTTCTCAGTACACTAAAATAAACTACACTTCAAGGAGAAGAACTTTACTGCACCCTTGCTGCATCTTGGTAAAATTGGGTGAGCACTTGCACACACAGAAGCGGCTTCAGCATTGAATATCTCGGAGCATCTGTCGTCGTAAAAGATGTGCATCAACCAATAACTTCTGGCACAAGTTGTCCATGCATGAATCGTAGTACGACGACATGTCGTATTTTATATAAATGATTAGACGAAATGACCTCAAATACGTAACTTCATCAAAATTTCATGAATCTACTTTGCATAAGATTAAAAAAAGGAAAAACAAAAACTCCTAGCTACTTCCTTCTAGAAACAACACAAAATAAATGGACACTGAAAAGTGACAATCAATTCATTATGAATCTAATGTATTACATGTATTAAAGAAACAGCCATCATACTTCTGTCACTAAGCATATCAACCAGGGAAATTCCTCACCATAAGATGAGGGGGTGTGGGTTCAAGCGTCCGCAAGATTTAGTTATCCTAAATTTTTGCAGGGATAGATATATCTTCTCTTTTGTTCATGAAAGTACAGTTTCGAGATAGATTTTTCCTTTGAATATTTATTAGAGTAGATTTTTCTGAGCTAACTCTTAAAATACTTCTTAACTGTATTTTTCAATTGTATGTATATAACAATAGTGGATCACTTAAAGCCAAAATTCTTCGGATTATTTTGGTCTCGTTTTGGAGGACTGCCTCCAATACCATCTGCAGGCTGGCTGCCGCCTCCTCTTCCAGCTACACATCAATGGCCATGTCCATTCCCATGGATGATTCCCCATTGGCTACCTTCACTCCCACCACTGCCTTCCCATCATTGAATTCAATTCATGAAGCTTTAGCAGCAGCATCTCCTTTGGCCTTTTGTCTAATAAATGTCCAACTTCTTGGTGGTTAATTGTTTATAATTATTAGATGAATCTGAGTTGAATGAATCTCTTTTGTTTGTCAACTTTGATTCCATAATAAAATATTAGAATTTTGTTGAAAAAAGAAATATTTTTTTTAAAAAAAAGAAATTGCTGATAAGATATTACAGAAAAGATGCATGATAGACCGATAGAGCTTTAAAAATTGTAAAGCTGATGATGATGATGTGCATAATTATCGTACGGAGAATACCTCCAAGTAAATGTTGGAGGACACCATGATTTGAGTAATTGATGGTACGCTAGCTAGCTAGTTGTGTGCTACATCTAGTCATGTGAAAATCATTGAATTCCCAGTAATAGAACTTTATTACGCACTATCACACTATTCCCGGCTATGGATAAATAATGATATCGCACTAGCACTAATGTTTCACTAAAATTGCCATATGATGAAGAGGAAGCGAGCGTCGGCAGCAGCATTCCAACGTGTCACTCACCACCAGCTCAAAAATGTGAAAGAAAGATCGAAATTGGACGCGGCAGAATCGACCTTGTTGATCGATCAATACATGCGCAAAGATGTCCATCATGACAATCAATATAATGGTTGGGGACATTTATCGCATTCATTATTTAGTGGTTGGGATTGTTTCATTTGTACTAAAGAACAACTTTTATTAATTAAAGGGAATTAACTCTGAATTGAATAACCTATTCATAATGCAATTTGGTTCCTATTCATAATGCAACTTAATTCGATATTCTAAAATATTTCTAATTGATCTGTATCTGAAAATCCTTTAAATTTGAGCTTTAATTTAGTGTACTTAAGGTGTGTTTGAGAGTAATGTGAGGCAGCTGCGCTGCCAAAACCTAGTTGCCAATGCTTTTGGTTGCACCTTGCAGCTGGACTTTGGTAGCTTAGCAGCTTAAAAGCTTATGACTTTTATTCCACAGCAGTTACGACACCTCATTCCTAAACACATCTCAAATTAAGAAAAAAAATAGAGATTTCTTTTAGTGCACGTTATATACTTACTTTTACAGAGAGAGCGAGCGAGCCTGTAAATAAGCAGAGATTTGATTTTCTTGCTATTTCATAGCACAATATCCATGTAAATGCGGTCACTTTCTTCAAATAAAGCTTGTGAAGGGCCACATTAATTGTAGTTGGAATCTAGGCCAAATTGCCAACGATCGGTCAGCAATGATGTGAGAAGCACGTTTTCAAGAACCACACATAATCTAACTTGCAAATTTTCTTATATAAAGGACTTGCGGGTCATTTACTCAACGAACGGGATAAGAATATCCTTCAACTTTCTTTTCTTCTCATTTGTTAATTTCCTCCAAAACAATGCATTACGGGAAGAAACTGGAGTATAAAGGTAAGGAGGCATTGAAGGAGATTGAAAAGCTAACAGCAAAAGCCGATGAAGTGCAGAATAATCTTTTGAGAGAAATCTTAACACGAAATGGAGAAACTGAGTATTTGCACAAGTATTTGAGAGGTTCAAAAGATGTATCTGATTTCAAGCGATGCGTTCCTGTTATTACCTACAAGAATATTTATCCTTATATCCAAAGAATTGCTATTAGTGGTGAAGACTCTTCACTTATTTCCGGACACCCCATAACTGAAATGTTATGCAGGTCTCTCTTTCTTCCCCCTGCATGTTTTACTGCTTTTGCTAATACTCTTTAAACACGTTGTCATCATGTTCATTTAGTTGTGTTTCTGTGTTTTGCAGTTCGGGGACTTCTGCTGGAGAGCCAAAGCTGATGCCATCGATAGCGGAAGATCTTGACCGTCGAACCTTCATCTATAATCTCATCATGCCAATCATGAACCAGTTACATTATATTATATCCTAATTTCCTATGTTTCCTTTATTAATTTGTTCTTTTTATTTCCATTTTCAGAGAGGAAGTGAACTCATTCTAGTTCATTGGGTCTAGGAGTACTGTGCAGAGTCCTGTGCAACGTGTAACGCATGAGTAGAATTTACATGATATCATGAATATAAATTAGTCGATCGTTCCTTTCATAACCATTAATATGGCAATGTATATTATCCATTCGCAATCTTTCATTGTGATTGTCAAACACTAAACTTACTTTTAGCTAATTAATATCTATCAGACACGTGCACGTTCATGGATCGATTCTATGATGCTTTTGTTGACATTAACTTCACTTACAGGTACATTTGCGGATTAGACGAAGGCAAGGCCATGTACCTTTACTTTGTCAAGGCTGAAATGTCCACCCCCTGTGGCTTGCCTGCTCGGACTGTGCTCACCAGCTATTACAAAAGCAAGCATTTCAGATGCCGAACACGCGACCCGTATAACGACTTCACTAGCCCAGACCTGGCCATCTTGTGCAATGACAGCAATCAAAGCATGTACTGCCAGTTGCTAGCTGGTCTAATCCATCGTCACAAAGTCCTGCGGCTAGGTGCCGTGTTTGCATCAGCTCTTCTTCGAGCTATATCTTTTCTCGAGCATAATTGGTTTCAGTTATGCAATGATATCCGCTCAGGTCGGCTAGATCTTACGATCACTGACCCCGGATGCCGTTCCTCAATGTTGTCCACACTAACATCGCCAAATCCAACTCTCGCCGACGAGATTGAGGAAATTTGTAGCCGTCCATCGTGGAAAGGGATCTTGTGTCAACTTTGGCCCAAGGCTAAGTACATTGAGGCTGTAGTCACTGGCTCTATGGCACAATATGTACCATCCCTGGAGTATTACAGTGGAGGGAAGTTGCCCTTGGTGGGCACAATGTATGCTTCATCCGAGTGTTACTTTGGTGTCAATTTGAAACCCTTGAGTAATCCTGCTGACGTCTCGTTTACCCTCTTGCCTAACATGTGTTATTTTGAATTTTTACCATTGGGAGTTGAGAATGGCACGCTGCTTTCAATGGAAGGTGATGAAGAAGAGGAGGTGCCAAACGATAAGCCTGTTGATTTGGGGCATGTTAGACTCGGCCAATACTATGAATTGGTTGTCACTACTTTTGCAGGTGAGATTATATAATTTCCCTCTTTAGATATTCTTAACTAAGAAAAATGATGAAAAAAAAAACATATTATTTTAGTAAATTATTCATTTTCTCCTCATGTTTCAAAACTCTCGTGCATATTAAAGAAAAGATTTAATTTTCATTTTCAATACATTTTTAATTATTTTAACCCTTAAGAAATAAAATTTATAAACTTTTTCAAGAGTAAAATAGTAAAAGCACAAAAAAAATTATTTTTGCTAATGGCAGGAGATGTTAATGGGTTTTCAAACTTGAGGAGCAAATGATTAATTAATTTTAATAATAATAATAGGAAATTTTTGATAAATTTCTCTTCTTAATTATTCGGATTTTATTGCTAATATATATATATATATATATATATATATATATATATATATATATTGTGTTGTTTAGGACTAAATCGATATCGAATTGGCGATGTACTCCAAGTGACTGGATTCCACAATCGGGCACCACAATTTCGATTCATATGCAGGAGGAATGTTGTTTTGAGTATAGACAATGACAAAACCAACGAAGAAGATTTGCACAAAAGCGTGACTGCTGCTAAAAAGTTATTAGAACCTTACAGTGCTCTACTTGTAGAATATACGAGCTATGCTGACACATCGACTGTGCCTGGCCACTATGTATTATTCTGGGAGATTCAACTTGTGGACACGACAGCAATCCCACTTGATCATCAGAAGATACTTGAAGAGTGTTGCATTGCCGTCGAAGAACAACTTGATTATGTGTACAGGCGCTGCCGCTCGCATGATAAATCTGTTGGACCGCTCGAGATACGGGTCGTCGAACCCGGCACCTTTGAGACGCTGATGGATTTGTTTATTAGCCAAGGCGGATCCATCAATCAGTATAAGACTCCACGGTGCATCAAGTCTAATAATGCTGCGCTTATGTTGCTTGATTCTCAGGTCAAGGATTCATTCTTTAGCCCTAGGGATCCCAAATGGATTCCCTAGATGTTAAGTTAGAACGGAATCTGATTTTCTAATTTAGAATTATGGGCCAGTTTGAGATTGTGGTTATTGATTAAATAAGTTACTCTGCTATACAAATGAAATAAGCTGCTGATTATTAAAGTAACTTAGTATTTAGTAAATTACTATAAGTTTGAAAAGTATTGTATATGCGCTTGATAAATTTTATTACAAAAATATTGTTTTGTTATATAATGACTAAAATAGACATAAGTTAAATTACATTTTATTTTTAGAGTATGTTTAATAAATTATTTAGATATGTCTTTTCTTTTTAAATACATAAATTATATAAAGTTAAAAAAAATTAATTAAATAAAATCTAATGAACTTTATTATTATGCAAATAGGATAGAAAAATCATACTTACACATAATCTAAAAAAATGAAAGGTAATATTTATTACAATATTATATTAAATTGATATTGAAGAGAACATATAGTACTTGTAGTGGTAATTTAATTGTATTGATAGTATAATATATAATTATTTATATATTATGGTTTATGAAGAAGTAATATATGTATTTGTCTTTTTGTTAAAATGCTAAGGTTATAATAGAATTTTTTAAAAATGTAGTCACTTATATAATAAGCTAGTTATAAAAAACAACCCACCACATACTTTTAAAAGTTGTCAAAATGAGAAAAATTATTAAATAAACTATTGTTACTACCAAATTTACTCAATATTATTTTTGTTATAAATTATTAAATAAATAACGTGTTGCATTTCAACTCAATCCCAAATAGAGCCTATATCAAATCTCTCTAGCACTACTAATTCTTCTTTGCGCTAGCTACATACATACAAGATAGAGAGCCAGAGTTTTGTATTCGACGTCTCTCTGAACTTTAATAAATATGTAAATTCCTCTTTGAAATTTTGAACAAGTATATCAAAGCATAATTTTTTTTTTTTTTAAAAGGGGAAGGGGGTGGGCAAGCCCAAAGAATTTTTACCCCCTCTCCACCCCCAAGACTCGAACCCGGGTCGCTACGAATCTAGAACCGACTATGGCAGCCAACCTGACTACGGCCTTGGGGGCATATCAAAGCATAATTGAATCAAAACTATTTTATGATCAAGCCATCATGAAAATATATATTCTTATAATTAAATATGTGAAATAAAATTTTTAACAGTTCAACACGTATAGTTGATCGTAATAGATTTTATTTCACTTGGTGGGATAATATACGTACAAATACATTAATTAGGAGTACGCTACTCTTTTCTGTTGTGAAAAAGAACATCTATATCAAGTGAATGATATTTTTTCCGAATATTTAAAAAAAGAAAAAGGACAACTCTTTTATTTTATGGATGTTGTCACTTACCACCATGAGATTTCATATATAATAACATTAATCAGCAAGCTCATGATTTTTTTTTCTCATGATCTAAATTCAGAAAAGTGATTAAATGAATTGCCAACTGAAGTTTCGACCATGTATTTTTAAAAAGTCAACTTATATCCAGACAGCTTACATAATTACGTTTATTAACTTGAGGGAAAAGCATCCAAACCCACATGCAGGATGATATATATACCAACATAATTACGTTAATTAATTTGCTCCAGTCTCTCTGCATTATCTTCAAACATTTAGAGAACAAACACTACAAAAACAATCCATTCGTAATCACTGTATCCCCGTTTTAAAGGGGGATTGTCACTTTAACAATAATGCTACATATTTCAAATTTTTTTATCACAAATAACTATCTCAAATGATGTGATATTCATCAATTGGTTGGTAAGATAATATAATTAATTTACTTTAATTTATTCAACTAGTTAATTAATACTACATCATTTGGGATAAAAAATTTGGGATATGTAGTATTATTCTTCACTTTTTCTCCTACTAAAATCAATGTATACTATTTATTATTTACTATTTTTATAATAGCCAATAATTCTCTAGTATAAAAAATTTTAGGGAAATGAGGAGTAAATGGATCGTTTGATTGATATTCTATCTTGAAAATATAAAATATATACTTATTATCAAAAAAAAAGTTTAAAAACAACAAAACGCATAGGAAAATATCTTATTTTTCATTTTTATATTTTATTTTAATTTTTATTTATATGATTTATTTAATTAATAATAAATATGAATAAAATAATATATGAAAATAAGGATAATATTATAAAAAAATTATGGTGTTAGGAAGGTTATTGTCTATTATAAGAATAATAAAAAAATATGTAAATGATATATATTGATTTCATTAGAGGGGAACTTGCAATCTCCCGATTTTAAATAAAAATTTTCAAATAACAATATGAAGAATGTAAATTTTATCATGAGCTATGCATAAAGGTTCAATTTACATAGTTATTTAAAAATATGAAAAGTTATAATTAAGAAAATTGGGAATTTACTTAATTTATAAAGATCAATGTTAATACTAATTCACAATCAATCAATAGTTGTCTTTTAACTCTTTATCAGCATGTTTCCTTCATTCTTATCAAATATAAGTTATGTATATACTTCATGCAATTTCCGGAAATTAATTTCGCCACTTAATTACTAGTCATACACCCATTAATTTCGCCACTTAATTACTAGTCATACACAGTGCAATCAAGTGACCACAACACTCGATCGTCACTGTTTATGAATAAATAATAATGATAGAGCCACAAACTATTTGTATAAATTAGTGTGTACAAACTGATGTGGCGTAAATAGATTAGTTAAGAAGTGATAACAATTTTTTAAAAAAAATTAAGTGAGCCCACGATACTTTTATATAAACAACCTCCTTATACTGTATCAGTTTCTACACACTTATTTGTACAAAGTGAATATGGCTCTTTCGTGAACAAAATATGATCATCAAGACAATAACAAAATATGATTATTAAGACAACGTTGAAGTAGCCCACACTGCCCCCCGTTTGAAATTTTGTGCAGCATACACCGATCCATTATAACCATAAAGTCGATTTACTAGCGTGCCCAACATGCGCATTAATTTTTTTCTTCTTTATTTTATTTATTTATTTATTTATTTATTTTAACTTTGAAACTTTTAACAGAAATATGATGATTTGAGAAAGAGTCGAGCTTGGTAGCAAATATAACCAAGGATCACTACATACATCGAGCAGGACAATTTTTCTTTTAGCTAATGATTCGTGCGAGTAATCCTTTGGTTTTGTGTGCCAGAATGAGATTGCGTTTAATACTCACTAACGACTAGTATTTATGGATAAGATACATCTCCTCCAAAAGACATGGGACACTACCAACATTTTCATAGGAAGCTTAGTCATAAGAAATAGTTAAAGTAACTTTTAAAGTGCTTTAGAGGATTTTGCGGAAGAAATTCTATTTTATAATTTCAAAAGGAAAAATAATTATTACAAATATGACATGTCATCAACATAAATGTGTTGGAATCCTATCTTTTGCTTTTCTTAGATTCAGAAAATCAAATATACAATAATTGGGCTAGTAAAAACATGCTTTGCAATTGAAAAGATGTTTGGTTGGTTGCCCCCACGGTAGCCGTATTATAAGCTAAAATCTGATGGTGCTAGGAAGAACTCAGGTTTGGCGGGAGCAGGTAGTTTGCTTAGAGATGCTGAAGGCCGAAGGAATGGTGGTTTCTGCATGACTATTGGTATTTGCTCGGTAACAATTGCAGAGCTTTAGGGTTTGTATCAGGGGCTAGTCTCGGCTTGACAGCGGGGTATAAGATTGTTGGTGATTGAAGTTGATAGCCTCTGTGTTACTCAGTTGATTCATAGGAAGGTTTATAATGCTGCCTTTCCCCTTGTCAATGACATTCTTGGTCTTCTCTCCCGTAAGTAATATGTATCTATGCACCATATTTACCGCGAAGCTAACTTTGCGGCGGATTTCATGGCTGGTCATGCTCTGACACTCCCCCTTGGCCTTCATCATTTAGATAACCCGCCCCCGGGTGTAGAAACTTGGCTGCGTAATGACTATGTAGGGGCTGTGTTCCCTCGTGCGGTTTAGACCTTAATTTTTTATAAGATTCTTTGTTTCATAAAAAAAAAAAAAAAAACACGCGTTGCAGTGATTTTAAACCGATAATAATCATCTTACTTATCATTTTTTTTATGGGAAAAAAGAGTGAAATCATTGATGTTTGATTCAAGTAATCACAATTTGTTGAAGTTTTAAAATACCTCCAAATTTCTTAGCGTCATTTTTTTTTATCTTATCATCTTATTCTTTATAGTTGTTTGATATTGAGAATATGAATATCTTTAAGTATTCAATTAATTGAATAATTTTTAACCATAATTAATTAAAAATTAAATTTAAAGTTATTGGAAATAACAAGGGAGTTGTCATAATTTTAAATTAATTGAATTTTTCAAAAAAAATATTAAAAATTAGTAATTTTTTAATTAATTTATAAATTATTGGAATAATAAATTAACTTGAATAATAAGAGCATACCCATATATAGGCAGAATATTTTGTTTCTTATAGTTATATATTTAAGGAAAATGATTCTTCATTAGTTTTTTTCTTTTCCTTCTAACCCTCTTTACTTTTCAATAATTGATCAAGTGTGTAATAATTGTTAGGAAATTTATAGATGAAGTAGAACCACAGCTAAAATAAAATTGAAAGAAAATAAAGAACAAGTACAAACTTAGACTTAGACACCGGAAATTACGTGATTCGGCTTATAACCTACATTCACGGATAAAGACAGAAGGAAATAATTTTACTATACTGGAAAAATAACTTCTCTCTAATAATAAGAGAGAATAATTATACTATCTCTAAAACTAGGAGAAAAATATTCTCACTTCCCAATACCCCAGTTACACTCAATACTAAGAGCACTTATTTAACTCTCAAAATTCTCTCTAATACAAGAGGAAATAAATTTTCTGGGATGATTGAAATGAGGGAAGAGGCTCTCATTTTATAGCCACATTTTGGCTACTATTCATCCCTCTTTTTTATTATTTTTTTATTATTTTTTTCTAAATATTCAACACGGCACCACCATCTAGAAGGGCGGTGCCAACCAAACTAAATTTGACACTCTCCTACTTGGAGATTTGATTGAGAACCAATCAATCACCACACTATCTTTTCTGCTTCGCCATTGACATGTTGCTTACGTCTCTGCTAGGCCACAAGAAGATCTACTCCATATAAACTTGTCAGTAATGATTGGCTTAGTCATAACATCTGCTAGGTTCTCCTTGGTATGGATTTTCTGTAAATCTACACTTTCATCTTCCACTACTTGGTATTGACATGTTGCTTATGTCTCTGCTAGGCCACAAGAGGATCTACTCCATATAAACTTGTTAGTAATGATTGGCTTAGTCATAACATCTGCTAGGTTCTCCTTGGTATGGATTTTCTGTAAATCTACACTTTCATCTTCCACTACTTCTTGAACGAAGTGATATTAAACCCCTATATGTTTTGTTCTGAAATGAAAGGCTAGATTCTTTGCAATGTGCAAAGCACTCTGATTGTCACAAAACACAGAAATTTTCTCTTGTTTGTGCCCGAGCTCCTTAAGTAACCTTTGTATCCAAATAGCTTCCTTGCATGCTTGTGTAGCTGCTATGTATTCTACCTCTGCCGTAGATAAAGCCACAATAGTCTGTAGTTTTGAAACCCAGTTTACAACTCCACCCGCAAGTGTAAACACATAACCAGTAGTAGATTTTCTTTTATTAAGGTCACCTGCGAAATCTGAATCTACGTAGCCTCTGACAGTAAATTCTGACTCTCCATAACATAATTCAACATCTGAGATTCCTCTTATGTATCTTAGAATCCTCTTCACTGTTTGCCAATGTTCTCCACCAGGATTCGCCATGTATCAACTAGCTGCTCCCACTGCTTGTGCAATGTCTGGTCTTGTACAAATCATAGTGAATATCAAACTTTCCACTGCTAATGCATATGGTACTCGAGACGTCTCCTTCCTTTCTGCTTCATTGCTAGGACACATACTTGAGGATAACTTAAAATTAACTGGAAGTGAGGTAAAAATTGACTTACAATCTTGTATGTTGAAGTGTCGCAAGATTTTCTTGAAGTAATTTTTCTGTGAAAGCCAAATCTTCCTGTTATTTCTGTCTCGGTAAATTTGCATCCCTAGAATCTTGTTTGCTGGTCCCAAGTCCTTCATTTCAAACTCCCTAGCCAACTGTGCCTTTAATTCTTGGACTTAATCTTTGTTGAGGCCTGTGACCAACATATCGTCCACATACAACAGCAAAATGATAAAATCATTATCCTCAAATCCCTTGTAATAATCACAATGGTCTGAACTGAGTCTGTTGTATCCAAGGCTCATGATGAAGGAATCAAATCTCTTATAACAACACCTCGGCGCCTGGTTGAGACAGTATAGAGATTTGTTCAATCTGCAAACAAAGTTCTCCTTACCTGTTTCAGCAAAACCTTCTGGTTTGAGCACATAAATATCTTCTTCAAGTACTCCATGAAGAAATGTAATTTTCACATCTAATTGTTCTAGATGTAGTTCAAATGCAGCACACATTGCTAAGACTACTCTAACTGTTGTGAATCAAACTACCGGAGAAAATATCTCATTAAAGTCAATACCTTTTCTCTGAACATATCCCTTTACCACCAATCTTGCACGTTACCACTCCACTTGATTATTGCCATCACGTTTGATCTTGTAGACCCATTTGTTTCCAATGACTTTTCTTCCATGTGGTAGTGGCACAAGTTCTTATGTCTTGTTCTTGTGTAGAGCTTCAATTTCTTTTTACATTGCTGTCATCCACAAAGTAACGTCTGATTTGTTTAACGCTTCATGAAAAGTCAATGGCTCTCCATCTTCTGTTAAAAGACAATATGCAACATTGATCTCTATAACGTATTCTGAGTGCTAAGTTGGTGGTCGTCTCTCTCAAGTTGACCGACGAATTTCTAAAGTCTCAGACTCGGCTAGTTATTGTTCCTCGTGCTTTGGTGCTGCTTCAGCTTCTGAATTATTTTTCACATATACCGGCACAATCTCTAACTTTTCTTTCACAGTGCTATCATCCATATCTCTCTTTTGCAGTTGATCTTCTACAAAGACAACATCTCTACTGATGACAATCTTGTGGGTAGTGGAATCCCACAGACGATACCCCTTTACACCATCAGCATACTTCAAAATGATATACCTCCTAAATTTTGGATCTAGCTTTGTTCTTTCTTGGGCATTATACATTACATATACAGGACATCCAAATGTATGTAAATGAGAGTAATCAGCTGGCTTACCTGTCCACATCTCCATCAGTGTCTTCAACTCAATAGCTGTTGATGGAGACCGATTTACCATATAATAGGCAGTTTTGGCTGCTTCAGCCCAAAAAGAGTTAAGTAAACCAACAGTCCTCAACATAGCTCTTATCCTCTCTATAAGAGTTCTGTTCATCTGCTCCGCCACTCCATTTTGTTGAGGAGTATGTGTCACTGTAAACTGCCTCTGAATACCTTCTTACTTACAGTATACAAGAAATGCACCATCTATATACTCTCCACTATTATATGTTCTTAAGCACTTGATCATTTTCCTGGATTCAAGTTCAATCCGTGCTTTGAATTCCTTGAATACTGGAAACACATCTGACTTTTTCTTGATTGGATACACCTAACATCTCCTAAAGTAATCATCAATAAAAGTAACGAAGTACTTTGCACCTCCTTGGGATAAATCTGGTGATTCCCAAACATCAGAATGAACTAAGTCTAGAATGCATTTACTTCTATCATAAGATCTACTAAACTTTAATTTATGATGCTTACTTGTAATAAAAAGTTCGCAAAATGGTAAACTTACCTATTTGAGTCCCGGAAGCAGCTTTCGCTCAGAGAGAATCTTCGAACCTTGTTCTGACATATAGCCAGGTCTGAGATGCCACATCATTACTGACTCTTCTCCATTTGATGCGACACATGCATCTGCTTCCTGTAGTGTTTCTTTTTGAAGCATGAATAGATTCGCACTAATCTTTTTTGCCTTCATTAATACAAGCACTCCTCTGACAATTTTTATCATCCCATTTTCAATATGGGCTTTGCACCCAAGATTATCTATTTGTCCTAAAGATAATAGATTTTTTTTCAGGCCTTTGACATATCGTACCTCACGAATTGTGTGAACTGTACCATCATACATTTTTATTTTGACAGTACCGATACCAGCGATCTCCAAGGTATAGTCATCGCCCATGTACACAGATCCTCCTAAGATAGGTTCATATGTGTGGAACTATTCTCTCCTAGAGGTTATGTGTCATGTTGCTCCTGAGTCTATAAGCCAGATGTCAGCTAACCGCTTTCTTCCTTCTGTAACAGCTGTTGCCTCGCTATAGATGACTCAAGTGCTTTACTCTCTCTACTCTTCTGATTGCTCCAACATTCTTTCTTCATATGCCCTCTCTTGCCACAATTGTAGCATTTCACATTTTTCTTACTTTTGGATTTTGATCTACCATGATTGTAACTCCCACTAGGGCCACATTCTGTTGATCTCCCTCGTCACCAATAGTGCTTCTGCTTGCTGCGAACTTGCATGTCTATCTTCCTTGTTCTTGCACCTACTTTTCTCATTTAAGATGGAGGCTGTAACATCATCGAAAACTAGACTGTCCGCCGGGTTGTTGTTTGTTAGATTGATGATGAGTTGATCATATGAATCTGGTAGACTTTGAAGTAGAAGCTCCGCACATTCATTTTCCTCTATTTTGTGACCCAACGTTGTGAGTTACGAAAATAGAGTCTTTAAGGTGTTGAGATGGTCAGTCACTGATGTAGATTCCGCTATGCGAAGAGTATAAAGTCTTCTCTTTAAAAAGATCTTGTTGTGCAGCGACTTAACTTCGTACAATTTTGTGAGAGTATCCCATATTTCATTCGCTATCTTTTCCTCTGCCACACTGGATAACACATCATCTGCAAGTGCTAAGTGTAGATCAGCAATTGTATTACCGTCTATCTCGTTCCACTTGGCATCATCAGTTATCTCCATGGGTTGCTGCCAAACAATTATTTTTTCTTAGAATAGCTTTCATCTTCATTTTCCACAACGAGAAATTATTCCCGTTGAACTTCTCAATCTCGTATTTTGCCGCCATTATTTTCACCACGAACTACCTTTGTTAGGATCGGCTCTCACTGTTTCACGTGAACAGTACTGTATACGTAAATAGTAACCATATACGTGAACAGTAACTATATACGTGAACAGTAATCTCACGTGAATAGTAACTCGATTCCAAAAAATGCAACTAAGGCTCTGATACTACTGTTAGGAAATTTATGGGTAAAGTAGAACCACAACTAAAATGAAATTGGAAGAAAATAAAGAACAAACACAAACTTAGACACTGGAAATTACGTGGTTCAGTTTATAGCCTACATCCACGGGTAAAGACATAAGGAAATAATTTTACTATACTGAAAAAATAACAACTTCTCTCTAATAATAGGAGAGAATAATTATACTTTCTCTATAATTAAGAGAAAACTATTCTCACTTCCCAATACCTCAGTTACACCTAATACTAAGAGCACTTATTTAACTCTCAAAATTCTCTCTAATACAAGAAGAAATAAATTTTCTGAGATGATTAAAATGAGGGAATATGCTCTCATTTTATAACCACATTTAGGCTACTATTTATGCCTCTTTTTTATTTATTTATTTTATTATTATTATTTTTCTAAATATTCAACACGGCACCACCAAATGGCGGGTCGTGTTGAAATGGTTGGCACCGCCCATCTAGAAGGGTGGTGCCAACCAAACCAACTTTGACAATAATTAAGCTAACTCTTTTAATAAATATACGCATTTGACCAATTATTGAAAAACAAATAAAATTAAGAGAAAAAATATTAGAAGATGATATATTTAAAGGGCCACCTAAGATGACCAACTTCCTGATAACCAAATTCCTCGATGATACGATTTGCGAGGTCCTCAAGTTTTGCCTTTCTAGCCCCAATCGTAGGAGGACCCCTTTCCGCCAACCATGAACCTATACAGTCAATCCCTTCGCCAAGTGCACCATACGAGAAACGTTCTGCTTTTAAAAATTCCAAGTTCAGAGCAAATTGAATACGATCCCTCATCGGATTCAATAATTGTTCCGCAGTCAGGATCAGAACCTATTATTCAGTGTAAGAAGTAAGGCAAAGAGAAAAGATGGGCTATCCATTTGTTTTTCTTAATTTCTAATAGATAACAAAACAGCTGTGTACGTTCGTAACATGCGCACGAGAGGAAGCCCCAAGAAGCTTTTTATACAGATGCGTCATGCATGAGTGACGAGTCTATCTGCTGAGAGTTGATGAGAAAATTAATTTATTACTTGCACTTACAAGTGTCTGCTAGATATAAGGTAACAACTAAATTGGGCTTGTTCGGATTTAGTCAAACTTGTTGATGTTGCCGACTGATCATATGCAAGTAACCGTGCGAAGATGATATATTTATATATGTAGTACGTACGGCAGATCTAATATTTGTCTAAATTAAGTTTTGCTCTATACTTATACAAGTTTCAGTTTTACGTGAAAATATATAAGCTGACCAATCCAACCCGCCCGTTAATTAGTACTAGATTGTTTTACTTAAAACTGATCATTAGAGCCCTTTAAACAGGGATCCACCTACTTTTGAATGTATATTAAGGTAAGTTGGTATATTAAACCTAACGTATTCACAACTAACTAGTACATGATTAGAGCCCTTTCCACGTAACTTCTATTTTATACTTAATTTACGAGGGAAAATGATCACGATTATCCTATTGTTTGGAGAAACTAAGCTAAATTCTCCTCGTGTTTTAAAATAGGTCGAAAACCCTGCAGTTGTAACGGTATTAAATTTATATATTATTTTGTTATTTTACCTCTAGTATGAATGATATACCTTTAATGATTAAATTAATTTAATAATTAATTCTAAATTATGGAGAATAATTAATACAAGTAGCTAGGGGAAATATTATAAACACTCCTCGTAAGTGTATAAAATATTCATTTAAATTACAATAACAATTGGCCATATATGGCCACTACAGCTCCTTTATAAATTATAGTATTATATAAAGGGGAGACAAATATAATATGGTCGTATATAAAATCGCAATAACATTCGACCATATGTGTCAATTGCAATATATATGTATGAATATTTCAAGAAGATTATTAAATGGTTCCAAAAAACTTATGGCTTCCTTGTTGTAGTGGGGTATCAACTTCCTTGTTGTGTTGGCAATTATCTCCGTACTAGACGTATCTGTCAGCTAATTTTTCTTTATAATTTACAATTCATTATTAAATTAATTTAATCATTATGGTTATATGTCATTTTGCTTGATTTACATCTTTCAAAATATTTAAATTTTATGACTAACATTAACACTAAAGATTTTTAATTTTTTTTTTCAATATTTATATTTTTATTTAAAAGAGGAGTATTTTAAGAATATTTGAATGTTCATGGGTAGAATAAAAAGCTCTAAGAATAGGAGACAGATTCTTAAGCCCCTGAAAAATCAATCTTGTATTCCCCATCCCAGGTTTCAAGATTCCGATTCTAATCCTACTCTATTTTTCAGAAGTAAACAAAGGGCTGCTACTCTAATTCCACATTCCGGTTCCTCGATAAATAAACAAAGCAAAATTGTCTACACTCTACACTTATTTGTTTCAAAGGGCTGCAAGGCCCACTTTATATGAAAACCAATTACAACAAAAACAAAAATAATGATAATCGAAGTACTATGTATAAATTGAAATTCTATGTGGATATTTATAATTCAACCTGAAAATGTATTCGGGACCTCGTATGGGATTTTTTTTTCACAAATACTTGTACAAATTTATATATTATCCTGAACTTGTGCATCTGATTTATTTATACTTTTCAAAGACGTGCAAATACTGCAATAGAGGAAGTACGTAATTGATATCAGCACAAATCTAGAAGCATCTCATCCGGTGAAGCTGATTCTATATTTCGTGAACCTTTTGTGTGGGATTGCTTTAACTTCCCAAATAAATTAATGATGACATGTTACAGGTTACAACCCAGACGCAAAAGAAAGTTAATTAATATACGTCAAATGAATTCAGGGGACAAAATTAAACCACGTATTGGATATTGCTAATTATCAAGGTAATTGGGATTGAGATTAATTTGATGTCGTGATGGATTATTAAAGTCAAAATCTAACACCTTAATGAAATTAATGATGCTCGAATTATCTTCGGTTCAGCCGTAAGTACAAATTTCTTAATTGCTGATATTTTCTTACTTCTCTCTATGCAGAATAAAATAAAATCATTATATACATTAATGAAAATACCTAGATATAAATTTCTGCATTTTGATAACATTTATAATCATATATGTGAATTTTTATACAAAAAGTCATTCTTTTAGAAATTCAAAATGATCATGATCATAGCAAGTTGTTAAACAGAGAAAACTTCATTCAACAAAGGCTGGGTCAATGCTATCACCAAATCAGAATTATTATTATTATAACTGGTAACGTACCATAGCGTGTATTATAATTAATAAGCTCAAATTGTTCGTGGTTCTCAGAAAATTTTGTCAATCGTAAATTAGGTCATATGTTTGAGCTTTCGTTTATTCTAATTAATCCTGTGAATCAATCACAGTAGACAGCCATTAAACGAATACGTAAACGTAATTGAAAGGTTGTACTAATGAGTAATGATTAAAGTGCAGCAAGAAACCTCTTGGCAATTGCCCCGTTGCCACCTTTAGGAAAAAATCCTCCTGCTTTATTTTCACTGCCAGTTCCGTACACAATCCTTAAAATTTCTGGCGGAGTTCGAGAGTAGGATAGGGAATTAGCATTGGCTGATAGAACGTTACTATCTGTCCTGTTCTCAGCGCCAAGTTCCAGTGGCACTCTTAGGCCTTCATCTTTGATTCCGCGCATGGCAAGCCGGTTCCTAAGGGCGGAGATACGGTCGGTGAACTCAGCCACTGTCATTGTATAAGGAACCACCCTATCGTCAGCCCTCTCGTATAGTAACGTCCGTATTACTGCATCTTGTCCAGACTCCACTCCTAAGAGCCCTGCAACTAACTGCAAATGGACATAAAAAAAGTTAATGCACGAATATATAACACAAGTGAAGTGAGAGTAATTGCTTCTTTTTTTATAAAGCAAGCTTCTTCAGTGGCCACAACACAACCACTAGAAATTAATTAGTTAATTGAGATAGATTGGATCGAGGTTTCTTACACTACGAGAGGTGGAGTTCACAAGGTTGGGAATGGTGCCAACATAACCGACGAGCCCCACATAAGGGATAACATAGCTTGCTAAGAGATAATTGACAGTGTTGGAATAAGGGTCGAACGGGGGAGTGAGTTTGTGACCAACTGCTAGATCGAATATATTGGCGAAATTTTGAGGGCTGAGATCTATCTGAGGCCTTGCAAATCCACCAACTGTTGTTATGATAGCCCTGCTAACATATGCATGAACTAGTTAATAATCAACACGTACACACGACCCATCAGAATAATTTTCAATTGCTAGCTGGACAGCTAATTAATTAGTAATTAAATAGTCGGGGCCGGGAATTGAAGGGATCACCTGAGATGACCAATCTCCTGATAACCGAATTCCTCAATGATCCGATATGCAGTACGGTCAAGGTTGGCCTTTCTGGCGCCAGTCGGAGGAGGACCACCCGCTGCCATCTCCGGCTCTATACTGTCAAGTCCTTTGCCGAGTGCACCGTTTAAGAAAAATTCGGTTTCTAAGAACTCCAAATTCAGAGCTACTTGAATAAGATCCTTATCGTTGGCTTCGATTGGTCCGTGGGAAGCTGGAGCAGCAGCTCCCACAACCATGCCAAGAAGAATATTCATCAATGTAAGATGCAAAGCTATAAAGAAAGAATAATATCGGGTTGCCATTTTTTTTTCGCAAGTCATAAACAAAACCAGCTAATAAACTTATTCATCAGATACAATAGCTAGCTGCGTGCATGACGGAGCCGCATATACACATATATATTTGTGGAAGGTGTACATATGGTACACGTGTTTGCTAAACAGATCACATGTTTAGGCTGACGAAAATAGGCTTTAATTTCCAAGCTTTAGTAATTAACGTAACGTTGAATGAGGAAATCTCGATGTTTGCCAATGGACGCAAGTAAATTGAAAATGATGGAGCTGACATATTAATACTATTACAACAGCTGCTGCATGCATGCAGGAGCCGCATATACATTCATATATATATATATATATATATGTAGAAGGTTCATATATGGTACACGTGTTTGCTAAATAGATAAATGTTTAGGCTGAAAAAACATGCTTTAATTTCCAAGCTTTTAGTATATAACGTAACGTGGACAAATGAGGAAATCTTGATGTTTGCCAATGGACACAAGTAACTTAATTGAAAATGATGGAGCAGACTCGTTTTTTATAATATTTTGCCATGATATATTTATACTATTACAACTGATGATGGAGCATATACATCCTCTATCCTGAATGTTACCATTGCGATATAACTAATTAGCTATCAATCAAAATTGATTTCAACGTAAAAAGTGTATTGGGGATTCTATCGTGATCATGTACACTAGAATCTCATTAAATTAATAACTTTGAAAAAAAAATAATTTTTATCGTTCCTGACTTGAGGAGAACGTGGTAAATTAATAATTCAATAAATTCATTAAGTAATTAATTTAAAAAAAAACTTACTTTTCTATAGGACCCAATTAATAAATTAATTAATAATTAACTAATGTCAAATTAAACATACCATATGTCTATTATTTCCTTTGTTGTATTGGCATAATGTTTTGTGTGTTTCGTTATTCATTGTTAATTTTTTTAACATCTTTTAGATGAGAAGTTATTGTTTCATTATACATGTTGTGTTAAAGGAAATAAAATAGAGATTATCTTAATAGATTGCCTCCAAAAAGTCTTCTATGATGTGTTATCCATCCATGCAATTAAGCCGAAGGATTATTAAGTGATTAATTCACTCAATCAAAAGCAAATTAGAATTGTATAATACAACTTGACCAAATCACTATATTCTCGTATTGCAATACTTCTATACTTTATAAAAATTCTTATTATAAATGTGATATTATCTTTACAAATTAATGATTAATGTATTGATACATTAATATTTACTAAATTAATAGATTTTTTATGGTTCAAGCCTATTAATTTATCGAGGTTTTATGCTACATTTTTAGCCTTTAGAAGAATCCTGAATTAAATGTTTAATGAATATTTTCTTTTTTTTTAACAAAAGCAAAAAAAAAAAAAAGTAGGGGGTGGGCGGCTTATGAAATATTTGTTTTGTTTTGACAATATTAACAAAAACTGTATAGTTTTGACTAATATATATTCACATAAAGTGAAGTAATTATCATAAAGGAGAAACATTGGAACGGCGATCCAAAACATATAGTATTTGTAATCCTCTTTTATTACTTGGTGTGTATATCCCGTATTTTGTTGACATCAAACACTAGAAAAATATTTGTTAATGATGTACTTTATTTATTATTATTATTTTTTTCCTAATCAAATCAAGTCCAATCCTGAAGCTTTATTAAATAAGGATACTTTTCCTACCGTGGGCTGAAATGCTATTATGTACAACTTTGAGCAACGTTTCGAAGTTTTCAGGTACCTTGTATCTTTTTTCACGACTGACGGTAGTATCGGGTCAAGTGTATACAGGAATAATTAAGAGGGAAAGGGCTAATGAGAATGAATAGTACATATTCAACCTTTTTAGCTTGGTCTACTATGGACAACCTTTATAGCCTGTGCAATTTCTTTATCACTAATTTTGTAAAACCAACCGATTCCGTAGGTTTAAAACTAAATAAACGAAAGATAAGAGCAAATTATGCGGCTATTTATAAATTTAGACAACTTCTCTTCTTTTTTTTTCTTTTAATAACACAAAAAGCTTTTGCAGACAAAAATGCCCTTAAACGAATGTGATCCAAATTTTCCTCACAAAATCTTTTCACTTCCTATTGAGACTTGAGCACCAAATCTATATTGAGCAATGACATGCAAGAGGTGTTGGACAGAAACTCAAGCTCAGTTGTCAAATGCGCTATCTCTAGTTAGTCGACACGCTAGACTAGGTATTGAGTGCGCTAAAAAACATATCCTCTGATTTAGTAAACTAATAAAATTAAAAAAAAAAAAAAAGTCATTCACATCTCTAAAATTTGTTTAAATAATCACATATTTTTTAATTTCATAAATAGTCACACAAACCCTTTAACCCAAATAAATATAAATATAGTAATAAGATAAAAAAAAATAAATATCATATGATACAATAAATATAATTAATAAAATAATATATATAATGGAAATTATTTTTAATATTGAGTTATTATTAGTCTATCCACTAATATTTATTAATCCAAAACTTGATTGTAAGATTTATATTAATATACACATAATAAAAAATGATATTGTAAATAAAATAATATAAATTACTTTAAATGTTAGGCATAATTATTTTTAGATTATTGGATTGTTGTAATCAATGAAATAATAGCCAAAAAGGGGTCTGTGTGACCATTTATGAATCTAAAAGAGTATGTGAAACCATTTAATTAAACCTTATGAGTGTGGATGATATTTTCCTTATGCTAAACTAGATAATTTGGGACAATGCTATTTAAGTGTATCTTATTACTATAAAAATAAGAGAAATTATTGCAGGCTAAAATTATAAATAGCTCCCAAATTTAGGCTATTTAATAAAATGAGTAAAAATAATAATAATTTATTTTAGTAGCACTTTTGAGATACTGCCATATGTGTCATTTATTTATGTTTTTATTGAGTTTGTTATCTGCAGTTGTATAATTTATGGTCCTAGCCAGCTTTGAAATGATCTTTATGCTCCTAGTTTTGGAATAACCAAGTATTGCAATCAACAGTCAAGTTTAAAAGAATATCTAAAAAAATTAAAAGATGGATGACTCATAATTTTACTAATTAATTTGTTTTCTTAATAAACCCACCATTGAAATTCAAATATTAAGTTTTTACTATATATTCTATAAAATTTCAAAAATATTCTCAACTAGAATATGGTTCTTTCTATTTTTTATTATTATTTTACACTCATTATTAACTTTCTATCTTTATTTGTAGATCATCAATCTCTCTAGTCTCTTCAAAATAGATAATTCCTTTTCTAACTTCATACAAAATTCAATTTATTTTTAATTAATTGACAAGATTAAAGCCTAAACGAAGCCATCATCCTAAAACCAAGGACAAATTATTATTTTTTTTCTTCTGGCCCTTGTGGCTTTGTTTCATATATAATAATATTAGCTTTACCAAAAGAATTTTGATATAAAAATAACGTCTTCATAGTGTCGGATGATAACATGACATACAAGAAATTTGACAGTTGTAATTGTTCTTTACTTTATTTCTTAATTACCAGAATTTGGAGTTTATGTAAAGAAGAAAAGAAGGAAAATAAAGAGCATCAAGTTCTTTCTCAAGCAAAAATTGAAGAGAGAATTATAGTACTTTGTTTTAGAAATTTTTTTGTCAATTGTTTTTGTTTGGGTAATATCGGGCAAGGACTTCTCGAGACCCTTTCAGCTCGAATAAAACACCCCGAGGGCATCCTAGCTCGAGCAGAAGGCCCGACTACTTGCACAAAGACGACCTCACCAGAACGTCTCTCTTGGGTCAGGTCGAGGAATCCAGAGCCGCTCGAGCCCCGAGCACTCCTTTGCTCGCCGAGGTCGCTCGCCTCAGCCTGAGCTGCCGAGGTCGAGGAACCAGAGCCGCCCGAGCCCCGAGCTCATATATGCTCGAGGTCGCCCATTCCAGTCGAGCCGGGTCAAGGTCGAGAGTCGAGCATTTCTCTCCGCTCGCAGAGATCATGTCCCCGAGCACAACCGGGTTACGCCAATCACGAGACGAAAGGAATGTAAGACCCGCCCGTAGGCAGCCGACCCGTTCTCTCGTAATCCCGCACACCTTTAATGTCGGACTGTGGCCCCACGTGGTATGGTGGCGGTACTATTGCCGATGGCCGGCACATGCCCCCACGGCGTCATCATTCCTAGCACACACTCCTGACATGGTGGTCTGGCCACGTGAACAGGATTAACGAGACAGCCACGCATCCACAGGGAATATTGCGCCAATCCCGGCTGTCAGAGGGACCCAGACACCACCAACATGGGAGTGGACGGCCTGGAAATGGAAAGAGCGGGAAAAAACGGAGTATAAAAGGAAACGAACGGGTACGTCACGGGGGTTGAAAGATCTGATTCAAAAAGGATCCGTAAGCATAGACAGGTTCTTCCGAGTCTAATTTCTCTGATCGAGATTGTCTGAAAACATCTTATTCATTCAAAGAGGGAGGGCGAAAAATATCCCTTTCATCCTTCTAGTCTCCTTCATTAAAGGAGATACCAAAAAGAACAACCCGATTACTGACTTGAACGTCGGAGGGTTTTCTCCGGAACACGTCCGGCGACCCCTGACCCTGTTTTCTGAGAGTACAGGTTCGGAAGATTACCGTTCTGGAAAAGACAGCGGAACAGGAAGAAGGAGATAGTCCTACTCGAGCTCGAGCTAATCGCGAGCTGAGGATACCGTAGATAGTCTCGAGCTGGTTGAAGGATCGAGGCACTATTTGGAGGATCGAGGCACTATTTGGAGGCTCGAGGCACTGTTTGAAAACACGCGGGAAAAACAACATCAACAGTTTTACTTTTTTTCATTTTTATTTTTGAAGTTTTTACGTGGCATTTAAATTTTAATCAAATATAAAAATGTGGAAACATGAAGAGGAAGTGATTAAGTAATAAATCTATGTGTAGGAGAGAAAGCGTATATATGGTTTATCAAAAAATGGATATAATTAAATTATTGTTTTTATTTTCATAATTTGTTTAAATTTTATTGATCTTTTATGTAATTTATTTAAGAATAAATTAATAATTAAAAATTTTAATAAATAATGAATCTAAAGAGTAAATTAATGGGTTTAAATAGCCCTACTCTTAATAGATATGCGTTGGTGGAAAATTGAACATCAAATGAAATTAGTTATTGTGCAGTAAATTACGTTCGGTCTAATGCCGTTAAGTTTGTTGGGTAAGATATTTTTACCCTAAATGTGTGTAAACCCAACCCACTGTTACTTAAGAAAAAATCATCTTATTCCTTAAAATGTTCAATAGAGAAAAAGTTTATCCAATTAATCAATTAGATCCATTTTTATTATACCAAGTCTCTTGACTATTGTTCATCATTAATTTTCCTTTAACATCATTTTAATTTGACTTTTATATCCTTAATAATCATATTAATAAGATAGTATTGATAAATCATTTCGAAAAAAATATAAATGTTTATGTAAAATAATTAATTTAAAATAATTTGTAGTTAAACATGTATTAAAGACACCTTAATAGTTAAGAATAGTCAAGAACCAAAATTACGAAAAGAAAAATGAGAATTTAATTGGGTGATTGTTAAAATTTCTTCTTTATTTGAAATTGTTAAAATATTGTGAATTTTTTTATAATTATTTTTCTGAAGTGGAAAGATTTTATATAATTCCAGGGGTACCCAAACTTATTTTTAAACTTATAGATTACCCCTTTGTAAAATGATAATACTTAAAATACCCTCAAAGTATTGTAAATTATAATTTACCCATATATTTGTTCAAAAGATAAGAGAATAATAGGGCAAGTTAATGAAAAATTATTTGTCTTCTTAACAAAAATGAGGGCAAGTTGAATTTACAAAAAGTTAGGAATATTTTGAAGATTATTATTTCATGATGAGAGTAATCCGAAATTAGTCATCTACTAATTAATTAATCTTTTGGACGGAAAATTTTCATTTTTCCACATTAAATATAAAAATAAAATGAATTGTTCTATTAGTACGCCAAAGACCTCTTAAAACTCATTTTCTTTTTTTACCCATTCAAATATTTTAAAATAATATAAATTTCTAAATACTAGTAAAACCTCCTCAATGACAATATTAGCCTTAATAAAAAATATTGCCCCTATCTCCCAACTTTCTTTTTTATAGTTGAAATACCACTATATAATCCTTTTTTTTTTTGTTCTTCTGGCTCCTAGATTTTTGGTTAAAAAAAATTACCTACTTTTTAAAGTTTTAGTAATACAATAATTTATAGATTTTTAATAAATGTTTCTAAGGGTCTATTTAGAATTACTTTTGAGAGGGTTTGAAGTGATTTTGAGAATATAAAAACTAATTTTAGTATTTAGTAAAAAAATTCAAAATTACATTTGTCAAAATCAGCCCCTCCTACAGCTGATTTTGAAAAAAGTGAATAAGTAATTTTTAAATTCTGATTTTGAGAATCAATTTTATCTTTTAATATAATTTCATAAATATCCTTACAATAATTAACCAAACTCAAAACTATCTTCATTCAAATTAAAAATAAAATCAATATTTCAATAAATTTTTATTATAAAAATTAAAAGAAAAAAATCAATATACTATAAATTTATTTTTAATTAAATTATTATAATAAAAAAATAAAAATATTGTATATACATATTTTTATATGTGTAAGTAAATTTCATTAAATTTCATCACACATTATATATATTTTAGTGATTTATTTTTTAAGTAGTTTAACTGTAAGATTTACTAAACATTCACAACTATTTTCAAAATTCACAGTACTTCTAAAAATAAAATTTATCAAACACTTAATTGATTCTCTTCACAGTTGATTATTTCTACAGCACAAAATTATTTTAAAAGCTATAGCATTATTAAACTAGTCCTAAGTCTTTAAAAAAAAGAAAAAAAAAAAAAGATTGAAGCTATAGCTTGCATTGTATAAATTGAAACCTCCAAAAATTTGTGATCTTCAATGTATAGTTATTAATTGTTTATTTATTATTCATAGATTTCAAATTCAATTACGAAATCTGCAAATTTTTCATTCATCAATCGCTTTCTTTATTTTAAAAGTATCAATGGGCAAGAAGAAGAAACGTGAAAAACTCAAATTAGTTGTTGCAGAATTGATCCGCAGACATGAACAAACACAAAGTTATAGCAATAAGCAGATTGATCAGCAGAAAGTGTTGAATAAACAGAAAAATAAATAAATAAATAAAAGATAGAGAAGAAAGGGGAGAAGAATCACCAAAAGCTGCTAGCAGTGAGGAAAATCAGGCCACTTCTGGAGCATTTTCTTGACTAAATAAGGATATTTTAGTGTTGTTTGACTGTTGTAAAGATAATCATGAAGTGCTAATGATGTTTAGCGATGAGAATCCGAATATACATATGTTCTGCCCTTTCGCTTCCCTACCACTCTTCCTCCGTTGAAGACATTCCCCAGAGACCACAACTTGGTTCTTGTTATCTCCTTCCGAGCACGAGTAGCATTAGCCAAAGCCAGTGTAAGAGAAACGGAAGCACAAAGACTAATCTGCAATTCACTTCACAGCTGAATTGGCTGAATTGACCGAAAATAGTCTGACCTTGTTATATATATATATATGCGCGCGTATGTGTGCACATATCGCGAGTCACTTTCTTCTTCATGAGGATTTTTTTTAAAACTTAAAACATATTTTTGTCCTTAAATGTAATTTTAATAACGTTTAAATTGTAAATATCCAAAAGGCTAATGCTGATGGCCCAGGCCCGCAGGTTAATCATGTCCAATGCAATATGAGCGGCTGTCGTACAAATTAAATCAAGCCCAAACCAACCATGAAGGATGAACCCAATAAAGAGTGAGGCTAAGCTTGCTTACAAGTTACAAAAGTGAGGGCAGAACTCTGGAATGGCGCAACAACAGATGAACTGTTTTTTAGTGATAAACTCATGAACTATCTTCGAATGTACTATAAATTATTAATCATGATAACTAATTTTCTTTTCAAAAAAAACCAAAAGAGAATGAGTACCGTCTCATGAATTACAATGAAGTAAAGAACAAAGACAGGGGCAGGGTGGGCGGTGGAGTTTTACGGCTCAATCACACGCTTTGCACCATCCAAGGTGTTCCTGAGTAGCATAGCAACAGTCATTGGACCCACACCACCTGGAACAGGAGTTACACATCCAGCTACATTACATGCTTCATGGAAATCTACATCTCCCACTAACCTATATCCTGACTTCTTGGTTGGGTCATCGACAGCATTTGTTCCAACATCAATAACAGCAGCACCAGGTTTGATCCAACTTCCCTTGATCTGCAAGTCAAGAAAACAAGTTTAAAAACAAAAAACCTAGTACATTCCACCAAACTTATCAACACACTTACAATCAACAAAGAGGCGTGCGAGAAGGAAAAAAATTAATTTTCATTCTGTTGGCAGATATGTTTTCATAAGATTTAAGCAATTTTATTAAATTAGTTACTGAATATACATCAGGTCTGTTAATCCATCCATTCTATGATACAAGTTTATGAAGAAACATAAGGTCATAATCTAAATACACAAAAAGATATACAGAAGAATCCATTAAGAGAAAACAAAAATAAAATAGAAAACGTAAGATTTAGAGGTGGTGTAGATGCAAAGAGATTGATTGGTAGGAGATTCAGTGGCTGAGGATTTTGACCGTCTACGAAATTGAAGTCCTCAAAGAAAATGAAAGTAGAATCTCAACTATTTCCCAAAATGCTGAAATTTGGCTTGATTAATTTGCATCATGTCAACAGATCCATAATAAGCTTGTATGAGACACTCAACTCAGGTTCATAGGTGTTGCCTCGCAATGTTCTGAGTATCTGAACGAATTTATCATATGTATATTCAAGAACATAGAGCCCTCAACCAACGAAAGGTTTCTTTTACACCTCAGTAAGCAAAAATAAGCTAAGATAAATGGAAATGCTAGATGATTTAAGATGAAACAAACAGGTATTAAAAAGAGAAGGTATGAGCAAAAAAATATATGTATAATCTCATTCTAATTAGGAATGCGAGAACTACAGTGTGTCCATAGTTACCATCATTGCTTGTCCGGCTGCTGCAATAACAATGTCAGCTTCACGAATGATACTTTCAGGATCAGGAGTATGTGAATGGACTATGGTTACAGTGGCATCAGCTTTCAGCAGCAGTAATGAAACTGGGAGTCCAACAATGTTACTTCGACCCACCACAACAGCCTTTTTACCCTTGATAGTCACACCACTTCGTTTCAGAAGTTCAAGACATCCCTACAGAGAAAAAACCAACCTCAGAAAAAAGAAAGATACAAAGGATAACCAAAGCAAATAGTAGGCATTTACATATTATATCTTGAGTAACAAAGGAAAGGCTGCTACAATTAGTAAGGCAAGAGTAGAGTATTATTGCCTTGGGGGTGCAAGGAAGGAAAAGAGGGTCTCTGCCTTTCATTGCAAGCTTGCCGATGTTCAAAGGATGAAAGCCATCAACATCCTTCTCAAGGCTTATCTCACCTAAAACTTTCTCTTCATTTATATGCTTGGGCAGTGGAAGTTGAACCAATATACCTGTCAATCACAAACGCACGGTTTACATTTCTACACACTAGTTTGTTCAAATTAAAATTGTAGCACATATACATCAACGACTAACCAACCATGTACATCAGGCATTGCGTTAAGCTCGTGAACCTTGCTGATGAGCTCGGCCTCGGAGACTTGCTCAGGGAGGTCTATGTCGAAAGACTTAATCCCAACTTCAGCACAAGCCTTTCTCTTCATACTCACATAGCTTTGAGAGTCTTTTCTGGTACCCACTATCACGACTGCCAGTCCAGGCACCTGACCAAATCACGCGCCAAAAACATTAACAGCTGTCATAATCACAAATCACAAAGACAAGACTAGGATTTCAGTTTGATAAATCAATAGATTGGAGTAGTAAGTACGTACCCTGCCGTATTTTTCAGCAAGGAGGCCGACTTCTTCTGCGATTTCAGATCGGATGGTCTGAGCAACGGCTTTGCCGTCGATTATGGTGGCCTTCTGATCTGACGGTGCCGCCATTATACGAGAACTAGCGATTTGATGACTCTAATTAATTGCTCACTCACTCACCCTTGTCGTTGGCTAGCGTTTACCAACCGCGCAGCCGCAGACATACTGTGAAAGTTTTCTCATCCGGGCCAGTTGTGCGGGGCGGGCTTGCTGCGGGGTAAAACCCGGAGGCTCCAGGATTTCTTCCCATCCTTGGAAGCACGCGCACTTGAGTCTTGAACATGAGCCAGCACTGGGCCTCAACTTCGATTTAACGTGGCCCAGAACCCACTGGTAACATTTGTATCGATGAATCTGGGCCAGGCCCAGGACTTGACAAGCCCTGATTTTGTTTTATTTATTATTATTATTATTTCTTTATTTCTTTCTTTCTTTCTTTCTTTTTTATTTAATTAAAAAAAAAGCTTTAATATCTGGCTATGATAGTATCAGTATGATGTAATGGAATTTGCGGTGACGGTGGTGGTAACTTGCCAGAAGTCTTGGGATTGTTTCCCATTAGTATAGCTTTTATCTTTATTCCATATGCTGTAATTAATTCGTTTCTTATACTATAACTGCTGCATTATTCGTATATAAGTAGTTGAACGATATTAAGATACTTAAGAAAATGATTACATCTCCAACTGAAGCCATGAAGCCACGATGTTTGAAAGTATAAAGTTCACTAACATAAGTAGAAAAAGAGCAAGGCCTAATTAATTAATGATTCAATTGGCAGGACAAAATATTAACATACTCCATTTCTACGCAACAGTAAATACTTCATGTAAAGGGGCTTCTGTTCATTAGAACTAGCTTGTATATCCCAAATGGTGTAAAAAACTTATTTTACAGTGTTCATGTATAGATTCATAAACATGGTGTTTTTACACAAGAAATTGATCGTCATCATCGACATCAGCCCCAGTTTTCATAAATCATTGGATCAAAGTCCATGTCTAAGTGTGACTCCATGACCCCAAAAACATGATAGTTCTGATGGGATCTTCAGCACGGTAGCTCGGCTTTCGTCTCTCAATACCTCTGTTAATTGAAAGGTTGCGACCTCGTTGAACTCCATCTCCTGCCGCAGCCACCATGGCTGCTTCGTAGGCCTGCCGGAATTTTTCTCCGACCGTTCTCTTCGAATCGTGAGTTAGAGAACACTCGCCGGCGACTTGATGCTTCATCTTAATTAATTAGCACAAAGATATGATATGAATATCTTAGTTATTAGGCTAAGATATCAGAGCTATTGTGGGGACTTGCATGACATTATATAGAGAGATCGTATCTGAAACTATTTTGAGGGCTGACGCGGCAATATTCTATTCTTTAAGAGTGCGTGGGCCCTCGTATTTTGTCGGGATTGCATTGATTCTTCGCAGTTGTGGATGACAGATAAGCCGATATAATACTTGATTGCTGCTTGTCCCAACTGGTCCCTATTTAACTTTATATCATATCGCATTATTAATTTAATTTTTAATTTTATCTATTAGGTAGTAATTAATGATATGCTAGATAAACCAAAGCAATACATGAATCGAACGGGGAAAGGGTATTTTGCGAATCGTGTATATTTTAATCACGATCATATCCATATTTATACCGTTAGCTTGGTGATTGATTGTGATATTTAAGATAATTGTAGCCTACATTTCCTCATAATTAATATAGTCCAAATTACATGCAAAATCTGCTACATATATATATATATATATATAATATGCTTCGAATTTTGTAAGATGCCCCCTTTAAATTCGAATTTGCGTTTTAAAAGACTCGGATTCGTCGTGTTCATAATATGTTTGGCAATAGGGTATCTATCTTTCGAGTTAGAAAGGAGCTTCTGGTAAAAGCATATCAATATGGACTGATACTCTCCTCAAATTCGATGGAAGATGCCAACATCTACGAGGTGTATTCTGTGGAATGCACCACTTGTTCATGGCTGATACGCCGGCGCTGGGGCCAGGACACTCAGCACCTTGTAATTTTCAAATTACGAAGATGGTTTGCGAGAAACGAGAACGACAAAAAACGTGTAAGCGACGCTACTAGGCTTGAATGGTCACCATATGTCCATATCAAAAGAGACGGGAGCTAAGACTTAAGAGTCATGCTTAAGGTTTCCTCGTAATTTCATCTAGGGGTGGGCAACTTAAGATTTAAATTCTAAATTTGATCCAATTCGATCTGATTATGCTTGGATCACATGAACATTTCGATTTAATTTGAGTTAGGATCGGATCAGATTGAATTGGTACGATAAAAATCAGCTTAATTTAGAGACGATATTAATATGATTGTTAATTATCAAAGAAAATTAAGACTATTCAGTCAGACTGTCTGTATAAACAGAATAATAATAATAATAACAATAATGACAACAAAGCATTGATTTCCACCAACTGTGAATCTTTCAAGCTCAACTGCCATATTTGGAAAAAGCTTCTCCAAGTTATCTCCTTCCAAGATCAAGAATCGATTAGTAGAGCTCTGTGTTCATGAAAACTAAAACAATTAGTCTTGCCTTCTTCCCGAAGGCTCAGTACTGACCGGTTCGTGGGTTGATACGTACTTGTGGCTGCCAGCTTGTTCCAGGCTCGTGGGTTTGGCTGGGTTCATGAATTTTGTTCAAGTCAATTTAACAAGTTCTTCGTTCGATTATCAAAACTGAAAAGAATATATCGTTTATATTTTAGGTACGATTTCTTCTTCGGTTCTTATTTTTCCTAGTTTTGTGAACTTCTTGAGATGCGGCAGAATTTTAGAATATGGAATTTGGATTTGATTTTCTAATTTGCTTTTGCATTTTAGTTTTTTGTTTATTTTTAAGTGCAATCTGATCGTATGGTCCGATCACACATTAAGCAGTATCTGAATCCTATACAAATATGTTCGGATCGGATTGCATTAGTTTGCCAAGCCCTAAATTTAACGAGGACAAGAAAGCCCAATAAAGAGTAGAAGAAGCCCAAGATTGGCATTTGGCCCATGAACTTATCTCATGCACATTTAACGAACTGCCAATATATAAGGGTTGGACTATTTGCACCTGTTTATTAATCTTATAAAATCCATGGTTCTTACAATTACAATACGAGTGGGGGTATTCTAAAAAACTTTATAATTTTAATAAAAAGTTTTATTATATAAAAGGATAATTAATTATAAGTACATATGACATAATTATTTTAAACAACTCTATAGCACACTTATTATACAATGTCTTAAATCCTAAAAATTTTGTTTTTAACATTTTAATCAATACTTAGATGAACAATAAAGAAATATTTCTTTTGACAAAATTTTATCTATATAATATGTGTAATATTTTTTATTTTTCAAAAATAAAAATGCATAAAAGCATTCTAAAGTAGGCTATTTTTTTAGCTTTTTAACTCTTCTTCTTCTACTTCTCTTTTTTTTTTTTATTTTGGTAATATTTATAGCATGTTTATTATTATTATGTTCGCATTGTAACTTATTTTAAGTGCAAAATTCAACAGTTTGAATGTAAATAAATAAAATTAATAATTAAAACTATGTTAAATAATTTTTTTACAAATTAACTTGATTATATTGCCAGAATTATGTGTTAAATCTCTTAAAAATTGAGAGAAATTGTTAGTTAAAAGAAGTGTACATTTAGAATGAAAGCAAATGTTGATAGCAACAATAGATTTTGCAGTATTAATCAATGGGGTATACTTGGAGTTCCAGTTTGCTCATCCAAAATGTTATATGATTTACATGTCAATGTTAATTTCCACAAGTTTACCGCAACAAACTTTAAAAGTCCATAAGCAATGGTTTGGCATTGCCCATTGCTGAGCTAATGCCGATATCTTGGAATTTTGAAACTTTGTTTTCAACTATCTGAAACAAAAAAACAAAAATGATGCCAAACAACAATTTGCTTGCACCTGATTTGTGACCCTAAATTTCTTGCAAAGCAATATTCGGAAATAAAATATGTGATTCCATCGGGGAATTTAATGTTCTTGCATTTGCGGAACCATTTTTTTTATTTCATCTGATATTCTTTTTTCACGATCAACTGAATTTTCTTGCATTAGCAAATAACCTGCTGCCACGTTTTTTAACAAACGGCTAGTGGCAGGTCTTGAGATCATTATCTAAATAGATAACGTGGCAGCAGGTTATTTGCTTGTAACCTTGCATGGCTGGGTCAGCGGTCGCCATCTACGAATTTAAAGTAAAACGAGCTTTGACGTAAGATTTTACCTAAAAATGTAAAGAGTTTGGTAGCTAATAAGCCTTTCTCAACCATATCTACAGTCCTACTCAGGTTTCAATTTTATTTACTGCTGCTGATAACCATTGTCGAGTAAATGTTTATCGTTGCACCATCACGCCCATCGTCTTTATTTTCCACCAACATTCGTAATTATTGCAGTAAAGACCCCGATTCCTTTACTTTCTTCAGAGGTGGGCAGGCGATTCTTCTCTGTAAAATTGATATGCCCGGCCCGGGCAATCAACTTTTGTAATAGAATATTAGTTATTATTATTATTCATTTAAAACCACCAATAAGCGGAGTGGAGGGTTAGAAGATACTCCTATTTATTAAATTAAATAAGAAGAAAATTTTATGGGGGAGATAAATCAAAACTTTTAAAAATAAAAATTAACAAATTGAAAAATATTAAGAACATTAAGAAAGAATAAAAAGTAAAATTAAAGCTAAGACTAAAAAAAAAAAATCATGAATAAAAAAAGGGAGGCTAAATCTCATATTGAGACAGTCTCTCACGATATTTGTGACTAGTGAGCAGAAATAAATCTTTCTTAGAACCGTGCACAGGAGCCAACTACACTAAAATCAAGGCTAAGATAAAATCCTCCAACACAATAGTGATCAGACAAGAAGTGATCATTAGCTCAATATTTCATTCAGAACTAAAATCCTTATCAAATTAATTTAGAATGTTTGTAGAATGGGAATTAAAGCCTACTTGCACATGACAAAGAATATCATTTACCACTGCTTTGGAAAAAAAATAGAGCTTATAGACACCCTCTAAACACCGAAATCATCCAAGATTATACTATCACGAATATTATTCTCAGCACAATTAGCAACATCACTAGTCTGAACATCAGGATCCCATAAAATCAAATCATCGTGAACCCTATGCTAAGACCTGATGCTCAGTAACCAATCAAACTCAACCTAGACGTCAATATCCTGCACCTTATCAACTAGAGCTGCAACAGGAGAACAATATGGCTCATAGGTCAATTATCATAAATATTAGTATTATCCTACATAGTTGAATCAATAATCTCATCATAATTGACAAGAGCTTGGGCTGAAGTACTTGAATCAGAAGAAGAAAAAAATTAGTCTGTTGGGGCCCATTATGAAGAACAATAACAAATTGAGGGGTAAGAACCATCCTATGATGAGCATCAGCAATGGATGCAAGCATCTTCCCCTTATCCACCTATCCTGAATCATTCCTACAGGCTATTAAGGCTTATAAAGCCCAAGATTGGCCATATAGCACACATCATTACAATGGCCAACGTGCTTGCAAGAAGCAGAACAAAACTTAGTTTTAATCAAACAAAATTCTATTAAGGAATCGAAAAAAAATAAAAGGTGTAATGAACAACTTTCAGAGGACTTTTATTCACCCACTTGATGTTTCAAAAGTTGGTTAGTTGAATCCAAAGAGTAATTGATCAAATTTGTGGACATTCTTATAAGGAAACCTTTATGATACTCAAAATCATGCCTTATTGAATATATTATATGTGGCACAAGAAACCAAATTATCCATAAATTATCGAATCATCAAAGTACCAGTAAGCATAAAAAGTTTATAGTTTTCATTTCCTTATTTATTGTATTTTTGTCGTTTGCAACTAGTCACTTTGAGTTGCTTGTAAAAGAAAATATCAATGATATAAGATTATAATATGTAAATTATGTAAGTCATCTCATAAAAAATAGTGTAATACAGCATCAATAATAATTCATCCTCCTTACTTCTCTTATGGTACAATCATCTTCCCGCCGAGCTCCCTTTTTCCTCGGTCCATAGAGAAAAAATGTAGAACTAGTGCCAATAGAAAGAAAAGGAAAAGTAAGGCTACTCTATTTCGACAAAAGACTCACATATAAGTTTTATAGCTTTGGGTCTATTATCTCGATCATGATTTTGTCTACCATAAAGGGTGTTGGCTCTGGGGCAATGATTCCACTATTATTATGAAATCAAAATTTATTAATATAATGATAATAAATTTATTAATAAATAATAATAATAATAATAATAATCAAATAAGAATATATGTTACGTAACTTACTCGTTAGACTTTTTAAGAAGGTTTTGTACTAACATGTTTATTTTCATTACGGATAGTATATTTGGTTTAAAAAATAAGTTGTTAAATTGAACCATATTAGTTTCTGTTGTGGGTTATTAGTCATTTTTGTACTTGCTATTTGGGAATCTACAAAAAAGTTAAGTGCTGAAAAAAGAGCTTTACATTGTTATATTATGTCCAGTTCTTATATATTTATCTTAGCGAATAGATCAAATTAGTTAATGTATTAAGTAATTTAACAATTGGATTATTCCCTTGGTTGAAATAGGCTAGTCAATTCCTATTCTTAGAATTGTACTTAAGAGTTTTCTATCTTATCAGACTCAGCAATCAATTCTTTTGATTTCCTATCTCATATATTTAGTTAACTTTGGGTTCGAGTGGCATTCAATATATATGTACGTATGCTCATAAAGGTCGAAGTGTAATTTATCAGATTTGTGGATGTTCTTTCGATGAAACCTTTATGATACTTGAACTCATGCCTTATCAAGCATGATAAAATATGAGCTTGTTTTATAGCAATAGTAACTAATTGTTGTTATTTTAGAAACCTCTATAAACACAGTATCATGCCAAAAACTAGAATCTCTTACACTAATCCAAATATGTAGTAACAACAGTAGTGACACATAATACTTCTCTAAAATTCTTATAACTGAGGGCCTATTAATAGAGGCCACAACATAGTTTACTTATAATGGTAGCGACAATAAAAAGAAAAGCTTATTTGCAGTGAATAAAGTGAGTAGATAAATAAGGTAAAAACACTCAAACAGACATAAAATGAGATTTTTTCGAGTAATAGAAAGCAATTAATCATTTAAAAACTCACATATTCCTGCCGTTAACATATTAAGATCGTTTAACCCAATTATGGGAACAATTATCTTCCATCGTAAGCTTAATTAATACATTGCTTATTATCAAGAAAAGACATCTAGGAGTTTCCATTCAACCCAAGAGACACAAAAACATTCAAATTATATTCATAAGAGGGTAGCCAAAAGAAAACTTACCAACTAGAGATAATTTGAAGGACTCAGCCATGCTTTGAACTTCCTCAGCAGAGAAGTGAATAACATATTCCCTTATATGCAGCAGTACTGACTTAACCAAATCGAATGAGGTAAGGAGCCAGAAACAATGCCAACAAATTATTTATGAGGTTATAAGAAAGCATCAAGGTTTAGAATTGTTGCAGGACTAATTGGTGATGCATAAGATGGTTTAGAAGGGAATATAAAGTTACGATGTTAAGGGTTGGAGATAGTGGATTGGTTTTAAGGTGACTTAGGGTTTTTAAAGGAATTAAAGTTAAGTACTAAGGGTAATGATTAAGTTTTGTACAAGATGGTCATTAAGTGTTTTTAGGAAGATAGGGGTTGGCTAGCGTTATCATGATCGATATGGGGAAGATTAACGAGTTTTTGATCAGTATGGGGAGGATGTCGTGGTAGCATGACGATTGCATAGGGGCATGACGAAGGTTGGGCAACATTCAATAGTGTTAGGTTTGACATAGGCAGCAATGATATAGACTATAAACCAAATGGTGGTTGCATAGAGGATTGGTAGGAGGGAGACAGCAGCAAAACACAGTTAGAGGAGATAATTAGGGCTTATGTCATGCACCTACTTCATAAAAACGAGCAAATGTATGCTTCAACACTTCACCTGCAAGCTTCACCACTTTATTGAAATACATGCCTCCTCAATTTCACATGCTAGATTCACTCGGTTCATATATAAAGTTAAGAAATTTGAAAGCCGCTTTTATTTAATTCATTTTGAAAAGTCGAGATAAAAACATAAGTACCAAAGAAAGAGAAGAGTGTGAAAGAAAGGGAAGAAAAAAAAAGGAAAATAAGGAAGTCGAGAATGAGGAAAAAGAGAAAACTGAAGAAAATGAGAGAATAAATTAAGCCAAGAGTGAAAAGAAGTTAAAAAGAGGAATTGAGAGGAAGCATTATAAAAAATTATATTTGAGTAGGTATCTAATGAATCAGTGAGTAATAGGTTTATAAAGTTTAAACAATTATATTACAATTTTCATGATATGTATAATTTTTTATATCATTTCTAAAGTTAATTTTTAAACATTGTGCTTAGGAGAAATCCATGTTCCTGAGAATGAACAAGAACCCCAATAAAACAGTAATTGAGCTAGAATGTGAGTGGATTCCTGTTATTACAATTATGTATTTCATGAAGCATTTATCTTTAATAGTATAATTTAGTATCATATGTGTACCCTTCTAGTTAGGTACTCAATGCATGTGTATTAAGAGTTAGATTGCTCTATTGGTGCAATAATGTTAATTTCACCAAGTAACAGAGGTTTTTATACACTCTACTTGCTCAATGATGATTCGACGAGTATTAACGGTTATTTCCCTTGGGTATTAACAGTTTGTATGTTTTCATGTTTGCTTATGTATTTTGATCAATTGAGAGTTGATTTATATATATAGTGTTTATCTAGTGAGGACATCGCCACTTTGTTAAAGTGAGAATGTCACTAAAATACAAAAAAAAAAAAACACAAATTTCAATATGTTGGAAACAATATTTTTTTATTTATTAATAACATTTTTATTTTAACAAATTGAAGATGTCCTTACTAGAGAGTGATTATATATTAGTTATTTACTTTCAATGTTCCATTGATTCATTCCATACAATATAATGTCTTTTCTTTTTGTTTTTTGTCATCTCATTTTCCCCTAATTAATTTCTTTAGCCACTCAACTGTTTTCCCTTCTTGAGAATTAATATCATGAATAACATTAAACGTACGTACTTGTAGAGAATGACCCTTTGTCAACTTGGAGAGAGAGATATATGAAGAAAATGGAAAAGAAAAAGAAAAATTTAAAAAAAAACAGAGAATCATAAACAAAAAAGTACTCTTCGGTCGGTCACATGCTGAACATATATATTGAACAAAATGGAAATGCTTTAGGACTAAGATTCTCTTTTCAATCTTTTCTCTGCTATGAACAGTTGAACGTTTACTGTCCTTGTACATTTCAATTTCACATCACGAATCTCACAATATCTTATTGTTCGTATTATATATTCGGCATTCATGCAACAACAAAAAGAAAAGAGAAGCAATGGTAGATATTTTTGTTCACAAGCTCATCTCCCTGCATTACATTTACTGATTTACAGAACCAATGCATAATAAATGATCATCCCTGTTTTCTTTTCTCAATTTCAGTTGACGTTGAAATCCAAGATTAAATTGTTGTTCTGGTCTTGGATTTGAACTGAAGGAATTATGTATGTAGGTCATTTGATTTTTTACAAAGGAATATTATTTAATTAAACAATAATTAAGTGGTGGAGTACTTTGGTAGAGACAAACATTTATGTTTTGTAGATTCTGTTAATCATTAATTATTCCATCGAAGAGGGCCCCGAGACTCTCTCTATGATATCCATCTTCACTTGTAAAAGATGATTGGAAGCTATACCTAGTTGTAGTTAATTCTAATTGAGTAATTGGTTGGGTTGTATAGAAGAATAATGATATTCTCTCTTTTGACCCATCTAAGAAACAAAATCATAGAGCTTTTCGGAATCTCAAAAAAGATAATGTGTTGCGCGTGCGCGAGCGTGTTTTATTACATAGGATGAGCTAAGAAGTTTGTTAGGGAAGAGGATATGGAGCTTCTGCATACTGAGATAATGATACAAACTTACGAAGGAAGGATATGAGATGAGTATATACGAACCTTTTGCAAAAATCTATAGCAAGTATAATCCGTTGTGAATATTCGACTCTGTATTGAGAAAAGTTAAGTTTGTGGATGGGAAGAATAGTTAACATTCAAAAGCACTTTTTGAAATGATTATGATCGATCTCATTGTGATGCCAATTTGGCGCTTATGGCTATTCTGTATCTTTTCAGTATATATATATAAATATAAGCTCATTTTCAACTAGGTAGCCAGTGTTATTGTTTTTGAAGGTGCATGCTTTAACATCACTGAAAGCGTTTTTGGATTTATCTCAAATGAGAAAACGATGATAAGTTTCACAATTATGTACATAAGCAGGAATCAATATACAAATATTGGTGGGCGTGCAAAATCTTTTCTAAATTATATAACCAGATATTTCAACAACCATAAACGACTGGGGATAAAAATTCTTACGGACAAAACTGGTCCCATTGGCCAATGTGGAGACTTAAAAGTGAAAAGAAGATGAAATCAAAGCGCACCAAACTGGCTTTCTGTTGAAAGTGGGAGCCAGCCCACTGATATCCTCTCGCATTTTAATTTGAAAGCAAAAGACATCTACTGAGTACAAAGGTGTTTTAACCAAATTAAAGAAAGTGATTGCTTTGTGAAAAAGATAAGACTTTTAAGCATTCCCAAGATTTTAAAAAAAAAAAAATGGCAACACAATTATTGTTCAGCCCATATATTAAACATAAATGGCTTCGATGCATTAATTTCTACAAACAATGCATGTATGTAAATTATTTCTACTTATATATATACAATAATCAATACAATATGAGATATTGTCAATTTTTCTCTTACTATATATAATATATATCATTTACTTTCCTACTTTTTTTTAATAGTTAATAATTTATTGACAGTATAAGTTTACAATAATATCTTTATTTTTAAATATACTTTTATTTTATTTATTATAAATTAAATATATCGAATGAATAGAAATTAAAATAAAAAATTATGTATTAAAAATAAGAAATATATGTTTTAATGTAAAAAAATTAATAATATAATATTTTTCTTGTACTTTTTTTATTTTATAAATATTTTCTTATGATAAATATATAAGAAAATTATTATAAAATGATAAAAATATAAAAAATATTATAAGAAATTTGAATGATAAATAAAAAAAAAATTTGTGTTTTAACATTTAATTTTAAAATATTTATTATGAGATAATGTTTATAAAATAAAAAAGCATAAAAAAAATATTTTATATTAATCTTTTTCATAATAAAACATATATCTTGTTTTAATACTTAATTTTTTATTTTCATTTCTATTCATGCGATTTATTTAATTTATAATAAATAAAAAAATATATTTAAAAATAAAGGTAATATTATAAACTTATTAGCCATTAAAAAAATAATAAAGAGATAAATGATATATATTGAATATAATAAAAAAAATTAACAAATATAATAAGAGAAAACTTGAAAATCTCCCCTAAAATATGTGGAACGCAATTAATATTAACATACCCTGGGGCTGGTTTGTGGTTACTTTAGCTTGCATAATATCATTTACACATAACTGACACAAGATACAGGGAAAGGGGGAATTTTTTCATGGCCCACAAATTTATATAAGCTTACAAAATACAAATCTACGTACTGACCTGTTGCTTAAGCAAACTCGACCAACTAAACAAGCTGAATAAACGCATTCTGTTAAAAACCCTCAAAAAATAAAACACAAAACGAACCTTCTTATTAATTTTACAAAACTAGTTAGTTCTTGCTTCCACCACATGCAGCACGTAATAATGTTTGTGCACATACATATAGAATTATGCATGATGAGATCACTCAAAAAGTCTATAAGATCACATGATTGAGCATCCAGCAGTTCCTTCATCGTCGTCATAATAATCACGATCATCGTTAGTGAACTTATGGATAGGATCGGGCGGTACGTATCTGCCTGGTTGGTGATAGGAGGAATTATAATAGGCACGCATGGAAGGGGCGTGATACGATGTGCTAGCAGTAGGATACGTCGTATTGTAACTTACTCCATACAATGGAGCTGGATGAGGTGGATGATGCATGGGCGGGTAGTCCTGTTGCATATATGGCGGGAAGGGGTATTGTTGCTGCTGAGTTGGAATTGAGGCCGCCTCCGATGGAATGGGATCTAGAGCCGCCGCGGGCGCAGCAGAACCGGTAATGCCAGCTGCGGCTTCATTGCCAACATTTTCACCGCCGCCACCATTACCGGAGGAATCACCCTTCTTTTTCTTCTTTTTCTTGCCTCCACTGCCATTCCCACCTTGACCTTCTATGCCGGTTTCCGGTGGGTTGTCACCCGATTTTTCATCAGGCTTCTCTGCTGTGTTCTTATGATGATCATCAACTGCTCCTTGGCCATCCTTATTAAGTTCTTTTTGTTTGTCATTGTTTTTTGACTTTCCAGATGGTTTGTCCTTCTTCTCCGGCCAGAGCTCGGCGTGTTTTCCTGATCTCAGAAGCTTCTTAACGAGAGTCTCTGCGTCAACGTTGCCAGTCACCGTAACCTTATGCTGCTGTGAATCTATAACCGTGGTGTACACACCTGAGTATATATATCGTCAAGAATCATATAATTGTAAATTTAAATTAAATAAATATAGAAACGAGCAACTAGCTGGCTACTTGAAAATTGAAATATAAAAAGAGTACGTATTAATTATTATACAGTAGAATTGTTATCTAATACCTTCAATCCCTTTGAGAACTTTCTTGACTTTTTTCTTGCAGCCTTCGCAGTGGATTGACACTTTCAGCACCCACGTCTGTACGTAATTAAAACAGTAGAAAGAGATATATGTATATATATATATATATAGATCGATTAGAAAGAAAATAATTACCGTTTGTTTTGAGAAATGAAAATTAATTTTCTAACCTGGTATTGAAGCGTATGCGGATGTGGAGGCTGATCATCAGCTAGTTTGGCTGCCATCCCAGCGAGTGAAAGAGAGCGCTCAACTGAAGGGCAAGGAAACGGAAGCTCGCTAATTGGAGTTTGTGGGAGGAGGCTTTAGAGGAATTGAGTTAAATAAATAAATAAAGCCAATGAGAAGTGTCTGGTGTGTGGCTGCCACGTCATCTTGTCCCCTTGCAACTTGTTTGGATTTTTTCCCACCGCAGGAAATCTAACCAAACTTTTATGGTTTACACGAATTGAAAAATATAGATAAAAAAAAATTGAGAAAAGGTTTTAATTTCTTTGATCTTTAATGGAAAAAAAATGAAAAAAGAAGACTACTATTTCCATTCAGCATTATGATGTATTCTAAACTTTAATTTCTTCCCCTCTGTAGATAAATTAGGTCATCATCCAATTGGCTATTATTTTTTGTTGTAGGAAAAATTTGAGAACTTTCTGTCCTTACTTTCTCCCATTAAATTTTTTCTCTTTACATGCTAAACAATAATTTATTAATTGGGAAGATATATATATATATATATATAGGAAATATCTATAACCTTAGCACAACTCAAATTCGCTAGGGCTATGTGAGTTGTGACGGCGGTGGCTCTCAATGCCTTAATACAATGTTGATACAAATCCCATTAAAAACTTTTAGAGTCATACAATGAGAATCCCTTTTTTTTTTTTTCTTTCCTCCAAAAAGATCATAGTTTAGTACCTAATTACAGCAAGAGAATAGAGCATTTACATAGCACTCAATTAACCTATATATAGATATATAGATACATACACACACACTCATAACTTATTAACCTATCATTCATTATAATAATCACTTAAGATGTGTGAAACATTGCATCATAGAGTATTAAAATATTTTTCACATTAACTCAATACCAAGAACATATTTGATGAAATTTATAATGCACTACAATGCATCTAAATAGCGCATTACACAAACTTAAAAGAAGTGGTGCTTTTGTCTCAGGCATATATTTTATTTAAATAATTATTTTATTATTAAATAATACTATATTTTATTATATTATTATATAATATAATATTTATATATTAATAATTAATATAAAAATAATTATTTAACAATTAATTTAATAAAATTAATAATAAACTTAATTAATATTAATATAATATAAATTAATACAATATAACTAAATATTATATAATATTATTATAATATAATATTAATATAAAATAATATAATACAATACACTTACATTAAATAATATAATATATCAAACCTACTATAGTATATTGCGGCTAGTAACTTACTAGTTCAAGCTATCACACCGATGACAGTTCAGCTTTCATCGGACGGTCCTTATTAAAACCTTTATGGCTTTATAATCAAGCAAGGCAGGGTAGTTTAAAAGTTAATGACTTTCTTGTTATCAGCGAAATTGATAAGACTTGGCTAGTCGTGTTGTCAGTAATAGTATGGAATTGGGACTGGGGAAAGATAAAGAAAAGACGACTGGGGCAACTTCATGGAAAGGCAGTTGCTTCACTTTTTCAGAGTTTAGTGGAATTACGAACTGAGCAAATAATGATTGGATTAAATAAAAATTTAGCAAATAAAGAGTAATTAAGCATAGACAGGACCTTGCTCTAATTATCTCACGTCGGCATTTTGCCTTCCAAAGTGTAGCTTCCCCTCTTTTTATTCATTTAGTGTAATTGGGAAGCAGTTTCTGCTTATTTGATTACAAATCTTAGGCATATATTTTCAACAGAGCAAAATTTCAGTTTAGCCTGAGCATTCATATATAAAACTATAAAACTAGTTGAATGTCCTACCTCCATTAAATTAAAGCAGCTAGCCATCTAATTTGTGGCCATAATCATATCAATTCAATTCAGTCCACCTAATTGGTTCAGAAATTTAATCTTCCAACCATTCAATTCATGTTTGAAATTAATGATGATTGGAAAATTAACCAAGCGCGCATTTCACAATTAATGGTGTTATACCATAACCTATATTTCCATGATATTATTGCTTGCTGCACTTTGGTTTAATTTCCTCCAAGGAACTTGATTACTAATTGACCGTTTCGAGTAATTGTTACCCTCACCCCATTACGTAATTGCACTATGATGTTGTTGAAGCCAGAAATTTAAAGGACCAAATTAGAATATGAAGTAATGAGCTCTCGAGGACATTTTGTTATAATTTATCTGCAGTTAATAATATGAGAGGAAAAAAACTGTTATAGAATAAAATCCAAGGCCACTAACAACGAAGTTACACAACTTGCTTGAACTACTTTCAACATCAGACCACATAATCAAATAGACATACAAAATGCCTAAAAGCTAAAAGAGAAAAAAATTTGCATTAATTTATTGTATTTATTTCTCAAACATTGTAGATTAATATCAAATATGAATGAGTAATTTTATAAACTCATTTATTAAGTAGTCAAATATTATGTTAATATATGTAATTATATTATATCCTATATAATAATATATTATGAGTAAATATAAATTTTAATTATGTTATTTTAATTCACAATAAGATGATTAATTTTATGCAACACATAAAGTGTCCTTATGCTCAGCCAAATGTACAAGTCACTCTGCCGAGTTACTGTTCACTAATTCATAAACTTGGAAAGTGTGGCATTCCCTTCTTTTCGCTCGTTCTTGGCTCGTGTGTGTATGTGCAGTTTGTGGAGCGTGCAGCTTCCGACTGTAGTAGATCTGATCAAGGCAGCAGCAACTAGTAGAAGCTTCACAGCTACCTTAAAAAGCTTTTCCATGGCTAGGGTGGTAATATGAGTCAGAATTCATTTTTTGATTTGAATTAAATAAATTCTTCTTTAAAAAAGTTAATTTGTTTAATAAATTGGTTGAATTCATTAGAATTCGATTCGCGAATTCGTTTTGCCACCTCTAGCCATGCCTAATCAAAGTAAAGACCTGAACTTATTTTCTCCCTTAAGCATGTGTTTGTTTGGAAATGCAATATATATATATATATATATATATCTAGAGAATAAATTATTATAGCCTCCACAATGCTTGCCAACTCCAGGCTGATGCTGGACACGGCTTTATTAAATGAAGCAGCAAATTGTTTGTTATCTACCCGTTAATGCTTTCCAGGATAAAGCCTTCATGTAACAACGAAATGGAAAATCAGGATTAGAATTTTCATTGTCAAGCAAATGCGAAGACCGCAAAAACTTAGCACTGAGCTTTCAAGCTTATCTCCCACTTTTGCATAACCAATGGTTTTGCCAAGCTTTTTAGGCTAAAGTGAGATATGACAACACTTGGTACTTTGTATAATTATTACTTTATTTTCTTTCTAAATAAGTAAAAATTTAAGACGTTCTTAACATACTAAAAAAAACAAAAAGGTTAATATCTGATTGCTGTTATGATCTTTAATGCGGTACACAAGTAACACAACCTTGCTTGAAATGGCCTTCGGTGACTAACAAGTATGAACTGGATCTCTCCCGGAGTATTAACAGCCAACGAAAAGGTTCAAAATCAGAGAGGCGAAAATCAAAAGTAAGGTTGAACTTTGATTTGACCAACCAGTGCACACAAGCAATTGCTTGGAATATAACCTGTATGGTTTCAAGCACACGTGTAGCTGCAATTCATTTTAATGAAAATGGCTGCCTGTGTGGATTAGTATTCGATAGTAAATATAGAATGCAAACACCAAGGGATACTGAACTAGCAGTAATTTAACAACAAAATCAATCATAAAAGCTGTGTTGAGTCATACATCTGTTTTTCATGAGTTAATGTCAGTGACTAAAAGTTAAAGAACTTCACTTCTATTCATTGAAGAAAGCATTGAAAAGATTCTATTCAATTCTCTTCAGTCTGCTCTCCATTGAAAATAATGAACAGTTCTCCTTGGTGATAAGAAATTGTTTTCTTTATTAGATTTCCACTAAAACCAATACATCGACGTTTCATCTTGTGTTACTCAAGAAAGGGCAACATCATTAAAAAGGTGTTTTCACATGCACAGAATTTCTCACAATCACCTTAGCTTGAGCCAGCTGATGTTCCTCATCAATACACCCCACCACCCCACTTCAGAATCACTCAGCTTGATTAGTCATACACAATCTGGTTTGGAACTTAAATTAAACATCCAACGAAAGGGAATTGAAAAAGATTTCAGTAATAAGAGAGATATAATTGAATAAATGGAAGCATTTTTAATTTATTCAAGTGACCAAAAGAAGCACTTTTAGTAATTAACATCAAATCACAAGCCAAGACAAAAGATAAACCCTGTTGGAATGAAATACAAACAAAATACAATGGTAAGTGTCAAGCACTATAAGTTTGAGATGATCATCAATGGCGTAAAATATTACCATGAAACTTTTCTGAAAATAAGAACACCTACAACTACAGAAACAAGAGCTGATAAGGCTCCCTGTCTTGAAAGCCAAAACTCAGTCCAAGTCAAGGGCCTCTTGATCTCAAATAATACCTTCCGGAGCTGTTCATTCAAGTCATCAAGTGTTCCATTATTATTGATCACTATGTCTGCCTTGTTCCTTTTTATATCTAGTGGCATCTGAGCATTTAACCTATTTCTAGCATCCTCCTCGCTTGTTCTATCCCTGGCCATAAGTCGCTGCAGCTGTGTATCAGGATCAACCCATACAACAACAATGGGCTTTGTCCACTTATCTATCTTGGCCTCAAATAGCAAAGGTATATCAAGGACGATTACTTTACAACCCTTAATCCAGAGCTTCAGAACTTCCATGAAGATACCCGAGGATATATAAGGAGCCAACAGCCTACGAATATGATGACAACCAAATTTCAAAGCTAAGGCAGTTTTGCAATTCTGACAAATTGTTCAATGCAGCTCCCTAACAGTACAGTACCTAGTGTATTTTGCCATAGAAAGAATGAAGTAATGGGTTCATATAGAATCTGTGTCCTAGGTGTATCAAAAAAACAAAAAATGAAATTCTTTTCTAAGCATATATAATAAAATACAGTGAAAGGGTCCACCCTGAAACCAAGGGGGTACTAACTAAGAGCTGAGTCGACCTTGAAAAGGAATTCTACAGTGATAGAGAACCACGTAAGAGCTACAGAACACTTAAGCCAAATCCTAAGTATTTGATATGAAGTCTTGAGAATGCCTGCATGCAAGCCATGCAATGCGTGTGTGCGTGAATGTGTCACGTGGAATCATAAGCTGGAGCAAAGGAGTTGGACGCTGTCAAAGATTGAGCAGGGATCGTGGAAGAGTTCAAATCCTAAGTAGTAGTAGTCTTTTGTTATCTTTCCGTTATTAGCAAGATTGTTATAATCATTTTGATTTCAGCCGTGATTATTGGTGAGATCAAAGATTTAGTTGTATCCAGTAACTATAAATAAGTTCCAGCAGGATAATAAAGGGAGGAATTCAAATAACAGAAAACTTGGTTATTTTCTCGCCATAAGCAGAAACACTACTACATAATCACATTGTTTCGCTAATTCTGACTGGGACCCTTAACAGTGGTATCAGAGCTAGCTTACAATGACAACGAATAAGGAAAGAATTGAACGAATTGAGGCTGACCTTGGTAACTTGCAGACTAAGATGGAGCGGATGGAGATCGGCATCAACGACAAGCTACAACGCTTAGAAGACACAATGAGTAAACTAGCTGAATCATTTAGTGCAACCAAGGCTTCCACCAGTCACGATTCCAATGACAACATGGGCTCAACTCGACAAGTTCCGGAGAGTGATGGAGGGCGCGTGCAGCTAACAACAAGGATTGTTAAATTGGAATTTCCTCGATTTGCTGGGAATGATCCGACAGAGTGGTGCAATCGGGTGTCACAATACTTTGAATATCAAGACACCAGTGATGAACAAAGAGTAGTATTAGCTGCTTACCATTTGGAGGGCGAGGCGAATCAGTGGTGGCAGTGGATGCGACGGGCGTATCAAGAAGAGGGCCGAATAGTCACTTGGCGAATATTCATTGAAGAACTTTGGGCTCGCTTTCGGACCATCGGACTGTGAAGATTTTGATGAAGCATTATCAAGAGTCAAACAAATGGGGACGCTGCGCGAATATCAAAAGGAGTTCGAGAGGCTTGGAAATCGAGTGCATGGGTGGTCACAAAAGGCTCTCGTGGGGACGTTTATGGGGGGCTTAAAGCCGGAGATTGCTGAAGAAATTCGAATGTTCAGACCCCATACACTTAAAGAAGCCATCAGTCTCGCTCGAATGAAGGACGAACAAATCATGCGGCAAAGAAAATTGATCAGAACACCTGTTTCCGTGCGTTCACCAACCATACGCACTACACCAACAACACCTTTCAAAAGGTTGTCGTGGGAAGAAATGCAGAGAAGACGAGCACAGGGGTTGTGCTTCAATTGCAATGACAAGTTCACTGCCGGCCATAAATGTACGAAGGCGCAACTGTTGATTCTCGAGGGAGAGATTACACCGGAGGAAATTTCGTTTGAGGAGGCAACGGCTGAAGAGCAAGTCAATGAACCTGCTGATACGGTAAATCCTAAAATTACCTTTTATGCTTTGACGGGGTGGACTGCACCACAAACCATGCGTGTCATGGCAAAAATTGGTCCGTATGCCATTGTGGTTCTCATTGATAGCGGATCCACACATAATTTTATCAGCTCACGACTGGCCAACACGCTGCAATTACCTATCAAACCAACAGCATCCTTTTCTGTACAAGTTGCCAACGGGGAAAGATTATTATGCCAAGGGATGTTTGAAAAGGTACAGATATTAATTCAAGAAATTCCTTTTACTCTGACAGTGTATTCTTTGCCAATAACAGGGATTGATATGGTTTTGGGCATTCAATGGCTTGAAACACTAGGGGCAGTTGTGTGTAATTGGAAAGCACTCACTATGGAGTTTGAGTGGGCAAACAAGAAACAGTGTTTGAAAGGGATCAATCCTCAAATGGTCCAACCGGCATCAGTCACGGAGATAACAAAAGAAATTAAACATGGCCATGGAATCTACGCTATTTGCTTCCACGTGCAAAGTGATGTGTCTTTAGTCACGGCTCCAGATGGCATAAGACAAATCTTAACACAATTTTTAGATTTGTTTGAAGAGCCCACGAAGCTGCCACCTTCTCGCGATATCAACCACAATATTATTTTGAAAGAAGGAACTGAACCTGTTAATGTGAAGCCGTACCGGTACGCCTATTTCCAAAAATATGAAATTGAGAAGCAAGTGCGAGAAATGTTAAATTCCGGATTAATAAGGCCAAGCACCAGCCCATTCTCTTCACCTGTGTTACTGGTCAAGAAAAAAGACGGCAGTTGGCGTTTTTGCACCGACTACCGCGCCCTCAACCAAGTCACAATAAAAGATCGCTTTCCAATACCGACAGTTGATGACATGCTAGACGAGCTACATGGTGCCATGTATTTCACAAAATTGGATTTAAGGGCTGGGTACCACCAGGTGCGAGTGAATCCTAGAGACATCCACAAAACAGCGTTCCGAACGCACAATGGCCACTATGAATACCTAGTGATGCCGTTTGGGTTGTGCAACGCTCCCTCCACTTTTCAGGCGGTAATGAACTCGATTTTTCGCCATTGTCTCAGAAAATTTATTTTAGTTTTCTTTGACGATATATTAATTTATAGCCCTTCGTGGAGTGCACATCTTAACCATGTTCGGCAGGCTTTGGAAATTCTAAGAAAACAACAATTTTTTGTCAAAGCTAGCAAATGTAGTTTCGGCCAGCAAGAGATTGAATACTTGGGTCACATAATTACCAGTGATGGTGTAAAGGTGGACGACAAAAAAATAGAGGCAATAATTTCTTGGCCCCAACCACAGAACATAACCGAATTACGAGGATTTCTCGGACTTACAGGCTACTATAGAAAGTTTGTACAGGGATATGGATTAATGGCACAGCCGCTGACCAACTTGCTTAGGAAGGGGCAATTTGGGTGGAACAGTGAAGCAGCGACGGCATTCGAGGATCTTAAAAAAGCCATGTCTAGCACTCCAACACTAGCTATGCCGAACTTTAATGAGACTTTTATTGTGGAAACAGACGCATCAGGAGATGGCATAGGAGCGGTTTTACAACAGCAGGGCCGACCGATTGCTTACATGAGTCGTGCTTTGGGTGTTACAAAAAAGGCGTGGTCCATATACAACAAGGAAATGCTGGCAATAGTGGAGGCTATCAGATTGTGGAGGCCGTATTTGCTTGGTCACAGGTTTACAATAAAGACTGATCAAAAAAGCATAAAGTATCTTTTGGAACAAGAAGTAGCAACGCCTGAACAACAGAAATGGATGAGCAAATTGATGGGGTATGATTATGAGATTGTGTACAGGCCCGGGCGTGAAAACGCAGCAGCTGATGCCTTGTCAAGGAGGGCCGACAGTCCAATTCTTTACTTTTTATTTGTTCCACAGGTCGCCATTTGGGAGCAGCTCAAAGAAGCCGCTAAAGAAGATGAGTATGTGCAAAAATTGATGACAGCTGCTCAGAATCAAATCACTGGGCCGTACGTTATTCATGATGGATTTTTATTTTTCAAAGACAAGATGGTTGTCCCAAGAGCACTGCGCGACTCCCTTTTATTTGAAGCGCATGATACAAAAATCGGTGGTCACTCAGGGGTTCTAAGAACTTACAAACGACTCTCTCAACAATTCTATTGGCCCAAGATGTTGCAAACGGTACGTGATTATGTTAGTAAATGTGAAGTTTGTCAACGTGTGAAGTCTGAGACACTCAAACCAGCTGGACTCCTCCAGCCGCTTCCCATACCGTGCCGAGTTTGGGATGATATAACATTAGACTTTGTTGAAGGGCTGCCGTTATCACAAGGTAGAAATTCAATTCTAGTGGTTGTGGATCGCCTCAGTAAGTATGCTCACTTTGTTTCTCTCACTCATCCTTTTTCTGCAAAGACTGTGGCTGAAAAATTCATAGAGTCTATAGTAAAATTGCACGGCATGCCTATGAGTATCATCAGTGACCGCGATCCAGTTTTTATCAGCAAATTTTGGCACGAGTTTTTTCAGTTATCTGGCACCAAACTTCAGATGAGTTCTGCCTATCATCCTCAAACGGATGGTCAGACTGAAGTCATAAATCGTTGCCTAGAACAATACCTCCGTTGTTTTGTTTATCAGTGGCCAAAGAAGTGGCATTCATTCTTACCGTGGGCCGAATTCTGGTACAACACCACATTCCATGTTTCTACTGGCATGACGCCGTTCCAGGCGTTGTACGGCAGAGTTCCCCCTGTCATTCCACTATACAATATTGGCACTTCAGCCGTTAACGAAGTCGACAAAGCTTTATTAACTCGTGATGAGTTATTACGGCAACTGAAACAAAATTTGGCCATGGCAGCGAATCGGATGAAACAGATAGCTGACAAAGGGCGACGGGATGTGGAATTTGAAATTGGTGACTTGGTATTCTTGAAGTTACAGCCCTATCGTCAGTCTTCAGTATTTCGACGTGCGCACCAAAAATTAGCTTGCAAGTATTTCGGACCACACAAAGTCGTGCGCAAGGTTGGAGCAGTGGCGTATCAATTACAACTGCCAGAGAATTCACGCATCCATCCCATATTCCATGTTTCGTTACTGAAGAAAGCCATTGGCAATTTTCAAGATAACAATATTAACTTGCCCTCAATTGATGATGAAGGATTAATTGTTATGGAGCCTGATGAACTTGTTGATGTCCGTTGGGTGAAGCGCGGTGGAAAGTTTATAGAGCAACGACTAGTCCAGTGGAAAAAACTGCCACTCGAAGACGCAACTTGGGAAGATACAGATGAGTTGCGAAGTCAGTTCCCTAAGCTAACCCTTGAGGACAAGGGTGCTGTTCGTGAGGGAGGTAATGATAGAGAACCACGTAAGAGCTACAGAACACTTAAGCCAAATCCTAAGTATTTGATATGAAGTCTTGAGAATGCCTGCATGCAAGCCATGCAATGCGTGTGTGCGTGAATGTGTCACGTGGAATCATAAGCTGGAGCAAAGGAGTTGGACGCTGTCAAAGATTGAGCAGGGATCGTGGAAGAGTTCAAATCCTAAGTAGTAGTAGTCTTTTGTTATCTTTCCGTTATTAGCAAGATTGTTATAATCATTTTGATTTCAGCCGTGATTATTGGTGAGATCAAAGATTTAGTTGTATCCAGTAACTATAAATAAGTTCCAGCAGGATAATAAAGGGGAGGAATTCAAATAACAGAAAACTTGGTTATTTTCTCGCCATAAGCAGAAACACTACTACATAATCACATTGTTTCGCTAATTCTGACTGGGACCCTTAACAGTGGTATCAGAGCTAGCTTACAATGACAACGAATAAGGAAAGAATTGAACGAATTGAGGCTGACCTTGGTAACTTGCAGACTAAGATGGAGCGGATGGAGATCGGCATCAACGACAAGCTACAACGCTTAGAAGACACAATGAGTAAACTAGCTGAATCATTTAGTGCAACCAAGGCTTCCACCAGTCACGATTCCAATGACAACATGGGCTCAACTCGACAAGTTCCGGAGAGTGATGGAGGGCGCGCGCAGCTAACAACAAGGATTGTTAAATTGGAATTTCCTCGATTTGCTGGGAATGATCCGACAGAGTGGTGCAATCGGGTGTCACAATACTTTGAATATCAAGACACCAGTGATGAACAAAGAGTAGTATTAGCTGCTTACCATTTGGAGGGCGAGGCGAATCAGTGGTGGCAGTGGATGCGACGGGCGTATCAAGAAGAGGGCCGAACAGTCACTTGGCGAATATTCATTGAAGAACTTTGGGCTCGCTTCGGACCATCGGACTGTGAAGATTTTGATGAAGCATTATCAAGAGTCAAACAAATGGGGACGCTGCGCGAATATCAAAAGGAGTTCGAGAGGCTTGGAAATCGAGTGCATGGGTGGTCACAAAAGGCTCTCGTGGGGACGTTTATGGGGGGCTTAAAGCCGGAGATTGCTGAAGAAATTCGAATGTTCAGACCCCATACACTTAAAGAAGCCATCAGTCTCGCTCGAATGAAGGACGAACAAATCATGCGGCAAAGAAAATTGATCAGAACACCTGTTTCCGTGCGTTCACCAACCATACGCACTACACCAACAACACCTTTCAAAAGGTTGTCGTGGGAAGAAATGCAGAGAAGACGAGCACAGGGGTTGTGCTTCAATTGCAATGACAAGTTCACTGCCGGCCATAAATGTACGAAGGCGCAACTGTTGATTCTCGAGGGAGAGATTACACCGGAGGAAATTTCGTTTGAGGAGGCAACGGCTGAAGAGCAAGTCAATGAACCTGCTGATACGGTAAATCCTAAAATTACCTTTTATGCTTTGACGGGGTGGACTGCACCACAAACCATGCGTGTCATGGCAAAAATTGGTCCGTATGCCATTGTGGTTCTCATTGATAGCGGATCCACACATAATTTTATCAGCTCACGACTGGCCAACACGCTGCAATTACCTATCAAACCAACAGCATCCTTTTCTGTACAAGTTGCCAACGGGGAAAGATTATTATGCCAAGGGATGTTTGAAAAGGTACAGATATTAATTCAAGAAATTCCTTTTACTCTGACAGTGTATTCTTTGCCAATAACAGGGATTGATATGGTTTTGGGCATTCAATGGCTTGAAACACTAGGGGCAGTTGTGTGTAATTGGAAAGCACTCACTATGGAGTTTGAGTGGGCAAACAAGAAACAGTGTTTGAAAGGGATCAATCCTCAAATGGTCCAACCGGCATCAGTCACGGAGATAACAAAAGAAATTAAACATGGCCATGGAATCTACGCTATTTGCTTCCACGTGCAAAGTGATGTGTCTTTAGTCACGGCTCCAGATGGCATAAGACAAATCTTAACACAATTTTTAGATTTGTTTGAAGAGCCCACGAAGCTGCCACCTTCTCGCGATATCAACCACAATATTATTTTGAAAGAAGGAACTGAACCTGTTAATGTGAAGCCGTACCGGTACGCCTATTTCCAAAAATATGAAATTGAGAAGCAAGTGCGAGAAATGTTAAATTCCGGATTAATAAGGCCAAGCACCAGCCCATTCTCTTCACCTGTGTTACTGGTCAAGAAAAAAGACGGCAGTTGGCGTTTTTGCACCGACTACCGCGCCCTCAACCAAGTCACAATAAAAGATCGCTTTCCAATACCGACAGTTGATGACATGCTAGACGAGCTACATGGTGCCATGTATTTCACAAAATTGGATTTAAGGGCTGGGTACCACCAGGTGCGAGTGAATCCTAGAGACATCCACAAAACAGCGTTCCGAACGCACAATGGCCACTATGAATACCTAGTGATGCCGTTTGGGTTGTGCAACGCTCCCTCCACTTTTCAGGCGGTAATGAACTCGATTTTTCGCCATTGTCTCAGAAAATTTATTTTAGTTTTCTTTGACGATATATTAATTTATAGCCCTTCGTGGAGTGCACATCTTAACCATGTTCGGCAGGCTTTGGAAATTCTAAGAAAACAACAATTTTTTGTCAAAGCTAGCAAATGTAGTTTCGGCCAGCAAGAGATTGAATACTTGGGTCACATAATTACCAGTGATGGTGTAAAGGTGGACGACAAAAAAATAGAGGCAATAATTTCTTGGCCCCAACCACAGAACATAACCGAATTACGAGGATTTCTCGGACTTACAGGCTACTATAGAAAGTTTGTACAGGGATATGGATTAATGGCACAGCCGCTGACCAACTTGCTTAGGAAGGGGCAATTTGGGTGGAACAGTGAAGCAGCGACGGCATTCGAGGATCTTAAAAAAGCCATGTCTAGCACTCCAACACTAGCTATGCCGAACTTTAATGAGACTTTTATTGTGGAAACAGACGCATCAGGAGATGGCATAGGAGCGGTTTTACAACAGCAGGGCCGACCGATTGCTTACATGAGTCGTGCTTTGGGTGTTACAAAAAAGGCGTGGTCCATATACAACAAGGAAATGCTGGCAATAGTGGAGGCTATCAGATTGTGGAGGCCGTATTTGCTTGGTCACAGGTTTACAATAAAGACTGATCAAAAAAGCATAAAGTATCTTTTGGAACAAGAAGTAGCAACGCCTGAACAACAGAAATGGATGAGCAAATTGATGGGGTATGATTATGAGATTGTGTACAGGCCCGGGCGTGAAAACGCAGCAGCTGATGCCTTGTCAAGGAGGGCCGACAGTCCAATTCTTTACTTTTTATTTGTTCCACAGGTCGCCATTTGGGAGCAGCTCAAAGAAGCCGCTAAAGAAGATGAGTATGTGCAAAAATTGATGACAGCTGCTCAGAATCAAATCACTGGGCCGTACGTTATTCATGATGGATTTTTATTTTTCAAAGACAAGATGGTTGTCCCAAGAGCACTGCGCGACTCCCTTTTATTTGAAGCGCATGATACAAAAATCGGTGGTCACTCAGGGGTTCTAAGAACTTACAAACGACTCTCTCAACAATTCTATTGGCCCAAGATGTTGCAAACGGTACGTGATTATGTTAGTAAATGTGAAGTTTGTCAACGTGTGAAGTCTGAGACACTCAAACCAGCTGGACTCCTCCAGCCGCTTCCCATACCGTGCCGAGTTTGGGATGATATAACATTAGACTTTGTTGAAGGGCTGCCGTTATCACAAGGTAGAAATTCAATTCTAGTGGTTGTGGATCGCCTCAGTAAGTATGCTCACTTTGTTTCTCTCACTCATCCTTTTTCTGCAAAGACTGTGGCTGAAAAATTCATAGAGTCTATAGTAAAATTGCACGGCATGCCTATGAGTATCATCAGTGACCGCGATCCAGTTTTTATCAGCAAATTTTGGCACGAGTTTTTTCAGTTATCTGGCACCAAACTTCAGATGAGTTCTGCCTATCATCCTCAAACGGATGGTCAGACTGAAGTCATAAATCGTTGCCTAGAACAATACCTCCGTTGTTTTGTTTATTAGTGGCCAAAGAAGTGGCATTCATTCTTACCGTGGGCCGAATTCTGGTACAACACCACATTCCATGTTTCTACTGGCATGACGCCGTTCCAGGCGTTGTACGGCAGAGTTCCCCCTGTCATTCCACTATACAATATTGGCACTTCAGCCGTTAACGAAGTCGACAAAGCTTTATTAACTCGTGATGAGTTATTACGGCAACTGAAACAAAATTTGGCCATGGCAGCGAATCGGATGAAACAGATAGCTGACAAAGGGCGACGGGATGTGGAATTTGAAATTGGTGACTTGGTATTCTTGAAGTTACAGCCCTATCGTCAGTCTTCAGTATTTCGACGTGCGCACCAAAAATTAGCTTGCAAGTATTTCGGACCACACAAAGTCGTGCGCAAGGTTGGAGCAGTGGCGTATCAATTACAACTGCCAGAGAATTCACGCATCCATCCCATATTCCATGTTTCGTTACTGAAGAAAGCCATTGGCAATTTTCAAGATAACAATATTAACTTGCCCTCAATTGATGATGAAGGATTAATTGTTATGGAGCCTGATGAACTTGTTGATGTCCGTTGGGTGAAGCGCGGTGGAAAGTTTATAGAGCAACGACTAGTCCAGTGGAAAAAACTGCCACTCGAAGACGCAACTTGGGAAGATACAGATGAGTTGCGAAGTCAGTTCCCTAAGCTAACCCTTGAGGACAAGGGTGCTGTTCGTGAGGGAGGTAATGATAGAGAACCACGTAAGAGCTACAGAACACTTAAGCCAAATCCTAAGTATTTGATATGAAGTCTTGAGAATGCCTGCATGCAAGCCATGCAATGCGTGTGTGCGTGAATGTGTCACGTGGAATCATAAGCTGGAGCAAAGGAGTTGGACGCTGTCAAAGATTGAGCAGGGATCGTGGAAGAGTTCAAATCCTAAGTAGTAGTAGTCTTTTGTTATCTTTCCGTTATTAGCAAGATTGTTATAATCATTTTGATTTCAGCCGTGATTATTGGTGAGATCAAAGATTTAGTTGTATCCAGTAACTATAAATAAGTTCCAGCAGGATAATAAAGGGGAGGAATTCAAATAACAGAAAACTTGGTTATTTTCTCGCCATAAGCAGAAACACTACTACATAATCACATTGTTTCGCTAATTCTGACTGGGACCCTTAACATACAGCATCTCATAATATATAATTCACGAACCCTTAAATTTAACCAGCACAGTTCAGAAGAAAAGGCATTAGAAATTTAAGGGATATGGCTTCATGATTATAAGGAAACATCAAATAATGGCCCAAGTATAATGCCATCTACACCTGGTGATCATGAATCGAACTCAATATAGCTCCATTATGAAAATGAATCCTAAACAGATGCTGCTTTAAGATAAATTCTAAGCACTAAAGGCAGCCGAGTCATTGATGCTGTGCAGACTGAAACTAAACAGGTTTAACATGTACAGAGAGAACTACTTCAAATTAGACACACAGATTAAAACCAGTTGAACACCTTTTTGCAGAATGAAAATCCATACCCATTAAGAAGCTGGCGTTTGGAAGAATCAGAGAATACAATTTGACCGAGTTTTGACCTGTCAACTTCTCCATTAGGCAACAAAATATCCTCTCCGAACGCTGCAACAACCTTTTTCCAGCCACCAGTGCCTTTCTTTAACACATCCTGCCAACAAATGGTTTGCAGATTCAGCAATCAAATCAACTCCAACCAAAATTTTTCATAACCCCTCTTCTCAAAAAAAAAAAAAAAACTTTAATTAGTTGCAGAATAGTGAGGGAAAAAAAATAAAAGAAGAAGAAATTACACGAGCAATGATGTCGGCGTCTACGACGGGCACATCATTGGCCTTGAAGAGATTAGAGACTGTACTCTTCCCAGATGAGATTCCTCCAGTTAGTCCCACTATCCTCATTTTTGTCTCCTGCTCGCCGATCTCTCGCTGCCTCCTCCGCTTTTGACATTGGACTCTTTGACTCAATATCCATAAGATATAAAAAAGGTTTGTCGGAAATTATGACAAACGGCGCATCTGGTGTAGTGGTATCATAGTACCCTCCCACGGTACTGACCGGGGTTCGATTCCCCGGATGCGCATTTCATTTGCTATTAATATTTTTTGTCTCTAAAACGACTAAAAGCTTCAAATTCTATATATTCGTGTTTGATCCATCGTATTGTTAGTTATTATTCGCTTAAACATTCCGTTGTCATCAACGTTCATCAATGAGAGTTACAATTCCACAGCTTAACAGCCCAGCTGCTGAAAGAATCGTCTATTTTTTAACCAACTGCAATTCCCCAAGTCACATTCACCAAATTCAAGCTCAACTTATTCTCCAAAACTTCCATTACAACACAACTGTTGCCTCCCACTTTATAACAGCTTGCCAGTCTCTAAACCTCTTAAACACAGCACACTTGCTCTTTCACCAACTGCACGTACCTCATGTCTTCACTTGCAACTCTCTCATTAAAGCCTTCTCTCACTCCCAAATCCCTCACATTCCTTATTCTATATACACCCACATGCTTAGAAACTCTGTTTTGCCTAATAACTTCACCTTCCCTTTCGTGCTCAAGTCTTCGTCTGACTTCATGGAGTTTAAACAAGGGCAGGCAATTCATACCCATGTTGTAAAGTTTGGTCATTTGAATGATATTTATGTTCAAAATTCGCTATTGAATCTCTACGCGTCGTGCCATGTTGTGGACCAGTGTCGTAAGGTGTTCGATGAAATGACTCAGAGAGATGTTGTTTCATGGACTGTGTTGATTATGGGATATAGGAGGGTTAAAATGTATGATGATGCGCTGATTTCTTTTGAGCAAATGCAATATGCTGGCGTGGAGCCTAACCGTGTTACGATGGTGAATGCATTGGCCGCGTGTGCCAGTTTTGGTACTGCTGAAATGGGTGCGTGGATACATGATTCTATCAGGAGGAAAGGTTGGGAAATGGATGTGATTTTGGGGACTGCTTTGATTGATATGTATGGAAAATGCGGAAGGATTGAACGAGGGCTAAACGTTTTCCAAGGCATGAAACAGAAGAATGTACTTACATGGAATGCAGTTATTAAAGGGCTAGCTCTTGCCAAGAGCGGGCAGGAGGCAGTTTTGTGGTTTAATAAAATGGAGCAAGAAGGGTTTAAGGCTGATGAAGTGACTTTGGTTGCTGTTCTTGGTGCTTGTGGCCACTCTGGTTTGGTGGATGTCGGCCGGGAGATTTTTAGCTCAATGATTCATGGGAAGTATGGTTTTTCACCTGGTAAAAATCATTACGCATGTATGATTGACCTATTTGCACGAGCTGGTTATATTGAAAATGCTTTCAAGTTAATAAACGAAATGCCGTTCGAGCCTACAAAGACTATGTGGGGGTCGTTGCTGGCTGGTTGTAGAGATCAGGGAAGTTTGGAATTGAGTGAGTTTGTTGCAAAGAAGCTTTTGGAAATGGAGCCAGATAACAGTGCTTACTATGTCATATTATCTAATTTATATGCGGAAATGGGAAGATGGAGTGATGTTGAAAAAGTAAGGGAGTCAATGAAAGAGAGGGGACTAAAGAAGGACCTGGGCTCTAGTTCTTTAGGACCGGGACCCCAAGAACATATTTATGAACTATTAGCACAATAAGCCCCCATTTCATTTGCATGTACAGAGATGGTAACCTTTGGGTGGCTCTGTTTGTATAGTGTTTACTGGCGCGCATCAAGGGATTACTCTTTGTAGCACAACACTGATGGACTGATAAAATTACCTAAATAACTTTCATCATTTGCATCAGTGGACCTTCTGTTGCCTTTTGTCACTGTATAGAAGAGAGCAATGCAGTATGTCCATATCTTCTCAACCAAAGAAGCCTACTTCAACATTTTGCTTACTTTCTTCATTAAGAGTTGAATCTCAGGCTGAAGGTCCTCTATATTTTCAGATTATAATTTAAACGTATGTAATACTGGTGATGAATTATTTATGCTATGTGAGTCTAAAATACAAGTTGAGATTATTCAAATCTGTTCCTCTGGTCTTGGAGCTAGCAATTTTTAGGTCTTTAATATTCAATTCACCCAGACATATTAAAGCTTGACGAGTTTACTAGCTGCATTATCTCCACAGGGGAGCACCTCAGCCTTGCCAATCATTGGCTTCATAGCTAAATCCCACGTTGTCTCTGAAGCTGTTGGTCAATCGGTGAGCCTTCGTATGGCCATCTGTTTGCTTAGGCATTCAGCTGGGCTCATTCATCAGCATAACCCACAGGCAGAGAGATCCAAACCTAAGCGAGACTTGACAGTTAATGGCTGATCATCCAGAATAAGGCTAACCAAAGAATCATTAGGCATGTGCCTAAGTCAATGGTAAAGGTGCATATCACACCCTGTTTTTCGTTTTACATTAGCAGCTTCAGCATTCAGTATTGGCTTTTTAAAATGAGGAGTTCCGGAATCCTTGAAGGACATTACTTTCGGGGAAAGAAATAAAAAAGATTTTTTTTTCTTTTTTTCTTGGGCATGTTTTATTGTCAACCAAAACATGCGCAATCTTAGCGTCTCTTTCATTGAGAAAAATGAAAACCTACATTGTAAAATTTAACACGCTTCCATGGAAGTACGAAATTGTAAGGTTAATACTGCGAGGAGGATGTGTGAAAAGTTTGGCAGAAACTTTATTCTTTTCTTGATATAACACCATTCCATTTGTATGATGTGACAGACTAATCTAACAGAATATTTAACATACTTTGATTAGCAAACAAATTATTATTATTATTATTAACAGCATTCCATTTCCTACAGTTACTTGTGTAGTATACTAATTCCAGTTAAAGCGCAAGAGCTGCAATAAGAGCCGTCTGATCAAGGTCCATCATATCATACATCAATGGTCTAACTGGCACGGAGGAAGCAAGAACTCACAGCCTGCTATGTGAATCCAGGAAGCTGATTTCAACTGGCATCCTCAGTTAAGAGGTTTTTAACGATCCTATGTCAAAACATGCTCTGTAATGAAATGTCTTCAACCCAGTTTCATGTCCATGCTAGGTAACAGAGAAAATTTTAGCTGTTGTTGAGATTGAAGAGTTTTTATTTCTTATCTTCTGAAAGGACGCCATTGCAGAGTTAAGATCTTGAAACAGAAGTTTATAGACCCATTGGGCCAGATGTTTGATTGAATGCTAAATTTTACACACAACGCCATAGGCTGATTACCTCGAGCTACGTTTTATTGAGATAGACAGGCAAAATAAAAACTTCAAGCCATCATCAACAAAGTTGAGAATGAAATACAAAAGCCGTGGTACAAAGCATCAATATTCTGCAGAATATTGATGATAAACGCCAAACAAGAGAATACGAACTCGAAAACCAGCCTATTAGGTATTACACAAGTGACCACCAAGTACCAACTAACGTCCAGTAGGTAGAGGGCAGAATCTTCAGTGTTTGAGCAAGGCAAGGACCTTAGCCCAAGCCGGTCTGGAGGTGATATCAGCTACCCATGCGCTAACATGAGGGCGCGCATCAAACAGCTTCTTAACAGGCGTCCCCAACAACAAATTAATATTGGGAATATGATGCAAATCGACCAAGGAGAAGCAGTCACACGCCAAGTATTTGGACTGAGACAAACGGGCCTCATAAACATCTAAAACTTTGGCAAGCTTAGCTTCATTTTCTTCAACCACAGCTGGATCAGTGGTCAATCCAAACATTGGCTTGAACACAATCTCCCAGTTGAGCTTTGATGATGGTGGGTCGAACTGGAGTGCCTCCACCTCCTTCCATACCAAAAACGGGGCGATGGGCTTGCCTGAGCATGTTAAGTTGGTGCCTTTATCTGCAAACTCGTGGGCAATGTATTGGGTTATTGCCCTTGATTCTGCATATCATCCGAAAGACCTTTTAGTACTATGTAATCTTGAGTACAGAATAATATATATATTTCGCACCCACTAATTAAGCAGGAAATAATAATAATTATTATTATTATTATTCTGAGTGAGGGGGTTTATATACGAATGAACTTTACCGAAGAGCTTCTGGTCCCCGTGTTCAAGAGCCGGAACTTGACCAAATGGCTGCATCAATCAAGTAACGAAATTAATGAGCATAATTTGATTGTGCTCCCAAATCCAATGAATAGGAGGATCTGAGTTAAGTGTCAGTACTAATACAACATACATTCAAAGAAATGAAGGGCTCCTTTTTGTGATCACCAGCCCTCATGTCTACGGGAACAAGCTCGTACTCGAGCTCCTTCTCGTAGAGGGTTGCGAAAACTCGCTGCGCAGCAGTTGAGACAACAGAAGCGTGAACCTTGATGCCTGCCATCTTTGGAACTTCTTTCCCTGCTTTTGTCACCGTGACTTGCGACTTGTAACTTGTGAGAGGTACCTAAAGCCAGGATATCTTCCGCATTATTTATAGGGGAATGGAGTAGTGAGTATACTCAATTCTAGAATGCTCTAATTGATAAATAATAAATAAATACTAGTGGTCGGCAGGCGACGGCTCCGTAGGTTCCTGCTCTTTCTTCTTTATCATTATTTAAACCAACAGTCGTGCACAGGAAGGGGATCCCCAGCTGATAATGCATTCTTTTGATATTTAATTATATAATAAAATATATTAGGTGGATGTTTGCAGAGCCAACCATTAATCAATAATTTCTTTTGTCGTCTACAATGATAAGCTTTTCATTAAAGATAATATGTAACAAATTCTCCCAAACATGTATTTCACAAAAATATTAAGTTGTATATGGTATAATTAATTAAATTTGTTACAAATAATAAAAATATTATTATCAACAAGAAGTTAGCATAGTTTCTAGAATATGCCGAAATGATTGATATTACGTAAAGTCTGACGTTATGCACTTGGGGATCTCAAGATATTTGACTAGTTGTTGGTTAGGTCATAAAGGGCTTGGTTAAATTACAGTAAATTATAATATGTAAAATTACATAACAAAACAATAGGTTTCAGGTATTTTTATTTTTGTATGGACTATAAATTGTGTAACTTGATAGGACCCGTCGTAAATGCCACGAGATATTTTATTTCTTCATTTCCTAGAATACAATAACACACCCACATTCCACCGAATTTAAATGAGGGTTAGTAGAAAAGTCAAAGAAGAGTAGCTACCGATCATGTTCGGTTCATCTGTAGCTCAAAAGTTTGCCTTAATCTCCGTTCATCGTAATGCGGACGCACACACTTTGTTCTCATTTCACACGTGTTGGTTTCAGATTGGACGTCGAAGTATTCCGAACAAGTTGTTGCATATAGATAAATTAGTCAAAATCAAATAGTTATCTGATAAACACATGATTCTTCGTGGCAGTTCCCTAATATAGTTAATAAACAACTCATCAACGTATTTTTAAAATAGAAAATATTTTTTAAAATTTTTTTCAGATTTATAATTTTATTTATTTTTCAATAATTGGTCAAGTGTTAAATAATTATATAAATTTTTAATGATTATAGATTTAATCAATTATTAAAAAATAAAAAAATTAAGAAAAAAATTTTATGAGATAATTTTAATCATATCAAAATATAGATGTCTAATTAATGATGCACTAATTATAATTATATGATGGTATGGTATAGTTGTTTATTTAATATTTAATATTTATGTTACCACTGTAAAAAAATAAAGGAGATATAATCAATTTGCTAAATTAATTTAATGACTTAATTGCAATAAAATTCTAAGTTCAAACTTAGTCATTTTTTATTATTTGAGTTTCATCTGCCACACTGCCTCAATGAGTTGCTGAACAATGTAAGGAATTGGAGAACTATGCATATGACAGGATCAAAGAATTTGAAGAAATTAACTATAAAGGCCTGCTAATTAAATGTTAAGAGTTTTGCATTGCTGCATATCACCATTTACAGTTACTAGCTAGTAGCTACTCTCCCCTCCAAAAGAAGAGTTTTTTGGATTGATAACTGACATCTCATTATTCCTTCTGTTAGATTAACGTTTACGTTCTAATTTAAATTTTCCACTTTATTACATCACTTAACAACAATTCGCCTCCGACAAAAAAACATCCTTCAAACTAAATGTGAAATTTACCTATGTAATCAATTTTAAAATTCATTATCGAAACCAACCATGCAACAAAATTTCTTACATTGTTGGTCATAAAAGTTATACTCATTTTGGACGGAGATATCCCTAAAGCAAAACAATAGCTTCCATCGCCCATATCAAAGTCAAATGTGGATGATGGCACCCATCAACCGAGCAATGCAACCATCGCTCGCTACAATTGCTTGACCAAATGGCACCCATCTGCTCGACAACAAGCAACGGTTCCATCGTTCGTTGACATCTCCTGGGTGATGGCACCATCATCGGAGCGCTGACAACGACAACAAGCATAGTAACAAATCGAATAAAAGTAATATCCGCAAACTTCCATGCAAATAATTTTAGATTGAATGTCACAGAGAATGGCAGCAAAATTAAAAAAAAAAAAAAGAATTTCAAAAATTAATATTAGAGACACTTTAAAAAACATTATTGTGCCATTTTTAACAAACACCATTTTTGTAAAATGATTATAAATTCTCGAAGTTCCAGACAAATCTATTGCTCATCTATTATTAAAAAATAAAAAATTCTCTAACAAGCCATTAAACAAGATTTAATCTATAAAAAACGACAGAGAATGAAGAAAAACTAATGCTTTGTTCACCAATTGGACATTGGGCGAAGGTGATGGGACTGATAGTCGAAGGAGATGTTGTTATGGACGATGAAACTTGCGTGAATGGGAATTTGGGTGTTGAACGATTGATTAGGATTGTTTTAAGGTACTTTAGTCCAAAATAGATGTAGGTGATTAAGAAAGTGAGAAATTTTGTTGTATTAAAGTTTAAATAATTGAATTTTTAAAATTAGTTACAGAAGTAAATTTCCGAAAATAAATTCCTCGCTTCAGCCCTCTGGTTTTTTGTTTCTTTTTGTTCTTTTTTCGTTAAATCATGAACCACATCTCTCTTTTCATCTACCAATCTTTATCTATATTGATTCATCTTAGAATTTTTGTAATAATGAGTTGACTCATCATATATGGGTGACAAAAAAATTTGCGATTTTTCCTTCTACAAAATAGTTTTTTTTTTTCCTTGTTCCTTTGAATGTGTCAAATTATACGACAGTTTTATTTTGAAATTGCAATTTATTATTTACCGACTACGTGATTTTGAGGGCAAAAACTGAAATGGGGTTAAACAAGATTATTTTGACAATAAAACAACTAACCAACAGTGTAGAGAGAGAAAAAGAAAATGATTTTAAAAAGTCAAAGAATAATAAAAATAATTAAAATTAAAATTAGATAACTATAATTTTTAAATTATAAATAAATATTTATTATATTTTAAAAAATATATTAATATAATTTTTTATTTATATAATAATAAATTTATTATATTTCTAATAATTTTATTAAAATTATTATTTAAAAATTATATTTATTATATATTATTAATTTTTATTTTATAATTATATTTTTTTTACAATAATTATAATTAAAAATTATAATATTTTAATTTTAAATACATTTTTAAATTAGTCCACTTCAATCTTCTATCATCACAATTTAAAATTTGATGTGACTACGACAATCATTTCAGACATGGGGCACATGGCGTTGGGGTTGTTCAACTGAATCAAATATTTTTCTTTTTTTTTTTAAGCACTGGACCAAATGTATATTTAAAAATTCAGACATTTGATGTAACTTTTGTCTCCGGAGTGGAGTGGGACTCTTTTTTTTTTTTTTAAAGTTATTTGTAATCTCTTTTTACTTAATAAATTCTGTAAAAAAAAAATTAATTAAGTTGTTACTCAACACACTTAAAAATTCTAAAACAGCATTTTCTCTTTACACCCACGTTAAAATCCAAATCTTTTTCTCTTTGATACTTTATCAACAAGTACAAGAGCATGCTCTTCATTTTGGTTGGTTTGTAAGTTTTGTATATAATCAAAAGGATAAAAGCTAATGACATAATCTATAAGCCATAATCAAAAGCTAGTTAATTAATACAACGAATATCCAGCATCTTAATTTCACGACAAATATCGATTGGATAAAAAAAAAAAAAACTAGAAACCATCAAAGTTTTGCACCTGTGATTGATAATTATTGAAATCAAATCGCTCACCATGAAAAAGTGTATGTAAATGTTAATTAAATATGACTGTGGATTTAAGAATTGGTAATGAATTCAAGAAATTTATTTTTACTCAATCGGTTAAATATATGATTTCTTACCTGAGATGATAACACTTTTAATGCTTCGAATAAACTATAATAAAAGAGATCTGGGATGTAAATTGTTAAGATTAAAAAGTAAAAATAAAAGAGTTTATTTATAAATTATTGTTGTTGAGCGTAATGAGTGGGTGTCAAAAGTATAAATCTCATTTAGTTATCATAAAGTTATCCTTAATAGTAAATTAACATGTGTATTTTAGTGATATAAAATTTTATTTGAAAATGAGTGTGCAAGGTATTTTCTTAAGAGTAGATAGCCCTACTCTTTATCTATTTACATTTATTTTTTTTTATCATTATTCAATTTTCTTTATTTTCTCTATTTTTGCTTATTGCTTGTATCTGGCAGGGGAATATGATTATGCTTTTCTCTTTTTTTTTTGTTTTTACTTTTTTTAAGAAATAATATATATATATATATATATATATATATATAAAACTGTTTTATGGTCACAAGCTGCTGCAAATACACAAGTTGAAAAAAAAAATATATTTTTTGGGTCGTGCCTAGCCAAAAGCTAAGGCAAGAGCGAACGATACAGTTATGATTGAGCTATAGGTCAGGCCCATTCGGAGGAGAATTGAAAATATGCAGCCCAACGAGTAAGGTAAGTGGAGCATTAGCAAGAGAGTCTGCGGCAAAGTTGGTTTCTCTGTAAGCATGCATGATAACCACTTGCCAGTACCTATTCAACAATTCTTTGATCCCCTAATGGGAGAGGCATAATAAGCATTCGGCATAATCTTGTCATTGACCACCGATTGAGTAACACAAAGGCTATCTACATCAGCCTGGAACAAACAAATTCTATCATCCCAAGCCAATCGTAACCCCTGATAAAGGCCCCATAATTTTGCTCCAGTGATATTCATTCGTGCCGAAACAAGTTATACACTCCCCACAATAATGGGAAATTGCACAATAATTTCTAATCAAACCATATGCACTAGATAGCCCTGAACTTTTACGGGTACCATCCGTGTTGAGCTTGAACCAAGGCCAGCCACCCAAAGTATTTAACAATCTTCATTCCACTAGGATTAAACAAACTCTTGTTAAAATTCTGACTCTCCTCCGTACGAATCTTAATATCCATTACAATATCACTAGAGCTACTTGAAACGCCAGCATGGACAATTTGATTGCGCCAAAAGACTCAAAACCAAAGCCTCCAAATTGAGACTCCAAAAAGACACGGCCAGCCGATCACACACAAGTTGAAAATACTATTTTTTCTAACAATCGTCTTAAACACAATCATTTTGAATGAAATTGGCTATCACAAATAGATGAATGCAGGTAAAAAATTGGCACGCCACTAGTGAATGGTATTTATGATTATTTGGAGCCGTTAAAAGTATTATTTTCGATATGCTTTAGTGATTATTCTTGCAGTATAAATTTCAACTAACTAACAATCATTGAAAACATATAAAATTTGATGAGCAAACACAGTCCCAAAAAAAAGAAAAAAGGAGAATAGTTGGAAAAAATAGCAACGCACCTTATTTAATTGGAAATCACAATTCTTCACTAAACAATAGAAACTGCGATTATCATGTAAATTATATATATATATATTTCATTTCTTTCCCTGATGAATCCCTCAAAACTCTTCAAATCATGAAAAGGAAAAAAAAAAGAAAAATTGTATGAGATCGACTCTAAATAGAAAATTTTAAAATAACAACTCAACCCCAAAAGAACAAATTCGAAGTGATCTTAGGCTTTATTATAGCCTCCTCCAATGTTACTATTAGAAATTTAAATAAAAACAATGAAACACAAAAATAAATGATGGAAGCATTATAAACACAAAAAGAAGGAATAATTACCAATGCTTCAGGCAACATTATAATTTATATGACGGACTCTTCATCTGAATATGGTGCTATAGAGTTGTTTTCTTTGTCAGCACATTGCTCTGGCATCCACCACACCGAGACACACAACTTATCTAAAGCAAGACCGTTTGGTGATGCTTGCAAGCATTTTACAGGGGCTGGTCAGTAATGGCTAATGACCCAGACTCCACAAAGCTTACCGTAAATCTCTCTCTTCCATATCCCAATACTGTTATTGGCTGATCCACTTCCAATCATCAGAAACCACCATTGAATTCAATGAAACATCCATTTGACCCTCCAAAATTTCCTTCAGCGAATGACAATTACCTTTGTCTGCCTTCAATCCTTAATCTTCCCATCAGCAGAAATATTCACAGTTCCTTTCAGTTAATCATAATTGCCTTCAAATTCAAATGAAACTATGCAGTGCAAGAGTAAATCATAATCATTGCGATTTTTTTTGAGTTATAATCATGCAGAGGTTTAGTCTTAAGTCGATACAATTAAATGCAACATCTTTTTTCTTAAGTCCTACATGTCGCTGACTCTCTGCATCCTCGGAATCATCTGATAAACAATTAGCGACCTTCAATCCTGACGGCCAACAATTTGAGCATGATCCCTTCAAAGTCAGGTACGTCGACGTCCTCACCGCGCACATTACTATTTGTCGAAAACTATTCTGCAAAATTCATTTTCAATTCAATATACGACCACCGCAACAAATACATCGCGCCGACTGCTGCCGTCACCTTCTGCCGCCGGCCGAAAATCTCATAGTTTTCAAAATGAGTAAAGGTGTCGTAGAACCCTTACTTATGGTTCAGACGGTAGCCCGAACCTAAATGTTTATATTTCTAATTCAATTTAACCGTTACAGTTTACTGAAAGTCACGAAAATAATATTTTTGAGATTGTCCATTCAAAATTATTATTATTATTATTAAGAAAATTATTTATTCACCACTTATTTATTTAAGTTTTTTTAAAAATACATAAACATTATTATTTTTTTCAATGTCATTTGAAGTTAATTTTTTATTACACTCATTTACTTCTGTCTCATCTTAATTAATAAAATTAACGAAATTTAATTATTTTTTTACCCCCTCATACATAAAATTACAATTTTATTGTCTTTCACTTTCACCTCTTCAATTATTGCAGCATCCAACAATAGTGCAAGCTCAGTCCGTCGTACTTTAGCTCCAAGTTCAAATTGAAAATCTAGAGTTTTGGGGAAAAAAATCCATAAAAATTTACTTATTCACCTTAAAAAGTATTGCTGTATATTTATAATTTATTTAGTATCCATTAACAAAATGTGGGAGACCAAATCAAAACAAAAAAAAAAATCTTTTGGAAGAAGGAAAAAAAAAAAACAACAAAAGCTGAAATCATAGACACTCCTTTCAGAATAAAAGTAGACAAAGTAGGCATTAAATTCCAACTTTTTTTTTCTTCCTTTTCCCCAACTTTCTCAGCAACCAAACAAAGAATAAGCTAAATGTTTACAAATTTTTATTTGTCCCAAAGTAGCTGCCTTATTTTCAACAAACACGAGCTTAACTTATAGACACAGCCAAGTGGCAAAAATGAGGGGGAAAAAAAAAAAAAAGAAGAAGGATTTTGAGAATTCCCATAAAACAAAGCAGTTGAATCTTTTCATGCTTCATCAAGAAGATCATAGCAACAAATTAGATATGCATGATCAAGAAAACAATAATGTAATGGCTGCAAATTTCCTTTTCGATAGGGCCGCCGACAGCACCACACATTTGAGCCGGGACATGCTCCGTGTAACCGGTGACTTGGGAACAAGCGACCCGCAGCGGCACCACGGATTCGGCAGCAACAGTTTGGGATTCGGTTCCGCAGCAAGGGTTTGTTATCGTTTTTTCTTGTTTTTTTTTTTTTTTAATTGCTCTGCTTCTGTAGCACGTGTTAATAAGTGTATATATAATTATTTCTTTTTTTTTTTTTTTCAATCAGTCAGTTATTTAATCCAGCTTAAATCACCATTTGACTAACGGCATCATGACAGAAGTGGATGAATACAATAAAAAAACAAACTGCAAGTTACGAAAGTGTTTGTGTATTTTAAAAAAAATCTAAAAACATGTAAATGGTAAATAATTTTCTTTATTATTATTATTATTTTAAAGGAAAAAGTATCAACTTTCAAACATAAAATTTCTTACCATATATAACCATTGAAAATATATTTATATAATTCGATCGAAATACAATTGGTTTTGTCCAAAAACATTTCACCCTAAAAAATAGAACATTGTTATATTATTTTGAATATATATTATAAAAAGATCAAATATCATCAAAGTCATTTGAATCAACCATCGTCTTCTGAACTAGAATCACCATCACCTTCTGATTTTGCATCGCCATCTCCATCTGATTTTGCATCACCATCGCCATCTGATTTTCCATCACCATCACCTTCTGATTTAGAGTCACCATCGCCATCTGATTTTGCATCACCATCACCTTCTGATTTTGCGTCGCCATCGCCATCTGATTTTTCATGATCACCGTCGTCATTTGATTTTGCATCAGTATCATCATCTGATTTTGTGTGATCACCATCGTCATCCGATTTTGCATGATCACCATCGTCATTTGATTTTGCATCAGCATCGTCCTCTGATTTTGCATGATCACTATCGTCAGTTGATTTTGCATCAGCATCGTCATCTGATTTTGCATGATCACCATCGTCATTTGATTTTGCATCAGCATCATCCTCAGATTTTACATGATCACCATTCTCATCTGAATTTGCAGCACCTTTTTCATTAGATTTTGCACCACCACCGTCATTAGAATCTGCACCACCTTCGTCATCTGAATTTGCACCAGCATTGTCACTTGAATTCACAATCGATCTTTTAGTCTGATCCTGCAAAGAAAAGTTAAATAAATAAGCACTATTTTCATATTACGACAAAATAAATGAGTTATAAATTATCTAAAAACAAAGATTGAAAATCAACATTATTACCACCACTAAAGGGGATGCTGTCGCCACAACAGGCTGAGAATGAGATTGCTTTGCTTCCAAATATTCCATTTGCTTTTGTGAAGTGCTCAGTTGCTCCTGCATAACTTGGACTTTACTCGACCAAAATTGCTCACGTTGTATGCAACCTTTTTTGTCACAAGTTTGGCTTGAAACGGATTCATATACATTCTTAACACCTCCAGCTACATCAAGAGACATATCCCTTTCTTTTCTCAATGAGGCTTCACCAATCAACTCATGCAATTCGTTCGTCTTTGATATCATTTGTGCCTTAACAAAAAAACGAATAAAATCATTATATTGGGATAAAAATACGCACACTTTTGAAATCATAAAATATAAAATAACATACACTTCAATTCCCTTATCTGTTGTAACAAGTAAAAGTTTAATAAGAACTAGGCTTCATGCGACTCTGCGTTATTTATGTAACACACACATACCATACATAAATAAGTTCTTTTTGTATTTATATTGTATACGTAAGCACGAGTTCCCATTTTCTTTTTGTTCCATTTTAAATTTAAAAGCCAATCTAATTGTGATAAAGAAACTTCCTGAGGTATCTCTCCGTCTCACTCTGCAAACAATAGAAACACAAATGATTTTTAAGTTGTAAACCAGCTAATGGATTTTCACGTACCTTAAATCCCATCGCATATTCAGAAAAAAAAAATTTGGGTTTTTTCAAAAACGAAAAAAAAGGAGTGACATAATCATGTTATTCGACTCGTAATGATAAGTGGATAAAAATTAAATTTTTAGCATGGCAAGGACCTTAGCCCAAGCTGGTCGAGCTGTAATATCTGCTACCCAGGCACTAACTCGGGGGCGTGCATCAAACTGCTTCTTGACTCGTGTCTTCGTCAATAAATTAATAGTAGGAAGATGATGCATATCGACCAAGGTGAAGGAGTCAGATGCCAAGTATTTGGACTTGGTCAAACGAGCTTCATAAACATCTAAAACTTTGGCAAGCTTAGCTTCACATTCCTCGACGACAGCAGGATTAGTGGTCATCCCAAATACTGGCTTTAACACAATCTCCCAAGTCAGCTTTGATGCTACAGGGTCGAATTGGTGTGCCTCCACCTCCTTCCATACTAAAAACGACGAGCTGGGCTTGTCCGCACTTGCTAACCTAGCGCCCTTGTCCGGATACTCCATAGCAATGTATTGGGTGATTGCCCTTGATTCTGCACACACACGAGCGCATATCAATTATTAATGTCCAGTTATGTACACATATCACTGATTAAACAAAGTTAACATTTCGAAGTATCATTAATTGTGGGGTATGAATTTCTTTACCGAAGATCTTCTGGTCTCCGTGTTCAAGAGCTGGAACTTGACCAAATGGCTGCATCAACAAATCGATTAATTTTTCATTATATATATATATATATATATATATAAATGCTAACTAATTGAATTCTCTATATGTAATTACTCCTATTTTACTTACATTGAGGGAGAGGTATGGCTCCTTTTTGTGTTCGCCGGCCGCCATGTCTACGGGAACAAACTCAAAATCGAGCTCTTTCTCGTAAAGGCAAGTGAAAACCCGCTGCGCAGCTGTTGACATTGCAGCGCCATGGACCTTGATGACTCCCATTTTTTGGTCCTTTTCTTTGGATTGTTGTGATCGAAATCTAGAAAACATCACGGAGACAGATTGATGAATATACTACATATGCTACTCATACCAAATTACCTAGGCAGGAATTTATAAGCTTGAATATTTTTTTTTTCACGTCTCTAGAATTGATGCTCTAATTGAACCTTTTTTTTTTTTTACTGCGTGGTGGCGAAAGCGTCAGTAGATTATTACGCTATTTACGTAAAGTTCTTGCTAAAATTAAAGCTACCCTGTCAAGATTTGTGCCTGCAGCAAAATTCGACCACGCTGCACGGGGGGACTTGGTAGAAAGTTTCTTCTCTGTATGATTGCCATTCTCCGATGCATTAATTATGGATCGGCCCACCTCAATCTTCGCAATTTGAGGTTAAATTTCATTTTCGTGGAAATTAACTATTGTATGTACTAATTGTAAGTTGGAAATTAATTAACTTTGCTATATCCACTTTTCAATTAACTCAGTATTCTTTTTAAATTTAATTATTTAGTTATTAAACCAATATCATCAATGAATAATGTAGCACTTTCAACATATTATTGTTGTGCGGAAGCGCAGGTTAAGCAGATTACCAATTGATGGTAACTGTGACTTCTAGAGAAACTTAAATGTGGTGTAAACAATTTCAAAGAAAATTGACACAATAATTTACGTTGTTCGGCGTAAAGCCTACATCCACGGGCAAAGACTAGAAGATAATTTTACTAAAAAATGAGAATTTACAAATTGAGAAAAACTCACAAAACCCCAATACCCCAATACACCCAAATGAATTCTCCTAACACTCAAATGGAAGCTCTCTCAACTCTATGATCAATTGCTTCATTTGCAATTGCTCTCAATTGTGGGATGCCTTAACAAATGAAGAACAATAACTATTTATAGGAATGCATGGTAGCACTATTTCACCAAAAATTTAAAATTGTCAAAGTTTGGTTGGTGATTACCTAATTTTTAGCCAAACTTTGAACAATTTGGCTTTGAACAATTTTGACCAAACTTTGAACATGTGCACAATTTTGGCCAAACTTTGAACATGTGCTTTGATTTGAATTTTTCAACAATTCTCCACCTCGGTGAAGATTTATCCAAATCTGAGCCGACTACCAATGAACCATCATTCCCAAAGTGGCTGAATCTTTGTGACTGCCTATGTACCCAAAATTTGTGATTAAGCCAACCGTACTTCAAAATATTACTGAACTTCCTTGTATAAAATGATCCTCCAATCTCTACCTTTCTCACTGTTTTAAACTTTCAGGATATTGATCAAGTTTAGACAATGTTCAAACTTGATCGTTGTCACCACCTTGGTCAACATATCTGCGGGATTCTCTGCAGTCTTGATTTTCTGAAGAAGAATCTTCTCCTCATCAATAATTTCCCGCACAAAGTGAAATCGTGCGTCAATATGCTTCGTACGCGCATGATAAACTTGATTCTTTGCTAAGTGAATAGCACTTTGACTGTCACAATACAAGTTAACATGCTCTTGGATCAATCCCAAGTTTCCAAGCAAGCCTTGTAACCAAGCAGCCTCTTTAATAGCCTCCGTAATTGCCATATACTCAGCCTTTGTGGTTGACAGTGCAACTATAGACTGTAGTGTAGACTTCCAACTAATTGGCCCTCTAGCAAGAGTAAATACATATCCAGTGGTTGATTTTCGTTTGTCCATATCACCGGCATAATCAGAATCAACGTACCCAATCACACCTTGACCAATAGTGTCTTTTCGTTCAAACAGTAAACCAACATCAATGGTTTTCTGAAGGTACCGTAGAATCCATTTCACAGCTTGCCAATGTCCTTTACCAGGATTATGCATATATCTTCTCACCATTCTAACTGCTTGTGAAATGTCAGGCCTTGTACACACCATTGCATACATTAAGCTACCAACTGTATTTGAATACGTAACTTGAAACATGTATTCTTGTTCCTCATCCGTTGAAGGAGATAGTTGTGCAGAAAGCTTGAAATGAGAAGCCAATGGGGTACTTACAGATTTTGTCTGATCATTCATGCCAAACTGTTGTAATACCTTCTTTAAATATTGCTTCTGAGACAAGCTAACTTTACCACGAGCTCTATCTCTGCATATCTCCATGCTAAGAATCTTCTTAGCTTCACCTAGATCTTTCATCTCAAATTCTTGATTGAGTTGAGTTTTCAACTTCTCAATCTCATCTTTGTTCTTAGATGCTATTAGCATATCATCGACATACAAGAGTAAATATATGAAAGATCCTTCTTGTAGCTTGCGAAAATACACACAATGATCAAATTTATTTCTTGTGTACCTTTGCCCTTTCATAAACCAATCAAATCGCTTGTACCACTGCCTTGGAGATTGTTTCAATCCATAAAGCGACTTTGTCAGTTTGCAAACCCAATTTTCTTTTCCAGCAACTCTAAATCCATCTGGCTGAGTCATGTAGATTTCCTCTTCCAAATCACCATGCAAGAACGTAGTTTTCACATCAAGTTGAACTAGCTCCAGATTATATTGCGCAACAATGGCTAGCAAAATCCGAATAGACAAATGTTTCACAACTGGAGAAAATACCTCATTGTAGTCTATTCCTTCTCTCTGAGAGTAACCCTTCACTACCAATCTAGCCTTGTATCGAATTTTATCCTTACGAGGAAATCCATCTTTTTTTTGCATATACCCATTTGCACCCAATTGCTTTTTTGTCTTTAGGCAGTATAACTAACTTCCAAGTTCCATTTTTTTGAAGAGACTACATTTCTTCATCCATTGCTTGCTTCCATCTGTACATTTTAGAGCTACTTCATCGCTCTGCGTAAGTGGAAGGAACATCACCATCTACGATTGGAAGTGCATAAGCCACCATATCAACAAAGCGAGCAGGTCTACAAATCTCTCTTTGCGGCCTTCTATATGCAATTGAATCTTGTTGCTCTAAAAGTTCCTGATTCAGAACCTCTTCTTCATCTTCAGTTGATTGAGAATCATCTGCCTCTTCAACACTAGCTGGATCATTTTTAACCTTTTCAAGCTCCACCTACTGCGGAGTACTACTGGTGCTATTATCCTTTTGTGAATCCTTTTGTTTTAACATAGCTAATTCATCAAAAGTCACATCTCTGCTGAAAATGATCTTCTTTGTATCTGGACACCATAAGCGGTATCCTTTTACTCCACCAGTTATACTGCATGAACAATGTTTTCTTCGCTCTTGGATCTAACTTAGATTCATTTACATGATAATAAGCAGTGGAACCAAAGACATGTAAAGTATCATAATCGATGTCGAGTTTACCGATCCACATTTCCATGGGTGTTTTGCCCTCAATTGCGGTGATGGCAAGCGATTAATCATATAGCACGCATATACAATGATCTCGACCCGAAATTCCTTACTCGATCCGAGCATTGGACAACATACACGAACTTTCTCCGAGTATAGTTTGGTTCATGCGTTCTGCTACCCCATTCCGTTGTGGTGTACCTCGAGCGAGTGAAGTGTCGCACAATGCCCTCATCTCGGCATACTTGTAAAAGGGATCATTCTTGTACTCACCACCATTATCTGAGCGAAGTCTTTTAACCTTTCGACCAGTCTGAGTTTCGGCCATCTTCTTCCATTTAAGAAATATACTCAAAACTTCATTTTTATTTTTCATCAAATACACCCATACTTTTCTTGAATAATCATCAACAAAAGTAATAAAATAGTGCATACCTCCCAAAGAAGCCATTCTGGTAGGTCCCCACACATCACTGTGAACATAGTCCAGAATCCCTTTTGTATCGTGAATTGCTGAACCAAACTTTACTCTTGTTTGCTTGCCTAGAACGCAATGTTCACAAAATTCCAATTTGCAAGAATTTGCACCTTTCAATAAGCCTTGCTTAACCAAAGTCTGCAAAGCTTTTTCACCGGCATGTCCTAAACGCATATGCCACAACTTGGTTGCCTCTGAATCTGCATCCTTTCTCAAAACTGTTGATGCTATTCCAATAACTATACTCCCTTAGAAATAGTATAAGTTATTCCTTCTTGTTCCTTTCATCATCGTCAGTGCACCAGCTACTATCTTTAAGAACCCATCTCTCATAGTGATTGTAAGCCCTTTGGATTCTATGACTCCTAATGAGATGAGATTTTTCTTTAAGCTTGGTACATAGCGAACTTCTGTCAAGACTTGGATTGAGCCATCATGATTCTTCAATTGGATTGAACGTATTCCCATGGTTTTACAAGCATTGTCATTGCCCATAAAAACAACTCCACTATCTAGCTCCTTGAAGCTAGAAAACCAGCCCTTATTAGGACACATATGATAAGTACAACCCAAATCCAAAATCCACTCATCTGATTGACATGTCAATGTCATGCTAACTAGACTAAATTATGACTCCTCATCATGCTCCGCTACACATGCATCAGAAATAGTCTTGCCCTTTTGTAACTTAGGACAATTCTTTTTCCAATGCCCTTTCTCGCGACAAAAAGCACATTCATCTTTGGCAAGCCTACCTTTAGACTTGCCCCTTTTTCCAGGTTTGCGGCTTTGTGAACGACCTCTTGCTGTCAATACTTCTGCAACTGTATCTCTATGATCCTTTTTATCTTTCTTTCTGGTCTCGACGATTATACGATTGCACTACATACTGACATCAAATGTGACATCTGTCCTTCCCATGAAGCAAAGTGGTGGTGAGATGGTCATATTCATCAGGAAGTGAATTCAACAGCAGCAATGCCTTATCTTCATCTTCAAATTTCTCATCCAAATTTAGCAAATCCGCTAATATTTTATTGAATGAGTCCACATGGTCATTCATTAACATACCAGGTACATACGTGAATCGATAGAGTTTTTTTTTCATATAAAGCCTGTTTTCAAGGCTTTTCTTCATTTATTTTTCTTCCAATGTCTTCCACAAATTCTTTGCTGATGTCTCCCTCATGACAGAGTACTTCTGATCTTTAGCCGGACATAGGCGAATAGTACCACATGCACTGTCTATTGATTTTTGTCCACTCCTTGTCATCCATCTTTTGAGGCTTTTCTTACAGAGCGAGATCCAGCTCTTCGCGACATAAGACATCCAACACCTCACATTGCCACATACCAAAATTATTGGTACCATCAAATTTCTCCACTTCAAACTTTGCATTAGTCACGGTGGTCCTGGCGGCGAAGATGATGACGACGCTACGCCATCCTTCTCAACCTCGAATAATCGATGCCTTCAACAACTATTCACACTTGAAAAACAGTCTCTATGATGTTTATTTCGCATGAATAAATGCACCAGGAAAGTTCCCAGGAGAATGAAGGGGTCACAATGGTCCCACTTAAAACCCAGACTCTTTAGACTCTTATCGTCTTGTTGACAAAACTTTCCTAGACATGCAAAAATACACACTACTTACAATAGACTGTTATCCAAGTACAAATGGTCGTATCTAGTACTGTATTTATGAATAGTACTATATACCCCAAGTACGAACCTTCGACTCTGATACCAATTGTTGTGTGGAAGCGCAGGTTGAGCAGATTACCAATTGATGGTAACTGTGACTTCTAAAGAAACTTAAATGTGGTATAAACAATTTCAAAGAAAATTGACACAATAATTTACGTGGTTCGGCGTAAAGCCTATATCCACGGGTAAAGACTGGAAGATAATTTTACTAAAAAATGAGAATTTACAAATTAGGAAAAACTCATAAAACCTCAATATCCCAATACACCCAAATAAATTCTCCTAACACTCAAATGGAAGCTCTCTCAACTCTCTCAATTGCTTCACTTGCAATTGCTCTCAATTGTGGGATGCCTTAACAAATGAAGAACAATAACTATTTATAGGAATGCATGGTAGTACTATTTCACCAAACATTTAAAATTGTCAAAGTTTGGTTGGTGATTACCTAATTTTTAGCTAAATTTTGAACAATTTTGCCCAAACTTTGAACATGTGCTTTGATTTGAATTTTTCAACAACTATTTCATGAAATTTATCCCATAAGGATAAGATAGCCATTCATTTTAATTGAACTTATGACGTGAAATTATGATGCATGCACAAACGGGTAATTATTATTAGCAAGAGCTACTATTTATCTAGATTCGAGGCTTGGTTTCTGGCGATGATTTGGACAACCTCAGCCCCAGCAGGTCGAGCCATTATAGCACTGCACCCGGAAATGACACGTGGCTGGTCGTCAACAAGGCGATTCACCAGTTTGCTCATGTGTGAAATTAGAAGCATGTATGAAATTACTTTAGATTCTTGAATAATCGCTTACTTAGTAAGCTAATAATTAAAAATATTATTTTTAAAATGAGTTATTTAAAAATTAGATTCTCAAATAATTTATTTTTAATATTAAGGCTTCGTTTGATATTGAAGTTGCAACTTAATAAGTGGCGTATTTAATAATTTTTTCTAAAAATAATATTTGATAAATTTTGTTAAAGGTATTTATTTCATAATTTTCTTTACTTCGAAAGTATCTTTTAAAAACAGGTACATAATTACTTTTTATAAATAACTTATTAAATAAGACACCACACACTTTTAAAATTTATATTATAACCTTAAATTTTTAACAAAAAAATGATTATGACTTATTTTCTATAAACTCTAGTATATAAACCGTTAGATATCATGATACTACCACAATCAGATTACATTAATAACAATTATGTCATTGCAATCATGGCATTACACATTATATAAGGAAGCATGCACAACGTGATCTTCATTTAGACAATATTAAAAATTATCTTAGTTTAATTTTTTATGAAGAAATAGAAAGAGACAATGACACTCAAGAAGAATATCACAATACTAATGACTTAGGATTGCAAGAAATTTAAATTTTGAAGAATTTTATTGCAATTAGTTTAATGTAAATGTAATGCGTATTACATTTTATTTTATTTAGTTTATGTATTAGTATAATTTTTTATATATTTTTTTATGTAATAGATTATGAAATTTATTGAATTTTATTTAAATTGAGTTTTTTTTTGTTTACTTTATATAATTGTACGTGTTTAAAATAGGAAAAAAAAAAAAAACAAGCTGTTTAACGATTTATTAAACGTACTCGGAAAAATGCCAGTGGGTGCATCTCGCATGCTTATATTCAAGGTGGTTTTTTGGGAAACTTTTGGACATATTAGACGTCTATGTTTTGTTTACTAGGTTAAAAAATTTTGGTATTTTGGTACAATTGCCGTCTAAACTCAGAACTTGCTTGTGCATTGCTATTTTGAGTTGTGTTAAAGCAAACTCAAAGCTTGCACCTACACTTTCAGAGTAGCATTTTGTAAAACTCAATTATTTTATTATTTTATTATTTATTATTTTTGCAACAAATTAAATCATGAATGAATTAAAATATAGGGAGAGAAATTGAACAAAGCACCACGATTTTTCTAATTTAAATATTTCATTATACCAAAGTAAAAATCATCGCACAACCAATTTGTAGGTATTACACCACTACGGTCCCCATTTTTTCATTTTTCACCAAAATTCATACCCTCGGACACTTTCTTGAAATCAGGCCTAGAAGAACTATCCTCCCACCAAGACTTAACGTGGGTACGTTCACTTATGATTGAAGCACAAGGTGTCTTCATGAAATAATAAGTGTAAGGAAGATGGTGCAAATCAGCCAAGCTGTAAAAATCACCAGCAAGATACTTTGTGCTACCAAGCTTGGCTTCATACATATCAAGCACTTTGCTTAGCTTTTCTAAGTTGGCATCAACGACATTTTGGTCAGGTGATTTGCCTTGAATAGGAGACACAAAGTATTCACAAACAATCGGGGCGATTGCTGGGTGGAATTGCTGTGATTCTACTTCAATCCATACTTTCACCAATGCAGCTTCTTTCAGTTCTTGGTGCCTAATCAGATCGGAGCCTGCTTCTTTGAATTTTTCAGCCACGTATGCTGTCATTGCTGTAGATTCTGGTGACATATACATATATATATATATATATAACAAATATGGTTACCTTTAAAAAAAAAATCATTGAGAAAAATAGAAGCAGGGCGAAGCAATGCAAGAAATTGAAAGGGTTACCAAATAAAGTAAGATCGTCATCTTCTAAAACTGGAATCTGACCGAAGGGCTGCATTACAAATGAAGCAATATCAAATTGCTATGTATTAATACGCTAAAAAGAAAAATGTACATGTAGATAGAAATGGGAGGTACAAGTTAAAGATGCATTAACGTGGATACGGTAGCGTGATTGTTACAATCTTGGCAAGAAAAGGAGGTTGCTTGTGCTCACAGGAGAAAAGATCAACGAGTTTGAGCTCGAAATCGACTGCTTTCTCATGGAGAGATGTCATTACACGCGCGGTGCATGTGGACACGGGAGCTCCATACAGCTTGATCAGCGTCGTCATTGTTTGTGCATTTGTGTGTATGTGCAGACTGCAGGTTTTCTTATTCATTGGGAAAGTAAACTTGCAGGTTCATTAAGAATCTCGATGACTTGGTGACATAAGTTGGGCATATATTGACTTGTCTTGTACCCTCATTGAGTTTCAATTTTTTCGGACTACTCATTTTACAGAATCGCATCGCAGTGGCAGCAATACTGATGACTTCAGCTCTCAAACTATTGATTAATATATTTAATTTGAATGCATCCGGTAGGTACAACTTAGGAATGACAATTAAATCTAGACCGGCTCGGATATGGACGTTATAAAAATTATTTTTTAAATTATAAAAAATTATTTTTATTTTAATTCAAATAATTTTTTAAAAATTCGAATTTAGAATTCGAAATATGGGAACTTGGATTTTTTCGAGTTAAACCCGAACTGGACCTGGATTGAAAAAATTCGGATTTAAATCTAAGTTCGGTATAAATATTTAATATTCGAGTTCAGAATCAGGAAGTTCAAGCCCAAACCCAAACCCAAAAATTGTCATCCTTAGTACAACTCGACGAAGAGTACTCTTAATTACATCTCACATCGTTGCTCAAAGCTTAGGCCATAGAGGATGTATGGTGCAAATGCAAATGCAACATACCCTTATCATAATGATAAGCCAAGTAATCTTGAGCCAGATGTCACGAGCCACACAAGTTCACCACTAAATATAACTAATTTGCGCACATTGGTTCACTTAGTAGGAGTTCACCCAATGGCGCAAGCGCAATGTACTTAGTAGAGAGTTGTGCTCAGTAATTGACTACCCTACATAATTAATAAGTCGTGGTATACTTAGTACGGGTGCAGTACGTAATTGGACTACTACAAGGCGTATGTGTTTAGTAAGCGCGGCCCGTTATCTCTGCCATTCTCTATTTCTATAACTCTTCGTGCTTATCTTAGCAAAGGGCTTCATCGAAAATGCCATTTCTATAGTAGAGAGAGGCTGCTGACTTAGCCGGTTTGCGCAACAATGAATTTGTTGTGCTTGGTGTTAGCTAGTGTGACCATAGATTTGCTATGCTTGGAGGCGGCTAGTGCAATCAAAACAGAGGCTGACGTCTTGGGTAGACAATGATGGTGTAGATTGCCGGTTTGATTTTACAGTGTACAGTGATGGTGGCCGTTGCTCGCAATGTTGGTCTTTTCGAATTGGAGTTTTTGTGGCAACGACCTAGGGCTAATACTTAGTTTTTAAAATAATTGTTGTTAGTTGTACTGTAAAAATAATTAACTATAAAGAGAATTAATTAAGTATTTAGTAAATTTTATTTTTAAAAGTATTGTGATTTTTTAAAGTAGCTGTGGGTGTTTGATAAATCTTAGTGATAAACTATTATAAAAAAATAAATAACTAAAATGAATATAATATATGATAAAGTTTACTTACACATATAAAAACATGTATATACAATATTTTTATTTGTATATTAAAATAATTTAATTAAAAATAAAATTTATATTATATTAATTTTGTTTCTTTTATTTTTTATAATAAAAATTTATTGAAATATTGATTTTATTTCTAATTTAAATAAGGATAATTTTGGGTTTAAGTACTAATCGTAACAATATTTATAAAATTCTATTAAAAAATAAAATTCATTTTCAAAATCAGAATTTAAAAACTACTCATTTTATATTTTTCAAAATCTCAATGGTAAGAGGAGTTAATTTTGACAAAAATAATTTTAATTTTTTTTATCAAACATAAAAATTAGTTTTAAAATTCTCAAAATCACTTTCAAATATTTTAAAAATAATCTCATACGGACTTTAGACTTGTTTTTGTGGGTGTAAAGAAATTAGGTTTTAAGTTTTATGTTTCTTATTGATTTTTCTTTTTTTTTACCTTGTCAATCCGATCGGGTTGTCAGATCGAATTGATGCGATTCGAATACAATCCGATCGAATTTGACTCCCAATCCCCATCCGAACCAAACCCAAAACATTCGGGTTGGATCGAATTATCTGTCCACTCTTACTGGCTAGAACACAATCGTTAACGAACGGAAAGCACAAGTCGCCACGTCACTGTGGCACGGCCATACGACGATGTAGCTAGTTTGATCACGAGTTCGAAAATGGATTTTGATATTGTCGTTTCTATTGCTACATAATCGTGGCTAACGAAAATTTTTTTTTTTTTAATTATCAATAACCATGTCTGGTTTTATTTTTTCAAAATCAAAACTGTCATTTTAAGACTTGGTCGGGGTTTGACTCCGTGAAAGCATCAACATTCAGAATAACCATTGTATAACGGAGAAGTACTACTTAGATTAGGCAACTGCTGATACTATATTTGGAAAAGTTATATACACAGAGAAGCAGTACTTCAGCAACAAAATGCCAATGGCTATAGGAAGAGAGAAATTTGTGGATGTTTCTTAGTTTGTAGATGTTGTGGATGCCAAATTTGTGGATTTTTGGTATTGATGAAAATTGCCAACTGGGGAGTTGCAACATCTACAAACTTGGCTTTCAAGATACTATCGAAGGCTGAGGCAGTGCATAAGCTTTACATATTAAATCTTCTTAGAAAACTAAGAAACATGTAGCTCATGAGGGGCAGTAAATTTCTGAGGGACATGCAAAACCAATTTTGCTTCTCAGTACTCCTCTCAGATTTTAAACACATTTCTTGAAATGAGATAATAAGGAATTACATGTACAGATGGAGGCCTTAGTTACATTTTCCTTTTTCTTTTTCTTAAGTTATATAAATCAGTTAGCAAATTTTCCACATATATATACAACATGTAACATAATGTGAGACCCCTAGATTACATGCAATGAAGAAGAGGAAAAAGAGCAAAAGAATAATATATATTGCCATAATTCAATATGTATAAACTTCAGAAGGCTGCTTCCGGCTTTAAAAAGTTGTGGTACTCAAGCTGAGTCATCTCTCCACCATTTACTGGGTCAAACTGACATCGATAGAAGCTGCATTCATAAACAGTTGTATATTAACAATTTAATTGCATGTACCAGCTACTCAGATAAATAAGTTGCACAATGAGCTTATTTTTTTTGTTTGTTAAGTATTTCAATCGTAATATCATAAGAACCATTTTTAAGATAAGTTGTCGAGGACTTGTAGCTTAAATAATAAAATACAACTCATAAGAAGACTAAGATTAAATCCACATTCAGCTATTTTCATTTCACATGTTTAAGATGCGTTTGTGGATCATGTAAAAAATTGGTATTTCCATTCCTAAGCGTACTCACTGAAAATTAAAAACTTTCTACCTGACCCCACTTCGTATTATTACCTTCCATCCATGCCAAGAATGACCACTGTATTCTTTTGATGACCAAAAGCTACAATGTACGGAGAACCCTCAACCAAGCGGAACTGAGCCACAGACCACTCTGAGCTGAAATACTTGGGCAACACTCCTATAAGGGTAAAGGAAATTAGATCCAGGCAGCATTGAAGAGAATTTTATAAGATACCTTGCATGGAAAATATTCATCAAAATACTTGATCAGTGGGCATTTAAAAGCGAATTTACATAATCCTCCTAGTTGTATAAAAATACCTTACAGGAAATATATTCATCAAAATATGCAATAACATCTTCCAAAGCAAAGCCTTGAGAAAAACAAAAAGGCCACAAGGAAAAATGTTAAAACAAAGAGGAATTGAGAAGAAACTAAAATTATATTACCTATTCTCTCCTTAAAAAGCATGGTTTTGTTTTCTATAACATCAATGAAAAATCTATTTTGTGACCTCTAGAAAAATAAAAATAGTGTCATGTTTCACATGCAGGGTTCGATGATGGACGATCCATCCATGGGATATCAGAAAATATTCTTCATAACAAGTATGATTCATCTACTGAATATATATGCTGAGGAAGCAGTACCAAAATGATTCGAGTAACCCCAAATTTCTCAAGTAGCATCAGAGTTTAACACAAAAACAATGAAAGCAAATGATTTCTAAATGGCGGAGAAAAAAAAAAAAAAAGAGAGACTATTGACCTTTGATGAAAGATAGGGATGATGTTGGCGATGTAGGGTCTGATGTGCTTCGTGGCTCACTTCTGGGGGACCCAGAGTTAACCTTAAGGTTGAAAACATGGACAGTGCCCTTATCACTGGAGACCGCTAGCCACTGGGCATTTGAAGAGAAGGCCAGACTGTAGATCTCTGCTCTATCAGCACCCCTTCTCACCTATATTTGGAATTTGTTTGTATTTGTTTAGTACCAACCTTTCTGAAAATTTTGTACCATAAGAAAACATAAATATATGCATTGGAAGAATTCTTAATGAAAAGACTCAGTGTCCAAAGAGACATGATGAAACCAAAGATGTGATACTTTATATTTTTCAGGCACAAAAAGGAAGGCAACAATTAATAGTTCAACTTAAAATCAGTGACATGCACAGAGCAAAGACACAACAAGCCATGACCAGGCCAGAAAAGAACGTAACTGCGTTGGCATTGGCAAACAAAATAAATGGTTGAAATACAGTTTCCAGATCTTTAACTAAGCTGCTTATAGTTAGGGCATGCTGAAATTGGAAAAAAAAAATAAAAAAGGAATATTCACAGTGCGAATATCTGAAGCAGTTCAACAGACATAAAGTAAGGCCGATCATCATCTCAAGATTTTCATGCCGCAATAGCATAACAGCATAACAACGAAAGCCTCACTTTTTCTACAATGATTCATTCTGCCTGGCAGAGCTTCTAACTTACCACAAATGCACCAAGAAGCACAAGACTTGAGAGCACCAATTCATATTAGTACCCATAACAAAACTCAAAAACAGTCAGCAATAACCCAAAGATAACAAAAATTATGTCACAATACGAAACGCATACCTCTTGCAGCAAGGTACCATCAAGCGTGTTAAAAATACGAACAAGAGTTCCTTTGGTACTCGATGTAGCAAGCAATTGACCATCTTGAGTCAACGCAAAACATGCAATCCTTGAATCATGAGCCATAATAAACTTAGTCCTTTTCGACGCGTAATGTTCGACCCTAACCTGGCCCTTTTGCAACCCGGGGCACACCAGCACCAGCGATCCCACCCCCTGCGACACCGCGCATAGTCCCTTAGGATTTGCAATCGTTTCAATCTGATGCAACAGCTTCAAGTCCGCGAAATTGTACACGAATATCTTCTGCTCCAAAACGACGACGATTCGGTCGCGCCGAAGCTTGACGGATCGCACCTCTGACCTAAACGACAGCTCGCCGATGCATCGGCTCTGGTGGTCGTCCCAGATCATCACTTTGTTGAGCGGGTACTGCGGGTCAGGCCCGCCGCCAACGAGGGCTAGTATGTTGCATCTGAAAAGCATCTCGACTACCCCGATCCCTCCCCCGCGTTCGAAGTCTCGGCGGAATATCTCGCGAAATGGATCGCAGTTGTAGATCCGGAAGCCGTGGTCGGTGCCAGCAGCGAAACAGCCGTGGTCTTGGTTGAAGGAGATGTGGAGGAGGGTTGGTGGCGGGCTGGACGACGTGGACTCGGCGGGTGAAGGGAGCGGCGTGTGGTAATTGGGGTTCGACTTCGGAATAGAAGGGGAGAATGGGTCGGGCTCGTCCTGGGGCATTGATGAGAATGACTCGAGGGATTGGAGTTGGTCCGTTTGGTCCTCCGACGAGACACAACTAGTGTTTGAATTAGGGTTAGGGTTTGGATTCGGATCTGAAGTAGGGTCCGGCCAAGGAGACGAATAGGCGGAGAGCGTCGCCATGGAGGTAAGGAAGAATCTAGAAGGAAGCCTTTTGCGGAGGCTTATAACAGGTGATATGGTGTCGCTGATAGATATCACGGAGCGATAAGAATGCAGCTAAATTACGATGTTCTCCTCTCAATTGAGGTACAAAAGGGCTGACAGTTGTGTCATCTGGGGACTGGGGAGGATCTCTGCCCCTGCCTCTAAAATTTTTATTATTCGATTTATTTGAGGACACGTATTGTGTTTACATGCGTGACGCGTCTCTACAAAGTGGGGTATAAACGCTATTGCTTCTTCTCTACGCTAACTTTTATTTTATTGGATGAAAAATGGAAAGGCTTTTGTTTTTGCAATTTTGCTTGATTGAAAATTGAAAAGCGTTGGCCTTTTAGTTAGGCGTTCCCTCGTCCAATCAAATCAAATTACCCCAAAATAAAACGGACGGACGTGCATGTATGTAACTACTCAGGCACCATCGGGAGGAAGTTTCACCGTTCCATCGTCCCGCTGGCATTCCTATGTATCACTACAAATACGTCCTTTAGAGACGATTAAAACAAATTTTGCAGTAAAGCAATTTACTACTAGCTCTATTAACTGATAACACAACAAATCAATTTTAAAAAATAAATCAATATAAAAATTAAAAATAAAAACTCATGAAACCACCATAGATCTAGACTCAAATGGAAACGAACTGTTATACAACTAAATCTATGGAAATCAGAGACTAAGGAAAAAAAATCTAAAGTATAAAACCAAACTAGTTAAATTAATTGTTGCGCAAACATTTTTTTTTCTTCTTTATATTCTAGAAAGGAATATAAATCAGGTCATGCTAAGTTAGGTTATATGTAATTTATATCAATGAGTTGTACCCCATAATTATAATCTTATTTGATTGGATATATATTTTATGTTATTGAGTGTAATTCTTAAGTTACATAAAATGTAATTTAGTCCCGCCTCAATCACTTAATCATGTAAGATGAAAAATAGGTCATGTATATAATTTCTATTATCAGATTCTGTCTATATTATATCAAACCAGTGACAAAGACAAGGATGACTTCTAAGGATTAAAACAGCCCGTGTCAATTCCTATATATATAGCCTATAACCGAACTTGTAGAGAAAGTTCAGTTCACCTTTTTGTTTACCAGAAGCCTTTTCCCATGAGTAGTGAGGTCAGTTTTGATATTGAATGTGATGATTAGATCATCGATGTTCTAACTGTTGCAGCTGAAGTTTCGTCGATTTTGAACTTCATGCAATGATTCCACTTTGGGCTAGCGCGATTAGTCTATTGGAGCATTTTGCTCTGTGATCGTCGGAGTTACAGACATAAACGCCCATTTTGGAGCGGCGCTTGACTTTTGATGGCGACATATTGTAGTTACCTCTAGCGGTTTATGCTCCATTAATCTTTTGGGTTTCAAATGAAGAGTGACATATATATGGAGGAGCAGGCACGATCATTTTATTTTAGATGGTGTCCATTGCGGTTACGGATGTTGGATATATTTAAACCTGGGGACTAAAACAAGTTTATTTTATTAAAAAATGCTAAAGAAAAAGTGTTGACTTAACAGAGTTAAAACTGGTGCTTGTTTACTTTGTATTTCAATTAAGTGAACTAGTAACTCGGCATTGATTTTACCTCATTTTTATTAGATTATTCTGTTTGAATATCCAAGCAAATATGGAGTAGATCATGGAGTCGGTCTTTGAAGATGAGATAGAAAGAAAAGTCGATCGCGTGTTTGACGAATAAAATGAACTTGGGAATTTGAAGAGTTTGCTGGAGTATTATTGATCACCTATACACAATAAATAAGCTAATATTAAAACTACCGACTCTTACTATATGTAAATATATATATATATACACACACACACACACACAATTGTTATAACACAAAAATATTCCTTAGATGAAAATAACTCATTATCTACACACTTTATTATTAATATTTTGATTAATACAAAACAGTTGTGTCGCGTTAACTTATGCAAAGAATTTATAACTTTATCGTTGCTTTTCATTAGTTAGTATCCCTTCAGATTTCGTAATTTTTGTTGAAAGGGAACAGATTGTATTTAAGTAATTCTCTTATAAATGAGTTTGTTTAGGTGATGTAATAATGTCATAACCCATGTTACCACTTTCATTATTTTTCGAAATTCTAGCTTAGCAGCTTAAGAAAGTGAGTGAATTGAGTATTTAAAAAATAGATAAATAAAAACATAAAATAATTCAAACTAATCACAAAATAACAGTAAATCAAACAATGAATTTGAAGAGATAATAAAGAATAGATCAAACAGGTGATTTTTATGTGATTCAACAAAACTCACCTATATTCAGATCTTTAAACAAACAAAACTTGATTATTTTATTATCTAAGCCTTACAAATCAAAGCTCTGACATCTTTACAATTGACTTTAAAGTATCAATAACTATTTATAATTCAAAACAATACATACATTTTTTTTTTCAAGTATCTTTCACACTTATAAACACTCAATTTTGGAACATAGAGCTGGGGTTTGTAAGATCTCTCTCTTTAACAGTATATATATAAAATAATAATTCTAAATATAACAATGAATGTTAATATGCAAATAAGAGCTCATGATTGTTTTGACATACACAAGTTTTTGTTTAATAGACTTTGCAAAAGTTATTTTAAATGAATTTGACTTTACTTTTTATAGTTTGAACATGAAAACTAACAATTATTGACTTTCTGGACATTAATGATTAACTGCCTCATTTGGAACGAATCATTGTTTGCTTAAGTGCTAAGTTACCATTGTCGTTAAATTTAAAATTATGCGCATTCAGATAATCATTTAAAAGATATGTTAATTGTTTGAAACCATAATCTTTTCTAAGATTTATTGATTAGCCGTTTTCCATAAACCATTAACTGTTTTAAACTAGTACCTTCTCCAAGCTTATCTGTTAGTCGCTTAAAGTAAACGGTTAGCTATTTGAAATCCAGAACCTCTTACAAGATTTATCGATTAGTTGCTTGCCATAAACGATTCACTGTTTTAAACCAGAACCTCCCCTAAAATTATTGGTTAGCCATTTTCCATAAAAAAAAAAAGTTAACTGCTAAATTTTTCAAAATCTTTTTTTTTTCCTGAGAATGTCTATAAAGAATTAAATGAACTCATTTCTAGTAATTTCAAAGTTTACACATTTGTTTATTAGAAAAATCAATAGATTATAAAGACACTTCATAAAACAAAATCAATTTTCTCATAAAATCTTTTATCTTATAAAAATGATTTTCTTGAAAATGTCATGAAAGGATTTAAGCTATTAAGTGCTTAATACATTCATTTTAATCATATGAGTTTTATAATAAATATACCAAGATGGTTCTCCTAAGTTTAATACCCTTGAAGCTTTGTTGATATCATGATGATCTTGAGCTTATTTTCACATGAATAATTTTGTACTTAAAGAGATAATGAGATTGTAAAATATATAAAATACTTATTTTATCAATCACACATGATTTGTTATCATAAATATTGAAAGATCATATAAGTGTATAGGTCAACACTTTTGGTAGTTAGAGGTAAAAATAACAAATAAAGAAGCCTGTTACTAATGGGCTTGTGCCCTCGAACATTCTCTCTCTCGGGGGTAGATCAAGTTTTCACTGTAATGTATGTATTTAGAAAGTAGATTCCACATTGTGAAATAATTAAAGAAAAAAGGCATGTCTAGACAGGCTTCCCAATCTATCCTACAACACCAATGCAATCTAGCTAAGCCTAAAATGTCGCTTGAGTTACCAGAAATGCTTTTATCACAATCTTGATCATACATTAGCGGCAAAAAAATGAAAGAAAGAAACAAACAATTGAAAAGAAGCAAAGACAACATAGTTAGCATATATGTAAGAAATTAAAAGAATATTTATTGGAAATTAGTTCTTACTCCTTACAGGGAAAGATATTTAGTTTTTACTATAGTTTTTTGGGTGGGGCTATTTGAACCCACTAGTTTTCTTTTTATATTTTTTTGAATTAATAATATTATTATCTAAATAATTTCTAATAAAATTATTTAATTGACCATTTTTTTGTATTTTTCATATCAATTTCACAAATTTTTATTAAATAATTCAGATAAAAAATTTTTAGCTACAAATAATTGATATTACAAACTAAAAAGAACAAAATTTACTATTTAAATTTGAATATCATTGAATTTTTATCAACTATGAAAATTAATAAAAATTAAAAAATAATTTTTACTAAATACAAAAGTTAATGGATATTAAGAAAAAAAATTTATATATAAAAAATATGATATAGAGATAACGATTTATTAAGAAAAACTAAAAAAATAAATTCAAAAGAAAATGAATTTGAATATTTAGTTTACAGAATGTAAGAATGGAGAAATAATATATGATTATAAGATATAAAGTAATTTTGAGATCTTTACATTTTAAAATTTTAATAATAAATTTATTTTTAACATAGATGTAGAAAGAAATTTAGTGAGTTCAAATTTTTTTTTCTCTTAAGTGTATTGAGAAACCATTATTTTTTCAGTAAATTCACCTTTGCACATAATTTACCTTTTCACCCTCTCGTGCGCAGAACTTTTAAGATCATATTTTATTTCCCACTAAAGGGTAACTTTAGCTTACATATTACGCAACATAGCGCGATACACGTCACCAACGAAGATGTCAAACATGTCTATCGTGATGTATCGCATCAACTTGTACGGCGACGATTAAAGATCCAAATGGTTCCTGTTCTCTCTGATTCTTGCAAAGGAAGATTTTGAATCGTCCCGCGCAATTTGAAAAGTTTTACCCTTTTCAAAATCCCCAAAAAGAAGACAAAAAAAATTCCATTTATATATACAAAGCAGAAAATAGACAGCGACAGTGAGTGAGAGAGAGAGAGGGATTGGTTGATTCATGAAGAGGAATAAGAAAACCCAGAAGAAGAGCAAAAGAGAGGAGAGTCAAATGAAGGGAACACTAGCGAGACACTTTCAGGTTCAGCTAGGGTACTCTTCTTCTATCCAGAACCAATCATTCTCTTCCACGTCATCATCCTCTCGCTTCCAGAACCATCTAGAATCCGTCGCCCAGGACGCCACTCTCTCTGCTGCCGATGTCGATGATAAAGATTTGATTCTCACTCAAGATTTCTTTTGGTAAAACATCATTGTTTAGAGAAACTGATGCTTAATTGGATCAAGATTTGATTTTACTGTTTTTTTTTAAAATTCAAATTGAGATGCATTTGTAAGTACATTTTGACTTTATTTTTCTGCTTTTGGTAATAAATTAAATCGGGGTCCGCAGCACGCCAGATTACATAACCCCGGTTAATCAGAACTCGGCGAGCGGTTTTGATTGCAACAGGGTATGGTGAGAATGTAGATATTAGTATGAACAACAATACACTTTATGCGAAAGGATGCAGTCTTTTAATTTTAGTTAATTTGTTCCGCAGGAAAACATTTCTTGCCCAAAATCACCCGAGAAGCTAAATACTGTCAAAAGCAAAAAGCGTCGACAGGGTAATATCAGTTATTGAGAATAATGCAGCTTGGTAGGAGAGGATAATTGTTATAACCATAGAAACTGTATAAATGATTGATCATGCTAGATAAAGGTTGTTTGATTGCTGCTATATGTATTTACCAATTTATCACTATACTGTTGATCTAATTGTATTCCTTTTTTTCTTTTTGGAGAATTGGTATAAAAGAGTAGATATTTTCCTCAGTAGTTATAACAGTAACACTAGCTGTAAATTCTTAAATTATGGTCATTTCATGTATGTACATCTCCGAACACTGAAATAGTTTTATCCAAATTTTGCATCTCATGTATTTACTGCATGTGTTCACACTTGATAATGCTTGTATGTATTTTGTTCCCTTTTGCAGCTGAATATATTTTTTTTTTTTTCAGATGGATTCTTAGTAAATCCCCTCGATCCTACTTCATATGACTGCCAAGACATAGTGGATCTTGCAAAAGATTCTTTTAGCACAGATGAAGTTCAGTTGAACAAAAAAATAGGATACACAACACAGAAGACTCATAATTATGTTCCGCAATCAGCTGTTGCTTTGCGCTGTCGGGTTATGCCCCCACCATGCATTAAGAACCCTTATCAAAAAGATGCTTCAGAAATGGACGTAGATCGTTTTGGAAATCAATGGGCAAAATGTGCTGGTATGGTTCTAATAATTACCTTGTTTCAAGGAACTTCTGTATTATTTTTTGCCCTTCTCCTTTTGAGGCAGATACAGCTGCAAAAAAGGTCATAGATATTCTTCATCTTGAAGTTTTGATTGGATAGTGCTGAAATCTGCAGGTCTATTCCCTGCAATTACTGGAGGTGATGGCCTTTCACGCTATTATACAGATTTTCATGAGATTGAGGTATCTATCCAAAGTCAATGAAAACTTTAAGTCATATGTTAGACATTGCTTTTTTCTTTTTGTGATGTGGTAGTAAGCCTTCCTTTTTGCAGCAAATTGGTGCCGGAAACTTTAGTCATGTTTTCAAAGTGTTGAAGAGAATAGATGGTTGTTTTTATGCTGTAAAACGCAGCAAAAGACAGTTACATCATGATGCAGAGAGGTAAGTCCATGATATTTTTATTTATATCCTTGATCAAGCATCCTGGTCATGCAATACTATTTGCTCTTGGCAGGAGGAAAGCTTTATTGGAAGTTCAAGCTTTAGCAGCTTTAGGTGTGAGTTTGTCTTTATAATTCTCCTTCATATATGTGAAACTAGAGCTATTTTATTTTCCTCTACTCTTACCATGTTTCCCCTGTAGGGTCGCATGAAAATATTGTTGGATACTACTCCTCGTGGTTTGAAAATGAGAAACTCTACATTCAAATGGAGCTATGCGATCACAGCTTGTCTGACAATAAAGCTTCACAATTCTTTGCCGAGGGAGAAGTATTGAAAGCCTTGCATCAGGTGAACATTCTCAAGCCCCTTTTGAGACTGCTGCACTGTGTCAGCCAAGCTCCCAAACAGGGCTTCATTAGAGCATTGCTTTTACTAATCTAACATTTGCAGCTTCATGACTGGTAGCCATTTGGCATGCAGTGTGTTATATTAGCCGTAGCATTAAGTTGTTACTCTGTTGACTGCATTCAAGCGTATCTGAATATCCAATTTAGGGTTCATAAATAAAAAGAAAAATACATGATTATGAATTCAAATTGCATGTGGAAAAGAAAATGCTATGCTATTGACCAACCCTTCCGTTCTTGTTGCTCTGGGTTTTCGATCTATATGACCTCTGGGCGGTAAAAGTACACCTCTTCCATAGAGAAAGGTAGTCTTCAGACCGACTTTAAGAGTCTGTTCAAGGCACTCTCTTATCTATCAATGGAAAGATATCCATGTGTGGGATGATAAGGAATCCAAGAACAGAGAAGTGTGACTAAAGAACTTTATCATAAGTAATACTAAACTGAGCATCCTGCATATGATCAACCAAAATCTGTGCTATCATATTGAAAGATCCTCTGCATATGTCTTACAAGTGAACCTTTTTCAATTAGCTTTAGGCAATTGCTTTGTTCTATATCAGCTGAAAAGTGAAATCTCTCCTTGTCATGGACATCACCACATCAATGCATTTGGAATGTGATAATTTTCATTTTTCATCTTTTGTTATTTTTTAAGTACTCCAGTATGAACTATGAAGTAAAGGCACATTGCTATTGATAGCAAGGCTTAGTATTATGATCTTCTACTAAAAGTTGTGCAAAAACTAACAATTACTTTCGTATGATAATTGAAAAGGAAACTAGACACTATATATATAAGGATCTTGTCTTGTCAAATTTTATTTTTCATTTCTATGTGCCATTTCTGACATTGAAAATTTTATAGATTGCAAAGGCCTTGCAGTTTATACACGAGAAAGGAATAGCTCACCTAGATGTGAAACCTGATAATATTTATGTCAAGAATGGTGTTTACAAGCTTGGTGATTTTGGACGTGCAACTCTCCTTGATAAGAGCCTGCCAATTGAAGAGGGTGATGCACGGTATATGCCTCAAGAAATCCTGAATGAAGATTATGATCATCTTGCCAAAGTTGATGTCTTCTCATTGGGAGCTGCTATGTATGAGCTAATCAAAGGATCACCTTTGCCAGAATCAGGACCTCAGTTTTTGAATCTCAGGGATGGAAGGCTGCCCCTACTTCCTGGCCATTCATTGCAATTTCAGAACTTGCTCAAGGTAGCACCTGTTACCCATGTCAATCTCTTTTGTTGACTGTAAAGTAGATTTGAAGAATAATGACTATGGAGCATTTGAACAAAACACTAGAGAAAATGCTTTCGGTTGGCACTATGCTCTTTGTGTTCCTGTTTTGTGTTTTCTTCCTTGCTTTGTGTGTTGCAGTGTTTATGCCCATGTATTTGGACATTAAAGAAAACTAACTAAACAGTTGTATATTAAAGTGAATCTAATATATAAATCTTTGATTAGATAAAGCATTCTTTGATAATGTTTGCCTCTTTTGCATCATGGTTGATTTCTTTTGTTAATATATCCTGTCAGGTCATGGTGGACCCAGATCCTGTTCAGCGGCCGTCTGCAAAAGAATTAGTAGAAAATCCAATATTTGATAAAATCCAAAAGCACAGAAAAACTATATGAAACCATTGTATATGCTCAAAGCAGCTGCTTGTAGCTCACCCAGCAAGGCATGGAAGGGAAAGATTACCATTGGGCAGGTTTAGGATGATTGTCCTTTTTTCAGTTTCTCTAAATTATTGCACCAAATTTTCTCGAACGGTGCAAATTTTGTAAAGTTTAAAGGTATTATGGACTGGACTGAAGGTATGCTTTGCTGATGATGAGCTTTTTTGATCTCAGATGTTACAGTGTCATCTTATATGACCTTGATTATAATTATCTGAGGATTAAAAATTTGATTAGTGTATGTCTGTTGGCTTGAAAGTCCTGCACTTACAATTAGCAAGACAATGAAATGCATATTAACTTAATGACTTTCTGATAGCTTATGCATCATATTTGCATGTGTTCAAAACCTGGCAATATTAGTGTCGAGCACTGGCTTTTTCTAATGAATTACTGGCTTGAGTTCTTAAGTCTTTACCTTCGTAAACGTGAGAAGTCTACGGTTTCCTGTATGTTGAGTGAAAGCTTATTCAGTCAGATGTGCATGGTTGATTTGGCAATGTGTTTTTTAGTTTCACTGTTTGTCTTTGCACAGGGTGTATGATTTGTATATGACAGTAATTAGCAATTACACATCTAGAATGAATGAATGAATGATGCAAGGCGCAGGGCACTGATTAGTTGGCTCATTATTTCTTTTTATTGTAAGGCTTTTCTGTTTGGCGGAAGAAAAAATATAATAGAAAATTTCCTAGCAGTACTTAGCGATTGTAGTTGCAGCAGTTGTTTGGCTCTTGGGTGTAGCTCACCTGTGAATCTGCATTGTGGCCATGCTTATCGGAGTTCAAATTCAATAGTAGGTAAAGGTTAATAATTAGAGTATGTTTAGAATTGAGGTTTAGCAGTTGTAGTTTTTAAAATTATAATACTAATATATTTTTAGTAAACACTAACTGTTATAATTTATAAATTATATTAATATAATTTTTTTTTCTTATACGATGAATAATTTATTATGTTTTTAATAATTTTGTCAAAATTATTATTTAAAAATTATATTTATTATATATTATTAATTTTTATTTTATAATTATAATTTTTTTTAATAACAATTATAACTTTTAAATTTCACCATTTCAAACAACAATTATTAAGTCCAAACTTTTTACTTTTTCAAAGTTTGAAATTGTGGCCAACGCGAATTCAACATGGGATGCTGTATTATTTGTAAACAACAACAGGGCCGGTGCTGGTATCCGTTCTTTTGAGTCAATAAGGTTTTTCCCAAATTACAAATAAGTCAAAGATTACTTATTTGAATACTCAAGAATCCAATCCGTATCTTCTGAAACCAGGAAATTTCTAAAACTAGGTCGGAGCAGCTGGCTCGAAACATAATGCAGACTGAAGATGTTCTGCTGTTAGCATAGTCCCTTCACTATTAATTGACTCGCTGCATTTGGAGTTTTACTAGTTTTGAACTTGGTATCCAGAAATGGGAAGCAGCACATGCATTGAAAACATTAGAAACTGCACCAGAACTGTGTTGAAATAGCTGTCCACCTTACCTTTACAGCACAATTTGCAGCAGCTTTCGCCATTAACACCGCTTTCTCAACTCACAAACTTATCGACTCACCCATCTCTCGGATACCAACATTTTGTGTGCAAGGGTATTAGAGGGAAACAGGCAGAGGATTTTCCAGTTCTGTTTGATCATCAACATAATTTGGTTATCAGTTTCTAGGTGAAAAAAAAAAAAAAAAAAAATGTCTGCTAGTGATATAGTAAACCATGGAGTAACCTCTGAAGAGCACGAAGGAAAGGAAGTATCATGTGAAAGGTTGTGCAAATACGACACCGTAGACACTGAATCCCGCACAGTTTCGAGTCGTCAAAGCTATGGCGCCAAGGCCGTGAAGTGGTCTGTGATTTTGCAGTTAGCATTTCAAAGCCTTGGGGTAGTATATGGAGATATTGGAACATCACCTCTCTACGTGTACGCAAGCACCTTCACAAATGGTATAAAACATGTGGACGACATATTGGGCGTGCTCTCTTTGATCTTCTATACTCTCACCTTAATCCCTCTTATCAAGTACGTGTTCATCGTCTTACATGCAAATGACAACGGAGATGGTAAGGATTTTTAATTTTTGCTACTCTTTAATGTTACGTGAAAGTTGAACCATATCTTACGTTATTGGACTCGCAAATTAAATGCTTTTAAATGTTGGTGGTTAATTTTTTTTATTTTTTTTTATCAGGAGGAACATTTGCCCTTTATTCTCTGATTTGTCGACATGCAAATGTGGGCTTGATCCCGAGTGAAGTAGCTGCGGACTGCACTGCTGAGTTGCCTCGCACTCGCAGAAGCCGGGGGACTGCAGTGGCATCAAGAGTCAAGTATAAGCTTGAGAACAGCCAATTTGCCAAGCTATTCCTATTGATCACGGCCATGCTTGGCACTTGTATGCTGATCGGTGATGGTGTGCTCACTCCTTGCGTCTCAGGTTCACTCTTTAAATCTAGTTTCTTTCTTAGCTATTAAATGCTAGCTGCCTTCCGTTAACGTTTTTAGCTCGTGTTCTTTATTTTATTTTACTTTAAATTGATGTAATTAAACAAGTAAAAAAAGGAGAAATTAACCTCTGAAAAGTCAATGGAAATGGCATAATCTGTTAAGTAAGCATAGCATTATTATTGATGTGTTAATTGCACTTCCAAAATTGGACGAGCACTGAAGAAGGCCGCACCTCTTACATGTTTCATGTTTGTCGGTTTGCAGTTTGTGTCATTATAATTTTTTGTTAGATCCTCGCAGAGGACAAACTTAGAGTTTTTTATCTTGTTTTTGTCTCATTATATTTTTCACTTTTTGACCTTACTTTTTTTATTATTTTTTTAATAATTTTGGGACAGTTATATCAGCTGTGGGAGGGATCAAGGAAGCTACATCAGCAATGACAGAAGGTACTTAACGGCCATTAACTTATTTAAGTAGGAAGATTTGTTCTTTAATTTGAGTACCTGTCAGTAAAGAAATGAATTTGCTTCAGAGTTCAATGAATGCATATTAGGATCAAATATGCCTTTAAAAAAAAAAAAAAGGCTTATGTGATAAATTACAGCAAGCAAGTTGCTCATCCTATTGATTCTATTTTTCTACACAGAGAGGATTGTGTGGATCTCAGTAGCCATACTGGTCGGCCTTTTCATGATTCAACAATTCGGAACTGATAAAATTGGCTACATCTTTGCTCCAATAATCTGTGTTTGGTTTGCACTCATCGGTGGCATTGGAATCTACAACTTCTTCAAATTTGATCCAACAGTGATTAAAGCCGTAAATCCAATTTACATCATAGAGTATTTCAGAAGGAACAAGAAAGAAGCTTGGATTTCACTTGGTGGCATTGTCCTTGCAATAACAGGTGCTCATCATTTTCTTTCTGCTGCTCCATTGACTATTGTTAATTAATTATGAGCAATCTTGAATGATGAGTTGTAAAATTTAGGATCCGAGGCATTGTTCGCGGACGTTAGTCACTTCGCAGTTCGGTCTATACAAATAAGCATGTGCACAGTGACCTATCCGACTCTTGTTTTGGCATATGTTGGTCAAGCCTCCTTCCTTCGCAAGAACAAAGATCTTGTTAGCGATATCTTCTTCAAGTCCATTCCAGGTAAAACACTGCATAAAGTTTCTGCTATCACTGTGTCTATATGTATTGACCAATTGACTTATTTGATTAATGGCGAAACAAAGCAGGTCCTCTGTATTGGCCAACGTTTGTGGTGGCCGTATTAGCAGCAATCATAGCAAGTCAAGCCATAATTTCAGGGGCATTCTCTATAATCCAACAATCACTTTCATTTGGGTGTTTCCCTAGCGTGAAAATTGTGCACACATCAGCAGATTATAAAGGACAAATTTACATTCCTGAAGTCAATTATCTACTCATGTTGGCTTGTATAGGAGTTACTCTCGGTTTCAAGGACCCCAAAAAGATCGGCAACATATATGGTAGTTATCCACATTTAAATCACATTCTTTGAGCAGAATCTAAATTTAGTCATGTGAAGAAAATCAAATGATCAACTGATGAATCTATCACTTCATACAGGGATTGCTGTTGTGTTTGTGATGATACTAACGTCAGCCATGGTGGTACTCATTATGATAACGATATGGAAATCCAGCATGTTTTTCGTACTCACCTACGTTCTTACCATTGGCTCTGTGGAGTTAGTCTACTTAAGTTCAGTCCTTTACAAATTTAACCAAGGAGGTTACTTGCCATTAGCCTTTGCTGTGTTTCTAATCGCTGTAACGTACGTTTGGAACAACGTGCTCAGAAGAAAGTACTTTTATGAGCTCAAGCACAAGGTTTCTCCCGGGAGGCTCAAGGACATAGTGGCGGACACGAAAGTTTGTCGAATTCCGGGACTCGCCGTGTTCTACTCAGAGCTTGTTCAAGGCATCCCACCCATTTTCAAGCATTACGTGTCAAATGTGCCAGCATTGCATTCTGTTGTCGTTCTTGTCTCCGTCAAGTCACTGCAAATCAGCAAGGTTCCATTGGCAGAGCGGTTCATTTTCTGTAGGGTGGAGCCCAAGGAACTTAATGTATTTCGTTGTGTTGTGAGATATGGATACAGAGACACACGCGATGAGGGAGATCACTTTGAAGGAATGTTGATTGAAAAGTTGAAGGAGTTTGTTAGAGAGGGTTATTTTCTGCCTTCTCAGAGAACCATGAATGAAGGGGATGTTACAGAAGTTGATAAAGAGAGTGGACGTGAGAATGCGAAGTTGGATCAACAAGAGAAGCAAAAGGAGGCATTGGAGAGGGAGATTGAAATGGTGGATGAAGCGTCGCGTGCTGGTGTCGTCCACTTGATTGGCGAAACCGAGGCGGTTGCAGGTAAGGGAGCTAGTATTGGCAAGAGGATTTTGATAAATTATGTTTACAATTTCTTGGAGAGAAACTTGAGACAAGGTGACCAATTGTTTTATATTCCCCGCCAGAAAATGCTCAAAGTGGGAATGATCTACGACCTCTAAAGCCCCTGGCACCCGCGCCCTGCAATGGGTTGGTTGCCGCCATACAGGTACAGTAGTGATTGTAATTCAATAACTTGACTGTTGACTGTTGTATCATTATGGGTTTGGGCCTTAGTTTAACATGATTAGACCCACAAAGTGATTAGCTATGCGCCTAGACCAATTGATAAAGAGCTAATGAATGAAACTTACATTTAATTAAAATACTAAATAGAGAAGCTTTTTCACGCTTTGACATGATAAAATATTTGCTCATCGTCTTTTTCTCGGTGGATAACCATCCTGTCAACTTCATTCCACGCGTTTTCTATCACATAACGTAAATACAATTATGTAAAGCAAAACTACTGCGTCAACAGCTGCTTAATTATGAGAAAGGTGTTAGCACTCAGCATTAACTTGCATGATGATGATTCATATTTCCTTGTTCCATGTGTCCCTTAAGTTTTCGATGCCATACAACGTACACGCAGCTTCAATTGTCTTCAAACTGGAATATTCTGAGCATATGACGTGTGTATATATATATATACACACTGCGCGCGTATCAAAGATATTATTTTTTTATACTAAAATAAATATATACCATTTACTTATTTACTGTTTTCATAATAGTTAATAATTTCTTCGACAGCATAATTTTATAGTATTATTTTTATTTTAAAATATATTTTTATTTATACTCATTATAAATTAAATAGATCATATAAATATAAATTTAAAAAATTTAAGAAATATATGTTGGCGGGTGAATGAAAAATTAATAATAATATATCTCTTTATTACCTTTTTAAACATATGTCTTATAATAAATACATATTTTATATTCTCAAGTAAATCATCAAACAAAACTCATTTATCTTTCGTTTCCAATAAATTTTTTGTGCTAGGGGATATTTTGATATTATGAAGAAGGTAGAGTTATTTAACTTAACATTGTTATTGTTGTTTGAATAATGTCAAATTATATATAGAGCATGTATATATATATATATATATATATATATGATAGGGTTATTTAACTTAAGCGAGGTTTTTTGCGATAATCCAAGACCTGACAGAAATGGGAAAGTATAAAATGACCATAAAATAAGGGTCATCAATCAAGTTGAAAAATTATTACATTTCTTTTCTTTTCTTCATCAACGGATCATGTCACACAATAAACTAATTAATTAATTAAGCAACACATGCCAATTAGTATTGGGCCAATAATTCGACTGTTACGATGGCTTCATTTTTGTATTTTCTTGGGTCTGATCATGAACCAACTAACGTTGGATTCCAAAAATTCGCGGAAACAAATTCGGATTAAATTATTGTAGTTGTAGTTACCATTTGCAATATATGGCAAGCTGCCGGTTGTTAGTCTCCGCAGAGAAAATGCAAATTAATGATCTAAAATACATTGTTAATTAACTTGATTCTTGGAATATTCTGTGCCTGGTGATTTGGCCGTCAAAGTTTCTATATATATATATATATATATATATATATATATAGATCAAGCCGATTTTAGAGTTGTTTTAAAGTATAGCATGAATCATACTCACACACATAAAATTATAAATAATAAAAAATATGTTATAATTTTAATTATATAGCTATGAAAGAGTATTTTATGGTAGAATAACTTCAACGTAACCAAATACATATATATATGTTGAAACATTAATTTATTGCATTGGAGTTTTATTTGTATTTTGAAATATTAACGTCTCGCATTTGAGGAATGTGAGAGCAATCATCCTTTTTTTTTCTTAATTTATTTGAAATTAGTTATTTGATTTAATTATATGTTAGAGTTGAGTAAATTAAATTTAGATGTGATTTGAATTATTCAAATTAAATTAAATTATGAGACACATATATGACTAATTCAATTAAATAATAAAAATTAGTGACTAACTCAAATTGAATTATGAATGATATAGAAAGTTTCTCTATATAAATGAGATATACAAAACCTTTAGGGCACTATTATTACGTCAACTTTTATCTCATATTTTCTTAATTAATTTTTTTTATTGTTCTAAATTATTATTCTTGGAGTATAACTTCACAATAAAATCATTGAATCTTGAAAATTAATTCACTTTATTGTATTATTTTTGCATTGAGAAAAGAGAAGTGGAAATTGATATTTTGGACAGTACTTCACTCGTGCAATGATGAATCTATAATTACTAACGGATAAATAATATTGTGAATAATATTATACGAACAATAATAATACCAATAACTATTATACATGAAATTCTATTCTTTATATTTTATATTCATTTCAATTTATTAATAATCTGTGTTTGTTTGTTGATTGATGTTACTATTTTAACAAGTGAAGTAATAATATTAATTCATATTTTCAAGACTTTTTACTCGGCGTTTACGAGTGGTTTTTTCATACAAGCTCTTGCAGGACGCCAATTGTGAACCGTCTCAGCTCAACTTTGAAGTCATCGATGAAATTAAATAAATAAAGGTAGTTTTGTTTGGCAAGCAACGTTAACGATCATTTCCTAATAGACACGTGGCGGATTTGACAGTACAGGGTAACTTCAGTGGTCCCACTCCCATTGGCTTTACCTCAACGGTAAAGCCTTCCCCTGATGCTGCAAAAGGCATAAACGTGTTACGATCATGACTAAACCGTACGTGATGCTTTTTCTCTCTTCCTCGTAATCGTAGTGGAAGTGGAACCCATCGTCCGGTCATCGCACTGTAACGTGTAGTATTAAATACTAAATGACTAAATAATAATAATATAGTGGCCAATGGGTGCGTAGTCTACCATCAAAGAAAGTCAAAAGGACCGCAATCAGTGGATGACACCTGGCATTTGAATTAATGATATCACAGTGGTTGATCTGATGGATTTGTGCAGGCTCGAAGCAATACTCTTTCGATCTAGTTATAAAACAGAAGTAGGAGAGATAGACGAGATCTTTGACCTATAAGATACGAGATATTACTATGGGCACTTATCAGAATTTTTTAGTATTTGTCGTCACCGGAAACAAAATGGGAATAATACAAGGACGATAGGGACTCACTTCGGATAGAATAAATTTTAAATAATTTTTAAGGAGTAGAGTTAGGAAAAAAAAATAATTGTCAAAATTTTAATAAATTAAAATTTATTTTTGTTCTCTCCTTCTATCTTCCTCCCGATTCTCATTATATATAAATATTTTTAATTTTTATTTTATTAATATAATGGTGATTTATAAATTTTCTTTTTATTTTTACTTAATATAAAATAGGTTATAACTAAAAAAAAACATATAATATAATCGTTATTCAACTCTAATTTAACATTATTATATTTTCTTTTCTCTATACTCTTTTTAAATATCCTGTAGTTTTAATATTATTTGAATGTATTGTTTTAAAATTTTAGAGATTTTTTAATAATTTAAATATTTTATAATATGATGATAGTTTTATTTGAGTCTTTAATTTTTAATTTACTGAAATTATATATCAATATTTACTATAAAATAAGTAAATAGAGAATGGAGTGCAAATAAAAAAACCATTCTTTATATGGAGATTTTTCATCCCCACCTAATTAAATTTATTGAGAAATAAGATATAAAATAAAAGTAAAATTTTTAATAAGATAAACTTCTTCACCCTAACCTTGCCTCATTACCATCCCTAAAATAATATACAATGCATCGTGAAATTGACTATTATTCTCAGTACTATATTAAATATAGTGGTTAATTATATATTTTTCTAAAAAAATTATCAGTTATTTATGTTAAAATTATCTCGTTGCTAAAAATATTGTAAAAATTTAAATTTATTCAATTTTACACTTATTTTTTTATATTTTGTATTAACCGTTCACCCTACAGTTAACACCGTTAAAACAAAATAACTAATTGATCATTTTTCTTTTTTGCTTTGAACTACCATAATTCCATGAGATAATAAAATGAAATAAAATATATATATATCAAAACAAGCAAACTCATGCTCTTTTTTTTGTTCATTTTTAATCAAAGAATCACAAATTTTGTTACAAGCAAAATAAATAAATAAATACACTTAATTAAAAAAAAAAAAAAAACACCAAACCCAATAACAATAAGATGCAAACTCTCAATTAGCCGCCATCATCCACCTACAGCTTTCGCTACCGTCATGCCCGCCCCCAGCAGCAGTCCACGAATCGGATTGGTTTCTTTGTTTTTGCCGCCAAATCTCACAGCTGGTGGCTGTCATCACGGCGGCTGTACCGCTGGTATTGCAGCCGTAATGATGGCGCAGGAAGTTGGCAACAAATAGCAGTATTCGAATGGAGATAAGAGGATAGAAAGAAAATAATAATAAAGAAAGCTTATTTTCTAATTCATTTCAGATGTTCTGAATGGATAGATAAAAATAATATTTTTTAATTTCTATGTTTTAAAATATCATTTGATTTATAAATTCAACATACGAGAAACTACCCTTGTGATATTATTGATTATAAATGGGTGTTAACGGTAGATGGAACAGTATATAAAATATAAATTAGGAGTTTAAAATTGAATAAATTTAAATTTTTATAATATTTTTGATAATGAAAGATAATTTTCCGTTTGTTAATTAATACGTAATGCATGAACTAGAACTGTTCATTATTTTTCATAATTGTAAGTGCAATTAAACAACAATCAATGAACAACTTATAGGCCTTCTAGGCAAGTGCAATGTTGTGATTTCAAAATTTCAACAAGTTAAGAAATTGCTGATGTTGATCATAGATCAAGATTTGATAACGGATTTGATCAAAGAGAAAAATCTTGAAAAATGAACAAAACAGAACAAGCACGACACACCCTTTTGAAGGAAAAATCTGCTTTTTATTGATCGCAAACATACCAAATAAATCTGGAATTACTAAGAAGATTACACTGATCACTCGTAAATAAATCTCAAAGTAAAATGGCTAACTAACTGACTCCAGCCAGGTCAGCAAGCCTTTTTCGAAAACTTCCCTCAACTGAAGTCAGTCTTCACGTTTGCCCAGGAACTCCTTTTTGATTGCACTTAAGTCCAAAGACTTAAGCATTTTATTACTTGACATACGACGCGAGAATACAGGAATTATTGACATCAAACTATTATATTTGTAAGATTCTATAGGGGACCACCATCAGCATCTTAGGCCTCGGATGTCTCGTTCGCCGTTTCACACGCTTTAGAAAACAAAACAAAAGCTACCCTTTTGAATTTTGATAGCGTCCAATATTTTATGAGAAGGTATTACATGAGATGATTCGATCCAATAGTTGTCTTTAACTACGTATTCAAATGTCTTAATATATATTTTCAGTGCTTTATGATTGATAAATCTTAAAATGTATCTATAAATATCAAAACATACAATAACATATTTTGATAGTACACACATATCGTGCAAGGCTTTTTTTCTTTTTCTATTTTTTTTTTATATATATTAGAGACAAATTTATTACTTACGATTGACTCAATTGTAATTTCTCATGACTCCTTAAATGTTTGACAAGTCCCTATGTCACATAAATACTACCGTCCATCACCCCCACCATCAAGTGAAAAGGGAAAACCCTCCTCACCCCAGCATGCATCTCTGTTACTCTTTGAATTTATAAGAGTTTTGTGAGAGAGAGTTTGAACCCAAAAAAAAAAAGAAAAAATGTCGGGGGATGTCGTAATTGAACCAATAAAAGAGAAAGAGGAGGCGGTTTCTGTAGAACTCCAAGGAAAAAAACTTTCATGGAAAAAGTTACGAAGATATGATTCCTTGGACATGGAATCCCGTACAGTTTCCGGTCACTACGGCCATGACGCCAAGGTTAATTCTTTCTGCTTCCAATATATATATATATGTTCATGCACAAAAATAATTCTAAATATTGAGATTTCCATTTCTTTCTCTTTCATAATTAATTAACTAATTAATAATCAGCAGGCTGTGAAGTGGTCGGTGATCTTGCAACTAGCATTTCAAAGCATTGGTATAGTGTATGGAGATATTGGTACATCGCCCCTCTACGTCTACGCAAGCACCTTCACTAATGGTATTAATAATATTGATGACATACTTGGGGTGCTTTCTTTGATCTTCTATACTCTCACTTTGATCCCTCTTGTCAAATACGTGCTCATCGTCTTACGTGCCAACGACAACGGCGACGGTAATATATTTTTTTTCTTTAATTATGTGTATAATAGTGTTAACTAACTAAATTCAGCTTTTTACCCAATTTAATTAGTGATTTCTTTTAATTTGGAGATCCTAGCTGGGGTTTCTTCCACTGATGTGCCAAACTCCAAATTATGATGCATGTATCACGTATAATATTAAACTAGTATATGGTGCAATGAACTGAAAATCATCTGGGGAAGAAATTAGCTTCATTAGTCAGCAGGTCTTTATTTTTTTATTTGAAATTACTTTACTAGGTAGTCGATTTCAGGACAAAATAATTAAACAATTTTTTTTCTTCAAAAAAAAAAAATTGCTTGTAATATTAAGTGTCTCTCTCTTTCATCGACTAATTTCCCGCATGATCCTGGTGGTGGTGACGAAAAGGGATGAGTATTGCTGGTGAGTTGTGAAAGAAAAGTGAGGGTAGTGGGTCATCTTATCCCAAGACTTTATTGATTGTAAATTAATTTATTTACATATGGTGGCAAGTGTGTGGTCATTAATTTATTTAGGGCTTCAATCAATGGCGATAGTAATTAAGTCTCTGTCTAGCTAATAATAGTGAATAAAATAACATGCATAAAATTTCAGGAGGAACATTTGCTCTTTATTCATTGATATGCCGATATGCAAAGGTGGGATTGATACCAAGCGAACAAGCCGAGGACTGTGATGTATCAAATTTCCAGCTTGAATTGCCAAGCAAACGTCTTAAAAGAGCATCGAGACTCAAGTACAAGCTTGAGAACAGTCAATTTGCTAAGCACTTTCTTTTGGTCGCCACCATGCTTGGTACTTCCATGGTCATCGGTGATGGTGTCCTCACTCCCTGCATCTCAGGTAATTTATATATATAATTTCAACTATTTTTTGCTCGAATCTTTGTGAATCTCAATAATGCATCCACGTGGGCACTGGGCTGCAGGGGCTTAGTTGTTAATTAATTAACACTTAATAATTGCTCAGAAATTATTAATTAACATACAAAATGATCATATTCACGTTAATTAAGAGGAGGTTAATTAACTTCACCAATAGTACAAGGACTAGGACTACCAGACAGTAGACTCACTGGTACACACGTCACTTGCCCTTTGTTTCCTGAAAAAAAAAAAAAGAATTAGAAAAATCATTTGTAAGACTTTTGACACAGTGCAATATTTCTGTCGAATCAAATCAATGGCAGTTTTATCAGCTGTGGGAGGCATCAAGGAAGCTGCAACTGGAATGACAGAAGGTATATGTACTTTTCTCATACAACAGTTATAATAATATAATTTTCTTGATTTGACTATTAAATTAGAGACAAATTTGTGGAATATTGTGGCTTTAACCAACAGATTTTGGACATCCCTAGTGACGCACGTTAAATTGGAATCATTCCCCCTCTTTTAGGACGATTAAAATTAAATATACAGAACCTAGACTCCGAGAGAATCAAACGACCATTAAAATATTGATTTTTGCGGTTTTGTGTGTCCATTAAAATTCGAATTCTTTTTTACTCAGTAAATAATGATAACGTCCTCAGTTCTTGTTTCTCAATTTTGAATCAGCTATTCATTAATTATACAATTACAATATAAGTAGACAGTGAATGATAAAATTTACTCTATTGATTCATTAATGAATGTTATATGGTAAATCTGAAAAACATAACATTACTGTACAACAGACAAGATCGTTTGGGTATCAGTTGGCATCTTGGTTCTGCTCTTCATGGTTCAAAGATTTGGAACTGATAAAGTAGGCTACAGCTTTGCACCAATTATTTGTGTTTGGTTTTCTCTAATTGGTGGAATTGGTATCTACAACTTCATCAAATATGATCCATCAGTCATTAAGGCCATAAATCCAAAGTACATCGTTGATTATTTCACAAGGAACAAGAAAGATGCTTGGATTTCCCTTGGTGGCGTTGTCCTTGCCATTACAGGTAGGACCCAGTACATGTTTCTTAATTAACCTAGCTAGTCATTGATTAATTACAAGTTAAATTGCAGGAACCGAAGCATTATTCGCAGATGTTGGTCACTTCACAGTTCAATCAGTGCAAATAAGCATGTGCACTGTGACTTATCCAGCTCTCATTTTGGCGTATACGGGACAAGCCTCCTTCCTTCGCAAACACAAAGAACTTGTTGGCGATACTTTCTACAAGTCCATTCCACGTAATGAATCGATTGATGAATAAATGGTTCAATTAATTAATTTTATATTTTGCTATCTCCCATGCCTGGCTTGCTACTACTTATGAATCAATTAACTTATAATACTGAAACGACGACGCATGCATTATTGCAGATTCTCTGTATTGGCCGATGTTCATTGTGGCCGTGATGGCAGCTATCATAGCAAGCCAAGCAATGATTTCAGGGACGTTCTCTATAGTCCAACAATCCCTTTCACTAGGCTGTTTCCCTCGTGTCAAAATCGTGCACACATCTGCCAAGTATGCAGGACAGGTTTACGTTCCTGAAATCAATTACTTGCTTATGATAGCTTGCGTTTGCGTTACTGCGGGTTTCAGGACCACTGCAAAAATTGGCAACGCATATGGTAATCACTAATTAGTTGATCGATCGATCGATCGATCAATCCTATTCATTTAATTTAATTAACATCTAATGCTAGCTAATTGAGGCTTATTATTAAAAAAATAAATGCGTGCAGGGATTGCAGTCGTATTTGTGATGACCCTGACATCCACGTTGCTAGTACTCATCATGATAATGATTTGGAAATCCAACATATTTTTGGTAATCGCTTACGTGCTTGTCATTATGTCAGTGGAGCTGGCATATTTAAGTTCAGTCCTATACAAATTTGACCAAGGCGGGTACTTACCATTAGCATTTGCCGGGGTTCTAATGGCCATCATGTACATCTGGAATGATGTGTACCGAAGAAAGTACTATTACGAGCTTGATCACAAGATTTCTCCTGAGAGAGTCAGAGACATTGCTGCTGAAACAAATTTTTGCCGAATCCCTGGCCTCGCGATGTTCTACTCAGAACTTGTTCAGGGCATCCCGCCTATCTTCAAGCATTATGTGGAAAATGTACCTGCATTGCACTCGGTTCTTGTTTTCGTCTCCATTAAGTCGTTGCCAATCAGTAAGGTGCCCGCAGACGAGCGATTTCTTTTCCGGAGAGTGGAACCGAGAGACCTTAATGTGTTTCGATGCGTTGCGAGATACGGGTACACGGATATACGCAATGAGGAGGAGCCATTTGAGAGAATGTTGGTTGAAAAATTGGAGGAGTTTATAAAAGAAGATTTTTGGCTATGTCAAACAATCATCAGCAAAACGGAGATTGCTGAAGGTGGTCAAGGGGATGAGCTGGTTAATGGATATCAGGCTGATCAGCTTGATGAGATCTCAAAGCTCGCTCAACAAGAGAATCAAAAGGAGGCAGAATTGGAGAAACAGATTGAGACACTTGATCAAGCGTGGCGGGCTGGTGTTGTTCATTTGATCGGTGAGAGTGAGGTGGTTCCGGGAAAGGGAGCTAATATTGGAAAGAGGATTTTGATTGATTATGGTTACAATTTCTTGAAGAGAAATTTGACACAAAGTTTCAAAGTGTTTGATATTCCTCACAAGCGCATGCTCAAGGTGGGAATGACTTACGAGCTTTAATTACCTTAATTTGATTAATCATCATCAGGAGGTACTAATAAACAAGTACGATGGCCTGCCCTTTTAGATTGAATGCTTTATTTCGAAGTTAAAATTATGGGTTTTGCATTGAAGAGTTAAAGACGTATAGCAGTGAAGGCAGTGAAATTCAGCCCTCAAGAAAAAAAAAATCCAAGTAGTAGTGATTAAAGAATAAAGTAGAACTATCTATAGTATATCAGTACCATATCATAAGGGATGGCTAATTCCATCGGTGTATTATATAATATTTGTTTTTCAATTATGTTATCTTTTGTGCAAGTAAAATTGTAAAATTATGCACAATTTGGCTCAGCATGAATCTTCGTTGAGTTTGATTTTATATGTATAATTAATAGCTTCATTTGCCTTAAACCTTATATTTCTTAGATGTCAATTATATCGTAAAAACAAAATAGAGTAAATGACTAAATTAAGGGATACTCGGATGAACTTTGCAAGTAGGTGGGATTATAATCTAAAACCTATACAAAAATAACAGTAATGATGTACATCTTAAATTTTTAATTTTAAATAATCATATCAAATAATATGATATTAATTAGTTAGTGAGATAATACAATTAATTCACTTAAATTTTATAAAAAAATTATTAATTAGTCATTAAATGTCAAATTATTTAGAATAATTATTTTAAACAAAAAATTTAGGATACATAGGATTTGAGATGAAAGATATATTTTATTTTTGCCCACTTTATCTTCAAATTGATTTTTATTACCAATTAAGGATGCTTCATCGAATTGCTAAATGATTGGCAAATTAAATAAAAATCTCTGTGGATTGCGGATCATATCAATATATCATTAATTCCCGTAACTGTAATAAAATTATGGCATTAATCATTCACTTCATTTACACATCTATCTCCCTGGAGCCTGCTGTGAAGATTGGCAAAAGTACAGAAAATAAAACAAAAGGCAGCGTGCTAAACTTCAAAAGTACATCACAGTTTTATTTATTTATTTATTCCTAAAGTCTATTACTTTTTAAAATTTATTAGCTCTATAATGTAGAGATACTTTTGAGGTAGCACCTAGATAAATGCTTTTCTAACGCAGCATTTGAAATAATCATCTAAAATTTTGATTATGTTTTTGAAGAATTCCTAAAACTTATTTTAAAATAACGTGATATTCATAAATTAAATTGTAAAATAATACAATTAAATTATTTTGATCTTATAAAAAAATTATCTATTATTTAATAAATGAGACTTATCACGTATTTATTATTCATAATAAAAATTTAGAGTAATGATTTTGACCCTTTAATTTATCAATTCCCATTTTTTCAAATAATTCAATATTTTCATAATTGCCCTTGTTAAAAAAAGATTATTTCGTTTTCCTTTCTTTCTCTCATTTTCTCACTTTCTCTTAAGCATCACTATTACCCCACCACCAATCCATCACCTTGCAGCACATGACTGCTAAAAATAGCCCTCAAATGATGGAAACAGAATCTCCAAGTTAAATCTCTCAGCATAGCAGGGATTAAAACTCGGTTAAAAGGATATATGGCAGGAAATTATAAAAACTCTCAAAAGTTATGACACAGGTTTATGATCCTATCAATTTTATTTTTACAATCCACAATCGCTAAGATAGAACGAAGCACACGGCGAATTCGGTTTGAACACATTTAAACTGTGTTGCTAACTGCTTCCAATTCAAGTCTTCACCACAATGAGCTCTCAACTATGGCTTAAGAGCCAATGCCGGTCCAAACTTGGCATTCTCTTCTCTATGGCATTGGCGTCTGCCTCACCAGAAATGGTGAACAATGGCTTTAGACGCCACTCATGCAAGATGAGAGCACTAGGAATGCCATCAATTGTCCACTCGTGCCTTCAATGTGGTCAATGGATCTAACATGTGCTGCCTCCCAACAATGAGAGGAGAGTGAGGACCGGACAGAGAGCTCGAGAGGGACAAAACAAAATATTTATTTTTAATATGGGTAATTGTGTAAATGAATGAGTGATTTATTTGAACTCACTAAATTTATTTTTATAATCATCTAAAAAAATACATATTAATTATTAAAAGAGTCATATATAATGTCATGAATAAAGATAGGGTATTAATACCGTAATTAAATATAAATTATGTAAATAAACGTACAATTTATACATTTAACATAAAACTTGTAAATTAATATTAGATATAAAATAAAACATAAAATAAAGATATTAAGCATATGACTTACAAATAAAAAGTAAACATGTAAATTAATATAAAACTGGTAAATTGATGTATTATTAGTGAATAAAACAAAAACTTATCAATATAATATAAAATACGTAAATCAACATTAAATATAAAATAAAACATAAATTTTAGAAATTAAACATAAGATTTGTAAATGGAAGATAAAGTAAGTAAATTAATATAAAACAAGAAAATTATGTATTATTAATAAACAAAATAAAAACTTGTAAATATAACTTAAAAATAGTAATAAACATTAACTGTAAAATAAAATATAAATTTTGGAAATAAAACAAAAAAAATTATAAATAGAAGGTAAAACAAATAAATTACTATAAAATTGGTAAAATAATATATTACTAGTAAATAAAATAAAAACTTACAAATATAACATTAAACTAATAAATCAACATTAAGTGCAAAATAAAACATAAATTTTATAAATGCAATATAAGATTTGTAAAGAGAAGATAAAACAAATAAATTAATATAAAACTAGTAAATTAATGTATTACTAGTAAATAAAATAAAAACTTACAAATATAACATAACACTAGTAAATCAATGCTAACTATAAAATAAAACATAAATTTTAGAAATAGAACAAAAGACTTGTAAAAAGAAAGTAAAATAAGTAAATTATTATAAAAGTGATAAATTAATGTATTATTGGTAAATAAAATGAAAACTTATAAATATAACATAAAACTAATAAACCAACATTAAGTTAAAAAAAAAACATAAATTTTATAGATTATGCTAAAACTTATGAATAAATATTAAAATAAATAAAAAAATCACAATTGTAAAATAAAAAATTATTATAATATTTATTACATAATATATTTATTGATTTTTTATTTAAATTGAATAGTACTATTTTTTCATTTATGTAATAAATATGATATTTTATTAAGGATAAAATTTATTCTCAAAATCGGATTTTAAAATAATATTATTTTAATATATTTCATAGTTGTTATAAGATAAGGTTATTTTGCATTTTTCTACTCTCAATAATAACCTTAATAAATCAACAACTCTAGTAAAACTAGTAAATCAACATTAATTACAATTTTGTAGATTATGCCTAAAACTTATGAGTAAAATGTAAAATAAATAGCAAAAAAAAAATACAATTGTAAAATAAAAACTAATTATAATTTTTATTACATAATATATTTATTAAATTTTTAATTTAAATTATATAATACTAATTTTGCATTTATGTTATATATGTGATGCGTTATTAAGGATACAATTTATTCTTCAAATCGGATTTTGAAAAAAATATTATTTTAAAACTTTTCATAATTGTTATAGGATGATGTTATTTTGCATCTTTCTATATTTCATCAACAACAACTCTAGTAAAACTAGTAAATCGACATTAAGTATAAAAAAATAATAAATTTTATAGATTATGCTTAAAACTTATGAATAAAAGGTAAAATAAGTAGTAAAAAAATTCACAATTGTAAAATAAAAATTCGTTATAATATTTATTACATAATATATTTATTGAGTTTTTTAATTTAAATTGAATAATGCTAATTTTATATTTATTTAATACATGTGATGTTTTGTTAAGGATAAAATTTATTCTTAAAATCGGATTTTGAAAAAATATTATTTTAATATCTTTCATAATTATTATAAGATGATGTTATTTTGCATCTTTCTACGCTTTTTCAATGACAATCCTAAATTATCTCTAAGTACAAGTAAAAAGTTTGAAACTACATAAAGTATGTATAAGACTTAAAATGAGATATAATTTTATTATTATATCATTTATATTTTTAGTAATATAAGAATATTTTTTTTATTTTGTTTTTTATTGATCCACGGCAAGATAAATAATTGCACTTACTTAGCTTATGTAATAAATAGATATTATTATAGAAAACGAGAAAATAAAGTATACATTTTTTGTATAATTTGTTGTTTAATTAATAAGCAATTTTTTTCTTCGTTTAATTAAAGAAAATATATTTTTTAATTGAATAAAATATTTTTCACTAAAATTCTCTAGAAACAATGTTAATTTTTTAAATAATTATAATTTTGTATGAATTTATTAGTTTTATTTTATATTTATTAGTTCTCTATGTAATTTACAATGTTTATGAAAATTACGGTATTGATACCGTAATTTTCATTATGACATATTATAGAATTTTTCTCATTAAAATTAAAAAAAAAATCAAAATCTCAAAATAATCCTTCACTCTTTTTTTTTTCTTTATGCTTTAATATTAGTATTTTCTCTCTCTCTATATTATCACATTATGCATCCTAAAATTTCATTATTTTGGTCGTTGGTTCTTTTCTTTTCTTTGTAGATCAAACTCTATTTATTTACTTTCTGTTACTGTTTCTTTCCTTTTGTTCATCTTAGAGTTGTTGTTTCATGTATAAATATGAAACTCAAAGAGTCTTTTATGATTATTTAATGGCCGGTAAAAAATGATTGGTATTCATTTTCTCCTTTTTGTAATAAAAAATGATTTATACTTTTATTAATAGTAAAAAAATCATGCTTTTATTTCAAAATGAAATTTGCGTTAAGGTTTTCTCTATGATGTAGGTGCTATAAGGATTTACTTTGCGTATTATTGATTATTGATTGAGAGCCAGATTAGAATTAGTAAATATTTGCATAAGAATTAATTATATACAATATATATACGCATATATAAATATAACTCCAAAGGTAATGTGATAAATTAATGTCCAATTTCTTTAATTTTTCCATTATTTAGAAAGTGAAAGATTGTTAGTTTTCTCCTACTAAAATCAATATATACCATTTATTTACTATATTATTTTTATAATAATTAATAAATTTTTTTAACACTATAATTTTACAGTATTACTCATATTTTTAAACACACTTTTGTTTATATTTATTATAAATTAAAATGCACCATATAAATGAAAATAAAAATAATATATATATATATATATATATAAATTAATAATAATAATATACCTTATCGTACTTTTTATTACTTTTTAATATTTTTCTTATAACTAATATATACTTTATATTCTGAAGAAAAAAAATCAAAAAAAATAATTCATAACAATCCTTTAAATTTTTAGTGTTAATTTAAAAAATAAATGATATATATTAATTTAAACAGAAAAACTAAATATTTCCAATAAAAAAGGCACTTGCTACTTTGGAAGGAAGCGGTGAATGAATGTTATCGAAATGATGATGGTCAAATTAAACTAATAAACAAAATTGCCAGATTATCAAGGTGCCAGCAAATTAAAATGATATAATTTTCCTAAAGCAAGAAAATGTTCACCAACCCCCAAAGGAATGTGTACAATTGCATTTGTACACGTTGCATCACGAGGGGTTGCTAAGTGTCACATGGATAACTCATGACCAACACATACTCTTTGTCACATTAATCGTACGATACATTAAAAATAATATAATTAATATATATATATATATATATATATATATATATATATATAAAGGTTTTGTTACATTCATATAAAATTTAGTAACTAATAATAAATTATCCACCTCATTTTATTTAAATTTTACCTTGCATAAATTATAAGATAATAAAATACACACATATATATATATATATATAAAATAATATAATTTATTTATAATATAATTGACACGTTACGTTTAATATATTCTAAAATTTATCAGTTTGGTGATGGGAGCCAATCTATAAGTCTCTCTCTTGTTAAATATGACTTCTTTATTTTTGCAATCGATCTTAAACTTATTATAATAAGTTTATTGCTTCTTTCTAGACTGACAAAAATAGTACAATCTTGAATTGACAACACCCTTACAATTAATAGAAATCTCCCGTGCGAACAGTTTGAATCTTTACTCTCATCTCATTGGCCCACAACAATTGCAGCAATTTAAGGACAGTTCAAATTGATGGAATATCTAGGTCTTTACACTCTACGTTTCCATTGAAATTATCAAGAAATATTCACCAACTAATTATCGATAAAACATGATATGCGGGAGAGGATCTAAACTTAGTTTATTAGGGCTAAATTATAATAAAAATCAATAATTTATAAAATTGACCCTAGTATCAAAATTTATTTTACAAATTTATCTCCACTCAAAACAACTTTTTTTTTAAATTAATATGGAAATAAAAGATTTATTTTTTGTACAACAATTTGTCCCTTCGGATTAACTAGTACAAAAAAAGATTCACAATCGTTAGAAGATAAAACGAATAACTACAAGACCAAAAAGGAATTTACTGCAAGAATATATATAAATATAATATATATATTTGTCTTTTGTGCTAAATTTTGTGATATTGGTATTACAATCCAGGGTTTATTTATAGTTTAAAATCATACAATTATAGCATAGTCGAGGATCTATACTAAGAGTCTAAATTCACACAATTCTTTGCATAATTCATGAGTATAGCTCGAAAATATACATATAGTACTTGTGAGGTCTATCAACTAAAACATTTTCATCTGATATTGACAATATTATTTAATTTTAACTTATAAAATATATATTCAAATAGGAGAATAAGTCTCATATGGGGACTTTTATTCAATCTCTAAAAAAAAAGTTTTTACCACTTGGCTAATGACTTGGATGGAAAATCATAAATCATGCACTTTTTTCTTTTCGAGGAGATATCTTAATCGGCTGAAAATCATTATTGGGATAAATATATAAGATTGAAGCAATTGAGCTAGTTTTTTCGCATGACTTAAGCTTATAGGCATCAATATATATATAATCAAAGCCAACTCACCCATTATAGGCTCACGCTACCTTACTGTATGACAATGACCATTTAAAAAATATAGTCTAAACTGAACTGGGGTGTTAAAGGAAAAAAAATCATACAATAGTTGAAAATTAATATTCTTGGGCTGATAATATAAGTTTGAGACAACCGAGATGTGAGGTGAATAATCCTTTATTAATCGAGAATTAATATTCCCAGACTAAACATATGAGCTTTAGACAATGCCTTGTGAGCTAGATTTTGAGTATGAGTATTGAGTTATTTGGCTTTTATACATTCAATTAATTAAACAAAGTTACATATAATATTTCTCCTCATAGCCATTACTCTTCTCTGTCTCTTGTGCTGGGAAGCTACACAGAACTTTCAAAGACCTAGACATTTAGTGATCCTCACTTGTTGGGAAATGATCCAAAATCCATTTAAACATAAATTAAAGCAAATTAATGGCAGCACGATCTAGATTTGATGGGGTCATTTACGACAAAACTTGAAATGTAGAATTACTAAATTGTGGTCCCTGATGTAAACAGGAAGCTTAATTTGCCGAAGACAAAAGTAGCCTTTGGTCAACTAGCTACCTAGGATTTACCAAGACCATATGTACCAATAATAGGAGTCTATTTTAGCAAAGCGTGGTGATCTCGAAGCATACATAGGCACATATACTTGTACAGACGAAAAATACATCTAGTCGATAAATCTCAATTACATACAGCTTTAGCCTCTTCTGGACTGTGTGTTTTTACCAATTCAGAGAGAGCAAGACAAAGACATATACATTTATATATAAATGATTGATGCCTATTTATGGGTACAGCAGAATCAACCAAATGAATTGGTGTCCTCTACATAACTGGGTGACTGCTGAAACCCTAAGTATCCCACCTACTGTATGAATCAGTTTGATTACGTTTTATCTAGGTTATATGGGAGGATGTGACTTAGAATATGCATAAACCTCATAATAGAAAAGAGAGTATAATGGAAGAATAAAGGCACTAATTAGCAAAGATTTCAAGAAATTTAACCACATCTTGAGTGGTTCTTCACATAAACAACTATAACTTAATTTGATGTTCCAACTGCTCTTGAGGTGGAAAAGGCCTTTGTATTTAATTTGTTGCCGGTGTTGAACAATAGTACTTCAAGCAAATTTACCCATTTATTGGGGAAAAAAATCTACATCAATCCAGTTTTCAGAATACTTATATAAATCAAGATATGAAGATTATAAACATCTAATTAGCATATTGAAAACCAAACCCTAGATATTCATACATAATTAGTTCCCAATCCCAGACCAAGATAGAACATTCAGTCATCTTTCTTCTAGATCACCAATTAATACATGTAATTATATATGCCATCAAAATCAACTGTATATAATATCAGCAATATCTCTTGATTTAGGACAACAAATTAAAACATTACCACCATTCGTATTCTTTCAGAATCGACTGGAGCCATTGCTAGTGTCAGTCGCATTGAACTTCAAAGGCATAGATGAAAGCGTATTATGTTTCCTTTGTGCAGCTGGTTCGTTATCTTTTCCTTCACCATTATTAATATTTCCAGCCTTATTTTGATTAGCTCTCTCTCCTTCCAACTCCCTGTACCTATGCAAATACATCTTCAATTGATCAGCATAATTATCAAACCCTAGAGTTGCAAGAGCCCAACAAATGTCATCCCCATTAACCGTCTTGCGCTTCTCCTTGTGACACTTATCCGATGCCTCTCCAGTAACAAAGCTAATGAACTCAGAAACACATTCTTGCATGGTTTCTTTTGCTTCTTTGGAAATCTTCGCGTTCGGAGGCAGAATCTGCTTCATAATTCTCCCCACATTAGCTATCGGAAGCAACCGATCTTGCTCCTTCATCACCCCGTCTTGAGCAGCACCACTACTCGCACCCAGTGTAAATTTGTAGCTATTATTGTATCTTTCTAAATTATTCCCTGTGTTATCAACCATTTTTCTCTCTATAATTAAAGAGAAACTTAATTTGATTGATATCCTCTCACACAAAGACACGTTGCTTCTTCATGCTTCTGAGCTGATTTATAGAAGATTAAAACATATATCATCATACAGTATTATGACAATGATGGTAATATGTGATGAAGATGGTAAAGGTTTCGACTGGATGACGTGGCACGTCACGACTTAGACTTTGGTCAGTGTCACTGGGGGACACAGTGGCAGGCAATTTCCATTGTTAGCAAGAGTTAGGTTTATTTTTTATTAATCCATGTAACTGGCTGTTTATAGGTATTGTGGGTAGCAACTAATGAAACCCTAAAAAGAGAGCTTCAAGAAAAAGACTCAATACTTATCAATTATAGGAATAATGGTCCCCCCGTTTCGTCCTCTACCCATGATGCTGTCAATTACTTTGCACTAAATTATGTTTAAAAATTGCTGTGATTTTGAATTTGTGGACTAGATATATGCACGTGTGCTGCTTTGTAGTGTAGATACAACCAAACTATGACCTAAAAAGAAGCCATTTAGTTATAAATTAAAAACCTTAATGTTGGATTACCTAATACCCAGGTTTTTACGTGAGATTATGTCACTCTACAAAATGGCAAAATCACTGTGCATGGTTTCTAAAGTAGTAACAAAGCTCATGGTCGGCTCTTGTAAATCTAGGTAGGCTGCTAAATAATATGACATCGAGATCTGCATGTCTAAAATAACTATATAAACAGAGGGTCAAGTAAACTTCTCAGTGGATGCGAAATGCTCACAAGTCATGACATTGTTTAGCTATCTCTAAACACTCGTCCACACGCAAATGAATTATTTTATGAATTAATTAGACGGTTTAGTATTAAAGCTTCCACACTAAGTTTGATTTTTTTAAAAAAATTAAAATATACTTGATGATGTATACTAGTTATGATTAGATGCTTTCATATTTCAAATTAAAAATTATGATCTCACAGGTTTGAAGATTCGACAGAAAAACAGAAAGAAATGCAAAGATATTGAAGAATAATTTGCTGTCGTATTTATCATAAATTTTGATTCGCTCTTTCTAATATTACGAATCATTTCTTAAAAATGTCATAGAGATTGATGCGCTTGTAGTTTGTTTTAGAGTAATACTACACATCTAAAAAATTTTATCCTAAATAACCCTCCCAAATGATTTGATGAGTAATACTATACATCTAAAAAATTTTATCCTAAATAACCCTCCCAAATGATGTGACATTCATCAATTAGGTTGTAAGATAATATAATTAATTCACTTTAATTTTATTATTTATATTTGGTTTCTTGTAGCCAGAAATTAAATCTTTGGTACTTATTTTCATATATATATATATATATATATATAGATAGGTTTGTTTACTTAGCAAGAAAATCTTATTAATAAAGCATATTAATAGTTTAATCTAACTTATGACTTTGATTAGCAACTATTAAATGGGATGACGTGATATGCAGCAAAATGACAACACATTCCATTGAAATTGTTCAAAAATTGTTCTTTATTATTCTTTAATTTGAACAATTTCTTTAATTTCACATTCATTATTCTTTAATTTGAAACATGTTCTTTAATTTCCATAGATGAACGATTATTAACCATTGACGAAGAACTGATTAATTACTTGCTCCGATTAGTATTATAAAGCCGTGAAACTGAATTAATATACATTATATACTAAAATTAGGCAATTTACCTACTCCCTTTCAATTAAAAATAATCGAACTCACTTCTAAATTTATGGTGCATGCTTTTGTATTTCTTTTTATTTCTTGGCTTTATCAAATTTCGGATTACCCCTTCATTAATTGGTTTTCTTTAAATTGTCTTCCTTTTGAAAAGCTCAAGTTACCTAATTTTTGTTCAAAAAATAATGGTGGATTGATGATTTTTTTTTTCTTACAAAAAAAAATATTGAGATTTTTTAAAATAAGAGCAGTTATTTGAAGATAATCAATTTATGAGATGGTAATACCAAATTAAACCCATCTTTTAAATTTTTCTAGCGAGTACTTTTCAATTTTCACATCTCATCAATCATGCAAAGAATGAATGATGAAATATTACCTGGAGAGTCCATAGAAAGTGAAAAGAATTCAGAATTGTGAGAATCAATCATTGATCATTAACAGTTGTTCATATATATACACACACATTAATGATTTAGTGAACGAGAACACTCACTTTATAATAAGCGATTGTGTCACTTGGCTTTGTTTGGTTAATCCACTGTTTTAACATTATTCATAAGAAGTCATAAAATTCTTCAAGTGTCCAAACTATCACCAATCGCCTCTCTCTCTCTCTCTCTCTCTCTATATATATATATATATATATATATGATATGTGTGTTGATATATAGCTTAATTTGTGCATATTCTCAAATTCATATGGGATTAAATCAAGGTAGTGTTTGTTTTTTTTTTTATCTGAAATTTGAATGGATCTGAATTTAACTGAAGTCTGAATAGATTAATACATATATATAAATGACATATTTATTTTTTCTTTTTAAATATCTGAATATAAGTATTAATTTGTTTGTTTTTAATAAAGAAAACATCTAAAATATGATAATTTTACATATATGACCTTATAAATATTAACGGCACTTAAATTTATTGATTAAACATATGATAAGTTATAAATAAATTATTTAATTAGTAAAAAAAATTGATCATATTTACCTTAGCAAACATGAAAAATAAAATATTATATCTAATACGTGTACTTTTTATATTAATATATGATATTTATAATGTTATTTTTAGTATGTTATATTGATAGTTTTTATTGTTAATTACACAAGCCAATCAAGAATTGTTTAATCATTTCGATTAAAATTAATATATTAAATAAAATTCAAAATCTATAATAAAAATAGTAAACATAAATATAAAGAGATTGACATATTATAAAATATAGTTCTATTATATTTAAAATTTTCATTAAAAAACAGTAGTTTAATACACATATAATAAAAAAAAGGGATAAATAAACAATAATAAAAGAAAATTTTGCATAATAGATAATAAATTTATTTAATAAGGGTATTAATGAGACAAAATAATAAATTTATATTCAGTTGTTTTACCATTTAGATAAAAATCAGACTATTTAACTTTTTTTATTCAAATTTAAACATTCAGACATAAGTGATAAAAAATAAATAAATTAAAAGTTATAAATATCTAAAAATAAGTCAAATTCAAATTTAAGATAAAAAAAACAAACCCCTAGAATTACCTCATCTTAGAATATATCCCACCCCAATTTAATAATATTAATAACGTATCTTTGATATATTAATGCTTAAATAGCCAATCTTTTGCATCTAAATAATGCAACGACGTACTTCCTCGCGTGAAATCACTGTTTTCACACAGGTTTGTGGTCCATGCTTTCAAAACAAATAAATGCTTTGCTAAATACGGTCGTTAGGCAGATGAACAAAAGTAAAGGAAGATCAATATATATATATTTTTATATGTATACTTTATACATTTAATTACCCGTTTAAGTTTGGAGTTAGCAAAGGGCTTATTTCACATCCCAACAGGGTAGTTAATAATTTTGAGGGTCTTCCTTGAGAAAGTTACATTCTGTTTCTCTCTTTTTGAGAGGCCACCTTTCTTTCTTCGCACAAGATTCTTATTCTCTCCATCTTCTGCTCTAGTGGGCATCTTAGCTGATCTAAACAATATTTTGAATCTTAAGCTTTCAGCTCTGTGCAGTAGATTTTGGACAAAATGCTCAAATATCTTTGGTTTAAGGAACAAAATTACTGCTCTCTCATTGTGTCTTCTTTCGCTTTTTGTCTAGTTATTATTATTATTATTTTAACCAAACCTGGTAATGCCCTAGCTAATTTTTCCAGCTTTTGGAATACATCTTCTTGAAGATAGCATGTTTATTAATTCTTTTTGTGATACTTATTGCCACTTGATCAATTGTAGGTGGATGCTCGAGCACTTTGAATTTATTTAATTATCGTGGCGATAATTTAAAGATATCATCCACGGGCAAGGCTATTTTAATATATAAATTCTTATCTCATGCAATCTTATGGTGAAAAGTCAAAATATAATATTTAATACATATTGTCAACTTATCCATACACTTTGCATTTTAATTTTTAAATTTAAGGGAAGATGACATATTTTGGTCCTTCCTATAAATTGTTTTTACCATTTATTTTTAATAACCACATTCCATCCATGATGTTTAAATACAACAAAAACAGAGTATATATAGTTGAAAGATAAATTTGACATTTTAATAAATAAAATTAACTCTTTTTTTTTTTTCAAATGTAGAGGTCTAGGAATATCAATTTGTATATGAGAATGTCACGTTTATCCTTCTACAGTGTGTGTTTTATATTACATTTCAAAGTGAAATAGAATATTAAAAATTTATAAGTGGATTTGGTTCATTTTAAATTTAGATATCCAGATTCCATCATCACATAACTAATCTTGGAAATCCTATAAAAGTTTAATTGTAAATATGAATGGAATGTCATATAATTAAGAAATAATAATATCAATCCCCAGTTATCTACGTATATCCTATCTCTCAACATGTTATAATCATTTTATTTATGTTTGGAATCAACTCAGTGATCGGCATTCTCCTGACTTCACAACATTTTCTAGACCTATGTATTGCCCAAAGATTAGGCCCATAATGAAGTGGGCTCCATGGAAATTTTCTTCATTGGCTCACTTAGTAATTCTGGACAATGGCCAGGCCTAATTGAAAGAGTGTCATAACTAGAAATCAATTTTATTAGTCCCACAAAAATAATAATAATGGGAAATTTACGTAAATAACGTCAAATAATTTTTTTTTTTTACAAATAATCTTCGGAAATTTTAGCTATCATAATTAGCCAAACATAAAGTTTTAGGACAAAATTGCCCATATCATCTTCTCTCGTCCAAATCTTTCTGGCCAAAATTCTTTCTCATAGTTCTTCGTGAGTGATTTACGATCTCTTTTCATCACTTCTCCAATCACTTAACCAAGACGGAAAATGTAATCAAGACGAAAAAATTGTAAGTGAAATATTATAATTTTTTAACAAATTTTTTTTTTTTGAAATCGGTCCAAATTCTGGAAGTTGGTGCAACAAGCATCCTGTCGCACAAAAACTTGTGCGATGGGATACATGTCGTACCAAATTCCTGAGCTGAGCTTATGGAATTTGGTGCGACAAGGTGTCTGTCGCACATAAACTTGTGCGATAGGCATCTGTCGCACCTACACATACAAATATTTGTTATTTTTCAGTATTTCTTACACCCAAATTAACACAGTAAAAAAATAAAAATGTGTTATTCACATACCATATCCACATATATCAGCTGCTTTAACATTAATCACTAAAAATAAAATATATTAAAATTACTAGGTGCGACAGGCAGTTTGTCTCACCAAGTTTGGTGCGACAGGCACAGGCACCAAGTGTTTCACTAAACTTGGTGAGATAGCTTCCTATCGCACAAAAAACATAATCCCAAAATGCTCCGCGGCACATGAACAACAAATGTTTCTTCACATATTTTTAACATTTCATTATGCAAAATATACCACAGAAATTTATAACAATTATACAAATATTTAATAGTATTATATTAGCTTATCAATTTTTGCGGTTGGACTTAATGAAGACGCGGCTGGGTAAAGATATAGTTGGGTGTGCATGTACGGTGTGCTGGCTGCTAGTGGGTCTAGTTTTTAGTTGTAGAAAAAATAAAATTTGCAGGACGATGAAGTTTACAGGATGATGAAAGTTTACATGTCAAAGGAAATAAAAATTAAATATTAAGAGTAATTAAAGATAGATAAATTTTGTTTAGTTATATTTGATAGAATATAAAGTAAAAGATAAATTTTAAAATTTTAAAATTAAACCTGACTATTTACATCAATTTTCCAATAATAATGAATCACGCTTCTCAAAGTTTTGGTTTTTCGACTGTTTCAGTCAACAGATTCTTACTTCTTAAATTATAATAAATTTTTGATAGATGAAAAATCAATCTACAGTCTACATTGAAATAATTTCAAATTATTAATATTATTTGGCGTACATAAAAATTTTATTATAATAAAAATGCCAAACTCTTTTATATTTATTTTAATTAAAACTATTTTTATTATTTACCCTTCGAAAAACATAAGCTGGAATATTCCTTTATTATAATTGAATTCATACGCGACAATTGAAAAAGTCCTATCATTGAGATTTAATGTAAAAGATGGCAAAATAAATGACAACTAACATCTTGAAACTTTTATTTATTAAATTTTCCAACATTTATTTGCCACAGACCTCCGTCCTCCAATAATTTTGAAACCCACCTACGCAATTAACAATCTTAATTATAAGCTTCTATAAAAATAACTAATTAAATAAAATAAGGTTAATCTTAAATTTCAGAATGCGAGCTCAAGTTTGTGTGGCTCCTGAGTCCTGTCGATGATGGAACAGTAGAATGTTGAAGGATCTATTGGCTATCAGCGAATCTAGGTCATGTGATTCAATCAGAACCGTTCAATCTGTGTGAGCCATGTGCTTGATTCATATCGTTCACAGGCTAGACGGCTGCTTAGGAATGACAGAAATTTTCACATGAACAAGATACTTATGGGATTTCCTTCGTATGGAAATAATTTTATATTTAATTTTTTATTTATAAAGAAAATATGAATAAATTTTTACTTAAATTTTTTTTTCGGAGAAGGGATGGAGATAAGCTGAAATTTTCATCCCCTCCCCACATTCTCCATTTCTCTATTTTTATTTTAATTTTATTTTAAATTTTTTAGAATTATTAATGACTAAATAATGAAATTTAAATTATAAAATATTAAATTTTAGTATAAATATCAAATATCGATATATTTATACAAATATATTATGAATATTTTGGCCTAGTTAACTAGTTATAGTCTTGAATTAATATTTGATAAAACTTTATACAAAAAGTTTGGCCCAAAATTATTAATTTAATTTTTTATTAAAAATATTAATTTCATTATTATATCTATTTTATTTATTTTATTATTAATATGAAAGTAATACCTTTTTTTTTATCATACAATAATAAAAATTGAAGATAATTATGTTAATTATTTATATTTTTATAGTATGATTTTTGTAATAGATTAATATTAATGTAAGATATATTATTAAAATTTATTTTTATTTTAATATAATTAATTTTAATTTAAAATATATTAATTATTTAAGAATTTATTCAATAATAAATTTTTTTTAAGGATTTTCTATTGTTATCCGGAGACAAAATGAGAACCCCCTTAAATCATTTTAACAAAAATAAAGAAGAGACGAGACCATAAAGAACGTTGTTGAAGATGAATACAAGAATATTGGTCACCTCTCCGCCCTTTCTGTTGCCATCCATGCATCCTCATGGCTGATATCAACTAGTTTTTAGCCGTACCACTTTTGGTGGATGCAAGTGATTGGCTGGACTTTAGATCAGCAACAGTTGGCTTGTTTGCGAAACTGGCTTCGTACTGGGTCCCACACACTATTCTTTAAACGGTTCAGATAGATCAAGGGCAAAGTGGGTCCCATGAACTGAAATTTTGCCACACTCGCGCCAGGTCAGCAATATATTTAATTTGGGAATATAAAAATTAATGAAAAACAGAATAAAAAATACGTCACCATCTGACGGCACAAAATCCTTGATAAAAATCGTACTTACGTGGAAAAGGGTTTGAGAACAAATAATATTTTTAGTAATAAAAATCAATTAACCAATCTTTGTTTCTTTTTCTCTTGAAAATTTAAACCCTATTGTGTATCTATTTTTTAAATTCGTCGCTTCCAGATCCAGCTGAACTCAAAAAAAAAAAAAAAAAAAAAATAAAAATAAAATATATATATATATATATATATATATATATATAAATGCATTTTCATGCAGTTATTATGTGTGCCCGTTTTAAACATCCCAAAAGGCCGAAGAACTTATGAGTCGAAGCCAAAACCAAACAGGCCCTAACAAAAAACACTAAAAGCAAGATTAACGTGTCTTAAAATTACATAAAATTCCAACAAAGCAAGTTAAACTGAGAATGAAAAGCAAGACCAACATGGACATTTTAGTAATTATACCTAATCATGTAAGCCCACCTACGAACGCGTGTGGGTGTGGTCTTACTTACAACTCAACATAAATCGAACAAACCGAATGAATACACAACACAAGCGTTAGTAATCTTCTTCACTTTCTCTCTCTCTCAGCCAGCAGAATTTTCTTTTGCTTTCCTTTTTACCATTTTTTTTTTAATTTTGGTTTCATTTTATGTTTCTCTTTCTATTCAGTCGTCGTGTCCTCAAGAATTCAACTTCCTTGTCCATGACAGCTCAGGTCTCTCATATGAGGTAAAAGAACGAATCTTTCTTACTGAACTACAACAAGTTTTATTTTCTTTTAGTTTCTTGTTGACTTTATTTATTTATGTTAGAAAAAAAAATAAGTTGACAATCGAGGTTCACAGATGACTAAATATAAATACCCATTTGGCAGGCTTGTATTTTTGACGTGGGTTTTAACGTTCAAGTTCTTCTGTGAAGGTTAGCAAATGCTTTGCTTTTTTTTTTTTTTCCCCTTGTTTTGAAATTTTCTATGCATGTTTTTTTCTGTTTGTTACCTACCTATATGTGACTTACTGTACTCGTGGTACTGTTTTTATTGTTGGTTTGTCTTATTACAGTTGAATCAAATATGTGTGTATATAATAATTTTTCACTTAACAATGGCTTTTTAATGATTGTTTGTCACTTTAATTATTACGTGTACATATTTAATAGATTGAATTTATAGTTGTTCATACTCAGATTTTCAGAATGTGGCTGCTATTTTTGTCATGTTTTTGTATGTAAACTTATTGCATTACTTGCTATGTTTAGATTAAGCGCTTTTGTCAATTCTTCAACGAGAAAGAAAATTCTGCGTTTTTCATTCCCATAATTGTCAATTTTAATGTCATATTTTGGACAGGTTATGTTTTGTTTTTTTCCTAGAATTATGTTTTAAAATTTTCTGGAGGTGAACTAGTGTCTAAAAATGTGAACGTTTGACCGACCGAGTAAGCAATTAGTTATTTGATTATCGTTTGACGGACCAAGTAAGCAATTACATTCGAGGTTATTTGATTATCTTATGCAGTTAACCCAGTATTTGTTTTGGTTATGAAAGAAAATTCAGTCTTTTACCTTGATTGGGGATCTGGGGTGCTCTCTAAATAATCCATAATCCTTGCAGAAGGAGCAAGCTTAGATTTTCTTTTAGTTTTTTCCCCTTCTTTAATTTGGAGCAGTGCATAGTTTGATGGTTTTTTGCAACACTTCAGTTTTGGCATTTGCTTATCTATCAACGAACAGTGAGTTGCAACAATCATACTTAAAAGTATTAGGTTGTGTACAAGTGTACATATTAGCTCTGAAGTTTTTTTTTTTTTTTTTTTTTTTTAAACTGACAATTTTGCAGATGGATTCTAAGGATTTAGATAACAACATGGAAAGCATTGTGGATGAACCTGAAGAGAAGTTACTTTCTCCTTGTTCTGTGGACGTGGGTGATATTTTTGGAGATCCACAGGTTCTTCCTCATGTTGGACATCAGTACCAGGCAGATATTCCACCACTAATCTTGAACTCTGGTTGTTTGCAGCTTGTAAATGAAACAACTTATTCAGAAATTTTGCTTAATTATCCAAATTGTGTTTCTGCGGGGTCTATTCCAATTATGTGGGTAAATATTGAAGTTGAAAATATAAATGGAATCATAGAGTTTGCGAGTAGTGAAGAGAGTCAGATTACATCAAAAGATGAACATGCGGAACCTAAAGTTGAATCTCTGGATGCTGTGTTGCATAACGGGCAAGATGTGGTTGGATATTCAAATTTTCAATCAACAACTAAAAGTGATCCGATTGATGTTGATTTAATCATAACGCAGGACTCAAAAGCTAAGTTATATCAGCCAGAAAGAGGCCCCTATCCTCTTCCTGATTCTGTTGGCGAATCTTGGACACAAATTGAATGTGAGAGTTTCCTCCTGGGTCTATATATCTTTGGGAAAAATCTTAACCTTGTGAAGAGATTTGTTGAAAGTAAAGTGATGGGGGATATATTATCTTTCTATTATGGGAAGTTTTACAGATCTGATGGATATCGGAGATGGTCAGAGTGCCGGAAATTAAGAAGCAGACGTTTTGTACATGGACAAAAGATATTTACCGGATGGAGGCAGCAGGAGTTATTTTCAAGACTCTTTTCTGGTGTGCCAGAGGAATGCAAAAATAAGTTACTTGAGGTATTTTGTTTATTTTTTTTAAATAACTTTTCTATTAGATAAATACACACCTGGATATCCCCCTTGACAAGTATTGCTTTATGTTGGTGTTGATATCAAGCCCTTATGTTACCTACAATTTCAGCCTCTTTTTGCCAATGTGTAATCCCTGTCCATTGTAATTCTATTCACTGTTGATGTTTACAGGCTGGTCTTGATGTGATAGCTAGCCTAGCTGTAATTCTGTCTTTGTTTGAACTCTAAATTTATAAGCAAAAAATATTTGTACCGTCTATTCATGAACTATGATGTTATCATTTCAGGATTCTAGAAAATTTGGCGAGGGAAAAATTTCATTTGAAGAATACATTTTCACTCTAAAGAATGCAGTTGGCATTGGTAATCTTATAGATGCAGTAGGGATTGGCAAGGGGAAGAAGGATCTCACAAGCACAGCCATGGAGCCAATCAAGACCAATAATATGTTTTTTGTCCAGCCTGACATACCATTCGGTAAAGCGTGCTCCGCTCTTACATCTGCAGACATTATCAGGTTTCTAACAGGAGATTTTAGGTTAAGTAAAGCTCGATCAAGTGATTTATTCTGGGAGGCTGTTTGGCCCCGTCTTTTAGCAAGAGGATGGCACTCTGAGGAGCCTAAGGATCATAGTTTTGCTAATTCAAAGAATTCTTTAGTGTTTCTTATACCAGGTGTGAAGAAGTTCTCAAGAAGGAAACTTGTGAAAGGTGACCACTATTTTGATTCTGTTAGTGATGTCTTGAATAAAGTTGCATCAGAACCTGGGCTTCTTGAGCTTGAAATTGATGCTGCTAATGGTAGTGATGTCAAGGAAAATGATAGGTTGGACCAACCAGTGAAGCATGACTCAGATGGTTTGTCAAACAAGCAAAATCGTTGTTACCTCCAGCCACGCAAGTCAAGTTTCAATCGACATGTCATGCAGTTCACCATTGTGGATACTAGTTTGTTTTATGGAGCAGGACAATCACAAGTGAGAGAGCTGAGAAGTTTACCTATTGAAACTACTAGCATATCTACCCCTTGTATCCTTTCCCGTGAATCTGAGGAAGATACATCTGAAGATGAAGAAGAAGAAACTAATATCCCAAATTTAGATGATACAACCGATAGGGGAGCAGGTGCAGACTCATTGGATTGTGCAACTAGCATTCCCAATGATAGTATTTCTAACACCCCTACTTCGAAAAATGTAACAGTGGAAAATCATGCAAATCATAGCACAAGTCCATTTGAGGATGAGCAGCAGAAGTCATGTATAAAGTTTCAGTTTTATCCAAAAGGAAATTCTGGGAATCCAAATTGTTTTGCCCTTGATACTAAACAGCAGGGTTTTGTGGCCGGTATCAATGGAGAGTCAAGCTGCAGCTTTAGAAATATCTTAATGGACCACAAGGTAGATGAAAATGGGTTCCATTACAGGGCAAACTCGCAGAATGGGTGTGAGGATATGGTTTTCCAACTTGGTCAACCACAAAATTTATCACCGGCTAACTCTTTAGCTAAAGACAGTCCAGACAAGAGCTATGAAGGCAATGCATCAGAGAATTGCCTGGATGGAGAAATATCTTTAGAAAAGCCAGAACGCCGTACATTGATAGACTTAAATGTCCCTCAAGTTTCATCAGATTTTGGAAATAATGAACAGTCCAAAGACATGGTAAAGAATAACGACAGTTTTTGTGAAAACAAATTGTCTGTTGTATTTGAACCAAGGCAGCAACTTGAGGAATCAAATCTTGCTGATAACAAGTCAAGTACAGTCCAGCATCCCATCATGACCAACCGAAGGCAAAGTACAAGGAACCGACCATTAACTACAAAAGCATTGGAAGCTTTTGCATTTGGGTACTTAAGCCCAAAGAGGAAGAGAAAGGATGAGGAGACTCCACAGAAAAAAGCAATGCCAAAACCATCCCGTAGAATGCGCAGCAAGACTGTTGGTAGTGGCACTCTAAACAATGGTGTTACAGACGATATTGCAGACTCCGGGATAGAGAATAGCTTGGATGCATTACGCGGTAATTCCAACATAGTTGATGAGTATTGAGTCTGATGGTTTAAGAAACAGGCTGATGACTCCAGTAAATGAACAGAAATCATTATTTTGCTCACCTCACTCATTCTGACGTGTGGCACTACAAAAGGTGGTAACACAGAAGTCAGATGGCTTGTTTTATCGTAAGAGCTATTGACAGCAACGGTTCTTCCTGCTATGATTATGTTCAAGGTCAACTTGTGGACTTATATCAATCAAGGTTTGACAATCAACGGATTTTGACACCGGAGTATCATTCCTTGACAGGGAGAAAATCCTTTTTTAGGCTTCTCAAGCTTGCAGGTTTTGATCAAATTTCTTAAAAGCTTTCTCATACAAAGGTGACAGCGTATAATTGTTATTTTGTTGTAAACTTGTAATAAGCATAGCTTTCTCCCTTCTTGTGATTTTAAAAATAACATGCAATAAGGAATAGATGCATACTTTTAAGTAATGACATAGCTGTGCACTTTCTGCTCTCTTGGCAATCCAGAAAAAGAATAAGAATGTGAAGGAACTTGCTTGAGCCGCGCCTGCGATCTCAGCTTCAATTAGAATTACAAAAAAGGTCTCTAATCTTCTTTCATCTGCCAATGATCTTGCATATGCAACATGCTCCTTGTTTATTCTGTTATGAAATAAGTAATATGTTGCACCTTTTTTTTAAAAAAGACATTTACATTAAACACCATTCCTGAAACTCTCATTTCCCTCAAGTGGTCAAAAGGCCGGTCCATTTCAGGAAAAGTAATTATATTTCAGGAAAAGGCCGGTCCACATGCAGCTGCAGCCTCTCCTTAGAAGTAAAGTAAATTGGAGAAACCTCCCTTCAAACTCCGCCACTCCATCAACCTCGATTATTCATGGAAAATTTATAAAATAGTAAAAAAAAATTTACAAATATCTAAAATAACCAATTATATTTTTTCTATCATTCTTACTCATTTATCCTTTTTTTTCTCCATAATGCTCATATCTCTCTCAAAACCAAACTCGGCAATTAGCTCCCTCCGTTGACTCGAACGGCGGTTGGCTCCCTCTGGTAACAATCAACGGCGGTTGGGCGGGTTTTTTACAGTAGATTTATATCAACTCCGGCGGGTTTCTATCATCCTCCATTTTGTAATTTCCAGTAATTTTCACTTCGTAAATTTTAATTTCTTTCTATTTTGATAAGTTTGATTGGTGAAAAATGAGTGTATGGATGCATATAGATGAGGTTAGGATTGATTGGCCATAAATATTAGAGATTATTAAGTGAAATTTAGGTTTAAAGAGTGGTACGCGAGGTGCTCGATAAAATGCCCCTTAGACTAGATTAAATAATTGATGGTGTATTGCAAGATTAAAGTGTTGATGGTGTGATTGTAAGGTGGAATATAGGTGCAATAGGAGTAGAAATCGCACGCCCGACATGCACCTGTCCCACGATATTACAGAATGTGAAAAAAAAATTAATCTTGAACTATTTTTTTTTTAATTATCAGATTAACTAATTAAAAATTTAATTTTTTTTTTTTGCAGTCGTAATGGGTACGATGAAGATTCCGGAAACGAAACACTTCCCCGGGCGTATTACAAATACCTCAAAATTTAGGAATGTGATGGATGCTATCAAGAGAAAGTTAACGAAACAACAATTAAGATTGTTTAGGAAAGATATATTTGGTCATTTCGCAAAGATGGATAGCTACTTGTTTAGTGGTGCAATCCTTCACATCGCGCTACTTAGGCAAGTAGCGTGTTGTGATGAAGATGATAAAAATCAGCTGTGGTTTGAATTTAGTGGCCAGTTAGCACGGTTATCAATCGTTGAATGGTGTTTAGTTACGGGACTTTGCTATGCTACATACGACTTACACAAAGAAGCCAAATTTCCTGCGAATAACAGGTTGCGTGATTTGTACTTTGAAGGTAACCTAGGTGCTACTTTTAAACGATTTGATAAAAAAATTTGAAGATTTGAACTTTAATGACATGGATGATGTTGATGCGCTAAAGATCACGTTATATTACTTTGCGTATAGAGTACTTAATGGTAGAAAAGATGAACGTGTAGCGAATTCGTTATTATTAAACTATGTTGATGATTTTGAGTACTTTAGAAGTCTTTCATGGGGTCGTTTATCCTGGAAAACGGTATATAAAAGTTTGGACACTGCATTGAACCAGAAAATGGAGGCTTTCCAGGGTAATGCTATTAAAGAGGTGAAGTATAGCATTTATGGCTTTTGTCCTATGGTGCAGGTGCGTTTCAAATACATATGGATTTTTTCTATATAATGTATTTTTATTTTTTTTCCTAACTTTGTATTTTCACATGTTACAGGCTTGGTTGTTTGAAGTAATTGATGGTTTTGTAGCAGAAAAGTGGGCCATCAAGACAAAAATGAAGACTCCTCGCATATTGAAGTGGGAAGGTGTTTCCTCATCGAAAATAAGTTTTTCTGAAGTGTACAAGTTTTACAACGACTATGCACGTGTCGTAAGTATTAAGTTTTACTAAGTTGTACTACTTTATATACGCGATGGCTAATTTCAATTATTTCATTACTACGGGATTGTTAAGCAAACACTCAATCCGACTACGCAGGAGAATGATATGTCATTTTGGAGAAGCGTAAAGGATTATGAGATATCAATTCTTCGTTGGGTTCATAATGTGAGTTAATAATTGAATTCAATTATTATATTATTATAATTTCTTCAATTCCCACAAGTTGTTTAAGTAATCAATTGTATCAATGTTGCAGCATCACCACAACATGCCACCCAACAAAGATAAAGTGGACGATCAGCCACATGTTGAACATGATTATAAAACGCACGATCATGCACCAGAATCATACGAATATAAAGTGGACGTTGAACCACCTGTTTATGATGAATATGAAGGCGCAAGAGAGGTTAGATGCTAGAGATGCTATTTTTAACATCTAATTATTTTAAAACAATGATGTTATACATAAAATGAATTTATTTTATTTTTTCCACAGTTGAAATCAAAGTTATCGTATGATTATGTCATTCGTAGAATTGAGAGAATTGGTCGTTCTATTATCGACATGAAAGAAACAATGACCAAGATAATGTCGAATGCTGAGGCTGAGCGGAATGAACAAAGACAGTTTAGAAAAGAACAAAGAGAGTTTGCAAAATCTGTAATGGGGTTTATTAGTTCATATACTGAGAATTCAAAGAAGCATTATTACAGTGATACTCCGATGAGAAACCCTTACACAATAAGAAATTTACGTAGTTCCTTCTTATTGTTACTATTATTCTAAATGTATTGTGATTTAATAAGTTTTTACTATTAATAGGCCCCTAATGATGTTCGAGATTGTCATGATCATACTCCACTGTCATTGTGTTTATTATCTGAGGACGTAAATGATAACAATGTGTAAATTTTGAATGAAGCACCTCCCGGCATAAGTAAATTTGGCCGCGAGTATAGGACGTCATATGCACTTAAAAGTCCCTACTTACAAACGAGGAAGGAACATTAAGTGTCTTCCGGCCATAGAACGAACAGATGTCCATATTGACGAAAAGACAAGTGTGAATATAAATCTACTTAGAGGAGTAGAGGATCCGACACTGTTTCATGAGTTCGACCAGTGGTTTGATGGTAACATTGTAGTTGATCGTGACATCCGACATTCGAAGGAATTTTTTAGCATACTCTTGGGGAGAGACTCAATGGGATGGCTAGGGGATGAAGTAAATGTTGTACATTTTTACTTAATTTACTTGTAATGTACTTGCATAATCTAACGGGTTTCTTTGTTATTTACAACATATCCATGAATACTATTGTTTGATAAGTAATAAACAGCAGTAATACCCTAATGCTTTATATCAGCGCTGCACACATACAGACGTCTATTTTTGGGTAACATACTGAAATATATAATTGTCGTTTTATTATGCTATAATAAGTAATAATATTTATGTAATGAATTGATCAGGTTTTCTTGAAGGCTCAGTGGAATAACGGTGACTGTAATCTGGATTCATTAGACTACACGAATCTAAATAACTACATTAATGGTCGGGATGACACAAAATCAAAACCGTTCGCGGATGTTGATGTGGTGTGTATTACTTACATTGAATGTCCTTTAATATTTAAAGATTTGAACATAAAAATTTTGGATATGTGTTTTACTTCTACCGTATGCAGGTTTTCATTCTAAATAACTTACAAGGCGATCATTGGGTTGTAGCCCGAGTAGACTTTGTACACAAGCGGTTCTCTATTTATGACTCATTAAAGGATCATTGAGACGAAAAAGTTTATTCTTAACTATTCAAGCCACTTCAAAATATTTTTCCTCGATGGCTACAAGATGTTGGATTTTACAACCTCCAACCAGAATTACAGAGCGCGGAGTCTTGGAAACTTATACTAGTTAAGAGTGTACCATAACAACAGCCAGGAACTAGCGATTGTGGGGTGTTTATGTTAACGTTTACGATATATTTAATGTTCAAGGTACGATTTAATTTTAACAGTAGTCATGGATAATACTTTAGGAAGAAGATTGCCGTTGACATATTTAATAGGGATATTAGGTTGTAAAATATATATTTAAACAGTTGTATCTATAGTGCGATTAATCTTATTTCGGGTTTGACAATTCTCCAACACTTATTATGAATAATCATTTTAACAAAGACGGTTTAATATGTCAAATACATAATAAACATAAGAGTTTAAAATACACCATATATATTTCCTTAAATACATAAGACGCTACAACGATAATAGGCCGCTAATTACGATTCGTCGCAATGAGATTCTTACATCTTTTTCTGTTATGCCCGCGTTCCTTGCACCGAGAACACATCACAGTTCTCCGTGATACATCCTCACCAACAGATGGTATTCTAAGCTCCTTTCGAAGACCAGGAGACGGTTTTTCTATTGGTGGATTTACCTTCAACTGTTGGATGTGATATGGAACTTCCAAAGAACAGACATCGGCAACCAGATTGATTGGCACTGCATATGCCTTCAATAATGATTCCTTAGAGTTAAACTGAGAACAGAGACCTATGTAATATACTCGAGCATGCAGGTAAGCAGCTATTGCATGAGCACATACAAGTTGATCAAGTTGGAATACTTTACAACTACAAATCCGACGACTTATGCCAATTAACCCTTCCTTCACACCACCACCCCAAAATTGAAATTTATGCTCAGACACCGGACGAACATTCATTCTTTCAGCTTGAACTTTTCTGTCAGATACTATTTTATTTGCCCACGTTGTTAAAGGAGTACTCATCGATTCTGCTACTATTTTTCTGTGATAAAACCATTGTTGCAATGTTTTTCGGAAATGGTCAACTAAATGAGTTATAGGAAATTTTCGAGGTTCCTTCATAAAAGAATTCACACTTTCCGCAATATTAGTAGTTAGAATGTTGTACCTCCTACCATCGAATTGAGATCGTACACAATTACATGTGCCCATATTATTCTCTAAGTAATCAGCTGCCCCAGAATGCATTCCCCATAACCACTCAAGTTGTGTTCTAAACTCTTCACATCTGTATTCCTTAGCTGCATTTATAAATGCGAGCTCAAACTTATTCCAAAGAGCTTTTGACATCTAAAATTTCGACTTGACATTACCTTTGACATGGTAGAAACAAATGCCGTGAGTAGCACTATGAAATATCTTCATAACAGCTCTCTGAATAGAATTGCATCGATCGGAAATAATGACTAAATCTGGAATATCACCAATTACTCTATGCAAATTCATCATAAACAATTCACAATAATCATTATTTTCGGAATCCCCAATCCCAATAGCTAGCGGATACAATTGATTATTTTCATCTAAGCAGGTTGCCACAAACATTGTTCCGCGATATAACCCTTTGAGATGAGTACCGTCTACTGCAATCACTGGTCTGATACTCTGTAAAAAACCAGTGATACAGGATCCAATAGCCACAAAATAGTACAAGAAATTATTATTGCCATTCAATTTAAGAGCAGTTACTGTACCTTCATTTTCCTTCTCCAATACATGAGAGTACTTGGGAAGTAAATTATATGATTTTGATGGACTTACTCGTATCACCTCAAGAGCAAATTCTCTAACTCGATAAGCTTGTTGGTATGATAAGCGAATATTGTATTCTTACTGAATGTCTACTATGATGTCATTTGGAGTATATATCCGCTTCTCCTGAATAAATTTATTCGCGATACTATGATCAATAACCCGACTCCTTACTTGACGAAGGCCCATCGGTTCATTACGACACGTGTGTATGTTGTCACATCTCATCACTACCCAACGTACATTCTCTTCATTTGATGCTCTTTTTGCCAGAAGACGTCGTTTACACGAAATTGAAGTACAATGTGCCTCGAAACATGTCGATGTGGATCTTGCAACCTTAAAATCGAACTTATCATTCAAGGAAACTTTGCGCAATTCCAACATTAAATTATATTTGGAATCGAACAACTTGCCCACACAAATATCATTACACCCGATATGTCTAACAAAATCTAGAGCGACCAAGTCTGAAGGCAAAACTGGTGCAATACTTATAAGAGGGTAAATTTGTATGCCCTTCGAATGGGGCCTTGGAATAGTAGGCCGACTTCGGCATAGATCATGACAATTCTTAAACTGAGGCAAATCTTCCTTATCACCAACTGGATCCTCATCATGCTCATAATCCCCATCACCTCCATTATCTCCATCATCCTTATCATCCTTATCCCCATCATCCCCATAATCGCAAGAATTATCCAAATGATTATCATCATCATCAATAGGAGCATACTCAAAATCATCGTCCCCATCATCAATTGGGCTATGGTATGAATCAACATTAATGCTATTTGACGTTGCATTATTCGTGTCATTAATGCGATCATCATTGTAATAGAAGGGAGAGTAACCTTGTTGCAGTGAGGTCGTCAGCGGTAACACCTCTTCTTCAACAGTCGCCAGTGTAACGACATTCTCTTCTTGAACATGCTCTTGATTTTTTACTTTATGAAATTTACTAACAAAAACAGGGATGCAACCCTCATTCACCGAATTAGAGCTCATATGTATTAAAACTCTTACCATTTCATCATCAACTATATCCATTGGTATTGAACATACGGGTTGGGTAGTACATCTCGACTGTAAAGTTGTCTTCAATTCAATACTGCAATCATTTGGATTTATTTGCAAAACTTCATATACTCTTGAAAGAAATACATTAAACGTACAGTTTTTTGAAACTAAAAAGACTCTATTTTTTTCATTTCTGTACTCAAAACGACCGTCTGTCAATTTCTCCCATGATCCATCAAAACACATTTGAAGAACAATTGACTCTATTAATCATAAGAAAGAAAAAAAAATTAGAACATGAGTTATTTTGAGTAAATAAGAGCTTGGAGACGAACCCAGAAAATGTGCGACAGGCGCTTGTCCCACGGTTTTACAGAACCTATTACCGTGCGACAGGCGCCTGTCGCACGTTTTCTGAGTTCGTCTCCAAGCTCTTATTTACTCAAAATAACTTATAAATTTTGATTAATCGAAAAATATAAAACTACACATTATGTAAAATAAATACTAACCTCAACTTTTTGTTTTCTAATTGATGAGTTGATGATTAGTAGGTGAGTTTTAGAGATTATGGTGTACTGAATTTTGAAAATTGTTGGTTGAGAATGTATGAGATTTGTTGGTTTTGTTTATAGATATGAGGGTATTTAAGTCTAATAATAAATATATGATTATATATAATAGAAAAAATTTAATTAATTATTTTATATATTTGTAAAGTTTTTTTTTACTATTTTTATGAATTTCCCATTATTCATGAGTAATGACATGCCACATGTAGCAAAGCTTTTGAATCACTTGTCTGTGATCTTCGTTGGTTCAAAATAATTGAAGCTGGTTGATCTTTTTTACTTTTTATTTTTTGTTCCAAATGATGAAAAGTTCAATTATTGCTTTGAACTGTTTGCCTGATTGCACTTTTTCAGTCTCTTAATTTTTGTTTTCAACTGCGAGTGGCTCATCGATCATGAATCTTTTCCGACATGGAAATGGGATCACACTACTAAATATTAATTAATCCCCCACTGGGACTATGAGATTTCAAGGAAGCAGCGTAATACTACCCTGACCCTCTACCTTAATGTTATCGTTCTCATTAAATTAAAAAATAAAGAAAAGTGTTATGATAAAATATCTATAAACTAATAATTTATTAATTTATGGAGTGTATATATAATTTATTGGACAATGGAGTGTATATATAATTTATTGGACATACATTTTAATCAATTAAAAATGAATTAATCCACTAAATATAAATTAAATTAATTAAAAAAATTAATCCCTTGTTAAAATAAATTCATTGATAATTAATAATTAAAATTAAATTGATATTTAGTTGAACAAAAACGTAGATGCTTTACAGAAACCTTAGGTTACAAGTTCCTTGTGTAAATGTAAACTTTTATTTAATTCTTTGGGCTTTTGATGCAATAATTAAAATTATTAGGTTTTATTAGAATTTATGTACTTTTTTCTTTAAAGTAAGAGTAAATTTAATATTTTATAAGTTAATTAATAAAAAAATAATATTTTATAATTCTTTAAAAATAAAATATTATATAACCGAGTTTGTCCATATCAACCATATATTTTTAATTTGCATCTAATTATTATTTCACAATAATTTAAGTAATAAAAACATAAAAATAAAAGAAAATAATACAAGTCCCACCATCGTAATACTCATCAAATCTGTCAAAGGGCAGCTTCTTATCAATCCACACAATTTTTTCATTTTTATTTTCCCTCGAAAGATGTATTTAACATTCAACCACGGCCTAAAATCCTCTCTATCTTGGGAGTCGAGTTCTCGACTCATTTTGCTTTTGACTTGTCGTTTTAAGAGTCGTTCGTAAAAATAAAAATAATAAATAAGTATACAGATGTCACAAGATCCTTGGGATGATCCAAAAGGGGGAAATCCTGGGTCATTAACTGGGCCAAGGAAAGATCCAAGCCCTCTTTTGTAAAAGTCCAAAATTCTGTAACTAAACATCTGTTTTAATAGACAATTAAGTGGTCAAAAGGCTGAGCCAGACATGGGGCCCGTCCATTTCAGGCCTCATTGCTACTAAATTTGCTAGCATAAAGGAGGCCCCACGTTTTGGAGGCCGGTGGCATAAACTAATATCACCATGTTAATGATTGCAGAAACAAATCTAATCACGGGTTGCCATCGCCTATCACAATAATACAACTTAATTATAGACAAGGATTTTGAATTTTCCACCACATCATCCTTCAATTAGTCAACAGCTTCTGCCTTATTATATCCTAATTAAAAGATTTTATTTATTTTTTTTAAAGCTAGCTGCCAATCTGTAACCATACACAAATGCTATATTTTTCAAAAGGTGGGGGTGAGATGGAAAGTAAAAGAAATTGACGATATATGCAAAAGTAATCATAGTTTTTATCCGCACGTATGAGCTATAAAAGACCCAATTATTCTGTTTTCATTATGGCTCCCTCGAGGTTAAAGCTATGATTATTTTTTAAAAATAAAAATGATTTACGGGCCCGTCATTAAAAGCTAACTATCCAACTTGTTGATAGATTACACATGGCATGTACAAGTCAACAGTTATTAAGTTTTAAAATGAATGAGATTATTTACATTTTAAAAATTATTTTAAACACTTATATTTTAATAAATTATTTTATTATAAAAAATTTATTATATAAATTATTATTAAGGATTTTTATTATAAATCAACAGAATATAATTACTATAAACACTCATAAATACACTATCTATTTAATATATAATTCTCTTACTATAAATCTAACAAATTTTATTTTCAATCTCTTAAACAATATTTAATTAAATAAGAGGCAAATCAATACTTTCATTATATTTTGAATAAATTTTTGCTTTTTAATTTTTTTTTAAAAAAATATATATATATATAGTCTTCTCTTTCTTCTTTGTCTTCTTCTTCTTCGTTCTTCTTTTAATCCTCTTCTCTTTCTTCATCTGCTTCATCTTCTTCTTGTTTATTTATTTATTTTTTTTTGGTTTGTGCCAAATGGTTTTTTTTTCCAATTTTTAAGTTAAAAAAATTTTGGTGTAAAACTAAAATTGAATATTTTCTTTAATAGACAAAAGATAACAACTAAAACTTATGTTAAAGAATTTATTTAGAACTTAATTTGATTCCATTGTTATTTATACTAAATTTACATTAATTTATATTGGATGTGCTAAATAGTTTGATTGGTATTTTAAATAACTTAATTTAACTAGCTTAAGTAAGGTCTTTTTTTATATTTTAAATAGTGCATAAAGTAAAATTTAATTTTTTTAATTTAACACATGAGTAAATAGAGTAATAGAGTATTCAATATAATTTTTAGAGTACAAAATAACTCCATCCTTCTTATAATCGTCAAATTTATTACATTTATTGTGATTTTTCTTCACTTAAATATAATAGAAGGGTGGTTTTTTAAATTCCATTTTTTGTTTCTTTGTTGAAGAATAATTCGATCTAGTGTCTACTTCCTTACTTAAAAATAATACCATGCAACCGATCTCACGCGAAAAAAGATAAAAAAAAAAAAAAGGTTAAACGTTAGACAAAAAGGTTCATGCTTGATGTTAGGATTAAATTAAATGCTAGAATATTTCTTTTTTCAATTAGTTCTTAATTAACTTAATTAAAACATGGATGTCCATATCAATCACGATATTATAATATCTAATTATATATATATATATATATATATTTTTTTCTTTAATCAAACATCGTTATCACTAGACTTTTAATCAAATAAAGAAAAGCTCATAGAGGGGAATATAAGGCTTTGGCCGCCCTTTAGTGTTGGTTTTATCCATGGGGGCTCTTTGCCAATGTCAATTAGCAGTTAGCGTCTGGGTTAGTTTTTTTTATTTATTATTTTTAAATAATTTGAGGTGTATCAGCATCCGAAGGCAGCGTCTTATATTAGGTATTATCGTAATTTAATCAAATAAAGATGGAATAATTGTGTCTCTACATTGTTGTGTTGATGTTAATTTGCTTCATAAATTGCATCGATCTCTAACGATAATAACTAAGCAATCTTTTTGTCATGACGCTTAATTTGTTGATGGAGAAGGAGAATCTTCCTGCCAACGGTCTCATATTTAATTCATTTGACTGGAATTTCAGAATTTAGTCCGTGTTTGCATATTCTACCTTCTGTTTGTTTCTTGTTTCTCATTTTTGTGGAATTTGGTGCACCTAGCTACTTCGTGGCCGCATATACGTACACACACACACGCGCGCGCTCTCTCTCGCTCTCAAAAATTGATATTAACATAGAATAATGAATTCCCTTGGACCAAGTCATTAGGGCAAGGGCAACAATATATATGCACCAGAAAAAACAAATACCATATTAACGTCTAATTCTATATATATTATAATTTGTATATTGAATCTTCCATGCATGCATGATGGCTTTTTCTCTTGTGATTGAAGCTTTATATTTCTATTGATTGCGTGCTAATTTGGCAACATTCATCACAAATATGAAAACAAGAGCATATTCAAATTAAACTTATTTAGTTGGCACTAAGCAAGCCGCAGCACCAACACTACATAGCTAATATACGTTTATATATATATATATATATTGCTAGGCGATTCCAAAAACAGATATTTTTATGCTAATTCCTGCTTTGTGCCATTCAAGATTCCTAGACAATAGCAAGAAAGCAGCGTCTCAGAGCTGATTTACAGATACGCTTTTAATGAAGAAATGCATGCAAATCTACTCTTTTAATTTGGTTTCATCCAAGAGGAAGCCACAGATTAACCGAAAACAAACAAGGGGATATACGCATATAATTTCCCAGTGAACATGGGAGAAATGCAAATGCAGAGGCATAATCTTACAGTAAGATTTAATTTGGGTGACCAATAACATTATATATGTTCATCGTAAACTTAGCTTTCGTCGTTACGTACTAGCATTAATCTGTACTTCTAATAATAAAATAAATAAATAAATAAATAAAGCAACATCTTCTGTTAATGTTATTGAAATTGATCGACTAAATTATTGTTCATACAAAGATAATGACCGGTTGGTTTGGTTCGCTTCGTTGGTTTGGATCGAATGAGACAAAAGAGGATTCGGCACCGTTCAGCTTATAACTAATAGTGACACGCAATTGCTAATGACACTATAATTAGAAGAGTACTTAATCATCAGCAGCGGTAAATTAATCGAGTGTCTGTGACCAAAACCTTGTTACAAAACATGGTTTTGTAAGACGCGACAAAGCTGTAAAGTAATAATCTGGCAATAATTTCACAGTTGTGTTATTTCACCAACATTTTATATATATATATATATATATATATATATATATATATATATATATATATATATATATATTTGAGTTCCATTTTATTATGACAACCGTTAATTAATTTGGTATTAATCTGATGAGGACGTCTTTTATTTTGCATCCCATGAGAGGACTACACCTTTGGCTTTAGTGCCATCTGCTTGTGATTTGACAAAAAGACGAATACGATTAAATGCTAGCGGCTCAAGCTTAATTAATTATTACATAATTCTCCAGCCCCTTTATCTGACTGCTGCCTAAGACCGAACACTTATCACATAAGATTGATTTTATGTTGTTTTTGATAACATAATTTGATATGAAATATTGAATTTATTTTATTTAAGATATGTTATAATATTCTTGTCAGTTGAAATTAATTGCTTTCATTCCTAATAAATTAAATATGTATATTACTCTTTAAAAATAGAATAATGCATCAATTATTTACTTACCTCTAAAAATACTATCAAAAGTGTATATTCATCAACTTTAATTGACTGTGGTTTATATTATGTTCACATTCAGACTATACAAAATGACAAATAATGATCATTTCTTAGTATGAGCTTTCTTAAATTTAAAAATAATAATAATAATAATTGCACCCAAAATCATAGGAAAATACTGGTATTTAAATGGGACTATATGTATAACCGGCGACCTATCAGACTAAAGGTCAATCATGACTCATGAGCTGAAAATCCAATAACCAGAATCACATAATTATAACTTCTTATTAAATAATAAAATTATTAATTAACATATATAGAATGGGAATTAACTTAACAGCCAACAACTGTTAGGGGCATTCGCTTAGAAGTTGTCTCATGTGGACACTATATATATTTATAAAAAGCCAAAGGAGACCAAATTTCAATGCTAGTCTTATTGTAGCTGGAAATTAATTAATCGCTAGGTAGCACCTCATCTTCACCAGAAATGAAGGAGAGTTCCCAGCTTTTTGTCATCCTCCGGAAATAGCAGACTCCTGATTTTGTGTTTCACCAACTGCAAGAAAAAAGAAACAATTGAGTTTTGGAAAAGAGAGAGAATAGACACAACACAAACTTTTGTATATTATCTCACATAATCTTTATTGTTACAAAATGTCAAATATCACAGGTGATGAAGGGAGCTTCTCCTCGGGAAACACTGGTGAAGAAGTCCAACAGCGAATTCAGAAAAGGCAGAAGCAAAGTTTACAGAATCACGCGCATGGCTCAAGTGGTTCAGGACCCTCTGGTGCCACTAATAGCAATGGCCCTAGCTCACAACAGCAGCAGCCTCCTAAGAAGAAAAGAAACCTTCCTGGAACTCCAGGCAAATTCAACCACTCTAGCTATATATAGCCAACCTTTATTAATTATACATCTTTCATTCATGACATGCTACATATAGCTAAGTTTTTCGATATGAACAAAGCAATTAAAGTTCTATGAAGTCTGATCTTTGTTCAAAATAATTGCAGCTGATTCATCATGGTGTTATGAGAAGTTCAATTATTGCTATGCAATGAGATTGTGCAATTATTGTCTAGACTACTGTTTGCTTGATTGCACTTTTTGTATCTCTTTTTGGTTTCAACTGTTTTGAGCTATCATGGGGTCATGAATCTTTCTTAATATCGAATTATACTATTAAATCCCCATCATTTTGACTAGTTACATGTACTAGTATTTGCCAAAATAACTAATTGATGATTATTCTATATATATATATATATATGATTTAGATCCGAATGCTGAAGTTGTTGCTCTATCACCGACAACACTGATGGCAACAAACCGGTTCGTGTGTGAGATTTGCAACAAGGGATTCCAAAGGGACCAAAACCTACAATTGCACCGCAGAGGCCATAATCTTCCATGGAAGCTTAGGCAAAGGACTACCACTGAGGTCCGAAAACGGGTGTACATATGCCCCGAGCCAACCTGTGTTCACCACAACCCGGCTCGTGCATTAGGAGATCTTACAGGGATCAAGAAGCACTTTAGCCGTAAACATGGAGAGAAGAAATGGAAATGTGACAAATGCTCAAAGAAGTATGCAGTCCAATCCGATTGGAAAGCTCATCAAAAGACCTGTGGCACTAGGGAATACAAATGTGACTGTGGTACCATATTTTCCAGGTTCATATATATATATTAAGCCTTCTATAAATTGAAGCCAAGCTAATAAATATGTATTATTTAGTTTATTAGAGAATGGCCGACAGCACGAAAAGGCACTTTTACATGCACTTCCTTTTTGACATCTATTGTAGTAGTAAGTTTGAAATTTTTGTCTTTCACCTAATCTCCTCTAGAAATTTGAATCAAGTGTTGTGATTGGCACAAACCTCATATCAACACTCTTCTAGAAAAGCAACCTAATATGTCCCTATTGCCTATTTTTAAATCGTGCAGAAGAGACAGCTTCATCACCCACAGAGCCTTTTGTGATGCATTGGCTGAAGAAAATAACAAAGTAAACCAAGGACTAATGAACAATTTGGGACCAAACATGCAAAGCCAGATGCCAGAGCTCATGTCGTCAATGCCCTTAAACGCCGGAGGCAACAACACATCACTTGGGATGTCGGAGTTCAATAATTTTGATCCCAAAGCCCCAATGAAATCACTCTCTCAAGATCTAGTCCCAGTGCCTTTTAAGTCCGTGAACATGGGAGGAGGAGGCATGTTCTCAAGCAGCTCTGGCACTCTCTTCGGTGGCCCGAGAAGCATTTCCTCTTCGTCCTCAAGCCTGCAGCTGAGCTCCAATAGCTCATCTGGATTCAACTATCTCCAAGATAGCAAAAATGGGTGCCCAATTTCTGGTACGGCTCACATGTCAGCAACAGCACTGCTGCAGAAAGCAGCCCAAATGGGTGCTACAGCAAGCAATGGTATTAACTCCCCGATGATGCAAAAGAGTTTTACAAGTAGTATGGCAGGGCCTGACCAGCAACTCTCTTCAGTTAATAAGACACCAACTTACGGATCCATTCTGCAGCAGCATAATGCTTCATACGATCAACAACTCTTCCCATCACAGGCAGCTCATGAGCAGCAATCAAACATGGCTGGAATCGCAAACCAGATGATGCAAAAGGCCACACAAGACATGTCACAGCTTTTTGATCAGCACACTGCGGCAGCTAGTACTGGAGGAGTGAATAATGATATGGGAATAATTTTTACTAGTATGTACATGAGTGGTGGTGGTGGTGATCATCAAGATGCTGCTGGGCTAGGTTTTATGAAGAACATGGAGAATGAGGATAGCAGTGGGAGTTCCAGCTTGATTCAAGCCGGAAGAAATGCGATGGAACGAAGCCCCACGACAGGGCCATCGAGATTTGGAGGGAGCAATGCCACTGCTGGTGGTGGTGATATGATGACTCTTGATTTTATGGGGATTGGTGGAACAAGGCCAGCAAATTTGCATGAGCAGCAGCAACAAAGAATGGATCTTGAAGCAATGAGTCACCGTCAAAGAATGCCAATGATGACTCCTTTTCATCAGCAACAGCTCTCGCATTCGCATGGGGATTCAGTTCTTGAAAAGCCCACCTTATGGGATGTTTGAGAAAATCTTTTTTAAGTTTTTTTTTTTTTCTCTTTTGGTTTTCTTAGTCGAATTAGCTTTTAGAGCTTTATTGTAACCTGCAATGCATGCAGACCTTCTCTTTCTTGGCATAACATAAGGAAATTGAGATGGGTACCAAGCATTGACTCCACGAATCACCTTGCCAATGTAAAACTAAACAGGAGCCTGTAATTTGAATTGATGTGGCAGTGTTAGAAATAATTACATCTCTAGGGTGAAATCTATCGTCCAAAATTATTTCTTTCAATAAGTTCATTTAAGGAATAACAATTACAAAAATAAGGTTTCAGTTCTTAAAATTTGTGAAAAAGCTTGACTGCAGAAGGGGACATTTTATAGTAATTTGTTCATAATATTTATGTTCTATCCAAGAATCAATAACAAAAAATGTATGGAAACGTATCTAAATCTATAATGCTGAATTACTCTTTAGAATAGTATGGTTCATCTTTCAGATTAACACGTATATTTTAGAGAGTCATTTAACTTTTATGTACTCTTTTTGATGATAAGATACCGGAAAGAATAAAAAGATACATGTGACCTAAGGACTATAACTATTTATATAGACAATTTTTCATATTGCCTTTAAATATTTATATTTCAGCCCATCATAAAAATAATAATTACTTGTTTAGTCTCTATACATTAAAGACTCATACTCTATTAAATACATTAAAGACTCATACTCTATTAAATACATTAAAGCACAAATTACTAAAAACCTAATTAGATCACTTTTAATTGGACTTAATCTTATATGACAGGCTGCAACACATAATTATTCACATATAAGTCAAACATTAAATTAAAGATCTAACAATCTCCCATTTGGGTTATATATGCAACATTATAATAATCTCTCACTCAGACAACCTTTCATGTTGTCTTTAGGTATTTTTATTTCAGTCTATCATAAAAATAGTAATTATTCGTTTAGTTTCTACATATTAAAGGCTCACACCCTTTTAGATTAAAATCCAACAATCTCTTACTTTTAATTAAGCTTAATCTTATATGACAGTCCGCAACACATAATTATTCACATATAAGTCAATGTTGGATTAAGGATCTAACAATATTGGATTACATATCCAACAATCTCTCACTTGAGCTATATATGTAACCTTATAATAATGTTTTGCAAAAATAACCATATAACCTCAATTTTACTGTCATTACTAAAATGTATTTATAACCAATCTAGTCCATTAACTATATAACTGTTGTAACTCGACCCATCAATGGTCACTACGCCAATAACTGAATCATATGGATCATGATGTGAATATATAAAATGAAAATTTCATGCAATATGATCTTAATATGCCTATTTCCAACCGATCCACCTTAAATCTTAGCAATATCAAACCATACCAAAATCAGAGTATTAATAAATCAAAATTTTATTTCTGTAGAAAATAATCTTAAATATCAATAAACTAAAATAACTAAAAATGTCTATATCATAAGAGCATCTAAAATTACAAACTTTCATTAAAACTGAATATCCTTCAATGACACAATGTTGTGTGTACTTTTTGTGCTTTATAAAATGTGCAATATAATGTCACTATATAAATGAACATAACAAGTAATATAATGATGAGTATTCAAATCATCTCCACATTAATTAATGTATTGAGATTTGCTATAGCAATCTTAACAGTGTAATTTTAATTGAACAATAAAACGAAAATAAATAATAAAATTAAAGACTTAGTGAATTAGAAGTGTGATAAACTAAATGTAAATAATAAAAATTAAAATCAATAACAAGGATATACTCAATAACAAATAGGTAGTTGAATTATAAACCCACTTAATGATTATTGACTACTTTTCACTTAAAGTTTTATTGCTACAACATTTACTACAGTACTGGGCAAAATCATTCATGCATCATCAATTATCGCTTATTAGATATTGTATATCTAAAAGTCACCTAACAATGATCAGTTTTTAAGCTGACATTTAGATATAGCATTATATGTTCTAGGTTCCATTTTCCCTACAAGGTGAATCTCTATATTTATTTTATCATTAATCTTAGATTAAGCATGTCCCTATTCAAATAAAGATTAATTCAACTTCGGAAATTCAATATAAAATCATGTATTTTCTTGGCTAGTTTCATGAGATTAGACCTTTGTAAGACTCTTCCTTAACTTGTATCTACATAGTGGGTAGTCAATTGAAATAGAGATTTGCAATAAATAAAACCAACAAAAATGTTATAGTAAATACTAAACAACACACACGCGCGCACACACACACACACACACACACACACACACACACACACACACACACACACACATATATATATATATGAGTCACATAATCATTAAGTTTGTTGTCACATAATCATTAAGTTTATTTAAAATCCAACTACCTAAAAGTTTAGCCATAATGGGACTTAAAATAGTAACAACACAAGAATATGTCATCAAATACATCATCAAAGAGAGATATAAAGTAAACAGATACAAAGATAAAGTTGAGATACAACAAGAATAAAAGTATCACACTTTGATATTCGAGTATCCTTAGTATCCTTCTTTCTTCTTCTTCACGTTTTTCCTTTATTGCAGCTCTAAAAATCTCTTTTGATTCTTGTGATTGACGATTGTGGATGATAATGGATGAAAATGGATATTGTAAAATTGTGTTGAAGATGATGATGTATTTTCTTAAAATTAGTCATTTTATATTTTGAAATTAGGGTAACCTTAAAAGGAAATGAGGACATTTGTCATAATTTGATAACCTATGATCACATAATATTTTGTGTGCTATTTGCTATTATTTTGTCTGTATTTGACAATTGCAGTAAAATAAATGATGTATCAATTTTTGTTTGTTGAAGCGTGACAGGCTGGACAATTTTTATCAATATGTTTTACTCTCGAATTGCTGCAATGATTTCCTCTAATATTCTCTCTGTTTTAGGTTTGATTTTGTTGGTGTGCAGACCAGCATTCTCTCTGTTTCAGCATTATGATCATTCTTCTGCAATGTACTATATCAAAATATAAGTTTTTAGGTCACTTACAATTATGCACAAAATCAGAACATCATTTATCATTTAAGCTCTAAGTAATGTAAGTTTAGGTATAGATATATCATAATAACTCTCATTTCATAAAGTTACTACACCTCCAAACTTAAATCATTACTTGTCCTTAAGCAATGACAATAACATTGGCAGTTCAATCACACATTCATACACTAAACATTTAACTCTATTATCTAACTTGTTCTAATTCATCAACTCTCAGAATTCATCTTCAAACATACAAAGTTACTAATAACAATTTAAATTCTGGACTTGGGTTTCATTTTGTCCAATGTCCGTGTTTGTCACTTTGACCAAATTTAAAGTTGCTGCAATATAACTCAAGCTTTATACATATCTCAAAGATAAAACAATAAAACACTTTCATTTATAAGGGGACATGAGTCATAAAGAGATACAAATTGTGCTACATCATATATTATTTATTATTTCATTCATTTTCAAGGTTTTTCTTTTTTCTTTTTTATATCTTGTTACCCTTTAGTGTAACATTAACTTTTCATGTGAATGCCTATCACTTATAATGATGACACATAATTACTTCATCAATATACAAATCAGAGTTGCTGTAACAGAAGTATTTGAAATGCTATAACTATAATCTTATCTTTAAACATTTTTAACTCAAGGCTGAATATGAGGTTTATGCACAATTTTAGCTGCTCAGTCATATTCCGTGATTAGATACCTCATAACATATTATGAATTCTGCTACTATCGTAGAAGAAGTTATAAGAGACTATTTAACATTCTTCTAAGAAATAGTACCTTCTGTTAGTATATAGATTTAGTCCATCGTGATATCCAGTAAAATCAGAGTCAGTACACTTAATGATCTCAAGTTTATCTGACCTTTGATATGTGAACATATAGTCTTTTATTCTCTATAAGTACCTAAAATTCGTTTGATTGTTTTCCAATTATCTACTATTGGATTACTTAAATATCTGTTCAATATTTTAGTAACGCATGTAATTATCTCGTGCCACTTGGCAAATATTATTATTATTATTATTTTAAAGGTCTTCATACTCCGTCATTCTACGTCTGTATCGCAATATTAAGAGTGAACTGAAATTATTTAGTTCTCTATCTCTTCTTTTTGCTAATCTATTTTTAGCCCTCTGTAATTTGCTTCTACTGTCTCCATTATTATTTTCACTTTTTTCTTTGATGCATTGAAAAGAAATTCGATGATAAATGCAATTTTTAATTTTTAGTTTCATCTCACATAAATCAAATGAAAGAAACTAGAACCAGAGGGCAGTAGGTTGTAGAGAAATTAAAGCAAAACAAGAAAATTAATTCAGATAAAAAAAATTAAGAAAAATATTAAGAGAGACTAGAGTTGATAAAATGAACTAGAACTACAATATTATGTGGTGTTACACTATTAATCGATTATTTTATCTCTTTTTTTCTATCACTAGTGTTATAAATAATTTTATCAACATTTTGTTATTTATATTTTTTCAAAACTTTTTATTATCTGGTGATGTCGACATCAGGAGGACTTTCTCTTGATTTAATGAGAAGATAGTTTTTTAAAAACTTTTTTATTATTCAAAATATAAATAAATAAGAAAGACATACTCAGGGAGTTGAGGGTAAATCACTCAATTTTGTATTACGGTCAAAGATATTACAAACCATGCATATTGCAATTAAGTTTGGGAAGACTTGGATTACTCGTACTATTTCCTCAAAATGAAAATGATTTTCAATCTTTTATTTAATTTTACTAATGAAAATATGGATTACTCTTTGTTCATTGGTTTATTTCTTCTTAAACATGTGCAACATCACTCTAATTTCATTACTGCCCATGTCCCTTTAAAATTTGTGGATTCGTGGGAGATATATATAATGAGTGAGGCCATTTGAATCCACGAATTTTGACTTTACACTTTCTTTTTAATTAAAAATTTTATTATCTAAATTTTTTTTAAAATTAATTAACTCTTGCTTCTCTTTCTCTTCTCAATTACACAAATTTTCATCAATTCTTTTTGATATATCTTTTTAGTTGAAAATTATTAGTACCACCAATTAAGAGGAACAAAACCTATTATGTTTAAATGAACATCAACAATTTTTTATTGGCCAATGAATATTAAGAAATTAATATTCACCAAACACGAAAATTAATGAATATGAAGAAAAAAATTTTTATATAACAAACATGAAATATAGATCATAATATATTAAGAAATTTAAAAAAAAATAAATTTAAACGAGAGAGAGAGAAATTAATAATTCCAAATATTTTTGCCAATGGTTTTTCTCAAAAGTCAAAACAAAACAGAAACTGATACTAAGGCTATCCATGGGCCAGATGGGCAAAAGGCTGATTAAGGTCGCGAGAGCCCAAAAAAAACAGTTCAGTAAAATGAGGGGCAGCATCGTAAATTCAACCCAACACACCAAAGCGAGCTTACGAGAAACCCTAATCTCTACTATATAAATTATTGAGAGCAAAATCAGTTCTCGCAACCTCAAGGCGAGTTGGAAGCAAGCAATGCAAATGCTCTAATTTTCTACCCATTTTCCCAATTGTGTATGTTTTTTTTTTTTTTTAAATATTATTGTGTGTTTATAGGGTTTAGGATTGTGGGAAGAGTAGAGGCAGTGATGTTCAGAACTACCTATTTTATGAGGGATAACATTATTTATCCCCCTAGTGATTATAAATTACCAATGGATCCTTCTGAGCCTTCTCTCTTCTTCCTTCCTTAATTCATTTTTTTCCTTTTTCTTATTTTAGGCATTCTTGCTTTCTTATTCTTTTTGCCTTTTTCAATTGATTTTGATTTTCCAGTTTTTTATTTTTATTTTAATTTTAATTTTGAAAGAAACAGAAAAAAGAAAATAAAAGCTTTGTAACTTGATTTCGATACGAGTAAGAGCCATTGATGTGATGATAAGCTTTTCAGAAAATACGATGTCGACTCAAGAAAACAGACTACAATTATCTGATCAATGGCTCTCTCTCTCTCTCTCTCTCTCTCTCCCTCTTCTGTATTCATGGTTTTTTAACAAATAGACTACTTTTATAATTATTCAAACAAAAAATATATGTGAAAAATGAATTGAAAAGAAAATTAAAAAAAATGAAAATTGCTGGCAATTGCCTAACATGGCTCGCAATTAAACAAAATCTAATTTTTTTCTTCCTGTAAATGTAAATGTATGTATACATTCATGTTGTAACGGATCTCACTCAGACTTTATTGGTGTAAATAAGACTTTATTGGAAAAGGATTAAAGTTGTTGCGCTGGATTTTGAATATTGAAGTGAAGCAAGCTTGTGAAAATGACGAAGACTTGATATATATTTTTATTTGAAAGTTGCAACTAAGTTATTATTACAGTGATAACAAAAGCAAAAATTTTGGGATATGGGATTGCCTGTGTCCTCAAGAACTACTAACACAAGCTATCAATCATTTTCTTTCAAAACAACAACAGAAGTAACTGCCCGTTATTACTTGCCTTATTATCATTGAAGCTGATACTCTGGAATTGGGCGCCCCAATCTTAGCTGCACGCGTACCTGGAAAACATTAGGGAATGCCTTCATGATCTCCTTTTCAGCTTCTTCTGCTATTTTCATTGCATCCCTGCAAAACACACTTTTGAGTTTATTTAACAGAAAAATAATTTTACAAAATTTGACTAGTTGTGAGCTGAACTGATCATTCTTAGTGTTTGCGAGCAAGTGGAAGAAGTCATACATACCGTATCAATATGTCAGGGGACATGGACACTTCAACTTCCAGTAAAATCTTTCCATGCAGCAAATGATGTGTTATGCGCTCCACCACCATTTTCTGATAAGTGATAACCATAACTCTTATTTTCAATCAAAAGCAAAGAGATCCCAATTACACAATACTTGGCAATTTTTTTTTTTTTTTTTGGTGTCAGATGCTTCATTAATATCTCTCTCTCTCTGTCTCATATTTCGGGCTCCATGCTCAAGTTATAAAATAGTTAAAACGATGTGAACAGAACTTGATTACCTCTAGACTTGCAACATATTATTACTGTAAACAGTTTGCATCTTCTACCCGATTAAATAACGACCCAAACGTAAGCTGATGCAAACCAAAAGCTTAAGATTCCCTTCTTGTATTAGTTAAATTTTCCGACCTCCATTTTCATCAAATTACTTCAGTAATCAAAAGCCATTGAACGTGTAGCCTATAGCTTTCTATTAGCAACCTAATTCGATATCCTATATTCCACAAATAAACTTTAAAGTTCATTGAACAAGTGAAAAGACAAGAGAAAAGTACCTCTGGAAACTTTAATGAGAAAGTATTGTAAACATCAGCATCAATATCCAAGTCATTCACACAAATATTACTGCTGTGCTCCCTGCTTCCAACCAAACCTAGCTGGTCCATTGTACTAGGAGAAAATTGTAAATATGCAGGATCTACAAAGGGCAGTCAAAAAAAAAAAAAAAGATATTACATTGGAAATGCAAAAATGTTTTGTTATTGCACAGATTAAAAAGTGACCAGGAACAATAATCAAAGCAAAGAAGTTGGTGAAGTTTTGACAGAAGCAATAGTGATAATTAGAAGCATTACTACAATTACAATGAGCAAGGATAACACAAGGGTCATTGAAATGATCAAGAAGATGATGGGATCCTAATAGAAAATTGTATCCGTAAAGTGGAAAACTACCGGCAGTAAGCAAGACGGCATAACACCAATAAATTTCATATATGGAGCAACAATGCATAGCATGCTGCTTGCACTGACCTCAACCATCATAATTAATGACCACTGGTTTTACCATTAAGCGAGGTAAAAGAATGTCTATCAGAGCTGGAAGCTGCAAACACCAAACCTAGAAATTGTTTTACTTTTAAAAGTCAAGCAACAAGATCGTTAAATGATACATCATTCAATCCAAAAACTCATGGCTGCTGCGAACATAGCAACTAAAAGTAGCTCCATTCTAGATTGTCCAAACCTATTACAAAGATGATGAGCCAGAGACCAGGAAACACACCTATGTGTATGAAAACTTCGGATACTTCCGGATGGGACTTATGAATTTGACGACGAACATTTTCACCAACACCATGAGCAGCACTAACACTAGAAAATGGATCAACCTGCAAGATAAAAGAAACCACCCAGGGAAGAAATCGTATTTAAGATTCAGTACTCTTATACAGATGAAGTTTAACGGTCCAGCCCAAACTTCTACATTAAATATAAAGCATGTAATAATCTGAAGAACCTACCACAATATGCACATCAAGGTACAGAGATGAACCTGCCCTCCTTCCCCTCAAACGGTGGCACCCCTGCAGAGAAAGGCACATTTGTCAAGAATGCAATAACAATGACAAAAATTCTTAACTTCATCAGCAGTGAATGCTAAAACTGACGGAAAAAAGTATAGTGCTAAATTAAAATTATAGAATCCCATGGGTAAATAAAACAATTTATATTTTAAATTAACAAAAAAAGTCTAGTACATACCTTGACTCCTTCAACTTTTAGTATTGTTTCTCGTATAGGCATCAAATGTTCTACTGGGATTGCAGCATCCACCAGTTCTAATACACTAACAATAACCCCAAAAGAACATGTTAAACGTGGAGATAATAGTAAAATCACAAAAGACAATTTCTCTAATGACATTCAAGAACTTTTTTATTTTTTAATTAAAAAAAGTTTCACTTCAGCATTTAAAATTAAGAAACAAAGATGGACACAGTTTCGAAAAAGTTATAATTGCAGGATTATCAACCTAAAAATATAAAAAAGGCATATAATTGATTTACAGGAGCAAAAATTATGTTCTTGTACAATAAAATTGAATCAAAGCACTAACCAAAGAATAAACATTAGTGCATGTTAGTTCAAAACAAAATCCAATCAGGGAAACTAGGGAAATGCCTTTTTATGAGAAATCTGGCTGAATGAGCTTTGAAATCTCTCATAAAGACTTTGATACAAGTCAGCTTGCTATAATCTTATGGACAAACCAAAAGAACCATAGCTAATGTCAAAGAAAACAGATAAAAAGAAAAGGAAAAGAAAGTGGAAACTCAAGACAGTTACTAATGATTTGGCCCCCCCATATGCTTGCCTAAGACTGGATGCAATTTGGCCTTTTCAAGGGTTAATGATATGGCCATAGGTTTGCCTAATACTGGATGCAATTTGGCCTCTTCAAGGGCTAAATAACTACAATTTTTAGTAACTATCACGAGTATAACCAGAAAACAAAAAGGTTCAGAGTGGGCAACAAATTAGATTGTACATATATAAAGGAAAACAGATAATGTACCTCTGATAACCTGTCTCCAGTCCAGCTTTTAGGATCATGCCTGAGACAACTAGTCCGGCAAGAGGATCTAGAAACTTAACTCCAAGAACAGAACCTCCTAAAACATGTTGACAATCTATAGTTAGTGTGTATTAACAAGATTACAAAGCATTACATAATTTAAGGAAAATCAACAAGGAATAAAATAAACAAACTGTGAGGGAGATAGTTTTCAGGGACGTGCTCAATGTTGTATAACCAAAAATTAAGAACACCACCCTAAGTTGACAAATTGGTCGACAGATGGAGAGACGGCACACATATGACTGTCTCTGAAGTGCAGTAACTGCTGCATAAAGGACATTCTTTTGAACACTTTTGACCCTTGCGTGAATAGTTGAAGTCAAGTTTAACATTTTCAACTAATTTTTATCATTTTAAGGTTACAACAGTGCGGCTGGAAGTATTTTGATTTCGAAAAAACATTATCCTAGTTGGCTACAAAAGTAGGCACCAAAAATATTACTAGTCCTTAAACAAAACTACATGCTTATTAAACAAAGTTTCTTACCAACCCCAATAAGAGCAACTACAGACGAAACAGCATCAGCACGATGATGCCACGCATTTGCTTTCATCAATCCACTTCCTTGCCTTTCTCCAGCTCGTTTTGTTATCCAATAAAGCCTATGCATAAGAAGACCTTCAAAATTAGACTAACAAGTGACAAATTTACCAAAACTATGAACATCAGTTACTGAAAGAGTGAATAAGTGGGGCGGAAGAGAGAAAGAAACAAGTGTATAAAAAACAGGGGTTGCATCAATGAAAACAAAATCAAAGAAAACTGGGTAGATAATTAGATTGCAAGCAACAAGGACCAGGATTGCACCAAAATAATGGCAAGGTTCAATTTGTGGGGAAAAAAAGAGAGTGAAAGTGACCCGAAAAGACATTTATGGCTTTCCATTGATGCAGTACAAGCAAAAAGTCTTGTGATTAAATTAGTGATGAGAAGTGACTTTGGTACCCTTCTTTAACAGATATTGATAGTATAGTCACAGTCAAAGCTAGGGTTGGATATTGCATATCAATTCCATGATGATGTCCACCATGATGATGGCTATGCATACGCTCGCTTGCCAAGGACTGGCTGACTACCTCAGGAGATGCAGACAACAAACCCTACAGATGATAAAACAAACCTCTTAGGGAAAGAACGAATACAAAGTAGAATCTGATTTCATTTCAAATGTAGCAAATTTCCACAACTCTATATTTCTTTCCGTAATTCCAATTGACAATGAGATAATGCAAGCTTTTTACTGAAACTACAATTGAAAACTTGAACCATTTTTTATTTATTTTATTATCAAAGTGAAGAGAGGAGAAAGCAGCTGTACAAGCAAAAGATCTAAAGCATGCCATGCTATACTGCCGGCTGTTGCCAATAGCATAGAAGAGATTCCAAGAGCTCCCAAAGTTTCAAATTTTCCATGCCCTGAGATAATAACAAGCATGTCACAAACACTAATAAGTCTAAAATACACTATTTGCAATGCCTTCCAAAACAAGTTTCTCAAAATCTTGGACAGTGATAAAACAAGCCTCTGGGAATTGAAATTAGATCACTCAGACTCCCCCTGGCGATTAAACTATTCAATAAATAAACATGAAATTTGCATATAATTAAGAACAATGGAGTAGCGTGTAGGTACAAATCAAAAGTGACCATATGGATGTTCTTTGTCTTTAGGAGCCCTTGCAGCTTTGTATGACCACAACGCAATACCGCTTAGAACCTGCAAACATCCCGAAAAAAAAGAAGAAGAAGAAGAAGAAGCAACCCACATCACAATTTAACAGAGGAATATAATATACAGAAATGAGCAAGTAACAAAATGAAAAATACCACATCGGATATGGAATGGGCTGCATCAGCGATAATCGCGGTGCTTCCGGACAAATATCCCGTCAAAGCTTTGCCAGCAGCTAAGCCTACATCGGAGGCGAGACCCAGCCGGAAAATGTTCTCAGCATCCTTTCCAGATAATTGTTGGTGGTGGTCATGAGAATGACCTAAATGCCACCGAATTGGGATCTTGAGATAATGTTGATTAGAGTATGTTGAAGAAGGATAATCTTGGAAATTGAAATTCAGGGATTGGCATTGGGTTATGGGGCGATAATAGTTGTAGGTTGTGTTTGATTGTGATGAGACTCTGGTGATGTATGTTCGGCACACGGAGTTGATATTGCGGAATCTGAATCCCATTTGTTTGATGAAATGCCTAAACGGACAAAAGATTTTTAACAGAGATTAAGTAGGATTTCTTTCCCAGATTTCGTTAGTTTTACGCATTGCCTGGCCTTAACTGGTCAGGAAGTACTTCTCCTCCTTCTCCTCCTGAGCTGTGTCAGCAGTGCTCTCCTCACTACTCGCTCGTTTCATTTTATTACACGTGCCTTGAGAATTTTCTTACAACCATCCGTTATTCCGTTGTACGGGCACTAGTATCCCTAACATTTTATGGTTTTGTACATAAGGATATAATTTGTCGACTTGTATCAAATAGGTCCTTAACCCAAATTGAAATGATTGAAACAAACTTTGGGTCAAGTTTCACTTTTGTAAGTGCAATTCAGTCAATAAACCATGGCAAAATATGAACAAACTTTACCACCTACATTATAATTTTTTTTTTCGAACTTCTATTTGGCAAGAGTTGAGTTAATCATGTTCTGAAGTTAATAAATTAATTGGAAAGGAACAGTGAGTCCCTCTCTTTCGATTGAAATTGAATCACACATATTATTACCTATTTTCGTTTTTTTTTTCTTTTTTTAATATACTTTTGAGTGACCCATTTTAAGTTTTTAATCCATGTTTAAGATAATACATAACGAGCTATTCCAATGAACTTCGGCTTTATTCTTCTAGCGATCGACCATAGCTAGTCAGCCCAACACGCCGAGAGACTTTTTGATTGAACCATGTTTTTTCTTCCTGACAAGTAGATGAACACATTTAAGAGCCTTGAACAAGCCCGAAGACCCAGGGGATTTGTCTCATTCAATTAACAAAGACCAAGCCAACCCAACCCACCCAACCATCCAGTTTTAAATTTCAGCTGAAAATTTGCCACCTTGAAAGCTTCGTTTTCATTTGAGAGTGAGAGCGAAAGAGAATGAGAAAGAGATGAATAAGTTAAAAGAGTTGTGGCAAGTTTTATGTGCTTTTGTCAAATTCAGTATCAAGAGAAAGTTCTGAACAGTTAGAAAGCTGCGATTGCAAAATCAATACCCCCTTCTCCCATCTTGCATCTCCCAAAACCACCTACAATGTCAAATTCTCCTTAATGAATTCAAGTTACTCCAATGTCAGGAGAACACAGCTACCCAGCCTAAATGAACTTATTGTCTTCGGTCACGCCATGCATATCCATACTTGTTATGGTCCCGGACCTCCCGGTGCCCAGAAGAATTCCATTGTCTTGACCGGTCAGGTCCATTGCTCCACCCAGAATTCATTCTGGGTTCTTGCAAGTTCCTTCTGGGCTCATACTCTGATGGCCTAGTTGGACTATTATCGGGACTCCATGACTCAAACCCATCATTACTCACATATCCATTCCTCTCACTAGGAGGACCTGACAGGACAAGACGCCGCTGCATTGGCCCCCCAAATGATCCATTATAATTGTTTTGATTAACTTGATAACGAGAATTTGAAGCCAAACGCTGACTTGCTTGCCAGGATTCAGATGCGGGACCTGAATTCCCCTTTGGTTGCCTAGAGGGATATAATGATGCAACATACGCAGGATCAGCCTTGTGGGGTTGCTGTGGTTGAAGCTGTGTCTGTGACCTTGCTGATGTTGGCATTAAGGTAGATAAGGGATATGAAACAGGTTGTCTCTCAGGTGCATTGATATGCATTGGTGCTGCTTTCACGTTGCTTATGTACGAGGTGCTTGCGTTAGGCAGATTTTTCATGGCTTTTGTTTGTACAATTGGAGAACTGATGGAGTGGGACTGATGCAGAGAAGGAACAACAGAATGTAACTGCCTTTCTGGTATTGTTTGATGTAGTGAAGGATGCATTGCACTTGTTGGTTGTTGGGGTATTGTGACATTCACGGCCGAAATTCCCGACCGAATTGCATTGGTCTTGTGAAGCTTTTCCGTGGAAGCAACTTCCAGAGAAGAGTGAACAACATTGCTCTCCATTGGGCTTTGTCGTGAAAATGGATTCCTGACAACGTCCTGTCTCCATCCACTCTGAACCAAAAAAGTAAAAAATAAAAAATAAAAATTAGCATCATGAAATTAAGAAACTTTATCTCTGACATAAAACAAAATCATAGTTATGACAGCATAAATAAGTTCCTCTTCAAAAGTAGGTTAATATTGCCAGTCTCTAGTATCCACCCAATAGAATCCTCTGGAACAAAATAATGGCAGACAACTCTTTACATCTTTCATTAATTCTCCACCAAGAGAAGGCCAATATTTTGGATAAGAACAATATCAACTTATTCATCGTTACATGGCAACGTCCACAAGTGCCCCCTTCTTAAATTACCCTACTTTTATTCACATTATTACTTTTAGTTATTTAATGTTATCAAACTTTTTGACTTTGCTTTAACAAGGCAGGCTCAGAATATGGGATGCAAGTGCGAATTAGCCCATGAAAAACTGGTCATATTTAGAATTTTGCGGCAAAAATTGTCACGCACCATTCCAGGATTGCTCGATGGAGTTGGGGATGGGAGCGAAACCTCAACCTTCTCCTCCACTTTTCCCCTCGTCCCATTTACATTACCGGCTAAGGCAGCCACAGCCCCACCAGACTTAATCATATCTAGCAGCTTCACAGTGTCTTCACTTGATAAATTACCAGCTTGACCAGAAGTCAAGGCAAAAACCAACTCTGGATTTTTAAGCAGTACAGCAAGCAACTCAAGATCTGGCTCGGTTGCACTTGCACTAGTATTTGCAATCTGCAGTGGTGTCATCTGTGATGGGATAGGCAATGGAGCAGCTGCATTATTTAAAGTAACATTATCAGTGGGAACCTGTGTTTCTTCTACACTATCAGCATCAGGCGGCTGTTCAATTGGGATTTCTGGAGTCAATGTATCATCGTAGTCCATTTCAAGGTCCCATGGCTCCTTGGGATTACATGGTATCTCCTGGATTGTATGACAGATGGTTTCCTTCTCTCGGTGGGTTCTGTTTTTCTGAACTTCAACCTCTTTGCTATTCTCGCCAGTACCAACTCGCCAATGCGTGTTAAATTTCACTTCTGCAAAAAGGGGGGGAAAAAAGGCATAAAAGGTTTGGAATTCGTAGAGAATGTCACTGAACCTGATAAGACTCCATTAATCACAGAATTTTTAAAAAATATAAAATAAAATAAAAAAATTAACAAGAGAGTCATAAATGAGAGTAATTTTTTAGTTGCAACAGATACAGGCAGAGCTTGAAGACATGATAGTGCTTGCTGACCAAACTAATATAGTTCTCCTCCCAAGTAAAACTTATTTACGCTAGGGGAAATTCAGAACAAGGTAAATGTGGATGGGTTCCTCAACTTAAATACAAATTAAAGACAACCTGCAACTTTACCCTGTAACATAATCACAACTGCCTGACTCAGATTTGTGGCAGTTCATCAATAGTCTCCACATTTTTAGAAAAATCTCAACTGCTGCGTGGGTACATGTAAATTAGTGTCAAATTTAGTGTCATCTGGACAGATGGACTTAGTTGAATATTTATCCAAAACCAAATCCTTTGTCATTGCCATCATCATGAATTTACAAATTTATGCTCGGCATTAAGTTTGTTGAGTGCTTCGTGTGCCCTTGTGCACTGCAACACGGCAATCTGTACCTTACATTCAACAATACCACAAACCATAAAATTATAATCAACCCCTCAATGATTGGTTGGTCTGATAAGGTACCAATATTTCAAGCGGCCCAATGATGATTCTATGAACTGTACCCAATTTTGCTTCATTACAACAGTACTCAGCTTGTCCTCCCAATAAACTTGATGAAATTCTGTAATATGACTTTCTCTTTCCCTTTGTAAGAAAAATAGATTTCCTAATTATTAATAAAAAACCGATCTATAACAATCATCTAAAGCTCAATTAACTATAATTAATATTTATGTAAAAAAATTAGTCTTTAGTGAGTCAGCATAAAAACAGTTTGAACCTAGGACTACGCAACAACACCAATGTGTCGTTTAGACAAACAGCCTGCACAGTTTGTGGTTCACCAGCACATTTTGTATTAGAAGGGTAATCAACAAGTTATTAAAGAGCTAATCCACGTCACAACCAATATCGCACAATGTTATTAACACTATATTGATAGTGGGGATCGTTTCAAGCCCTATCGAAAGCAAAATGTATCAAAAAAATAAATGGTCATTAAATTTCCAAACAAGGTAATACTATTTGGATGGTCCAAGTTCATCACATAGGGAAAAAAAACATTTGAAAATTTACTTCTTTCTGTTTGGTGCCAAATTTTTGCTCTTAGTTATAATTATTGGATATGAAGACATTAAAACAAAAGAATATACAATATAACCCAAGTTTTACACAAAACGGACCTTTGGCTTTTATCTGAATCACTATTGATACGAGCTAAACAAAAAATTTGTGGTTGAAGGAGAAAGTAATCATAGGTTAGAATCTGTGATTGCAGAAGCAGTGAATCTCCATCTCTGAAAACATGAAAATTACGTCTAAGATGCTCAACTGCTCAAAGTTCAGGAATTTTAAGGTCCCTTCCCCTTTCTGTACAGAGCTATTCTTTATACACTAATAATATCATTGGCAAGCAAATATCCACAAAAAAACAAATAAATAAATACTGAAACAAGTGTACCTGGTGGTGTCTGCCATGGGATCTGGACCCTCAACAACTTCTCCTGTGGAGACTCCTTAACCTCCATTTTTTGCTTCTCCTGTGGGGACTCCTTAACATCTATTTTCTGCTTCTCTTCTGGAGTTTTCAGCTTCTCCTCTGGAGGCATTTTAACATACTTTTTCTGCTCAGGATCAAGCGGGGCTTCCGGCCTACTAGAAATTTTTGGTTCAGGTATTACTGACTTCTTGAATTCCTCAATATGTGGCCGAACTAGAACTTTTGATATTGGTGGAAAAATGCTGGCTTGAGTTGTAGATTTCTCCAGACCTTCGGCCTTTACTTCATTAATTCCATTATACAAAAAACCAGTTTTCCCATATTTATTCTGCTGCTTATACATAGCTTTCAACTTTGCTTTTTGAATATCATCTGCAGACATCGGACGGGCTTGACCCACAGGAGCTAATCGTGAGGCCTGCGGACTTCTACCTGCCGATTTTTGACCTGGCTGTTCCACAAACTGAGTTTTTCGGCGCTCTCTGTTATCTGTTACTGGTTAAGGCAACTAATCATTGTTCATCCATACATATATATATGCAAAATAAATAAATAAAAAATTAAGAATAGTGTTTAAATCATTCAACACTATTTCCAATTGATTGCAAACTAAAGTCCTTTGGCTACACCTACAGTACCTTATTCAAGAAGAAAAATTGCATTCCAAATTAATAGAAAATATAATCAAATTCTGTTAGAAATCCATATTTGATCTTCTAAAACAAGCAGATTGTAACTCAAAATTGTGGAAAATACATTTGCTGATCTTTTAACATCTCCATTAAAGGCCAACAAACAAATACTGCAGAACATATATACCCACATCAAGGGAAAGAGTTCCTAAAATTGATATTCATAATATAGTTAATTTTAATTTCCAGATAGAAGAATTTCATTTCACCCGTCCATCCATATAAATGTTCAAAGTTTTGCCATTGCTAGTAACATAAAAAAGAATCCAAAAGGATACAAGATGAAGATACACCAAGGATGTTCTTCCTTGCAGAGTCATCTGAAGATGCTGTCAATAACTTAACTGCTTGTGGAGATTCAGACTTCCTGCACAAGAAATCTATGCTTAATACCTCCACAGCCACCAAACAGTGCTAACAAGACAAAGAATATGAGATCATATATTAATTCCAGACCTGAAATTTTCCGAACTTTCATACAAAGGAGCAAGACTGGTCTCCTGTACATCCAAAGGGGGAAAAAAACACTAATTAGTGATCACAAGTGCCTACCCAGCTTTCAGCAGATTTTCATTTGGATTTTGGGTAGCACTTACAGAAGCATTACTACTTGAGTGCCATGATTCATCAGCCATAATTTCGCCAATACTGTACATATTGAGAGTGCAATGATAAGGAACTACTTGAAAAAAATCTTGCAGGTACAAGCAGGAAAATTGAAAACTTGCCTCTGTTTAAGAATTAACTCGTTCTGTGATTCAGAAGAGTATTTTGTGCCATATTTCTTCAAAGCTTGGCTTCTTGAAAACATCTTGCTCCATTTTGATAACAAAACGTTTGCCCTGTTCGATAAGTCTGATCTTCAAATCAGATAAATGAGATTCAAAAATATCCCAAAGGGTGCAAAAGAATACTAACAAATATTTTTAATGCAGAATGCAACTACATAGTAATCGGGAAAACATAATCAGAAAATAGAAAGAAAACCAAGTTCCTAACAAATTATGATAAGACATTTTTTAACAGAAAACACACTATACAGAGTATACAGAGCTACAGAGGTCTACAAAACAGAAGCACACCTGACACCCTGTAATACCGCAGTCTTTTAACGCTTTGCAGTATAGCTGACATTTGTTCTGGGAGAGCTTTATGTAATGGCAAGTGACAGAGAACCTGCATGCCAATCAAACAATGTAATTCCAAGCTAAGTTACTAGCAATGACAAACTAAACAGACAATACAGAATTCATACATTAAGGATGACAACAAGAACACTTGTTTGTTCCTCATCAGCTGCTTGACTCAGCCATGTTGCTAAAATCATCACACCACCTTTGGTCAAAAACCTACAGTCACAATGTCCGGATGAGGTAAGCATGGCAAACAATAATCATACTCTTCCTAGTTCATATAGCATTTTGCAAGTACCAATATAGAATTGAAGAATTTTCTATCCGCAAGATCTGTTCCATCAGCTTCACCTGCCCAGAAAATGTTTCTTCCTTCCGCATCAAACTGAAAAAATTATTAACAAAATGTTTATCTAAGTCATCTAAGCCAAGCTGACATTCATCCCGCCCAGAACAAGATGGTGCTTCTTCAACTTTGAGAGGGCCAATAGAGTTTAAGGGAATAGGATTAGTCGGTATCACACTGGTAGGGCCAGCTGAACTTAAGGGGACAGGATCGATGGGAATTACATAATCAGAGCTAATAGGAATTACAGAATCAGAGTTGATAGGAACCATATCATTATGTGACTCTTTACATGCATCATATTTAATTGCCTTCTCCTTTGACAACCGAACCAGTTTCCTCACTCTAGTACGTTGGCTAGCAAAAAAATCCTTAACCTACAAAGGTTAGAGCAGAAAGAAATCAACAATTACTATCATATATTTCATTTGCTAAGAAGACAGTCGATGGAAACTATACCAAAACAAGAAACAGAATTTAAAAAATAAATAAATAAAAAAGCCATCAGTAAAACATACACCCATATTTAATTCAAAAACAAACAGGCTTCAGATAAGGACAGAATTTTATTTTGAGCAGTTAAGAGAAAGGGAGAACTGAAGAAAAAATAATGAAGAGTGACAAGAGAATAAAAGCGACCTGTGTAATTGTAACACCAAATTGAGCACTGATCTCCCGGGATTCCTTCTTACTTATTGCATCTTTCAGAGCAAACACTTCTTGCATGTATTTTACAGCCTTAGGGTTTAGCAAATCTCTAGGTCTCTTTCCTGTGATATACGTTTCAGTGAAATGACAACCAAGACAAGTAGCAGAAGTAAAACGCTTGCAATCATGTATGTCACTTGAGAAAAGCAGCATACAAAAAAAAACTCTCACCAATTTTTATTGACAGGGCACCTGCTGCCTGCAGTGCCAAGAAAATACTCATCAATTAACATGATAAATGGAAAAAACCATACTTTTTTAATCAAAGAAAGGACATAAAAATATACTAATAGAAAGCCCACTACTAGTGTTATTGCATAAGATTCAACCAGTAATATACAGCACGAAGTTAAATGTTAAAACTCAAATAATAGGTTACTTTGTCAAAAGAAAGGCCTTGTTTTAGGTTTTGTCATTTCCCCTGGAATGTCTTGTGTGATAGTGTGCGAATTCTTTAAACTCTAGAGGCTGCTATGCTCAGTGGTATTAACATGTTGTTTGCCTAATAAAATAAATTGAATCCCGTGTGCCATAATAAGGAGGCATTCATAGAACTGAAACTCCTAAGACAAAAGTTATCAGTTTAATAATTCAAACAAATAAAAACCAAGAGAAAAAGTTAGCGAGTATTAATTACAGGATTAATGTTTTCCTCTTCTTCATAAAATAAATTGAATTAATTTTCGAAAACGCACCATCTCCTGCGCCAGAGGATTGGCTCCAGTGAGTCTGCATTGTGTGACGACGACGTTTTGAAGCTGCTCGATCTGGCTGTGGAACAACTCTCTCTGCGAGCCCAGAAACTTCTGAAAAGATTCCGCCGAACTCCCAATCTCTATCTCCATCGAATTCTCCTTCAACGCCTCCATTGTCGAACTCAACACTGGATGTTCTATTTTGAAAAGGACCGCTCATTAGAGTACAGATTAAGAGTCGATAAATCTGAAAAGCAAAATTGAATTCCGATTTGAGATGAGTAATTAGGGTTAGGGTTTTGTCCGTTAGATAAAGAGAACAGAGAGCTGGTGAGATTTAGGGGATACCAACGGTGCCCACAGTAAGCATCAATTCGCGCGTGTAATGTTCTGGCCTCTGTGTTCGGTTCTTAGTTCGATTCGACGCCGTTTCCACAGTTTCGTTGGAACCCAAGCCCTCTAGCTTAGCTTTTTCCTTTTTTTTTTTTTTTTTTGGCCTTTCACTAATCTAGAAAGAAAATATTTTACAATGTGTTCGTGGAAACTTGACCTGCGACCCTTGGAAGGCCTGGTGCCCTTAGCTTATTTAAATAAATATTAAATACATACGCTGAGAAATTATAATTTTGATCTAGAAAAATAATATTGACTTTTTGAGGGACTATTCCGTTTGCGTGGGGATCTATTCGTAATATTATTTTCTACGTTCGGGTTGAATAGGAAGCATTATATGGTCCTATTCTATAATTAATTTATTCCTCTCATAAATTAAACTTAATTCTCTTTCAAGTTTTCTCACCCTCATAACATAATATTTTTGAGATTTTTCTTCACTGTCATCACTCTACCCTTTCGAGCAGCCACACGATAATAATAAATTCTGATATGATTTTTTTTTCCCAACAATATATTTATGTTTGTTTTATTATGCAATGAGTGATTGCTGATTGCTTATTGCTATTTGTATCCGTCCATTACTAACGTAATGATTTTGAGTAAAACTATTAATTGTCATTTTTCATGTTTTAACTGTTGTTTGTTCATTTAATAATACAATAATGATTGAAAATCTTATTTGTTATTAAATTCATCACCTAATAAATAACTAACCGGATTGAAATGTTGGGCATTATACATTATTGTTCATATAATTAACAATTAATGTCTTTTTCGTTATTTTATTGTTAACATTTATTATTTACTCCACTTGAAAGTTCACATTATCGTTGAGTTCTGAATTTTGGTGAGAATTGATATAGTCACATACCATATTATGATAAGAAAACCCTTATTCTTTACAAATTGAAAAAGAATTTTAGATATTCATTGACAAACAATAAATTTGAGATTATGAATTCTTTCGAAGTTGAGGATGAATTTTTATGCTGAGCTTAATTGTTGTTAGAGACGTAATCTCTCATTAAATTGAAGAAAAAAAGACAAATGAAAAAAAGATTAATAATGTTGAAAGTTTGCGAAGTTTTTTTTTTTCTCTCCCTCTCTATGTTAATGAATATCTAGCTTCTCAAAAAGGAAAAAAAATAAATGTCTGCACAGGATAAAACTGTGTGCCTAGGCACATAATTTTAATTAGCCTTTATAATACAAGAGTGTTAAAAATGTAGATTTAGGGTATGTTTGGGATTGAGGTTGGAGACATGAGACTTTTAAGTTGCAAGACTAAAGTCATTTAGTAAACACTAGCATGTAGCTTTTAAGTTTATATTAGCTATATTAATATGATTTTTATTTGTATGATGTAAAATCTATTATATTTTTAATAATTTTGTTAAAATTATTATTTAAAAATTATATTTATTACATATTATTAACTTTTATTTTATAATTACGAATTTTTTCCACAGAGTTTATAAGCTTCAAAAGTCTACAAGACCTCAATCCCAAACATACCCTTATCCAAGTAGGTTACTTGAATGTTACTTTTTTCATCAAAAAGTAAATAGCAAAAATAATATATATATAATATCTTTACGTGATTCAGACTACAATTTATTGGGTTCCAAGTAATTTTAAATTTATTTTTCTATTATTGTCGTCGTCTTAATTTAATCAATTTAGTCTACTTTACCGAATCACCATCATTTATCTTCAATTGAGTTTATTACCCATTCGTTTACCTCGAAAAGAACAAAAAAAAAAAAAAAAGTCTATTGAAAGACCGAGTCGAAGAAGACACAATAAATCACAAATCTTGAAGTTGGTGATTTTCTCCTCTTGTAATACATAGAAATATACAAAGTGTATTTGAATGTTTGGGAAGTTTGTTTAGCTAGGCTGCTTATCTTCGGCCAAAAAGTTAGTGATTGATTGCTTGTTAATGTTGCGATAGATTTTCTTTATTTGATCACTTTGAGAAGCCAAATGATGAGAGACTTATTGAATTTGACGAACTCTTCCAAATTTGGATATTTTGTATTATTCTCCCATATTCGTGTAAAATAAAATAAGAAAAATTATTCTCTCATTTAATCCCCTCTAAAAACACAAATTCTTCAAACCGGCTTCAATTTATTTTTTTGTTGGGAAACTGTTAATTTAAAAAGAATCAATATTATTTCATTCTCAAAATAGAATGAAATAATATTAGATGTCTGATAATGGCATTGGAGTAGATAAAAGATTTTAGTTCCTTGGAATAGTTAATGTTTGTGGTGAATTTAGTTTTTTCGATATAAATGACTATTGTCTTATTAATTGCTAGCGTATTCATCCCATTTGGGACCAAAGTATGTATGGGTGTCGGCCACAATCTATCTATTCAGACAATAAAATGCCGAATTATTTCCAAAATTTAAGTCATCACTTCATAAATTTAAAGGTGTATTTCAGTCCAATCCTTACCTGCATGGGATGCACAACTACAGTAGTTTCCAACCACGACTTGCATGGTACCATATGTTTCATGGCAAAATTTCCAATGTAGAAGTTGCAAAATTGTATGTACCAATTATTTTGACCGATCGTTGCTCCACGTGGCTAAGTATCTCAAAATTGGCCGTCAGATTTTTTATCTAACGGTAGCTGCCCTTAGGCAACATAGACGTGGCCTAATAATGTAATCAAATGTAAGATTTATTTTGAATTGTCAAATATACTATTTACTAGAATTAGATTTAGACTCAAAATCTTGGTTCAAAGCTAATTGAAATTTGTGTTTAAAAAATAAAGCTATTTAAAATCCTAATAAAGAAAATTAAAGTGGAAAAAATAAAAGGGGAAAACTGGAGGTCTGGATGAAACAAGCGACGGACTCTAAAATCCTTCCTACAAGCATGATATTGGATTTTTGTGCAAACAAATCCCAACCCGTTTTAGTAAATTTATAATCCTTTAAAAGCGAAGTCTTCTCACCACAATCCCCCTCCATTGATAATTTTAATAAAATTTTACCGAAGCTAAATCTCTATTCTTCCTCCGTTAGGGTTCCCTCCTCGATTCTCGTCTCGCTCTCCCTCATCCGTTGCTATACGGTGCGTTTTGCCCCTTCCCATTCACACTACGATTCTCTTTCATCCGCATTGCTTTATTTATTCATTGTTTTTAATCGTTATTTTGTGTTTTCTTTGTCGCCAATCGATGTCACGTGGTTCTCTTCTTATTCCTTTTACTTCAACAATATTAATATTGATAACAATCGTAGTTGATTTTTAGGGTTTTTTTATGTGTTTATTTAAAAACTGTATGTCGTGTAATCGTATGATTTGTTCCAAATTTTCGGTTCAGTCATATCATAACTGCGCTTGTTATTAGGTTTTTGGATGGAGAAGGAAAATTAATAATACTAGTTCTTTAGTGGTTTAAGAAATTGCTGGTGAAGAAATAAATAATGAGCGCAATTAGTTATGATGCTTGTTATTGTGTGCATTTTTTTTGCTTATTTTTGGTTTTTTTCTTTTTCGTGTTTATTTGCAGGTAATTATTGTTTAGCAATGGATCGCAAGACAATTGACTTGGATCAAGGATGGGACTATATGCAGAAGGGGATCACAAAACTGAAGAGGATTTTGGAAGGATTGCCGGAGTCGCCTTTTAGTTCCGAGGAGTACATGATGCTTTACACGTAATGATTTTATTTGTTTCTCCTATTCAGTCCAATGATCTTAATGTTTTGATTTGGGAGGCATTGTGGGTTTATTTTATTTTATTTTTATATATGACAGAACAATCTATAATATGTGCACTCAAAAGCCTCCTCATGACTATTCTCAACAGCTTTATGACAAGTACAAGCTAGCATTCGAAGAATATATTTCTTCTACGGTGAGACGATTTCCATTTTTTCCTGGTTTTAATTTTATTATGACATGTAGTTATGGATTGTTTTTTGGTTGTAATTTCATCATGGCATGTATTCATTTATTCTTTTTGTCTCAATTAACGCTGTTTTATGATATAGCTTAGTGCTTGTAGATGTGTTCATTGCATGTCGCTTCTGTGCGTTATGAAAAAGAGTTATATGAACCTGCCAAATTTACTTATTCTTTGTAGATACCAATTCTTTATTGAGTTGATATTTCCATTGACTTTGAAATAGGTTGATTGTTTTTGGTTTTTATGACAACAGTTTACTTGTAAATAATTTAATTCTGTTATGATAACGACTATAAATTTTATTTCTACTTAATTGAATCATTCTTCAATAATACCTTGTAAAAGTAAGACTTGTATTTGATCTTTACTCATGTGATATTTCCTTTTCCTTTCCGTTTCCTTCGTCAGGTATTGCCATCTTTGAGTGAAAAGCATGATGAGTATATGCTGAGGGAGCTAGTGAAAAGATGGGCTAATCATAAAGTTATGGTTAGATGGCTGTCACGCTTTTTCCACTATCTTGATCGCTACTTCATTGCTCGAAGGTCACTTCCTGCACTTAATGAAGTTGGACTTACTTGCTTCCGGGAACAGGTTTGTCATGAGTACTTCTAATGACATCATACATTCTACAGTAGTGCAAGCTTTTATATGCCTTCTTCTTCTGTTCCCTTTTTTTTTTAAAAAAAACAGTTCCAACATCCATAGTTTCTCTAATTCCAGGTTTACGATGCTTTAAAGAATAAAGCCAAAGATGCTATCATTGCTCTTGTAAGCTCATTCTTCATGACCCACTGTGCCTTTTTATCTCTTTTTTTGAATGAAAGGATTGGACCACTATTTCTTTGAATTGGTTAGATAGAGAAACTGGTCTTTAACTTGTTACTTGATGTGGTTTAACCCAAAGTTTATTTGCCCTGCCAGATTGATAGAGAACGTGAGGGAGAACAGATTGACAGAGCATTATTGAAGAATGTATTGGATATCTTTGTTGAGATTGGAATGGGACAGATGGTTTGCTATGAAAAGGATTTTGAAGAACATATGCTTCAGGACACAGGTGCTTACTATTCTCGAAAAGCATCAAACTGGATTCTTGAAGATTCATGTCCAGAATACATGATAAAGGCAAGTCCTTTCACCCATAAGTTTTACCAATTATGCAACTTTCATCAACCTGTTTGATTTTAAATTATAACATAACTTTGATTATCCTGTCTGATTTTGGAATGTTTTATAAAATTGCAGGCTGAGGAATGCTTGAAGAAAGAAAGAGATAGAGTGTCTCATTACCTGCATTCAAGCAGTGAGCCGAAATTAGTGGAGGTCGGTGTTGATATAGAAACAAAATGCTTTAGTTTAGTTCACAGCGTCATAGAATTAGGACCTATTTATGGTGAAACTCTATGAAATTTGTTGAGATGTTCTTGATTCGTATGAGCAATAACAATATGTTTTCTTTGTAACATACAAACTAGTATGCTCTCATATCTGTTGGAGGTTTTGGTTCTTCTTGTTATTCGTATCAGGTTGTGTAGAAAGAAAACTTCAGTAATGCAGGAAATTCGGATACCAAATCCCTTTGAGTTCAATCACATTATTTTATTGTCTCCATGGAAAGATAGTTTTACAATCCACTATACATCCTAATTGTAGCTCTTTACCTTATGCAGAAAGTACAACATGAGTTGTTGGTGGTATATGCAACTCAGCTTCTTGAAAAGGAGCAGTCTGGATGCCGTGCATTGCTTAGAGAAGATAAGGTGGTTTTCAATTTTGTACTGTTTTGTGGCGTTAATAGTTGATTACCCTGCCATTATGGTATCAATATCATTTCACTTTGTAATGCTGTGCTAGGTGGAGGATCTTTCTAGGATGTATAGGCTCTACCATAAAATACCTAAAGGCTTGGAACCAGTGGCTAATGTATTCAAACAGGTTGGTTGGTTTTTGCACTTGGAATTTATTTGATGTCTAAATTGCCTCTTTACCCGTTACTTTTTTCATATCTCTAATCTGAGAACTTTAATATTTCAGCATATTACTGCTGAAGGTACTGTGTTGGTACAACAGGCTGAAGATGCTGCAACAAACCAGGTATAATGTTACAATCATTTTTTATTTGATATTACTATCTGTGCTGCAGATAACTGCTGTCATGTTATACTAAGACATTGTAAGCCAATCTCCTGCACGAGTTGTGAGTCTTATATGTGTGCCCTTTGCATCATATTCACACTTTAGTTGTTGGGATGCTGTTATTCCTTTCGATCGATGCAATGGTTTGACAATAGGATGAGAATCATTCTGTAGGTGTGCTAATGCCAATATACACAAGTGGATTTACTGATTACATATTGTCATAGTGTGTTGTTCATTCAGTCTAATTACTTATTTGCTGTAAAGTCAAATTATTATTTCTTGTAGTAGTATGTAACCTGCTTGTATTTTTATGCTTCATTCTTTTGCTGAGTGCTTACAGTTGTATACTTATGCAGGGTGGAAGTGCAGGTGCTGTGCAGGAGCAGGTAAATCTTGCCACCACTGTGTTATGGAACCTCTTGAAGTTATTTGAAATATCAAAAATTGACTTTGTTGTGTGGTCTTCAGGTCCTTATCAGAAAAATAATTGAGCTGCATGACAAGTATATGGAATACGTGACTAATTGTTTCATAAACCACACGTTGTTCCACAAGGTTTGTGGTTTATGGTATTATAATGGTTTTTAGATCTCCAAATTCATGGCCTGTAATATTCTTCTTTATTGGTTGTTCAACAGGCCCTGAAAGAGGCTTTTGAGATATTTTGCAATAAAACTGTTGGTGGCAGTTCGAGTTCAGAACTGCTGGCAACTTTTTGTGATAATATCCTAAAAAAGGGTGGAAATGAGAAATTGAGTGATGAAGCCATCGAAGAAACTCTGGAGAAGGTAGTTTAATAATATGCTGTTGTACTAAATTCTTTTTCACTACAAATGTCATTGATTTTATTAAACAGAGTGCTTGTTTTGCAGGTTGTTAAGCTGCTTGCATATATCAGTGATAAAGATCTTTTTGCTGAATTCTACAGGTAAAATCTTATATTCTAAATAATGATTTTCCACATATGTTTCACTTATTGTATACGATAATTGAAATTTTTTAATAATTTTTCTATATATCCAACTCTTTTTGTATGTTTACAAATTGGTGGTTTTTCTGTTTTTGACTGCCCATTGCAGGAAGAAGCTTGCTCGTCGGCTACTTTTTGATCGTAGTGCTAATGATGATCATGAAAGGAGTATTCTCACAAAGCTGAAGCAGCAGTGTGGTGGACAGTTTACATCAAAGATGGAGGGAATGGTAAGTTGGTCTTGAGATTTTGGGTAAAGCTTTTGAATCCGTTCTTGTATTAGTATTTGGATTTCACATGGTATCTTTGTTTCAGGTTACAGATTTGACCTTGGCAAGAGAAAATCAGACCAGCTTTGAGGAATATCTCAGCAATAACCAGAATGCACACCCTGGAATTGATTTATCAGTTACTGTTCTCACTACTGGATTTTGGCCTAGTTATAAGTCCTCTGATCTGAACCTCCCTTCTGAGATGGTAAGTCTTTCTTTCATTCATGTTGGTTGGTTGAAAAAAGCAGTGAGCAGTGATTCTATTTTTGTACTTATTTTCCAAAATAATTGTTCCAGGTTAAGTGTGTAGAAGTTTTCAAGGGATTTTATGAAACAAAAACAAAACACAGGAAACTTACATGGATTTACTCGTTGGGTCAATGCAACATAAATGGCAAGTTTGACCAAAAAAATATTGAGCTGATTGTATCAACATATCAGGTAATACCTTAAACAGTGCACAGGTTTAATTATAGTTGGGATAAAATGTGAATGTTTTAAATTTTTGTTGTCTGAATTGTACAGGCTGCAACCCTACTGCTTTTTAATACTTCAGATAGACTGAGCTATTCAGAGATCATGACTCAGCTGAACTTGACTCATGATGATTTGGTTAGATTGCTCCATTCCCTGTCATGTGCCAAGTATAAGATCCTTCTCAAGGAGCCAAATACGAAAACCATCTCACAAAGTGACTACTTTGAGTTCAACTCTAAGTTTACAGACAGAATGAGGAGGATAAAGGTCTGAGATTGTTTCAATACTTTTGAGTGTGCCTAATCTCTTTTTTCCCTTGGTGGCCTTTTAGCATTCTTGAGTTGATGTACTTCTTTTTCATAGATTCTAAACAAGTGAAATTGTCCAACCATGTGCAGATTCCTCTCCCACCGGTTGATGAAAGGAAGAAAATTGTTGAAGATGTAGACAAAGACCGACGATATGCTATTGATGCTGCAATAGTGCGTATAATGAAGAGTCGGAAAGTTTTGGGTCATCAGCAGTTGGTGTCCGAGTGTGTTGAGCAGTTGAGTCGCATGTTCAAGGTATTCACATGTTTCTTTGTTTTTATATTGATTGATACAAGAAAGGAAGGAAAGCCTGGTGGCCATCTATTGCAGTTGGTCACTAGAATATTTTTTGGATAGTAGTTTTGGTTGAAGGTTCAACTCAAAACTCAATTATCAGATGATTTTATTGTGTCTGTTTTTTTCTTGGTGTCAACTTGTTACTAATATGATATGACTTGGAACATGCAGCCTGATATTAAAGCAATCAAGAAGAGGATGGAAGATCTTATCACGAGAGATTATTTGGAGAGGGACAAGGAAAACCCGAACATGTTTAGGTACTTGGCCTAATTTGATGACCAAAAAGCAGGCGGAGTGAGAACTGAGATGCATGCGCTGAAAAGGAGTAGAGAGAGCTAGAAAGTAAACTTTTGATTTGATGATGGTGGTGGCTAAATGGAAATTGAAAACACAAGAAAGTCCTGTAAATGCTGTCTGTGTAGTAGTGGTGATGGTGGTGGTGGTCTTTCCTGACACTAGGAAAGTGCCTACCAGTGACTGGACTGGAGATTTTTTGTGGACTTTCCCTCGGTTTTGTGAAATCCATCGTACCATTCGTTCTTGGAGGAACCCAAAAAGAATTGGAAAAAGGAAAAGAAAATTAATAGGAAAACCAGTATTGATTTTTCTAATTATGTGCCATTGGCCGTCGTGATTCGTGCTCTGTCTCTATTGTTGTCGCTTTCGATTCACGGACAACAGATTTTCATTCATCGTGAAAGAACACGCAAAACTTACTGTAGCGTCTGTCTTCTAGATGCTGCGTTGAAATTACGGTAAAAATAAACTCTTTTAATGGTTTCGCTAAGTTATAATTTTTTAAAAAATATGTAAAATATATAATATAATATTAAAATTTACTGTTATGTTACCAGAATCGTAACTTAAGCAAAAGACTTAAAAGCCTAGACGTTCTTAAATCAAATAATGCAATGCATTTCCGAGGGCTATCCGTCACTATTTCATTGCTGGGTACGTCGCTTGCACCTACAACACAAGTACACAATCATCAACGCCCATTTGTATTTTTACTCTCTCTCTTGATATATATCTGTATATATATATTACATCAGTGGTACTGTACCACACTTTTTGTCCCTCTTTCAGTCAAGTCGTTGGATTCATCTTTGTTGAATTTAGGGACTGAAATTAAGTAATGGACAATTAAGATAATAATTTACAGCTGGTTTATTGGTGGTTTTAAAAAATTTTTTTTACTGCATCAATTACACTGATTTCATCTAAAAGTCAAGTCCTTAATAACAATTAACACACAAAATTAGAATTGGAGTGGCACACTTTTTGTGACAATTATAAATTTATGTTGATTCGTACATGAAAATAACATCTCAATTGTAGCCAATTGACGGAGAAATTATAGTCATCGTGGCAAGGTTGAATCGAAAGTTAGCGGTGATGGAAGTTTAGGTATATATGAAACACTCAAGGAAACATTCCTGTATTTGGAGAAGTGGTTCATGCTAAAATAGTGAAACATCAGGAATCTGGGTATTCTAAGGGTTTCGGTTTTGTTAAATATACTACCCTTGAAGGTGCTATAAAAGCCATAGAGGGCATGGATGGCAAGTTTCTTGATGGTTGGGTAATTTTTGTTGAGTATGCAAAACCCAGGCAACTTCCAACATTGCCATCTCATGACAACACAAATTTCCAATAGCTGGGAATGATGACTAGCTGTGACCATTGAGCATTGGTCAATATGTAATATTTATGAATGATTCTCTTGTTCTGTCAAGGAGAAATTGGTTGGTCGCAATTGGTTGGGTTTATGGATATTCATCTTCAATTTCTCTGCTGCGACTTTTAATTTTGTTTAGCCTCATACTACAGCAATTCTATTACGAATTAATTTCATGATCTAATTTTATTATGTGTGTAAAACATACTTGAGCAATTTATGGGTTTTTGTTACTATTTCGACGATGTCCTCTCCAAACTGATTCAATCATCATGTTTTAATTATTTTGGGTTATTTAATTTTTTTAATGCATTTTCTACTGTTAACTCTAGCAATCGATTACTTTCTTATTCTACTTCATCTGAACCGTTCGATTCACTCCCTTCATAGAGGACAAAAAGTGTGATATAAAATCACTGATGCAACATAGGTTAGTTCATATAAATATACACCACATTCAATCTTTAATTCCAAGCCGAAATTCCTGCAATCAAAAAACCATTTTGTGGCGCATCCTAGGTATCTTTATTCAAAAACAACCCGGAATAATTTAAGATTAGCAATTATATTAAAAACGCAATTACTACCCATAGCTACCATGTATTAAAAGCACAATTTACAGTGTAGTCCTACCAGAGAATTAAAGTGAATGCTTGAATTTGAGTTGAGTTTCAAAACACCGTGTAAATAATATACTTGATAATATAATTAGAATCTGCAAACTCCTTTATCTCTGAGTCAATGCTCCCTAAGTAGCATTAGGGGATTTAAAAATTAGCCTTCAGAGCTTTGAAAATATGATAGTAACACAAGTGAAATAAGCGAGCAGAATTAGAAAAATGCCGCGTTTGTTCTACATTCATTCTGTACAAATTTGACAAAAACCAGGTCAGAACTATTAACAGCTTCGAGCATCAAGCTTCAATCACAAGCTGAAAAGGCAAAATTCTAAAAACCAATGGGATACATAGTTTATTGTGAAAACTTGAATCAATGTTAATAATGGTTACTGTACATTTACGAAACTGGGTGAACGTGACTGAGATCAAAATTTCATTGTCAGTGACTCGTATAAAATTTGTATACAACTAATCTGAAAAAATTCTAGCAATTAAGAAACTATCTATATAGATATATAAGTATATATATAAGAATAAGAATGCATATTTTCCATGAGGCCATTTCATTCATTGTCGTTTCTGCAGCTAGTCCCAATTGTCTCCAGAGTCTAGATGCTGAACCTGAAACCAAAGACCCTGTCAAGTCAGAACTTGGCCAAACTCCCAAGGTAAGACGAGTGATCATCTCATAGCCAGATTGTAATTAAATAAATTAGCATCCTTGTAACTGAAATCTATATATCATTGGTAAATTATCATTTCATAAAATAAAATAAAAGACAGATGGAAACTTCACAATCCCAAGAGACTAAAAGATGACGGATGGACAAGCAGCCATACCTGTTAGCATCTGCCTTTGCAGATGCTGTAATAAATACTTGTTGCAAATAAAAAAATTTCCTTGTTCCTCCAAGAGTAGACTTGATTCAACGATATATTTATGTACATAGATAGCCAAATAGCCACTGCCACCCAAAACAAAAAATAAATAAATAAATAAAACAAAAAAGCAATATGAGTTAGAGAGAGAACTAAATACTTGCATGTTGTATAATTTCAAATTAAAAAAAAAATCACAGCAATAAAGTCTACAAACCTTTAAGAAATTGAAGCCCGGGCAATCTTTATTAATGGAAGCTACACACATGCATTTCATTTTCCACCTTATAGTTTTGCTAACTTGTTCCTACTTGTTTATCAACAGCAAACTACAAATTGTTATAATGGTAAAAGGGAACCTACAGAACAAGCAGACAAGAAATTATTATAGAAGAAATTTGGATAAACAAAAGAGAGAGCGAGAGAAATGACAATATCCAACCTGAGACTGACAACTCTTTAACCATGTTTACGTTGTGATTGAACCAAGATTGCAGTCTCTGCCCCGAAAAGTCTGATCAAAATGCTCATATACATATTAGCCACCCATCCTCAAGATATCTTCGAGTTAATAGTACATAAAAAAATAAACAGGACACAAAAACTCAAAACCAAAAAATGTCAAAGGGATGGCACACACTGTTTTCAGACTCCTACCACCCTGCATCCGGCTAATCAATTCTATATTTATAGATACATTATTTCTTCAATCCATGTCCTGTTGAACTATGAATCAGGGTGCTGTTGAAGCTTCTAATCAGTTCTGCAGAATAGCAATCCTGAGACGGAACGTAACAAGGTTGGTCCTTGTCAGTTCAGAAAACAGCTGAAGCCTCAGAAGAATTAATAAAAAATACAAGTTAACATTATTGCACATATCTACAGAAAGAAGAGTTGGAGAGCTGGTGAGCCTCTTTTCTGCTGTTGGAGCTGGTTTCGTGCAGCAGCAGAGAAACCAGGGTAGCCTATTTTCTTCTCCTTTGAGGCTCAATACCCATGTATACACCAACAAAAAAGAATTCTTCCATTCCATGGTTTGACATCTTCTCCACAAAATTTAGGGCTCTTTTTTAACGGCTAATAGCCTCCATTGCCAGCCGCACCAAATGAAGTAAACCCTCTACGTCTTGAAAGTTGAAATCAAGAGCCCTCTTGATGGAAGAAATACCTTCCTTGTTTTGGCCCTCTCCCAAGCTTACACTAGCAGCTGCAAAAGCATTCCTTGATTTTCTTGAAGCCTCCATAGCAAAATTAACATCCTGTGCCTGCAGATCATCAAGTTTAATAATGTTAATGATTGTCTACTCTCATATAAAGTTGTAGTATGAAGGATATGGTTTGGCTTGGCAATGGGCCAGCAACATAAACAGCTTCTCTTAGAAGACCAAACTTTATGTGCTAATGGGGAAAATGTTGGCAAGGAGAGGAGACTGTGTTATTTGCAGGATTCAATATAACCAAGTTTAAAAGTACAGAAGTCTTAAATGAAATACCAATTCAACTATAATTTGCTTATCTTCACATTCAAAACCATGTTCTTCTGTGATGGAATTTCAGAAAAAGAAGAATCAGAAGTTTCTAAGCCATAACTATACTTACAAAATTGAGCAACCGAGAGAAGTTAGGACGGTTTCTAGCAGCGATGACGTGATTCCCAGTGACTTGTGGAGAGCTAACACCTTTTGGTAAGGCAACCTTGTCCAATGTTGTTGGGTGGTTTAGGTTATCAACATCTGATGCAGAAGAAGAAGGGGACTCACCTGATCACATTAGAAAACCATCATCATGTAAAGAAAAGGTCGATACTACACTTCCTTTATGTCCTGTTTAACACCAAACTAGCAAATGCTGGGTAAACAAAATACTTAACATTGAAACATAAATCCAAAACTGAAAAATAAAAGGAAAAAGGAAGATAAAAGCATCTTCCAATGGTTTTGAAATCCAAAATGACAAAAGGATCTTCCAATGATTTTGACAGACAAGATGACAAAAGCATCTTCCAATTCTGCATCAACATCAACTAAATTTAACATGGAGTTCTTGTCTGAAACATAGATTAGAAAAATACTTATGTCCTAGACTAGTTATTTCCTATATGAACTACTAGCTACAATGTTTTCAAAACTAATGTCCACAAGCCAATAATAAAAACCCATGCGGTTTCTCAATAACATATAATGATGTATTTATCAAGGTTCATTTGGGAACAATTTTACTAACAACAGCCAATAAGTAAATGTTAACAAGGTTCGTTACAATGTGAAAATTCCATTTTACTAAAATCCCTTGACATGCATCATGTTCAAATTTGGAGCTTACTGCTGGACCCCATAACATTTATTAGTTGGAAAACCCACTGAAATGTAATATCCTATTAGGTGGCTAAAAGCAGTTCTGAACTTCAAATCTCTTAGTCAGAAACCAAGGGTCATTGTTTGACCCACCTCTAAGGGTTAAACAATATCTCATGCAAACAAGGTGCAAGATAAAACACCTAAAATAGCCCAAAAGGCATCAGAAAGGATTCCCAACAACCAAGCTGAGAGAAAAGAATTCAGAGGGTATGTCACAATAGGGCTAAGAGCTAAGAAATTCTACGGGAACCAACACGTGCAACCTTAGTCCCCCTTCCTTTATTCTTCTAAGAAAAAATTCTTCCTGTTGGTAAAGCACCAATTCAACAAAGCAATTTTAACAAATGACGTAAACTAGTCAAAATTCCTCAAAACAAATTAATTACTTCAGTGTTTGACTTCCACACTATGCCAAAACAGTATATTATGCATACCTTAATCAATATACAATATTAACTCTAGAATCTGCTACAACTAAAGCTGTCAAGCGAGAGATTCAACAATCATTTCACTAGTTCTATATTTACTTTCCTTCATTTCATAACTGCACATGTTGCATCTCTCACTCACTCATGGCTTCATTTCATTTTAAATTGCAAATTCCAAATATGTAAACAAAACCCAAAAATACAAGGCCACAATAATCACTTCACTGTGTTGTATTTACTTTTCTTCAATTCATAAGCGTACATATTGATTGTTTAACTCATTTATGGCTTCATTTAATTTAACTAAAAAACCCTTTTTAGTGTATTGTGGTAACAAGAAGAAGACAAGGATATTGGATTATTTACTAATGGATTATTTACTAATCATCATATCTAGGACCACATCCCTCTAAAGCATGCATAGTTCAGAAGTACAAAGTCTAATGCGCACTTGAAGTCAACTTATTCATATAAAATCCACTTTTAGCACGATCACCACTATACTTTACCATGGCGGTTCTCTTTCAACATTGCTGATACATTTCACAGCTAATACTTTCCAAAGCAGTGTCAAGGAGAGCAACTAAACTATCACATTCCAGGGAAAATGAGAATTTTCAAATTGAAGCATGGAGTGTGGCCAGACTTAGCTCCTATGAAAATCTAAAGGTGCAGATGTTTGCTGTTACCTAATGATGAATACAGAACCAAAGGAATAACAGGAACATTGCATCCAGTGTTATCGTCATTTTCATACAGAGGTGACTAGAAGCAGAATTTTTATCCTGTACAGACACCGACATATTAAACTATGTGTTCACTCAAATTACCAGGAGGAGCCATTTGCAAAGATGTCTGCAGCTCGTGTCGATCTCTGCTTGCACTAGAATGTGAGGAATAAATTACTCTCATATATGCCACCTCCATGCATTTGTAGGCTAGTGCAGCTGCAGCCATGTCTTTGGATCTCTCATACTCATGGGCACAAAACCTAAAAATAATATTAAAACTAGGAAGTTACTCCAAAGCATAAATCAAATTTGATAAAATCAAAATCATCCCCTGAGGTTATTTGAACAGAAAAAACAAAGTCCTTTTAGCAACAAATTAACTATCTATGCCTCAAATTCATATGTAGAAACATGTTAGATTTTTATTTTTATTTTTAATAAGAAATTCAAAAATATATTATAGATGAAGAATCATTATAGTGAAGTGGACCAATTGTCTTAAATAATATAATATCAAGAACTAACAACACAAGAAACAACACTGAGCAAATAGCAATCAAGGGAAGGTGAAAAATGCATCTCATTGCTTTTTAACCTATCATTCAATAAATAATCACACAGTTCCTCCAAAGCTTCCTTTGAATTGCACACATTTAAAGCAGCAGGATTCATATCTCCTGCCGCATGCAGTGGCAACTATTTAAAAAAATGAAAGTTAAACTTAATTCAAACAACGTAAGTTCAATTACCTTCCCCCACGAAACAGAAAAATAAATAAATGAATCAAAAACTGTGCCAGAAATCAGGAAGCTTCTTGATTCAGAGATCCAGTTAAAACTTTTGACTTACTCGCATAGTTTTGCAGTGCTACTATATATAGTTATTGACAGTAACAAATCTCCATGCTTGGCACTCTCGCTGCTGCTAGATTCTAAAAGAGAAGCTCCATGAAGAAACTTGAGGGCCGCCTGGAAGTAATACCCTGTGCTTTCACTATTAGACCCTGAGTTCTGCAAAAGATAAGTCATCTAACTCAGAGCTAAGAAGAAACAATACTACAAAGTACCAAATTAAAATAAAATAAGTTAAAACCTTTAGACGATCAGCCAGGTGCTTCAAATCTTTAGCTTCTTTCAATGCATTGTTAGCAGCTTGACTTGAGGAATCCTTTCTTGCTGGACTTGGGGCATCAGGATCCCTGGCCCTGTGCCCATTCTGTGAAGAGAGTCTTGAACCAATATGCTGGGATCCATTGTGATGATCAGCCTTCCTGATTTGTTTTGCCACCTTTGATGCCTCGTCCACTTGAGAGCCATCAGCTGCCAAAATATCAGATCCAATTCCTTTTTGTGACCCATGAGCTGGTCGAGGACAGCGAACAAGTGTCTCGTTCTGAGCTCCTCCAGAAGGTGGTAACGACAGCGACTTCCCTTTACCGGAGACAAGTTCCACTTGATCTGTTTTGTCAGATATGAAATCCTTTGAAGATCTTTCACCATTGCAGTCTTGCAGAAGATTCTGCTTTGGGGTGGACGTTGCATCCCGACCACAGATATAATCTGGACCACCATGCCCCCCTATGCTTGATTGATTCTCTCTTTTAGAATCCTCACTGAACAAGTTACCACCAGAGTCTTTCTTATCAACATACCTCTTCTCATTTTCATCAGACTTCACACCAAACTTCTCCTGGAACCTGTTTCTACAATCCCTGGGTTTAACTTCATCGGAAGGCAAGTGATCTTGCACTTCATAGACACAATCTGATTTAGAACTCCGGCTCTTATCCTTGGACCGTGAAGAGGACCCCTTTGAAGACTTCCGTGGACGAGAACCATTTGCATGATGTCTGCTGTCATTTCTTCTTTCTTCATCACAACTTTGTTCAACAGTTGGTGGTTTCCTAGATTGTTGAGTATCTTGGCATAAAAAATCAGTACTACCATTTGTAAGATGACGATTTGCTATATCAGGAGATGGCACAATTGCTTTAGTTTTAACACCAGATAAGAGACTAAAATCCTTATCTTGCATATCCAGCATGGAAGACTCAAGAGACATGTGCTGAGCTACAATAGATTTGTCCTTCTTTGCCGCCCCAGATCTATCACTCCCGCCCTCATCTTCATCATAGGGACATTTTCCAGGACTAACTATACCCAAAAATTCAGTATCATGAGACTCATTTTTCCCATTGAGATTCTTCCTTGCAGACAATCTCATAGGAGATGAAGAAACTGATTCCACCGGTGACCCTTTTGCTTCATGGAAGCTGCCTTTATTTTTATGGGAACCAGAAACCTTAGATGAGCTTGAAGTGGCTGCCACAGAAGGTTGTACGGGCCCTGAATACCTTTTATTATCCAGACCATCCAGGCTTCTTTGAGAACATGCACTCCCTACATCTGGCCCTAGATGCCGGTTCTTTGTATGACAGCCTTTTTTGTCTGATTTACCACTTCCTCTACTTACACTAGACTCCTTCCCCTCAGACTTGGATACCCTGGCTTTCTTTTCCTTCCTGCAGTCATTATCACTGAACTCCTCCATAGAATTTCTGCTGCCCTGAATATCATTGTCTGTGCTTGGAAGGGACCCCAAATAAATTTGATTATCAAGACCGGCCATTTTCCTCTTTTTTGCAGTAGCATCATCCACAGAAACCTTAACTTTATCTTTCTGCTTTTTAGCAGAAACATGTGGCCTGTCCTTTGTATCAGACTTTGAGTCCTTAGAAGAATAGTCATTATGCCTAGACTGTTCCTTCCCTGATGAGGTAGTTGGCAAACCATTACTCAAGCTAGGACCCCCCTTCCCTGGGGCCCCTGCAAGTTCAAGCATCCAATCTTCACCAGCGACATTCAAATCTTCAGTCTTGGACTTCTTGGAGGCTCTAAAACTTTCTCGATCCGGGTCCCTTTTGCTTTTCATCTTTAAACTCTTGGTATCACCTAAGCACATGATTCATAAAAGGATACCATTATATTTTAAAAGATAATGGATACTTAGAAGATACACAATAAATATCTGTTTATCTGATCAAAAGCAATACCTCCATCAGAATTGTGATCTAGTGTTTTATGCTTCTCTTTCTGCTTATATTTGTGTTTGTCCGCAGATAAATCACTAGACTTGCTTAGCTGCCGAACATCTAGCTCACTTGCCAATGGTGAATGGCACATATCATTTAAGCTTTCACTTCTTACTGATGCCTGGATGTTCTTCTTCATAGAATTTGGCAACTGGGCAGCACCATCCTTATAGGCACTGGATATTTCTTTAAGACCATGTTTCTTCTTTCCACCATGAGAAAGGGCATGTGAACTGAAATTTCGGTGATTTCGGTCAGGGTGCTGAATATCAGACAAGTTCACACTTGAGAAAACACCACCCGGATTGATTTGCAGATTATTCTGACTCTCTGGACCAGGGACTTGGTACTGAGCTATCAGAGCTTTTGTCGTTTCCTCTTCACTAACACTACATCGGTTCATTCCAGGCCTAGACACATGTAAAGATAGAACAGTCAAGACTTTAGCAAGAGATACAGAGGCATTGATATTAATTTATCGCTGTTAACTGTCAACCACAACATCAAATATAAATTCTAATTTTCTAAAACATATGTAATTAATCATGATTTTAGCAACAAAATTATCTATCAATTTATCTGGAGTTCCTGAACCTCCATATCATGAATATTGCAAATATAATTTACGCAACAGAACTTACAGCCAGCTAAGCATGCTGCACAACCACTTCTCAGGTAGATTGTCAGGATTTGTACCAAGTGGAAGAAGCCGCCATTTCTGACACTTATCGCAGCATACCCAATTTTCTTCTATCAGCACTGGAGCTGTGGTTGCTTGAGCTGCATCAGAAACAGGGCCAGGTCCACGAGGAGGGGCACCACTCGGCAGCAATTTAGGGTACGTTTCTAGAGTAGAAAACTTGTCGGCTCTCTTACCACTTGATCTCTCCTTTGATGCATTATTCAAAGTAGACACACTTTTATGAACAACTCCACAATTGTTTGGCCTATCTTCAGAATGTAGATCCAACAAAATCATTTTTTTCTCTTCTTGTTCAGATTCGACGTCCCCAAAAAATTCTCTATATCGATCTTCAACCTTCTCAATATCCTTCGGTAATCTGTTTTCAGTTTCCCTCTTATTCATGTAATTCTCTGCAAGAGCACTCTTTTTATTCTTTGACACTGAAGAACTAACCTTTGAACTTTCTTTTGGGAGTTCTGCGACACTACCAAGACTTTGGCTTCCCTTTGATTTCTTTTTGACACCAGAAGACTGATGCTCCTTCCCAGAAGGTAACTTGCCATCTAATTCCTGGGATGTCACTCTCTGGTTTGTCTTTTGCTTAGGAGGATCGATGAGTTCAGTGTCTATAGCCTTCCTTGTCATCAAAACATTTGATTCGGCTTTGACTGAGTTCAAATTTTTCTCTTTTTTGCAATATCCATCCTTGCTTGGGTAGACCGCAACATCATCTGCAGAACTTGTCTTTTTATCCTCCCAAATCTTTCCAGTCGAACCAGCCTTCGATTTCTCATCCAAGCCAGTTTCTCCAGTGTACATCGGCCTTGATGATTCTTCTTTCGTGAGAGCGGAAACTGTGTCCCTCATTGCATTCTTACAGGCTTCCCTGGATATATCAGATGTCCTACTTGTACCTTTTGTCATGTCAACAACATTAGAATATGAATTAGATAGAAGTGGAAGCTTTAAGGTTTCAGTAACAATCTCCTCACAAGCCAATGTGTCAATGTCCACTTCCTTCTTTGGTGTAACAACCAAACCACTGCTAGCATCCCTGTTAATGCCACTCCTAAATTCAGTAGAAAACTTGTTTTTCTCCACTGACCTTTGCTTCTTTTCACCTACTGTTTTCTCATCACCCTTTCTAGAATCAGATCCATTCAGCAAACTGTGAGCAGTTTCTGAGTCAGCTTTGGGGAAAGGCACAAACCTACTATCTTTTAGAAGCTTTTCTTTTTCAGTCAAGTGAATTAGGTAATCAGGAAGAGGAGATAACAATGGACCTTCATGCACTGGAAAGGAAGTCATGACCTGTACCAGCACAGCAATAAAACAATAATATCTGATATCTCTCGACACGTTCCAAAAAGGGAAATAAAATATTGAGAAAACAACAGAAAGTTAGTTCACCCGAATAATATTGGTGGGAGATTCACAGGGAGCATCTTGAGGTTCATGATCCAGCCCTTCACTTTCTGAAGAGCTGTCATCCAATGATGATGATGGTGAGACATCAAGGCCAAGCCCACTGTAGATTTCAGCATTTTTTTGTGTCGACAAGTTGTCAGAACCAACTTTGATCCGAACCTTCAGAGTCTTCTGGTCAGCTAAATTTCTCTTGTTTACAGATTCATGTCTAGTAGCATATTCCTCAGCATGTGAGGATGTGATAGAAATTTCTTCTTTAAGAGAATCATTAACAGATGGCGCCTTCAATGCAGGCAGTGACGTCGAACTAGAAGCAGGTCCAGGTCTCAATGATGGAGGTGCAGCTGATAACACTGCAGAACCGCGATGGCCATTCTGTGTAAAAACATAATTTAAGTGTTAAAGTACGCAAGAATTTTCAAATAAACCAAGATCCAGCCAAAGATAAGATATTAATAACAATCGATAAAATATTAACCCTACCTCCCATTGCAAATTATTTGGAGATTTAGGAGGAGCATTATGGTTCTGAACTTTTGGTGGAGACTTCGGATGTGACCAAACAGGAGACCTTTGATGAGTTGGTAAAAATGAACCATATCCACCAAATTTTGCCCCTGTAGGCATGTAAAAGTTCCCAATTCCAAAACATTAGTTTAAGAGCCAACAAAATTTAGTGAGGCTCTTTTAGTTTGCAAGAAACCATAATTCCATCCTGTCTTGGCTTACCCAAATTCTCTGCTGAAACTCCACCTTCAAAATCTTTCTGAAAGTGTCCCAAAACATGTTGAAGTTTCTCGTCCTTTAAGAATATTTAACAGTTATGTGATAAAGGAAAAATACAGAACATGGTTAAAGAGACATAAAGTGATAGTAGACTAGTAGAGAGAAAAATGAAAATCAATAAATCAGTGAACAACAAAATATAAGAGTTTCAGATGCATTTAAGTTACAAAACTGTAATTACAGCCACTGTTGTTCCCATGAAGCAGTACAGCTTCATGATCGTAACAATGAGGGAACGAGTATTCATAACTCACAATTCTCCGATTTCAAATTTAAAATGTTACTATTATTACACAAAAAAAATTAATAAGTAAACTTCAAGCTGCACTATTTACAGGAGACGGCACAGTTCCCACAACACAATTTGCAATTGATGGATAGGTCATTAAGACACTCTCCACAAAAGCTTAATCCTAGAACCATAACTAATGGATTTACAAGCTCAACCCTATCATTCATTTAATGGATTACAAGCTCAACCGCATCACTCATTACTATCATGTATCATGCAAAATTTTGAATTAATTTAACATTTTCTAAAAAACTGTTTCACTTTTCCCTAATCTGCTAACTAAAAAAATGTTCCACCCTACATATTACCTACCAAACTGAAATCTGAAAGCAATGCTTATACTTCCATAGCCAACAACAGCAAAAATGATATTAAACACAATACCTCCTATCATCAAACTTTGTTCCCTTAATTTAGGTAATTAAACACACTCAAAAACACTACCGTATCATTCAATTGTAACAGTCACTAAAATTAAAATTGCAAAGAATTGAAATAAAGACTTGGATCTGAATATGCACCGAACAAAGTCAACCCAAAAACAATTAACACTTTCTAAACCAAAATTTCATGAGCAAAATAGCAATGAAAAATATCTGAAAAAAACAAGAGAAATATCTTACAATATAAGAGAGAGCGATATCAGGGTCGATGCTTGCATCATAATCATCGTTGTTATTATCGTTATTATTGTAAGAGCAAGCCTCTCCTTCTTCAAGCTCGGTCTCTTCCATCTCTCTCCCTCCACCACCAAACCCTAACCCTAACCCTAGTCCCTTATTAGCATCTCTATTACCTACACTAATCATCTAAAAAGAAAAACAAACCACCCACCAAATCAAGCCCCAAACCCCACCGATACATCTTCCCAAACACGGAACTCGACCCGACCCATTTCTCAACTCCCAAAACCCATCAAGGATTCGCCGTTATTTATCGATATCAAATCCGATCACGAATCTGAAATAATTTACCGCTAATATGAAACTGAATATGGTTTTATTTTTCAAAATCAAGCTAATATTCCACCAAGGTCTTCGTGAAAATCGATTAAGATTTTTGAATTCGAGGTTTTGCGAATTGTTGTTGTGCGATCTCTTTAGCTGGAATCAATTAGCAGAGAGAGAAAAGGAGTCCTCTGGTTTTGGTGTATACAGCAGCCGCGTTTTTTTTTTTATAATTTTATTTTATTCATTATAATTTTATTTTCTCTTCGTTTATTTTTGTAACTTTGTTTCTCTTTCAAGGAAACAAATATTAAGATATATTTTTTACGACTTCATTTTTCTTTAAAAGGAAACGGGCTGATCTAACCAGAGTCGGAGAGAAAAAATTAAAGACTGCAATTTACTTGAGTAGAGATAACTTTAAAAATTTACATTTTAACCCCTCTATATTTTTAGTTTTACGAAGAAACCCTTGTCTGAAAGATAAGCTCATTGTTTGTCGTTACCACGTACAATTATAATGCGTGTACATCACGCTCTTTGTAATGAGTAGTATGAACTTTAATCAAGCAAATCACCTTTTTTTTTTGTTATTTTTATTTTTTAAATGAATTTTGCTAAGTTATTTTTGAAATAAATTATATTTATATAAAATAATATAAAAATTAATAATATAATAGTGAGATTTATATTTTTTATATAGAATGTAAATTACTTCAAATATAATTTGATAAGACTCTTTTTAAAAAAATTCAGAAGTTGTTAAATCTTAAATTTTTTTATAATTTAAATTTGAGTGATAAAATAAATAAATTATTTTAAAAAATTATTGAATCACTATTCTTTTATTGTAATTAAAATTTTAGATTACTTTTGAATTTTTTTATGAAATACGAGTGATTTATTTGGTATAAAATTTCAATTTGAGAGTAAAATTATTTATTAAATTTTTAAGTAAATTAGTTTAACAGTTGGTTGGAACTAATATGGAAAGTTAAACTACAACTGAATTCCAATTAATAAATGATGGTAAAGACAAAAAATTCTCCACGTGATCAAATGGAATGTCTCATCCAAAGGCTATCCATAAGCGCGTGGATTGGGAAGCCACGTAATGACAGCATGAGACTTCGGCTTCAGCAGTCGCTTGTGTTGTGTTTTACTACCGGTGCATGACCAAGGTGCGTGCTACCCAAATCTTTTCTTATCCGACAGGAAATTCGGTTTTTAATAATTAATTAATAACACAAAATTTAGATAAAAATAATATTATATATTTAATTTTTTATTTTAAATAATATACTATTTATTAATTAATTAATATAATTAATTAATTAATAGTACGTTATTTAAAATAAAAATTTTAAATATATAATTTTATTATTTAAATAATTATAAAATACTTTTTTAATAAATATTTATAATTTTAATAAATTGACAAATTTGATGCTAGCTTATTTAACTTCCCCCCCGCAGTTTGGTAAAGTGAAGCTCTTCAAAGTACAAACACTTCGGTTGACCGAAATACTACCGTTCTGACGAAATTGCCCTTACGTTTGTGTGGCTCTGGTGGGTGGGGTTAGGAGTTGAGGTACTCTCGAGCAAATATCTTTTTATTTATTATTTTTATATTTATTTTCTCCGTCATCTTCAAAAGTTGGGAGAAATAATTTAATTTAAAGCACGTCAGGTGTAGAAAAGACATTCGTTAATATTTAATAAGTATAAATACTGTATAGAAAATGAAAAGAGCCATTTGAGTTTCATAACTGTATCATTTTGCATGATTAAAAGGATCCTACACTCATCGTCTTCTGCAAAGTTCAAATCTATGGGGATATCTTTTTTTTGTTATGGGGCAAAAATAATAAAGAAAATAAAAATAGTTATATAAATTTTTTAATGGTATAATAATTTTATTGATTATAAACTTTATGAGCTAATTTTTTTCACCGCTCTAGAAATTGAATACCAGTAATTCAAGAATATTTGAGGAATATATCGAATAACTTAGTATATATATGTTTACGATGACAGATGCCATTCTCTTCTACCCCAATTATCCTTTTTAGATACGATACTTTCAAACCATAAACCTTCGGGTATTTATAAGGGAACATTACGTATTCCTCCTTTAAATTTAAGTTAGAAATATTTATAGTTAAATGATTGTGGTATCTCTCCTTTTTAATTTTAAAAATGCTATATTTAACTCTGTTACGCTAATAATTTTAAGTTATTTTATACTTAAAAAATTAATATTGCACCTAATCAATTAAGTTATTTTACAAATTATGAACATCTATCAAAATGAAATATTTTTTGTATGTGACATGATAATATTGTCCTCAGTACCTAATTTATATAGTTTTTATTTATAATTTTAGCATAAACATTAACTATTTTTATATTGAATTTTCTTTTAAAGTTTTATTCCATAATAAGATAATTTCATTTTATTCCATTTAAGTAATACTATATATCTCAAATTTTTTATATGGCATTCATTAGTTAGTTTAATGAATCATATAATTAATTATATTATCTTACCAACCAATTGATAAATGTCATATCATTTGGGATATATAACATTATTGATTCCATTTTCATCCTATGATTATATCAATTTTTTTTCTTACGTAAGACACTATATTCTATTTGATAACACGTAAAATAAGCTTCAGTAAATCTTCAAATACTGTATTGCCTAATTTGTCAAGATGTTTCAAATTCAAAGTCAAGAAAACATGAAAAATAAAAAGATTGCATAAATTAGATAATTAACTTAACTTATTAAAGACAACATTGTCATAACACATGCATAATATTTTTGTTTTAGTTTGATTTTGGTTCAAGCCAAAAACATTATGAGAGTTTTAATTTGAGAGGTGGTTTGGTAAATGATGGAGACTATGCTGCTTTAGGGTAGTTTTCCAAAGACCGTTAGAGCTGTAACAATGCTAAAAACAAAGAAAATGAGTGGTTAGAGGTGACATTAGCATTGGTTGGTGACAACACTTTGATGGTAAAGTCAGGTGAAGATCAGAGAAGTTCATGGGTCTCAGAGAAATCCTTGCATAATAAAAGTTTCAATTGTTGTGGGCGTAAGAAATCTTGATTTTTTTATTGTATTAACCGGACTTTATAAAATAAAGTGTCACTTACAATATCTTTGTGTCTTTTTTAGACATATGGAAAACTATTATTGATCGTTTCCTCTTCATGTAAGGGTTGTGGAGTAATTTAATTACTCATTTTAAGTCTTTTAGGTTCATTAGGGTTGGACATTCGTCCTCTTTGAGACTATCTTTGCCGACAACATGTCTTTTATTATAATTGACTTGTTTTAAATGAACTAATTAGGTTAAAGGAATTTTCGACTTCATTAATGATAATTTAGGTGGCTGCTCAGTGACACGACTCAAGAATGTTTAATTTTTTCTAAAGTATAAAAGTACCTAATTATAATATAATACAATAAGTCTGAAGTCGAACCACATTAAATTTTAGATTCATTAGTCAATTATTAAATAAAAATTAATACTATAAAAATATATTACCACTCTAAAAAATGCTAAAACTACGAGATTCATTATTGGTATTTAAATTATGTTCATAATATTATGTCATATTTATATTTTGTATTTTATTTACTAGCTAAATATTATGACATTTAATTATTAACTAACAAATTTTTTGAATAATAACAAAAATAAAGTATATGATGTGCTACAACTAAATTGGAGTGTCGATATAATGTCAAAATATCATATAAATATAATGAGATCTAAATTTATAAATTAATATGGCAGAAAAATATTTGGTAAATGAAAATACTAAATAAATATATAAATAAAATAGATTTTGAACTTACTTGAGAGAAATATTAATTATATAACTTAAATATTTGAACTTCATCCTTTATCCAAACTTAGTAAATTAGTCACTCATATTGAAAAGAAAAACATTCATTTTATTTATTGAATTCTAAAATATATTACAATAAAATTTTAATAACTTTAGATAAAAGAAAAATATAAGAAAAAAATTTGAAAGAAATAACTTCTGTCTCTCGTCTCAACTTCACCATTTTCTTCCTCTTATTTTTTTTCCTATCTTTTCCCCCTAGCCTATGTATCTCTTTATATAGGAAACGATCATTTGTCTTCTTTTTATTTTATTTATACTATTATTATTATTATTATATTATATATTTATATAAACTTATCGAAAGTGGGATGTACTTTATCTTTTTTTAAAATATAATATATTTTATTTATTAATTAATTATTACAAAGTAGTTTTCTTTTTTTTCTCTCTCATTTTCAATTCTGATTTATATTCTTTATCAAAATATATATACAATAATAAAATATAATATTTAAGATAAAAATTAACACAATAAAATTAATTTATATAAAATTAAATACATGAAACATTAAAATAAAATATAAGTTATGTACACATTAATTAATATTTTAAATAAAAAAATAATAATTTAAATATTTATAAAAAATATATTTTTTAGTACTAATCACTCAATTGGTCTTATCTTTTATTTTTTCGTGCACGTGACTGTTAGAGAAATATTATGTGATGGTCATAGGAAGAACCGTACACTACTAACATGAAGTGATTTTGATAGAGGGTCTGTCACTAATACAGTGGTCCTCCGTTAACATGTGACAACTTTAAGGCATTTTAAGATGCAATTTCTGCACTTTTCATGATGTTAGGGTTGCTCATGCTCCTTGAGAACTTTCTAATTTATCATTGCCCTTTCAATTTCCCCTTCATTATTTGCAAGGACATATTAGGCATAGAGAATATTGCACACGTGTCACACTTCAACCGTGTAATTTAAATTTTACCACCAACAATTTCATTTTCATATATTTTATGATTTTTAAAATAACTGAAATTGATCAGGGGTAATATGAATTTTGTTTCATTATAAAATAACTTAAATTGTTAGTGTAAGAGGGTTAAGTATAGCATTTCTAAATTTAAAGGGAGTAAATATGGCAACTCATTTAAGTTTTGGTACAAGTATTTATGACTTATATTTAAAGGGAGAATAGGTAATTTTCGCGTATTTATAATATAGATTACGGATTTGCATTACTTTTGCGGTGATTATTTTATACATAAATCTTTCCTCTTTGAAGCTCTTCAGTTGTTTGTCTATTTTTTTTTTTTTTAGCCCCCAAATATTTGTTCATAAAGTTAACTTAAGATTCTACTGTTATTACAATTAAAAGTTTGACGTATTCAACTTTGAAATGTACAGCGCAAATTAGCACAATTTGAAAATTGATTATAGATTAAAGTCAGAGGAGTATGCTCCAATTTAATTTGGGAAAAATCTTACTACACGTGGCACCAGAACTTGAATTCCTCCTCCATGAAAATGGGAAATGGTGCTTGTCACTTACTCAATTTCACATATCCAGTGATTAATGTAGGTATAATTATGCACGCAATACAACAATATACATTTATATAGTTGAGGATACATACTTTGTATTATAAGTGAAATGTGATCAAGTGTTAAAGTATAAGGTGATTTTATTATTAATCACTAATGCATTAACATGGCAACATGCACCAATAAATGACACCTCTTTTTTTATAAAAATTGTGTATTATAACTAAGAAAAATTTACCATTACTCAAAAAAGTAATTCTTTATCTGTAAAGTTAGTGTCCCAATATCCTTTATGATAAATTTTTTTAATGAGTAAAATTTTCAGACAAATAATCATTTAAATTTTATGTGATATGTCATATCAATCATGATTCTTGTAAATACAATACGATTAAAAATGCATGTATGTAAGATATTTCTAAATTTATAAAAAAAATATGCAGTAAATAAAGGTGACATGTTATACTGCATATATAAATAATAATGATTTTTTTTACTTTTTTTAGAATAATTTATTTTATTATTTACATAATAAATGTCATCTCATTTATAATAAATTTTTAAATAAGTTCTGGTACATATAACATAACTTTATCAAAAAGTACAGTATTCATACTTCAAATTTCAAAATGAAGGCATAGCTTATTAACAAATTCCTGAGCATGATTTTATTAACCCTAGTCTTTTGCTTAAAGTTTAACCGTGTTAGTAAACATGAATTCTAACTATATGGAAATTTCTAGAGAAAATGGTCCGACGCTTTATTTTGTTGTGTTAATTTGGCTAATAAAATATATTTGATCACCTGTGTGCGATTCTCCTCGATTCACCAATTTGTGTCCAACAAAAGCAGAGGGAATAGAAGCGTGGTGATGATCATGCATGAGATGCACGAGTAGGGGGTTGGGTTCAGGACCCGCAATACAAAAAAAAGAAAACTGTGGGGCCTCTCCTACCAATCCGTCAATTCAATTTCCATTTCGTCAATGTATTGTTTGCGTCGCCATCCTAAAAATCCCGTTGAAGTGAAAAAAATAAATGCCAAATGCCCAAAAAGCAAAGCAGCAAAGCCAAGAACCATTTTACCCAACCAACACCACTCACAACTTCAACCCAGTACTCTACACGTGTCAACCTCAAATTCAGAACAAGAAGTGGCGTCTATCCAAAATCACATAATCAAACAGCCTGATAAATATAGAATAAAATAAATTCATCACGTGGTCTAGATCAACGGTTATTATCCGTTCTGTCCTCTTCAACTGCGTCCCACAAACTGGTGTAGGTGCAGGGCAATCATATCCACTTATGTCGCATTTGAGAACGTGGAAGCAGGGAATATGCTCTGTCTTTCTTTATTCCCCTTAATTTCAAGATTTATTTATGCAGTAATTTTCGTAAATTACATTCATAATTTTGTTATGAAATAGACATATTATGACTGACTGATCTGGCAGACTCACGTAAATAGCCTAACAGTCCACCTAAATTTTAGTGTGCTTTATGCTCAATATCGGGAGTAAAGAGTGAACTCCAAGTTTGCAAATGCAAGGTTGTTGGTTGCGATGAAATTAGAATATATTTAATGAGATTACAAGAATAAAATATATTACTAGTGTGTTTAATAATGATAATAATTCTTTTGAATAAATTCTACGTCATATTTTTAATATGGGTTGTGAGTATAAAGACTTTACTACTAGACTACAAGTCTATTGATTAAAAATAATAATAATTAACAAAAAATATTTTAATAATTTTAAAATAATTTATTTCAATTCTTAGACAAATAAAAATACATCAATAAACATACAATCTACTCTCTTTCTAATTGTTATATTTTAAACAAACAACTTATTTTAATTCTTATCCCTCATTCTCATTTAAGATATTTTTAATTACCAATATGTAAATACAACATAAGAGTTACAACTGTTTTCCCATATAAAAACAATAATAATAGTGTATTAATATTATCCCACTTTATTATAAAGCATTATCTAATCTAATACAAAATCTCCCTGATTTCATTCACTTCATTGCTTAACTTTGAACTTCCAATTTGATCTAAAGGAGACTAGTTGTAAATTAATTATTTCTACATATGATATACTACTACGTATTAAGGTTTTCGATAGAATTCTAGTAAGCTAAAGATTTTCATATCTTTCCCATGTATTGAACACACACGTGTGAATATATCATCCAGACATCTACGCGTTCGAGCAATCGCCGTTGTGCCAACCTTAGAATAAATACACCATTGGATTGGATGGACACCTCCAAGCAACTAGGATGACACTAGAGAATGACAACGAGCTTTATAACTACTACATCATCGGCCAGGATGCGCTAAGTAAAAAACATCTGGAGATCTGGTGGTACCAGTCACCTTAGAATTTTTATTATTATTATAATTAACTAATTAATTAATTAATCACACACGCATACTACAAGGGACTCTTTAACTCAAGATTTAAGTTTGGGTAAGACAACCTATGAACCAGCGGAACTGAGTCTTGGTCTCTCAGTCATCTTACTTGCTGCATCTGACATTTGTTAACAATGGAATGGAAACACTATTCTCTGGCTTCAATTGAATTATCCAACTTATCCTCGTATACAGTTTTATTCTATACATGTAATAAAAATGATGTGAAAAATACAAGTTTTTGAAGATTACATACCTCTAATACAAATAACAGAAATTGAACAGTAACCCTGTGTGCCTCGGGGCTAATGGCTGTGCAAGTTACCTCCAATATACCCGGGCTTTTTCAAATTTGAAGGCTCGTCCAACTTGCAAAATTTACAACACTTGACCACATATTTAGTTTGAAGATCCTTCAAACTGATCACGAAGCAGCTCATATTTCTTCAATTCTGCCATGGAAAGGGAGGGTGACAGCTCTCCTAAGACCTGCAAATTCAGGCTATTACATTTTAGACAATTTTGATCCAAAAATATACTAGCAGAGTTTGATGCAGGTGTCTCCATCGGCTAATCAGACTAAATATATCAATCACTTGAAAAATTATCATTTGCATTAAAAAGGCTACTTTGTCCATGTTTGTTGGATCATTCTATGATGTCAAAAATACCAAATATTTAAAGGGAAAATCATGTAAAAAAAATTCATAGATAAGAACACCAAATTGTTGCATGATAAAGAAGGGGTTGGAGGAAGGTAAAAGAGATTATTTTTTTTAAAAAAGGGATGACATTAATGGATCAAATGGTCCACAAAAATTTCTCTCAAACTCTTTCCCATGAACCAAAATTTATTAGATGGAAGGAGTTACCCGTGATTTGAATGAGATACAGGCATTTCAGCATATCCCAATCCAATACCAAATCCCCGCTATATTTGGTAGATTAATTCTTTGTTAATGCTATGTAAAACCATAAAAGTTTATAGGTGGATTATTCCTTCAAGTACCATCTTAGTAAGACAGCAACTTTACCATACCTTCACAAAATCACCGTATTCAACCACAACTGAGTCAGCTTGATCGATGTGAGAAGAATCAGAATTTGAATCTGAACTCAAAACCTATGAGAAAAGAACCAGCTTAAGCAGCAGCTCAATGCATTGCACAAACTATAAATCACAGTGGGAGAATTTGGATGGATGTTTCAAATATTAAATACAGTAATAAGCTCAAAATGCAAGATAAGTCTTCATTACATGTAAGATAATTACTTTTTGTGGGGGAAAAAAATCAGTCAGAAAAAAAAATGGCCCCTGTAAAGAGTTTATTTTGGCAAAATTTGCAATGTCGACTCACCTTCCGTTTTGCAGCATGAAACCAAGCATCTGCACACAAGGCATACATGTCTGCACCAGTGAAGTTTGGAGGACATTTCTTTGCTATTGAATAAAGAGATACGTCTTCAAGCAGTTTAAACCTTCTGGTAAGTGCTTTAAGGACCCTAGACAAAGAGGATTTGATGAAAACAAATAAAATCGTGAAATAAGAACATATCTTACATAAACCCATGAAAAAGAAATTAGATTAAAAGGATTACTAACCGCTCCCTGTAAGACGCATCAGAGTTAACTCCAACATATAGAAGTTTGTCAAATCGACCAGGTCGCAGAAGCGCTGGATCAATAAGATCCGGTCTGTTGCTTGCCCCTATAATAAATAGATCCTAAAGAACCAACAGAAGAATGGTGTCGTTTAGCATCAGAAGCAAAAGGGAAAATGATACATTAATCCATTGACAAGAATATTCTGTGGTAGGTAAATAACCTGCGAAGAATCATTTAGACCATCAATCTCTGCAAGCATCTAGTATCAAAAGAAATTAGACATGTTAACTAACTTTTGATGAACATGTTAACTAACTTTTGATGAATTTAAAGAAATCATATAGTAAAAAATGTAGCAAGTGTGTCTTTACTTGAGAGACGACTCTATCCATAACACCCCCAGAATCCCCAGAGGCACCTCGAGCTGGAGCTAGAGAATCAAGTTCATCAAAGAAGATGACACATGGGCGGGCTGACCTGGCCTGCAAAACAAGTAAACTATAATGAAGAAACATCAATTATGGCAGAGTGTGATCTAAAACCATGTTTCTAAATACTTATGTTTTGTTGAAGATTTATAGAAACAGGAAGCATATTTAACCTTCTGGAAAATGTCTCGAACGTTTTTCTCTGATTCTCCAATGTACATGTTAATAAGCTCAGGTCCTTTCACACTAAGAAAATTAAGGGAACACTCTGTTGCCACAGCTTTTGCCAATAAAGTCTGAGATTTGACACAAGAATAATAAAAGAAGGTTACAAAGTAGATTTTTAACTGAGAACTCACCGTAATGTAATGATACATCCAACTTACCTTCCCAGTTCCAGGAGGACCATATAGAAGAACACCAGAGCGCTTACGCAAGCCAGAAGAAAACAAATCCTTGTGCAGGAGAGGTAACTGCAAAATTTGAAAAACAAGATTAAGTAATTCAGTACCAGTGAGTGAAACTAACAGTAAGCTTTCAGTTTGCAGGATATTTAATGAAAATGACAACATAAATGTTAACTGAATAAGAAACTCATGGGCCAGAAACTACATCAAATAATGCTTAAATACTTAATTTTATTGCATGTACAAGGGTAACATACTTAATAATCAAATTTCCCTCTGATTATATCTCATTTACCTTAATTTTCTGATGTTTTTTATTTCAATAATATAAACAATTTCAGTTAGATTGATGTATAGGTATGGAGATGGTAGATATAAAGAAAAGACACACCTGAACGGTATCCAAAATTGATTTCTTCACATCCTCAAGCCCACCAACATCTTCCCATTTCACATTAGGAACCTAGAGCAAAGAAATCGAGACTCAAAAATCCATAAAACAATGTCCTTGCTGACCAATAATTTGAAGTGCGAGCAAAATGAAAGAAACCTTTATTTCAGTTTGCAATGTGTCATTGCTTAGAATAGAAGATGGCATAATTTTACGATGGTGCAAATTTCTTTCTGCCTGTAATTACCTTAGGAGCACCTAAAGCAGATGCATTCCTTTTCTTTGATCGCTCCATTGCTTTGACCAAGTCTTCTTTCCCCATAACCTGAGTAGCAGCGTTAGATGAATTATCATCGTGCGCCAATTTCACTGTAAGATCTGTTTCCCCAGGCTCATTTTTGTCAACTTCAGAATTGCTCTTATGTATTAAGTTGGCACTGGCATCAGCAACCAAAGCATGCAAATCCCTAGGCATGAATCCAGAGGTCTGTCCAATTATGTCCTTTACAAATTCCTCTGAGCCTGTCTACAACAAGTAACAATCAGACTATTAAATTCCTGGATGTGGCTCCAGCAATGATACATGCACCCCACCAATGGAATCATTTTATCCATCACTATTATCTGACATTTTTTACCCCAAAATGCACCAAAAAGAGCAGGAAGTACATTATCTTAACGTACATTAGAGGTGAGTTCAGAAACACGTTGCAGCAACTGAGACAGCATTTCAACCCTTTGTTGTTCTGTCAGAGGACCCATACTTATTTCATGGCTAAAGCATCTCCTAATAGTTGGTGGCAATCCCTCAGAACTGTCAGCAGCAGCAACTAATAGCACCTGTTGTCTATGTATCTTTTCAATCTCCTTTACTGGCTGCATCAGCATAATGCACAAATAAACATTTAACAAATCTTAATGCCTGTAAGTGTAATTATCTACGATAAATTGCAAGAAAAACCATCAAATCTACTTTTCCCTCATTGACTTGAATTTGTTCCCTAGCAGTCACACTCAAGGTAAATAATATAAACATAAGCGTTCTCTAGAACATTTAAATAACAGAGACACACAAGCCTTTTGAAGAAGCAAGATGGGACAAGTTATATTGTATTCTTCCATCTTTCAGAACAAGAGAGATTTTCTGTTTCTGGTCCATTTAGGGACTACAATACAATAATTTTGAATGTACTTGAGTGAAGGCATTACTCCATCAACTTCAAAATGTGAAACTGATAGAATGACATAAACGAAGAAATGAAAACTCAAAACTTAATCAATCACGACAAGGAATATGGCATTGTAAAACTAGATTCATCTTACAAAATCACCATTTGATTCTTCGTCTTCATCTTCAGCAGCTGGCTCAGTGAATTCCCTAATAACAGATGCAACTTCAGAAGAAAGGCCAACTTGATCATTTGGTAGACTCTCATTGGAGACCAAATTGCGGAAAACATCAAAATCACGGAGTAAAAGTATCGTTGGTGAGTATCTGCCCAAAAATCAGTATATGAAGAAGACAAGGTGCCAGTAACACTAACAAATTTTCAAATGAAGTGTACTTATACTCTCAAGCCTAACACTAAATCTCATGTAATCATCAACAAAAGAACAAGAGAAATATCCCCATGAATCTGAGGACAGAGTTTAAACAGTGTAACAGATAATAGAATACAGTCTGGTTAGACAAAGATAAGAATAAGATAATTAGATAAAGAAAACACAGATGTAATGTAAAATATGGAGAATTGATTAAAAGAGCAGAGGACTGTAAGTTTCAAACTACACACATGCACCTTACACCCCAAAAAGTACCTTTCTATACTAGAATAGAACAACTTGCACACATCATACCCAACATGTCAGCTGGTTTACCTTTGAGCTGTGTTGAAAGCTTGAGCTAGGGCAGCAGATGTCTTTCTTTCAGAAGTCGCCATTAAGTTATGACAGCTATATTCAACTACATGTATCCCCAATCTTCGAGCAACGTATCTAACAACAGTTCTCTTACCACACCCTGAAACACATATTTCACCAGCACCAGGCAACACAATCTAAGAACATGAAGGCAAATACTAAAAAGAACAAAGAACATCCTGTTTTAGAAATCCTTCTGCATTTGAACATGTTTTATACTGCAAAATCAAATAGTATCATCCACCAAAGTTTCACATCTTCATAATGTATTCCAGAAGCCAAGAACAAATCACGAAGTGCAAAAGCAGACCTGGCAAGCCATGAAGTAGAACTGCAACTCTGAATTTTAAAGAAAGCACCGATGGGCATAGAGGTGGGGCAAGTATGGAGGCCAAAATTTTCACGGTATCACCTTGCAAAGGAACAAAATCATTTGATCCAGAAATCAACAAATCCGGAGGAAGAGCAGACGGAATACTCCCTCCAAGCACAAGAGCTGTTTTGGTGCAATTAACTCGAAGAACTGCTTCCTCAGGAGGTTCTACAGCCACAACCTGAGAACATGAACCATTATCCGATGAGAGCCCTTGAGCTTATGCAGCCATTAAAGGTATATAAAGGAAGCTTACCTTGAAGTAGATAATGTTATCACTTCTATGGTGCAATCTTTGGCGGCAAGGAATGCAAGTCATCGAACTGCAATTCCAATTTATGCAAACACTGAAAACATCACCTCTTGCTAGGTATCTATCCATTATAAAGTAGTTTTGTAAAGACAAGTCAATCTTTCCTTGACGATCTTCAGCTTCAATAGCAGAGCTTCCTTTCAAAGACTCAAGAGTTCCACATTCCGGAATCTTGACAAAAGAAACCCGCAAGTGTGATGCATACTTTGGCAGTTGACCCACACTTTGCAGTCCTAACTTGATCAATGAAGCTTTACCATGTTGCCCAGAAGTCCCATCATCAACTTTTGCTACGAAGAGAGATTCTAGAACATCTTTCCCTTGGTGGACCAAAAATTTCAGTGACGATATGTGCAAGTCCAGGTTAAAAGCTAAGAGTGGACACAAATAAGCAACTCGAGGATCCAACAATTCCATGTCATCTTGAGGCAAATGAATAGAAGGAAAAGTAAGCATTGTAGGGGAAAAGTGCTTAGAGTGTACTTCATCATCGCATATTTGTTTACAGGTAGTTGGAGGATCTAAAACAACAACCTGAGCAATTCTCTGTTTATTCGTCTCCGCATTCTTGACAAGCACCTTGCGGGTGGAAATTTAAAAAAAAAAAAAAACATTATTGGCTTGAAATATAAACCTTGATTCAGTTTGCAGTTTCATTGAGCTCTATTAAGCTGTTAACGACTAATCCTATACAAACAGTACAACAATTAAACCTAAACCGTGACCGCCAATACTAAAATAAAGACATTTCTTCAATTTAAAGCAAAAGCATCATTACAACATTAATAAAAAAATAATAATAGTAATTTACAAGTGATCCGGAAGTGACGGAGAGTTGTTTCAACACGCAAGTAGAGAGGCCGAGCAAAGCAGAATCGTCAAGAGAAGCAAATTTCGCATCCGAAATGTCAATCTTGTCCTTTGAAAACCGAAGAATTCCCGCCGGCAACTGTAAACTTGGTGACACGCCATCGCTAACGAGTTTCTCGCCAGTGACTCGGCGTGACGGACTCAGTACGGAATTGATGAGAATTTTAGTTGAAGAAAGCACCAAAGGCTTTCTTCTCTCCACCATCGAATCGATAATGCAAAAACTCAAAAACCCTAATTGCTTGAATTAAAGAAGAATAGCGTTGAAATGCAAATGTAGAAGAGCAATGCCCTTTTTCGAGTGATCAGTCCGCTTACTGCTAATTTTGCTAATTTTTTTTTTCATGGGAATCTATCCGAATTTTGGAGCGCAATTCGATATGGCGTACCGCTGGTATTTGTTGACGTTATAATTAAACCCTTTCAACGTCACTGTGATGACTCATCATTATTTTTTCTCTCTTCTCTTTCTTCTCTTCCGAATTTCCAAAACTAAAAATTATTTCATTTTTCCCGCTTTCAACCAAACCTAATTTCTCTTCTTTCTCTGTCTCTCAGTGTATAATCTTATCTCAATGGTTTCCATATTTTTTCTATTTGTCTTCAATTAATCTTGAAATTTCGTTTTTTACTTTTAAACTATCACTCTAATTATCCAAAAATTTCAACTTCCATTCCTTTGAATTTCAAGTAACACTCATGGAATTCTGGCCAAGTCCGTTACGAACGAGGATGATAAATCATGCCCTGCAAGAGCAAGCAGAAGGGATCAAATTTATATTTATTTATTTTTTTATATTACTCAGTTTAATAGAATTTTTTTTTTTCTAAATGATGGTGATTCTCGGACTCACTTATATTGGGGTGTTGTATTTTAACGCTGGGGTGATGAAAGACAGATTAATTTGAGAATCACTTCTGTTCTAAATTATTTTTTCTGTAAAATATTTTTCTTTTTTAGCACAAAACCACAATTACGTAACATAAACCAACTTAACCGTTAGGTTGTTAAAAATCAAAATGATGAATTATTAAATTACATAATTATTTAACATTCGTCAACTCAACAACCCACCAGATGTTACTAGTAAGTTACATAATTACGTAGCCGTTAACATTTTACAAAAATTGGATCTCTTTTTCCAAGCAATCTAAGATGTCATGCGTTATTCTACCTCATCAATGTAGCAATAAACAAAACAGTAGCGGACGGTAGAAAAACACAATAAACAAGCCCGCCCTTCCAGAGTACCGAAGCAACGACAAACACAACAAAAATCCAGGTCCATATCTACCAATCATAAGCCAATTAGGCTGTCAATGGCTGATCGGCTTCTCATCTCTTTATTGCCGGCAAATATGTAAAAAGAAACACGGAGCATATGGATATGATGTTTTTGCGCTAAAATTGAAGTTTCAAATTAGGCACACAACAAATTAAAGAGTTTGTTTATACCAGCACAGTGACTGAAGATAATGGAATCATTTAGTTTTGGGAAGTTGACAAGCTGGAAGAAAGATAGTCACTCGAACCCAGAGCCGCAAGGCCTTCCCTCCTCTGATAGGTATTCGCCATGGGGGATATCAATTATCATCCACGTGTTTTGCACAAAAACCACTCAAAGAAAACATTTCCAACAGGACTTGGATCTGACTCAAGCTCAAATTTTTCTTCACCTATCCCTTCAACTGCAGAACTTTAATAGCCAAACAACTTGGGATTATCCTCTTCTCCAAATTCAGAAGGCACACTATGGTGGGGCAAAAAGCAACATCAAGGAATGGAATACAGGCATAGATAAACAGAAGCTTATTGCCTCCTCATAAGAGAAGAAGTATAGATCAACTTAAGCAATTAGCAGGCTCAGAAAAGGCAAGTGAAACAAAGTGCTAAAAGTCCCCAACAGCAGTGAGGCAAAATGAATGAGTGGCATTTCTCCACTATAAGAAGCTTGAAGCACAAAAGGAAACCCAATGAAGCATAAGGGGTGAATCTATGATGTTTAAACTACAACAAAAAAGGCAAATCTCGGGCGGCCACAGTGTAAAAGGACCTGCAATGAAGAGAATAGACATCCTATCTCCCACATTTCTGTGTGGCAAACTCTTTCTCAAATCCTAAGCCTAGCTCTCCGATAGTCATTTTCCCAAGAAATATATTTAACAATTGAGGCACCTGATCCAGATGTTTGGTCACAAATGTATCCAAGAAGCTCTTGTTAGATCTTATCACAAGATAAGATGAACAGATTTGAGTTTCTTCATTAATCAAGCCCTTTGAAAGCAAAACTCTTATAACTGAACAACGGGGGATGATCCTCTTCTCCAAACTATAAGTCAAAACACTTGGCACTTGGGCAACAGCCGAAGGCTGCCAACCCATCTTGTTTACAAGAAAATCGAAACTGCTGACTATTTTGGTCTCAAATGCTCTAATATAATTGGGACACTTTCTAAAAGCCAACCTAATGTCCTCATCAGACCAACCACACTTCCTTAAAACATCCAATTTGTGCTCTAGAGTTGATTGACTAATTGAAGCAAATACCTGCATTGCATGGATGAATTCAAATTTTTGAGGATCAAAACCCATTATGATGACCTTCTTAACACTATCATCAAACTTATCCTGTCTTTGGAGGACAACAGGGGAATAACATGATAAAATCAGCATCAAATACGCCTCCCGCATTCCAAGTGCTCTAAAGACTGCAAGTTTTGGGGAGACAGTCTCCTGCAAATCATAATTAAACATCCGTGTTCTTTTCCGAAAAAGTTTAATAACATTTTCTTCAGAGAGAAGCACACTTTTGAGGAAGTTATAGTTAGGAATGAGTACATTCTCCAAGCTTTGACCCAAAATAGCCGGGGTTGATGAGCAAACATCAGTGAGTTCAGAATCAGTGACCCCAATAGATTTGAGAAACTCAATTTTAGGTAAGACAGATTTCTCAGGACGGGCAAAAGTAATCTAGGACGAAACCTAACAATTTTAGCAATTTGGGTATTGGAAAATCCATGATTTTTGAAAAACTGAAGGACTGAATCTGGATTTTTAGAAGATTGAAGTTTCATTCTTTTGGCAACAGATTTAGCAGTTTCTGGGGACAACCCACATGAGTTTACGAGGTGTGACACAGTAAATGAGCATTCTGTTTGTTGTTTGCTTCTAATTTGTGCTTCACCAGCTGAGAAAAACTTTATGCTAATGGGAGATATTTTTGGATTCTGAATGAAACTCAAACCTGAAAACAAACCCAATTGAGTGGTGCCTAAAACTTGCACAGCAGACCTAAAACCATTTGATAACACTTGTGCTACCAATAGCCTTCTATTTGTATAGAATAATCCATACATCTTCAAAAACCCAAAACTACAGATAATACCAATAACAATAATACTGCACTTGCATTTTGTTGAATTGAAAGAATTCACTCACTAACCTGTAATTGAAGAGAGGAAAAACAGGAACAACACTTGAGCCGACTCGTTCTAATATTTTGTTCAAGTTTCTTCATCATGCCCCCGAAACAGCTAAACCCACCGGCTTTCCAGTTTTTGTTTTGGGGTTTTTTTTACTTTTTATATTGCGATTTGCCAAAGCAAGCAACACTGACAGCCCGCCTCTCCTATTTCGCTAAATTAATTATTTCCCTCTATTGGTTTTTTTTTCTTTTTTCAAATATCAGAACTCCATTGATGTTCAAGAATTTACTGCGGGCGGGTATACCCTGAAACTTGGGTATCAATCTGGTTATACCCTTATATTTCAAATTATCATGGCATGCCTTTTTAGACGAATAATGTCTAAAATACCCTTAACTATCTCCAATTACACAAGCGGTTTCAAGAGAAATTTATAAAAATAACCAAAAAAATTTTACAAATATTTAAAATAACCAATTAAAATTTTTCTATCATATATAGCCATATATTTATTGTATAGACTTAAATACCCTCAGATCTATAAACAAAACCAACAAATCTCACACACTCTCAACCAATAATTTTCAAAATCCAGTACATCATAATCCCTAAAACTCACCCACTAATCATCAACTCATCAATTAGAAAGTAAAACGTTGAGGTTAGTATTTATTTTACACAGTGTATAGTTTTTTATTTTTCGATTAATCAAAATTTATAAGTTATTTTGAGTAAATACGAGCTTGGAGACGAACCCAGAAAATGTGCGACAGCGCACTGTCGCACATGGGACAGGTGCCTGTCGCACGGTAATAGGTTCTGTAAAATCGTGGGACAAGCGCCTGTTGCACGTGCGATATGTGTCTGTCGCACGTGCGACATGTGCCTGTCACACGGTGAGACAGGCGCCTGTCGCACATTGATAGGTCTTTCCAACCGTAGGACAGGCACCTGTCGCACGGTGACAGGTTCTGTCCCACGGTTTTACAGAACCTATTACCGTAGGACAAGCGCCTGTCGCACGTGCGACAGGTGCCTGTCCTACGGTTAGAAAGAACCTATTACCATGCGACAGGCGCCTGTCCCACGTTTTTTGGGTTCGTCTCCAAACTCGTATTTACTCAAAATAACTCATGTTCTAATTTTTTTTAAGTAATAATTTTTTTCTTTCTTAGGCTTAATGGAGTCAATTGTTCTTAAAATGTGTTTTGATGGATCATAAGAGGAAATGACAGACGGTCGTGTTGAGTACAGAAATGGAAAAAATAGAGCTTTTTTAGTTCCGAAAAACTGTACGTTTGATGTATTTCTTTCAAGAGTATATGAAGTTTTGCAAATAAATCTGAATGATTACAGCATTGAATTGAAAACAACTTTACAGTCGAGATGTTCTACCCAACCCGTATGTTCAATACCAATGGATACAGTTGATGATGAAATGGTAAGAGTTTTAATACATATGAGCTCTAATTCGGTGAATGAGGGCTGCATTCCTGTTTTTGTTAGCAAATTTCCTAAAGTAAGAAATTAAGAGAATGTTCAAGAAGAGAACGTCGTGTCACTGGCGGCTGTTGAAGAAGAGGTGTTACCGCTGACGACCTCACTGCAACAAGGTTACTCTCCCTTCCATTACAATGATGATCGCATTAATGACACAAATAATACAACGTCAAATAACATTAATGTTGATTTATACCATAGCCCAATTGACGATGGGGACGATGATTTTGAGTATGCTCCTATTGATGATGATGATAATCATTTGGATAATTCTTACGATTATGGGGATGATGGGGATGAAAATGATGGGGATGATGGAGATTATGGAGGTGATGGGGATGGTGAGCATGATGAGGAACCAGTTGGTGATAGGAAAGATTTGCCTCACTCTGAGAATTGTCATGATCTACGCCAAAGTCAGCCTATTATTCCAAGGCCCCATTCGAATGGCGTACAAGTTGACCCTCTTATAAGTATTGCACTAGTTTTGCCTTCAGACTTGGTCGCTCTAGATTTTGTTAGACATATTGGGTGTAATGATATTTGTGTGAGCAAGTTGTTCGATTCCAAATATAATTTAATGTTGGAATTGCGCAAAGTTTCCTTGAAGGATAAGTTCGATTTCAAGGTTGCAAGATCTACATCGACACGTTTCGAGGCACATTGTACTTCAATTTCGTGTAAATGGCGTCTTCGGGCAAAAAGAGCATCAAATGAAGAGAATGTACGTTGAGTAGTGATGAGATGTGACAACATACACACATGTCGTAATGAGTCGAGGGGCCTTCGTCAAGCAAGGAGTCGGGTTATTGGTCATAGTATCGCGAATAAATTTATTTAGGAGAAGCGGATATATACTCCAAATGACATCATAGCAGACATTCAGCAAGAATACAATATTCGCTTATCATACCAACAGGCTTATCGGGCTAGAGAATTTGCTCTTGAGGTGATACGAGGAAGTCCATCAGAATCATATAATTTACTTCCCAATTACTCTCATGTATTGGAGAAGGAAAATGAGGGTACAGTAACTGATCTTAAATTGGATGGCAATAATAATTTCTTATACTATTTTGTGGCTATTGGATCCTCTATCACTGATTTTTTACAGAGTATCAGACCAGTAATTGCAGTAGACGGTACTCATCTCAAAGGGTTATATCACGGAACAATGTTTGTGGCAACCTGCTTAGATGGAAATAATCAATTGTATCCGCTCGCTATTGGGATTGAGGATTCCGAAAATAATGATTCTTAGGAATGGTTTGTGATGAATTTGCATAGAGTAATTGGTGATATTCCAGATTTAGTCATTATTTTCGATGGATGCAATTCTATTCAGAGAGCTCTTATGAAGATATTTCGTAGTGCTACCCATGGCATTTGTTTCTACCATGTCAAAGGTAATGTCAAGTAGAAATTTAGAATGTCAAAAGCTCTTTGGAATAAGTTTGAGCCCGCATTTATAAATGCAGCTAAGGAATACAGATGTGAAGAGTTTAGACCACAACTTGAGGGGTTATGGGGAATGCATTCTGGGGCAGCTGATTACTTAGAGAATAATGTGGGCACATGTAATTGGGCACGATCTCAATTCGATGGAAGGAGGTACAACATTCTAACCACTAATATTGCGGAAAGTGTAAATTCTTTGATGAGGGAACCTCGAAAATTTCCTATAACTCATTTGGTTGACCATTTCCGAAAAACATTGCAATAATGGTTTTATCATAGGAAAATAGTGGCAGAATCGATGAGTACTCATTTAACAAAGTGGGCAAGTAAAATAGTATCTGATAGAAAAGATCAAGCTGAAAGAATGAATGTTCGTCCGGTGTCTGAGCATAAATTTCAAGTTTGGGGTGATGGTGTGAAGGAAGGGTTAGTTGACATAAGTCGTCGAACTTGTAGTTGTAAAGTATTCCAACTTGATCAACTTGTATGTGCTCATGCAATAGCTGCTTGCCTGCATGCTCGAGTAGATTACATAGGTCTTTGTTCTCAATTTTACTCTAAAGAATCATTATTGAAGGCATATGCAGTGCCAATCAATCCGGTTGGCGATGTCTCTTCTTGGGAAGTTCCACACCACATCCAACAATTGAAGGTAAATCCCCCAATAGAAAAACTGCCTCCTGGTCGTCGGAAGGAGCTTAGAATACCATCTGTTAGTGAGGATGTATCACGGAGAACTGTAATGTGTTCTCGGTGCAAGGAACGCGGGCATAACAGAAAAAGATATAAGAATCCCATTGCGACGAATCGTAATTAGCGGCCTATTATCGTTGTAGCGTCTTATGTATTCAAGGAATATATTATATGATGTATTTTAAACTCTTATGTTTATTATGTATTCGACATGTTAAACTGTCTTTGTTAAAATGATTATTCATAATAAGTGTTGGAGAATTGTCAAACCCGAAATAAGATTAATCGCACTATATTTACAACTGTTAAAAAATATAATTTACAACCAAATATCCGTATTAAATATGTCAACGGCAACATTGATACAGTTGATTGCTTAAACAACTTGTGGCAATTGAAGTGTTTCATTTTGTAATACGCCCGTGGAAGTGTTTCGTTTCCGGAATCTTCATCGTGCCTGGTTTTGTGGCCATTACGACTGCAAAAAAAATCAAATTTTTAATTAGTTAATTTGATAATTAAAAAAAATTCAAGGTTTTTTTTTTACATTCTGTAATATCGTGTCGATTTATTAAAAAAAATTCGATTTTTATCGTTCGATATGATAGTACGTGACAGTGCACTGTCAGCGTCATTGTCATGCATGCGGTAATTTTTACCTATTCCGTCTGTCATTTTTAGTCCTATTGCACCTATACTCTACCTTACAATCACTCCATCAACACTTTAATCTTGCAATACACATTAACTATTTAATTTAGTCTAAGTGGCATTTTAGCGAGCACCTCGCGTACCACTCTTTAAACCTAAATTTCACTTAACAATCTCCAATATTTATGGCCAAACAATCCTAAGCTTATCTAAATGCATATATACACTCATTTTTCACCAATCAAACTTATCAAAATAGAAAGAAATTAAAATTTACGAAGTGATAATTACCGAAAATTACAAAATGGATGATGATAGAAACCCGCCGGAGTTGAGTTCACTGTAAAAAATCTGTCCAAGTGTCGTTCACAGTCATCGGAGGGAGCTAATCGCCGATCGGGGGTCACCGGACAGAGCAAATGGAAGACTTTGGTTTTGAGAGAGATATGGGTATTATGGAAAAAAAAAGAGTAAATGGTTAAGGATGATAGAAAAATTATAAATGGTTATTTTGGATATTTGTAAAATTTTTTTGGTTAGTTTTGTAAATTTCCCCCAGTTTCAATCTTCGCCTTCGAATGTTGGGAAATTTACAAAAATAGCCAAAAAAATTTTACAAATATCTAAAATAATCAATTAAACTTTTTCTATCATATGTAGCCATATATTTATTGTATAGACTTAAATACCCTCACATCTATAAACAAAACCAACAAATCTCACACACTCTCAACCAACAATTTTTAAAATCCAGCACACCCTAATCCCTAAAACTCACCCACTAATCATCAACTCATTAACTAGAAAGCAAAAAGTTGAGGTTAGTATTTATTTTACACAATGTGTAGTTTTTTATTTTTCGATTAATCAAAATTTATGAGTTATTTTGAGTAAATACGAGCTGGAAGATGAACCCAGAAAATGTGCGACAGGCGTCTGTCGCACATGGGATAGGTGCCTGTCGCACGGTAATAGGTTCTGTAAAATCGTGGGACAAGCGCCTGTCGCACGTGCAACATGTGCCTGTCGCCCGTGCGATAGGCACCTGTCGCCCGTGCGATAGCCACCTGTCGCACGGTGACGGGTTCTGTCCAACCGTGGGACAGACACCTGTCCCACGTTTTTTGGGTTCGTCTCCAAGCTCGTATTTACTCAAAATAACTCATTAAGAGAATGTGCGTTGGGTAGTGATGAGATGTGACAACATACACACGTGTCGTAATGAGTCGAGGGGCCTTCGTCATGTAACGCGGGCATAACAGAAAAAGATGTAAGAATCTCATTGCAACGAATCGTAATTAGCGGCCTATTATCATTATAGCGTCTTATGTATTCAAGGAATATATTATATGATGTATTTTAAACTCTTATGTTTATTATGTATTCGACATGTTAAACTGTCTTTGTTAAAATGATTATTCATAATAAGTGTTGGAGAATTGTCAAACCCGAAATAAGATTAATCGCATTATATTTACAATTGTTCAAATATATAATTTACAACCTAATATCCCTATTAAATATGTCAACGACAATCTTCTTCCTAAAGTATTGTCCATGACTACTGTCAAAATTAAATCGTACCTTGAACATTAAATATATCGTAAACATTAACATAAACACCCCACAATCGCCAGTTCCTAGCTGTTGTTGTGGTACACTCTTAACCAGTGTAAGTTTCCAAGGCTCCGCGCTCTGTAATTCAGGTCGGAGGTTATAAAATCCAACATCTTGTAGCCATCGAGGAAAAATATTTTGAAGTGGCTTGAATAGTTGAGAATAAACTTTTTTGTCTCGATGTTCCTTTAATGAGTCATAAATAGAGAACCGCTTGTGTACAAAGTCTACTCGGGCTACAACCCATTGATGGCCCACTTTTCTGCTACAAAACCATCAATTACTTCAAACAACCAAGCCTGCAACATGTGAAAATACAAAGTTAGGAAAAAAAATAAAAATACATTGTATAGAAAAATTTCATATGTAATTGAAACGCACCTGTACCCCAGGACAAAAGCCATAAATGTTATATTTTACTTCTTTAAGAGTATTACCCTGGAAAGCCTCCATTTTCTGGTTCAATGCTGTGTTCAAACTTTTATATACCGTTTTCCAGGATAAACGACCCCATGGAAGACTTCTAAAGTACTCAAGATCATCAACATATTTTAACAATAACGAATTGGGTATACGTTCATCTTTTCTACCATTGAGTACTCTATCCGCAAAGTAATATAATGCGATCTTTAGCGCATCAACTTCATCCATGTCATTAAAGTTCAAATCTTCAAATTTTTTTATCAAATTTTTTAAGAGTAGCACATAAGTTACCTTTAAAGTACAAATCACGCAACTTGTTATTCGCAGGAAATTTGACTTCTTTGTGTAAGTCGTATGTACCATAGCAAAGTCCCGTAACTAAACATCATTCAACGATTGATAACCGTGCTAACTGGCCACTAAATTCAAACCACAGCTGATTTTTATCATCTCCATCACAACACGCTACTTGCCTAAGTAGCGCGTTGTGAAGGATTGCACCACTAAACACGTAGCTATTCATCTTTGCGAAATGACCAAATATATCTTTCTTGAATAATCTTAATTGTTGTTTTGTTAACTTCCTCTTGATAGCATCCATCACATTCCCAAATTTTGAGGTATTTATGTACGCCTGGATGAAGTGTTTCGTTTCGGAATCTTCATCGTGCTCGGTTTTAGTGGCCATTATGACCGCAAAAAAAAATCAAATTTTTAATTAGTTAATCTGATAATTAAAAGAATTAAAAAAATTCAAGATTTTTTTACATTACAGTAATATCGTGGGACGGATACCATCGCGTCTTGTCGCCAGCACGCGATGGCTACCTCTCGAGCGCGAGTGATTTTTACCTGTTCCGTCTGTCATTTCTAGTCCTATTGCACCTATACTTCACCTTACAATCACACCATCAACACTTTAATCTTGTAATACACCATCAACTATTTAATCTAGTCTAAGGAGTATTTTATCGAGCACCTCGCGTACCACTCTTTAAACCTAAATTTCACTTAACAATCTCCAATATTTATGGCCAAACAATCCTAAGCTTATCTATATGCATCTATACACTCATTTTTCACCAATCAAACTTATCAAAATAGAAAGAAATTAAAATTTACGAAGTGATAATTACCGGAAATTACAAAATGGATGATGATAGAAACCCACGGAGTTGAGTTCACTATCAAAATCCGTCCAGCGCCGATTCTGATCACTGGAGGAGCTAATCACCGATCGGGGGTCACCCGAGGGAGCAAATGGAAGACTTTGGTTTTGAGAGAGATATGGGTATTATGGGGAAAAAAGAGAGTAAATGGTTAAGAATGATAGAAAAAAATATAAATGGTTATTTTGGATATTTATAAAATTTTTTTGGTTAGTTTTGTAAATTTCCCTCGCATATTTCTTCCTCCTTAACCATCTCTTTCGAGATTTATTTCTTTTTGTATTTTTATGTGAGCCAATAATATCTCAATGGTTGATACTCATATTACTCCGGTAAAATTATGATATATATACTTATTACTAACTAACTTTAATCATCACTTAATTAGTAATAATATTACTACTTACTAATGTTAGTGAGCTTATGGTTAGATACCTATGATTGAATGGCCTCCATGTAAATCTCTCTTGAGAACTTAAATAAATAGGGTTAGGTGTGGAAAGCAAAGTCAATAAGTTTGGTACTTATAAGAGTGGAAAGCAAAATCACTATCATGGTTTTGAATTTTGATTTTATTGTCGTGCTGCTACATGTTTTAAAAACTTTGCTTTTACCGAAAAAAATGTGCTCATATGCTAGTTACTGCAATCTATTGTTTTAATTAACCTTTCTATTAAGTTTATTATATATATTTTTCAAGAATACAATATTTGATAACTTTGCCTAATGCCTAATTACAATAAATTGCTAAAATTTATTACATAGTTTCTCTTGCTTATCTAATTTGTTTGAATTGATAGCCATGTGCATGTGAACTATCCATGTTTTTTTTCTTCACTTTTTATACTTGTTTTTGTCTTATAAGGCACTTGTTTCTATGTTTCTTATGCTAATTCACAAAATATCATATCACAAAGCACATCGAGATTGTACTGAAGTCAAACTAAAGATTTCTTAGTCCATTTTACGAGTACGAAATATCTCGCAACAAAAATCATAGTATGGAATTGAGGAGATTTATATATTTTTTTTAAAATAATAATGGTGATTTTATTATTAATATATATTAATTTTATTAGTGATAATTGTGGAGCTTTTTTATTACAGTACTTGAAGGTCCTAGCCCATGGCCTTGACATTAACACATATTGTCAATAAGATGATATTACACAATTTCACAAAGCATTGGCTGTCAAATCATTTGGATATAGATCGTGGAAACTAATTACTGAAATACAACCTTAAGAACTTCATTGTTGTGATTTTTTCATTTTTTAGATTAATTATCATGAGATGTAATAGTTACAATTAGGATGTTATTAACATTTGATATGATCAAAGATATTTTTACATTATATATATGCTTTATTTTTTTTATTAAATGTATTATTGAAAAATAACAAGATAATTTTGTACTAATAACAAGATAATTTTGTACTGTGTATATAATATAACAAGATGATTATATATATTTAAATAATGTTCAGTTCAAATACATGACTATAGTCGAGTATTTTCATAAATATATAAATATAGCTGATTATCTTAAGAAAAACACACATTTTCATGAATTATTACCCATCACATAAACATTACTAATTCATCTTTTAATAAATAGTTGTAGTATAGTAAAATTAGATATACACAATAATAGTTGTATAACTTTATAAGTACACAACTATAGTCATATACGTGGACATAGAATTAAAATTACATTAGATACTCATCGTAATGATAACATAATTAACATAGCTTTAACATATTAAACTTCAATCTAGCAAACAACAAAAGTTGTTATACATCAAACAATATAAGTTCAATACATATTCGAATCATAAATAAGTTTTAAGAAAACATAAGTTGCTACACAATCAACATAATTATTAATATGCTCATGCCAAACTCTTAACCTATGTATTATGAACCCCTGGTCGCCTTTATTTGAAAAGAATATAAGCCATACAAACATCCTTATCCATCTTCGAAAATAAAAAAGTATAAAGTTATCAACTAACTACTAAAACCGTAATCCCTGAACCCTAACCCCAAAACCCAAAAAAACTGAAAACTCTCTCAACTAGCCGCACCCTTGCTTGTTTGGCTTGACTGCCGGTGGTGGCACTCAGCAACTGTCGGACCCTCCCTACCTCACTGCCTTGCCCCACCGTGATCATCGTTCCCTGCAGCAGCCCCGAAACAGTCAACCCGAAGCTCACGAAACTACCTAAACTATGCTGACCGGTGTTTCTGCGATTCAGCCGCTGGGAAGGGTGTTTCTAGATCGCCGACCTTTTCTGAACAACCCCCTGCTGCTGTGAAGGCCACCCATGTAGCATCTGCATCGATCCCATTCATACTCGTGATAGCCGCACAAAACCCTAGCCGCCGCCCCCCTTTGGCTCTTGCACAGCCCCCATGCTTACTGGCTCCCCTCACGGTCATCCTTTACTCACAGACACATGCCCTTCGTTTTCTAACTTGGCTTATGGCCCCACCTTGCACCGAGACGTTAACAGCAACCCTCCCCGCGTTTACGTACACAATCGTGCCACTGTGTGTGGCCTCCTCACGGCCGCCTATGGTGGTTCCCAGTTGCCGGCCACCATCTCCCACCCTGTACGACCTGTCTTCCATCCACAACAAACCTCTACTTGTCCTTCAATGTCCCTCCAAACTGTAACCAAGACCACTCAACAGCTCCCTTTTGCTGAGTCAACTCAGTGTGACTCGAGCTAAGAGGGTCATGCAGCACCCATGCAACTTGGTTCAACAGGCCCATGCAGACTTGGTACAGTAACAGTCCCATGCAACCATCTCACAGCCACAATCTGCTCCCCGTGCTCAAATATTCTCCTCTCATGTGCGTGGCCAAATCCACCCTCTTTCCAGAGGAAATATGCAAACGAGTGATGGGTTGTTTGGTACTCAAACCCGTGCTGCATCTACCACTCATCCCAAGCAACCCGTTTCATATGCTTCAGCTGTGAACCCAACATCCATTCTCAACATCACAGCCTCCCCTAGACCACAAAAATCATTCCTTGATATCGTAACAGATACTACTAGTCCTTTGGTTCTGATCAAACTGGTCTTGTTACACCGCAGTGAGCCCGCTATATTGTTTTCTAAGGAGGAAGTTCAGACTATGGCTGAGTTGTTTAAACTTGCTTTGGAGGCATATGATTAATATCTATGAGTATCTATCACTACAAATTCAGTGATATGGCTCGCCATACATATTCATTAATAGTATAGATCATGATACATACATACTTATCCATCTAGCTAGATGTCTGAGAATAGTCCTTTTTTATTTCTTTTTTTTTTCTTCCTTCCCCTCTCTGTGACCCGCTAGAAGTTTTTTGTTTCTCTTGGACTCAAAGGGAATTCACAGATTTTTTTACTTGATAACCGGTATGTGTTGATCAAGTTATCAATGGAGGAGGACTATTCATAGATTTGAGTTCGCCAGATATGGTATGTCAATGGTCGGGGTATGCGCAATTTCAAATAGAGTACATGTAAATGGTCGGGGTATGATCTATCTGGCTCAGCTGATGACCGTGCAGCTTTCTCCATGACTCGAGCACAGCTGCAGCATGCGTTACTTTATGAGGAGATTTTTTTACGACAGCAATCGAGTGTTCGTTGGGTTAGGGAGGGGGATGCTAATACCCTGTTCGTTCATGCCATGATTCGAAAGAAGCATCGATTCTTTCATGTTCATCGAATCCAGAATGTATCATCTGCATGGATTACTGAGCCTACTGCCATGGCTAAGTCTGCAGTTGATTACTTTCATAGTCTTTTGGCGGGAGGTCCTAGTCAGTTTCAATTATCAAATTTTGATTTTATTTCTTCTATGGTCACTGCTGAGGATGATGTGGATCTGTGTAGGGAGCCTGATTTAGAGGAGTAGGTTTTACCAGATATGTTGGGATGTGATTTCTGGTGACTTATTGGCTGCTGTTCACGATTATTTTCGGAGTTCTGCTATGTCTAGGGGATTCCAGAGTACTCTCTTGGTTGACCTTCCTAAGAAGGACTCTTCTGTCTCTTGGGCTGATTTTCGGCCAATCAGTTTGTGTAACGTGAGCAACAAGGTTTTAACCAAATTGCTTGTTATGCGACAGACACCAATGTTACCTTGTATTATTTTTCTGTCTCAGAGTGGTTTTGTGCCTGGCAGGAGTATTCATAATAACGTGTTGTTGGTTCAGGAGCGGATTCACGATCTTAGTTGTCATACCCGGGGGAGTAACGTGGTGCTGAAGCTGGATATGACTAAGGCATTTGATCGGATGCCATGGTCCTTTTTTTTTCAGATGTTGAGGTACTTTGGTTTCTCAGTATTGGTTAATGAGGTCAATCATGAGTTCATTTAGTCTCGGGGTGGCCTTCGCTAGGGTGATCCTTTATCTTCTTGTCTGTTCATTATTGCTGCTGAGTTTTTATCTCGAGGCTTGGATAGCTTGTATGCTTTGCACCATTCCTTGAGATATTGCTCGTCTGGTTATTTTCCTATCTCCCATTTGAGTTTTGCAGATGATATTGTTCTTTCTTTTTTAATGGGAGTAAGGCTAGTCTTACGCGGCTTATGGGGTTCCTGCACCATTATGAGGCTGTTTCTGGGCAACTGGTTAGCCAGGCAAAGAACAGCTTTTATGTTGGGGGTTCGGTTTCAGCAGCGGAAGCTTTCTTTTTCTTATCTTGTCTGCCCGATGTTTATTGGGGGAGTCAAGATTGCTCATTTTAATGATTTGATCTAGAGGGTCCGTGAGAGGATTTCTAGTTGGGCTAATCGGTTGTTATCGTTTGGGGGAAAGCTAGTGCTGATTTAGCATGTTTTATCCTCTATGCCTTTGTACTTATTTCATATTATGCGACCATCGTTAGGGTTATCCAGCAGTTAGAGCGAATGTTCACACGTTTCTTGTAGGGTGACTGTGGACTTAAGCGGAGGATTCATTGGTACCATTAGCTGGAGGTGTACTTTCCTTAAGAAAAAGGCGGCCTAGGTATTAGGTCATTTCGTGATCTAGCTGAAGCTTTTGAGCTTAAGCTTTAGTGGAGATTTAGGGAGCAGCGCTCCTTATGGGCTTCCTATATGAAGTCTAAATATTACAGCAATGATCATCTGGGGATGGTACGTTTTGTTACACAGCTTCTCCTCTCTGGAGGCATCTTTGCTCCATCCGATATATTGTAGAGCCTTATATTCATTGGTTAGTTGGTGTTGGTGCTTGTAATTTCTGGTATGACTGTTGGCTGGGATAGTACCCTTTGTATTTTTATAATTCTGATACTGCTTCATCCATACAAGTGTCCTTTTATTGGCGGGATACTGTTTAGAATAGGGGTAAGCTTCTGGCCGTCTTACTTACGTCAATAGTTGCGCAGATTATGTTGTATCTGATTTCTACTGGCGTGCCTGATGAGATTCAGTGGGATTCCGCTAAGGATGGTATTTTTCATTTGCAGTCTGCTTGGGAGATAATGCGCTGCGTTAGGCCACGAGATGCAATTTTTTCTATGATTTGGCAGCGCCATATTATGTCCCGGTTATCTTTCTTCTTTTGGCGGTTGTTACATGGTTTTCTGGCCACTGATGACGCCTTGTGTGCGAGAGGCTTCTGTATGGTTTCGCGGTATTTTTATGGGCAGGCTGCTGAGACTTCTCGGCATTTATTTCTTGAGTGCCCTAAGGTTAACCAGGTTTGGGAGTATTTTTATTTTTGTTTGGGGATGCGGAGGACCAGTTTTCTATCATCCCATGCTTTGCTTCACTATTAGAGGAGATATGCTTTTTCTTGGTCTCATTTTCGGGTTCTTTTACCTTGTTTCATTATGTGGCATGTGTGGAAGGCTCGAAATGGATTCAGGTTTGACTCTCACTTATTTTCTGTGGATGCAATTATTTTTCGGGTAGTGTCGGACATTCGGCTTGCTGACTCTGCTTTTGGTTTCAAGCCGTCTCAGTTGCGGGGAGTGATGAGTTCTCAGCTTGCGGATGGGTTACGAGTGATTGCTTCACCCCAGCGACCTATTCAAGTTGTCTTTTGGACGCGACCGACTCTTAGTGCTGTCAAGCTGACTGTTGATGGGTGTTCAAGGGGTAATCCTGGTTGTCCGCTGTAGGGGGTGTTCTTGGAGATCATCGGGGTATGGTTTTGGCAAGGTTTGGCTCTTTTCTTGGCCATCAACCGATTCTTTATGCTGAGCTTATGGCTGTTTGTGAGGGTTTGGAGCTTGCGGTTCAGCTGGGGTATTCTGTAGTGGAGGTAGAGTCTGACTTAGCTACTGTGGTTTCCTGGGTCCTCTCGGGCGGTTCTGTCCGGTAGGATTATGCTCTGTCTTTGTGTCGAATACGATCATTGGTTTCTGCTCATTTGGTTGTGGTTCGGCATGTGTTTCGTGAGACTACATATGCAGCTGATTTTCTGGCCAACTGGGCCTGCACTTCTTGTTTCAGCCGTGTTTTTTCTTTGTCCGTGATCTTCCCACTGGATTATCTGGGATTCTTCATATGGATGCTCATGCGGTTCAGCATATCATACACTAGTTTTATCGTGATTCAGTCTGTATGTTTTTATTTATTGAGGAGGTTTTGCTTTACTTCCCCCTCCTTTTATATGTGATTTCTATTTTTTGATTTGTATTACAGGTAGGGGTCCCGCCTAACCCCCACCATCTTGGTGGTTTAAAAAAAAACTAGTATAGATATTAAATAAATTAAGATAATCAAAATATTAAATATGTAAAGTTGAGTTGAATACATATGTGTGCTTCTGTTTCATTCAATCTAACTATACAACAAATAAAAAAAAAAATCAAACAAAGCATATAAAAGTGTTGGAACTACCTGCCTATTTATACAACAACAGTCATGTAACTTGCTAAAATATATAACTATAATTCAACAAATAGTCAAGGGATATTTAGTAAAAAAAATATATTTATTTTGCACTAATACAAAGCTCAGATGTCATAATAACTACAGTATTTTCATATTTACACGATTGCAGTTGTGTAAAATTCTATATACACGATATCAGTAGTGTCACTTATTGAAATACACGACTATAATCATATAAATTCATGCCTACATGAATACAGCTTTGTAACTTACAGAAATATACAACTATAGTTATGTAAATTCAAGTATACACGACTGCAATCATGTATAACAGATACAAAACAAAAATTTTTAGCATAAAATAATATTTCAACTAATATAGTTAGAAAATTCATTACAGCAGTTATATGATGCAAATGTAATGAAAATGTGAGTTGTTTTGTTATTTATCACAACCTAATCAAAACTCTAAAAATAATATAATATCAATAAAAATGCACAAATAATACAAAATAAATATAAATTTTAAATTACCTTATTAATTAAACACCTAGTTGCAAACCAAAATCTCAACTCATTACCTATTCACAAATGATTTTGAGAGTATGAAGTGATTTTTTTGTTGTGTGGAGTGGAATAGTGTGATTGAAATAAAAGTGAGTTTTGTGTACTTTATATTTTCTTTTAAGAATATTTTAGCCAATACACAATACAAAATGACATACCTACATAATTTTTTAGTATAGTGTATATCTACATAAATATCTTACTTTTTAGGCATATTTAATTAAAAACCCCATTGATGTTAATAACATTTTTTTAATTGCCAACTTCATTTTACTTCGAACTTAATATATATTGAAGTCCGTTCATTTTGCCATTCTCTTCTATCATATTTATCTATTTTAGAAAAACCCCAATAGTCCTCTAAGGCTATGATTGGGAGCTGAGATTGTGTTAATGGACTAAATTCAAATTTTAATCTTAAATTAATGAGAGTAGTAATCTTAATTTTCGTATGGGTTTAGTTGAAATTAAACAATGAAAAGAAAATTATTTATTCATTTATGATATCTTTTATAATTTATTATACTATTTGTATTTATAACTTAAAAATATTTATTTATTTATTGTTATTAATTAATTTTATTTTTATTATTCGTGATTTACTTAAAATTTATTATTTGAAAAGTTTATTTATTTTTATTTAATGAAATGATATATCTCATATGAAATAACCTATAATTTAAATAATTTGTATTTCTTTATCATAATTATAACTACCCATAACTAATTGAATATATATATATATATATATATATATATATATATATATATATAATTTTCTTATTATTTTTATTTCAAATGAATTGTAATATTTCTGGTTAAATATCTATAAATAGTTGATATTTAAATTCAAATATTAACTTAGATACTATTCAACTTCATTGAAATTTAATTTTACATAATTCAATATGAAATTATACCAAACACGAGTCAGTATTCGAAACAATACCAAACATAAGTCAACAATACATATATTTCAACTTAATCTAATTTAATATAATTTAGTCCAATACAATCGTGCTTGCTAAACATAGCCTAATATTTATCGGTTGTTTAAAAATCTCATAGATTTTAAAAAATGGGAAAAAATGATAATTTTTACCTAAAGTAATGTTACCTTTAGGTAGTGTTTATTTTTTTATCTGAAATCTGAATGGGTCTGAATACATATATCTAAAAAATATGTTTGTTTTTTATTTTTTGACTTCTGAATATAAGTGGTAAGTTATTTGTTTTATAAGTTTAAAACATTTTAATTCTAATATTTTTACGCTTATGACCTTGAAAATGTTATATATATTTTAAGTTTAAATAAGTTTATATTTATAATATTTTATAGTACAATAGTTTTTATATGTTATAAATATTTATAAGGTAAGCATTTGATATATAATTTATGAAAAATAATTTTGATTACATTATTTTTTTACAATTTAACATAATATTTATACATAAAAAATTGTTATTTAATAATTAAAAAATTTGTTTAAAATTCAAATTCAATGTGTGTTAAGTATTTAATACCAAATACAATTTAAGATCAAGTGAAATTATAATATAATATTTAATAACTACGTGGAAAATAAATACATTTAATAAGGTTATTTGTGAAAAAAAATAATAATTTTTCATTCAGACATTTTATCGTTCAAATAAAAATCAGGAAATTTTATTTTTTTCATTCAGATGAAAATATTTTACAATAAGATTCTAGATGCAAAAATAAATAAATTAAAATATCAAAATATCTTAAATTAAGTTAAATTAAAACTTCATATAAAAAAAAAAACCCTTAATTAGTGTCTCAACATCCATTAGATCGTGCAAGAAATAGTCAATTATCATTTTATTTTTAATATTTTTATCCGAATATCTTATGCCTCCATGTTTAATTGCTTACCTTAGTTTACCAATGTACTTTCAAATATTTTATATACCTATTGTTTTTAGAGAGATCACTAATTTCTCCCTGCTAAAATTAATATATATTACTTATTTCATACATTTTTCATAATATTCAAAAACTCCTCTTGCATAAAAAATTTAAAAGAAAATAACGCTAAATGAGTAATTTATTTAATAATTTATCTTAGTAATATAAATTATATATTTATTATAGGAAAATTATTTAAAAAATCAAAAAAATAAAAATATATCCTGTTGATAATTTTTTGTTCACAATAAAACATATATTTTTTTATTTTTAGTACCTAATTTTTTATTTTAATTTTTATTGATATGATTTATTTAATTTATAATAAAATAAATAATAGTAACTATATAATTATACTATTTGACTATTAAAAAATAATAAAAAATAAATTATATATATTAATTTCAGTATGAAAAAATTACGATTACTTTATTTTTCTCTACGTAAAGCAAAATTTATAATACAAAGATCAGTTGGCTCGATACGAGTTGGAGGACCTCTCTTAATTACACATGCTGAAGCTACCTGCTCTACGCAGACATCTGTAAAGGAGAATTCTTATAAATGATTGGAAAGGATGGTGAGAGATTTATTATTACAAACTTATATTCCAATTTTTTCATTCTAATCGATAAGATAACATCAGTCTTTGAAATTGAAACAATCTTAAAACATAGCCTCTCATCGCCCAATTTCTACAATAATATCAAATCAGTTAATCCCATAAATTACAATGAAAAAGTTGGTATTCATACACAACAGGAGTATCATAAATACAACCTACTAGTTTTGATGTGTATGGTTAGAAACCCCTTTCTGTATTGTTATTTTATAGATCTCGCTTTGCATGGATAATACCAGCAATCTGTGAAAGATGTATCACACAATTCAGAAGAATGTTTGTGAATGATATGATATAAAAGACAATTTTACAACTTATGCTACTTTTAGAACTTATAATGTATTTCAGAACACTTACCAACAGTGAAGGCTGCAAGAAAAGGAAAAAAAAAGGGGAAGGGGGCAGCAAATATCAGATGATCAGTTTTCCTAATCATTTTCCATGTTTAAACTCAATATTCAAACTCAAGCCTGCTCAGTTAAAAAAATTTAATCCCTGTTTGGTATTGCTATTTAAGAAAAAACTATAATAATTTTGACAGAAATAGTAAGAATATGATAGTCTAAATGCATAATAGGTCACAACCTCTCCTGTGGTAAAAGTTAATAAAATGAATGATAAGAGAAGAGTTATCTATGGCATACACAAGAATAGGGAATTCAGATACAAACAATTTGACATTGGGAATCTTAAAATCAGCCTGCAACAAAATTAGCTGTTCTCAGTTTTCTTCCTCTTCAATATTTTCAACAAATTCAGCTGTTTATCAACTTCCCGTCTCTTTCTTACCAGTGAATATTCATATATAAAAGAACTCAAAGCATGCTGTGTTATCGTGCCACTCAGGAAGGGACAAAATGAGAGGAAGGAAAAGAGCAGACAATTAATGTTGCTTGGCAAAACAAATTTGAAGTAATTGCAATTCAACATTATTCAGAACTACAACAAATTAAAGTGTTTGTTTGTAATACCAGTGCAGTGAATTAAGATAATGGAATCATTTAGTTTTGAGAAGACGACGAGCTAGAAGAAAAATAGTACTCAAACCCAGAGCCTCAAGTCAAGGCCTTCCTTCCGCTGACAGAGATATTCACTCACCAAGGGATATTATCCATGTGTTTTGCACTATCCCCTTTTTTCTCGTTTTTGTTTCAAAAAGGGTAACTGTAATCACCCCCATCATTTACTGATAATTTTTATCACACGCATGGAAGGGAAGCACAGTGGCTAGTGTTTCCATTAGCAAGCATCATCAACCAGAAGATCTTGTGCGACAGAATGAATAGAAAGCAAGCTACAATTGCTTTTCTCCAGAGTTTTGCTCAAATTCAATGCCTAGTTCTGAAAGCTCAATTTTGCCTCGAAAGATATCAAGCAGTTGAGGAACCTGTTCCTGAAACCTGGCCACAAATGCATCTGTAAAGTACTCTTCGGATGATATCACCACAGAAGATAAACTGAAATTTTCCTTTATCAAGTCCTTAAACTGCAAGACTCTAATGACTGAACATCTGGGTATGATTCTCTTCTTCAAACTATATGCCAGGACAGTTGCAACTCGGGCAACAGCTGAAGGTTGCCAACCCATCTGGTTGACAAAAAAATCCATTTTAACATTAATATTCTCCACAGACAAAGTCATACATCTGGGATACTTTTTAAAAGCCAACCAGAATTCATTTTGAGACCAGCCCCAGCCCCTATAAACTGCCACCTTTTTTTTCCAGGTTTGGTCAGTAGTAGTCGAGACCGCCACAAGTGCATGGACAAACACCCCTGTTGAAGGGCTGAACCCCATATTAATAACCCTCTTGACACTTTCATCAAACTTGTTGGAAGTCTCGCACAAAACGCCGGGGTTTGAAATGACCAAAGATGAGATACATGATTTTGTCACTCCAATATCTCTCAAGGCTGAGATATTGGGAGAAATATGCTTTTGAACGTCATGCAAATACGCGGCTCGCTTCAAAGCCCCAACAATTTTAGCATCATCAAAAAGCAAACTCTTGAGGAACTTATAACTAGGAATGATTTGTTTCTTTAAGCTGCGTCCCAAGATTGCCGGGTTAGAAGACAGAATATCTGCAAGGACGGTACCCGAAATCCCCACAGAAGCAAAAAACTCAAGCTTGGGCAGAAGGGTTTTATCAACTCTGCGTACGAGCAAATCTGGGCACTTCTTAACTAGTTTGGAAATGTGTTTGTTACTGAATCCATGTTCTCTGAGGATGCTAAGAACAAGGTCGGGTTTTTCCGGGGTTTCAAAATTGACTTTCTTCGATAAAGAGCCGGCAACGTCTGGAGGCAACCCACATGATTTTGTGAGATAGGTCATCGTAAATGAGTGTTCCTTGCTCTGATTCTCTTTTTCACATGTCACTGCTTCGATTGATGATGAGAAAGGTTTAGCAACAAGTGACCTATTACTATCGAGTAGAACAAAACGCAAAGGGGTCGTTGAGTTTCCCGCATATCTCACATTCGGGACTCGTAGCAAAGGCAGTCCATTGCAATTGCAGCTCAGACAAAACATGGGTTCAAAATAAATGATAATCACAAGCAAGCGAAGCAACAACTCACCAATTATTTTATTTCTAATGTGCTGCCTGCCTCAACTGGAGAAATGCCACAAATTCTTGAGCTGACTTCTCGATGAATATTTACTTAAAAACAAAATCCTCCTAAATTTGCGAAACAGGAGGTGCCCCGCCGTTGTCCAGAGAGCTTTCTTTCCCTAAATTCTATCGAACTCTTCCCGTTTCCATTTTTTCCAATCAGACTTTTAACCACCACCGTGTCCATAGACTGCTTGCGTGGCTCACTAATTTTATTCAACTTGCGGCTTCGCCGCTCGCTTAATTAATCAAGCTATATATATATATATATATATAGTTGAGAATTCTCTCTTATTTGTTTATTTATTTTAAAAAATAAATCACTTAATAATTTTAAATTTTGACATGGATAATTAAATCGATTTTTTTTTTACTTTATTTATAATTAAATGAATTTGTCATTAAATTTAAAAAATTAAAGATGGATGGGGCATGAATCTGTTTATCCTGGGCTTTTTGCTGAATTTGCCTGCGTCCTTGATTTTTTTTTTCTTTTTTTAACTCTTCCTCCAGTGCAATTTGCTACTTCCTGATTTGAAGGCAATTATACATATATAGAGAGACACACACAAACATAACCAGAAGCCAAACAATTTTACCCCCTCTTTCCGTCCATTATTTCTTGCATTTAGGGTTAAATTTTGTCTTTCCAAAATGTTCGTTTCACATTTTCTAACCGATGCCATCTTTGCTTGCAATTGCATGCCCTGTTACTGTGACGAAAACTCGTGCTTAGAACAGAACAAAGCTGGCGCCTTGATTTCTTCGAGTCCAGCACATAATTTGTTATAACAAGTATCAAATCCTCTTATCTAACTTATAATTCAACTCATCTTTGAATCTCTCAGTTAAAATTGCAGAAAGGAAGTTGGCTTCTAGGTTAGGATTGAAGTATAGAATAGAGGCAATAAAAATTTAAGGGTCATTGTAAAGCTCGTACATCAAAGTACTGAGCTCATCCACCAATGATCATACAGTAACGAGCCCAATAAGAGTTGTGTAATCGCTAATGCCACCCAGTGTACGTGGCATTGACACATTAAACTCCATAAAATTTTCTCCCGCATCCCAAACGTAAACATAGGAGTCGAATTATACCATAAACATCGACATCTCTCGTCCTGTTTCTTTCAAAAGATGTTTTTTTTAAAATAATATACATTGCTGATTATTTAAGTTACGCCGAACACCGTTTATGCTTTTGAAGAAGGTTTCTTCAAGAGCAGATTCTCAAGAGAGATGGGATCCGTCACAGGAGGGCTGCAACTGAAGTTTTGACAGACAAGCGCCACCACCTTGTCAGCAGAAAAATTGTTCCTTGCCATGGAGGCATTGTTACTGTTATTTTCTTCCCAGAAGTCCATCTCTTCTGTGTCAGCCGGATCCATGTGAATAACCTGCCACGAATTGTACCCAGAAAGATGTGTAAAAGAGAGAAACAAAGGAACTTGGTACAACTGAGAAGTTCCATGACCTAGCATCATTTAACTCCTTTTACTTACTGTTTTGTTGAGATCATATGATGCATGAGCAGCAGCAAGCATGTTTTCAAAGTCTTCCGAAGATTTATGGCCAACCAAGACAACATGCTTCCGGGAAGGAACAGAGAGCATGTCTGCTGCACAACACATCAAGGGCACTGCCATTGCCATATCTTTCAATCTTGTCTCAAATACTGCCTGCATTATCATAGAAGGATGGAAAAGTTCATTTATTTGTGGAGCAAAATTGATTTACAAACATGAATCGCTTCACAGGAAACAATAGTATACCAGGGCATGCTCTGCATTTTGCCTGTAATAATCAGATTTACTGCCCACAACAATGGAGGCCAGTCTAACGAGATTTATGACAGAAACAGAATTCCCTGATGGCTCTGCCCCATCATGATCTTCTTTTACACGGAGGAGAACTGAAGGGTCTTCTCCCGTGGTATTAAAATAGCCTCCTCCCTCTCTATCTAAAAATAGTTCATCCTGAAAATTATTTCAAGTAAAATTGCATTGGTACACTGTCAAAACTTACAAACATCACATGCTAAGAAAAATGAAAGAAACTCTAGTTGCTCTTACCTGGGTGTTTTGCAGTTCGATTGCCCAAACTAGCCACTTGGTTCCACTGCCAAACTCATAAAGATCCAATAAACCAGAAATTAAGAAAGCATAATCGTCCAAAAATCCGGGCGCCTTAGATGGACCATTCCTAAAGCTATGCTGCAGCCTGCGTGTCTGTTCATCATAAAGATGCCTTCTAATAAAAGAAGCTGCCCTTTCAGCAACTTCCATATACACCTTGGCCTGGAATTTTGACAGTACAATTTTGAGAAGTGGTCAACAACGTAGAACATCATAAGACCATTATGTGTAATCGAATAAAAGTAATCGAATTTCTATGGAAATACGCTGTAACAGCCCCTGGGCTACCCAGTGAAAAGAATTAAAAAGCACATATGGCCTGAGCTCATTATCCCCTACAAATTAACTACCAAAGGAATCCAAAATAATTAAATCTCCATGCAATACACTGGCCTGATGGAAAAACAATTAGATCATAGGTCTCTCACAGAAACAAGCCTGAGTTTTGAATTTTATTAACAGCCTTTTATGAGAAAAGAATAATTTCTCCGTCCCATCCCTCATTCAAAAACCTAGCCGACTGCTTATCACAGAATTCATTTCTCTGTTCAAACAAAAACAACAAGCAAACCCAAAAACTAAAGGGTCAGCTTCTCTAGCAAGCAAGTAGACTTTTATCTGAATTTCATGTCTTAATACTTCCACAAAACCTTTGATCAACAGTAGACATAGTTGATAATTAATTAACTAGTTAAATATTTATATCATGCTAAATAAGGTGGCACACACTCATCTAAAAGCTTTGATCAACAGTAGAAATAGTTGATAATTAATTAACTAGCTAAATCTTTATATCATGCTAAACAAGGTGGCACACCCTCATCTAGAGTAGAGTACATAGGGTAATTCATTTAGATAACTCATGTTACCAAGCATAAGCCAAAATAGTAAAGATCTTACATCACAGCCGACAACAGGGAAGTTGAACATGGTGCTCTCAGCTTCACTGTTGAGAATTTTTGAGGCTCTTGCAAAGGACGAAATCACAAGTCCATTCCATGATACAATTACCTAGCAAGCACCTGATCACTTAATGTGTGTATAACCAGTAAGAAGGCTGAAAAAAAAATTAGGTGATTCGTCTGATAAAGTAGTTATTTGTTTTGACAGATAAAGTTTCACCTATGCTTTTTAAAGAGGCAAGGGTGAAGGTGGAGAGAGAGAGAAAGAAAAAGGCAAATACCTTATCATCCAAATGTGGCCTAGGTCGTCTGGATCTTACATCAAACAGCTTTCGTCTACATTCACCCAAAATATTTAGATATTTCTCCATCGGCATGCCAAGTTTTGATGCCAAGGCAGAAGAATCATTAAGTTCAATAAGCACATTCTTCCCCTTGAATTCGTTATGAGGATCACTCATCCTAGAAAGATCACAATTTCCAGTAGGCTTTATGTAATAGTGTTCCTTAAAAAGAATTGCATGCTCCCCAAGGATGTCCTCAACCTTTTTAAGTAATAAAACCAAGAAGAAAGTTCAAAATCAATAGAAATGAACAGAAACCATAAAACCACCCAAATTGTCCAAAATAGAACTAGTTTTCCCCAGAATGAATAATGGATACTTCAGAATTCTGATGAACATGCTATGACATCTCATTACTCAAATCAAAAGAGCATCTCTATTTGTCAAAATTCTTTTAGCACTTTACCAAAAGGTCAAAAACTGCTACCATATCAGATCATAGAACAAATTTTCTCAGTTTTCCAAATATTTTTCATGACAAAAATCAATGGTGTCCTTCATGAAATCAAAAAAACACCTACATAAACAAAAAGAGGCAAGCTTAGCCAAAGATAATGAGAAAATAACCTCTTTGCTGGTCCATACATAGAATGCTCCTTCCTTTTTTCTAGTGGCACCCTCAGTCTCAGTACTATCAGCATCCTCTGCAGAAAAAATTTCACCTCCTGGTCCAATCATTTCTCTTCTCAAATAATCAAGAATATCCCGACATATATATGAATAGAAAACATCTTTGGTGAGGGAAAAAGCATCCAGGTAAACATTAGCAAGTTGCCCTTGATCGTACAGCATTTTCTCAAAATGTGGAACTGCAAGAAAAAACCACAGCTTCAATTTTTTTGTTTTCCAGATGAGAACAAGATTAGCATACAAAACAATAGCAGTCCATGTTAATTAAAACTCAAAATAAAAATCTTATGAAACAATGGCAAACTTCTTCAAAAAACTGACCATGCCAGTGCTCATCCACACTATATCTGTGAAAACCACCACCAACATGATCATGGACGCCCCCCTTTGCCATGCACTGCAAGGTAAACAAGACCATTTTTTGACCTTCGCTCGCTTCACCTGATTTTCCAGTCTCATCCAACTTCTTAGAATGATAAAGCATCATTTGAATCTCAACTGGTCTAGGAAACTTGGGTGCAGATCCAAACCCCCCAAACCGAGAGTCATAGCTTCTGGAAAGCTGTAAGAGAAATGTAGTACACCTTAGAAAACACACTATGCATCAACTTTCTAAAAGGTACAAGCAGTGCAACCAGATGATCAAACATTCACATAAATGAGAAATTGAAAAAGACCATAAATGTCTCCTTTGGTGTGAATATAAAAGGAATGCGTACTTGCTCAGCACATAGACACAACGCACTTTGTGGGAGTTCATCTGGCAATTTATTTGAACTTGTACTTGCTGATAATGCTTCAGACAGCTGTTCAATAGCAAAGGCTCCACTCTGAGCAAGCACATCCCTCTTTTGATCCCAAGCATCTTTCACCTTCCTGAAAGAACTTAAGAATGTCAGATTAATAAAAATTGCATATACAGAAATGACAATTACAATTTTCATATTACACTATAGCCAAATAATTGTTCAACAATGACTCTGCAGCAACCAAACTAGGTGTGCCTCCATTTACGAAGGAACACCTACGAAGGAACACCTACCACCATTTCCACCATGATAACAAGAGGAAAATAAAAGTTAACTTGAACTAGTTCTGAATAATAGTATTGTCACCTAAGAATAGTCTTAAATCCTGGTCTTCCATACTTGTCTTCAGGGGGAAAGTAAGTTCCACCCATCAAGGGTTTCAAATCAGGTGAAAGGAAGACGCTAAGAGGCCAACCTCCACCACCATACAACGCCTGCACATACGTCATATACACCTGAAACATTGGAGAAATTGAAGTCAGAAAAATTCTTGATCCACAATAAATTCTTATTCCACCAAGATGCTCACAATATTTTCAAGGCTTACTGCCTTATTATTGACATAAAACTCCTTTACCTTATCAACATCTGGTCTCTCTTCTCGGTCAACCTGTTGCACTGATGTGTTAGAACACAGAATCAGCGGCTTTAAAATTTCTAGTCACCCAAAAGTTAGGATTTTAAGCAGCCACAGTGAACTCACCTTAATGCTCACAAACCAATCATTCAACAATTTTGCAACCCCTTCATCCTCAAACGACTCTACTTCCATTACATGGCACCTTGTCAATCATTAAATAGCACAACCTTAGTCCTCACTAATTCTCTCAATGCTTATGAGATATTAAATAATTTCCAACAACGGGTAAGGAAATCTAACCAGTGGCAGGTACTGTATCCAACTTCAAAGAGAAACGCATATCACAGAGAAAATGAGTCAAATGACACAAATGATTAATTCAATTATACAATAGTACATAAATTCTACAAATTATCGGAAATCAGGAAGAGAGTCTGACTTGATAAGAAAATGGGTACGTCTCGTTTTCGTGCCTCGGCAAAAGCTTCTTCTCCCCATGGAAACCAATCAACCTTCACAAAATAGCAACATCAAAACAACTAAGAACCACTTATTGTATATATTTAACGTACAGAATTAGCTAAACCGATTACCGGGTTATGGGCATGTTGAAGAAGATAAGGACTATGCTCAGCAGCAAGCCGATTAGTGTCCCTGTTGCGAGAATGTGAAGTTGATGTTGGGGTTTGTTCAGCCATGGCTACGACTTTGTATGTGTGAATTGGTCGATGCGAAATGACTGTTAAAGGCCTTCTAAATGGATATGAGTAATTTCTTGGTAACGATGATAGTTTGGTCTTGGTCTTGTGAGAAAGAAAATGATGGAGAGAGGAAGAGCATAGTAATCTTTTGAGCATGGAAGAACTGTCGTGAAAATATAAAAGACAAAGCTTTGAAGAGTTATTATTATTATTATTATCATTATCGTGAAAAGAGGATATACATACACATGCTGCAGAAGTTGCCATTTGCTATGTGAGGAAGTTGGTGCTGAGTCACACGTGAAATATCGAGAGCTTCCGCTTAGTTTGACCGTTGCTGTTGTCTTTTGGAGCGGCTTATGTGCCGACAAGTGTCCCAGCTAGGTTTCTGCGCACATGATCCGAAAAACATTGCACAGCCTTTCAAGTTTCAACTTCGAACTTCTTGTCTTGTGGTATCGTTTGCAGTTTAATGCTATAGAATCAGCATTTTATCCGCTTGCTTTTATTAATAACTTGTTAAATTATATAATTATATAATATACATTAACTTAATAATTATTATGAGTAACACACATAATTTTTATTGATTATACTTTTATATTACTAATAACAATTGTTAAATTGATGTATATTACGTAATTACGTAACTTAACAATATCTTTTTACAGCTTATCTTAGAGTTCAAATACAATTTCAAAGTCCTGCATCATAAGCAAACCCGTTGATTAAAACTCCGAAGGAGAGCTGACTCGCATAGACCGACCGGCATGCGAAATCAATTGAATAATGCCATAGGGCACCAAACCAACATGACATGAGAATAAAAATTTTACATATGTGAAAGATTGACTACTGTTAATTCCGTCAAGACAGTGTGCTCCCGTAAAGAATGTCAACATGGGCCCGCAACATTCATGTACGTGACAACAGTGTTGCAGTGGCAGAAATATGTTTTCCTTCGACTGCTTTTGAATAATTGTATTATGAGTTTCCTCTGCTTCTTCCCTGGCATTCATTGTTTTACCACAAAGTGGTATGAATCAGCCAGATGGTGCACCAACGGACCCTGCTAGTTCTTCCAGAAGTTCCTTCTGCTCCATAGCAGCACAAGCCTAGATGACGCAAGACTTTCAGTGAACAGGGATGATTTTCTCACCAGAGACTTTCTAAACAACAATATAAATAATATAAACCCAATATTGAGAGGGAAGGGAAATTTTCTCAATGACAGAAGAATAGTACCTGAACCACATTATGTATGTTGCCATCAAGAAAAGATGTGAGTTCAAAGTTCATCTTCAGCCGGTGATCTGTAACCCTGTTGTCCTAATCGAGTGCAATGTAAAAGTAATAAGCTCGCATGTAATCTCTGATTTTGTTAAAGACAAAACAACTTTGAAAACTATCTATCCATATTAGTCTTTCTCAGAGCAACCAGAATAGCCACTGTTTATGCTTCAATACCAATTAACTTGTCAAATACTTTTTATACAGCATTTATGCATTTCTTGCCTTTTATTTTCAAAATTCCTAAGGTGCTGATTAGTTCGGTTACTTTTTAATAATCTCAAGGGTACCACTGATATCCACATAATTTCAAAAACAAAGCTTGAGGCACAATTAAAAAAAAAAAAAGCAACGATACTGTAAGCATACCTTGTAATTATATGTCCGTATCTTTTCCGCACGAGCGCCTGTACCCACCTGCATATTAAAAATGTATCATGTTTGCTTACCACATTAACAGTATGAATAACATTAGGAGCTCACATATTTATTCAAGATTATCTGAGCACAATATATACCTGTGACAATCGCTGGGTCCTAATCTTCTCCTTCTGCTCTCTTACTTTTATCTCATATCTGAAACAAGAAAAGCTGATTAGTAATAGTATGAGGACAGAAAATTGATGGGACAAATTTCAGGTCATTAATACATAAATAATAAATTGGTAAAGATACAGTGCTTAAAGAACTAGCAAAGAATTATTTACACTAGGTAAAGAACAGCAGAATAATTTACATATACTCTGGCCTGGAAAAACCCACACATAATTTTACAGATCTTCCTTTTTCATGGATCAGTCTTACAAAATGCGGCATCGAAAAACATTAGGTGACTGAAGGAATAATTTAAAATATAGTCAAAGTTAATGATAAAATACAAAATGGTTGTTGAAAATGGAAAAGTTGATACACACAATTTGGCTCGGAGCAACTGAAGAGCGCGAGTCTTGTTCTGAAGTTGAGTCCTTTCCTCTGTGCAAAAGATTCGGATTCCCGTTGGTTTGTGGAAAAGATCAATAGCTGTCTCCACCTTGTTCACATTCTGTCCTGCATGATAACCACGTATAGAGATGAATTAAAGAGTGATTCTCTTTTCTTCAAGAAAATGAAGAGATTGAGAATGAATTCATTTGATAAAATATCTAATATTTATCTTCTTCATTAATACCTCCAGCACCCCCGGACCTTGCTGTCGTAAGTTCTATGTCTTTTGGGTCAATAACTACCTCAACTTCATCAGCCTAAATCCAGATATAGCATAAGCAGAAAGGATTACAATTACGCACAACCACACACTTCAACCATGAATAAAATACAGAAAATAAAAAAATCACACAAACGGTGCAAGTACTGTATTTACAACCACAGACATAATGTGTGTGTGTGTTCTTAACTAAAAGCATGACCAGCAAAATGTAACAGAATCATACACTTTAAGGAACCACAGTGATACATGAGTAGCATTTTTGAAACAGGTTCCAGATGGTGGGAATATCCTAGAAAAAAGACTCAAGTAGAAACCTGATTCTCCAAGAAAACAAACTATAGAGATTGGATTTTTCTTTTTTCTTATTCCTTGCACCCTGCCCCAACCTACCTACAACTTAAACCCTTACCTCTTGCTTCCACTGCAAGAGGCAAACCAACTGGGCTATCCTTTGGATCATCCAACTAAGAAGTTAAACAAGCAAATATCACAAACAGGTAAGCCTCGGATTAAATGCCATCACACATACAACTAACAAAAATAGCATGAACACCCTTTCCTAGGCCATATCTAAATGAGCCATATACCTCGGGCATGATGGCCACAGTTGCAGTAGAAGTATGCACACGGCCCTGAGCTTCTGTTTGAGGAACTCGTTGAACCCGGTGAACACCAGATTCGTATTTTAATTTGCTGTACACACGATTCCCTTTGATCTCCATCACCACAGTTTTGAACCCTCCTTTCTCAGCCTTAACATCAAAGACAATTCTGTCAGTCACATAAGAAGCCATCGAATGAATGTTTTTGCAGGTAAATTGATAAGAGAGCTGATGCAAGACAACTCAAGTCATCCAATACAATTTTGAACCTAAAAATATTTGTTCCCAAGTTAAATAGCCCACGTGGAATCGGCAACTTGAGCTACTACAGAATTTAGGAAAACATTCATTATGAAAGCTTAAGTATGATTGATATATTTTGATTAAACATACCTCAGAGCTCGAAATCAGTGCGCACTTCCAAGAATTCTGCTCACTGTACTTTTGATACATACGGACCTTAGCATTGAAGACAAGACAATGAAGGTGCATCATCATGTGTCCAAAAAGGAAATTCAAAGAGATGTTTGTAACTTGAATGCAAACTAAAATATTTCAGCTAAATCCCTGAACTCCACCAACAAGATCATTTGTTATTCATTTTTTCCTAAACTGATGATGGCTTGAATTTTTTAATAACAAAAGATAATACTTTAGAAATCAATCACCATGCAAAGATTTAACATCAATCAGATGCAAAAACAAGAAAAGCAAGAAGACCTAACTGGAAAAAATGCATGTTCCCAATAAAAAAACAAAATACCAGGCATGAAGCAAGGGATTCTAACTATTTTCAAGCATGGTGAAAGAAACAGTGTCAATAACATAATCTATTCCACGTGTTTAAAAGCCAATCACATGTAACGCTCAGGGCAGGTAACTTTTGTCACATATTTCAACAAATTTTACTATACAGTCCACCAGGGGGAAAAAAATGCTGCTTTTACTCGCCACAGATTTTGAAGGACCAAAAAGTTTGTACCTACAAGATCACCAGCCCATATTCCAGCCTCATCACCACCAGCACCCGCTCTTACTGCAAAAGAGAAGGAAAATATAGGCTCGTTAGGGTAAAATGATACATAATAACTGATAAGAAAGCATGGAATTCTGCACAAGAACTCATCAATAGGGGAGTGCAACTCATATGTAACCAGATCTTCCAAGAAATTTGAGGAAAGCAAACCAAGCATTAGTGTGAAAATAATCATCTATGAGGCAACAGATGTTAACTAGAAAATCATGTAAGCACCAACTCATAAGAACTTATATTAGAAACAGAGTAGCACCCATCACTTCCTTCTAAAGACACATATCAATCAGTCAGTACAGTTAAGAAGAATGAAAAAATTTACCTTCAAGCATTATATTTCTTGCATCAAGAGGATCACTAGGAAGCAGTAGTACCTACGAACATTAATGCATGATCAATAACATAAGATTCCAAATTAGGGGAAAAGCCAACAATAACAAAACTGGAAAATTAGCAAAACAACTAAGTGAAATAATGAAATTGTAATCAAATAAAGAACTTGGTAAATGATAACAGATACTCAAGTGAATTAGATTATTGCCATTAGTATTTATTCATCTGTTGGAAGCAGCACATAGGTAAAGTGACAGTAATTCAAGAACGATCGAGTAAACTTAAACTTTAAAAGAATTCATTTATAGTGAGACAGATGCATACACCTTAAATTAAGAAATACAGATACAGATTCAAGTAGAAACCTTAAGCTTCTCCTCAAGCTCTATGAGTTCATTAGATAAAGATTTGATTTCAGATGCTATCATCTCAGCCATATCTTCATCGTTGCCATCTTCTTTTGCCAAAGCTGGCATACAAAGTATAGGGAAGAGTAAGAAGACTGTTAACAAAAAATTCTTGTAAAATTTTTCCACATAATAAGGCGTTACCTCTAGACTCTTCTAACTGCTTTTCACAATCCTTGAATCTCCTGTAAGCTGACACAACCTAGTCCATGACCATGAAAGCAAAATTATGTCAGCATGCATATGCTGAACAATCTGTGATAGGTGAACTCTAACACCTAGAATGAGCATAAATAAGATTAAATGCGGCACCTCGTCAAGCTCTGCCATGGACTGTGCCAGCTTTTGGTATTCGCTTGGATTTGATACAACCTCCGGATCAGCTAGCTTAACCTACAACACATTGTTTCATGAAACCCAAACACAACTGTATTAACAAGCAAAGCGGCCCAAACAATCATTGATCTCAGGTTCTCAAATAAATGGATAAGTTCTAAAAGAGATAGTAACCACTATTCCAAGTGATACTGGTTCTAATTCATACAACTAACGTGAAACTTCAAATTATCGTGGCAAGTGGCAACGTAAAAAACACTAGTAAATGACACAAACACATAACCATACCGACAAATCCTTCCATGTCTTTTCAGCAGATTCCAGTTTCGTTATCAAATAAGGCTCCTGCCAATCGTCACGTGGAATAAAAATTTGAAAAAAAAAAAAGTATGTCACTTATTAACAAAAGAAATGAAAAATCAAACACACCGCCATGCAAACGAGTTTCGGAGTTCTGAATGACGGCGAGGGATTCACGAACACGAAATTTCTCTTTGACTGAGAACCGCCAAATCGCTGTCGTTGAGGGAAATGGTTTAATGGCGTATATATTCGAGCTGTTGAGAGCATTGTTAAGCTATTCATGGTCGAATTTTCGAAGAGGCGCGCACGAATTTTGAAATTTTATGTGATAAAATTATGAAGATATTGAAAATAGCGAGCGCTTAACGGTAAGACCACAGAGTTTGTGCAGGAGGGAGCTGATGATAATGCCAGCAGTTTGTGGCCGGCACCAGATGGGGCGTTATTGGAAGGTCTCATTTTGAGGTTTGTTTGGCAACGTGGTTAGTGTGGCCCGGAAATTAAGGTTGCATATCCAATCTCTAGAATAAGGTAGATGTGGAATTAACTCCGGTAGCAGGTTACAATTTCAATTTCCACATACAGTTTAGTAATTTCCAAGGTAAGAAAGCTGAGTTTTGTGGGTATTTGTCACTAGCAATAAGTTTTTATTTATTTTATTTTTTCTATTTACTTTCAATATAATTTCCACACGAGTAAAAATTAACTTAAGTCTCTCACGTTATTTTAAAAAATCTTAATTGAGAATTGGATAGACAATAATCAATTAGTCAATGATGACAATCAATAATTTAAAGAAGTTACAAATGTATCCATTGCTATCTAGGAGCTAGGATGAATGATGAATCGACCACGGTAAATGCTCCACCAATGCAATAATTCTTTCTTATTTCGGAAGTTGGACTTGCTGTTGAGTGGGATTAATGTTCAAGCTTTTTTTATCATAGCTTCAAGCTATTCCCGATAATAATTTAATGTATTTATAAATGACTTTTCAGTACATTGATCTCTTCGCGCGCGGCGCGCGTGTGTGGGGCAGGTTCGAGACACAATTTTAAATATAAATTTAAACACAATATTTTGACTATTAAATTATATATAAATATATATGCCTATAGTAAAAAATCACTAGCATATTAAGATCTAAATTCAAATTTGCGTATATATAGATAATAATTATCTAGGATATCACTAACAGATAAAAAAATAAAAATTTTAATATATTTACAAACAAAATATATAGTCTTTAATATGTTAAAATCTATATTTTTTTATATTTTAGTATGTATTCTTACTTTAACAAAGTAATCATACCCTCATTATAAAATAATTATATATATATATATTAAATCATAATTGATTCAAATTCATTGCCAATGAGAGCTTAATGGGATGAGTGTTTTGTGCAGCAACCTGTGCGGAACAGCAAGACTTTTCCTTTTATAAGTCAAGGCTATAAAGTTAGGGGTCATGGGCTAGAATTTCATGATGATTTCAAATGAACTTTTGCTGAGTAACCTCGCTTCGTTAGAGATTATGATAAAATTTGGCAATATTAAGCAACTTCATCTAATCCCGTTGATGAGTGTTCACGTAGTGCCTCAATATATAGAGCTCTTTAAGATGTTGGAGACAGATCTCAAGTTTTCAATAATTTTCCATCAGCAAACGGATAGCCAGACTGAACGCATCAATAGCCTCCTCATGAATCGGGCCAAGCTAGCACATCTCTGGCTCATGATTTTGTGTCATTTTTTGGCTAAATTTGGGTGATCCATAACATCAAGTTCCCGCTAAAAATAATAAATTATAAAGTTAAAGAGAAAATTATTGAGTTTTTAATTAGCCCCATTAAATATATTTAAATAGTCCTGTTAAATATATAAAAACAGCGCCATTGACTTATAAACGCATAAAAATTAAATTTTAACTTTAAGAATTATAAATTTTCATATTTTAATTAAAAAATAAAAGCCTACAACAACCATATGGGTGGTTTTAATATTATTTAATTTAGTCTATTAAATCTATAAAAATAATCTCTATAATTCATAAACCACCCATAAAATTTTAATTTTTACATCTTATTATTTTATAATTTAGCCACCGATCAATCATTTTTTTAATTTGCCATTAACTTCAATATAATGTATTTTATCTTATAATATATTAAAGTGTTTGATTTTCTTTATCTTTTATAAGATTTCTTACTTTTTTGTAATCGTTTATTGAAACATTACCATATATATATATAGGGTTATGTTATTAATTACTTAAAGTTATAGGGTTAGGTTATTATAACTTAGAGTTTAAACTTAAAATTTTGACATAAATATTGAGCCATTAATTTAAAAAAAGTCCAATGATGGATGAATAACCATAATTAAATGCTATTTTAACTTTAAATTTTGTATTGCCTGAATTCAATAAGTAAAAATTTGTACAAAATTTTAAGTAAAAAAATATGTTATTTCATATATAAATATTAAAACAATAGTTAGGATTGCCCTAGTCATCCTTAAATTACTTTTGAGGAAAAAAAAAAGTTATTTTCAACCTTAAGGTTTGATACAATAAGTAATTTATTCTTTATTGTTTAAATAATAACTCATTTTATCCTTAATTTTTAAAAATAGCTCAAAATATATTTATGTAATTTTACTTTTAATTTACTGAATAATTATTTGAGGGTAAAATAAGTTTTTCAATTAATGATATACAAATTATTTTAAAATAAAACTTTCAAACACAATTAAATAATATATAATTTTATTAATAAATTTAAGATTCAAAGCTAACTTAGTGAATAAATAATAATAACACTAAAGAATATTTGAAATATCTATTTATAACAAGTTAAAAAAAAAGACATAAATTTAACATACGGTGATTTTTTTTTTTTTTGTTCATTTAACTTATCTCAGACTTACTCTTTAACTTGTCTCAAGTTTTTATATAGTCATTATAAATAAATAAATAGTTAATCTATACTTTTATTTTATAAAAAATAAATGCAAACTCTTTCATTTACTTAATACACACACACACACAAAAGAAAAAAAAAACATATTTAAAATATCACAAAATAAAAAATATAATGTTAGAGTGTATGATTATTTATCTTATAGCATATATCTTATTCTAATATAAATAATGATATTTGATTGAAAAATTATTATTATTATTATATAAAAAATTTAGTTGACTTTATTAAAAAAATTAATTAACACACACACATATATTTCATAATCTTTAGTATTATTTTTATTTTATTAATTTATCTTCAAATTTTAAATTTATACAGAAAATTATATATTATTTAATTGTGTTTGAAAATTTTATTTTAAAATAGTTTGTATATCCTTTAATTGAAATCTTATTTTATCTTCAAATAATTATTCAGTAAAATAAAGATAAATTTATATAAGGGTATTTTAGGTTATTGTTTAAAAAATAGAGATGAAATAAACTATTATTTAAACAAAAAAAATTAAACTATTTCATCAAAACCTAAGGGTGAAAATAAAATTTTCCCATTACTTTTTAATCTACAAGCATTGATAGATAGTCCACCAAATATACACGAAATAAAATTAGTTATTTATTACACATTGATTTTTATTTTTTTAATGGGCTACACATTAATTCCTGAATTTTAAAAATATTTAATAAAAATTAAAAATATTTTTGTATTAATTAATGAGAGATTAACAAACTAAATCAGCATCATCGGACGAACTAAAGATGGGATATTGGGTTGACCAACGGAACATGGCTGCTAATAAGAATACTTCACTTTACTGTCACTCAGATGAATTTTTACGGATGCATAAGAATAAAGACAAGACATCACCCAAAAAGCAAAAAATTGCAAGAAAAAGGGAAAAGTGGGCTTATATATATATATATATATATATATATATATATATATATATATATTTCTTACACATCTTATCCAATGGCAGCTCAACTTGGAATCAACTCTCTCACGGGTTCTGTTGTCCCAACATCAATATGTCGTTAAAGCAAGAATCAATTCACGCTTCACGCCCATTTTCCATCATCACCAAACCGCAATCTTCTGTTACATGTTTAATCAAATAATACCAACTATCATTAGTCTAAAGTAATACTACAATCTCCAGTTACGTGTTTAATCAAATATTTCCAACTATGAACTATCAAAGAAAAGATGTTAAATCAAGTGGTTAAAAACTATTTCTTGTCAGTTCGCGTGCGTGGTGGATTCTCTCAAAATTGAGGATAAACATTGGACACTAAACAGAAAAAATTAAATTAAATTTTGATAACTATCTGACATTAACATTTTTTCTATCGCACATAAACCTACATTTTTTTTTTATAAGTTTATAAAAATAAACTAAAAATTTTAAGTCAATTTATAATACATGATATAACTTTGAACTTTTTTTTTTGTGTATTTGTAGCAAAAATAGATCATTTTAGACGTAATGTTCGTTTAGTATAATTTATCTAATTGTTATAAGTGTTTATTTAATTTAATTTTTTTTTTTATTTTGTTGTTGTTATTTAATTGTCTTTTAAGTAGAATTTTTGAATATTAAATAAATAATTTTATCTTTACTAATAAAAACTTAAATTTTGTATTTCTAGAAGTAGATGTTTAATTTTTTTAAAAAATATTAAAATATTTTAAATATCTTTTAATTATTTTATAATCTTATTTAATTCATTTCATAAAAAAATTTTAAATAACTTATCTATTAAAATAATTTTATAATTATTAATAAAAACTCTCACTAACAATCAAACAACTAAATTTTTTAAATAAAAATCCTAATTAGAAAAATTTTACTAACAAAACTCTATTTAAATAAATTTTATTTAAAAAATTATACCAAACCAACCGATAGTATACGTAAGTGACAAACACGTTTGACCGCTGTTGATGGAGCGTTAATTGCAGATAACCTATCATTATACTTGAATTTCATCGTCCAAAATATTTTTTTTAACTGAAAAAAAGGTTTAAGTTGGACCATTTGTTGCACAAGGGTCAATATTTTGACCATTTCGTGAGTTTTCCTTAATTATTTTATAAAACATTTAAGTTGAAAAAAAAAATCGAAATACAATGTGCACCATCTCTATTAAATTTTTAATCAAATGCGTAGAGGAAAAAAAAAATAATAATAATGTAGAGGCAACCACACAGACGCTAGTTATGGTTCAAGGATTTCAGCACCCAGAGGGAGAAAGCCTAATAAGACTAGCTGGCATTGAAGCAAATCCTACTATGTCTACGGACCCTCCAATTAAAATATTCAGGCGCTCGTGACTGAAGACGCTTAAATAAAGACGCAGCAGGGCGCAGACCCTAAATTAAAACATAGAATCATAAAGCCAAATTACAACTTTGTCCCATATTCTAACTCCCCTCAAATCGACGAAATATCTCAGAGCTCAGCTTTTGTCGCATAAGCAGCAACCCCGACTGCCAAGGGAATCTCAAGGGTAGCGGAGTAATTTCATACACGGTCAGTGTCGGTTACCTGTTTAAAGTCCAAATCCACGATGTTAAATAATTCCGCGAAAATTACCCTTTCCGGATTCTTTGTTTGGCGGGTATCGGAAAACAAACAGGCACAAAAATGAAAGAATGAAAAAAAAAAGAAAAAAGAAATAACTTCAATTAAAAAATCAAAGAAAAAGAAAAGCTAAAAGCACGAAACCAGACCGTACGGTATTAAGAGAGAGAGAGTGAGAGAGAAACAAAAAGCTCGATCACAGTGAAAGCATCCCTATCTCTCTTCTTCTTCTCTTTCTTCTTATTATTATTCAACAAAACAACTCAGAGACTCGATCGAACTCTACCGATCCTTCTCTAACATTATTGAGTCTTTCTACGACGTCGTAGCCTATCGAAGTCCGTTTAGTCACTGTACATACAAGCCCTTTTAACAAAAAAGTACGATGGAGTTGTACGGTCGCAACAACACGTCTATAAACGGGTCGCAATCGGGCCACCAACCTAAATGGAGCCCCACAGACCAAGCCACTGGGCTCCAAGGTTTGTTTGTGTACAGTTCCATTGATTCCACTCGCATTTCGTTTGTCGTTTTGGGCTATGCTTTATATATATAATAATAATAATAATAATAATAATAAGTATCTAGGGTTTGGTGTAATGTCGTTGTGAATTAGGTTTTTAATTTGTGGTAAATGTAGAATCGATGTGGCAATTGGACCTGAAGGTGAACGAATCTTACCCGCAGCGCCACGGCGTGCCGGACTGTGTGTACTACATGCGGACTGGGGTCTGTGGATATGGTGACAGGTGTCGTTACAATCACCCTCGCAATCGTGCTGCGGTAATTATGACTGTTTCGATTATTTGTCTAAATTTCTTGCATTACATGTTCTGAGATGTGAGTATTATCTGATTTTTTTTGTGTACTTTTTAGTTTGATAGGTAATTACTGTTCAATTAAGTCTATGTTAGGTTTGAATATGGAAAAGTTGAATGTGCTTATCTGCTTATTCAATGTAAGGTGTTAATATTGTTTAAATATTTGTTTGGTAAATCAGTAAGCTGAGGAAAAGACAAGGGACTTACCTAGTCTATGTTGAATTGTTGTGTTTTACGCTACCAAGAAATGAAGCTTCTATTTTAGTCTGTGCCACACCATGAGAAATTTGTGATTGAAATATGGATTTTGTCGGCTACTGAAGCCAGCATTTGTGTAAATTGGGTTGTACTCACTTTCTCCTGGTTTTATGCTCTGCCTAGGTTGAGGCTGCCGTAAGGGCTACAGGGGATTACCCAGATCGACCAGGGGAACCCTTATGTCAGGTAAAAGAGGAAAGCCATGCTGTTGGAAAATATGCAGAGATTGTTTCAGTTATGTTTGGTTATTTTTTATACAATTTGAGAAGGTTGTTTACCTTGTGTATTGTTGTTGCTTGATGAACAGTTTTACTTGAAAACTGGAACCTGTAAATTTGGTGCATCCTGCAAATTCCACCACCCCAAACATTCAGGTGGATCCATGAGTCATGTTCCACTGAATACATATGGATACCCGCTAAGACCGGTTTGAATTCTTTTTATTAGTTTTTCTCTTGAAATTAATGTTTTAAGTATTTTTTTTGGAATTTTGACATATTTTAGCTTTCAATGCTCACTTGTGTTTATTATATCAGGGTGAGAAAGAATGCTCCTACTATTTGAAAACGGGGCAGTGCAAATTTGGTATAACTTGTAAATTCCATCATCCTCAACCGGCTGGCACATCATTGCCAGCATCTGCACCTCAATTTTATCCACCGGTGCAGTCTCCTTCAGTTCCAATGGCTGAACAGTATGGGGGTGTATCCACCAGCTTGAGGGTGGCGAGGCCTCCGCTTTTAGCTAGTTCTTATGTGCAAGGAGCTTATGGTCCAGTGCTTTTTTCTCCGGGAGTAGTTCCTTTTTCTGGTTGGAATCCCTACTCGGTACGTTATGATTGTTTTTTACTCGGAGATATTCCCAAAAAGATATGCATTTCTTATGCTATCATTTGCTTACTTGGTGTAGGCACCTGTAAGTCCCGTGCTATCTCCTGGTGCACAACCTGCAGTTGGAGCTACTTCTCTATACGGAGTAACCCAGATATCTTCTTCAATGCCTGCACTTGCAGGGCCTTACCCATCCTTGCCCTCACCTGCTGGTCCTTCAAGTAGTGGTCAGATGGAACAATCATTTCCAGAGAGACCTGGAGAACCTGAATGCCAGTATTTCTTGAAAACCGGGGACTGTAAATTTGGATTATCTTGTAGGTATCATCATCCTCGGGATAGGGTTGTGCCAAGAACAAACTGTGCCCTCAGCCCACTTGGTCTCCCTCTGCGTCCGGTATGAATTAACTCATGTTCTTCTATGATGCTCTATGTCGGCACTTGATCTCTATGCCTGTTGTTCATCTGCTTGACAGAGACTATAGCCGGAAACTGCCCCTTTTGTATTTATTTTTTCATCTAAGGTTGAAAAGGGGATTGTTTCATGATGTTTACTATTGGGCACGATTGCTTTCATTGTTCAGTCACAGTATTACACTAATGTTTGTAAAATGAAAATAATCATTGGCATTTCAATGTTCTGTAAAATGGTTTGTGTTGTTGGACCATGAGGTATATTGTATTACAATCAGGACCGATACCTTTTGGAAATTTTTGGTTATTTAGGTGAGAAGTACCAATGTTTAGAACAAAGGACTTTTGTTTCACATATAAAAGCTTTTAGATTTCTCCTCCTCTTAATAAACTCAACGAGCTACCAGTGGGGTGGATACATGGATCAGCAAGGCCTGATGAGAATCCATCTTAATGACCATGTTTTGGCATATTTGAATATCGTCTAGTTCTTGCTTTGAGTAATCTACCATATATTTGTTAATTAATTTTATTTTCCTTTTTCTTATTGTGAGTAATTAGGCCATGTTTAGATTTATGAAGTGATTATTTTTATAATTCAAAGAAAAATTTATAGTAGAAAAGTATATTCTTATATTCTTCTTAAAATGCTTTACTTTTTATCTCATCACTGCCTTGTAAGTAGAGAGCATATCACTGAGTTAGCATGACTAGGAGATGGGGATAACCTGGAGATTCTTTAGGAATGAACTTTCTGGCAGTGCTCTTTAATCTTGAGATCAGCTTCTGTGGATGGCTTTGGATACTGATGTGACAAACATCATCATATTTCATCTAATTACCCTGATTCTGCAATTATTTTTCACTATTCAGTCCAGTATTGATATTTTCAGCTACTTATCAAAAAAAAAAGAAAAAAAAGAAAAGGGAAAAGAAGAAGAACCAATTGTGTATTACCTATGATGATGCTGTTTCTTTACTGGTCAGTATGCTTTCTTGTGAATAGTAATTTCATATATGATTCTTTTCTTTCTCTTGGAAAACAGGGGGCACAGCCTTGTACTTTCTACTTGCAAAACGGGCACTGCAAGTTTGGGGCCACTTGCAAATTTGATCATCCAATGGGAGCGATGAGATATAGTCCATCAGCTTCATCTCTCATAGAGATGCCAGTGGCTCCCTACCCAGTTGGGTCTTTGCTATCCACTCTAGCCCCTGCATCCTCTTCTTCTGATCTGCGGCCTGAATTGATTTCTGGGTCCAAAAAGGATTCATTGTTGAGCAGAATTCCTTCTTCTGGAAACACATCCAGTAGTTCGGTTGGTTTAATTTTCTCTCAGACTGGATCTGTTCCCCTTTCTGATTTGCAACTTTCAGGTCAGAGTTCTGTTTCCTTGAGTAGCAGCAGAAGCACAAGGCAAGGTGTTGAAGTTCGCCGTTCAAGTTGATGTATAACGTAAAACTATTATTCAATATCTCATGAGGATGTGGTATCGTCAGCCTTTATATGTTTCTTGTTAATATATCTCAGTAAATTATAGTCAATTGTGCAAAGTTTACTCGTGTTGTCAAGCTTTTCCAGTCAAGTCAATCTGATTTAGGTCTCAATAGGACTGCTTCTCTTATATGCCCATATTAATAAGCTTCAATAGCGAACACCATATGAATACCTCCCTTTCTCTTTCCAATAAGTGCAACAAAAAACTGCCTATCAGGTCAGACTTTCACTTCTTCAACTCTGGATATTTGTCAAAATCACTTGTGCGATTAGAAGGATTACCCAATTCCACAATTACTCAGCTGAGCTATTCTTGCCTTTCTCAGGTCCTGTATGTATTATTTTGCTTTCTATCCATACCTTGTCTTACAAGAAAAGAAAAGAAAAGAAAGTGGGGATAGACTTCCAATTTTGTAATCTCTAAGGTGATCTGTTTGATTTCAGAGTGATAGGTAGGAATGTGTTCCCGCTGCTCCCATTTACTAGGTCAATATGTGGAGGATGTTTTTGAAGGCTCCAAGAGAAGAAGGCATCTTATTGCAATTGATTTCAAAAAGATACAAGAGAAATTTGTATCCTAGGATTTATTGGATAAGAATGAGAAGGCATTTTGGGAAATTTGTCTCATTTCTTTACTGATTTATATGATATGAAACATTATGGAAACTTGTTTTGAATATTTGGTTAAGATTGCTGTAAAGTATCTGGGAAGATATTGAAATTTCGATGCTTTTTTTTATTGATTATTGTAGTTTGCAGATGAAAAAAGTGCAGTTCTCACTCAGGGCTGTATGGTATATATGCCGTGTTGGCTGCATCACCTCTCACGCCAGACTAATCGGTTCTGTAGACCGTAAATGTTGGTGGTATGCTGTCAATTGTGCATTGTGGTTTCATTTTAATATATTGAGACTGCATCACTTATTTGAAACTTCAGCCCTCGGCGTAGCGGACCCAGGTTTACGAAAGAGAGAATAAAGCTGTGTAAGACAATCTGGTGGTTATTTTTACGCCTAGTTCAGTAATGTTTAGAGTAAAAAATATTTGTAACAAGTTCTCAAATCTGTTCATATGATATGATGTCATAAGTCGGGGATTCGATGCATATATGATCCATTATTAGCCTTTTTAATTTACAAAAACATCCACTCACTCACTCACTCCCAACTTTCATACTTAAACAGCCAAGCACGCGACATTTAGGACCAAATTGCCCTTTGGCTCTCAAAGACCATTACTCTCATCAATTTTTGGTTCATCACATTGTTCGATCGACTCATCCAATCCAAATTTAATGTGGATTGCCTCGTGTATCTCTTCCCATTCTCTATTCATGTCTGTCTACTTAAACCATGTCAACAAGTGAGTGCGCATGCATCTCTTTTTGTCCTATCTAATCGGGAAAAGCAAATCAGGAGTGATTTTTTGTGTGAGATTAAAAGCTGCTTTCCTCCTTTGCTAGCTTGACTGAGGCCCAAAAAGGTAGATTAAAAGGTAAGTTTTTCACTTCAGTAACTGCAAATAAAACAAGAAATATTCTTGAAGAGAGAACACTACGTTCATCTCACTTAATCTGCTTCGGTCGCAATGAGACTTTTGTTTCTACAAAAGGATTACCCTTTACAGCTTATGGATTTGATGGGGACTCCTACAATAGCATCCCATGAATGTAGTCGGTGGGTTGCCCGAGCATGACCCATGAGACCGATGTCAATTCTAAAAGGCCATAGATTGGGCCCATAGCCCACCAATTTTGACTAGTCTTTGATACATTTAGACCCATCACTTTACATTGCCTTGTATTTTTGGAAAACTTCCGACCCAAAAAATAATAATAATAATTAATGAACGAAACCATACTTTGCCCAAACACTTTATGAGAACTTGCAATAAAATGACGTTCATTGCGTTCATTTCTACCAGATTAATTTGCCTTTGGGATCCAACACTGCTGATTTTTTTTTTTTTTTTGGTGGTTTAGGTTCATTTTTTAGTTTGATTAGGAGCATAATTAACAACCCAACCCACCCACACGATCAAATAATATTACACGTGCCATGAAGTACTGCAGCATTGGCTGTATAATGTGATATGATACTAATGCTTTAATGAATCATGGGATTTAAAATGGTGGGCTCAAATGTTTTGTTACATCATGATCTTTGATTCCCACACCTGCTCTAAAGATGATTTACACTTCTTTCACCTTCATTGTTTCATTTGTACCCAAAAAGAAAAAAACCCTTTTGGCCTTTTTAGCTTTCTACCAAATTTTAAGGTTTATACAATAAAATTCAAAGGCTTTTATCAACCTACTGACAACAAATTCAAACTACGAAGTAAGATTACTCACCATTTGGTTTGGGTCTACTCTAAAAGGTAAGGAACTGATAAGGTAGCTCACAGCTTATTTTCAAATATGTGGTATATTTATGCCACCTTTGTGAGGCATCAGGCATGTGTCATTATTATTTCTTCAACCGGCCGCCTTATGATTTGTGTCTGCAAGACAGAGAAAGATTAAAAGGAAGGAAAAAAAAAAATCATATTTTAACCATGTGGTTTAAGCTCAATGTTATAGTTCTTAGTCCATTGCCAAACTTTTGAAGCATTTAAAGCCATTTTTTTTTTCCCACGGAAATTAAGTTAAGAGGATGACGGTCAAGCTTTTATTAATTGTTAAACAACTGTTACCGCATTAAAGCATCAATTGATGGGAACATCGTTATCACCTGAACGATTGCAATCTCTGTCATGATTAATCCAACAGTCGCCAGAGGAGAATTCAGAGGACTACATACATGTAACATGATACATTCCCTGTGATGAATGATGATCAAGAATTTAGGCGTATGTGTCAACACCAAGGCTGTTTTTGATGCAAAAAGTGCCTCTTATAAATCACACACAAATGAGTATTGCAGTATTTATAGCCAGTGTTGGCAGAAGGAAGCCCATTTGACAATATTGTTTTAATTATTTATTTAATAACATGCCTTAGTGTTTTAAGTCACAGAACATAAATTTGCAGACCAAACAATTTGGAGGCTTAATTTAAGTTGGTGTTTTAGTAAACAAGTATGTCTATTTAAGATTAAAAATATACTGTACTTGTCTCACAATAAAGTTGTTTTTAGTGAATATGCTGTGGTACTAATCATAACATGTCATCCATCTGACATCTCATCCTTTTAAGTTTATGCTTTCGTGAGCTTTACACATAATATAGAGTTTAATTCATACTAATCCTTTTTTGTGGGCAGCTTTCACTAGGCATGATTATTACAACACCCCAAAAGCAATGCAACTCTTCAGGATTCCTGCAATTTCTCAAGTCTCGCCACCTTTCACCGAAAAGTGTAAGCACACACCTGCAGCATTCTTGACTTTTAGATTAGGCACATTATTAACACTCAATTAAAGTTTATTTCAAAGTCATCATCAATTATGCCCCTTTAATTCTGCATGGGTTCATGTGGCTTTCACCTCACCCCAGCCCCCCCTTTCTTTTTTCTACATAGGAAAAAAAAAGATAAAGCTGTCCTTAAACAACCTGCTATATTCTGGTTTTTTAACTGACAAAAGATGGGGTGTTAAAACAGTTAAATTGTTGAAAGAGAGACACTTTAAGTGGACAAAGCAGAGGTTTCAGAGCAAGTAAGTACTAAGGCTGGATTGCCAGTTGTTTTTGAAGAGATGGGTGTTGTCACTGTTGGTGAATTGAAGCCAAGTATTTCTGGGAAGAGATCTTTTCGTCCGAGTTCTAGCATAAGGCATGCCACTGAATGGTAACACTCTCTAATATTTCTTAGCTAATTTCTTACTAGTTTCTCTATTGCAAATTGTTGCTGATGTTACTAAAATCTGCATATTACATTTTGGATCAACTATTTAGCTAATGCACTTGTGTTAGGTGTATTCATTAATTCTGCATTTTTCGTATGTCTTAACGCTTGGTTGGAAATCAGACGTTGAATCGAGTGGGTCAACTTGATTACAGTCAATTACCAGTAAGCGGCAACACGTATATTTAGATTGGTATAGGCTCTTAAATCTAAAATCTTCAGCTCAGAAGTTTTGATTTATGTTTGAAAAACTTACTTTATGACCAAGCTGTCAAACACCGACATCTCGCGAGAGACATTTCACTTCGATAAATAGCAACTGCAAGTTTCAGAGATTAAGCTAATTTAATGATATGCATTTGACCGAATTTGTCATACATAACAGTCTTATACAAACTTAGTGGTCCAAGTTGATTTCCTTAAATAATCAGTCACATTGGTTGATAGACTGCCAAGCATTTTTTCACAAACCTGATTTCTTATTTCCCGCAGTCTGCTGTCCTGTGTATGAGTATGACGAAATCCCATGAAATTTCTCCACCACCAAGTGACAGTGTCACGAGGCTGCACAATTAATGGGGTGAAGGCTATTAATGTTTTGCCTACCAATAATTTTCTTACTTTCACGATCAGTTGGCCCTTGGATGTGTACGGAAGTATTGAACACAAGTTCATTCAATAAATATGACAAATCTTCTGGCTTCACGTAGCACACAACAAATGCTCACAGCTATGTCCAGTGACTCCTAAGGGACCCATATGATATGATATGATATGATATGACTTCCCTCACATCTATGCAGATCTCTAAAATGACCAGCTCAACAAGTTGTGATCCTCAATTTCAATTTTGAGTCTAGTTGTTGTTTAATAATTGAGTTGTCAATTTTGTCTGGGCCAGCTGTGTCGAAACATGAATCAGGAAGGATTATACTATCCATAAGTTCCTAGGTGCTCACTGTACATGAAAGAAGAACTTGCGGTATAAAAAAATGACCCAAATTCTGACAGTACTTATTGATAAATCATGAGTTCAAACATGGGTTTGCAGGTCTTTAGCAGAAGCTCTTTCACGGTTCCTAAATTATTAGCATTTACAAAAATGTATGCTGGTGTGCAATTAACTTATTTATATGTTTTCCGTCTTAAAGTTTTCTTGCCTCCATGGGACACTACTTCAATAGTCTACTGTATATCTTGCAGGCCAATTTCTGATGTCTCTAGTGACCTTACTATCGAAGTAGGAGTATCGAGCTTTGCACTTCACAAGGTATCAAGAATCTGATTCATTTCAAGTTTCAGTTAATCTTGTATATGCAGAGTAGATTAGGAATAGAACATTTCTATTCGGTATCAAAAAAATATTGAGCATATAAAAAAAATATTTCTGCTGTGAGATTTTTATAAGGTAGCAGTAAATAATGGGATTGTCATGTTATGATGTGAAGAACATAAAGATATAGAAACTGGAAGACTTAGTCATATGGTTTCAATTCCATCGCAGTTTCCTCTAGTGTCAAGAAGTGGAAGAATTAGGAAATTGTTGCTTGAAGCAAAAGATTCAAAAGTTTCACGAGTTAATCTCTCAGCTGTTCCGGGTGGAGCAGAGGCATTTGAGCTTGCTGCGAAGTTCTGCTATGGAATAAATGTTGAGATTACACTGTCAAATGTTGCAACGATACGCTGTGTAGCCCATTTCCTTGAAATGACAGAAGACTTCGCGGAGAAAAACCTGGAGGCTCGAGCTGAAGCTTATCTAAAGGAGATGGTGTTCCCTAACACATCAAACTCGATATCCGTTCTTAAATCTTGTGAAAGCCTCTTGCCTTTGTCTGAAGAGATTAGCCTAGTTAACAGGCTTATCAATGCAATTGCAAATAATGCTTGCAAAGAGCAGCTCACCTCTGGCTTGTTAAAGCTAGACCATAACTTCCCAGCAAAAACTGCACCAAATATTGAGCCAGAAACACCTTCGGATTGGTGGGGAAAGTCTCTTGCAGTGCTGAATCTTGATTTCTTCCAACGAGTTCTATCTGCTGTAAAATCGAAGGGCCTAAAACAGGACATGATCAGCAAAATTTTGATAAACTATGCACATAATTCTCTTCAAGGTCTTGTTGTCAGAGACCCTCAATTGGTGAAGGGAAGTCTCTTGGATTTGGAGTTGCAGAAGAAACAAAGGGTCATTGTTGAAGCTATAGTTGGCTTACTACCAACACAATCAAGGAAGAGTCCAGTCCCGATGGCATTTCTTTCAAGTTTGTTAAAAACAGCAATAGCAGCATCAGCAACCACTTCTTGCAGATCCGATTTAGAGAGGCGTATTGGTCTTCAGCTGGACCAGGCAATTCTTGAAGACATCCTCATACCCGCAAACTCACACGGAAGCAACCACAGCACACTGTATGACACAGATTCAATCTTGAGGATCTTCTCAATATTCCTGAACTTAGATGAGGACGACGATGAGGATAGTCACATGAGAGATGAAAGTGAAATGGTTTATGATTTTGACAGCCCTGGATCTCCCAAGCAAAGTTCAATTCTGAAGGTATCAAAGTTATTGGACAATTTTCTTGCAGAAGTTGCACTAGACTCGAACTTAATGCCATCAAAGTTCATAGCGCTGGCTGAATTACTTCCAGACCACGCTCGTATAGTAAGTGACGGACTGTACAGAGCTGTTGATATTTTTCTCAAAGTGAGCAATCTCCTTTCCACTCTCATACCATAATGCGTTTTGTTTTCGACATTATTGAACATTGGCTCTTGCGATCTGTTTACAGGTTCATCCAAGCATGAAGGACTCAGAGCGCTACCGCCTATGCAAAACAATAGACTGTCAGAAACTATCACAAGAAGCCTGCAGCCACGCGGCACAAAACGAAAGGTTACCGGTTCAGATGGCAGTTCAAGTGCTGTACTTCGAGCAAATCAGGCTTCGAAATGCAATGAGCGGGGGACACAACCAATTCTTCTTTGGTGCAATCAATGGTCAATTCCCTCAACGGTCAAGCAGTGGCGCAGGAAGCGGAGCCATTTCACCTAGAGACAATTACGCATCAGTGAGAAGAGAGAACCGGGAGCTGAAGCTTGAAGTTGCAAGAATGAGAATGAGGCTAACCGACTTGGAAAAAGACCACGTGTCCATGAAACAAGAGCTAGTAAGATCACATCCTGCTAACAAGCTGTTCAAGTCATTCACCAAAAAGTTAAGCAAGCTGAATGCACTGTTCAGGATCAATGGGATTAAGCCAATAGGGGGCAAGGCTATTTCAGAAAATCGATTTGTGTTTCAGAAGCGATGGCGCCACTCAGTGTCATGACTATGTTGTTAATCAATGTGTGAATAAAGAGTGTATAGTAAGTAATTGGTACATCATGATACATCTAGTGTGATTTTTGTGTCTAAATTAAAATTGCCAGATTGCATAGGTTTTGAGTGTTTGATTCTGGTTGCCATTAATTGTTGTGTGAAGCCATTGACTTGACGTTTTCGAGAGGTTCTTGAGGATTGGCACCTAATCGAATCACAATTGTATGCTAGTGCTGTCTCTGGATTTGTGAAAAAGTTTTAGAAAGACAAAATGAAATGAATGCATCAATAGAATCAATTAATTAACCGTCACGTCTTTCTTCAACCTTGTGGCTTTGCTAACTGCGCTGGATATATACATATATAAATAAATAAATTCTGTATTAACCTAAACCCATGCCACTGTCAGTCTATCACTGCCACCACCACCGCTGTTTTAGCAAACGACACGTCGTACAACCTTTATCCGCGTGTGACTCGTTGGCGAGTGGTTCGTAACGTGGTGTCATGGTGTGTTGTACTGGTCAAGAACGTTCTTAATTTATGTGACCATTGGTAGACAAGCAGGAGACTCCATGGCCCAATGGATAAGGCGCTGGTCTACGGAACCAGAGATTCTGGGTTCGATCCCCAGTGGAGTCGGCTGTCATCCATAAATTATTAAATTTTGATTGCCTTCTTTTTTCATTCAATCGCTGAACAAAATACGACGACGTTTCGCTTAGGAGAACCTTGTAAATGTCAGTTTAGAGGACTGTTTTCACCTGCATACCTTTCTCATTCTGACTGCAAGCAAGCGTCACCCATAACTAAGATGCCCACATCGTTATCTCGGCTTGGCAACGCCTTGCCATTTTCAAAACTCTTCAGGTATTTTTTTTTAATTATTATTAATTTGGCTTCGTTAATTTTGTGTTAGGGTTTTGTGATTTAACCTTATATTTGTGGAATTCATATTACACTTCTTTTCATTCAGTAATATTCGCCAAAATTTAGCAAGAATAATTAGAATCTCAATCTGGCAGTATGTTAATGATAATTTGAGGGTTGAATTTCAATTAAATTTTGACCTTAGGAGTGACCTAGAGAACCCGATATCTTTTATGATCTGAAGAATTGCGGTTGAGTGCCCGAATTGAAGCTTTTGCCAAGTTCCACTGCCCATTTTATAGAGCCAATGCTTCTCACATAATCTTGGAGAACAAATGATAGTATGACTTTCATATGTATAGCTGAAATGAGAGGCAGGTTTCGGTTGTTTCATTGAATTAGACTCGTTCTGTTGCATATTTATTAGCATTTGAGAATATGATTAACCAGTTAGTGTAAGTAATTACCAGAAAACATGAAGCCAGACTTATATCTAATCTTAGGGGATCAGTTTAAGGTTACACTAGCAACTCTTTGGTTCAGATGTGAGTTATCTCTATTGGCTTGTTTTGTATTAAGGATGATAGAACAATTGCTTTTTGTCTCTAATCTGTTAACCTACTATGCTCTTTTCATTTTCCTTTTTTCTTGAAAGGTTTTAACCTACAATGCTAGATGTTCTTTATATAATAGGCAGCTGGAGACAGAGATGGAAACTGTTGTTAAAGTACTGCAGCCTGGACCTCTAGGAATCATAGAACACAAGTTCTCAGCTGAGGAGATACGGCAAGCCAGTGCTACTGTTGAGAGAGCTGTTCAGAATTGGCAAAGAAATGCTAAACAAGAACAGGGAAGTGAAATCTTAAAGGATTATGTAGACAAGTGATCAATCATAAATGATTGATTGAGTAAAATTTTGTAGAATGTGTAAGACTATCTCAATGCTTCAAAGTTTTGGAGTGTCATTTCTATCAAATTTGGAAGAATTGCTTCGTGGTTTGGTTATTTAGTTTGGAGTAAAATATGATGTGTGCTGTTGGCATCAGTCCATATTTTTGCTTATTAGAAAGAAATGAGTAAATATATCGGCGTGACATTTGGCTATTGGGACACTTTATTTTGTTCAATTTTATGCACTACTGCAGATAATCCTTCACTCCTTGAACATTGTAAAATAAGTCTTCATTTTCCAGTTAACTGAAACTCTCTCTGTCAACATGGGTTTTCCATTTCCCTTTGACTCTTGCATAGTTGTCTATGTCATCCGGTTCTGATTTGGCACTTGATGTTTGCAAAATTGTGGGTTGATGGTAGATGATATCTCCGATTCTTTTTGTTTCTGTTTTCTATTCACGTGTGTTTCTGCACTACAGCGCGCTTTTGAGCGCTTTTTCTAGCTGCAGAAAAAGCTGCAGAATGGTTGATACTCTCCAGATTATGATGCAATTGAAGAACTCCAAACATGATAAAACGATGTATCTTTACTTGAAAGCCTTCCTAGATGAAATATAGAGAAAATTCTCTCAAAACATTATCCTTAAAGCGTATAACGACAGCAGATGACAATATCACTCTTTATATATAAATTATTCTGCAAATCTTTAATCAAGATTGAACAAGATGAGTATATTTTGTCTGTCGATTCCCATTAGTCCGTTGATGGGTAAGTCTTTTGTACACCAAAACTGTTGTTATCATCTTAGCTCATGTCACGTGGTTCACGATTCCGTGTTTTCTTCTTTTCTGCATGATGTGAGTGTCCATTAATTGGCGTTTGTTTAGTATTGCGGATTGTGAATTGATGGGATTTGCTTCAGCTATCTAGATAGTTTCTGATTGAAAGCGCGTCTCCACTAATGCATTTGCTTTTAAAGATAGAGCTAAATCACATTGCCATTTGATGAAATTTGGAAGCTTGTTCTTTGACAATTCCCGTGGTGCAGAGTGGTTTGCTTGCAAAAGCTTAATGACTTTCAATTATTGAAAAATGAACCCGTATGCGGTACCTACAGGCACAAGATTAGGAGAACATACATATCGAGGCCTCTTAAGACTTTTCACTGTCAAGAGGAATCAATGAGTTTCATTTCAATAGAGCTTGTTATTTTCATTCTCTCTCTCTCTCTCACACACACAAGAATGAAGGTAAAATGTCGTCATTTCATGCCAAATGAATTAGATCACAAATTACAATGAAGGGCTTTAATGACATGACTAGCTACGTATGTGTATTTTAACTTGGTGTGACGTCTGTTAGGTCATCTTCTTTCCGAGTTTGGGGTTCAGTAAGCTGTTGCAATGTTAATGTCTAATATGTCTTGATTTACAATCATTTAATTCTTCTTAATATTATCCAATTTCTGTGTATCTGTTGGGTGCCAGTGCTACTGCTACAAATTAACTTGATGTTGAAGAAAACGGAAATAAGTCAAATTTAATTTCCTCAAGGATACATATGATGTAGATATACAAAATACAGGATTTTGTTGTACTAAGTACTAACAGCAAGAAGAAGAAAAATTATTATCTTGTATCTTGTGGTTTAGCTGCAGAAAGTTATTTTTTCTTCCAAAGCCATATAGCTCCAGCCCTGACGAGCAGCGGGCCTAGCTCGTTCTGGACGTGGAGGGACATGACTTGATTTGGACCACCGACGAGTTTTTGGCCTATGAACACGGCTGGAACCGTCGGTTGACACCCTAGCTGCTGCAATGCCCTTTCAATTTGCTGCCCGTTTGGCATTTGATCAAGCTCATAGACGGTAGGGTTTGCACCAAAGCTGCATATGAGTGTCTGAGTGCTGTAGCATATGCAACATTCGCTTCTGCTGAAGATCACCACTGGCTTTTCATTAACCATTCCTGTCACTATGTCCATGGCTGCTTATTAGCTAGCGCTTCTAAATAGGAAAAAGGGACAACCTGAAATGTAAATGTTATAAATTATTTGAGGGAATTGAAATTGTCTTTCCTGTGAAAACTTGAAAGCCAACGTAGGTCTATTTATAATGATGATATTCACAGCTTTATTGATAATTACTAAGTCGGTTTAAAAATATATATACCTTTTTTTTTTTTTTTTTCCAAATAGAGAATCTCTGCATGTAAAGAATAAAATGATCAAAACAATGTGTTTTGATCCCCGATTCCAAAACTAATCGTTGACGATACATTTTCACTCCAAGGAAGATTTTAGGTTCTGATAAAATCATTTCTTTAGATTTATATTTTTTTTCTCTCATTTTTATTACCACTGTCAATCACAATTATTATGCCACAAAATTTATTTATTTTGACATGAAAAATTATTTCTTTTGCGATTTATTCTCGGATAGAAATTACACAATTCGTTGTAAGTATTTTGGAACATCTTTCCAGGCGGAGAGAGAGAGAAAAGAAAAAAGAAAAAAAGAAAAAGAAAGAAAGAAATTGTGTTTATCAATTGAGGCTAAGCTAACACCACCTTTTTCAGTATACAGAACCGAAAGCCAGTAACAGAACAAAGAAAGGAAAAACTTGGACAGAAAATAAAAGACTAAAAAGAAAAGAACAAAAAAGATGCTTTTGATTGCCAAAAATCTACGTGATGACTGATGACCGTACAATTAGAAGATATCCTGAGACCCACCACATTATCCATGAGTAACTGTACATATATTTTCGCTACTTGCCGAAAAAATATTGCATTAAAATATATTCTTTATGGATAATGACCCTCTTACTAATTTTTTTCATTGCCTTTTGTTATTTAATTGGTGATTAAAATTAAAAATTTTCACTTTATTTATATTTAAGTCAACTTATTAATTTCACTCAATAATTATGAGAGTAAAAAGAGGCAAAGAGAGAGAGAAAAAATAATGGGATGATCCTAACTATATATATTCTTTACATGTTAACATTAGTGTAATAAAACTAGGGTTAACTACTTTTGGGTGACATATATTTTGATAATTTTAAAAAATGTGACATATTTCATTAACTTTACTGTTAGTTTTAACGAGAAAAGTAAATTGATTATAAAATAATATTTTTGTTCCTAAAATTAATTATAAAATAATATTTTTATCCCTACAATAGTTGCAAAATGACATTTCTATCTCTATAATTAGTTACAAAATATATTTTTCTCCCTACTCACTTATTTATAATTTTTTAAATAGAAAAATTATAAAAAAATTGCATCTAATTCTAATTAATGGACTTTTTTTTGTTAAATCGAACAATATTTTTTAAAAAAATTCTCGTTGAATCAAATAAAATTTTTCTTATTAAATTTAACCGGAAAATTTGATTCAATAATAAAAAAAATGTTTGATTTAAAAAAAACTCGTTAATTAGACTCATATGTAATTTTTTTTTATAATTTTTTTCTATTTAAAAAATTATAAATAATTGAGTGAGGGCAAAAATATATTTTGTAACTAATTGTAGGGATAGCAATGTCATTTTATAGCTATTATAGGGATAGAACGCTATTTTATAATTAACTTAACTCTAGGAGTAAAAATGTCATTTTGTAATTAATTTATTGTTTTCGTTAAAGTTAACAGCAAAGTTAACGGATTATCACCCCCTCATCTATTTTTAAAAAATTATGTCACTTTTTTTTTAATTTGTCAAAATATATGTCACTTAGGAGTAATTAATCCATAAAACCATGACAATTTTTTTTTTAAGAGGGCTGCTAAGTTACAGCTGATTCAAAAATAATTTCTCATGAGCTATATAAAAAAAAATAATTTTAGAGTAATGTAAATTATAGATGATGTAACTTAACAAAATCCATGTTTTCAATAGAGGGATTCTTGGTATGCATATATGTGAAACAAGGAAATCTCTATTTAATCAATATATTTTAGCATCCAATGGTCGGTTTACTACATTAAAAAGCTCCATATCCAAAAGAACCGAAAGTAAATAATTTTACTAATTAACATCTTAATTGTCAAGATAGGATTATTAAGACATTCAGGAGGTCAATAAATTTTTATTTCATTAATTGATGCATGCGGGACGTGCATTAATAATTTGAAGAATAGTCGACGAAGTGGCTTAGCTCTCTAGGAGAACTTATACTGATTCAGCACGTACGATTCGAGGCATCAAGAAGAAAGGGTGATGTCTATTTTCAGAGATCATATCACATGCATAATGCACGGCAATTAAGGATTTTGATTAAAAGAAAATTCTATATATATATCTTCGTAATCGTAAGGAATAATTAAAAAGATACAATAATCTAATATATTCTATACTTTGACATTTGAGAGATCTTCTCTTAAAATAATAATAATAATAATAATAGATTATTCAATGAAATCTCCATGTTTCTTGAGGCGGGTCGCCACCATTTGGAGTCCCGGGCAGCTAGGTTAATTAGATTTAGATATATATGCTTGGGCATCACTTTTTCTTCATATTGGACGGCCGATCGACAACGTCAAAATTATGATCACATATATATATACACTTGAGGAAAAAAGGCATATTTACTAATACTATAAATGAGGAATCAGATTTGCTTAATTAAAGTGGCCCGAGATTGAGCGAAGGGTCGGTTCTATGTATTATATGTAGGGTCGTTTGAGAGAAAAAGGTTGGGTGCGTGGGCTTATTTGGCAGCTAGCTAGCTGGGTATCAAATCTACAACAACTTGCATGAAAGGAAAATGAATGTCAACTCAGTGGAGTCATCTAGAGCCAAAAGGCATGCATGCACGTACTAAAATGAACTGAGAGATGAATGCGAGGTCGGTTCCTGGTACCACTTCTATTGTGGATTGTGTGGTTCAGATATGAGAAAGTCGACTTAACTATATATATGGCGACTTGCAGCTGACATTGTTGCTTTGATTTTGCTCTTTTATGCTTTAATTTCATTCCCCCACGAACAAACAATATGTATGTAAATTGTGATGTAATTCGATCGATTGAAGCAGATTATAATTAATTAAATATCAACATTCTATATTATTTCTCGCTCTCCCTCAGCTTTGCATAATTTAACGCTTTTTTCTCCATTCAAAACAGCGATCAAGATCGCACATGATAAATTTCAATGTCAGAAGTTGACATTTGAATTCAGCTGGCTGCTGGCATCTTCTTGGATGAGCTGTACGTTGTGTCCTTCTTCGCTGTTCAACACGTGTTTCATGCATTCTTTCTTTTCTTTGTTTCTTTTCTTTTCCTGATTGATCCCTTTGTCCTTTCGGTTTTGGATAATCTTGCAAATGGATATTGCATTTGATCGATCTAAAAAAATTTACAAGCACTGTAGCACATATGAGTATGCTCCATAATCTTTTTTTTTTTTAAAATAAAAAAGATTCTCACTCATTAGATTTCGATAAGACTATGATGTAAGAAACTTAATTGATTTCTACGTAGTCAAATAAACAAAGCTGTTGGGAACTTGGGATAATATATTGTAATAGATCATTTATCTTAATTAGTTAGAACCTTAATGTTGGGGTTTTCTTACGCCATATTGGTTGTAACTTACAATTAAACTTTTTAGGGTAAATTCTGTGTGGCTATCCTCTATGTTGTTGAATGTTTGATCATTTGATGTGAGCATAAATTTGTCAGAAAAAGAAGAAGCTAATATGGTAATTAATTTAAGGTCAAATTAATTAATAGGTGTCTGATACACGGAATTTTATTAGTGGCAACAAGACTTGCTTGCCATCATATATACTCAATCAAATCTACCATCAGTTTAGGAAGCCCAAATTATCGTAGTTAAAATTAATGTTGTTGTAATTGGGAAAACGAGTACTCAAAGCTCCGAGCATTAGCTTTAGCTGTCCTCCGGGTAGGGCCATACCGCTAGCTATTATTGATTCTTTTTTAAAGTTATTAATTTGCAATCAATTAATCTGCACGAGAGCCGCAACCCGCAATCAATTATTATATTCTCATTGTCTGTATATAATGAAAATTAAAAGTTGAAGGAGTTTTGAATTCTGATCCTCCGCCCCCTCTCATGATATGTTTGTACTGGCTTTCTTCTCTTGACCCAACTGCTTACTGGAATTAAATTAATTATATGCAATGTTTTCGTTAATTAATTATCTTCCAAGTTGACTGAGATGAAGGCACCTCGCTTAATTAGTAACTGAAAGAGCTTTGCATATGTAATTAAATCTTCATTTATACATAGCTAGTATATGGCATTGTAACATTTTTATATATAATATATACATAATGTTATGTTTATCTGAATATATGGAACAGAAGAGAAGACATCAATTGAATAACTATAATCCCTAATTAATACATCAAATGTTTCAGCTATTTTTAATAATGGAACATAACATTATATATATATATTCATAAAGAGCTGGCTAGGTTGCATGCATGTGGATAGAAAATAAATTCCACATGAACTTACAAACTCAACTATCATGAAATCGTTTCCATTATGCATGGTGTAAAACTAGCTAGCTAATAACAGAGACGTCAGAAACGGAGGCATATACATATATAGAAAAAACTTTTAAATAAAACAACAACCAGTTTTAAATACATAAACTGGTGTGGATGTCATGATGGATCAAATCCAAATGGCTCCGGCCCTTAGAAGCAGATGGCTGAGCTGGTTGGTAATTTGGAGGCTCATCACCTGCTTGGCACCGCCAACAAGCTGCTGGCCAATGAACACCGCCGGTACAATCGGTTGACACCCAAGCTGCACCAGCTCCCTCTCTATCTGCCGTCCATTTGGAATTTCATCTAGCTCGTATACCGTTGGATTCGCCCCGAAGCTGCAGATCAGTGTCTTTATGGCATGGCTCATCGAGCATGAGCTCCTGCTGAATATCACCACTGGCCTTTCAGCTACCATCCTTGTCACCGCAGTCTCCATTCTTTATTAATATTTATTTATCACTAAAAACCAGACAAGACTGTTGTGAGAAAATTGATGCAAGTGTTATATATATATATGAGATTGCAGTACTAGCTAGTGCGAGTTGAGGATTAGGCTTTGCTCGCTGTGAGAAACTTGAGCTGCATTGAGGTCTATTTATAGTTGCCAATAAAGTATAAGCTAATAAAGTAATAATGCTTGGCATGAAAATTAAAGGAATATAAGGGCCTGTTCGGTACCATTTTCCAAGCCCTGTTTCCATTTTTGTTTTGAGGCTTCAGTTGTAATACACGTTCGGTGAACCAAACTCGAAAAACAAATTACAAAACAAAGAATTTTGATTCTCTTTCATAGTTATACAATTGAGAACATCTTAACCATGTTCTCAGTGAATTGCAAATCAAACTCAAAAATCAACAACAAAACAAAGTCCAAGTAATATTTCCTCTTTCTCCCAAAATCTTATTTCTTTATCATAATGCTAAAATCAAAGCTCTTTCTCTCCCTGGCTGCTACTCTTGTTTTTCAACTTCACCGACATCTCTCTCTCTCCACACCCAAAATCGGCTCATGTTGCACACGTTCTCGTTGTTGTTGCTGCTCCGTCTCTGCTGCTGTTGCTACTCCATCTCCGCTCCGTCTCAGCTTCTGTTGCTGCTCAGTCTTTGCTGTTGTTGCTTCTGCGTATCTGTTTGTTAGATTTTTATTGTGTGGTGAAAGAATAAGTTCAAGTATAGGTGAGATTAGAGTGGGATTTTTATGGCAATGTTTCTAGTGCAGGCACTGGTGTTGGTATTAAGTGTGTTGTACATAGTTCTTGGGTAAGAGATTATGAGGAGATAGAACGGAGAGAGAGGCAATGGTAAAGAAGAGGAGTAGAAAATTGCTCAAGTGCAAGAGGAATCCATGGCAAATGGCAGCCAAGATTACTGAGGTTAAAGTCAAAGAAATCGATGAGTAAATGAGAAGCCCGTATGGGCAGTGGGTCAAAATTGATTTTGAATAGGCTAAATTGAAATGAAAGCTCACGACTTGGTTGCTTCAATTACATTATCAGCTATTTAATTACTTTTATATATACTTTTGTTCATGTTGTGTTTGGTCACTGCAGTGGTGGCCAATTCATACGTGTGTTGTAGTTTAATGTAGAGCTATGAATTGAATATTTCATGTTTTATATTAATTAAACTTATCTATTGGATTCTAAAAAAAATTATCAGTTAAATAATTACTTTTTTGCTATAAGTATGATTTAAATATTTAGTAGAAACTATTTTTAAAAATAGCACTGCCGAACATATATTCACTGTTTTTATCATTCTCAATTATGTTTATTGAACACATATTATTGTTTTTAATTTTAAAATACATGATAAAAAAATAATATTAGAGTCGTATTTAAATTCGAAATACAGTAAATGCAAAACATTATTTTCATTCTCATTTTTATTTTCAGAAAATACTAATTTAGGAACGGATCCTAAATTGTTGCAAAATTAAAGATTTTCGATTCCGAAATTGCCCACAATTATTATTTTATGATAATGACCCATTAGCAGTAGTATTGGATGTACAACAATCTGCACAATATCTGTAAGCAAGCTGCAGCATTTGCTTGCCCGCTTCAAAATAATCACTATATCAACTGAAATATAATCTTGCAGAGGCATAATGTGATGATGACTAGGAATGATATTGCAACCCTCAATTTCTCAGCAATACTATCCACAGCATAATATTGGTGCCCCGTGATATGAGTACGGCTTTGCTTGCGGGAGAGCCTCTTAACGATGGTTATTTTTATAATTTTCTAACCTATTTTCACAATACAATCTATCTCTTAAGTGAGAAATTATTGAGTAACTCTATTGTACTACACTCACACAATGCATACACGACATGTTTATGAATTAAATTATACAATTACCAATTAGAGCATTACTAAAAAAAATTTTTAAATGTGATTTTACTACTTATTTAAAGAGTTACATCAACAGAAAAATTTTCAAAAATTTTTTCAAATGAAGTTGTCTTCTCTCTCTCTTCAATATTGAAAAGAAAAAAAATAATCTCATTTGAAGAATATTATTTAGATATTTTTTTTTTAGTCTTTAATTTATTATTATATTTCTTTCTATTTCATTATTTTTTAAGAGAGAAAAGTGTTATAACTAATACTATTTTGATAGAGAAAAAAGTTTGATTCCAATAATATCTTTGAAGAATTTTTTATGATATGACTTATTTTTTCACTCTTTTAATTGCCACATAAGTAAGTAAAAAAAATTAAAGAATTAAATTAGAAGAGTTTTTTGGTAATACTCTGACAAGCTAATTTTTCAAAAATTATACATCCCAAATTTTTTTTTATCTAAAATAATCATTTTTATTTTTCAATAAAAGTGTTAATTTTTCAAAAAGATAATATAATTAATTCACTTTTATTCATTCAACCAGAATGCCACTTCATTTAAAATTTTAATTATTTAAAATAAAAAAATGAAAATATGTAATATTAGTCTATTCAAAATAAATACACACATATCATATCATAGATATATTAAGTAATTATAGTACAAAAGTAGTACTTCAAATAAATAAATAAGTTGGGTTTATCCAACTGGGTACTGCACTTTTTTTTTCCCCCTCTTTCATACAAGATTCTCATATGCTCAATTGAAGCAAACCCGAAAGTAGATGGAAAAAAAAAAAAGAAACTTGGAAGGAGAATACGCTGAATCATTTAAAAGGTTATTTCCCCAAAACAGCATTCCAAACCAACGGCTGTTTAAGTAGAATAATTAACTTTATTTTCTGTCTACACACATCACCATGCAGGTATGCTTAAATGGAAAGAAATGCCATTCAGATATTGTTAATTATATATAAATCATACTGTATATGACCAGTCGGTAGAATTTATTCTCATTATCGTCACACGGATTGATAAAGTGTTTGTTACTTTCGTACTTTGTTTAAGTAAGATGAATAAAAATCTTTAGCGGGTCATTGACCAGCGAAACCGCAGTAGTCTTTGAAAACCAAATCATAAACGTGTGATCTTGGGAACTTTCGTCCCCAAAGTTTATTTTATTTTTAAATTAGACTAATCAAAATATCAAGTCAATATGCCAGAACCAATTAGCACACTGAGCACAATGATATGTTGCTTTCGGTGAAAAATGATTTTAAGTAAATATTCCATTTTTGCCTTTTAAATGAAATTAGGAATTAGATTATAGTATACTAATTATATTTATTGTATCTAACTACAGAAAAGTGAACGGCTTTTCGTTTTCAGACCGACACCGTCGCGGATGGGGATGGTGCGAATCTTTTTGTTGCTTACCTGTTTGCATACTGCCAAGTACAAGATTGAGCCACGTAGCTGCATCCTTCAAAAAGTTATTGATCATCTGAAGTAGTTGCAGGGACCATCTTCAGTTTCCGTACTTGGCCGGGAGCAAAGCGAAAGGCCAAATATGAATAGGTCCCTACCCACCCTAAAGCTTTATCTTTGCCTAGTGCAGTTCTCATCGAATTATCGTATCCCAATGTGCAGATTATGATCCGCATTGCGTCAAATGGATTTCAGTGTCACAGGATTCCATTGCGAGCATCTTCGTACATGAGCTGTTCTCATATGCTGTTTTGTTACAGAAACAAATGCTTTCTTTACCTATTGTGCCTGTCATCCATGGAACGTGTGGTCGCAAATTATTCCATCTGGGAACTTGGATTGTATCATATGAATGGATGATCATTCATCAAAAATAACTTTTTAAGAATCATTTTATGAATTCTTGTGAAACTAATTCTTTGGTTTCACTAAATAGCCCGATATGCATATATTAAACTGATCTGGTGATGGCTTTCTAACATAACCCAGAAAAAGTCGGACGCTAATTAGACCAGGCATGTTACACAATGCACATGAAACTGAAATAGCTGATGAATGTATCAGCCAATGCACAGAGAACTAAACAACCATATTAAAACCATACCAGAACAACTGATAAACCCCATGACCAAAGGGCAGCACCGTGCAGCTCTCCCTTACCCACAGCTCTTTTAATTTTATTATTAGGCCTCTCTCTTCTACCGGGCCCCAGTCGGGGATGCCACACCCTTCTCCAATCCCAATAGCCCAGGTGCATAACTGAACAACCCAACAAAATATCCTTCTAGAATAATTTATATCACGAATATTTCCTGATATACTTATGCATCTCCCTAACCCAATATAAGAAGCCCAGGCAGGTCCATGCCAAATCATAAAAATTTCAAGAGAGCACACGGAATAATGCAAATAGCTAAACTTATGGTTTAATTTAGGAACCATGTCCTTTCAAACCACTAATGAAACAACAAAAATGTGCACACAAAAGTAGCTTTCCATAATGATGCAACAATATCTATGTGGTCAAATTTGGGACAACGGAATTATAATGCTCGCCAAGACCAAATGCATGTCTATGGTATGACAGTACAATACTTGACGAATCAGACCCACCACTGGAATACTCCTTTCCCATTTCCACATCAGGGAAGGATCCTGAATATATCATGATATGCTTTCTCAGGCAATGAGTTAAAGCTCTTAGTTCTAGCTCCCCTCCCCAAGCTGCGGTTGACTCAACTTCTTTACAGTAATTCTCAAATCTCTCTACTAGTGGTTGAGCAGAATCTCCACCTATCATATTTTCAGACAGATAAAAAGGTAGGAAATCAGATGAATGATCCCTCATATAGGCAGCCACCATTTCTCGAAGCTGTTGGTAATTATAAGGAGAAGCACCTCCTGACAGGTGAGCCAGCTGATCCTCAACAGCTCTATAGAGGCAGTGCCCATCTGGCTTAATGTCATTAACAGTCAATCCAAGGGGTCCAAGCTTTTTCTCCAATTTCTCATCTTCCAACATTCGGTCACTGACAATGTTGCTCTGCTCTTCTTGAATTCTCTGCTCTCTTGCTGCTTCCTGTTGAGCTCTTTTCTCTCGCCTCTTTGCACCCTTGCTTGGCTTAACCTGATCATGTTGGCTGGTGACTGTAACCCCAGCTATTGCCTTCACCAAACTGTCAAGATTGCTTTTCTCATTTCCACTACTAATGCTATAGCCTAATGAAGCAAGTTCTTCAGCGTGTTTTTCTTTAAGCTTTGCAGAAAGTCGAGATATCTCCTCCTCCACCTGCTTCTTCTTAGCTTTCTGTTCAGCCTTGCTACCCTTGGCTGCTGCCTTTTTCAGTTCAGTTTCCTTGTTCTGCAGCTGAGATATTTCTTTCCTGATGACAATAAAACATTAAATTCACCGTGCAGTAGCATGAAAAATCCTAAGAAAAAGTTTCCAAGAAAGAAAACGCATGATTTTAAAGCAGAAACTCCATTATGAAACAAACAGACAAAGATACTACTATCACACACAAATGAGCAGAAAGCTCTCAAGCAACAAATTTCTCAAAAACAAACAAAACCTAGTGAATTCAACTATAAACATAAGATAGTTGTATGTCCATCAAACTCAATTGAACTGGTAAAAATGTTTTCTGCACTGACTTTAAGATTTTGGTCAACTTTAATAATCCGATAATCATGGCTGTGCCTTCGAATTCAACTATAAACATAAGATTCCAGAATGCTGTGCAAAATTTGTGAACTGGTTTACATTCAGGGGAAAACCCCGAAGCACTTTAATATTTTAAGAGAGAACTCACATTGTATATTAGAAATGACAACATTACCTGTGCCTAGAAAGCATTTCATCACGAGTTTCCTGCTTCTTTTGAGATGCATCACCAGAGTGGGCTTCAGATGGTGTGTCCTCCATTTCTTGAGTGTCTGCCATTTGAGTCCCTAAGATCAAGGTAGACAATATTACAAAGAACATCATTCTCCAAAATAATTTACAACACACTCAGACAAAACATGCATACTAAAAGAAGCGCAACATCAAAATCAAATGGTAAAAAATGCAGTTAGTTTGGAACAGACTTTAAATACTCCATCAAAACTGAATTGTGATACCACATTTGCAGCGGCCACACTGATTAATAAGACAAAATGATGAGTTCCATTCAATACACAGAGATGAAGACCATTATTTACAGCCTGTCCAATTACAAACCTTCAGACAAAAGAATTCATTCCAGATATATCACAAGTCAGAATCAATTTCGCAATCTATAAACAAATTATAACACAATCTTATAGATTTTAACATTGAAAACAAAATGATATTACAGGCAGACTTAACAAAGGATTATGTTATACCCAAAGATTAATATACCACAATTACGTAATCTTCACGAGTCTCAAAGTTCAACAATCAACCATCAAGGAAACAAGCGGCTAAGAGTTAATTAGCCTATGAAAGACTATAAGAAATTCCAACCCATCTAAGAAAATAACATAAAGTTCCAACTGGACTCCATTATACATATCTAAGCAAGCACCAAGCAACAAATACATAAGCATATCAGTTTCCCAAAGCGGTATTCACCTAGCATATGAAAATTCCCTCTTTGAGATGTTTCGTACAACAATGCACAGAAATTAGAAAGATTTGAGATTAAAACGTCAATTACTAGAACTCGCTGCTTTTGATTATCAAGTATACATTACTCACGAATCGATGGAAACTGAACAGAGACTAAAGACCTGATCTGATGAGAAAGCAGCAACAGAGAGATTCTTTTAGGGCTGTGCTCTTTTTACGGGAAATTTATAAAACTAACTATAAAAATTTTTCATATTTTAAATTTAACCCCTCAATTTTTTTTTTTTTAAATACAAACTTTTTTAGCCAAATTACCTCTCACCACTTTCATTAAATTTATAAAAAAAATACTACTCTTAAAAATTTAAGAAAAAACACTACACTTTTAACAAATTATTAAGTTCATCATTATTAATAAATCACTAAATCTCATCAAGTAAATAATATATAATTAAAGTTATAATCAATAATTAGAAAATTTCTTAATATTAGTATAATTTTTCAGGTAATAATAATATTTAATGTATTAAATTTAATATTTAAGTTCAAATTTTACATAATTTTGTTACAAATATTTTTATTTTTTATTCATAAAATAATGTAATATCTTAAACATTTAGTTTGAAGTGATAAATAAAAAATAAATAATTGAAAATGATAGAAATTTGAAATAAAAATAAAACTTACAATATAGTAAGACATACTAATTTAATATGATAAATAGTGAGACAAGTGATTGTCACACAGAATCATCATTATGTTTTAGTGCGACAAGTACTTATTCCACTACCTATCACACATAATCAATTTGTTTCACTACATTTATGAAAATCTTTCTGAAGTCATAATTTAGGCTATATATATATATCTATTTTGTGCATATAATATATCATTTCAAAGTTTGCAACGAGACAAATCAAAGTATTTTGGTGCAATAGGCACTTGTAGACCTGTTGCAATAAAAGTTATATTCAATTTTACTATTTTTTTGTGATGCAAGTGCATATCACACCACAATTCTTTTATTATTCTTATCATAAATTTCAAAACAATATATTATACACCTTAAACAGACATATATAACCTAAGTTATGACTTCTGAAAAAGTTTCAAAAATATAATGAAACACGTTGATTTTGTGTAACAAGCAATGTGATAGTCATTAAAATATGTCAAGTGTCTTTCAAATGTCATAAATTAGGCTACATATGTCTGTTTTTGGTGTATAATATACCGTTTCAAAGATTGCGGCGAAAATAATGAAAAGAATTTAGTACAACATACATCTATAATAACAAAAGATAGTAAAATTGAATATAACTTTCATCTGTCGCACCAAATTTTAGTACAACAAGTGTCAAATTCAATTTTATTATCGTTTGGTGTTGCATGTGCTTATTCCACCACATGTTTTGATTTTTATCTTCATAATCTATACGCTCAAAACATATATATATAACTTAAATTATGACTTCTACAAAATTTTTAAAAATGTAGTGAAACGAGCTGATTATATGAGACAGGCATGTAACATGTAGCCGTCACACTAAAACACAATGATAAACACTTGTCTCATTATCTGTCGCACTAAACCAATCTGTCTCACTAAATCTTGGGTTTCATTTTTATTTCAAATTTTTATCTTTTTCAATAATTTATTTTTTATTTCTCACCTCAATCTAAATAAAAAAATAACAATATTTGCAACAAAATTATATCAAATTTGAACCTAAATATTAAACTAAATACATTAAATATTGTTATTACCTACGAAATTACACTAAGAAACTTTCTAATTATTGATTATATATTCAGTTATATATTATTTATTTAATGAGATTCCGTGATTTGTTGATAGTAATGAGCTAGTTGATTTGTTGAGAGTGTAATTTTTTTCTTAGATTTTCAAAAGTTGAGTTACTTTATAAATTTGATGAAAGTGATATAGTAATTTAATCTAAAAATTTTGTATTTAATTAGTTATGATATAAAAAAATTTTAGGGGTTAAATTTAAAATATAAAAAAATTTTGTGGTTAATTTTATAAATTTCCCTCTTTTTACTCCAATTTAGCTTTGTTATTGCATAATTTGTTGATGCAAATTTATTATTTTTATTTCAATCAATATTTCTCTCTTTATTTTCCTTCCTCTTTAAAAATCACGGGATTAAAACTTTTATAAATAATTGAAGAAAATAATGTTACATGTTCATCAGTTCATGGGCTAAAAATTTAATTTTGTTTGACCTTATTATCCTCGGGCTTCTCTTCGGCTTCTAATCCAACTTGGATTACTGAAAACAGGCGGTCATATGACACCCCTCCCCTTTTAAATTCAAATTACCTAAATATCCAGAGTTATGCTTATTGATTTTTTATATTTGGAATGGTAATTCAATCAAACACTTAAGTAAATTTCCTTTTAAATGATATTAAAACACACACCTTATTTCATAATTTATAATTCTATTTTACATGTTATTGAAAAAAATATTTTTGTGGAAAAATTATAAAAGTTTAGAGTCAGAGATAAAAATCACATTATAAGAAGAAAATAATTTAAAATTTTAATATTTTTATGTATTTTAAAAATAAAAACGAAATATATTTTCAAAGTAAATTTTTTTGGGAAGATGGATAATTTTAATTTATAGTTTCATATTTTGACTTATATTTTATAAATTAAACTACAGTTCTTGTGTCAACAAAATTTAAGAGGGAGTGTTATACGAATTCTAGAGGGGTGTTAAAATCTCTACCCTACTCAGCACTCATAATTCATAAATGGCCCATTTCAGGCCATTATAGATTTATAACCAGATTCATCATTTATAAAATCTTTTTTTTTTCCCTTTTGAGAGTTGAGTTTTGGTAGACTTTACCGTAAGAATTTCTCTCTAGTTTTCATTGCACGTTAAAGAATGAAAAATATACTACAGGTACTAATCTCACATTATACTAATCAAATAAAACGAATGATGTTATTTTAAAGCAATAAGATTTTTGTTGTTGTTGTTGTTTTTTTTTTTTTTTAAGAAATGAGTTTCGATAAAGGTCTTCTCAGGTACTTTATCAACCGGCTGAAGACTTGATTATTTTGTCAAAAATAAGTTAAATTTGAATTCACAATCTAAATTTTAGAAATAGAGAGCATCTTAATGTTCCAGAAATAGGCATTTAAAATACTCTTAAATAGACCGAATTCACTAATAAAAATGAGTCTATATATCTATATTTACAAGTAATAAGATTTAATTAGTTATTTTATAAATCTTAAGGATTTGTCTGTCTTTTATCCTTATTTTTTAGGATAAATTTTGACTTCATCTTTCTCTATATCTAAAGTTGGATAAATTTTAAATTATCTATAAATAGGGATAGCGATGATACCCACAAACTTGTCAAAGCCCACTAATTGCTGATAATTTTATGGGTTGCAGCTAGGTTTGGTATCACAAATCTAAATCTGCACTAGGTTATGAATAGGTTTGGTATCTACAAAATATCTAGCTGAAATAGGTATCTACCAAACTTGCAATATTTTTTTCAAATATTTAATTTAAAAATATTTAAACCTAATTACCTAAAAATGTAAGGTATTATTTTCATTACCAGTGCATATATTATAGCTAGTACCTTTACGTTATGTTTGGGAACTTGGATAAATTGTAAGATTATATTAAATTTTGGGACTAAGAAAATAATATAATGCAAAATATGTTTAGTTGTCATAGACTAATAGAGTAAACTAAAATATAGAATGTTAAATATTAAAGTCATTAATTATCAATAAAATTTAAAAATATTTATATTATTTAAATAGTTATTTAATTTTAGAAAATTAAATTAATGTAGCCTATTCGATATTATACCAAACACAAGATAAGGTTATATATAATCTAGTATAATCTAATCTAGTGTAATCCAATTTAACCATAAAAGCTAATCAAATTCAATCATGTGTTTCAAACGTGATTTTAGAGTCAGAGTAGAAAGTATTTTTATAATTACATACGGCTATTAATATATTATTTTTGCCAAATTTTTTGTATTTGATTATAAAATACATGTTATACAACCCAAGAGGGGGAGTGAATTGAGATTTTAAAACTTAAGCTAAACAAACTATATAATAATTTATTTTAATGTCTTAATAAAATAGAAAATAATAAATTTAACCATGCTCAAAATAAAAGAGTAAGAGAAAGCAAACACAATGATTTTTACTTGGTTCCGCAATCTCCACTTACATCTACACCTTCAAGCATGTCGAGCTTGAGAATTTCACTATCAAAGCCTCCTGAAACTTTAAGTTTTTATAATTGACTCTAAAGGTATCAGTAAACATTTGCACCAAAATATTATCTTTCAATCTCTTCACCTAAATATTTATCACACTTATACACTTACAACTTTCACAAAGAATTCAATGATTATAACAAACACTCTATTTCAGAATTAATACACAAATAATTGTACAATACAGATTTGATATATGATGATTTACAAAATGAAATCTCAAAATATGCTGTATGATATTGTTTTTGTTTGCATCAACCCCTTGAAAATGGATGATTTGAGTTTATATAGTTTGGTATAAAAAACTAGATGTTATTGACAAAACTGGCAAATAAGCAATTCGCCGCTTAATTTAACCAGCTAGTTGCTTACTAAAATGAAGTTACCGTTACAATTTGAATTTTGCTACAGCAATATTAATCTAAAATTATAATTTAGCCTAAAACTTTCAGTATTTATACTATAACCTATAACGTCATAAAATTTTACAAATAGGTTAATTTTTAGAATTTCTAAATAATACTCATTGTTCTAAAAAATTTATGAAATTATGCTATGGTCCAAAACTTTATAAGGCTTTTCGAAAAGACTTTTTCTAGAAATTTAGCCTAATACTTATTGAATTTAAAGCTATCAAAACTTTTTCAATTTAATTCAAAATCTGAAAAATACTTAAATCTACAAAATATTTATCTTATAAATATAAAACTTTTGGTTTATGAAAAATAATTTATTATAAAATAAATAATTTGATCTTCTCAAATACAAAACCATGCATATATGAAATCATATCGACTTTATAATAATTTATAGCATTAATAACTTTGTTGAGCTAAATTTCATTATTGATTGAGCCGTTGTCCGTTAAGTGTCTTGAGCTTGATTTCACTTGATTCACTTGTATAAATATTATTCTTTAAGAACTACTAAAAAATGTGGAATACAATATTAATCAAATTACTTAAGACATATTTTTTTTATTATCAAAATTACAATATATGTAACCCTTTAAGCTAACAAATTACATTTAAAAATTGTGTGATTGATATATGTACAATTATAGATTAGGCTTGTTTAAAATCAGCATGTATAATTTTATATTTTCGACTAGCTTAACATGTTAATTTGATAAATTTAAAATCAGTTATAAATTAACATATTAATTTGATATGATTTAATTCATTTTGTTTAGAAACAAAGTGTAATATTGATTAATATTATTGAGTTTTCTTGTATATTGATTTTCAAAAATTTTTAAGGTAAAAAATAGAGCAAGCTTTTGATCTCAGTGACGATGATTCGCTTACAACAAGAATTAAAATTATGATTTTAAATGTGAGAACGCGTAAAAAATTCATCAGATACTATTATGGGTTTGATAATTGACAAAACCCACTTAATTTTCTTAAAAATTTAAAACCCGCAGGAGGTTACTAGTAGGTTTAGTAATTCAAATTTTATGTAGGTGCGGATTTAGTAACGACAAACCTATTGCGAGCAGTGTCCATTCTCATCCTTATCTATAAGATACTATGTCAATCATATAACAAATAAATAATATGATATATATGTATTTATTTTAAAAAATCAATATATAAGTAGTAATCATATGAAATTTAATTGCATATATGATACATGTATTAATTATATTATATATGATGTACTCTATAATTTATCTGGAAGTTGACATTCCTTCTAATGATCATCTTGAAAGCTTCATCTGCTTTTGCTCATATTCTCCTAATCTTCTCCTACTACCGAGGATATATATGAATCTAGAAGACGAGAATAAGACTGTAAATATTAACACGTGGCGTATTCTATATACCTTGAAACAAGATTCTTGCATATTGACGATCATGCTGAACAAGATGAAGACGATGAGTCATATATCTAGCCAGGCCTAAGATTCCTTTGTGATATATAAGCACCAACCAAACAGGTCTTTAGATTTCTCTCTTCTTTTTCTTTTTCTGTTAAAAGTCTTGACCTTTCACATTTTTGCAGGGGCAATGCACCAATCAACTATAAATTTCTTTCCAAATAAGTAGAGAGATTTTTCTTGCATTTTAACAGAAACAATGCAAGAATTATGCGACAACTGGCAATTTGGTGAGGTGAATGGTGATTGTGCTGTTACCAGAACTTTTTTGCCCTATGTATTCGATGAGAGGACCACTGCCTACAATTAAAAAATAAATAAAAAAGGAAAAAGAATGAATTGGATAAACACGTACTTATGTTTTACTCCACATTAGCAAGCAAACTGACAATACCAATCCGACTAGACTTATCTTTTACTCCACATTAGCAAACTGACACTACCAATCCAACTAGAAAAGAGAAAAATTTCAAAGCTTCCCATCTTTTTTGAACAGCATCATCATTCATCATGCAGTTATAATTTTGTTGTCGGCGCACGATATCACGTTAGACTTTGTTTCAATAGAGAAAAAAGAAAAAATTTGTCATGTTGAAGTAATTGCATTTAAGTTTGACGGAACCCTTTTGCAGGTATTTTGACATTCCAAAATTTATTATACTAGAAGGATTCTTCATTTTGGATGGTCATGGTTTGATTTTGATTTCAACAAAAGCAACTACAAAGATACTGTTTCTATATTCGTATGATTATTTTAGTTTGTGACGCTACCAATCAGAGCCGAAGGTTTGTTTCTGCTTATAATTTTTAATAATATGATTTCTATTCTAAGACTGTTCACTCTAGTCGTACGGACATTCCAGGAGATTTAGAATTTTAGATTATCGATATGGTTGAAGAAAAAGGCAAGTTGTTTATAGCACAAAAGGTCACAATCAAGCAAATCATACGCTGGCATTTTTCTTATCCAACAAATATCTCAAGGAACTTCTTCTTTTTTATCCTCTGCATTTTGTAATGGATTAAACAATGTAATCCCACCACCCCACCGTTTGTTATAAATAAGGGTTATTGAAATCTCAAAGTCCACCATAGCTAAGCCTCAAGCACAAAGTTTCCTACACTCACTTTGCTCACTTGCCTCCAGCTACTAGCTACTTCTCTTCTTCTTCTTCTTCTTCCTTTTTTTGTGGTTGCTGCTTTTTGGGTTTCTATTGTCTCTTAGCCGCATTGCTAGTGAAATCTTTGCTTTTTCATTTGCTTTTGATCAAGTACTTTCCAAAATCGAGCGAAGCTTGTAGATATGGACAGAGTGAGAGATTTAGCATCAATGAAAGCAGCCGTGATTTTCACCATTAGCTCGTGCTGCATGTGCCACAGCATCAAGACACTTTTTTATGAGCTTGGTGCAAGCCCTGCAATTCACGAGCTTGATCAAGACGCCAATGGGAGGGAAATTGAGAGGGCTCTGCGAGCGTTAGGCTGTAATCCCTCAGTCCCGGCTGTGTTCATAGGAGGGAGATATGTAGGTTCAGCGAAAGATGTCATATCCCTCCATGTCGATGGATCCCTGAAGCAGATGCTCATAGATGCAAGGGCCATCTGGTTCTAGTATCTTCAAAGCTATCCTCATACTCCAATAACACAAGTTTTAGGAACATGAAAGTAACTCTAATGCCAAGTTGAAAGCAAATGATGTATTATGAGCGTTGCCTTCTCTTGAGTTTCTAGACTACATTGTATGAGAAAGTATCATACTTAATGAAATTAGCATAAAGAGTTTTTGTAAGTACTTGCACATTAAGATATTATCTTGCTTTCATTCCCATGCATCACAAACAGGACAACGAATTTATCGAAAGCTTTTAACTGTGTAGGATTCTTTCATCATAGAAAGAAAGGAAAGGCATTCATAAACCTGAAATCTTTAAATATCAAAAGAATATTAATGAGATAGATCCTCTGCAAGCTAACAGAAAACTTTCCAATGAAAAACTTATCTACTTACCGATTCAATCCCCTGTATCATAAATTGACAATTGTATTAAAAGGTGCCCCAGTAGCCTTTGCCACCATCCAACTGATAAAGTAAATGCTTGGGTATTATCTATATTTTTTACCCTTTAATCACAATAGTAGCAATGGGATGAGTTATGTTCTTTCTTGTTTGTGGTGAAAGAGATGTCAATCATTACTTGGCCTGCTAGCTGCCAAGTAATTACTGAGCCATGTGCATAGTCTCTTGCTTAAGTGAGGGACAAAAGAAGATGCTAAAAATCTTCATGTCCCCTTGGAATTGTGCCACTTACAAAAAAGCCAATAACTTTCACCTCAGCAGATAACTAAGAATACACAGAATTTCGTACAAGAACATGCATACATAATATATTCTTACTTATAGGCTTCCATAGTTCCCTCTGCAGATATATTTTGATATGCATATTAAATATAAAAGGATTCATCAATCCATGAGAATAATACAATAACAATTTCTACAGTATGTATGTATAAAGCTTCCATCCAGTCTTGTTCAAGTAAGTGTTGCGTTGTTGTTATATACTTACTGGGATTATGTGAATAGAGCTTGATGTGCTCATTTGGGAGGAGGAATCATTGCAAGTTGGTGGGCGCAGCACTCACTAACCACCGAAAGCCATCTCATTTCACATCTTTCTTCGTAAGGATTCAAAGAAGGTGATTGCGAGAATCTGGTATAAATTGACATGCCTCATAGAATTTTCTACTTTTGTTGCATCTTGATAGAAAGCATACTTGTGTTCCATAAAATCTGCAAAAAGTTGAACACATGGTCAAGGAGCTGTATACATTGGTATCTAGAAACTGGTTGTACCAATCCCACCCCTTGATCATTCTACCGTCCATTAAAATTAAAAAGATTACATATTATTCCTCATATCAGATGGCTGTAGATTTAGAGTCACTCAAACTAATTAACTGAGAAGCATGTGAGCAGAAACTGAGTATGCAAGTTGTTCAGTCCATACGAATACAGTAGTCTCTGTCCCGGTAAAGCTACTTTATTAATTTGGCATCTAGAAAGCACATCCTCTTTTGAATGTTCTTCTTCAAACAAAGGAGTCCAACTTGTTGTCCCTATAAATAGGCTAGCATTAGTGCTATATTCAAACAACCTTAAGTTTTAAATCCTTTTCTTCCTTGCTTACTTTTCCTTCTCTCAAATCCTTCCCCACCATCACCACGCCCAATTCAACTTGAATTCGGTTTGATGGTACATAGGTATTAAGTGAACTCAAGTAACCCGAGGACTTCTCTGTATTTAACATTTCCCGTTCCGTGTTACTTCAATCTTTTAAGCAAGTGAGAAGCCACTGTTATCGTCATGGACAAGGTGACAAGGTTGGCCTCAGAGAAAGGAGTAGTAATATTCAGCAAGAGCTCATGTTGCCTCTGCTATGCAGTCAACATTTTATTTCAGGAACTTGGTGTGCAACCTGTGGTTTATGAGATTGACCAAGATCCTGAAGGCAAGGAAGTGGAGAGAGCTCTGACGAGGATGGGGTGTAACGCGCCCGTCCCAGCTGTGTTCATTGCTGGAAAGCTCGTGGGATCCACCAATGAAGTCATGTCTCTCCATCTAAGTGGCAATCTGATTCCACTGCTGAAGCCTTATCAGGCTCTCTCTTAATTTAAACTACTCTGAATATCACAATCTCATTGGCGAATAAATTTGGCACCAATTAGTAGATGTAGTACTGTGCTCAGTGCTGTGTAGTAGTCTATGTAGCCGGTTGTGTCCCGAATACTTCATAGCCCTGAATTAGCTATAACATGTATTTGTAATGTGCTTCCTTTTCTTAATGAAAGTAGCTTTATATACTTTTATTTATGTGATCTCACTTTCCAAACAAATTTAAATAATTTGGAGAATCTGTTACTTGAAGCTTTAACTGCGATCCTGCTATTTTCTGCTCCAATTCATGAACTGTAAAGTAATAATAGAAGTGATTATCAATTTCGCCATCTCCTTTTATGATTCTACAATCCCAGATATACATCCGCAAAAGTGACTGAACATTCCAGTCAAAGCATTATGATAAAATTATATGTGATCAATATTTCGAAAGAGTGGTGCTTGGCGTAGAGAAAGGCGAGGGAAATTTACCCTCTCTCTAGCCACCCACTCTCTCTCTTCTCCATTTCTCTTTTCTACACCGAACATTTTTCATTTCCAAATCAACCCAAAAATTTACTGTGCTGGCGGACCTGGGCGCAAGGAGAGAATTTTGGAGGTCCTCAACACTTAAAATTCTACGGGTTTCCTCCGAGTAAGCAGTTGAAAATTCTCAACTTTTCTTGTACATATGTTCTCTGCCGCCCGTGCTGCCATTCTTCTTGCTGTATCTTAGATAAAGAAAGGTATTAAATTCCTTGCCTTTTTCCTCTTCATTTTAGCTTGCTTTTTCTCTTTTTCTTCAGTGGCAGGAAACTTTTTGTTCAAATCAAGCTTCATGTTACAGAAAATTAACATAGCGTAAGATACTTGAATGTATACCCTCATGCATCCATTTGATATGAGAGAATATGACAGCTTGAGTACTACAGGAGGGACTGGTCGTCTGGTCCCCTCCACTTTGCATGATTTGTGGAAGAGCTATGCAGTGTCTATCTGATTGAACTGACGTAATAGGCCTTAAAAATCTGAGATGCCATATGTTTTTATCAGTGCCTAATAGAAATTGACGAAGGAAAATTGTACACAGTGACAGTGTGTAATGGGCAGATTCCCCAATGATATATGGAGACAAGGATATCAATGTTGTTGATTAAAGGCAAAAAGCATACAATTATTCTTGGCGGACCGCTATATTCGGGACAGGGCCGGCTCTAACAGTTTGGAGGTTTTAAGGTGATTTTTTTTTCTTTTGGCTTTTTTATATTAAACAACATAACCCTCAAACAGATATTAAACTGTTAAAAATTTAACTATCTTTAATAATATCTTGAATTTCAACAATTATCAATAAGAATAAAAATATATTTATTTATTTCTAAAAGAACATTAACTAAGTTTACCATGTTTACAAAATCTAATTCAATTATCAACATTTATGCTATTTAAATCACCAATTTCATAGTTGATTCAAGTCATATATCGATACAACAAATAAAAAATACAACAAATTTAAAAAACAAGGATAATAATAATTTAAAATAGAATAATTAGAATAATAGCACATACAAAAAAAGTTGACTAGTTGAAATAAATATGATGGTTAGATATTAGATAATGGCAATAAACTTAGTAGAGAAAATCAGAAGAATATTCTTTGTATAAATTTTTTAGCTAATTATTGTTTATCCAATATCTATTAGTTTTGAAGTTTGAAATAGAGTTAATAGAATACTAAAAGTTTTAAAATCTAACATTAATAATTTTAATAGAGTACTTTTTTTTTTTGGAAAGGGAAAGTATTGAATTTTTTTTCCTGTAATTATTAAGCAAATAAAATTTCAAAGGGTTCAAATCAATATTATTCCATAAAAAACATGTTTTTATAAAAAAAAAAAATTATTTTTAAGGTAAAGATTATCAAATATAGAGATAATTATAAATAAGAGTAATAATAGTGAGACGCCAAAAACATTAGGTTTTCATACAACATAAATGTAACTTTAAAAAATTAGAATCTTAGAATAATTATTATTGTTGTATTAATAAATAGACATCCAAAATTTGTGACGTTCTTAAATATGGGACTGTTTAGTTTAGTTTGCCTAGTATTAAAGTTGTCCCTACTTCGAAAATCTCACATTAGTGAATTTTATTTACTTCTTTAGATAATTAGTAGCTCAACTCAAGAGAGCTTACATTAAAAGATAATCTAAATTATATATATAAAAGAAAAGAAAACAAGTGATTTTCTTTCTTTAATAATTACATTACAAACTTATAAATAGAATCTTAGATCAAATGTATATATCATATTAACTTTTAGACTGAATTTATCTTTAAATATTTAGAAAAAAAAAATTACTTTTATAATAAATACAAGATGACTCAAACTCGCAACTTAAAAGATATTCAAATAAAAAACGATTACTGCGTAATCGACCAAGGAGTAGTTTGCCAAGAAAACAAATGTTAAGTCCTCTGTTTGCATTGATTTGATTATTACCAAGTCGTAAATTGGCATCCAAAAAATTTGCATTGATTCGTCGCCTCTTTTTCCCTGGTGGGTTGTTACATCAGCTATCATGCATAGCACTAATTTATATTCTCTATTTGCTTTACAGGGATATGATAAGTTCAAGTTGGTACCAGGACCAAAATAACACTAGTAGAGCCAACAAATTGGCCGGAAATTTTGACCTTCTTTGGTACCAAACACTCCTTTGACAACCCATTGTCAGTTTTAGAAATCAAATTGAAAAGTTGTGGCTTTGTATTAGTTTTGGGTTTACTTAAATTTGAAACTTAGCCACCTATCCATTTTAAATTACTATACATATATTCAATTATCAATATATTTAATATTATTTATCATTCTTAATATTAATCATTGAGATTCACGTGATTCCACCTTTTTGTGTTTCACTTAGCTGTTGTTGTGAATGCAGTGCGACTAATAACCATTTAACTGTAACCGCCTTTGTTATTAATTTCTTTATACTTTTCTAGATTATTTACCCTCTAATTATGGGACAACAGAACACTGTCTAATTGTTAAACCATTTCCCTTTCAATAGGTTTATAATTAAGAGTTTATAGTTTCGGTTAGCTCAAGTAAAAGTTGATTTAATTCCAAGTATTTTAATTGTAAATTGTATATGTATACATAAAAATATAAACAAAATTAATAAAAAAGGACAATAACTAATAGCAGCATTGTTGTTGTTAGCGTCTCCCTGAGTTACTATATTACTCATTTTTGTATTGAAAAACTTAGTTGTAAGTTTCAATAAATGTCACTTGTTATTATTATTGGCTTGTTACAATAGTAGTTTCACAGTGTTGGGTACAAATTGGCTCACATTCACAAGGTTGGCTTTTACGTCATATCCAAATCGTTACATTTGTTTTCTACAATGTTTAATATATCATCTTCCCGAAATGAATTGTAAAAAAACCCGACCCGATCCTTCACCTAACTATTCTAACCTTAATTTTAGGGTTTTGACCTGAATTTAAGGAGTTAAAAGTCGAGCTAAGACTTAAGGAATCACACCCAGTTATGTTTGAGTAATATAAAGAGTTTTATCAAAAAATATTGACTCTTAAATTAATTTTTAAAATTAAAAAATATAACACTTAAAACACATACACATGGTTGCAACACACTCCACTAACATTTGTCTCTATTTTATATTATTTTAATATTTTGTATTTAATTTATTTACTTATTAATTGGTTAGATTGTTACATATTATATTGTTGCTAAAACTAATTAAAAATAATATCTTAATTTCCTTACAACTAAATTCAACATAAAAAAACAATAATATTTCAATATTATTAATAAAGAATGAAGAGTTGGAGCCATTATCTAAAAAAAATAAAAATTGTGTCTGGGCTTAGTTTAATAAAATCTAACAGATTTAAATCATTGAACATCCTAACTACAAATGTTTATTTATATGCCCGAAGTTTATTGTATTGTTATCATCACTATAATCATAATTATAGTTTTAATTGTAATTAATAGTTTTAGTTGTAAATTAGAATTGCTATTGCAATTACTATTAAAATTGAGTAATATATTTATTGGACAGTAAATAAGTAATTTTTAAACTATAAAACTCATTATTTAATAGATAGATGACCTACATAGTTAATACTTAAATTAAAATTCAAATATTTGATTAACTCTTTTTTAAATTATTACTATTAGGATGATTATTATTTCACGTGAAAAAAAAAAAAAAACTTTTGACTAAAATCACGTGGAATTCAACGTAATAGACCACGTACCATTACAAAAAACAAAAAAACAAAAAACAAAAACAAATAGATGTCATGTCATATGGATTGTGTTCAACATTACATTTCTGGAAGTAAACGACGAGTCATTAAAAATATGTGTCGTCACGTAATATTTTTGCATGTCGATTATGTGAGTGAATTAGATAACAAATCGTTCTCCATCTAAAAAATTAAATGTCATGTCGTCTACAAGCAAAACCTCAAAACAACGAGTCATCTTAAATGTACGTCTCCTTTGTATTTAATATCTAAGAAAATAAAACGTTATTTGTCTAAAAGAATTAAAACCTAATTTTTTTAAGTATAAATATTTTTTTAATTTTTTTCCAATCATATGATTCATGAAATATTAAAGAAGTTGATACATTTTTTTTAATTGTTTGTAATAAAAACTCTGCAGTGTAATTAACAATTTTTATTTGTAAATCTTTTATTTTAATCGAATTGATCGAATTAAATCATATTAAACTATATTTCACTTTTCATTGATTTGAATTATATTAGATTTTGATAAATAATTGGATTGGATTGGATCCAAAATATAAAATTCAATATATGATTTATTGGACTTGGATTTGATAAAATCTAACATATTACAAATGTTTATTTATATTACTAGAGTTTATTATATTGTTATCATCACTATATTTATTATTATAATTTCAATAGTAATTAATAGTTGTAAATTAGAATTGTTATTGTAATTACTATTAAAATTGAGTAACATATCTATTAGATGGTAAATAAGTAATATTCATATTATAAAACTTATCATTTAATAGATTTGTGACTCACTATAGTTAAGATTGATTTACTTATTTTTTTTTAATTATAGTTGTAATGATTATTTTCCATGTAATTGGCAAAAAAAAATACTTTTATTAAAATTATGTAGAATTCAATATAATAGATAAGATATCATATATGAAGAAAACAAATAGCTGTCATATCATCTGGCTGATGTTTAAAAAAAAAAAAAAAAAACCGAACTTAACATTTCGAGTTAAAAAGTGGTAAGTCGGCAAAAATACGTGCCGGCACATTATATTTCCACACGTAGGTTACGTGAACGAAGATGATGACGTGACGTGTCATTCTTTAAATAAAAAGAACAATGTCTTGTTCTCTTTAAACAAACATTGTATCTAAGCAAACCCTCATAACGACGGCTCATCTTTAGCGTTCATCTCCTTTGCATTTAATTATATAAAAAATTAAAACTATTTTTTTAAAAAAAATTAAAACTATTTTTTAAAAAAATTAAAATCTATTTTTTTTATAATATAAATATATGTTAATAAGGGAGAGTTCAAATTAAAAGTATTCATATTTTAATTTTTTCCAGCACTATGATTCCTGAAATATTAAAGAAGTTGATATATTCTTTTTAATTGTTTGTAATTAGAACTATGGAGTGTACTTAACGATTTTCACTTATAAAATTTGTTTTAATCGGATTGATTGGAATTAATTAAATTAAATTAGATTTCACTTTTCAATCGTTTGGATTATATTGGATTTCAATAAGTGGTTGGATTGGATTTGATCCAAACAATAAAATTCAATATATGATGGATTGGACTTGGATTTGATAAAATTTAACATATTTGAACCATTGCACACCTTAACTACAAATGTTTATTTATATGACCGATGTTTATTATGTTATTATTGTCATTATAATTATAATTATAGTTTTAATTGTAATCAATAGTTATAATTGTAAATTAAATCAATTAAAATTGAGTAACACATCTACTATATGATAAATAAATAATTTTTAAATTATAAAACTCATCATTTAATATATGGGTAACTCGATACCTAGCAACAAACAACAATTGAGAATCAAATTGAAACTCAAATATTTGATTCATTCATTTTTTTCTTTTTTATAATTACAGTAATAATAATAATTATCCCATGTAATTGATAAAAAAAAAGGAACACTTTATTGAATCATGTAGAATTTAACGTAATAGATGACACGATATTTACAAAGAAAAAAAAAAGATGTCATGATTTTCATTTGTAAATTTTTATTTTAAATCAAATTGATCGGATCGTATTATAATAAATTTGATTTCATTTTTCATGGGTTCAGATTATATTAGATTACAATAAGTAACTGAATCAGATTGGATTCAAAATATAAATTCCAATATATGATGGATTGAACTCGAAATTGACTATAATCTAACGGATTTTAACAATTGAACAACCCTGCTACAATGGTTTATTTATATGACTGAAGTATATTATCTTGTTATCGTCATTATAATTATAAATACACTTTTAATTTTAATTAATAGTTGTTATTGTAAATTAGAATTTCTATTACAATTACTATTGAAATTGAGTAATATATCGATTGGACAGTAAATAAATAAATTTAAAATTATTAAACGTATTATATAATATATGGATAACAGATAATGATTGAGACTCAAATATTCTATTCATTCATTTTTTTATTTTTTTAAATTACAATTCTAATGATTATTATTCCATATAATTGGCAAAAGAAAAAAAAATTTATTAAAATAATGTGGAATTCAATATAATAGATGACCTGCCATTTATGAATAAAATTGATAGATGTCAAGTCGTCCACCTTTTATTCAAACAAACGACATGACATTTTCTGTTAAAAAGTGAGAGACGAGTGGTAAAAGTGTGGTCGACAAATGCTATTTCCGCGTATCATTTACGTGAATGAGTATGATGACACGTCGTTTTACATCTAAATTGTCAAATGTCATTTTTTAATAAAACCTTAAAATGATAAATCATCTTAAGCGTAGTCTGTCAAATGTTGTCTCTTAATAAAACCTTAAAATGATAAGTCGTCTTTCTCTTTTGTATTTAACTATTTTAAAAAATTAAAACCTAACTTTTAATAAATACAAATATATAACAATAAGACGGAATACAAATTAAATTTAAATATATTTCAATTTCAATTATTATTTTCCAGCCATATAATAATAAAAGAGAAAATGCCGCTCATACCTTAAGTTTTACTTAAATAATCACATAAATTTTCTAAGTTTCATAAATAATAACAATTTTTTTTTAATTTTTACTATTATACCATTGAGTACAACAATCTCTAATAATTAACTTTAAATAAGTTTCTATGATAAATATAAATAAAAATAAAAATAATATAATATATAAAATATTTTAAATATTAACAAAGTTATTTTAACATTATTAATTTGTCATATTATTTTAATAATAATAAAATATATTTGATATATTAATAATATTAAAATAATTATACCTAACATTCACATTAATTTATGAAATTTATATTATTTTATTTACAATATCTTTTTAAATTATTTTTATATTAATATAATTCTTAAAGTCAATTTTTGAATTTATAGATTTTAGTATTAATAAAATTCATTGGGATAAACTCATAATAACTTAATATTAAAATTAATTTTTATTTTATATATTAATTTATTAATTATACTTATTATAATATTTTATTTGTATGATATGATATTTATTTATTATTTTTATTGTATTATCATATTTATATTTATTTAGATTGTTATAATTAACTAATATAATAATTATTTATGAAATTAAGGAAATTTGTGTGATCATTTAAGTAAATATTTGGGGTATGGAAAATTTTTTTAATATAAACATAAAGTCATATATATTTTTAATTATTTATAATTAGAATTTTGGAGATTAATTTACCATTTTTATTTATAAATTTTTATTTTAATAGAATTGATTGGGTTAGACTAAATTAGATAACTGTTTTCTTTTGGTTTGGATTATATTAAATTTCAATAAATATTTTAAATTTTTAACGAGATAGTATTATTAATTAATTAATAATTATTTATAAAATTTAAATAAATAAATAATATTAATTAATTAATTAATATCAGATAATTATTTATAACGTGTAGGATTACTCTTGGCTAATCGATTGTATCGGTTGGATAAAAAATATAGCATCTACAAAACGCAACAAATTAAACAAACAAACAAATAACAAAGCATCGATGCTGCAGCTGGAAGTGAAAAGCCCTAACTCGATTCTCATGGCTTCGTGTTCAGGTATTTTTTCTGTTCTTTCAACTGTGTTTCTCAATTCAAAATTTAGGTAAAGTTTGATTTTTGTTAATTTGATAATTTAAAAACGGTGCGTTTTGTTGCAGGAATTGAGTGAGTGAATAGTGATTGGATCATATGAAGTGCTTGTTGGATTGGTTTGGCTATTCAGCGGCTGATTTAGATGTGCTTTTTTTGCATGTTTATACTCCAAACACACTTTTTATCAGATTCACACAGGTTTGCTTTGATGCATTTCGAAGCAAGTTCCTCTTTGTTTTCGTTTCCTTTTGAATTTAGTTTCTGTTAATAATAGCTGTCAGAATGTTAGCTAACCATTTTTTTTTTTTTGTATTTTTGGCTATTTAGTCTCATAAGATTGGAAACGCCCACTCTGTTTGGTAATTTAGGTTACAAGAAAATTGAATATAAATTTTTCATTTCTAGTTTTGGTTTTATGAGTGCACTGGGAGTATGTCTGTAAAAACTGCTTTTGAATGGAAAAGGCTTTTGTTAAGATAAACTGACCATGCTATGTGGAAGAGCACTTATCAAGTGCTTCTATGAAAAGTGTGCCAATTGCTTTTCTCATCTTCAAAACATTTTTTCAGAAGTACTTTTCTAGAAAACACTTCAGCTTTTTCTTTTGTTTATTTAGCCAAACACTACAAAATAAATGCTGAAATTATTGTATCTTAGTTTGAGGCAGCTTGAGTGACATCAAAAGCACTCATGAAATGTGTGTGAATAGGTGGCATTTACAAGTGAGTTGAGTTGAGTGGAGTTGATTGTCCACATTTTCTTTGAACATAAGATATACAAAGTACAAGGGTCCTTTTTTCATCCTTTGTCACTTGTTTTTCATTTTTCCTGCATTTTTAGGAAGCTGGACATGTAGCAATTCACAAATGTTGGCTTTAAGTTTTATATGCGGGTTCTTAGCAGGTAAGTAGGGTGAGACAGAATTCTGGAACTGGGACTGAAGCCATTGATTTGGTTTACGTTGGATCTGCAAGCTGGGAAAAGTAGAAGGGCACTATGGCTGAAGGAGAGGAGTGTGTTGAGCTCAAATTTCGCATCTATGATGGAACAGATATTTGCCATGGTACCTACGCGTCATCTACCACGGTTGCAACTCTTAAGCAGAATCTGGTTGCTGAGTGGCCCCAAGGTGACTAATCTATCTTAACTTTGAAAAATTGCAGTATCAAGCATATGCAGAAGATGGATTATTGATCTGAAAGCATATGCTTGAAACTGCTATTTTTCAAGGTTAAATGAATGTAGAGATGTAGAACAGCTAGAGATTTTCTTTTAGTTGGGCTTTTATGCTTATTTGATGATAGTTTAAAGGGTAGTTTTTTTTTTTTTTTTTCCCTTTTAAGATTTATGGTAACCATAAACTTGAGATACATTTTGGGAACATAATATACCAATAAAATAAATACGCGAACAATAATCCAAAATGCAGTAGTAGAAGAAGAAAGATGAAGATCTAGACATCAGCTTGAATCCCTTGACATCAAATTTTTGGGATGATTGCATTAGAAAACAACAAAGGCATAATTGCTGAAAGTTTCGTTCAAACTTTTGCACGTATTTGTAGCCTTCTATACATTGGGAACATCCTAATCAATAATATAATGTTAACCAATTTGCACCTCTTTTAATGACCCAATTAATACACCCAAATAAAGGCCCATTAACCATAAATCATATGATAATTAAGCTAATAGCTCAATAGCCACAAAAGATCAGGTTCAACATTAGCTACAACAACACTATTGACGATACCATGCACCTCATCAATCAGACTGCTGCATCAGAACCAACATGCCTTGTGTAATCCTTTTGGTCATCATCTTTATCATGGAACCTCAGTGTACAACTGAAACAGTGGTTCCTGATGTACTATTCTTGTTTGTCCTGTTTCTTTCATTGCTGTATGCTCTTCTCCAAACTGCATAAGCCTTAGTGCGTGCTTGTGTTTTGTCTCTATGATCTTTGTTATCAGATTGAAAGTTATACATGAAAATTAAGCACAAATATGGTTACTATGTGCTGACTTTTCAAATAAAAGCACTCATTTTTCAGTTGTAGGACTTGTGTCCATCTGATGTATGCCAATGTGAATGCAATACAATTGTTAGACCATATGTTCTCTGCTGTCTTCCTCCTTCCAAGTTTTTAATGGAGAGTCCTTTTTGCATTACAGGTAAAACAATCACACCCAAATCAATAAATGATGTAAAACTCATACATGCTGGTAAAATTTTGGAGAATAACAAGACACTCGCCGATTCAAGAATAACCGTTGGTGACCTTCCTAGTGGTGTTACTACCATGCATGTTGTCATACAGCCCCTTGTTGCTAAGAAGAAGACAGGTTTGTTAGTTTCTCGTGCTTTATGTCTGTGAAGCATAGTTTCTGTTGTGATTCATTCTGTTCCTCAAGATTTGTTACTTTTTGCTGGACAGTTGATATCCGGTTTCATTATGTCTTGAAATTTCTGACAATAAATAGTCTCTGTTAGATTGTTTTAAAATTCCCTGAAAGGCCTATGTAAATGTGTGAAATTCAAGTGAAGCAAAACTTCTTCCTTTTTTTGGGTGTTAGCTTACTTTATTTTATGAAAGAGATACCTTGATGCCTCTTCTTTACATCACATACTCTCTAAATTTTGTTCTACTCTGGGGGAGACTGAAACTGATATAAAAGAACTAATGAGAGGGTTCCACGGAGAAGAATAAGAATATAAGTTCTTAAGCACCAGGTGTTTCTGGCCCTTCAAGAAGCAGGGAAGAACGATGCAGTTTAAGGTTCAAGCTCTTTCATAAGTAATTATAATGCTGAAATTGCTGAAATTTTATATGCGAATGAATATAGCTCTCATTTTCTGTGGAAAATACCAGGAATACCTTGTACTCAAAAGATAGATTGTAATTGATGCTATAATTCATTATTCCCAGAATAGAGTTATCACCCTGTCAAGAGTCCCACCCGACTCAATTTGGATTTTGGTTATTGTAAATTATTTTAGCGAGGCCCTGTTTCTGCTTTTACAAAGCTCAATTTATATTTGTTGGGCAACAATGGAGTAGGTCTTAGTTCTGATGGTGCAGTATCATCACGTTTTTATCTGTTGTTTTGCAATGAATTGATGATATGCACACTTCATTTCATTAGACTTGTGGTTTAAAAGCTACTGTCAGATGAACTAATATTCCTCCTCCTCTTTCTCTCTCCGCCTCATCTCTTTTTTGCTGCAATGCAGACAAGACCAAGGAAGAGATACAGAAGCAGAATTCATGTGCTTGTATTATCCTTTAAAGTGGGGAGAAAGTTTTGTGGCTTCCCTGAGTGAACTGGCGTATAACAGATTCTAAAATCCAGCTTTCCAATTGCTATATCATATCTGCCGGCTGCATTGATTCCTTTCTTAATTTAGTTGATTCAAGTGTTGTTTGTGTTATGATCATTTCTCATTGTCTTACTTTCAAAAGACATTTGTTTGCAGTCTAGCTTCGTGACTTTGGTGGTTTAATATTCGTTTTTATGGATCGGTCATCCGATGATGACCAAAGTCAGCATATCTATCCATGCAGGGTCTTGTAATTTGTTAATTTGCATATCATCTGAGGACTTTGACCGTGATCAATGTATCAAACACAAAATGATGTTTAGAATTGAAATTTATCAATTTGTTTTGCCAGAGATGAATGGAACACTTGGGCCGCACATCGCAAACACCTTCTTGTGCCATAGCAAATGGATTTGACTTGGGTGTCATTTTGATAAATACAAGTCTGGTTTCTTTTTTAAGAAAGATATCTGTAGCTTCTAAACTCATAATTTTCTCTCCTGGACAAACTCGTCTTGTATATTGGTGACTTGTATAAAATTAAAAATTAAAAATTAAAATCCAAGTAATGGGGTTTCATTTTCGTAGAAGGAGAATGCTTTGTTTTGTTTTTTAAAGGGGGGATTAAGTTTAAATATAATGTTTTGTTTTGTTTTTTTTAGGGGGGATTAAGTTTAAATATAGTTTTTAACCTCTAATATTTTTTAAGATTTAAATTTAAAAATTACTCAGTCGTGCTCTTGGTGGATGTTCGTTCAAATAATGTTTTATCAGTCAACGATGATCAATGACTAATATGTTTTCTTTCAGTTTTTCATTTTTTCCCAGAATTGTTACTCTACATGTATGTTACGATTTGAAATATATCATAAGTGTAGATAAGAACATGTATCCTGCATCTCCAAGAGCATCTAAAATATAAGAGAAATTGTCTTGGCGGAGGTTGACTGAGCATTGGCGCAAGTTCTCACTGTTGGGCTATGCACAATGGCAACTAATAAATACTATGTTGAAGATAATAATTTTTTTGTATTAATACTTATACATTTGCCAAATGCTACCATTAAATGGTATGAAAATTAAAAGTTGAGATCATATTGAGAAATGTAAAAATTACTAACATTTTTTTTTTTTAATGTCATCATTGAACTAATGATGCAGTTTTCAAAAAATCTCTTAATAGATTTCATTTTCAGTGGACTTGGTAAATAGTATTGATCTATCTTGGTAATGTTTTTTTAGTGTCTAAACATCACTGTTTTTGTTAATTAACTAATTAGTGGAGTACAACTTAAAAAAATATATATATATATATTGAAATGACAAAGACTCGTAAGGAAGACATAATGAAATACAAACACCTTAATTGATAATTTTTTATTTTTCTCTCACTGTATGTATAGTGTTATATTAATCCTGTCTTAAACATATTATCCAAGTGGATGAAAGGCGGTCGCTGACACGTGTTATAACTGGATTGGGGATTCGATTACCCTTGTCGTGGTCACGACCTTGCTTTACAGATCCTGTTCATTTTTTGCACGCATCATCATCACTGTTCTGTATTGCCCCGCTGTCTTACACTAGTATTAAAAATGGAGGAGGAAAATTTGTGTCGCGATTTGTCATCATCGTTGGCAACAGAAGAAGAAGAAGACAGAGAGTCTTCGCGCTCAGCCCCTCAAACAAAAAAAGAAGACGCGGGCAAATTAGAACATGGGTTATTATTGACCTCTTCTCAAAAAATGCAATTTCTTCTTTTTCTTTTTTTAAATGAAAAAAAGAAGTTTATGTTTTCATATTCTTTTGGTGTATGGTGTTTTTTAGATGCGAGCACTACAGGAGACGCTGCAAGATCCGTGCTCCGTGTTGTGATAAGATCTTCCGCTGCCGTCATTGCCACAACGACGCCGTGGTAACCCCCTCTCTCTCTTTGTTTTTTAATTATTTTTCCTTTGGTTTTTTCGTAGTGGAGATTTTTATTGTGTTTGATTTAGAGCTTGCTGGAGAACCCCAAAGATCATCATGAACTTGTCCGGCGAGATGTTAAGCAAGTATGCTTTTTTTTTTTCCCATAAATTTGTTTTATGTAGTTTATTTTTCTCTATTTCTGTGTGATAAATAGAGAAAAAAAAATTGCGTACTTTCTCATTAATCTAATTGGTGTTCCAGGTTGTCTGTTCACTTTGTGCTACAGAGCAGCAGGTGTGATTTTGGTTGATGGTGGCTATATTTTTTAATATTGTATTATGCAGGCTATTTTTTTGAAAATTTTTAATTTGTAGGTTGCTCAAACTTGTTCTAATTGTGGGGTCAAAATGGGTGAATATTTTTGCAACATTTGCAAATTTTACGACGACGATGTGAGATAGTTAGCTTCAATTGATTAGTGAATTTGATGAACTTCCATTGAATTTTTATTATGTGCTCATTTGGGTTGTTGACATCATGTGCTTAATGTGATCAATCCAGACCGGAAAGGGGCAGTTTCATTGTGATGATTGTGGTATTTGCAGGTTAGTATGTATGCCTGCTTGTTGGTCGTGAATTTCATATCTACTTCTATCTGTTTCCATTTGTTTGTTTATATGTTTTCAGTTCTGTAGTGAGTTGTGGTCTGATGTTAATTGTGCTTTCAGAGTCGGTGGCCGTGACAAATTCTTTCACTGCAAGAAGTGTGGTATGCAATCTTACTACTCTCTTCATATGATGGTATGAAGGTTCTGCATTGAATTGTCGTATATTAACCTCTGATGATTAAATTAAACTCACATTTCAATTCTTCCTTCTTTTTCTATTGTTCCCTATTTTTTCGTAAATATTTCTTCAGCTACTTCAATTTGGTAGCTATTTTGTTTTATGTTAACTCAGACACACTAAGAAAATCTAAAATGATTCGTCTTTGTTTGTTTGTAACCATTGGTAATTTTGTAGGGTTACAGAATAGCACACTGGCCTAGTATAGCAGACACTAGATATTTGATTTGTTGGAATACCATCTGGCATAGTATATTTTACTGGAGTCTTAAGTTGAAGGGAACGACTTCTAAGCTGTAGCTTTGGTGGAACTTCCCTATCGTGGTCCTTCTCTCTGTTGTCTATACACTTTAAATCACAATAGAGCAGTAAAATGTAAATTCATATTAGATAAAAATAAATAACTTTTAAACATCAACCGAATTTCAAGTTTTTCATTTGGTGCGGAGAATTGTGTTCTTCTTTACAGCTTGGACCTTGGGACTTCTCATCCTAGTTTCATGGGCTTCTAATCCTCCCTCTTTGTTCATTTTTCTATTTTTTCTATCTCATATGTGTTGAAATTTTGGGAAAATGTAAATAAAGGCATGGTTGACTTAGGGAAGCAGATTTTAGCAAGAGTTAGATTTTGAAGAAATCATGGAGGCATTTTAGATAGTTTCTTCACCCATCAAACTGCCTCTGTGTCTCCAAATATTTTAATGCTCCATCACGCTTCACACTAAAATGAGTAGATCAAAGAAACTCTAGCCTCAATGGTCGAGTGTTAGGGAGCTGGAGCGACAAGGAACAAGGTAGATGAGGAAGTTATCAAATCAGAATGTTTCTTTAGATTTGAGCACCATAACCATCTCGACAAAAATGTATAAATTGGAGCATAACCAATATACTAATGAAGTATTCAACCAAATTTCCAACGGTTCAGGTTGTTGGCTTTTCTAATATGGAACATGACTGAAATGTTAATTGGTTTTATCTGTTTACGTCCTTCAGGAGTTAGTGTGATTAAGAGTGAGGGTTTGGTAGGTGTTCCTTTATGCATGCTTTCCCTCTCCTAATGTTATTGTAAGAGCACAGGGTCTTGCTACACGGTGAGTGCACGTGATAGTCACGTATGTATTGAGAACTCCATGAAGAACTATTGCCCTGTCTGTTATGAGGTTTGTGCCTTCAGTGTTTTCTGTCATAGTTGATCAACATGCAGGGTATTTTTATCAACCTTACAACACTGTGTTATGCTGGCAGTATCTTTTTGACTCAATTAAAGTCTCATCAGTTATGAACTGTGGACACACAATGCATTCAGATTGCTTTTATGAAATGGCAAAACAAAATCAGTAAATTTCAGACCCAATTTTAAATTATTTGGTGTCTAGTAGTACTTTAGTGTTTTATAATACAAATTTCTTTTTTCATTCGTCAGGTATCGTTGCCCTATTTGCTCCAAGACAGTAATCGATATGTCTGACTACTGGCAGCGGTTGGATATGGAGGTATGAAAATGTTTGCATAAGACCTTGAAATCTGTTTTCCTAAATTTTTTTTTTTCTTCTTTCCCTTAATCAGTTCTGACCATGAATCCATAGAAACCATTATATGCCAATCCTAAACCACAAAATCAATGATGCAAATATTTATATACAGGTCACAGGACTGCAAGTATTTGACCATCTTTGATAAGTTTGATTTCTCTTCTCCCAAATTCTTGCCATTTTACATGATGTAAACCCAAAAGCTTATCTATAACTTCCAATATTGATCATTGGATTATGCCTCCTTGTCAAACTCAAGGGTTGTCATTCGTGAAGGTACTTTTGCCGTTAAGTCATAATTTCCTGAAACTGCCAGGCCAAATGGTGGTTGGATGGCATTGAATGTGAAAGTATTTAGGTGGATGGCAAATGTATGTGGAAGTATTAAACATAAAAGATGTGTTGTGTGTTGTGTGAAGAAATACTTCTCTGTTAAATTCAAGGTACAATGTCTCTATCTCATACTCTCTCAGAGATGTTGTCTTGTTCGAAGAATTACTTTTATATTAAATTCAAGGTATCTGTCACTCTCAGAGATTATGCCTTGTTTCAGTGGACCCTTTCTCATGAACTAAAGCGGCTGGAACTTGAAAACTTTCTTTTTATTATTATTATTTTTTTAATTTTTTTGAGTTTAAAATGATCACTTTATGGCCGGCTCACTTTCTTGGATGTTAGGTCAACTGGTCAGATAATCTTGGACAGTTTAGGCTTTAATGCACTCAGTATTTTGCATGCACATTGAAGTATGTGTTGGAAAGTTGAAACTTCCAAACTCCCATGCTGTCTATGTTGTTAGCCAAACATTAAATCATTACCTTTGTTAGTTTCTTAATTTTTTCTTTTATTTGAAATGTTTATCTCACCACTTATTTTGTTGACTGCAACATTAACACGGTATAGTCTATTTTTGACAGATTGAAGCTAACAGGTTGCCCAAGGAGTATCAATATGATGTAATCTCTTTGTCCATCTAAATTTTCAAGTCACTTATGCTCTCCGCGTTCATTATATATATATATTGTTTATTTATGAATCTGAATATTAGCGCGGCAAGCAAATTGCTGTGGCCTTAAACACCTCACATATGTTTTATAGGTTTCAATCCTTTGCAACGACTGCAACAGCACCAGCAAATCCCCATTTCACATTTTTGGACACAAGTGTAGGAAGTGCAATTCATATAACACTCGCAGGATTTCGACACCTAGTGATGAAGGCAATGCGAATATCTGATATCACACAGGCTTTGATGCTGCTATACTTATTTTGCAAGTGCTCCTCCTTTATACATGCATGATGTGCTGGGGCATAGTCGAGTGGTTTTCAATTGGCCACCTGGAGTTAAATCTTGGGAGAGACAAGGGATAAAAAATGAATTTGGGTTTTTCACCATTCCCTTACTTGAAAAAAAAAAAAAAAACTATATAAAATAAGCATATCACATAATGGTGCGCACATGCCGATGTTTGCACGAGATTAAAATGCGGACAAAGTTAAAGGATAAGAAAAACACGGGCTCTAATGCACTTTTATTTTATTTTTTTCTTTTATTGCATTGGAGTTCATGCTTTTGTTTACGTTTTAATTGTGTCCGCATAAAGTTTTCGTGTGAACTTTCTGCATGTATCTGTGGGTGTGTTATTATATTGTTTGTTTGGTGAATATATATGTGGTCTCTATTGTTCATTGCAAAATCAGAAAGAGCTTGCATGTGGTCAAGTTTCAAGTGGATCTTAAGGATATAATATTTTTATTATTTGTTTTCTCTATTTACTAGGTTGATGTGTATTAAATTGCTTTATTATTATTATATTTTTGTTTCTTCCAATTAGTTCTTTTATAATTTTCGAAAATTCAAGTGCACATAGAATAGCGTCACATTTTAGTATTGAAACTGAGTTAAATATATGCAACAAAATGAATGATTTTTACATGCGGATGCCGCATTTTTTTTAAAATTTGGATTATCTATATGTACTATAGTGTTTTAGTAAATTGAATAAAATATTAATACATATTTTGTATATTGTGAATTCATATTTTAAAAATCTCCAAGAAGAATATATATATAGTACTTTTATTTATTGGAGTGAGAGTGAATTAAAGGGTGTGGATTCTTTCTACTCTAATGTCTATTTGTATATTATAAAAGTGAAGTGAAAATCTCATTTTGTGCATCCCGCTAATTTTTGAAGTGGAAGTGGAACTTTTACTTTTATATTTTCATTGCTACTTCTTTCTTTTTTATTATTTTTATTAAATTTAATGTAATTATATTTAATAAAATAAAATAATATCATATGTATTTAAATAATATTATTATATTATTTATAAAATTACATTTATTAAAAATAATAACACTAAATTTATTTAAATATAATATTATTATATTTAGTTAAAGATTATAATTTACATTGATTATAAGTTAAAATTATTTAAAAAATGATAATATTATATTCATGGAGAATTAATAACATTATTAAATACTATCTTTATTTGAAAATATGATATTATTATATTTATTTAAAAATAACGGTATTATATTTATTTAATATTAAATAATTTATTTTAAGAAAATATAAATTTTAAACTATAGTATTAATAATAATGAATCATTTGTTTTTGTTTTTATCAATAATTTTTAATTTATATGATTAAAATTAAAATAATAAAAAATTATGATTACATAATTAAGAATATTATTAATTATTATTAATTTATAAATATAATAAAAGGATTATTTTATTTTTTAGATATATTGATAGGATGATACTGTTGGAAAGTGATGATTTGAAAAATTTGGGACGTCGTGTAAGAAACTTGTGAAAATTAACGGCACACGTGAGCTATCAGTATGGATGAATGACAAATTAACACAAAATCTTTTGGGCCCCACCCCATCGTTCCTGGACCCCGGTGCTGGAAGCGATAGGCTGCTGCTACGTAGTCGGCTGAGACACACACTACCACACTTCCACTTCCAGCAACTTCCTTCGATCATCATTATCGTCAGCACTCAGCATCATCTGCGGAGTTGGGAGTCCAAAGTCCTCCTGTGCAGTGAGATACGAGTAAATCTAAAACTTGTGACTGATGAACAAAAGGATAAAACTGCTGTAAGTAGATGGGCCCGGGACCGATTAATTCGCTGTAAGTACTTTTGATTCGATGGTATGAGGCCAGGATAATTAGCTTCTTGCCCTTGCGATATATTATTTATTTATTTATCATGCTCATAGAGTTATAGGGTAGCAACCTTTCAAATTGAATCATCCATCGTAACTGAGGGTATATAATATATAATAATAATAGTAGCTGAGTATTCTTTTCTTATCTTTTCAGTGTCTTTTTGCTCGCTCATAAGAAAAAGGTGAAAGCTATCGCTTTCTTCATTCATTAGAGAGAACAGGAGAAAATATCAATTTGGTCTTCAAGATACTTCGTGTCTTGCTCACCAAGAAACAACAAGATTAGAATGTAGACCACTCCTTTCCTTCTTCTGTCTCCCCTCAGGCAGCCCTCATTTTACGCTACCCAAAACTTACAAAAGGCAAACCAAAACCCATCAACAAAAATTATAGCAAAGCAATGACTGGTGCTACCCAAGCAACAGAGCATGGGCAGAGGCAGGACCAAAGAAAAGGGCGGCTCTGCGATTACTGTAACGACAGAGCGGCTGTTTTGTACTGCAGAGCTGACTCGGCCAAGCTTTGCTTCTCTTGTGACAAGGAAGTTCACTCAACAAACCAGCTTTTCTCCAAGCACTCTCGCTCTCAGCTCTGTGATGTCTGCGACGCTTCCCCTGCTTCCATCTTTTGCGAAACGGAGCACTCCGTTTTGTGCACCAACTGTGACTGGGAAAGTCACACCCAGAGCAACTTACACGTCTCTTCTGTGCACAATCGTAGACCTATTGAGTCCTTTACTGGGTGCCCATCAGTGAATGAAATGTTTGCAATAATTGGGTTCGATGACTTGGATAGTAAAGCTCTGTTTTTGAATGATGAGACTAGAAACTATGGTCATTTTGATGGCGATGGCTTTCCGGACTTGTTTGCTTGGGAAATTCCAGATTTTGTGTCTCTTGATGATTTGATCGTTTCTAGTAACGCGGGTCACAATTTTCAGGCTATTGGCGTGCCTCCTTTGCCTAAGGCAAGTATTTTTCTTTTTTCTTTTTTTGTTACTTATTCAAATTTAATTTTATGTTTCAACAAGTTCCAGATTTCAAGTTATGCAAGAAATGTTGTCCTAATTGCCCTGATAGCATCTGAAAGTTAAAAATTTTGGATTCTAATTTTGCCTTTTGTTTTGTACGGCCAACTATAATTTAGGGTTTTGGGTTCCTAGGATGATATTTGTGTTTTTGCTAATTCACTTAATTCACTAAGAAGATTGGTGATCGTGTTTAGGTTCTTTTACTGAGTTTGATGGACTTTGGTTTGAGATTCGTCAGGTTCTGGTATGAATTTCACACAACTGTATATGTTTTTCTAGGACTTTAAATTAGTGATGGTGGCTTTAGTTGCAACAAATCAATTTTATGTCTCAATTGTCTATTGTATTTTGATTAAATGCTTAAGGCTTTTAATCTTGTTTGTAATGGGTTACATTAAAATGATTTGGTGAACTTGTCTATGTCCTATTATGATTATGACTTGGTTCAGGGTATTCTTGTTGAATCAGAACCGTAATGCTGCTAGTGGCCAACACAAGGAAGAAATGCTTCATCAGCTTCATCAACTTGCAAAGCTTGATCCCAACTTTAAGTATGAAAATGCAAATATTGAACCAGTTGGTGGTTTTCAGTCATTAGTAGCTGAGCCAAACTTGCAGCCAGGAAATACAAATACAGGTTCAGAACGTGATACAGAACTAAACACATTTCGTGCTTATGAGGTAAAAGCCTCTTTCCATGCTTTATTCTTGATGTTCGTTTTAATACATAATGTTGAATCCTTGAATTTGAACTGCTGCATATAAGTGCCTGTATTGGAGAGCTTTCTAGTGCTCTAATTCCTCCCTCTATGCAGGCCAGTACACTTCAGTGGTTTGGTGATAGTTTTGACTCTGCAAATCAGCTTCCTTCGACGTTATTTAAAAGCCATAAGGATGAAAGTTTTATTGTCTCTGAAAAGCATTTTGATACTGACACATGTGTGAAGAACATCAATGAAGGCGGTGAAGGGCGATCACAACATCCCACTAATACTGAAAAGTCATCAATTTTACGTAGAGTGGCTGTACATGAGTTAAACAGTCAGGAAAGAGATTCTGCCCTCTCAAGATACAAGGAGAAAAAGAAATCAAGGAGGTAGGACAACACGTTAACCCTTTGGGCCATTGCCTTTCCAGTTGCCCACTTCTAAAAATCAAAGAATAGTGGAAAAAGAGTTGGTTTTATACGTTCCAAAATTTCCAAGATGTGTATGGTTTCTTAAAAAAATTCGTGGCACTTGAATGTGTTTTCCTGATGATTCATACATATGTTTCAATTGCCATTGGTCTTATCATGGATACTTATGTGGATGATAACAGGTATGATAAGCACATCAGATATGAATCTAGGAAGGTTCGGGCTGAAAGCAGGATGAGAATTAAGGGACGTTTTGCTAAGATTGATCACTGAAATGCTGGTAAGCAGTCGTGACTGAGAATTTCTTTGGCTGCTAATGTATATCTTGATTATTGAGAAAAAATATTCTTATTAGGTGTATTTAGTTCTTTAACATGTATTGTATAGTTTTGTTGCCAATACTAGATTATATTTTTGTTTCATAATATGAAAGATTATGAATTCATTCTTGAGCAGAAAATATGAAATTTATTGATGATTTGTGTGTTTGTTACATTCAGAAATATGAATAGTCAGACAGCCAAAGTATGGCTTGTGATAAGATCGAATGAATAATTAAATCGGGAACTGTTGAGAAAGTTCTATAGCGGCAGCAGGTTAGGGATCAAAGTTGAATCAATTGGTACAGATTTAGACTATGCCCACAATGCTTGAAATTATTGTCACTTCTGTCCATTGAAGAGTTAGTTCCTTCAAGATATGATTCAGTCAGCTTTTCTCTTATATGCTACTTCAAATTCACAATGAATGCTAGGAAAATTGCTAAAACTTTTGCATTTATTCTAGTAATTTCCTAATTTTCCATCTATTTAACATCTAATTGCATTATAATAATTCCTCTCATTAAAAGTGGTTCCATAGTCCTTGTGGGTCCCATATCTGAAGGTGGTCCTATTTTCCCATATCTCAGTTGGATCCCGTGTTTTAACCTTCCTTTGTTCATAAATCATCTAGTTATCGACTACTTGTTATCACCTGCATTGTGAAAATGACCACCATCTGTGGTATCCTGACAATTCCATTGCCACGCTTGTTTCTGCGAGGAAGAGTATGCAAAATATGCTTGTCATGGGAAATCCTGTTTCTTTGCTAGTAGAATCAGCGGCTTACAATTTCCTGAAATCCTCAATAATACTGAATTTTCTTTCATCAAGGTTTAACTGGATTTTATGCCTGTGCTAGGATGTGCTCAGGAAGGGAGACTTGTTAATCTCTCGTCTTCCCAATATTATTTGTTTCATTTTGCCCTATATAACTTACTCACGATAGTGTTGCTGATCTGATCTTACTAGTTCAGCTGGAGAATTCTCGTTTTGGGAGAAAATAAAGAAATGAGAGTATTATTTTGCTTTTCGGCTCTAAGCTAGGATTGTATCTGTATCCATCCATAATGCTTGCAAATGTATGTCTTTGTTACCTTCCTAAAAAAGATAAAGATAACTTATAAATTAATGAAATTTTCAAGCGTGATAAGCTAACCCCAGGGTAATTGAAACTAAAGGGTTTGTGCAGAAGATAGATTCAATTCTGAATATAATTCCTAGCTCTGAGGTGAAAAGTGAAAACTCCAGGCATGCATTCAGTAGTTGGAACTAATTCATTTAATAAAAGCCTCAAGTAAAGGTAACCAACCCTACTGACTTAAAATTTACTACAGAGCAAATGAGCATTAAGTACTCACAATCCACCTGCTATACTATTATGTCCCTGATTCATCACCGTTCATTCACCTACAACAAGCCTTAATCCCATAAATAATTAAAAAATACACAATAATTTTATTATATATAAATCTGGAGTTTGCTTTAAATTCATCTACTGTGATCTTTTGCGGAGGTTGAAAATAGCAACTGCTACCAAAAACAGAAAGGCAAACGAACCAAGCATAGACAAGACCAGAGCAGCTGTGAAATTCCGGCAGAAGCCACCAAACACATTGCAAACCTTATTCCACTGCACATGTGAGTTCCCTTTAATACCGATCATTCCGATAGCCATGGCTGCTCCGTTGGCCGAGAACAGCAGCCCCATGTTGATTAAATCTAACATGATGAGTCCCATGGCTGCCTCCTTGTGGAATCTCTTGATTGTCAAGGTAAATGCCAAAGATACTGCTGCATATGAACTTGCTATAGCATTTGATACCAGGAAGTACCTGGGAAATTTATTAGATGGAGAAAATATCAGGCCTTAAAAAAAAAAGTCATAATAATACGAAGGAAACTGAAGCTCTGCCATTGTGTTTGGTAAACACGTTAAGCTTAGCTTTTGCAGTACAAGCGGTGAAATGTACATTATTATTTTTTTTAGCAATTCGAGATTCCATTCTACAGCGGCTGTGGCTTAGAAGGCACAGCAAAACAATACCAAAGGAAGCCAAAGAAGAAAACGATGAAGGTATTAAGGACCAAAACTTGAATCTTTTACTTACCAAGTAACAAAACCTTATTGTTTCAAAATGATCTCTAATGCAATTTGGTTATCAAGGTAACGGTGATCAACTTATATAACATACAAGAATAAGAAAAAATAATAAAGAAAATCAGTTGAGAGAAATTACACAAAAGCAGACATAAATTGCCACTTAGCAGTGACAGAAACTTGCACGGGGGGCATGGTTTTGGCAAAGGTGAAAGAAATGATCTTAGTCTCCTTGTCAACACCAACAACAACTGCAGCAATGAATGTGAGGGAGAATCCCAGAATGCGTAGCATAACATCACTGGATTTGAACATTACTCTCATTGAGCCCTCCACAGCTTTCACATTGCTTGCAATTGCAACTCCATCCGTGTTGCTGGGTTTGTACTGGCTCTCCATTGTGGCAATTGCAAGTTAGCACCTATAGCTAGATTAAGTTGAGAAGAAAGATCGGTTAATTGGTGAAGTAAGTGAATGTGTTTTGAGTGAGTAGAAGGGTTTTGAGGGGTGGTTTGGTTGGTTGAGGGGAGGGAGGGAAGGTTGGAGGAGCATTGAAGGTAGTTGCTGCATATGGAGTGTGTATTAAATAACACTTAAGTTTGCATTTGCTGCTGAAGGTATTACATTTAAAGATTACAGGCTGTTGCACATTATTACTAATATTATTTAAGCCACGAAGCGTGGGGAAAAATATATAACACGGGTGGAAATTACACTAGAGCTTAATTGTCAGATTACTACATCCAAATTGCCACGCAAAAGAAGGTCCAATGTACTTCTCAAAGAAAGAAATGAATTTGAAGAGCATTAAATATTGCATACATGTGGTGGCTTGCATTAGCAATTTCATTCTAGAATGATGATGCAGTAATGCCAGCACCAAAAACAGTTTGCAGACTGTGTGCTGGCTCTACTGATATGAGCAAAAGCACTGGTAATTGTCATTGTCAGTGATCGGTTGTCAATAAAAGAATATATATTAACCAAATCCATATATATAATGCAAACTTAGCACTGGATTTGAAATTAATGTGGCAGTTTTGATAGGACAGGAGGGTTTCTTATAATTAATATGTACTTAATTAATTAGAAGTTGATAAGTCAAGTTGTGCAACCCTAAATCTGAATGGCAACCAACCTGCAGTGAGTGATGGTACCGTGATTGATATGTGAAAGTTAAAAGCATGCATTTTCATTAGCAATGAGGGAAGTGGTAATAATGAGGTTCAACTATCAAACACTGAAATGTATTTGACACAACCCTGAATTTGATGTGTAATTTTGTATATAACAAACGCAATTCCGGCAATTAATTAGACTTTGTTGTTGACTGAAGCTACCACACAGCCAAACTATGAGAAGGAAATAAATGTTAGGTTATTATCACGGAGTATTTACTCTTGCATATATAATTAATTAGGCATTTGTTAAGTTTTAAGAATAATTTATAACCCATCTATTTATAAGTATCAGTCATTTTCATATTATTGATTTTTACCTGAATTTGAAGGATTATAGATGAATCATGTTGTAACTTAACATGACCGATATAATTAATTGAGAAAAATACAGTAACACACCAGAACATAGCCGACTCTTTTCAACTTTCAGTTCCAACAGCAGTGTGTGGCTCAAAACTGTTGCAAGTTTGAAAAGACTTTTGCTGGTGAAATATGATCTTAAACGGATGGATACTCCCGAGAGTACGTACCTGAAACTTTGATTCTTTAAGAAAATTACGCATTTTCTCCAATACTTAATTTCTCGAAAGTCAAAACGTGCACGTGTCCCTTTTTTTTTCACATACATAAACCAATAACGATAACAGCCGTGCTGAGGGGCTGTTAAGTTAAACCACAGCTTTCCGATCGACCTAGCGGTCGTTGAAGCGAATAACAGCCTTTTAATTTCCATATATTTTTGTAGAATACTCATTTCGATTGACGCAACCCGGTTCTTTTTTACTAATAGATCACTCATTCTGGACCAAAGAGAAAAATACATGAATGAAACCAATCACTTCTGTTACAGCCCAAATCTATTATTGCATGTCACCCTCGAATCTTCTATCAAAGATCGTACTACGTGTCTCAAATCAGATATTGAATACTTAATTTCGTGTTCGATACGGATAACTAGGTATCACTGGAGAATGGCAATTAATTAAAGAAAGAATTATGTATTTTTAAGATATAAAATAATTAATATATGATCAATATAGAGGAAACATATATATATATATATATATATATATATAGAGAGAGAGAGAGAGAGAGAGAGAGAGAGAGAGAGAGAGAGAGAGAATGGTCTATTAATGTAAAAATTTCTCTTTTATTTAATTAATATTTAAATGTACCACTTATACCAAATTCATTCCGATTAAAAAGAAAGAAAAATATTAAGAATATAATTAAGATTGAGCTGCTGTGATCTTTTGTTTAGATAAAAAGATGATTGGTAAGTCTTAGATTCAAAGTAAAAGTAAATCTATAACTAGTTATTTATGGAATCAATTTTAATTATATCCTCTACTTCTCTAAGATTCATACAAACTAAATAAAACCGTTTAAAAATCACTTGACTGCTAAAGGGATTGATCACTTTAGTTTTATGTTGATGTTATGTATTCAAAGTAAAACAAAAGCAAAACAATTCCAAAGTAACTGCATGTTGGAATCACTATATTTGTTTGTAGCTACTAGCTAGGTTTGATTACCCTTCTATTCATGTAAGGGGACGTAGATTTAAGGCATTTGTGTTTGAATGGATGCATGTACGAAATATGAGTGGGAGGGCCGTTTTGAATGTGACGGCAACGAGGAGTGATTAAAGAGGGGAGGGGTTTCATCTACATCACCATCACGTGTTAAATCAAGCCCCTGGCCTTGACCTAGCCTCGTTCCATTTGCAAATACCTAAAGCTAAAACAAACAATTCTTTTGTTTCAGTGAAAAAGAAAAATGATATTTGGTCACTAAACAAACACCAAAATAATAGAAATAATAAATATTATGGTTATGAACAGTTTTGTTATCTCGTAGGAAAGAATATTGCCGCTACGTACCTTGGCTTAGCTAGCCCATAGATTTAATATTTCCATGCTTCTACGTGTATATATATATATATATATAGAGAGAGAGAGAGAGAGAGAGAGAGAGAGAATACGATTTTGCCAAACTAACCAGCATATGTATTGTAAGTAATTACCCAACTGGGAAATTTTTCCTTTTTTAAATTGAAAATCATAATAAAATAATTCCATAATCAAACCACTTTAATTAGGGAAATTATGTAGTTGAAATATCATAATTAATATAATATTGTGGAATTACCCAATTTAAAAATGTTGCAATCAAGAATTCTTGAATTTATCATAATCGACAATAAGCTAAAAAAAAAAAAATACATACTTTAATGCATTATTTTTTGTTATGCAGTATACTGAATTTTATATTTTAATTTATCCCTAACTTTAATAAAGTTAAAAATCTCTAATTAAAAACCCACTTTTACCTAATTATGTATATATATAGTATATATATATATACTTATATATATATATATATATATATATATATATATATATATATATATATATATATATATATATATATATATATATATATATATATATATATATATGTCTCTTTGCAAATTAAATATAAAAGCAGCGTGAAAGAAAAGCTAGTAAGAATTAGGGTCTTGTTAAGTTACAACCTTAGTAATTTATAACCCTCGTAACAGGCAGTGGATCCTACTGTTATGGTACAAGTTTTTGTATGTTTTTTAAGTGATGTAAGTTATTAGGGTTATATCTTAGCAAAACCCTAAGAATTATGTATGCGCGAAGTTCAATATGATGAAGCCAGATTGGGATACGGAGAGAAGGAGAGAGCTACAGGCATTAACAAAAGTTGAAAAAAAGGCCCATGTAAATGAGAACAATGCTAGGATCCAACTCATCAAACAACCAAAGCAAAGCAGAATGTATAAGCAATAAAATAGTTAAGTCGTCATCGTCATCATGTATTTACATGCCATCATCAGTGTGTGTGTGTGTGTATATATATGACGGCATTGAATCAATGCAAGAAAACATCATTATAAGCTCTTTGTAGTGTAACAGCATTCAACTGCAGCAGCTAGCTAGCTAGCTAGCGCCTGCAAAGAGCTAGCAAAGGAGAGGTTATTAATCTTCAAATAAATAAATAAATAATGGCACTCCTTGGACATCAGTCTGTTATCATTTTTGGCCTTCTCGGTAACATTGTGTCTTTTCTTGTTTACCTGGCACCATTGTAAGCTCTCTGATCAGTCTCACCTGATCACTCTCCCGAAGGGAGATCTATTCGTGATTGATCTTTTGTTCAAATTTCTTTTTTCTTAATTTTCACTAATAATTTTCTTGTTACTTTAAATTATATACACACATATGATGAATCCTGATCCTGCATGCAGGCCAACGTTCTACAGGATATTCAAGAAAAAATCAACACAAGGGTTCCAATCGATTCCATATTCAGTTGCATTATTCAGTGCCATGTTACTGCTCTATTATGCCTTTCTCAAGGGTAGCAACAATGGATTGATGCTCATAACAATCAACAGCATTGGCTGCATCATTGAATCCCTGTACCTCTTATTCTTCATGATTTACGCAACCAAAACTGCCAAGGTATCGTCGTATCTACTGAAAAAATAGACACATATTTCCTCTCACATTAATCTTGATTAATATGTTATGACAAGTTGATAATTTTAACTAATAATGACATTAAATTAATTTAATTGCAGATTTACACAACAAAGCTGCTAATCTTGTTCAACTTTGGAGCATTGGGATTGATTGTACTCTTCACATACCTATTCTCAAAGAGCTCTGATCAGCGGCTTACCATCGTTGGATGGATCTGCGCTGTTTTCTCTGTCTGTGTTTTTGCGGCTCCTCTTAGCATCATTGTATGTGTTAACCTACAGACGTCCTACACCAACTCTGAACTCCCCCTTATTCTATATATATATTGCAACTTCAATTAATTAATTAAAGTACATAAGTTAATTGTCTGCTAATTAAGTAATAATTAAGCGTCGTCGTTGTTGTTCTTGTTGTCGTTTTCTTTTCTTTTTTTTTTTTTAAAGAAAGAAATATTAATTGTGTGCAGAGGCAAGTTATAAGGACAGAGAGCGTAGAGTTCATGCCATTTTCACTCTCATGCTGCTTGACAATGTGTGCTGTAACGTGGCTCCTTTATGGCCTTTCAATAAAGGATTATTACATTGCAGTAAGTCAGAATTAATAATCAGTTTCCCTTTTATTTATCCCACTAATTAATCTAGCTAGCTAGCTAGCTATGGATAAAACATTTAATTATGATAAATAACAGTCACTAATTGTTTGTTATATATATCTAGACACCAAACATGCTGGGAATGGCCTTTGGAGTGACACAGATGATACTCTACCTCGTATACAGGAAAAGAAGAAATAACGAAATATTGCCAGTGGCAGTGGTTGATCCAAAACACAGAGAGGAAGCAAATAATAATAATGGCATCCATATGAATATGATCATCGCTGGCACAGCCGATCCTCGTTGCAATGATCATCACCATCACGACAATTCTAATGGAGATCAAGTTGAAATCGAAGCCATCGAGACGAATCAACTCAACGTCACCGTCTGATCAAATTATCAATTCATCGATTAATAAGTACTCATGAGCTATATATGTTATACACATACCAGCGGGGGCGTGATACATATAAGACAGAAATTATGTTTCAAACTGAGAGCTGAACATATAAATTATGAGAGATGGATTAATTAATCCATTATTATTTACTAATTAAATTTCTCGCAATGTCTCGGTTACATATTACACTACTTGATATTTTATCTCAATCTTCGATTGATTAATAACAGGGAAATTATCAATCATCCATCCAAAAATTACCCCGTTACATAAAATATTATAAAAGCTTGAATTCGTTAATTTGACACTCAATATATGCAATATAGAGTTACCGTAACTTAAGAAAAAAAAAAAAAAACACAAAACAAATGCATTTCATTTTAATGCAATATATATCTCTGTGAATTTCTCACGATTTCTCCAGTTTTAGCGGTTGTAAAGTTGGATGATCACGATATAAACCAAGTAGTGGATTAGATTTGAGTGCAAGGCAGAGACTCAATGACACAAAATATGGTCACATATAACCGAAAGTAAAGCTTTTAGAGCACTACTGACCTTGTTTTCATATCCAAAAAGTGATGATATGAAATCAAAATCGTCCATGCATGCACGTTAACTTTTATTGTGCCTTTTTCGTATTTGTTTTCCATGACAGCGAAAAAGAAAAATGGAAACCGTTTTGCTCTGCATTCCAAGTAAATTCAAGTGTAACTTACAAGTTATGTCCTGGAATTAGCTATTAGGAGTAGTGAGGGAGAGAGCGAGGAGAGGCAAAATGAAGTTTAGTGGGGAGCGTTTGTTATGGAAGTGATCCATTTTAATTGCCCATGCACATAATTAATTAAAAGGGGTCTCTTTTATTCCATATATATATATATATATATATGGGAGAATTAATTTATACATTTTCCCTAATTGTTTTCTTGTAAACTTGACATTCATCCTTTATTAGAAGAAAAGAACGATTCGTGCGTGATAATGATTAAATTAATTCTTCACTGGAAATCTGGAATTTTGTAGCCTAACGAAATATATTACACCAATTTTGAGAATTGACAGACATTATTAGGTAGCCGTTTTCATTCTCTTTCCTTCTTTTTTATGGACCATGACAATTAATACATGCATGATAAAAATTAAAAATTACAAAAAAAAATTGATGAGATTGAGAGCTCTCATGCACACATGGAATTTCAATTGCGTTTGAATTGAAAATTATAGATAAAATGTAACAATGGTAAATAGCATTATTAATTCAGTATTGCCAAGCTACCCAATTAATTAGTTACTTTCTATTTATTCATTAGTTTTGTATTCCCTATCCATTTTAGATTATAATCATTGATTGTAAATATACGGACATGTGTAAATGAATTTTTAAAAGTCGAACTTTTGCACAGTATTAATTAAATCTTTAATCCTTAGAATACTAATTAGAAAAATTTGTGATAAACCTAAATTAATATGTATAAATATCAATAATAAAATAATGAAAATATAAATAAATTCATACTATTAATACATAATTAAAAATTATGGGTGGGCATCCTGTCTAATTTTTCATTTGGTTTGGGTTCAATTTTGGAGTTAATTTTTTTTTTAAAAATGGATCAAATAAAACCGAACTAAATTTTAGGTTTAATTCGGCTCAAATTCTGTAACCCGATCGAACCAAACCGAACCGAGCTCCTTTTTGCTACAGCAACTAGTCGACGATGCCGCTGCCAAAATTTTTGGAAAAATGGAAAAAAGAAAAGGACTTTAGGGTTAGCAATAAAATCCCTAGTGATCAGATTTGCAATTTAAATAAAAAAAGGTAATTACAAATCTCTGCAATTTGAGTTTGAATACTTTCTTGAATTGAAGAATGAAGCGTCGGGATTGGAAAGATGATGGGATAATGGACGGCTCAAAATCGAACACAATCAGCAAGAAGAAGAAGAACATTCAGAGATTAGGAGGCACCGCTCTCTCTCTCGAGGCCTTCGCTAATGCTAAGTCAACGAATCAACACCACAATCCTGCCGTTAAAAGTAATTAATCTGTTTTCAACTAAATTTGTTATGTAGGTTGTGAACTGGGGGTCGCTTGTTCATTGTGATTTAGAGTTTCATTGACTTTTATAACATTCAAACTTGAATTTGATGGGTCGTTTTAATTTAGGAGGAAGGACGATGGAATTTTAATGGTGTGTTTATTTTTGTTTCTTTGTTTGCCATCAGAGAAGCGAAGGGAGTTCTATAAGAACGCCAAATACGTGAGCAAGTACAGGAAGTCTCTGAAGCAACATACTAGTCAGCAGAATCATGCTACCTCATCAGTAAAACCCTCTCAGGTTTGTTTGTTATCAGCTTGTTCTTGCTATTGTTACATTAGGTCAGTGTTTTTTTTTTTTTATTCTCTTTAATTATTTCAAGATTAGCTTAGCTCCATTTGTGCCGAGCCAAGAGGTCCATGAATCAAATTCGGTTTACACCAACCTTGGGAGGGAGACCTCCTTTAATTGCATTTGTACTTCAGAAGCATTGAGTGTTTGGTTAGTCGTGTGCTTCTTTATAATAGGTTAAATGGTAGCTATTCATTAGGTATTTAATCATGAATCTTGATAAGTGAATGCTCTGACATCGTTTGAGTTTTCAAGTTCAAAATTTTGTCTACGACCGTAGCCATAGATGCTCCTTTTATGTCTTGTGACATTGAAGGTGGTTTTTCTCCTTGAAACTATGCCTCCTAGTATCTAGAACTTGGTATACTGAGATCATTTAATTCCATTGTCTACTTCAGGATAAAAATGAAACAAAAGATGGTAGTGAGATCAATATAAGTTTGAAGAAGAAGAATAAACAAAGTCTAGAAGAACTGTATGAGAAGAAGCATGACGAGGAAGAGCGGGCAAGAAGGGAGAGGGATGCAATTTTTCAGGCAAAGAAGGAAGAAAGAGAAAAGGCTGAAGCTCAAAGAAAAGAATTGAGGTCAAAAATGTTCAAAAAGACACGGCATGGTCAGCCTGTAATGAAGTACAGGATCGAACATCTTTTGCAGACCATTCAGGGTTCGAGCAAAACCTCAGCTAACAACAATAGCTAATTTAGCATTTCTTGCTGTTGTACCTTTTAGTAAAGTGGCGACTAACTCAGTTGAATTTTGAGTTCGTCAGGTATTGTTGTAGTTTTTTATTTTCTTTTTTTTTTTTAACCCTGAAAGGTAATAGATAAGTTCTTCTGTTACGACCGTTGTGGCCAGTTAATGGCAATGCATCATTGGTTAATTAAAGTAGAAATGACACTATTTGTTTTCTGCTGTATTTGTTTTAATTCTTTACTTCACTGGTATTTTGTAGCTCAGACATTCAAATGTAACTATCCTTTTATGAGTGTCATGTGATACACCCTATTTGGTTGTCTTCTTTACGATCGAACTGTTTTCTTTCACTTTGCAAGCACGGATTGTGAACAAACATTTGTAATTAATTATTCATGGATGTGCATATTCATCACAACAGCAAACAGGGTAAATCATCAGATATCGTTACTGCTTAACATGCACTAAAACTACTACAAAAGAAAAGGGTTCAGACACCAAAAACCAAAATTAAACCAGCCAAAACGAAACAACACAACGAGGCCTGCGATGTTCGTTTGATCAATCGCCTATTTAACTAACACGGTAGGTTGTAACCAGATACCTCCGGGGAGGAGGGACGCAAACGACCATAAGGATGAGAACAAGCACAAGTACCATGATGAGTCCCATGAAATCTGGTTCACCTTCAATTTCCGAGCAAATAACTTTCCCCATCTCGAACACTCTTTGATCCCAAGCCTGCCTTACTTCCTGTCTCAACAAATTTGCTTTGATCTGCCTTATTTCCTGTCTCAACAAATTTGCTAGACAAGAGAATGCAGATGCTATATGTATCATAAAAAGATTTATCATTTCTTCAAGTCTCTCCAATTTTGTTTCTTCGACATAGTCGAAGTCAAGTCTCAAAAGTCACATCTGGAAAATTTTAACATGCAGCATTTTTCAAGGCTGCGGGAAACCTCCAAAACTAAGTTGTTGGCCACACCATATTCCAACCAGGACTACTGGACTAGAAACAGTGCCCTACTTCATGTGGTCGGTAGTTGATGCTACTTATTGGTCAATAAAAATTTAATTACCCCTATTACAAGACAAATTATACTAAGGAATTGTCCAGACTGAAATGGATAGTAAAAGCAAGGTAACAAAATCATATGGGAAACTATCAATAGTAGCCCTTTTAGTTTATCTTTTTTCATTTTTAACCTTTTTAATTTTTCTTTATCATTTTTAGCTAAATATTTACTGGATGGACTAAAAACCCATGCTATGTTCATATTATTTTCAAAAATACCAACTGTTTTGTTTTTTATAATTTTGGTAAGTTTCTCTTGAATCCTTGAAGTTTGCTAATTTTATACATTGTTTATCCTTCTATCATTTCTACATCTTCGTCCTATTCTTTCTAAAATTTTTATTAATTCTTTATAAAAATATATTTTTTGTTCTAAATCATAAAAATCTATAAATCCTAATTCTTCATAATTATCTTGTCCAACATTAATTAATAGTCTTTTCTCTTGTTCTAAACTTGTTATTTCTTGGTTTATATTTTCTATATAAAGATTAACTTTATTTTCCCAACTAAATGTCATTCTTTTTATGGTATGACACATAACTCTAATTCTATTCCATGCTTCAAATTCTGGATCATTATTCATGATGTCTCTGTTTTATACCAATATATTAAAAATTTAATGAATTCATCAATAAATTTCATCCGTTTATTTAATATTATTTCATCTTCATTGGTGTTTATATTAAACCTTTCTCTTTGTTCTTGCATTAAGTCTAATTCAATATTTCTTATGTTATTCTTACTTTCTTTTATTTCTTTTACCAATTTTCTTATTTCATTTTTATCTTCTATTTTTAGTGTGTACATTGCATCTACAATATTTGTTATTGGTTCCATATTTATTTCTCAAATTCTTATTTTTCTTAATTTTCTTATATTATCCATATATCTGTGTCTGGTTCTGCTTTTTATATAAATATGTATGTGTATATGGCTCTGATACCATTTCTCTTGGGGGGTCCGAAGACAAAAAACCTAGTTAATATAATCAATATAGTCAATATAGTTAGATAATGATAATGTAATATTTTATTATGTCAACATCAAGTACATAATTTGTATATTACAATAAGAAATAAATCAATATCTTATATATAAAACTTATAATATATTCTACTATTGAAAGGGATTTGTGATAAGGATTACAAATATTATTTTTTCTTTATTAATGGAGTTTTCTAATCTTATTGGTGGTAAAGGAGTCATATGAATTGACCTCCCATGTTCCCCATCCTTCTTTTCTCATTTTGGCTTCAAGTATTTCCATCTCCTGATCTATTTGGATCATATATATTTTTTCTTGTAAATTATCCAACTCGATTTGATTTATTATTTTTCTTTCTAGTTCATTAGGTAATCCTATATTTTTTATAGCTAATAATCCTTCTTTTGATATTAATTCTTTTTTAGAAAACATGTATGCTTCATAATCCCATGTACCACAATTTATTTGTACAACTATGGTGTTTTGATTATATGAGATTTTTATCTTTTCAGTTATCCAACTTATTTTAGTTATTCCAAATTCTTTTAATAATTTTTCATGATATTTCTCCATATTGCAAAATCTTATAGATAATTTCCTTCCCTCCCCATTAAACATAAATAATCTTTCCATAAACCTTTTACCACCAAAAGATAAGAACTCGGAATTATTACCTCTATCCTTTATTGTATAAAAGGAATTTTCCTATACACTGGCGGAGTGACCTTCTGCCTATTATGACCTCGTCCTTAACCTCCCTTAAACACGCCTTCTCCTCTGGCTAACAACGGGAAAAAATGGACAGTCTCTTCAGGCTTCACTGTGTCCTTTAGTGTCTTGGAATTTTCCTTATATCCAATAATTAGATATAGGTTTCCTTCTTCTTTCTTATGGGGTTGTTTGGCTTATTTTAGATTATATGTTTATTTGGGTTGAGATTGGAAAAAGGTTTATTTTTGCATTTGTATTTTGCAGAGAAATTTTTGTAGAGAGTTTTTTCGAATCGAGTGAGGCTTCTAAGCTCGGTTGACTCGATGCTCACTTTCCTTCGGTTTATTGATCTTTATATAGAGGTTACATTATTGTTTTTTATCTATTTCCCTTTACAAGTGTGCGGTTGAGGGAAAAGATAATGACATCTTATCTTTCTCCTTTCCAGGTGTATGGTTGGAGAAAGGATAAATATAACTAATATTATCATGGTCGACAACTTTATGTGGTGGCCTTACAAAGTCAAAAAGTCTATTACATTATTACAATATGACAAATGAATAAAACAAAGAGCTATATATATTTATTCTGCTGACGCATGGCGACAAGACTTCTTTTCTTTATTTTATCTCCATCAATCTGCATGCTACTTGTAAAGTAGTTGGGCTTGATGGGAATCTCATTATAGTTATCTCATGTATGAAGTCTAGAAGTATTTCGATGGTGACTCTCCACCTTCGATGTCGATGAAATATAATTATTGAATTTTATGATTGTCCTGTATTTTCTATTATGCAGGTCTTTAGCGATGCTCAGGATAGCTTTTATTCCTCGAGCTCTTACGGTCCTTATCCATGCTTTATTGAATTGTGGGGTTGTTGTATATTACGTTCCCACTTAGTTGAAAATTTCTAGTAACATGGCCTCTTGTAATCATGTAGAAGGCACGGTATTCTATGTTATTTGTGTATTCAGGACTTATGGTGTAGAATTTAAGGTATATTTGTCTCTTTTTGGCAAATTTAGAGACTTCTTTTATGAGGAGTTCATCAAAACTAGCTAGTTCTTTTAGGTTTATGTCAGGGTATATCATATCAAGAAATCCATACCTTGCTATTTTTCCAACAAGGACTGGATCTGCATCCTTTATTGCTATCATTCTTGGATAGACATTCTTCCACAGTGATTTATGGATGGTGTTTTGTATGAACAGATAGAATATATCCAGGTGGTTACTGTTTATAATCTTCTTCTTTTGGATTTAAAGGGAGATTATCATCTTACGAAGCGAAGGATTTATGTTGATGATCCGTTTATTGTCTTCACTGTTGCACGAGATGGTTATAGTTTTATTTTTACGGACTATTGGATCGCTGATTGGATCCGAATTTATTGGATCGTTGAATGGATCCTGTTTTATTGGGCCTACGATAGAGTCACGATTTATTGAATCCACAGGAGATTCTTGATTTATTGGATCGCTGATAGGATCACGTGGAGCAGGTCCATTCTTGCTTCAGGCATTTATTGGATTTATTTGGAGTCTCTTGATTAGATTGTTCCAGAAGAAATCGGTCTATCTACTCCATCATTATGTGTTTCAAATATTTCCCTTAGGCGGTCTATGGCGTCAAGGGCTTGATAGCTATCGACTTTCAGTAGATTTATTTGAATTTATTTTGGAGATTTCTTCCTCCATTGTTTATGGTTCTTGATCAAATTCTATGTTCTCGGATAAAAAATCTGCAAGATAATTGTCGGATCCTTTGATATAATTGACTTTAAAAGTATATAAAGATAAAAATACTTGCCATCTATGAATTACGTCTATCTTGAGGTTCATTTGGTAATTTATTAAATATTAAAGATTTAACTCTGAGTATTATCGGTTTCTATAGTAAATTCTTTAGCAATTAAAAATAATGAAAATTTTTAATTCCTTTTAATATTACAATTAATTCTTTTCATGGGTTGTATAATTTTGTTCTACTTGAATTTAGTGTTCCACTTGTGTATCTACATATTTCATTTAAATCGGTTTTTAGTATTCTGCCTGAGTATAAATCACTGGCATCTGTTTGTAAAATTAGATTATCTGTTGGTTCTGGTAATCTTAATTTAGGTAAATTTTTACATTCTTCTTTTAATTGTTTAACTGTCTGTGTATGTTCTTCTTTCCATCCTTGAAGATTATTTTTCTTTAATAGATTTTTGTAAAGGATTTCTTTTCTTAGCTAAATTTTCTATAAATCCTTCGCATAGTTTAAACATCCTAAGAATTTTTGTATTTGTTTTTATTTTCCAATTTATCGGAAATTGTTTAATTTTTCACTTATATGAGATTGTAATTTTATTCCTGTATTATTGAGTATCATTCCTAAGAATTCTATTTCATTTTGACATATTTTTGCCTTTTTCTCACTTAATACTATTCCTTTTTCTTTACACGTTTGTACAAAGTCTTTTAAGTGTTCAATATGTTCTTTATATGTTTTAGAACTAATTAAAATATCATCTACATAAACTATTAAATACGTTTTATTTCTTAATAAATCATCCATTCTTCTTTGATATATTTGTGGTGCATTTTTTAATCCAAATGGCATTACCAACCATTCATAATGGCCTTGAGGATGTACTTAAAAGTTTGTATATTTTATACTATCTTCTTCCATTTTTATTTGCCAAAATCCTGATTTACAATCAAATTTAGAATAATATGTATTTCCTTTTACTAAATTTATTAATACTTCTTTCTTAGGTAAGAAATATCCATCAAATTTAGTATATTTATTTAATTCTTTATAATTTATAACCATTCTAGCTTTTCCTCTAACTTGTTCACTATGTTTCATTACCATGAAGGCTGGACTAGAATGAGGACTAAAACTTTGGCGTATTAAGTTTAAATTTAATAATTCTTTTAATTGTATTTTAAATTCTGTGATATCATCTTGGGTATATACCATTGGTCTTACTCTAATGGTTACTGGTTCTACTAATTCTATTTTAGCTCTTAGATTTTTAGGATTCCATAAAGCTAAAGGGTTTTCATGATATACGCTTTGTAATTGTTTTTTAATTTCATCTATAGAGATTAAATTATTTTGTAATTGTTGTTTATCAAAAAAGATCTTATAAGTATAATCACCACGTTCAGCGGCAACTCTGTAGGGTTTAAATATCACGAGGTAATCGAAGTATATGGCACATGGTGTCTTGAGGTTTATATTATATAAAGTTTGTTGATAACTTTGGAATTGACTAAGAAATCATTTCCTAAGAGTAAATCTTGTTTTAATGTATTAAATTGAATTATATGTTTTAATAAGATAATTTTATTGCCAAGAATAATTGGAACTTGTGATTTATAAAATACTAAAGATGCTTGAGTATTTGTGATACCTATAAGTTTTATTCACGATCACGAAAACTTATTCCATTCTTGAAGTAAGAATGATTTTCCTAATGTAATTTCACTTCCTGTATCTATTATTGCACATGTAGTAATATTAGTTTCAGGAAATGTTAATTCTATGTAAGTGCTAAAGGGAATTTTATAGTATTCATTTATCCAGTTTGCTACATTGCTATTTTTGGGCAAAATTACATTGTTTGATTATCCATTTTAATATATAATCCTTCGAGTAATATTATAATTTATATGTTTTAGAAACTCATTCCTAATATTATATCATATATTTCATTTTGAGCAAATCACGAGTCTATAAAACATGGTATTCTAAATAATAGTCTTCCTAAATATGTGGGTACAATTACTTCTTTTGTGCATATTCTAAGGTTTCCATTAAAATCTTTGTACTTATATTCACCTGTTGTGGTGTGTTCTATTAATCCTTTATTTTTAAGGATATTTATATGATTATGACTTGAACCTGTATCTATTAATATCTTTGGTCCTTCTATAAATTCTATTCCATTAAAATATTTTCCTATTATTAATAAACTTCCATCAGATGTATTATCTGGTATTAATATTTCTTTGTATGCATTATATTTAGGTTGTTTTTCTTTTAAGTTAATTCCTTTGAGGAGTTGTTTATTACTAAATTGTATTGGTATCATTTGATTTTTAGTATCTTCTTCTAATTCAGGTTTGTCATCTTTTATATCGAGATTATAGGTTATAGGTAAATTAGGGATTTGTAATATTGGTTCTATGCTTTTCCTAAATCCTGAAATTCTTTTCCTATTTCTATATATGGTTTATTGCTATATATTTATCCGTAATTACTATTACGAGAAAGAATATAATCGCGAGTAATAAAAGGTCATTATTTTATTTCAGGGCTTCATTATATCTTTTTCTTTAATTCAAAATGTAAGCTGAGTGTATCATTTATATTTTTATCTTTTATATGTACTACGATATCTAGGGTAACACGTAAATAGAAATTTTTATAACATAAATTTCCTTCTATAGTTCCTAAGTGTGCTAATTCGGAGTCTATAAATCTTTGGTCATGTAAACTAAGTATTATAGGTGAATTTATTCCTTCTCTAAATAAGGATTTTACTAATATCCGTATTCCAATTAGGTATACATATTGTATTTTATCTCTAATTTTATTACTTTTGATTTTATTTAAAGTGAGCTTCTATGCCTCTAGAATTTAATAGAGCTTAATTTAATATTTCCTCGACTTTGTGTTATATCTATAGCTTTTCTTGTTCTTGATATTCATGAATAATTATATTTTTCTTTTAAAAATTGTTGTATATTTTTAAAAGCTGTATTATCTGGATTTCTTAAATTTAAGGATATTCTTGATATTTCTTTTAATTTTTCTGATTTAATTATACAGATTAATTGATATCCATCTCTATTTTCTTGTTGTTCTATTTCGGTTTCTATTTCTATGTCTTCTATATTTTCTATTTCAGAATTCTGATTCTGACTCATTAGACTTTGTTGCTTCTGAAGAAGTTGTACTCACAGATTCTGTATCACTATAACTTTCATAAATTTCTATATTGAAACAATTTATATATTCATTATCGGATAATAATTCTAGATTCGGTTTTATTTCTTGATATTCTAGTTACGCTATTCGACTTTTTTACATTTACATTACGGGCTTATATGTCCTTTTTGTCCATAATTCCAAGCATTTACATTCTTTATGGTCTTTTTTAGGTTTCTCGTTATATTTTCTTTTATAATACCTCCTATAAGGTTTTCTTTTGAATTTTTTATTTTTCCAATATTTTCTATAATGTTTTTTGTATCTCCTTTTGTTTTTATATTTATCTACTATATCCTTGTTTACGCTTTTATGTTTTTATGATATAGTGGTTTACATCCCCATTGATTTGGTGCATCTACTTGATCACGACGAAATCATCATGGCATTTTGCTTTTTATATAATTGTCTTTCTATACATATATCCTTTAGTTTTCTTATGACAAATTCTACTCTAGATCCTAATGTATTTGGTATTAATTTTCCTATCTCTGTTGATCTGTATGTATTCCATTCTTTAACGAAATAAGTATTCCATGGTGATGGTAATTTGTTCATATACATATCATAATATATTGTTTGATCATCATTCTTGTAAAATTGTTTATAATAATATTTCGAAATTCACATGTATAATTTTTATGTGGCATAAATTGCATATTTGTAGATTCATTAAATGTTGTCTTGCTAAAAGTTTTTCCTTTTGTATTTCTTGTTGTTTACTGATCTTCCAATTTTCTCCTAGAAATTCATCTCTTATATAGTTTGTGAATTTATCTAATCCTTCACTAATTCCTTTTCTAAGTTCTTGTTTAGTTGCTAATCTTATTAATGTTTTTGTTTCATCGGTTATTCCATCCCACCGGTTTTGTACATTACCGAGTGAAACTCATTATTAATAATTCTATCCATAGATCAAATTTTTCTTCTGTATTTTGTGCATCCCAATCATTATTTTGTTTGTTAAATATAAACATTATTTTCATATCATTTGACCAACTTGTTAATGTTTTACTTGGGTCTTTCTACAATCTATGTCTAATTTACTTCCATGGGTTTAATAGGTTCATTTTCGGTTTTATATTCGGTATGTATTCTTACGGATACATTTTATAATATGGTTTTTTATTAGATGCTTGATTATGTGCTCTTACTCCTTTATCTGTAACCCATGTTCGAGGTTCTTCAGGTTTTATACTTGGTTCAGTTGGTGGTGCTCCAACATTCATATTTACATTAAATCCTAGTGTTTCTAGGTCTAAATCTTCTAATGATAATTTATCAAATTGTTCTTCTAAATTATCCATTTATTATTCACTGCTTGAACTTAATTCTTTGGGTTCATCAATTTTTATTCCTTTTGTTTGATATCGGTTTTTCTTTATTTTTGATTTCTTTATTGTTTCTTGTAGTTGTTTTTGAAATTCTTCTTCTTTCTTAATATTTCGGCATAGTCGTAATTCTCATTCTTTCATCAAACGATCCTTTGGTTATTTCTCCAAATTGTATTTTGTCTTTATGTCTAATTGATTCTTTTAATTCTTTTTGTGCTTCTAGAAATGTTGATTTCTTTCCTAATTTTGTTTTTATTTCAAAGACTTCAATCTTTAGGAGTTTAATTTCTTCTATTATTGTTTTAATATGTAATAACATATGTTTATTTAGTTCATTAATTTCTGCAATATGTTTATCCATTTTGTAATTTTTTGATTTTCTGGATCTTGAAGATATTTTCATTGGAAGGGTATTTTCGTGATTTTAATATATTTTGGTTGATTTTGAAAGAAATAAGTTTAAAGGGTTATTTTAGAAAATTATAAAAATATTAGGGTTATTGTTGTAGATTTCCCAAATCATATAGACAATCATCATTGTTGTAGCTGAGTGGCGCGATGCTACAAATCACGATTCACTCACTTGGGGTTTCCCCATTTTTCACCACCTTGGCATCAAATAAGTGGACCCTCGTAAGTGGTAACCATTTGTGTTACTACTATTCATGAGCTACCATGTTATCATAATGCAGTTCACTGAGAAATGGATTCAGCCAACAATCATAATAACAGAGGGAATAAAAATGATGATATCATAATAAAATAAATACATCAAACGTGTGTGGCCATCATCAAATTGATAAAAATGTATTCAATTTTGGGTGACTACGCCACTTTGACAGACACCGATATCACATCCCCATCTTTTATTCCATCTACTAACAATAATCATCTTCTTGGTCACTCTTGCTGGTTGGGATTCTGGTGTGTCTGGTTTTCTGTCTGTCGTTTATGTATGTAATATCTTTTGCTTAGATTTTTCTTTTTCTTGTCATTTAATTGCTACATAATTACTCAGTTGCTTTTTTATCCCGTGTCTTTGTGGGCATCTGATATTCAATGTGCGAAGTGTATGTTGCTACTTTGGATTGCTGGGTCAGCAGATTTTAAGCAGGTGCTGTAGAAAAAAGAGAGCGTAAATGTAGCAAAGTAGCGGACGGTAACCAATGTCACCGAATCTATCACGTGGCACAACAGTCGAGGTCCATAGATAAGAAAAGCACAAAAAAGGATAAAAAAAACAAAAGGCCGAACTTGCATACCTGGAATCATCATCTATCAGAGATTTCAGGAGTTTTTTTTACACCTTGCCTCATTGCTTTGCTTTCTGCATCAAATTTCTTTAATCTTGGCAAAGATTTTGGTGTTCTTTGATTTAATATAAAGAAGAGGGGCAAAAGTAGCTTGCTTTTTTAACAAGTAATATAAATACTTTTTTACTTTAGAAACACTGTAACACTATTCCCGTCAGAGAAATAAAATGAAGCCATTTCCCCACATATATAAGCCAAAAAAATTAGTATTTAGAGCAGGAGATGTTTAAATTTTATTCCTCAAGGGCTACGAGTGATACAAATGAGTACACAAGTCGACCATTACTAGCTTTAACAAAAAGATGATGCAAATGCATAAACATGCAAAAAAGACTGCAAATAGTATCCATGGTAACTATATGCCGAAGTAAAATAACAACTCTGATTGATAATACCACCAACAACAGGAGCTTCATATCTTCTCTTTATTAATCACTAGTTGGTATGCCATAGCTCAGCCAAGTGTAAAATATATGGCAATCGAGCTCTCGAGCCTCTGTATGCCCTCCAAAAGTTGTCCCCAACTTCAACAAGGACTGCAATTATATTAATCAATATAAAAATAAACAAGATACAATGAGTAGCATATAGAACATGCACCTGCTTTATATATCCAAGAGTCTGAAAATAGATACATAGAGCCAGATTTTCAGAATGATCTGTCAAGAAAGCCTCAATGCAGAATCTTCATTCATATTCCAAACAAAACCAGGCATGTCAATCCTCCTCCCAGCGACAGTTCTATATATGTAAAGCTTCTCAACAGGAAGCTCCGACCTTGGATCTGGGGGTCCCCTCTCGTCAATAACTTCAACGTTCAGCCTGGGCATCTTCTGACCTAGCAGCTTACATGCTTCAAAACTCACTAAACACGAAGACATCCAAAGGGATCGCATTGTCTCCAGCTTAGCAGCATTGGCCAAAAGAGCCTTGTCTCCAAAGGGACAGTCCCTAATCTCCAGTTTCCGAAGGCTATCACACCCAGACAGCACGTGATGGAGTCCCAAATCACTCTCTCCAGCGAAGGCCACAGATAGCATTTCTAACTTTTTAGCATACGTCCCAATGTACTCAAAAACACGATCTGTGAGGAGACCAGAGAGGGAAAGGCGCCGGAGATCCTTGCACTGCTCGACAATGGCTCCAAAACCCACATCTAGTGGCTCGTGGGTCAAGTAATCAACAGTGTGAGGGTCAATAATGCAAAGACGAAAACGAATCATGTTGGGGCGGTTCCTGGCAATGGTAACTAAGGCATCATTAGACATTCTGCGGCAAAAATAGAGAACTGACTCAAGCTTAGGACATCCATCAGAAACAAGAACAAGTCCTTGTTCTGTCAAGGATACATTTGGCTCGTCACCAAAAGGTTCAGATGGGAACACCCTCAATTCTCGTAAGTCCTTGCAAGATGCTGCAAGGACTTCAAGGCCTCTATCTTCAATGTAATCCAGTACCTGTTATTTGTAAATTGTGTCTTCATCAGCACAAGACAGTATAGCAATAAGGAGAGACAACCAATTGAGGCATGTTTCGAAAGCAAGATCCAAACCATATTAACAAAATACATAATAGAGCAACCTATAGATGGAGAGCAAACGATAAAATCTTTAAATGGCAGTATTTAAATTCAAATGAAATTTTATTAGTCCATCTATATTTCATGACAAATTATTCAAAGAGTAGAATTATCAACTATTAATGTTCAATAGCATGCAGGCAAAGTGCAAAAGAATGACATTTTCATTTATAACTCAAACAAATAAGATGGGACTTACCCAAAGACACTGCAATTTTGGACATTGGCTTACAAGCTTGATTAAGTCAGGACTTTGGATAGTGGCATAGCTCAAATTCAAGGTTGTTAGGCCAGAGCAAACAGAATAGACAGCAGGAAGATAAGCAGGAACCACATCCAAAAACCCAGACAGGCTCTTAAGTTCTTTACAGCCTGAAAATGCTCCTGCTAGGTTTGAAAAGATATCAGGCCGCAGATCTGCTGAGTAGGTGCCTATGCCCAACTCAACCAGCTGAGGTGCCCTGCGAAGTAGGTTGGCAAGTTTCTCAAGAGGCACAGCACGGTTGAGCCTCAGAGTCCTTAGATTGGGACACCGAACCACCAAGCGCTCGAGAGCTGAAAAACTAACCTCTGACCCTAGGCAAGCAATGTTAAGAGATTCCAGTGATGTACATGTATCTGGAAAACTGCTGAGCCAATTCCCACTTGGATCCTCCACATAACTCTCCAGCAAGTCTATCTCTCTCAAGTTCCTGCATCCGCAAACAGTGTTGCAAGGTTGACGTCAGTATAAAATATTAATGATACAATCATAAATACATAAACTGCCACTAATAGAAATAACCAAATAATAGAAGAGAACATGGAATACTGAAAAACTTTAGCAGCTCAGTTCCATAATTGTGATGGAAAATGACTATACTGGCTTATTAAAGATATTTTTCTTTACAATTACAGCACCAATAAAATGAAGCTATTTTTTTTTTTCTCAATTTGATTGATCTATTCACTCAACCATGAAAATCTCATATTAAAAACCAAAATTGTCAATTCAAACATATATATATATGAAGAGCATCCAAAGTTCTCTCAAAAAAAAAACTAATTTTCAAGTAATTAAATCATGAGAATCTGCAAAAAAAAATTAGAAGAAAGCAAACTAAAGCGAACTATTCTCGTCACTTCAGCATATGATAAAGAAATCTATAATTGAGGAATCCAAAGAAAACCTACATTGTCCAAGAAGTTGAAACAAAACATAAATCCAGACGGAACATAAACTACCGGATGAAAAAACAACACAAGTAATCTTGACCAGATTTTACACATTAGCAGTTCCAAAAACAAGCACACAATAGATTTATATAACTGACAGAAACAAAAGCAAATTAAAGATAAAACAAAATAAGGCAACCACAAATAAGACACAAACGACTCACATTTTACGTCTACAAACTAAACCTAGAAATCTACCAAGTCAAGAAAACATAATCAAGTTATTTCCTCAAAAGATAATTATGACTCATGAAAAAAACGATAACTTTAGTTAGAAAAAGAAAGCAAAAACAAAAATGAGATCTTTTCACATAATCATCATCACTGCCTACTCCAAAAAAAAAAATTAAAAAAAAAAAACAATTTTAGTTTAATGAGCTAAAAAAGCACAACATGCAACACAGTATAAATTATTAGCACATTTTGCTACTTAACTAACAAACTCAAAAATTCAAATTTTTTAAAAAATTAAAAATTGAAACTTTACTTGCAGTTGGCAGCAATGGCAGCAAGTCCGTGAGTGGAGAAGCCCTCACAAGAACTCAAAACCAAAACTTTAAAATTCTTAAACGACTTGGCAATTAGCTCCAAGCTCTCATCCGTAACCACCATCCGCTTCAACTTGATCTCCTCAAGCCACGGGTACCCGTCCGCCATCGCCCTGATCCACGGGTAGAAGTACCCGCCCCACCCCTCGGGAACCAAATTAAAGTCAGCAAAGTGCGGCTTTCCTTTGAGCTCCACCGATCTCACCTCCGGGAACCGCCTTATCACCATCCGAGGACTCACTGCGTAACAGTTTCCAACGAATACCCGTCTCCTGCACCACCGCTCGATCTCGTACCACGACTTGCACACCAGCGATATCGCGTTCCGGTCTCTATCCGACTGAACGAACGAAAACACGTGATCTAATACATCCTCCGGAAAGGATGAGTATGACATTTTCTTTAACATTAATGAAACTCACCGTTTCGATTCAAAACTCCACTGATACTTACTAGCTGGAGTTTCTTTCTTCCGTTGTTTTCTTGTTTTCTTCTTTTTATTTTTTTATTTTAATTTGTTAGATCTGAAATGCCATTAACAAAAAGGCTTATTATACTTGGCAACGTGTTTGTGAAATTGTGAAAGAGCTGAAGTAACGAGAGAGAAAGTCAAGTGTAGGACAAGAGAGAGAAACTAAGAGAGTAGATAAGGATTTTATTAAAGTTGACCGGTGAGGTTAGATTTTAACTAGAGTTAAACAACTTAAGTCAGGTTTTCTGACGGTTGAAATTTCGACACGTCATTGTAAATTGATTATCTCCGTTGGATGGACGGTGGGAGTTATATTGATCTTATCCGTAGACGACGAAGGGGAGCCGCAGAAAACGGGTGTACGTAAATAGAGTGGAACCAGGGCAGAGGTGGCAATTCGCTTTGTGAGCTATATGTGTATCGAGGCACGATATTATCGTGGGAAATGAAATTTTCAAAATTATCGTGTGTTTGAGAGAGAGGGAGAGGGGAGTTTTGATAAAGTGTTATCATGTATAGGGAGAATGGTGGAGGAGGGAATCTCATGATTCGCTTTGCACGGCTGGATCTTGGGGGATCGGATATGGCGGGGACCACGCAATGGTAGTAGAGAAAGGTTAAAATAATGATGAGGAATGATCTGATGTGAAAGTTTGGTTTATTGTGACATCATGGCCGTCCAATCACGCTTTTTCTGTTTCTGATTCGTGATTTCAGAGATCAGAAGAGGTACAGCATTTTTTATTCACCTCATCCAACGACCGTGATTTTAAAAGAGAAAAAAAACGTAAATTATAAAAATTTTGTTTGATTTTGATTAGAAAGTACACTGGACGTGCAAGATCTGTGTCTAATACTTAAATTTTTACCATGGATGGTGAAAAGAGCTCAAGGGTGCCTTCGAATACCTCAGGTGCGCGACGTGGTAGCAGAAAAATAAATAATTGATTCCATTAACAGTTTCAATGACGAAAACAGCCCTCACATGCGGCAGAGTTTGTACTTTGGCTACATATAAATGAGGGGCAATGTTGTCAGTCTGTGAAAAGGACATGGTATTATGGTTTGTACTGTTTCAGAATGGAGTCCATAGACCTATCCCTTTTATGTCGAAAAGGCTGAAAAAGTTAAAAACGAACGCTCCAGATTTGACGTTCAAGGAGGGTAGATCTTCACCGTTGGTTGGTCTCTCGTTGGTGAGCGTCATTATCGATGGCAACCGTAAGACTTGTCTCTACTGTTTTGTAAAACATTTTGTTATTGAAAAGTGGAAAATAGTATTATTTATTTTAGGAAACAGCGAAAAAAGGTTTGTGTTAAACTATTTTGAATCGTTTGCCCAGAAATTTAGGTAGTAATCGGATTAGTATTAATTTAATTAATTAATGGAATAAATAAATGGGGAAGATGAGTTGTCTTGCACGTAGAGTCGATTATTTAAATGTAACAAAACCGTGATTAGGATTAAAATATTGATTAATAAAATTAGAAATGAATGGAATTGATTATTAAGCCCACGCTCGGTTCTCCGGGAATCTCTCTCTTGCCCTCCAGAGGGATGGCTTGGACTTTGCCGTATAATTTTGTAGTGATAGATACTCCCAGCTACAATTTTGAAATGTCTTTGGGAAATCGAATTCTAGGAGCTATCACTATTAAGAAAAATTAAATTGAAAGTTAATCAAATTCCTTGCCTTGTTTCACGTAATCAAAATATTAAATTATTGAATTGACGAGTCTGTTAGGTCTTACTAACTTACCAACCTAGTCTTTTTAATTATGATGTACAATTTTTGTTAATATCCTACACGTGAAGCGATATACCCGATGTGAATGACAATGGGTTGAGTTGACGAAAAAAATTACACCAAGCAAATGGAAAATTACGTGAACAGCGTATTAGAAATATATATATAAGTAACCTTTCATTTATCGACAAGACAAAAAAAGTATACTAGGTTGTATCAATCTAAATTTGCCAGCACATTGTGATAATTAATGCTATCTAAAGTTTTAGGAGTATATAAGTAACCAAATTGTATCCATTACTTTGTTATGCCTACATTTTGTGATTGAATTATTTTAATAACATTGTCATTTGTTGATTTTTTTTCTCTTGTTATATTTTCAGTAAACCATACCCAACTTCAAAATTTCCATCAACTTATGTGATTTAAGTAATTATGGGGGATAAATGTTTTTTCATTGAAAAAAAAAATAAAAATAATTGGAAGAAACGAATTTGTGCATAGAGTTATGATTAAACAGAATATTGAATCATTGCCTTCATCAATTACGGTTGAAGAATAGTATTGTGTGACGAGGAACTACATTATGAGGCATTGATTGAACAAATGGAAACTGTAAAGCCATTGATGCCAACCGTCAACAACATGCATTGGTGACAAATCGTTACTCATTTAGTGCAACAAGGAACTTGCACACATCAACAAAATGACACTTGTGCTATATTAACTGACAACGCCTTAATTCGGGAACCCATTCATGTATAAAAATTGACAATGCATGGATCGTACTTCGCAACATTTATCAGCACGAACCTATTATATAAAAACGTAATAAATTCGGGACTATCCAATAACCGGATCATAACCACTTTCTTTATCATTCATATTTAGAAGAGATGTTCGAGTTGGTTTTTTTTTTTTTTTTCTCCTTCAATTTTGTGAACGTGGATCTCATATGCTCGTTGTAGTTGCAAAACCCATGTTAGAAGAGGTCGAGTCTTTCAATACACAAGTTAGTTATATATATAAAAAAATGCCTATAAATTTACGTAGAAATAAATTTACCTCAGTAAAGATTGTTTATATTTTCAATCTTTTGTAAGTAGATCGATTTATTATTAAATATAAAATTCATACAAAAATAAGTTCGTCTTAACGAGGATTGTTTATTTTTTAATCATTTATTAGTTGAGGATGGTTTCTATTTTCAATCAAGCCACATATACACATAGCCGCAGAGATTACATTTCTTTAAAATTTTTAAAGAGTATTCGTCATATTTGAACTACACTAAATAAATAAGGTGCTAATAAAATTTTTTGTTGTAATATAATAATATGAAGGATAAAAGATAGTCAAATGATGTGGTACGAGACAAAAGTTACAGAGTTTTGGAGAGTTTAGTTGTATGTTACAAAGAGTTCTCAACTTTCGAGTTTCGAGTACATGGTATATTGAAAACCATCACAAAATTTAGGTGCACGTGATAGAAAAAGATAGGTTCGATTATGCTAATGTTAATGGCTTGTTATATTAGTGGAAGAGTCTGATGAAACTTTCTTATCTTATCATTAAAATATAATTAATCGAGAAGCTTTAATGTTTTATCTCACCGTCTAATGCATGTGCCCCCACCTTTCCAAAGTGCGTCACAGTGCCTAAATGTGAAAAAATTGTGCAATCGTAACCGAAAAATAAATAAATAAATAAACAGTACACGTGGCGAACTTTTGTTGACCAAAGTTAGAAAAAGAATGATATGGCACTTGACTTTTTACTGTATCAGCTGTGGCTGGCTCCTGCCTTTTGGAATCTTGACAGAAACTAAGCATCACGCATCATTGACTGATTAATTACGTGACAATTTTTTCTCATTTCAAGATTGTGTATAATCATCAAAGTTGATACTTTTGAAAATCGTAACCATCAAGCTGTCAACCCGATGAAAAATACTAAAATATCTAAACTATATTTGGATTAACAGTATAATTGAATTTAATTTGCAATGTATCTTTGGGCTTGAACCACACAGAGATTTTCCTTAACGTTAGGTGACAATTACTTGACAGAGTGATACTCGACAACGAGCAGGTGCGGTCCCAATTATTGACACACCTCAATAATTTTGACGTTTCTAAATTCACCGCGCTGATGAAGGTTAGTTTAATAATAACATGATTTTTAAATTAATTATTGGTAGTTATATTATAAAAATTATTAATTATTTTAATAAAATTTATTTTTAAAAATATTATAAATTTTAAAAATAACCGTATGTGTTTTGTAAATTTAATTGTTAAAATTTAATATAATTTTAAATAAAATTTATTAACATATCAATAAACATGTATGTAAAATATTTTTTAATTGCATGCATATAATATTTAATAAATAAAATAAATAAATATTTTATATTATTAATTTTATTTTTTAATTTTTATATTAATATAATTGATAATAATAATAATTTTATTAAAGTTAATACCTTTAATTTTTAACTAATAAACATAATTTTAAATTTTTATAATTTATATGTAAATATATATAAAATTATATTAAATATAAAAATAATTCTTAAAATTAAATTTTAAAAAATAACTTCAATAAGAATATATGCCTGAGATACAAAACTTATACAGTATTATATGTATTAATAATCAACAAAAATAGAACCAATATTTTGACAGCAACGCACAAGACTATACATATACAGTAGGTCACCAACCCTGAAAGGCTGAAACTAAAAGAAGGGTTAAGAACCCAAGAGGATAAGTAGTGGGGTACCCCTTGACAAAACAAAAGAAGGGGTGTGGCCATAGACCAAAAGTCTGCGATGCTTCCTCCCTAATGCCTATCGCTGCCGGCCTGCACAGCACTGTCCAATCAACTTGAGTGACGTTACCTTTTATCTCTCCAGTCTTCTATTTCTTACTTACTTAGCGTGTGAGCTTTAGGCTTTAGCAGCCCCGCCCCCTGTTTTTTTTTTTTTTTTTTTAATGTCTTTGTTTGTATTATTGTTTGTACATTCATTTCAACGTTGTGGTTCGGTTTTGAGTTTTGACGAGAGAGAGAGAGAGAGAGGACAATAATAATAATAATAATAATAAAAGAAGCTTAAAGCTCTTATAAAAAGCAACTGCCTTTACAGCTTTGCATGATATCACCGACAATCAGCCCCATCGTACTTACGTGTCTACATTTGATTTGCTGATTACGTGATTATTTGGGTTGTTATGTTGCCTTGTGCCATGTACGCGATATGGTCGTTGTAAACGTGTTTTATCACATTCACGTAGTGGGATTTATTTACAAAGTTGCATTGTCACCAAAATTTTGCGATAAGTTTTATTGGTCTTCTATATCAGGATTACGCGCGGCGACGAGGGACTGTAATTCTGTAAATGGATAATTATTGCAGTTTGCGTGTCAAACATGAAGGGCACCCAAATTTATTCCAGTTGGATATTGTTTATACTTACTAACGTGTAAACACAACTAGGTAATTATCTAAAATGGACAGATATTTTTATTTTTTCTCAAAAAGTTAAGAACAAAAATTATCGTATTAAGAGATGAATTTATTATTTATCTTCTTATTTGTTGGAGATAAAGCTCAATCTATGATTTTTAGTTAGAAACGACAAGTCGGTTCTATTCATGATTGCTGAGAGACATGTCGTTTGCAGAGCTTCAGAGGTGCTGTATGAAGTAAATGACATGTCGGTTACAATTGTAGCAAGTCATGTATTTTTCACATGACTCACTTACGCAAAACGGCAAAGAAATGCCGCATTTTGGCTAAACGGATTAAACCAACTTGGACACGTGTTCTGCTGCCATTGAAGAGGTCGTTACCACTGCTGAGAATGGCGGAAAATTTCTGGGTTTGTTTCCAACAAATCCAGAAATGCAGCTGGCCAGTGACGCTCCTTTGGGGGCTGATTTCTTCGTGTATAAAAGACCATGTAATCCGAGATTGAGGGGTATCAATTCAGTGACATTCCCTTGTGAGCTTTGTATCTGTAAAAAGATTGGTTTAGTGAAAGCTTGCTCTCTTTTTCACAATGGATGTAGATTACTTGGTGACCGAACCACTATAAGCTTGCTGTGTTTTCTCTTCTTGATCTTGCTGGTTTTATGCTTTAATCTTGATACTCTGATTCTGTTAAATTGTCATTAATTTGTTTTACACATCTAGTTCGAATTACACTTAAGCAGTGACATTGATCTTGAGTAATTGGTGGAAATCTTGGGTGACAAAGATCAGTTCTGTTTCTGATATTTGCTACAATAAATTAGTATCAGAGCCAACCACTAAACTTTGGATCATAGGATGGCTGCACCAAAACTTGATGTGGAGAAATTTACAGGTGAAAATGACTTCTACCTGTGGAGACTCAAGATGACGGCCCTGTTAGTACATCAAGGGCTGGATGAAGCACTTGCTGAAGCTTCATCATCCAAGAAGCCAAGAAAGGTATCTGATGAGGATCTTGCAGATATACTAGACAGAGCTCACAGTGCTATAATTCTGAGTCTTGGTGATGGCGAACTCAGAGAAGTTGGAGGGGACAGACAGCAGCTGGGTTGTGGAAGAAACTTGAAGACTTATACACAAAGAAATCTATGGCTAAAAGATTGGCCACCAAGAAGAAGCTCTACACTTTGCAGATGGATGAGGGGTCTTCAATATATGATCACATTGATACATTCAATAATATCATTCTTGATCTGGAAGACATAAGTGTAAAGATTGAAAATGAAGACAAAGCCATGATCCTGCTGTGTTCATTACCAAACTCCTATGAACATCTTGTGGATACACTCATGTATGGGAGACAAACTCTTACCATGCCAGATATGGAGGAAGCTCTGAGTTCCAAAGCAGCAATCAAGAAAGATTCAAGAGATGAAGAATGTCTGAATGTCAGAGGAAGGCTAGAGAAAAGAGTCAGCAATAGAGAAAAGAAGAAAATGTCCAAGTCTAAACCAAAGAATCTTAAGTGCTTCCATTGCCACAAGGAATGACACTTTAAGAAAGACTGCCATGAGAGGAAGACAAGAGACAAAGATCATAAAGGAAGAAATGGTGATGATGCTGTTGCATCAGAATGTCAAGATTCTGATGGTTATGACTCAGTTGGTGTTCTTATAGCCACTAATGACCAAAGCAAAGGTAACTGGGTTTTAGATTCTGGTTATTCCTTTCGTATGTGCCCAAATAAGCATCTGTTTACAAAATATGAAACTTGTGATGGAGGGATTGTTGTAATGAGAAAGAATGTTAGCTGTAAGGTGGTGGGTAGAGGCATAATTAGGTTGAAAATGTTTGATGGCATGGTTAGCGAGTTAAGGGATGTGAGACATGTGCCTGAACTGAAAGGAAACCTCATTTCTCTTGGCATGCTTGATAATATGAGATGCACAACTAAGCTGGAATCTGGAACCTTAAAAATGTTGAGAGGGTTTATGATATTGATGAAATGAGATATGAAAAATGACTTATATGTCCTTCAAGGATCTACTGTGGTTGGTGATGTTGGAGTCTCAAATCAGAATCTGGACAAGACCATGTTGTGGCACTTGAGGCTTGGTCATATGAGTGAAAGAGAGCTTAAAGAACTGTCAAAACAAGGAGTCTTAGGAATGGATAAGATAGATACCTTGAAGTTCTGTGAAGATTGCATCCTAGGAAAGTCTTCAAGAATTAAATTCAGTACTGGTATTCATAATTCAAAAGGGACTCTAGATTATATACATGTTGATCTGTGGGGGCCTGCACAGACAGCATCTTTGGGGGGAGTAAGATATTTCCTATCTCTCATAGATGATTTCTCAAGGTTTGTTTGGGTATATGTCTTGAATGGAAAATAAGATGTATTTGAACAGTTTAAAACCTGGAAAACCAGACAAACAGAAAGATTAGAAGGTTGAGAACTGATAATAGATTAGAGTTTTGTAACAAGAGATTTGATGATTTTTGTTATGATAATGGAATTATGAGACATAAAATAATGAGATATACACCCCAACAAAATGGCTTAGCTGAAAGAATGAATAGAACCTTGATTGATAAGGTGAGATGCATGCTTATTCACTCAAAGTTGTCAAAGACTCTATGGGCTGAGGCACTTTCAACTGCCTGCTATATAGTGAACAGAAGCCCCTCATCTGATATTAATTTCAAGACACCAATTGAGCTCTGGTCTGGCAAACCAGCTGACTATTCTAATATGAGGGCTTTTGGTTGTCCAGCTTATGCACATATTAAGCAAGGCAAACTACAACCTAGAGCTTTGAAGTGCATTTTTCTTGGCTATCCTGATGGGGTTAAGGGCTATAAGCTCTGATGCACTGATCTTAAGCCTCCAAAGGCCATCATAAGCAGAGATGTTGTGTTTAATGAGTCTGAATTACTGTTAAATTCAACTCAGTCAAAACAAATAGCTGCTGATTCAAACAATCCAGAACATAAGGCTCATGTTGAGGTGGAGCTATCAAATCTGAATACAAAACAGAAACAAAGAGTTAGATCAGAAGAAATTTCTGATAAGGAGACTTCTGAGCCTGAAGAAGAAATTGATGGTGTTCAAGAAGTCAGAGACTATCAGCTGGTGAGAGACAGAGAAAGAAGAGTTATAAAGCCCCCAAAGAGATATGCATATGCAGATTTGATTGCATTTGCATTAACAGCAGCACATGAGATTAAAACTGATAAACCAAAAACATATTCAGAAGCTGTGAACTGTGATAAGTCTAAAGAATGGAAGAAAGCTATGGATGAGGAAATGCAATCATTGATCAAGAATCAGACCTGGAAACTGATACAAAGACCAGATAACAGGAGAGTAGTTGGCTGCAAGTGGATATATAAAGTTAAAGAATGGGTACCTGGTGTTGAGCCACAAAGATATAAAGCTAGATTGGTAGCTAAATGTTTTACTCAAATGGAGGGCATTGATTTTATTGAAGTGTTATCTCTAGTGGTTAAATACTACTCCTTGAGAATCTTATTGGCACTTGTTGCAGTAAAAGACATGCATCTAGAACAGATGGATGTAAAGACTACCTTCCTCCATGGTGAATTAGATGAGATGATTGTAATGGCTCAACCTAAAGACTATGAAGATCCAGGGAAGGCTGATCATGTTTGTTATCTGAAGAAGTCTTTGTATGGACTCAAACAATCTCCAAGACAATGGTATTTGAGATTTGATAAGTTCATGACAGAACATAGTTTTCAGAGGAGTAACTTTGACCGCTGTGTGTATTTCAAAGACTTACAAGATGAGAGCAAGATTTATCTGATGCTATATGTTGATGATATGCTGATAGCATGTCAGAATATGAGTCAGATAGAAGAGCTAAAGCAACAGCTGAGTGAAGTCTTTGAAATGAAGGATCTTGGGTCAGCAAAAATGATCCTTGGTGTTGAATTGATCAGAGATAGGCAGAAAGGAACATTATGTTTAACTCAACATAAATACATCAGAAGAGTACTTGAGAAGTTTTGAATGGGGAATTCAAAACCAATTCAGACTCCATTACCATCTCATTTCAGAATCTCATGCCAGCATTGCCCCGGAACTGATGAGGAGAAAGCTGAAATGGACAAAATTCCATACTCCAGTGCTGTAGGATGTTTGATGTATACTATGGTTCTAACCAGGCCAGATTTAGCATATGCAGTAAGTGTGGTAAGCAGATATATGTCAAATCCTGGAAAAGAACATTGGAGAGTTATTGTTTGGATATTGAGATATCTAAATGGTTCAGCTGACTATGGTTTGATATATGGAGCCAAAACAGAAAATGAAGTCAGAGTTTCTGGGTTTGTAGATGTTGATTATGCAGGAGACTTGGACAAAAGAAGATCTCTGACAGGCTATCTGTTCACTTTGAATAATTGTACCATCAACTGGAAAGCCACATTACAAAATGTTATTGCTCTGTCAACAACTGAAGCAGAGTACACTGTTGCTGCAGAAGCCATCAATGAGGCAATTTGGCTTAAAGGTCTGGTGACTGAGTTGGGGTTTGAACAAAAGCATATAACAGTTTTCTGTGACAGTCAAAATGTAATTTGTTTGAGTAAGAATCAGATACATCATGAAAGAACAAAGCACATTGACATCAAGCTTCATTTTATCAAATTGGAGGTGTCAAAGGGGGTTGTTAAGCTGCTGAAAATACACACAGATAACAATCTTACTGATATGCTAACCAAACCAATGCCTGGTGCAAAGTTTGAGTTCTGCCTGAGCTCCACTGGCATCATCAAAGTTAGCTCGTAACTGAGGTGTGAAGAAAGGGGAGCAGGGAGTAGCTGATTGAGTTCAAGGTGGAGAATGTTGGAGATGAAGCTCAATCTGTGATTTTTGGTTAGAAACGACAAGTCGGTTTTATTCATGATTGCTGAGAGACGTGTCGTTTGCAGAGCTTCAGAGGTGCTGATGAAGTAAATGACATGTCGGTTACAATTGCAGCAAGTCATGTGTTTTTCACGTGACTCACTTACCAAAACGGCAAAGAAATGCCGCATTTTGGCTAAACGGATTAAACCAACTTGGACACGTGTTTTGCTGCCATTGGAGAGGTCGTTACCACTGTTGAGAATAGCGGGAAATTTCTGGGTTTGTTTCCAACAAATCCAGAAATGCAGCTAGCCAGTGACGCTCCTTCGGGGGCTGATTTCTTCGTGTACAAAAGGTCATGTAATCCGAGATTGAGGGGTATCAATTCAGTGACATTCCCTTGTGAGCTTTGTATCTGTAAAAAGATTGGTTTAGTGAAAACTTGCTCTTTTTTTCACAGTGGATGTAGGTTACTTGGTGACCGAACTATTATAAGCTTGCTGTGTTTTCTCTTCTTGATCTTGCTGGTTTTATGTTTTAATCTTGATACTCTGATTCTGTTAAATTGTCATTAATTTATTTTACACATCTAGTTCAAATTACACTTAAGCAGTGACATTGATCTTGAGTAATTGGTGGCAATCTTAGGTGATAAAGATCAGCTCTGTTTTTTATCTTTGCTACAACATTATTATTTTTATAATAACTAATAATCTCTTTATAATGTAATTCTATGATATTATCCTTATAAATTAAATGAATCATATAAATAAAAATTAAAAAAATAAATTTAAGCATTAAAAGTCAAGAAATATATGATTGGTGTGAATAAAAAACTAAAAATAAGATATTTTTATTGTATTTTTAAAATTTTTGAATATTTTATAATACCTTAAGATAAATTATCCAACAAATAACTTATTTACCCTATTTTTCTTTGAAGTTTTTAGTGCTACGGAGATAGTTAGATATTATAAAAATAATAAAAAAGATAAGATATTTATTTCAGTGAGAAATTAATAAACTCCCTATCAAGAATTTAGCTACGGGGTGTAATATTTACCAATGTCATTTTTTTAACTGTTGTAATTCAATGGCACGTGGTAGGAAGGCTCACTATTTTACACCAACTTTGTTTTATGGTTGGAGAAAAATGCTTTACGTTAAAAAAGATTTTTTATTATCAAATAATAATAATAGTATTGTCCCAAAAATTAGGGGGGAAAAAAACGATTGAGCCCGAGACTTCTTTTGGGGATTTCACTAAATTGTAAATCACTAAAAATAATTTGGCCAAATTATTAAACTTTTTGTTTGCTTTCGTCAAATTTGAGAGCCGGGTCTAACGTACGAACAAGCTACATTCTTTCTGTCTTTCTTTCTTTTTTAATCTAATGTGATTAAAATCTGAATTCTAAATTTTTTTTATTATAACAAATTTTACTGGTAAAATTATTTGTTGCCTAAAAAAAGAGTAATATATTTAAAAATATATATAATAGACGTTACTAATATTTACATCAGACATCTAATGAAAATATTAAAATTACATTAATTTTTATCCTCATAAATATTTGAGAAATGTCTTTAATTAATAATAACTTAACAAAAAAAATATTTACCCTTACTTAGTTTTAAATTGAGAAAATAAATTTTGAATCCTTATAAGAAAACTTCAACAGTTGTTTTCCTATCTAAAAATTGAGTAACAAACAAGCATGGACTCAATTTGTCATCGATGTGAAATATCTCTTTATATGAATTACTTAACTTTAAAAAAAAAAAAAAGTTTGGTGTGTGTATTTAGGATTACTTACAATTAGATTTTTCTGTACAAAAATTAATAATAAAATAGTAGGATCAGGTGGTTAGTGTAACTTAGCGAGACCCATGTATCTATGATCGTTTTGGAATAATTTGTCATATATGATTTCGAGAATCGTTCATCCACCCCGAGGGCCACAACACAATTTTACATTTATTTAACAGTTTTAGTCAAAGAAGTTTCAGTTTCAAGTAAAAAGAAAAAAGAAACTCGCCGAAAATCACAAATCGTTCGCGAGGAATAATACGCAACAATAATATGCTATCTGGTTGAGAGCCAGGAAGAACCCAACTTGTAAACTTGACGTGACTTGATTTAGGCTTAAGAGAATTTATCCACATGAAGATTTGCTTGAGTTCAACATATTGACTTAATGATTCCGTGTAGAATTTTGTAAGCCACACCAACCGAATCCAAAAAAGAATTTTTTTTTTAAAAAATAGTCATGCTTTGCAAGAAAGGCTAACAGAAACAAATTTCAAAGGGAGCTAAGCTACCGGGCACGTAATCATCATAATCAAATTAGGTTTATGACTTCAAGCAATCAAGTAATCAAATCGCTTTATGTGTTGACACTTCTCCAACCAAGAGAGAAAGAGAGGGAGATGAGAAAAAAAAAAAAAAAATCAGGAATCACTCGCTATCCTTATCTGTAACTGTGATTATGATTTATTTTTATTATTTTTTTATTTTTCATTTTAGACCGAAAAAAGAAAAAAAAATAATGGAGAAGAAGCGGGAGCAACAGCAGCAGCAAGTTCTATGAACAGACTTCATGAAATTTCCTTGCATGTTTGTCCACTAAGTGACAAATTTGAACTCGGCATGCTTGGAAAATTCACTGGATTGGATCCGTCCAATCTGATTACATTAAATTAAATAATTTGACAGTCAACATTTGTTGGAAAAAATTAAATTTCATATCCTTGTCTCATAACAATAGTAACGTTGTGACTTTAAATATTGTCAATATACGGCTCATAGTCAGTTGATTGGACCAATGGTCTCATTTATCATTGAAATTTGATATTTGTTTTGAAATTTATAAGAAAAATAATATATAAATAATACCACATAAATGGCTTTAGAAAAAAAATTAAAATAAAAATAACATACTTTGGTGGTACAAAGGATTTGTTAATGGGTAACATCATTTGCCATTATGGCAAGTCTTCAGGGGACCACGAGTTGGTGACGTTTCACACCAGAAGCTTTGCAGCTGTAGGATTTATATTACGGAAGTTTTTTGATCGTGGGGCCTGTACACTTTTTCGCCTTTCAATTAATGGTGGTCGTGGTCCCAGAAAATCAAAACTTCCAATCACACTGTGGGTACGGCCTTTGATCTGATCCGATGGCTGTGATTGCCGATTGGCTCTAGGGAAAGTGGGATCCCCAGGATTTAACTGGGCAAACCACTTGGGCACTTGGCTAAAGCTGAACGAGGGCCTGAGAGGGACCAGATTTTATTTGCCATGCATTACATACTGATATTGATGTCCGAGGTAAAAGCAAATTTAAGAATCCACTCTTTTTATTCAATTTTTCCTGCAGCTGCAGCACTGCTCAGGTTTTGTAATTTATACTATACTTTATACATGATACAATTTGTAAATTTACCGCCCTCGGCTCGTACTTAGAAAATGTCCAATATTCTTCTTGCATTTGAATGACATGACTATATCACATTACAATGTCTCTTCGGTTGAAAAGCCTCATATTTTTTGTTTATGGGGTCATATATCGTATAATATATATGAAAATTTGAAGTGTCAACAACTATTAGTAGTGCAACCAGAAATTTTATATGAGCAACGACGAAAGAATGAGGTTATTTTAATATACAATGTTGCATATATATGTTTGACCAAAATTACAAAAGGTCTAAAAACCTACGAAAAATATAAGCCTAATATATATATTTTTTTAAATATTGTAGATCCATTATTTACAAAAAAGGTATAAGTGACTAAAGTCTAAATCTTTATTAAAGCGTTAAAAACGTGATTTTACAAAGAAAAACATGGGTTCGTCTTTTACAAATAATTACCTCACCATTTAAAAATATTTTTTTAAGTAAAATACACAAATGTTAAGTCTTGACAAAGTACTAAATGTGCGATTTTATAAATAATGACTTAAATTCATTATTTACAAAAGAAAGGCCTTAAAAATTCAATAAATATTCTACAAAATAAACATTATATAAAATTAGCCTGCAGATCAAAAGAATATTCTATGCACCTATTAGCAAACAAACATTCTACCAAATGAGGTTAAGGATAAATAAATATTTTACTAAATCAGCTTATGGGTTAATATATATTCTATAGAATGAGTCTGTATATAAATAAATATCATACAGAATATGCCTATAGACAAATACACATTTATACAGATGCGTTTATGAGCAAATAAACATTTACAAGCTAACGAATATTTTATGGAATGAGTCTACAGGGCACAAAGATTGTGTAAAATGTTCATACGGACAAATAAACATTTTACGAAATGACTATAGGGGCTAACAAATATTCTATGACATGCATTTACAGGCAAAAACTCTATTTTAAATTCACTCGACGATAAAATGTTACAAAATCAATCATCTTTATGAGGAACCAACATAATTGTTGAATTTAAGCTCAAGCCTATTAAAAGTCAAAGGACTAAAAATTAAGACAAGTGTCTATATAAAGCTTGTCACAAATAAGTCTTGACACATATTGATAAGTGTCCTGTGCATGGACTTTGTGGACACGTGTCACAACGACAATACCACGTGTTATGATAACTCTTCTATCTTACGCTTCAAGTTGCTTATAAAGGCTAAGCCTCCCACATTTGAAGGTAAGGTGAAAAAGTGGTACATAGCTATATCCATTTCATTATAGGTTTATTATCTTTATAAATTGAGTAAAAAGAAACAACTTGAACATGAAGAGTTATCATTGGCATGCCGACCCCTTTAATAACTATTTCTTTTTGTAGAACAATTGACCATAGAAAGATACGTTATTTGAGACAATAATCTCAACGATAAAATAAGTTACAAAACCTAATTAGAAGAAAGTTTGAAACACAAAATAATTAATATACATCGACAAAAAGTTTACATCAACAATAGGCATAATGTTCTTATATTATTATTATTATTATTTAAAAAGAAGTCATATTACAAGCTATTGAATGTCGCGATTTTTTTTTTTTTTTGCACTAAATGTATTGAGTCCTAAGGATGGCAAAATCCTCTACAGGCTTAGAGCCCTACCCCAAATAAGGTGAATTTTAAATAATTTTTTAAGAATGAGGTGGGGAATGGAGAGAAAATAATCCTCAAATTCTTAATGGGGTGAGGTGATTTGATTTTGTATTCTCTGCCCCACCTCCACCCCAATCTCCATTATATGTAAATTTTTTTAAATATTTATTTAATGACTTTTAATTTTTATCAATTACAATGTTGTTGGTTAATAAATTTATATTTTATTGCTATCGAATATAAATAGGCTATAAATAAAAAAAACCCTACAATATAATTCTTATTCAATCTTAAAGTATATTTTTTTAATTTCTTAAAATGCCACATTCTTCAAATATTTTTTAATTTTGGTATCGTTTCAAGATATTGTTTCAAACTTTTAAAATTTTTTAATAATTTAAATAATTTATAATATGGTGATTATTTTATTTAAGTATTTAATTTTTATTTAATAAAATTATATATTTATATATACTACAAATAAAGTAAATGGGGAATAATGTGGGAATAGAAAAATTATTTTTCATATGAAAACTCTCTATTCCCACAGCTCTAAATTTACTAAAAATGGGATATGGAAAGGGATAGGCCTCCCCAATCGCACCCCACGAGCCCAACACTCTTATATTCAATGTATTGAGGCACCCAATAACTACAGTGCGGCTCTGTTTAATTCAACATTCTTCGATTTTAATTTTAAAAACCTTTTCATTATTGGAAATATTGTTTATCAATATCCATTTTAAAATTTTTGTTCATGACTCTTAACTTGCTAAATTTCTAAAGGTCCAACTGATCTGTTGAATGACATTAGTTGGGCCTAAATCAAAGGCCCATAGAAGATTCAGGAGAGTTTCGGCTTGTTCAATATTTAAATGAGTCCTTGTGAGAAACACATAAATCGCAGGACATAACCCTATTTTAGCAAAAAGTCCTTGTTTGCCTGGTATCTTCTTCGTCTTTCGCCAGCGAAAATTTCTACCGATGAGCTAAGTTCAACAATGCTATATATTAATTTAACTTTTATTATAATTTTCTATTTAATTTGTTAGCTTTGAGTGCATTAATTCTTTGTTTAATTGCCGCCACCCGTGACGTTGATTGAAAATTTTCTATTACCTTTTCTTTTAGTTATTTATGACGTGAATTAATTTGCTTGAGCTGAGCTGATGATGAGAGACATTTAGGCATGAGCTGCATCAATATATATTTTGCGCTCCGTGTATAGCAAATTCTATAGGGGTTGTTGTTGCCGTGAAGAATGTGCCAATATGCTAATCGGAGGCTTTAGTTTCGTGTTAAATTTCATTGATTAAAAAAAAAAATGCTCTTATTGTATTTAATTTGGTTGATTATGTTAGAATAGTTGGTTTGCTTGTAAATTTTGGAAACCCTATGAACCTAAATTGAATGCTTAAAATTACTTTGTAACTAAAAAATTTGTTTTGAAATTGTGCGCTTCAAAAGTAAGGATATATATTATGACATTGATGTTTAGTTTATTTTTTATTTTTTCAAGTGTTTTGACATATATGCATGTGGTATTGAACTGCAAAATTGGAAACATCTGTTGCCTATGATGACAACTTTTGGACTTGAGCTGCAACAACATTTAGCGCACCATGGTAGAATTTCTACACATGGGTTGTTGTTGCAAAGAAGAATGTGCCAAAATGCTAATCTGAGGCTTTATCTGTTATTTTATTGATGAACTGAATTGTTTAATGTCCTTAATTTTATCAGATTGTTTTACATATATTTTGGATTTTTCTTCATATTGTTGGGATCTATTGGATTTGATTATTGATATTAACTTCCATCATGTCTGAAATTGCTCAAGGAATGAAGTCTCCTGATGTGTCTACCTCTATTTCTTTTGAGCTAGAGTTATTATCTGTTGCTTGCTGCTGTTAAATTGCCAATTTTGTTCAGTGCCTTTGATTGGAACAGTTATTTTTGCCGTGGCAGACTGATGCATATGTTAGTCGTTATTGTTCATCGAGGTGGGAGTTTTAGTGCAGGCGTGAACACACTCAAGTATTGTGGTTTGCCACACCTTAATTTTTCCTGCACTAAGAATGCCTTATTTGGCAATTTGAGGGAGGCTTTAGACATATTTTTTCATTTTCTTTTGTGTATCACATCATATATTCAATTTGGCAGAGAACTAATTGCAAACATATTGAGTGTTGCTACAATTATTTCTTGATTTTATTTATTAAAATCTATGTTAGGAGACATCTCACAACTTCAGAATTTTATTCTTCATTGTTATTCTGCTGTTGGTCTTAGAGAGAAGGTTGCATGTTATACGAGACAGCCGAGGTTATGGAGATAACTGTACTTCAGGATCAGCAGTGGTATATTTTGACTGTAAAACATAAATGAGAAATGAAATTTGGCTAATTTTAGCAGATCTGTGATTTCCAGTTGTAACTTGAACTAAGATTTTCTAATTTCTGGTGCTGAAATTAACCTTTTGCAAGGTTTTATTTGGAAATCTTATGGTAAAATATTTTCTTGTAATTCTGATACCGACTGGTTCCCTCATGTTTTGAACTTTAATGGTGAAAATGAGGGATTATAAGATAGATTTCGTGCTTATAAAAATTTCATCTAGTTTGATTTCTTTTAAATTGTTTGGATTGACAAATTCACCTTTTAAACAACTATACATATTGAAACTGTATTACCATTGAGTCAGAATCTTTCATCAATCTTCAGAGACATTCCATTGAGAGTCAAGTGTCGGGACATGCAGTACATAACCCGGATTTTCAGAGGCATGATGAATTGGTGAGATGGGGGCTGGGCTCAGCCAAAGGCCTATGAGAAATGAAGTTGATATGACTATCAAACTAGACTGTGACTGTTTATGTATGTACGTCCATGCCTGTTGATACTGCTTTGGATAGTTGCTCCATGGGAGGGGTTCAATTTCCACACTCGTGCTAGGTTAGAATGGTAGGTTTCCATTTGATAAATGAAAAGTAGGTTGCTTCATCACAAACTTCTTAGAATGGTAGGTTTCCATTTGAAAAATGAAAAGTAGGTTGCTTCATCACAAACTTCTTAGAATGGTAGGTTTCCATTTGAAAAATGAAAAGTAGGTTGCTTCATCACAAACTTCGTTCCTAATTATTGCAACTAATCCCTTACAGCATATAATATTTATAGATTTGTATACAGGATCTCAATTCTCAAACAAGCCTGTGCACTTTTGAGACCAGAAGAATCTCTGAGGTTGGCTTTCGTCTCCGCAGTGACAGGTAGAGTAGAGTTAACAATGGGACCTGGTGGACCTGGAGGACCAGGAGGCCCTGGATTTGGTCCGCGACCTGGGGGACCATGGGGTCCTGGCCCTGGAGGTCCGGGTTTCTGGCCCGGCCCTGGAGGTCCTGGTTTCTTTACTGGATTTGGTGGGTGTGCAGATGGTATCTGCAGCATCATCGCCTCTTGGTAAGTTAAATTTGATATATGTTTTCTGTGTTTCCGTTGTTGCTATGGATCTACAGGCTGATTGCTTGTGTTAATATCGCAGCTTCTACTGTCTCTGCTGCTGTTGGTTGATACAAGATTGCTTTGGTGGACCCCATGTCCCATACGATCCACCTGGCGGCCCCCCACCATTCTGATTTCTTTACCGTCGGACGGAGTGTTGATATATGTTTCTGCTGTTTGCCGCAAGATTTACTCATGGTCTCCTCCACCATACTGATGGCGATTTGTTATTTTTCTGTCTACGTAAGCTCTTAGCAACTTATGTAGTTGCACTTTCGGTAGTCCTATCAGCGGAAACAATGTCTTCTCTTCTGATGGTTGGGCGGTTATAATCTTTCGAAAAGTTCGTTACTTATTTCATTTCTAAGATTTTTTTTTTTATTTTTAATAAGACCGCCCAAAAAAAAAAAATAATAGTATAGTAGTGGTACTAATAATAATAATAAAATGTAGCACTGTCGAAATCCAAATTAACAACAATTAAGTTTTATGGAACAAGGAAAGCGGCTTTCTTTCAATAAGAACCCTACAACCAGACGTTACAAAGCCTTCAGGGGTATAATTTTCTCACACAGAAATGGATTCAAAGCAATACAAGTTTGTTAGCAAGCGCCCAACCAACAAGGTGGCTGAGCACCTTTTCGTTTTGCTTTAAAGAAAATAGATATTATGTACATGGAAAAATTGTAAAGTGAGAATCTAACCGCCGCTCACACTGGAAACTAAATAAACAAAGATACAACTAAGAACATTTCTGAGCATAATAGCCTCAACTCCATGGCACCGTCTCATGCTTTCCAACGGATTTGTATGGCATCAAGCAACACCTGTCGGGTCAAACAAAAAAAAACATTATCACTATCCAAGAATATATCCAGCTCTATTTAACATACACAAATAACAAAATTGGGTTTCATTGCAAATGCCAATAACTTGCATGGCAGCTTAGAGATGACCCTAAATACCAGTAATATCAGCATACGACTATTGCAAATGCCAGTCATTGGAAGAGTTCAACTGATTTTATGGAACAATCAACGCCAAAGGAGAACTTCAGAACATTTCACGATTGATTCAACTCACATGATATACCTCAACATAATGCAACATTAATCAGTTGGTACAATTTAAGCTATCAGATTAAAATAATTTACAACAAAGCTACCATATTCAATTGATAGTTGGGGAAAACCAAGAGCAGGTTGAAGAACGAATTTACATCCCAGGAACAAATCATGCAATAATTAATGACAGGAATGAAGCTTTGCATACAGGAGTCTTACCTGATTATCATTCATTCACAAGCAATCTTAGTGTCAAAGCTGCTAAGACATATGGCAAAAGCCTGAAAAGCTGAGATTGGATATTGATAATCCATGGTGAACACATCTTTCCCCACTTTTCCAAACTGCAGAATAACATTCTCATGCTCCTGCCCAGCTACCCCGTTCTCCAAAGAAGCAACCAGTTGAAAATTCTTAACAGAAGCAACAGTTACCCGTCCATTGAAGTTCAAGCACCAGCACTGGAGTTGTTCATGCCATCTCGGAGCCTTGTTCCTCAACGCCAACAGCCCCTCTATCTGGCCATTTTGGCCAGACAAAGGTCCAGATTGGAAATTTTCCATGCGGATTGATTTTGATCTAAAAAAGGGAAGGGAAGGAAAGCTATCGATACTGCTGTGATGAAATTCAGTCTGTGTAGGAGCCACTCCTCCTGGCTCAATGGCGGAAGCAGGAATTGCATCCATAATACATTGCATCCTCCTGGGACCTCTATTTTTTAAATGGGTGAGCTTTTAGTCAGCAAAGACACAGTATTGTGTAACCGAACAATGATCGCAACATATATATTATTGCTCAAAATTCACTTTTGGCAAAAATGAATGGAAATCTTGAAAGATCTCTCTTACCTAGAACCCAAGACATTTAACTCGTATGATATATGGGCTACAGGATAGTTGCCAGAAAGGCATTTAGGGGAGACTTGTTTTGTATTAACCTGTCTCGTGGAGCGACATTTATAAACTCTTGCTTCAGCATTTGGAGGCTGCCCATCATAGATTGTGAACTTAGTGCCCAAAAAGTTGGACCTGTCATCAAGGAGACCAATATGGTAGGCTTAGGCCTCAAAGATACTCAAGAACCAACCAAGTGACATCCTGAATTAGCATACCTCAACTTTCCAATATAGGTGCTGCTCCCTTTAGACACATCGTCACAATTTAGTGAGATAATGTAGTCAGTGCAAGTAGGGCGTCGACACTTCCTGGCAGCAAGAAGGAACTTTCCATCATCATTTGAAGCTGCCAAGAGATGACATGGGAACAAAACAGTTCAGCCTTTAAACATCAGAATCATGCATAAAGGACAAAACAGACCATCTATTTGGCAGGGAGTATCAATAAGTTAACAAAGAAAAATTATTAAAATATCCGTAACATATCATAATATATCATACTCAATATACAATGGAGATAAATAAATATTTGGTATAATAGAAAAAGAAAAAGAAAAAAAATGTGCAAACACAGTTAAACACACGCGAATACATCGAATTAAAAAGAAAAAAGTTCTTTACATTGATTTAAACCCAGGTATAGATAATATGTTTGGCTGCTACGATTCCGCTTTATGTAGCACTGAAGGAGAGAGTCCCTTGGACCAGGCTGCAGAACAACAGCACCAATTGGCAGGAAATATACACAATTATAATAAATTCATTTTGAAAGAGAGAACACAATTCAGTGAAACAAAATCAACCAGCACACATAAAAAGAAGATGTAAGTGCTCATATCTCGAACCTGCTTCAAGGAAATAGGAAATGTCAACTTTCCCGAAACTTCTAGGGTTTTCACAATTTCCTTCATAATTTCCTCCAACTCCTGCAAACACCAGCACAAGCAACCACATTTTTCCGAGGAGGCCAAGTTGTCTCAGAAGCCTCAATTCTCAACAACACATCCCTTAAAAGCTCGGGCGGCATATTAGCCCAGCAGCTTTGCTTAAAAGCATCAACCACCACAGAGCAATCCTGAACCACCCGATGTGATCTCGACCGCCCATATCCAAACCTCACATCAAACCCTTTCCTAGATATGCTCCCAAGTTCACCCTTCACATCTTGCAATATGCTCTTGAAAGACATCAATAGCCCCCTTTAATCTTAACCAATATACACCTCAACAAATGTACCTAAATGTTCTAATATCTCCAAAATCCTAATAAATCAAGATTATATTCCAAAAAAATCTCAACTTTGTATACTGAATTTGAGCTGAATTGCACTAAACATATATGCCCAGAAACTTTAGAAGCTGGAAATGCAAACTTTGCTAAGTAAATGACTACCCATCACCATAAATTCTCCTCCAATAACTTAATATCAACCCCAATTAATGTCCAAAAATGAGATAATAAAAAAAATAAAAGCTGGAAACGAACCTAGTTAAGATCTACACTACCATTCTGCGAAAAAAACTCAACCACTGACAATAAATACCAATACTAAAGAGTACCCACTAGAGATCAATTAAGTATTTCACCATAATTTAGAAAATAATCCCATAGATCTCACAGAGAATGGGATAAACCAAACCTGGAAAGCAACAATGATGCATTGGGGTTTTCAGAACCAGTATAAGATAGGTGGTGAGCAATGATCGACAGAAAATTGCATTGTCTGGTTAACGGTGAGATTAGAATTAGGGTTTGTAATTAAAAATATTATTATTATTTGGCGCTGTGCCTTTGATTGTTTTTGCATCCGTTGATGTTGGTGGTGTTATTTGTTGTTCCGTTTTGTGTACTCCGGGCCTGGAGCTGGGGCCGGGGCCGGCCCCAGACTCTTTGCTTATATTTACTTCAACGTGTCCCACGCGCCCTTATCCAACACTCTTGCTCAAATGCTTCGGATTGTGCACCGGGTCGGGTTTTTTCTTTTTTTTGACCTTTATGATAATTTAAATATATGTACACACACACCTCGGTTGTCCTTAAATAGACTTCTACTACATATATTATAATATTTTTAATGTATATTAATTATTTATTTTAAGTTAATAAAATATATTTATGATCTACTAAATTATTAGTTTTTATTTAAAAATTAACAAAATTATAATAAATTAATAATTTCACCCTTAAAACTATAATTAAGGTAAATAAAAAGTATTACTTGTATATCTTAGATTATCATATTATTATTTATATACCATTGAATTATCATTTGTATCTCTTATTTTGATATTAAAAAAAAAATAGATTACCTCTCTAACGTTATCACATTTAAATGATAATTAATAATTTAATGGACAATAAATATATTTTATCAATTTAAGGTAAATAATTTATACACCCTAAAAGTGTCATAATATATTCGATAATAGAAAAAATCGAGAGTATACAAGTGATAATTAAAAAAAAAAAAGCACCCCATCAATATTTCATTCAATATTGTTGATTTAAAAAAAAAACTAGTTTTTTTTTTTTTTTACAGTTGTAACGAATTCTCATATAAACTAAATCTTTCAAATTTGAAACTTAAAAATTAAAATGGTTAGCTTTATTAATTCAATTCAGAAGTACGGTTGGAATATTAAATATTTATTACCTACAAAATTTATTCATGTGGAGTATTCATTAGATTTGCAGGTGCTAGTTGATTTAACAATTAAAACTTATTAGAGTGGTACAAAAAATTTGATTCGTGGAACATTGTGAGGTCTAGAATAATAATCTTTTTTTTTTTGGGCGAAGGTGCTCCTGCCTTTCAAAGTTGTGAATTAAGTTTGGGGGGACTGGAGTGATTAAGCCAGTTTAGGAGAAAATAAAAATGTGAGAAAAAAGACACAACTCTCTTTGCCTAATACCCTGTGTGAAAATTTAGAATTTTCTCAGGTAGAAAAAGATGTTTTGGAAATTATATCATTTGAATACTTCAGTTGGTTGTTCGGTACTATTTATAGGTCGTTTATAAATTAGACATTTCTTTTAAATCTAATCTCCAAAATCGTTCTTTGCTTTGTTGAACGAACGATTTGAATATATATATTTTTTAGTGAAATACGCGATTGTTTCTCAAATATAGTACACTCACACATTTCTTTTTAAATAGACTCTCGTAGTTTTATAGGATCTTTTTATGATTATTTTTAAAGATTTAAAAGTGATTTTAAAAAGTTAAAAAGTAATTTAATGTTTGATAACTATTTTAAAAAAATTAATTTTGACAAAACTACCTATAGATTTTGAAAAATAAGGAAGGAGAGGCTTTTAAAATATGATTTTGAGAATCATTTTTAAATTTAATATAATTTCATATACATTATAAAATCTAAAATAATCAAAAGAGATTATTATTATTACCAATTATATTGAGATAAAAAAATAAAATTAATACTATAAAATATTTATTTTAATTATCAATTATCATATGTACATAATATAAAATATTTTATATACTTATTTATAAATTTTAAATAAAATTTATTTAATATTATATCCATTTCAATTATATATATATATATATATATTTACAGCAAGTTAATAATAAAATTTACTAAACACATATGATTATTTTAAAAACTCTAAATAATTTTAAAAACACATATGATTGTTTTAAAAACTCACAATTATTTTTTAAAAAATTAATGTTTAATCTAGAGGTATCCCAACTCAACCTAATTCAATTTAATTTTAATAGATTGAGTGGGTTATTGTGGGTTAATTGAGTTGATTTTTTTTAACTCAATTAATAATTGAGTTGTGTTTGGTTAATTATAATAAACTTATTTAACCCAACCGAACCCACGTATATAATAATATTATTTTAAAATTAGTAAACATTCTAGCTAAGTTTGTGACTATTGATTAACGTGGTAGCATATAATTGTTTAATAAATTTATTATCTTATAAGTTTAATTTTGAAAGTAAGTTGGTTTCAGTTTTTTTTAATTTTTAAATAAATAATTAACAATACATAATTATAAATCACTTTTATTTTATTACAAGACATGATGTCAGTTAATAATCTAAAATGTCATAATTTATAATTAAAAAAAGAGACGTAGAAAACTAAAATTAAAGCTACAAGCTCATTGTCAAAATTTTATTAATTTAAAGATAGTTTAGTTTTTATTTTATTTTTTATCAAATACTAAACCGTTGATGAAATTGTCATGTTATAATGTATTTATATTTAATTTTAATAAAATTTATTTAAAGTTTTACATATTATTTTTATTTAATTTTTAATTTTTATTTGATCTTCAAATTTTTAACCTAATCAACCAAATCCGATGATTTAAGAATTGGGTTAGATTGAGTTGAACATATTTATTGAGTTGAATTAGATTATTTTTTATTTTTATCTTAACCTATTCAATAGTAGGTTTAATTAAATTTCCACAAACTCTATCCAACCCAACTTATACTCCCTCCTAATTTAATTTAATTATCTTGATAACTGATTATTTCTACAGCACAACTAACTATAATTATTCTAAAAACTATAATATTATCAAACTAATCCTTAGTCTTTTTTATTATTTTAATTAGATACACGCACTGTATTGTAAATATTTAATAAATGTAGCCCCCGCAGTTGGATACAAAATGATAAAGACAAATTAACCTATTTGATTTTACACACGTAATATTACTCAAACAGTGGAAAGCTGTAAGGTATTATACAAACGAGTGAATGGAATATAATATGTGTATATATATATATCCAGAAGGCTCTAATGGAACGTGAATGGCGCAAACAATACCTACATATCCTTTATTGACCCAATTACCCTTGTGAATAGATACTCCTAAGTCCTATCCATTTGTTTCACACCGTGTGAGAATAATAATGATATTTACTCACTCATCTCGCTGCTGTTTTATCGATTAGTTTAGTTTATGACATGACCTTAAAGACTTAACGAAGTGATTTTATTGTTTCATATTTACATTCGAATTCAACTTTTGGAGATATATGAATTTATTGTAATAATCTTGCTAATAACCATTCATGAATAAATTAATACCAACCAATTTAATGCAATGTTTAATACATTTGCAACAATATTACTAAACTTTTACAAAAAATTAATTTATGAAAATAATCCTAAAAGTAAAATAATAACAAAATATTTAAATTAATTTTTATTTTACTTTGAAGGTTAATTTGATAAATTCATTTTTTTAATTTTCTCTAATATCTATAATAATATTATTGCAATGGTATTGCTACAAAAGTAAAGAAAATTAAAAGTTAGAGTATGATATATTTTATAAAATATAAAAACTAAACTGATGCTTAACTCAAAATAGAGATTAAACAAACATTTATTAAAAAAAAAAGCATAAATATAATACACGTACTCTTTATGAATTATTTTCTATGTCCTTATAATCAACAAGTACAATATATGACGATTAGGTAATCACTTCACAATTACAGATCCATTTATACACTGAAGATATTTTTATGGCTAAGATTCAATATAAGAAATTTAAAAAAATTATATTATAGAGACATAATTTAATTTTAATTAACTGATTTAGCTTATGATGTGCAGAATACTTTGAATTTCCTTATTATTTACTTGCGGTACAACATTATTCTTTTCTATTTGTCGGTGGTGAAAAATATTTCAGAGAAGATTAGATACGTTGGAGAGAGATGAGAAGAAGCGGGGAAATCTACAATAATAACCACAATACTTTTAGAATTTTCAAAAATAATTTTTTAAATTTATTTCTTTCAAAACTAACCAAAACTTATTAAAATAATTAAAACACTCTTCCTATGAATATATTAATAAGGTCCAGGAAAATTAGAAAATACAAAATAGATAAACATATTGCAGAAATCAACGAATTAAATAAATAAATGATAATACATATTAAAACAATAATAGAAGAAATTAAGCTCTTCAAAATTGAAGTTTTTGAAATAAAAACTAAGTTAGAAAAGAAATCAATAATTTTAGAAGTACAAATAGAATTAAAAGAATCAATTAAACATAAAGATAAAATACAATTTGGAGAAGTAGCCAAATGATCATTTGATGAAAGAATAAGAACTACTGTAATGCCAGATATATTAAGAAGAGAGAAAATATCAAAGACAATTACAAGAAACAATAAAAAGATTAAAAGAGTTTTTGGTCCATACAGCAAATATTTAGTTAAAAATGATAAAGAAAAATTAAAAAGGTTAAAAATGAAAATGAGTAAATAAAAAGGGTTAATATTGATAATTTTTGGAAGAAGCTGGCAGTAAAAATGGATAAATAAAAATGAATTATTAATATGAATTAGGTACCATCAATTTTAATTTTTTTTTTAAAAAAGATAAATCACAAATTAGACAATTAAAATAGAAAAAAAAAATTCCACTCTTTTATCACTACCGAACAATAAAAATAAAATAAAATACCGAGCGAATTACTGAATATTCTGTTCTCAATGGCCGTAGGGTGACATTTACACGAATTCGGCGGCTTACAACTAGGATGTACGATTACCTTCAGTATTGTATACCGCACCAAATCAAAACCATATTGCTATAAAAGAAATCGCCAGTTCAGTTCGCCACACCTTTCAGCTTTCGCATTTCCCGGTCTTTGCAAAAGTTCCACTTCAAGTGTGACTCCCTCGCTAACTAGAAAATCAAAGAAGTTTGTCTCCATTTCAAATTCCATCATTTTTATTTTTTATTTAAAAAGAAAAGGAAAAATCTACCTACAAATTTTGAAAGCTAAAAGCAAATCGCTTATCGCTCGCGCAGTTCAAAATTTTAATGTTCGTATACGGTTGGTCATATTCCTCGTCTTTGGTTTTTCAAGTTCTGTGGAGTATTGGCATTCGGATTCTTAATAATTAAGAAAGTGTTATGGAGTATTCTGGATTTTGAAAATTTGAAGTAAACAAACTTCAACGAACATCCAAAAGTTTAGTTGTCAGAGCTTCTTTTGATCGCTGTCAAAACCACTGTTTCTTCATTCTGAGTTTCAAGTGCTCTCTTTTGCGAGTCCTTTTTACATTTTTCTTATTCATATTTTTTACTCTCTGTCTGTATTCATACTGAACTTGTTTGCTTGCTTTTATTTATGAATACGTGAAAGTTGGATGCCATATTACAAGTTCACCATGAGACGATTTGATTTGATTGGTGTGCTTGAAACAGGGAACTTACATTTGTTGATATACGGGGGCTTCAGCAAGCAAGATGAGTCTCAAGTTGGATTCTGCTTCGATGCTTCGGAATGAACCGGACGCTGCTTCTGTATACTCTATCACTTTGTTTGTGGCTCTCGTTAGTGCTTGTATTGTGATTGGTCATCTTTTGCAGAAGACTCGATGGATGACTCAGTCTGTTACCGCACTTGCTTTTGTAAGTTCTGTGGCATTCGTCTACGATACTAACAATTTTTATTTATTTTGACTGTTTGATCTTTTATCTCGTGTTTCGATTGCAGGGCCTCTGTACTGCAACTGTTATCCTACTAACTACTAATGGCAAAATCTCAGAGATTTTGTTATTCAATGAAGATCTATTCTTTATATATCTTCTTCCACCTATCATTTTCAATGCCGGGTATGCTTGAACTCTATCTCTAATTCCATGTTTTATCAATTGACTCTGCTGTCTTGTAGTCCATTCGATCTGTTTTGAAACTTGTAAACACGGTATTTTTGGTCCTCAACTTTAACTTCTTTTTATTTAAATCACAGTTAGGGGGATGGAATTTTTTCAATCCTTTTTCCTCATTGATTCTTTCTATGCACCAGGTTCCAAGTCAAAAAGAAGCAATTTTTCCGAAATTTCATCACAATCAATTTGCTTGGTGTTGTTGGGACACTGATATCCTTTTGCATCATATCAATAGGTATATCCCTATATCAAGGCTTGTGACGTTATTTCCAGTTCGGTAATAAAATCTTAATCGTAATTGTTATGTGAATGCAGATGTCGCATGTTTGATGTGACTGGGCCAAGTGCAATTTGCTTGGTGTTTTGCACACATTTACAAAATGTTATATGTTATTGCATACAGGTTGTTCTGGTGGCAAGTGGATTTATCATATTATTTGAATCTATTAAAAATTTTATATCTTACTTTATGAAATGTGTTTTCATAATTAATTTCCCCGTAATTCTCAAATCATAAATTCTCATGATTGAAGGCAGGATATATCAGAAGTCACCATGTGGTATGGTATCATTTTTTACTGTACTTCTATAGGAGTTCTCTATAAGTTTACCTTTTCAGCAGGCAATGGACTGTCCTTTTGACCTGTTTGTTGACTGTTAAAAGTTTTAAAATCCAGAATCTTTTTCGTCAGAGCATATTATTATTTGTATAATGAGTTTCTTAATAACTTTTTTCCCATTTTCTTGAGTGGCTCAGGTTCTTTCTTAATGCATAAAGACGATGAATAAGATTCCTATTGGATTGAGAACTAGATGTATATGCAGCTTTGACATTTGGATTTGTATTCTATAATAATATATGCAAATAAATGTTTTTTCACAATCCTCCAGTGATCATTATTAGTTCATATTCTGGTGGAGTTGTCCAGGATTTGCCTATACTTTGCTGTATATGTGCTTAAATGACTGTCTAAATTTAAATGCATGCTTACATTTTAAATCACAATTTCATGTCATTTGTTAGCAAGAAAAGAAAAGTCATGTGAAAGTAAGATAAGAAAAATATCATAATTCTCAACCACCTTAAATACAGGGTATTATTGATAACTTCTGTCATTCTGACATGTGCCATCTCTGATTATCCCATATCATGGTTTAACAGGTTCAGCTCAATTATTTACGAAATTTGGCCTTTCTTTCTGGGATCAAGGGGATTTTCTTGGTATGCTCCAGACCTTTCATCTTCAAGTTTTTCTTTATAAAATGTTGCACATTTTAGATAGGCATTGGTCATTTTTGGAAAATTTGGTTTTAGACTGTTGTTTCCTGCTTTCGACTATAATAATGCTAGTATTATTAATAATGAGAATCTTCAGTGTGATGTGTCCTGGAGAATCAAATTTTGATAGTAACGGAGAAGCAATAATTTAGGTTAAAACAAAAAATCATGATGATATTAATGTTGGTTTGCTTTATTATATCTTTCTTTCAAATCTTCTTTTGTTTTTAAATAAAATTGTTCTCTTCTACTTTTAGCACTCGGGGCAATCCTCTCGGCTACAGATACTGTTTGCACCTTGCAGGTATAAATGTATTTCCCAGCTTTTTGTGTCAAAGAAATGAGGAATAGATAAATCTTGTCGTCTAAGTGTTGTATCTGATTTACAGGTGCTTAATCAGGAAGATACACCTCTATTATACAGTCTAGTCTTTGGGGAAGGTGTAGTAAATGATGCCACATCTATTGTACTCTTCAATGCAATCCAAAAATTTTCTGTGCACAATACCCCAGATACTGTCTTGCAATTTACTGGCAGTTTCTTATATTTATTTAGTTTGAGCACGTTGCTGGGAATAGCTGTAAGTTCCTCTCTCTTTCTTTGTGCATGTGCATGAGAGTGCATTTTTGTGTGTCTTTATTGTCATTTCCTTCTTTAAAGGTTTGCCAATGCAGAATAATTTGTATAGCATGACATAAAATCCTGGCTTTTTGCAGGTTGGATTGATAAGTGCATACATTGTAAGAAAGCTGTACTTTGGCAGGTATTGAATGAACAATATTTATAAGCTTGTTTGTTATTTACCTCATCATTTATTTAAGTCATTATTTTATGTTCTGTGTTTGCATCTTGTATGGTGCTACTCTTTATTTGTGTTTTAGTCGGATGACAAATTTATTCTCTTAGCGGAGAATAATTTATTGATGGGGTTCTGCATCTAAGGAATGCTAACACTGTGTTCTTGCTTGACAGAATTGCTAAGTGATCCTATCTCTGAGTTAGTTGACAAAGTTTATCATGATCAATCTGGGGAATTGAGTTGCATGATAATGTGAAATTTTTTGAAGTAAATTGTTAAAATTTTCTGCGATGGCATCTGGGTCATACATTTTTAAAGAAATGTTTTGGTTCGCCTCTCCGGCTCTGTCCAATATCAGCTGTTTTATTGGTCCTTTTGGCCAAGTCTCTCTCTCTCCCCCACTATTTTTTTTTTGTTTGTGGGCCAAGTCTTTCCATGTTAAAATAATATGATTGAAAAGTGTACGAAAAAAAGGTTCCTTTTTTAATATCTAGAGAATGAAGTAGCTTAAACCATTGCCAAATTGCAGGCACTCAACAGAACGTGAAGTTGCTCTAATGATTCTCATGGCTTACCTTTCATATGTCATGGCCGATGTAAGTTTTTTGTTTCACATGTTTCATTGCTTTATGAAATTACTGCCCCTACTTTTTCCTATGGTGTGTCATATAATTTCAATGTCGACAACTATTGTCTTGCAGCTGTTTCAGTTGAGTGGCATCCTTACTGTGTTCTTTTGCGGTATTGTCATGTCCCACTATACCTGGCACAATGTTACTGAAAGTTCAAGAGTCACGACTAAGTATGTTGATTCTTCTGAAGTATTTTCTCAAACATCAAAATGAAATCTTGTTCTCGTGCTTTACACTTCTTGCTTTCCTGCAGGCATACTTTTGCGACATTGTCTTTTATATCAGAGACTTTCATCTTCCTCTATGTTGGTATGGATGCCTTGGACATGGAGAAGTGGAAGATTGCAAAGGGAAGGTAATATTAATTTTTAATTGAGGATAGTTCAACTGAGTCTAATCTTTCCAAGACATCTGTACTTATAAATTATTAATTTAATAAGTCTTCTGGTTGTATGAGATTGTTGGTGAATTGCTCTCCTTTTCCCTTGTCTTTCTAGTATGCAGAAATGTCCCATTTAAAATTATAACTTACCCGCTGCGAATGCATGCGAGTTTCTTATTTATAACTTTTCTTCTTTTACAGTCCTGGGACATCAGCTGCAGTGAGTTCTATCCTGCTTGGTCTGGTTCTGGTTGGAAGGGCAGCTTCTGTTTTCTCTCTATCATTTTTATCCAACTTAGCCAACGATTCCCCAATTGACAAAATCGGATTTGAGCAGCAGGTAGTTACTGTTAGTCTTGCCTGATTTGTGGACCTGAATTTGCTGAATGACAAAGTGATGTTACTGATTCAGGTTACAGTATGGTGGGCTGGGCTCATGCGAGGTGCCGTATCTGTTGCCCTTGCTTATACTAAGGTAAAATCTGAGTCACAAATATAATGAAGCTATGATGTTTGCCGCTTCAATTCTTTGCCATGTTTAGGAAATGAAATTAGCTGGTGGGTTAAAGGAATTGCCTGGGCTGTCTCACTTTTTTTTTTTTTTTTTTTTTTGACATTTTCTTGAGAATAGGATTGATTAGTATGAAAACAGAATCTGGCTAAGGAATGAGGCAGTATGAAGTCTGAAATCTTAACCATTAGGTTATTAATTTGTTCAAGTTTCTCTGTTGATTTCGTATCTAGTTTTTCTGTTTTCCTTTTAACAAAACAAAGGAATTCGAATTTGCAGTTTACTTCCTCGGGGCATACTCAACTGCCTAAAAACGCCATAATGATTACCAGCACCATCACAATTGTTCTGTTTAGTAATGTGGTAAGCAATTTTGCCGCCAATCCATACAACCGCCGAAACTCAGTTGCTGACTTTTCTTCATTAAACTCTAATTACTATTATGTTTATTATTAATTTATGAAAGATTTTCAGGTGTTTGGATTATTGACCAAGCCTCTTGTAAGATTGATGTTGCAACCACGGGAGCAGTCAAGTGAAATTTCAAGTCCCAAGTCTAGAAGTACTCTCCTCCCTCTTTTGGCAGATGGGCAAGACTCGGTCTCGGAATTAGAGTTGGTGGATGGGGGCATCAGCATCCGTCGTCCAAGCAGTTTAACCATGCTTATAACCAAACCAACTTGCATTGTCCATTACTATTGGCGGAAATTTGATAACGCTTTCATGCGTCCTATCTTCGGCGGAGGAGGTGAAGAATCGCCGCCAAATGATATTTTGCAGTGACGACGACGACGACGACGATATGGCTTGTATAGAATAAACGTTTTGAACATACCATAGAGCTAGAGTCATCATCTTGTGTAAATATTTAACAAATTTACGACGATTTTGTTGCTCTTTTTCTCCGGTTAAAGCTTTTTATTTTTATTTTTGGGTTGACATTTTTTTTTTTAACTTACAAATGGGCCAGTGCCTTGCTGAAGCCTATGACAAATAGTTGAATCAAAATTCGAAAGTCCGTTTAAACAATTTACTAGTGAAAATATGAGCAGGTTCATTTTGTGTAAATGTTTAACGAAAAAGATAAAAAAATAATAATAATAATAAAAATAAGTTGTTTTAGATATAATTAGGGAAATAATAATATTTGCATAGAAGGTCCAGTTTCGACCGTTGGAGATTCGCTACGCTCCGCCTCGTTTGTTCACGTACTTTATTGTTAACGTGTACATGTCCATCTTCTTTCGTTATGCGTACAAAAATGTTTGCATACCCTGGAAATCTCAAAAATGTCCTCATACATACATTTAGACCCATCAACCAATGTACTATTATTACATTCGGCGCCCATATAATAAAAAAACAAAAAAAAAGGGGAAATTCCTCTCTCTTATCAAAAACTTCGAGTTTTTCTCATCTCTACTTCCCAAAAGTCTACAACCTAATCTTGTGCTAAATTTCAAATTCCAGATCCACACAGTGATTCTCGATGAATAGACATCTGGCCGTTGGATCACGTAATGAATCTCGAGATGAACTCACACCTGTCCCATTTGAAAAGGATAAGATACGAACCGTAGGAGCGGCGTAAATAAAGCATACTGATAAGGGTAAACCTGTAAATTCAATAAACTGATTTTTCAAATCCCGAATTTAAGAAACCTGTTGTTTGTTGAGCTTACGTCTCGTCGTTTGAAACATGCTCCGCTTTTTTTCACACGTGGCTCGACCTCATTGGCCAGCGCAGCAATGGTAACGGTGAAAATCGGAGGAAGTTCATTTAAACTACAACTCTATCAGCTCAGCTACCAGAGACAAAGAATCTATTGCCAGTCTCAGTCTCAGTCTCAGTCTCAGCTTAAGAAGTAAGAACAAAACGAAGACTACTCAGGTACTCTCGCTTCAACTCCTACGGCGTTCTTGTGAAACTTTGAGTAACGTTTTGTTCAATTCATTTAAAGTTCTTGCCATTTTTTTTAGATTTTGCTAGCTAAGGACTAGTTAGATTTCTTTCCTTGTATGGTTTATGCGTTTTTAATTTCTGTTTTTTACTACTTTTTTTTTTTAATAAGGTCTCTCCCTTTTTTTTTTTTGGGTTTTCCGTAAAGAATTTATTAATAAGGTCTCTTAATTTGGATATTTTTGAAAACTAAAGTTTCCCTCTTTGTATTCTTGGAATGAAAATTACTATATTAACCCTTTAGTTTGTTCTGTTTTGTATGCCCTTCACTGCCATCTAAAATAATAACTTGGTAGTTTTCGCCAATTCAGATTGTAACGTATGGTGTTTTTGGTTAGTTGTTACTGCTTGTTTTGCTTCCATTTCTAGATACTTTTGGATTATTAAATAGGCCGAGTAAAGAATCTTTGAGTGTATATTTGATTTCGTGATTGTGTAGAAGTGAGCAGAGTAAAGAGAGAAGATGGTGGAAGTGATGAGCAAAGAAACATCGCACTGGTGGTGGTTTGATAGTCACAACAAGGGCTCAAAACGCTCTCCATGGCTCCAATCCACCCTTGCTGGTAAATTTCTTTTACCCCCCCTGTTCCTGTTTGATCTTGATTCTTCTAGTTTTGCTCCTTGATTCTTGACCGTTGGAGAGCGTGACTTCAAATATTCTTGAAAGTTTGAATTGTTTTCATTTTACTGTCACTTTTCTACAATAATTGACTTACAAGTGAACGCAATTGGTGCAGACTGTTTGTTAACTTTTGATGTGGTTGATTACTTTTATGGACAAAAGCAGCTTTTTAGAGATGTGGGGAAAGTATAAACAAAAATTAAAATAGTAGTAATCTGTGGTGGCCCTTTACTTTTTGGATTTATCCCCATGTGGGGTTAATAGGAAGGTCACAATTACAGTGTAGCATCTTCTCTGAGTGACTTTTTTCCTTCAATTTGCACTTTGTTAAACCTTTTTTGTTTTCTCTCTTATGCTTTCTTGTTCTCAAAATGAATGCTAGACAAATCTTACTTAATTTTCTCTCTGAATGACTTCTAACTTTGACCCCTTTTAACTTGGAAAGGCTTGAGAATAGATGCACACAATTACTTGACAAACAGTAAACATTAGGCAGGGCTATCAATCTTAGAATTGGGAGGCGCAACCGGGTCTACTATTTGTTAAAGTTTTTTTCTTGACTTTGATCAAAAGAAGGTTCAGATGGTGGAGGGGTCCACATAATTAATAGAAAGCATTGATAGAACTTGATGGACCCATTATTAAGTAGTTTAACACAGGATTGCGATGCGCAAATCTGATTCTACAGAACTAGGAAAGTGGTAGGGCCCTGTACTCTCACTTTCTGATTTCATTTACCTAGATATGGTCATGTACTGAAGTGATCATGTTCTTTCTATGGCTTTTACCTTTTGGTTCCCTTGTTTCTTCAATAGGTTAAACTTGCGAATTGTAGGACTATGCATGATGTTTCAATTACTGAGTTTATTAGGTGTAAATACTATGGATTTGGCATCTAACGAGTTACATTGTTAGCTCAACTATGTGGACAAGCATGATTTTCATGTTTTACAATCAAGTATCTTCCTTACCTGACTTTGATGTTTAATCTCCCAAGTCCCAACTCAAAACTTTTGAGGCAGACTGTTTGATGAAAAACTTTCACATGACCAAAAAATATAGAATATTTCCTAAGATTTATGGATTTATTTCTATTTAACTTACCTTGACATCAATTATTTTTGGTTTTTCTACACTCTCTTCATTTAATTGTAATGGGTCTGTGTTGATGTGGAAGGTTTCCTCCTCTCAATTAATTAATGATTTATGGTGGATGCAGAGCTGGATGATAAGACAAAGGCAATGCTGAAACTGATCGAGGAAGATGCAGATTCATTTGCTCAACGTGCAGAAATGTATTACAAGAAGCGACCAGAGCTAATCAGCATGGTTGAAGAATTCTATAGAGCTCATCGGTCGTTGGCAGAGCGATATGATTTAGTGAAATCAGACCATGGAACTCGTCTCCTGACAACATTTGGTTCCCCATTCATATCCATCAAACAACACAAACAAGAGAAAGTAATAAGCATGATGGATCAAACCTATAATAGCTACTCAGAGAACTCTGATGCTGAGGAATATGCTGAATCTGAAGTTGATGATCCCGAACAAGAAGGTGAAAGTCAAATTGAAAAAGAAATCGAAGAAGTTGAGGATCCTGAACTTGTAAATGAAACCCTAGTTGGTGAAGAAGTAAAAGAAGACGAGGATCCTGTACAGGAAGATGTAATTGAAGTAGCTCAAGAATCAAAAAAAGACAGCATTCCAAGGGAAGTCTATAACGATGAAATTATGAAGTTGATGGAAGAAATAGAGACACTAAAAGAGGAGAACAAGAGGCAGAAGGATCAACTAAAGCAGAAGGATGAAGAGAAGTTAGAAGTAATTAGACAGCTCAGTATGGCTGTGGGAGTGCTCAAGGATGAAAATTCAAAGCTGAGAAAGTACATTGCTAGAGAATCGCCCAAGAAGCACAGCCCCTTTGTGTTCAATAAATTGAAGCGGGGATTTTTAGGGCAGCTATTTAGTGGGTCGTCAAAGTCTCCGGGCACCACCATTGTTTCGCCTCTGTAGATGTGGGGCTTCATGCTACAGTAGCATAGCCTGTAGACCAGAGTTATATAAAAAGATAGCATGTAAATGGTGGAGATATATTAGCTTAATTAGAATGTTTAATGTAGTGTTTCAGATTTTTGTTTTCATTCGACAAGAGACATCATGCTGCAATAATCATCTACGTAGTATGTGTGAAATCTTTAGTTTCTTCTTTGCATTCAATGGAATGAGAGGTGTTATTGCGGGAATGCTAGTGCGCTGAGCTTCTCTGTGGCAAAATGTTTTCTCAAAACCTGATTAATGTTATGTGAGCACAAGAGTGCAGGAATAAAAGGGAGAGATTAATTAATTTATTCACTGGAGACATTCTCTTTATCTTATCCTATCACAAATAACAATGTTGCCTTACACTTCACTCACCAACAACGCAAAAGCCGAAACAACTATACAAAAACATGAAATTAACAATAATAATTGAAGCAGGCCACTAACTGTGCGTCAGACAATTAAGCTGCATCAGGCAAAACAGAAGCAAACCAAGAAAAGCAGCAAAATTTAGAGGCACTGTTGCAGCGGAGGAGGAAGCCGCTAAAGCCTCAGCTGGTGGTAAGGCCACTCCAGGACCAGGAACTAGCAAATCGTCAGGATTTGGGGGACTTGGGGTTGAAGGAATTGTCGGCAGCGAAGATTCGGTTGGGGAAGGAGCCATGGCATTGCCACCAGGGGTAGGAAACAATGGAGTAATGTCCGGGGACAAACTTGGAGCTGATGTTGATGGTAAAGGAGAACTAGGCGAGAATGCAGGGGCAGCTGATATTGTAGAGAATTGTGCTTGTATTTGTTGAGGTGACAAAGCCAAAGCCATGAATAACAACATTATGAAAGTTGATGAGTGTGAGCAAAAGGAAGCCATATTAAATGGTGATGGTACTCAATTTTCCTATTATTTAACTTCAAGAAATGTGAGAGAAATAATGAGACAGTTGATGAAGAATGATGAGTGATGCGAAGGCTTAAAAAGTTGTGTTTCAAAACTGGTGGTGGGGACTGAATAGTTATGTGGCACAAGATAATTGGGAGATATAATGACAAATGCAGCTCAGCAATTTGCAAAGGGACAAGATTTGATATGTATATTTTCTTATGGAGCACATGAAGATGCGGGTGTCTTTTTATCTTCTTCTTATTTGAGTGTCTGTGCCGTTGCTTGTCCCGTGAATTCCCGTTGTCAAGGGGGTTTAAATATATATATATATATATATTATTGAGAGAATGCCGTCACTATTCATTAAGACATGTTAGCGATAGTCTATATCGCATTTTATTTGTGTAATACATAAAGTAGCCGCTCCTGTAACCATAGCTTTGTCACGTAAAATGCCACATAATTTGTAAAAGAGTGGGACTATTGGCACCCCTCAATTACTCGTATAAAACCCTTTTTCTAAAAGCATCTGCTATGAAAATTAAAATAACACTATTACTAATAACACCCATGCATTAATTTCATAAATGACCTTACATATTTCTTTCCAGCAAAGACCTAAAAGACTTCATGAAAAGATAACATAAGATTGTAAAATTACCTCATTTAGTGTATTATTATATAGATCTTCGATCAAAAGATAGGAGCTATAGGCTCTCCCATGATGATGAGTGTGTATATACAATAAAAAAGTTTATTATGAACTTCCGAATAAAATTAAAACTTAAATGATTTATTTTTTCTACAATTATTTGCATACACGATCCTTAATTTAGGATTTCGAGTAAATAATTCATTGTAAGTTTGCAGCAAAAATGCAGACAAGAAGCAATGGTAATCTTTAAAGAGAAATATGCATTTTAAGTTGAGGAAGAGAGCTTAGTTTTTTTTTTTTTTTTGTCATTTTATTGTCGGTTAAAATTGTAAGCACACCAAAGGTGTTTTATAAGGATTTTGAAGGGGTGCTAATAGCACCGCTCTTTGTAAAATTCAAATGTGTATAATAATCATTTGAGAAATTTAAAATAAAAAAGAGGATTTATTTACATGCTGATTTGATGTAACTTGTGTCTGGAAAATTAAATCCAGAAGGTAATATAAAAACACAAGGGGTAATATTAGTTCCCCCACGGGCTATATACCAATAGGGATTTTTCTCTATTCCTTCCAGTAATGGTGGACAAAGGAAACCTGTTACCTTGACGATGACAGAGGCCAAATTTTACTTATACGACAGCTCACCGGATATTTAATGGTTTTTGTACTATTCGGAATTTAAATGTTCAATTCTCAAATCTTTAGGCCACGTTTGTTGATTCTTATTAACAAATTTACAATAATGTTCGAATTTCGCTCGTAAAAACAAAATAAATCTGCAGCAGTTGGCCGCGTAGGAAGTGGTCCAAGCCTCAATTAGCTTTTCTTGGTCAGCCCATATGGGTCTGTCGATCCAAAACTTGGAGCCCTTCCACCAATTTTAATTTGATCCGTACAACATGATATATATATTTGTTTGAACTAATGGCGTATTTAACAAACGATGATAATCGAAAGAGGTTAAATCGACCATGGTTAAAATGAAAATGAAAAATATAAATTAAAATAAATTGTTTACTTTAACTACAAAAATCAGAATTCGAATGAATTGTATTTACATTAATATGTTTATTTTATTATGAAATTGAAATGAAATATTAAAAATTATTAAAATAACCTTCAATTGTTGTTATCATTCTTATTATTTATTATAATATTAATAATAATAAATTTTTAATTCATTTTTTCTTCTTCATCGTCGTCATCATTAGTTCATTACAGTAACGATTCCTTCTTCTTCTTCTTCTTCATCCTCAATACTGCCGAATGATAAAGAAGAAGATCTCTTTGCTGAAATGGCTTGCATGGTCAGATCTGATGATGTAGCATCATCAATATTCATTATCATTATCAATCTCCCTTTTGTGAATTGTGAAAATAAATTAAGCTTTGTGTGATTTCAATTTAGTTTTTGCCTTTTGTATTTTTTTTTGAATATTTTAACAGTGGACAAATTTGAAATTAGATAATTTAGGTGGGAATAAAATAATCAGTCAAAGAAATGGGAATATTAAATCTCAAGCCCATTTGGTATCACTTTCATTTCCTAATTCCAATTTATCGTGGAGCTCATCAATTTCATTTCCATTCCCACCTTCATTTTATCAAATAAGCACTATCAATAATTTTAATTTAGGATTCTAATTGCACAATCTAAAAAATTAAGGCACCAAAAAATGTAACAACATGATTTGCATTACTTCAATTACAGTATTGTTATAACATTTAAATCGAAAACAAATTTCAAATTAATTTGCAGAGTATCTATTGTTATTCTGTTAGAATTTGACAAATAAGAATTTACAAATGAGAGCTTACGAAATAGTGTATATTATTCCTTACAAATGAGAAGTTACATTATTATTTTTTGTTACCATCCCCTCTAGTTTTTATAATAATTGATACTCTCTTAATGTTAACATTCTATCCACAAAATAAAAAATAAAAATTATTAACATTCTATCCACAAAATAAAATTTATTATTTTTTGTTAAAATTTTGATGTGAAAAAAGTAATGGGATATTATAAAATGGGTAAAAGAGAAAGTGATAAAAAAAAAAAGAAAAAAAAAAAGAAAAAGAAGGAGATAAGTAGAAAATGTCAAATCTCCAAAAACTTAAAAGACTTTTCCTGGTCTCACGACTCACGAGTACTCAGACAAAATAAGTGGCTAGAATGACAGACTTTTGTTACATAAACACAGAGCATATCATGTGTAGTGTCAAATTTAAAGACTACAAGTTATCATATACACACATTCATGGCACTTTCCTCGATGACAATAACTTTGCTTGAGCAGCAATTAAATTGCTTGTCCACATACAATTATTCGGAGAGAGATTATTAAAAGACTCAGAGGGCTGACTTGGGTTTGGGTTGGGGCCGGAGTAGTTAGGAAGCTGAGGTTTCATTATGGCCGCTGCACGCCTGTTGCCGTTGAACTGATGAAAGGGTGTCACTTGACAATTTGAGTGCAGCCCATGAACAAGCGGAGACTCGTATATACAGATTATCTCTAATCTATGAGAGCATATTTATTTGATTTAGAATGCAAGTAATTTAGAATTATCATCCACTTCATATGACTTTTCTTTTTCTTTTTGATGGGATCATCAACCTAAATTAACAACATGAAATATGCTTTATTTCAACTACAAAAATATTATTGTATATACATAAAGTATCCTTACAAAACGCATAGCTTTAATTTTAAAATTTTTATGATTTTTATTTTTGAAGTTCTGATGCATTGCCTGGTTATCTAATTAATTCATCAAGTCATTGTTATACACACACAGACACACACATTTAACTAACTATTACTTTATTTTTTAAAAAAATTCCCTTATTCAAAAATTAATTGTCAAATAGTAAGTTTTTCTAGAAAGTCTGTCACACTATTTGAAATAATGTTTAAAAAATAATAAAAAAATAAAAATAAAAGATGTAAAATGAACAATGATGAACAATAATAAATAATAACCACTTGATGCCAAGCCTCGGAAGGAGAAGTGAATGGAGGCCGAAAAACGAAAGGGCGCTAACGCAGCTTCGAAAACTCAACTCCTGTGCACGTAGGCCTACACAGCCTGCGCGTTGCGGCTTGGTCGCCATAAAATGCTGCCTTCCTTTATAGAGCACTTTGCTAGCGCTATGCTATCACGCTACAACTAGCAGCCTCTTTTTACTATTTCTATCTATTATTAGTTGAATAGTGGTGAACAATAATAAATAGTAATCACTTGATGGCCATAAATAATAAAAGTTTAAGGGTTTTTGAGTTTAAGAGCTTAAACTATAAAACTCTTTAAAGTTAGTAAGAAATTGGGTGTATTTAGAATTAAGGTGAGAGAATTATTTTTGAGAATATGGTTATAATAATTTTCACATAGTGAATATTTTTTCTCTGATTATCTTTTGACAACGATCTTGGTTTTTCTTCAGATTTAGAGTTTTTTACGTAAAATCTTGTGTTGTGTGATTGGTGTTGTTCTCCATTTAATTTTTCTTATTAATTTGGTATTTGACAAATTGCTTGGAGTAATTTTGGGAAGAAACTCAATTTCCTAAGAGTAGTATTAGAGCAAATAGTTTGTACTTATGGTATATTGTAATATTATAGTATATGATACTGTTCATTTGAAGCAATGGAAGGTGGTTCAAATAGTCCATGGTGAACAGAAAGATTGATCGGTAAAGCAATATGTCAGGATTAAAATTTTCAAGCCCTATGAAAATTGAAATAGAAAAATTTAATGGGAAAATCAACTTTGGTTATGGCAAATTCAAGTCAATGATATGTTGATCCAATATGGGTTACACAAAGCATTGAAGGGGAAGCCATCCCCTGCTTCTAGTAGTGATTCTAAAATCTAGTACAAGTGATGAAGATTGGGAAGAATTAAATGATAAAGCTATAAGTGCCATACGACTATATCTAGCAAATAATGTTCTTGCAAATATAGGAAATATTCTTAGAGCGAAAAAGGTTAGAAAAGTTATATCAGACAAATAGCATATCGAATCGGTTATACCTAAAGGAGAGATTTCACACACTGTGAATGGTTGAAGTACAAAAATTTTCAATCACCTCAATGTTTTCGATGGTATTGTGACAAAACTAAAAGACATTAGAGTTAAAATTGATGATGAAGACAAAGCGCTTAGACTATTGTGGTCAATTCCAATTTTCTATAAACACATATTACCTACTTGATGTACATGAATGAGACGGTAGATCATGAAGAAGTCACTAGTACTTTACTCTTAGAAGAAAGAAGACTGAGTGGTGAAACTATTGAAACATAAATGTCTCAGCTTTGGTAGTTGTGAGGAATTGGAAGAAAGATAACGCTAAAAATAAAAAAGTCCATTAAGGGTGTGGACAATTAGGGCAACTAAAAAGAGATTGTTGTAGAAGAAATGGAGTAGGATCGGCAAGCGTCTCCAGATCAGATACTGATAGTATTGCTAGTGGTAAGTCTTTCATCATCGTGGGAGACGATGGTCTCTTATAAAATTGATAATGATGATATCCTCATGGTATATCGCTAGTGTCATGAAAAGGGATGTGTTATTACTAGCGGGTCCATAAGATTTGCACACAAGAAATTGTTGACATTGATATGAGATGTGTGGTATAATTTATATTGATGACTAACAAACTTTCAAAAAAGCCACATAGAAGTTGCACTATAAATTTCAGTGGGTTATTTCGACATGCGCCGATATAAAATTCTTAGAATTGATAATTAATTTTAAGTAAATATACTTTTATGGTAGAGTATAATAATTCTCTATGTTGAAGATTATGCCTATTGACAAAGCAAAAATAATGGTGTGAAAATTGATTGGTTTTTAATCAAATCTATAAGCGTGAGAATGTCAAATATTGGAGCTTTTATAAGGTCAAAACTTCTAGAACGTCAAACCGCACTATTTGAAATGACATTATTCAAAGAAAAAATAAAAAAATAAAAAAAATTGTAAGATAAATAATGATGAATAGTAGCCACTCAATAGAGATAAAATGAGGTTCTCTCCCTCATTTTATCCATCCATGAGAAGTAATTCAATTTCTTGTGTGAGAGAAGTTTAAGAGTTTATGAATTATGAGTTTGAGAGCTTAAATTGATTTAGTGAGAAATTGAGTGTATTTAAAATTCGAATGAGAGAATATTCACGAGAGTGTGATTATAATAATTTTTCATATAATGAATATTTTTTCTCTAGTTATTTTTTACAGTGATTGTAATTTATTTTATAGATTTAAAATTTTTCACATTAAGTCTTGTGTTATGTGATTGGTGTTATTTTTTATTCAATTTTTATATTAATTTATTATTTGACAAATTACTTAGAGTGATATTGGGGGGAAGCTTAGTTCCCTACGATTAATCATTTGCTATCATCTGATTTTAAGTGAGTCATTTGTCGCCTTTCATGTTGCTTCATATTTGTTCTTCTGGAGTTTGGATGCCCCCATTCAAGATGACGTCAAGTAGCATCGACTCGAAGTTGTACAAACCCAAAATTAAGTAATATCATTTCTTGGAATAATCATTTAAACGCGATTAAATTCATAATATTTTATTAATTCTTAAGCTGAATATTATATAGTTAAACAAATCCAATCCAATCATATCATTAACAGTACACACGACATGTTTTGAGTTCTCATTTTTTTCCCTATAACATTGCACCACATCATAAAAGCCTCTTTACTTCAATTTGGCTCTTAATTTCTGCGTTTTCACATTTCAATTTTGAGTACCGTTCAACAGAATACGCTATACATATGAAATAATACCAAGTCCCGATTCAGAATTGAGACGCCATTCAAATACTTTATTGGCAACGTCAAGTAATCTTTACGTTTCCATTGACAAATTCACTTTGCTTTTTTCTAATTTTCTATTTTTCAACCAACAAAGCAAGGAAACATTCAGCCAAAACTATCCATTGAAGAAGACAATTATATGGCTTGAGTCTTTAATTCTGTACCATATGTGTGGACTTCAACTTTGCTGAGTTATGGCAGCTATTAAGAAAGGACAATTAATTATGTAAACATTTGCTAACTTACTTCCAAATAAAATTGAATCTGAGGATAATTTCATTTATGGAAACACGAAAAATGCTATTGCCAATGTCTTTTTCAATCAGAAACATGAAAAATGCTAATTTAATTTGATTTTTGTGAAATGTGACTTGCATGCTAATCTGTTTCTTCTCTCTTAAAGCGAAGTTAAATAAACAAATAAAACAAAATAAAGTTATTCAATGCATGCTTTTAATACAATCCCATAATTTTGTGTGCATTTTAGGCAGTATAACCATTTAAGTAGCGTAATATTACTATTTGTACATAAAATTATACACGATCACTAAAGGCAAGAAACATTTCATTAAACAAACTTACTCACCTTATTAATTTTGTCTTTATGTACAAGTATCCTCACTCTAGTAGTTTTCATGGGCAAATAACATGTTCCTTAATAGTAACAAGATTTAGATAATATTATTTTATATGTAAATGTAATACTTGTTTATTTTGTATTAAAAAAAAAACAAATAAATGCATGCTCAAGCAGATATTATATATACCAATAGTCTTTGAGTCTAGTGGGAAAGCCCTTGCTCTCACAATATTGAGAGCAAGAGTTCGAGTCATCATAAGAATATTTATGAATGTTAGTTTCAATCTTCTCTCAATTATCAAAGGTGAGGATCAATATGCACGCCATGAAAGTTTCCAGTTGTAGAAATATGAAGTTTCTAGAATTTGAGTGGAGTCCTCTAACTGTAAGGTGACGATTAATATGCACACTAGTTGTAAAAACATGAAGCTTCCCAAAGTTTGATTGATCAATATGCACATTGATTGATCAATATGCACTAGTTGTAAAAACATGAAGCTTCCCAAAGTTTGATTGATTATAGGCAGCAGACGAAAGCGTACATTTAGGGAACAATCAATACAAGGTTATTTTACAATTTTTTACTTTTCATGATAGATTGGTTAAACTAATGAAAAAAAAATAAAGAAATCGCATTGAAATCTATTTTTATTGACCAATCAGAAATGTCTCCCGGGATCTATAATTGTCTCAAAAAGTCCAATATACATACATTATTCGACCTTTTGAATAAGTATCAAGAAGACCTTATGAAAATCAATAGGTCTAAAAAAGTATCTAAAAATATCAAATTTAGATATTTGTACCCTGTCGAAGTAAGGAACTATAGTATATATATTTGGAATCGATTCTCTTTTGAGAGAGTTGAAGAAGCACCGTCTCGTTGAAAGGTTCTATACATCTGCCCTTTCAAAACACATTTCTTTATATAAAAGACTTCATTTTTTCTTCATTATCTTTTCGGACGGTAAATATTTATCAAAATATGGAGTGTGAATCAAACTCAATTTTGAATTGAGATTCCAATTGTAGAAACTGATTGTAAATAGAATAATAATGTAATATATGTAGATAATTGAGTGGAGTTCTCCAGTTGTAAGGATTTAGTTTCAATCTTTCTTCAATTATCAAATAATTAAGTGGAGTCTTCCAGTTATAAGGGTAAAAAATATAAACAAAATTTTAGAAGATCAATATACACAATACGAGGAATCTATTAAAAAAAAAAAAGACTTTGGAGAAAGACTTGTATATGATTAATTACTACCTCAATCAATCTTTTAAAAGTGGTAATACTCTATCGTTTGGTCCTAATATAAAAGTTTTTTCTCATAACTCTGAAGATATATAAAAAAAAATATTAATTTATTACGGAGAATGAGAAAATTAAAATGGTATATATATATATATATATATTATAATGGGTGTGAACGCTAGGATTTCGTGAATCGAGTGTGTTGCAATTAGTATGCATCTAATTCGATTGCTTTTTCCTTTTGTCGCAAAAAAAAAAAAAAAAAAATGACTGCAGTCGTACATATCACGTAAAGATTTTTAGTATATAAATAGAACAAGCACGTACTCGGGCCCCCCATATGAGCAACAACAAACAAGTTAACTCAAAATTAATTAACCTGAGGAAGAAGAAGAAATGAAAGAGCAAGAAGTGATAATAGTAGGGTCAGGACCGTCCGGCCTGGCGACGGCGGCCTGCCTTGGCCTTCAATCAATCCCTTACATAATCCTCGAAAGAGAAAATTGTTATGCGCCCATTTGGAAAAAATATTCCTACGACCGCCTACACCTTCACTTAGCAAAGCAATTTTGTCAGCTCCCTCACATGCCATTCCCTTCTTCTTATCCGACGTTTGTCTCCAGAGCCCAATTCATTGAATACTTGGATCACTACGTTTCGCATTTCAACATCAGTCCATTAATACTGTACCGAAGATCCGTTGAATCGGCAAGCTACGATGAGGCAACCGGTACGTGGAACGTTAAGGTGAGCAACTTACAAAGTTCCAACCGTGAGATTGAGGAATATTATTCCGGGAGGTTTCTGGTGGTTGCAAGCGGAGAAACGAGCAACCCTTTTACGCCGGATATTCAAGGACTGAGTTCTTTCGGCAGTACTGCCACTGGGACTGGAGAAGTTATCCATTCCACTCAGTATAAAAATGGGAAACGTTATGGTGGCAAGAATGTTTTGGTCGTTGGTTCTGGAAATTCTGGCATGGAAATTGCACTAGATCTAGTCAACCATGCTGCTAAGACCTCTTTAGTTGTCCGTAGCCCGGTCGGTGAATTCATTATTATTTCACTTGGCATGCCTATATATATATATCTATACACTTCATTAATTAACTAATTAATTGATCAGGTTCATGTGCTGTCGAGGGAGATGGTGTATTTGGGATTAGTTTTATTGAAGTATGTTCCATGCGGCATGGTCGACACACTGATGATGATGCTCAGCAAGCTTGTTTATGGAGATTTGAGCAAGTATGGGATACCCAAGCCCAAGGAGGGTCCTTTTTTCATGAAACTTGCTTATGGAAAGTACCCGGTTTTCGATGTCGGTACCTGTGAGAAGATTAAGTCTGGGGAGATTCAGGTAATTAAATTCTGTGTGACCAGATATTTATTATTTGAAAGACGTGGCTGACGCTGATCACTTTCCTTTTATATATATATATTATTTATTTATTATACAACAAACATAACAATTTTAATATATTTTAAAACTTATCGTTCGTACATATATATATATATATATATTAAAAAATTAGCGGACAAATATATAACAATTTTACTTGATTACGTTATTTATGATGTATTATTGAATTCCTCTTTAGGTATTGCCGGGAATCGATAGCATCAGAGGCAACGACGTGGTATTTGAGAATGGCCTCTCGTATCACTTTGACTCGATTGTTTTCTGTACTGGCTTCAAGAGATCAACAAATATTTGGCTCAAGGTAGTATTGGATATGTATTGGAAAGTGGAGGATTTTCACTTCGCCTCTCCCCAAAACAAATCGCCTTTTACCACCTTATATTTTATTGTTTTCATAATAATTTGTTACTCTTTCACGTTAAACTAATGGTTTCAAAAAGTACAAATCAATTTTAGATTTTTTTTTTTTAATCAATTTTAGATTTTGTTGTTGTTGAGCAGGGAGATGATTGTATGCTGAACGATGATGGAATTCCAAAGCAAAGTTACCCCAATCATTGGAAAGGTAAGAATGGTTTATACTGCGTTGGATTGTCAAGGAGAGGACTCTATGGAAGTGCTGCTGATGCCCAAAACGTTGCTGATCATATCAACTCCATTTTACGTCCCTGTTAATTAAATTTGTGTGCGCAGCTGTTGATGATGTCATGATTTTTAAATTTGCTAGCTGTTGAATAAGTTTGTTGCTTTTTAGATTTGCCATTGTAAGCTGTTATATGCTATTAAAATCGATCATTTTGTGCCCTTGCCAGTTTTTTGTTCATTTATTTATTGCCACGCCTGCCCAAAAGGTCGCACGCACATCCAAAAAAATTATAAATAAAATAATAATTTTTAATATTAGGTGTATACGTTAACATTATCATTGCTGATTACTAAATTTTCAAAATGAATTTAAGGAGAGAAAGTCAATATTTTCCCTCTAAAGCCTATGTTTTCTTATTTTTAGTAAAAATGAAAAGCATATTTATAAATAAAATTAATTTAACTTGAGTCCTAATTATTTTGATTACAAGTGTTATTAGTTTTGTGACATCTGATAATAGTGGTATTCTTATGTCTGTATTGATTGACATATAGATATACAAGTTTATCTACGAATTAAATGAAGAAGTACTTTAATCTTAAGTTGTTTTTACTAAGATTCTAAAATCATAGAATCTTATAATTTATGAGGTTTATTTGAGGTAGTTTGTTTTAAGATAGGAGCTTAAGATCTCAGAGCTTTTTGGACTTTAAAGTCTTACCACCTAAGATGTTTTAAGATATGATTATAGAATTTTAGAATATTTTGAGCTTTAAAACCTTACCACTTAGAAAAATTGTCTTCAGTGATTTATTTTATGATAAGATCATGAGACCTTGGAACATTTTGAGTCTCAAGACCTTAATACCTAAAATGATTATTTTAGGTAGTTTATTTTATGATAAGATCCTATAACCTTAAAACATTTTAGACTTTAAAACTTTGACGTTTATGAGATTTATCTTAAATAATTTGTCCACAATTTTATAAGTTTTGTAAGGACTAAATTTATTTAGGCCTTAACTAGGTTTATGCTATTCAACATATTCAATTTTTTATTTTTTTAATTTGTAATGTGATTGGAATTTTAATTATTATGAGAAATAAGTTTTGGATAGAATTTTAAAATACAGTATTTGAATGCCCCAACAAAAGGTAATTGCTGATATACCTCCCACAACCCCCATTCCAAATTACTTAAATCTTGAAGGGGCAAATTTGTGTATAATGGCCCCTGCCCCATTACAATTTGGCTTCCTTTTTTTTTTTTTTTAAGTTTATATTATAACTATATGTTTAGCAATAAGATTAACTTAATACCTTTTAAGTAATTTTCATTTTTATTGGTCACCAATAAGGGGATAAGGACTAAAAAAGCTATTTAGACATTGTTCATACCCTACTTTTTGAAAAGATAAGAGGGGAAAAAATAGCTACTAGAATACATGTCTCTATGATGTCATGATTAAAATTAAGCATCAATATTATGATAAATATAAATTTTATAAATTATAAATAAGATAAATAAATAGAAGGTAAAACAAATAAATTATATAAAACTATTAATTATTAAAACAATTAACATGGTTTCTATAGAAATTTTGTGAAAAAACAGTTTAGTCATTTACTTTAGTTAAACAAAGAAATAAATCACTCATCAGTTGAAAATAAAACAATTGTACTGAAAACAAGTTGAATAAATTTTATTGAGTTGGTTTAATCACAAATTTTATATTCATTATAAGATATTTATAAACTTTTTTTATTATAATATTTTTTACTACATAGCAAAATTATTTATCTTAATGTAGACCAAGTCAAAATAAAATAAACAGATATTTTTATATTACTAGACACATACATGATATATCAATAAAATTATATATAATTTGAGGTATTGTATATACTTCATGTATTTTTTAAATTTGTGTTTTATACTTAAAAACCATTTGAGGTTGTTCTTGATAAGGTTTAGAATGACGCAAAATCAGTGTAAAAAAAAAAAAAAAGAATGGTGCAAAATCACTTCATCTTATAACGGCATTGAAAAATATTAAAAGAATAGTTTTGAAATAAGTTTTATTGTTAATAAAAAATAATTTTATTCTTAATAAAACATTACATGTATTATATAAACTTAAAACTATTATTATCAATATCATAATGAATTTTTATTTTATAATTTTATTTTTTTATTTTTTTCAATAACTTATATATTAACTTACTTATTTTACATTCTATTTATAAGTTTTAGATGTAATATATAAAACTTATATTTTATTGTACATTTAGTATTGATTTATAAGTTTTATATTACATTTGCATGTTTTTATTTTGTTTACAAATAAGAAACTAATTTATCATTCTTGTATTAATTTACTTGTTTTATCTTATATTTACAAGTTATAATTTTATTTTCAAAATTTTTGTTTTATTTTATACTTAAAATTGATTTATTAGTTTTATTTTTTATTTTCAAAATTTGTTTTATTTACCAATAATTCATCAATTTACTCATTTACCTTTCAATTACGAGTCTTATATTTCATTTATATAATTTATAATTTTATTGCATACTTAATATCAATTTACTAGCTTTATGTTATATTTGTAATTTTTTATTGTATTCAATTTCTAAAATTTATGTCTATTTTGCACTTAATATTGATTTACTAATTTTATGTTATATTTACAAATTTTTGTTTGTTAATCATTAATTTAACATTTTTATACTAATTTACTTATTTTATTTTCTATTTACAAATATTATATTTCATTTTCAGAATTTATGTTTTATTTTACATGTTGATTTATATGTTTTATATTACATGTATAAGTTTTTATTTTGTTTACAATAAAATACCAATTTACTTATTTTACCTTTCCTATACCAGTCATATGCTTTATTTTTAAATTTTATGATTTATTTTACATTTAATGTTGATTTACTAGTTTTGTTGTTCTATTTGTAACTTTGTTTAATTAGTAATTTGTCAATTTGCCAATTTTATAATCATTTACTTGTTTTATCTTTCATTTATAAATTTTATGTTTTATTTATATAGTGATATAGAATGGTTGTGTGGAATGAGTAAATAACTTCGAAGGTCAAATTAAACTACATGTGTCTGTTTTCAACATATAATATATTGTTTGAAGATTACGACGAGATCAACTAAATCTAGAACTAGGTAGTGCTATTATGTCCTGTGGTCAAGCTAGTATTTTTTCCTAATTTTTTTTAGTTTTAAGATAGTTTTCTATTTTTTTTTCTTTTTAAGATTTTTATCTTTTTGTTCTAAATGTTGGATTTGAGTTGCCATTTGTTTTCGATTTTTTATTTGGATTAGGAGAATTTTATTATCATATCACATTTTTTATTTGCATATTTTGATAAATTCGTAATATTTATGATTGTTCTAAAAAAGGCTCAAAATCTGAATTTTGTTCATTCAAATTATTTTCAATAAAACGTCATAATTCAGAAACCTAGTTTATATTATCAATCAGCCTTTTAACTTTTCCGTATCATCACTTAGTTTACGTTTTATTTTATAGTTAATGTTGATTTACAAATTATATAAAAAATATATAAGTCTTATATTTTATTTATATAATTTATGTTTAATTATAGTTTATGGCATGACATCATAGAATGACTAATAAATAATTTACTATGACGAATGAGTTCATTGCTAATGACTCAAAATTGTTAATTTTTTACCATTAGGCAAAATGGTCAAACAGTTAGACAAGAAATTGAGAATTAACTATAATTTTATTTATCACTTGTTTAAGGATAATGTTATTTAAACCTACTAAATTATTCACTAAACTTATTGTTAAAAATAAATTTTAATGATTAAAATATTCCTAAATCAAATTATAATTATAGATACAAAAACATAGAAAAAAAATTTATTCTTTGAATACATCTTTACATTCAACATATATATATATATCATAATATTCTGGAATTGTGACATTTTTCTAAGCCAACGTATTTTTTGTTAAAAGAACACATGTGATTGATTAGATGTAGAGAGTGGGTAATAAAGCTAGTGGTTACATATTTCTATTGGCATGGGGCAACGATCAAGGATAAGGTGTTGTTGACAGCCATCATGTCGGCTTGTTGCTGTTGCAGTTCAACAACCGTTCTTTCTTACAAGGTGAAGAAAATGAAAAATTGAGGGGGTTTGAGCTTATCATTCGGTCAATGACTCAATGACTATGAATATCCCATTATATTTTCTGCAATTTCGTTTTCGTATAATATGTGTCAATGATTTAGACAGTCAGAGTCATCAGAACAGCTGATATCCAGTATTCAACGACCATCATATTCAACTTCCCATTCAAATAATAATAATAATAATAATAGATTTAATGAGTAAAAATATTATTATTATTATTATATAAAAAATATGGTTATACTATAGTTATTTTATTATAAAGTATGTTTTTATAATCATACAATTAAATTTATAACGTATTTATTATTATTTATTATTTTATGTGTATTGTTATGATTCGCGCTCTATCTTAGAGTAATTTTATTGTGACTTTATATAAGTTGAGTTTAACAAGAATATATTAAATATTTAAGTTGTTTTATGGAGTAGTTTAAAATTTCAAAAATTGAAAAATAATTTATTTAATAAATGAGTTTAATAAGTAGTTTAACCACATAAAATAATCCTAAATTAAATCTCAAAATATGTTAAAAATCATGTTACTTCAAACTTCAAAGATTTCCAAGAACATAATTAAAAAAGAAAGAAAAAACTTATGAATTATGATTTAAACTTTATTTGCATGTCAAGTAACTACAGGTTTTGATTAAAAGGTACCTTCGTCTTTCCTCATCATTATTAATTTATTATTATTTTCTAATTACACTTTTTCTGACCAAGCAAAGCATGAAATACAGTGAGATTAACCATTGAAGAAAGCACGTTCACAAATAAATAAATAAAAATTGAAGAACGCAACACAGAAATTTTCAACTCATTTTTCAGTGGGAATGCTTCTAAATAATATGAAATTAGGCCAAATACTTGAATCTTTATCTCCTTCTCTAGAAATGAGTTTTGACATTGACAAGATAAAGAAGCTGGAAATTTTAAGAATTTGAATTTGTGACATACAGTTTGACGGTCCTAATTTGAAAATGCGAGTTACACGTTAGTGCCTGTTTCTTCTTTTAATCAAACAAGAAAAGCTTAAAGTTCATACGGCATGATTTCATATGATCGCCTCCATCTTCATTTGGCCAAACAATTTTCTCACTTATTCTTAACTAATATATCATTTATGATTTATTGAAGAGTAATTTACATTTTTCAAATAATTTTTTTAAAAATTTAATCCTAAGTGACGTGACATCCATTGTTTTTATTGATATGAGTAGTGAAACGGTTAAATGAGTAATTTTACCTACAAGTTATAGAATCCCACCACCCAAATGACACAAAAATGGAGTTGAAATCTATTGGGAATTTATTTAGGAATTGTAGATTGTTTGAGGAGAGAGTTTAATAATGTTAGGGATCTTCGGTCTTACAATATCATTGATGGGATGGGATCGTGATTCAACGAGGTTTTACCAAATAGATGCACGTACACTTTAAAATCAGACAATGATTAGGATAAGTGAAAGAAGATTGATTGATTTGCTTAACCTTGGAAGAAATATTGTTATGATCGGCTGCATCTTCAGCTGGCCAAAGCATTTCTTGCTTAGTTGGATGACAATGTTCATTTACAAAAAGACCAGTTGAGTTAGCAAACTACGATGAAGCAAGCAATGGATATTGCACCAAGCCTAGCCAAGGCCCAATCATGGTGCTAAAGCCTCCATAGTTGTTGGTGGCTAGCCCGGTAAATCAATAAGAGAGCAGGACGAATTACCTCCTGAAGCTGTAATATGATGGCAAGGTTTGTACATTGTTCTACGTTGGCTTTGGCTTAGGCTAGTAAAAAAATGGGACTGATTGGAGTGGAGCTACTGCTAGTGAGTGCTGATGCCCAAAGCATAGCTAGTGATATCAAGTCATACTCATTCCTGTAAAACACGATGCGTTCATATATATAAGTTTGCACTTTGCATGTACTTCATTCTCTACCGTAGTCAATTATTAACCTCTATTATGAATAAAATTAATAATTTTATTATCACAACATTACATCAAATGCTTTCATGGCTAATGACAGCCACCTCTGATACAATTATGCGCTCGCTGATAAAATTGAAAAAAGAGAGAGAGAGAGAGAGAATATAAGCGGAAAGTTGTTGGTTCCGAACTGAAAAGACCCAACCGCCAAGAAGAGACCAAAAAAAGGGCCATGATGATAGTCAAAAACCCATTTTTATGGCCCAAAAAGGACCCGAAAGCGGAACCCTCGGCATTGAGATTTGGTGGTCCACTGCCAGCGGTATCACTCTCACCATGTCTTCCCAGTTCCCACATGGCTGATCGTGAGATACGCTTTGGACTGAACTCTCAACATCTGATGATTATGCCCACAGAAGTCCGTCAAAACCAATTTCCAAATTTGAAACTGGGCTGTCATCTGAATCTTGTTTTATTGCCTGGTTTTCCCCCGATGGATCCACATATGGCTCCAACAGATCAGAAGATCTTTCAGACGGAATTCCATAATCTTTGAGAATGCATGACGAAGCAGCTACTGCTGCTTCTCTCTCCAAAACAGCAAGATAATTGTCTTCAAACTCGAAAACTAGATACTTGTCCTTGCATGCTGGCCAAGAACATGGGGGAACCGTGATGAGAGTGCAGTGCGAGAGAACAAAATAGACAACTAGAGGATGTTATCACTTACAATCAACTAGGTGGGCTAGGTGATGGATGTTTTTTATTCTAGTTCCATTGAACTTCAAAACCTACAAATTTAATTTGAAAAAAAATGAATACTCGTACAAATAAGCAACTTTCAGCCTGTTGAGTTATAAATGGTAAAAGATATCTTACCTGCTGATTGCTCATATCCTCATATCCAATGCTTACTTCATTTGCTAAGACCTATCAATGGAAAACACAAAGGGGAAACAAAGCTTTTATAGATAAATCATCGCCAAGTTCTGATAAAAATATATGTCAATCCAACAGTATATGAATCCTGACAGAAATCACTGCCACAATTACCGAATAAAAGAGACACTGGCATTAAGAAGAATGAAATATTTGAGCTTTAATCACAACCAATAATCTAAATGTCTGATGTACAATGTTAGAAGGAATATCATTTAACTCACCTGTGATAGAATCACAATTTGTTCCCCTTTGAACCTTGCCAAAGAGTATCGTGCCTTCGCTAGCAGTTTCAGCTAATCAGAAAAAAGATCATCAAAATCAATTTCTGACAAGAATTATCCAATTTGCTTACGGAATGTTGATTCAAATGAAAAATATATAGACTTCTATAAGAACTTACCCCTATGGAGTCATCACATTCTTCCCTGCAAAGTAAAAAAATCAAATAAAAATAAATAGTTAGCATTCAAATTTTGAAAATAAAGAACATTCTACGAAAAGGAGCATTTATTATGCAGCTAAGTGCACTGGGTAAGAATATGTAGTGCACTGGGTAAGAATATGTAGCATACTCTATCAGTGGTTCCGAGAGAGGGGTAAACACCAAACCAGCAATTATGAGATAAGAAGGCTGACCTCCATCAATATGATACGGAACCTTGAAGTGAGCAAATGAGAAATTAAATGTAGTTAGTTTAAACATGAAGCCAAATGACAAATTGATTTCTCCATAGAATTTTCTACAAGGCCAAGTCAATGCTATACCAAGTGCACTCGTGGATTTAAGACTACTTTAACTTTCATGAATGTCCCTGCTCTAATAATACCGAGCTCTGCTACATCGCCTGCAAATCTGTGTAGGAGTCTCAGTAGATATAATGATCACTATAAGCTTAAGCCTAAACAGCACAGAATTATGATTGAATATGACAATACTAGTGGTAATTAGAAGCATAATTTAATGACTGAAGATAATAGAAAAGGAAGTAAAATAAATACCAAAGGGCATAACCTGTCTATACAATAGTCTAAAAGACAGGAAATAAAAAAATTATAAGTCAATACTGGTATGTATTCACAAACAAACAAAATCCAACTATATAAAAGGTATTATAGAGTGCCAAAAGCTTCCAGCCACAACCAAAACATGGTACATTCTTAGCAGCACTAATTGATCAGGTTTTAATTTCTTGAGGGATCATCCACAGCATCCCACCAAACAGTCAAAGTTTGCAGTATATGCCCAAAACATAGGGCTGGTAGATAATAGGAAGTGAAACAAGTACCCCACATCCATTGGAATCATGTAATGCACTAGTATAGCCACAACATAGGTTTCAATCTCACTAGATCAACTGCATGTAATGTTTTCATACATTCTACATTGAACAGAAAGTATAAAATTAAGATGATTATATATATGTACTATGCCTTTACTTTTGACTAATGAGATAGCGGAATGCAATGCGCTCATTTGAACGGAATGGCACAGTTCCTTCAGACCCCACATGGACATCATCAAAGCTTACAATCACATCCCCCTGGAAAACCAGAGGTAATATCAAAGTTTGAAACATATAAAACACTGTAAATAGTGCAAAACAAGCCATATATCAGAAGAACTACTTAGAAAGTATTAGGAGCTCAGTTTGACAAGAATGAATGAATTTCAATACAACAAGCTCCTGAGGCTTTGGAGTGCCAGCATACCTCTTTTAAGATACTTTTTGCATTGGATGTGGGTTCAACTCTCCTTACCAGCACACCCTGCAAAAGATAGATTAGTTCATTAATAAAATGAAAATTGGTGATGAAATCAGAGCCTCTGACCGCTTTGAAACGCTATGCAGACTATACATAAACAGTCCAAATAATACTCTTTTTTGAACTAATACATCCTTTTCTTTTAATCAACTGACACCCAAAAATAAATAAATAAATAACTGATCCTTTATAATTGACTAATGCAACCTTTTTCATAATAATACTAAACAAGTTCTATCACGGTCCACGGTATATGTTTAAGCTTGGCTTCCATTCCATAAAAAGTTTAAAATTGTTACTTGGATTCTATCAAATTGGAAAGCACAGAATCCTTTAATCAATCTTGTTAAGCTTGGTATCCACATCAACCAATTCCTTTATACCAATAAACACCAAATTTATCATATTCCACACTTGAGGAAATTTGAAGACAACTCATTGACAGTGAAATCGTTCAGACTGCACACACACACACACACACACACACGCACGCGCACACACAAACACACACACACACAACCCACAGCACCTAATGAACACCAAGAACAATACAGAAAAGGAAGAAATTTGCCAAAAGAAATCACATCAAAATTTTCAGCACATGTGACACTAAGAAAGTGCAAAAGTAAATTCTTATTTCAGAGGCTCATAAAGGATACCTCTGAAAAAAGACACACCTCATTAGATGGTACTTTTAAGCATGTACGTAGTGCTGGATTCTCAAGCTTCTGCAGCAATACACCAAGGCAAGGGAAACCTGGAGTTAAGGTATCAAAGTCTTTTTTGAGTTTCCATACATCATGATTTAGTTTAGCATACAAATAGTACGTGATAAAGTGTGCTGACAGATTCTGAAGGTGTCCTTTTACTGAATTGTACAAATTGCCAAAAACTCAGCAACTCAATTACTAGCATATTTGCTTCTCTAGAACTTACAACTTAGTGGACAGGCATGAATATGTGCCAATACAAAGATATATACATTTATATAAGCTTATTACAATGTGAAATAAATACATAAAAAGTTGCAATAATGGTTTTACCAGGAAAAGTAGTTTTCTTAAAAACATAAATAAATAAATATTAAACTAAGCAACATCAAACATTGCATGTACTGGCTATTACAAGAAGTTGTCATGTCCACAAACCAGACTAGAACAAGAAGCTTCAGGAACATGAAAATTGAATTCTTATCATTAACTAACACGAACATTAGTAACATCTCTCAGGTTATACAATGAATGACACAAGATCTCTAATGCATAACACATAGACAAAAAAAATCAATGCCCAGCCAAAACCAAACATATGTACATTGCTTACATAGTTCATAAAGAATATGCATATCCCAGAAATGAAACATGAAAAAATTGAAGGCAAGAAGAGACTCTCACCAGTGTACTTCCCATTCCTCTCATAGTCACTCAAAAAATGAGATACAACCGTAGTTGGAATCACATATCCAATATTTTCAACCTCTTCAGATCTGTAAACCTAGAGAAAGTATCTTGAAAAACAATTTAGAATAACAATTTGCAGCAAAAACCGCAAGTAAGAATAAGTAAGTGATCTTCACATGAGCAAAGAAAAAGATTAATCAGTGGTTAAAAATAAGAAGCAAAATTTAAAACAATAATAACCAAATGGAAAAAAATGATTTCACAAAGTTTAAAAAATAATAATTAATGAAAAAGAAAAGGATTTTACACTACATAACAGTCATAACTGGAAAGATACTAAGAAATAAACTATGTAAAAACTAAAAACCGATGCACCAAAAGTGGACTGGATTAAATCAGTGATATATTGATCCAAGAAAAAGATAGTATGCAGAAATAACTAGACACACATTTCTTTAATAAAAGACCAGAAATTCTACCTGAAAGGCCACCCCGATGCACTCGCCCTTGTCATTGAATGCAGGACCACCACTATTACCTATAATCTAACAAGTATAAGCAGTGGCTATCACAATGATATAGAATAATGCCTTAACGAGAAAAAAGGAGGAGATACAGAAAGTTGTGATATTAAAGCACATAAATATGGGCAATTTTGAAACAGAAAAGATTTTTATGAAAAAGAATTTAAATATTAAAATTTCTACTGACCAGGATTTATTGCCGCATCGATTTGAATGCCCAACAGTTCAGATGACCCATGAGCATATGATGTGACCTAAGGAAAAAACATTGGTGAAACCAGATGCTGTATAATTGTTTAAAAATGTGATGACACAAAGACTAAGACAACTTGAAAGTTGGCATATGGTTTCAACTTGATCAGGAAGATAATCATACCTCTATACGTGATACAACTCCCTTTGTTACTGAAATGGTGTCTCCTCCAAGGGGATATCCAACAACAGTTACGGCATCCTGACCACCAAGAAAGCAAAATAAAAGGAGTTCAAAACACACAAATGAAGAATTTTGCACTAGTAACATGCAATAGATTCCATAACTAAAGATAATTTTATCATCTGCAAAATCTGTAATTTCATGATTTGTTAAAGCAATATAAACTAGGTATAATACCATTGAGCGGAGTTCACCTAGATGGATAGTCATTCTTTTTGTTGAATCATGTCAATGTCAGATCTGGATCTGACAGAGTTATAATTTCAAGAATCCTATGATAGATATTAATGTTGCGGAAGCACGGGTTGAGCAATAACAAATTTATAGTGACTGCAACTTTTAGAAAAATATAAATGTGGTGTAAACAAAAAATAAGACACAATAATTTATGTTGTTTGGCATAAAGCCTACGTTCACGGGTAAAGACAGAAAGATAATTTTACTAACAAATAAGAGTTACAAAATTAAGAAAAACTCTCAAAACCCAATATTCCAATACACCTAAATGATTTTAGTACCCAAGGAAAACTTACTTGGAATGCTCTAATATCTTACAATTTTAAATGTCTAACAAATAAAATTTGCATCTCTATTCATAAGAAAAATTGTGGCATCATTACACCAACCAACTCCAAGAAAATTTAGCTCCCAAATTTTTAATAAATGCACCGGTCAAATTAACATTTCATGCATGTGTTTAGAATGCATACATCTTGACTTTTCAACAATCCTTCACCTCGGTGAAGATTTGTCCAAATCTGAGCCGACTTGACTTGAATACTACTAAACTCCCTGTCTATCAAATCATCCTCCAATCTCTGCTTTCTTTAATGTTTCAAACTTGCAGGATATTGATTAAATTTAAACAATGCTCAAACTTGATCGTCATCACTACCTTGGTCAACATATCTACGAGATTCTATGCAGTCTTAATTTCTAAAGAAAAATTTTTCCCTCGTCAACAATTTCCAGCAAAAAATGAAATCGTACGTTAATATACTTCGTACGTGTATGATTAACTTGGTTCTTTGCTAAGTGTATAGCACTTTAACTGTCAATATATGTTAGCATGTTCCTGTACTAATCCTGAGTTTTCAAGTAAGCCTTGTAGCCAAATAGCCTCTTTAACAGCCTTCGTAATTGCCATGTACTCAGCTTCTGTAATCGACAGTACAACTATAGACTGAAGTGTAGATTTCCAACTGATTGACCCTCCAGCAAAAGTAAAAACATATGATTTTCATTTGTCCAAATTACAAGCATAATCAGAATCAACTTACCCAATCACACCTTGACCAAGTATGTCATTTAGCTCAAACAGTAAACCAACATCCACGGTTGTCTGAATGTACCATAAAATCCATTTCACAGCTTGTCAATGTCCTTTATTAGGATTATGCATATATAAAAAGTTTAGTAGTATTCAAGTCAAGTTGGTTCAGATTTGGACAAATCTTCGCTACGTGAAGAATTGTTGAAAAGTTAAGATGCATGCATTCTAAACACACGTATGAAATTTGGCTTGTGCATGTAGTGCATGCTTAACACATGCATGAAATGTTAATTTGGCTGGTACATATATTAAAAATTTGGGAACTGAATTTTCTTAGAGTTGGTTGGTGTAATAGTGCCACAATTTTTCCTAGAAATAGAGATTCAAATCTCATTTCTTAAGCATCCAAAATTGTAAGATATTAGAGCATTCCAAGCGAGTTTTCCTTGGGTACTAAAATTATTTGGATGTATTAGGGTATTGGGTTTTGAGAGTTACTCCTAATTTTGTAACTCCCATTTGTTAGTAAAATTATCTTAATCTTTATATTTCTCATCCAAATTTAGCAAATCTGCTAATATCTTATTGAATGAATTCACAATAATCATTCATAGACATGCTAAGTGTATACATGAATTGATAGAGTTTTTTTCCATATAAAACCTATTTTCAAGACTTTTCTTCATGTACTTTTCTTTCAGTGTCTCTCATAATTTCTTTACTGATGTCTCATTTATGACAGAATATTTTTGTTCTTTAACCAGACATAGGCGAATAGTACCACATGCCTGTCTATTGATCTTTATCCACTTCTTGTCATCCATTTTGTTAGGCTTTTCTTCAAAAGCAAGCTCCAGCTCTTTCTCACATAAGACAACCAACACCTCGCATTGCCACATACTAAAATTATTGGTATCATCAAATTTCTCCACTTCCAAACTTTATGTTAGTTATAGTAATCCTTGCTGATAACAACGACGATGCCTTTGCCGTCCTTCTCAACCCCAAATAACCAGTGACTTCAACAGCAATTTATATTTGAAAGAACAGTCTCTATGATATTTATTTCGCTTGAATAAATGCATCAAGAAAGTTGTCAGGAGAATAAAGGGGTCACAACGGTCAAATTTAAAATCCAAACTCCTTAGACTCTTATCATCTTGTTAACAAAATTTTCCTAAACATACAAAATACACACTACTTACAATAGACTGTCTCTCAAGCACAAATAGTTGTATCCACTAATGTGAACAGTGTCGCATACCCAAGTACGAACCTTCAGCTCTGATACCAATTGTTGCGGAAGTGCGGGTTAAGCAACAACAAATTTATAGTGACTGCGACTTTTGGAAAAATATAAATGTAGTGTAAACAAATATAAAGAAAGTATAAAACAATAATTTACGTTATTCGACGTAAAACATATTTTCACAGGCAAAGACATAAAGATAATTTTACTAACAATTAGAAGTTACAAAATTAGAAAAAACTCTCAAAACTAAATACCCCAATATACTCAAATGATTTTAGCACCTAAGGAAAACTCACTTTGAATGCTCTAATATCTCACAATTTTGGATGCCTAACAAATGAAATTTGCATCTCTATTTATAAAAATAATTATGGCACTATTACACCAACCAACTACAAAAAAATTTAACTTCTAAATTTTTAATACATGCACCGGCTAAATTAACATTTCATGCATGTGTTTAGAATGCATACAACTTGACTTTTTAACAATTAATATGCTTTTTATAATGTATTTTAAAATACAATAGAATAAATCTGTGCACATGATAAAACAAAAATACACCATTATTCAAAGGGGAAGAGGCAATTTAAACCTGAAGACGCGGCAAGTGTCCAAGACATAGGGGTTCAGCATCCTTCCAAAATTCCTCACTTTCAACTGAAAGCAAAGCTATATCACAATCAACACCCCTAGCTAAAACCTGTGCATTAAACACCAAAGATGAGTGTAAGTGGCAACAACTATTTATTGTTCAATAAGCATGATATAACCTCAATTGAAGATATGACAAAAGTGAAGCAGCCAATAAACAATTCCGCTGATATTTAAAATGAAGAAAGAAAACATATATCAAATCAAAACCCCAAAACCACAAGTTTATTACAATTACGAAAATAATATCAGAGAGATTAAAAGTCTGACCATTCCTCTGTTGCATGCTATATTGCTATGGAATGTTTGTGTTTCCACTTGATAATTTATGAGTTTTTAATTGGTTCATTTGATTTGCAGGTAGCCATAATTGGATTTGTTCCTAAATTTCTTTACAAGTTTGGTCAAAGAAAATTCTATCATGTCACAACATCTGAATTATGAGGCATATTCTAAGAAATGAACTAAAGAATAGAAGCAAAACAACTGTTACAACCATAAACCATGAAGGCAATCATGACAGAAGCACACTAACACTCTAGTGTCTTAACCAATTCTAACTTAAGCTAAACAGGCAAAAGCCATAATAGAATTGACATTGCGTATATAACACAACTCTTTATAGCAAATCCTTATCTGTTTACCTTTGGTAGCACCTCTTGATGTTATAGAGAAAAGTTTATCATCATCATCTCAAAAAGAATGTTTGGCTACATCTAAATATGTCAAGCAAATTTTAATGTGACAGTGAAGCCTGTTGAAAAATGTTGCAGATCGAGACATACTGACAAACGTGTTTGTCTTTATATTGGAGCAATACCTTAGCCACATATTTGGTATCATCTCCCCTTCTCTTCACTTTAACCTGCAAAAAGCAAAGTCAGCAGAGCACAACTATGAAAGTAAATGGATAAAATCTTTGAACACTGTACTAATATATTCAAGCCAGCAGTCCAGGTAACACTGACACAGTAAAGGTAATATCTATTCAATGTATTCTTCATGTACACTAATCTCAACACTCCATATGTTTCTCCTAGTTCTGTCAAGTAAAAAACCAGGAGACTTCTCATGCTTGTCTAGATGAAATATTCAGCAAATATCTTCACACCATTGTTTAATCAAGTATTGACAAGGGATTTAAATGAAACAAATTCTCTAAGTTGCTGCTGCTCCAGCATGACCAAGAAATGCCAGTTAATCCACTTCAAGTAATCTAATAGTCATCTTCAATTAACTACAGGTAACAATAATTGGCACATTGCAAGGTTCACAGAATTTAAACTCTATTAATACAGAAATGCCCTTGGTTAGCAGAAAACTTTTTCAAAAGTAAACAACTTGATAAAGTTACAGCCCGAAAAACCATAACCTAGTAAATTACTATTACACATAAAAATTTATTAGCAGTGAGCAAAGTAAGCAATAAAATCCAGGCTCCATTACAAACCCCTTAAAAACTTCTTTTTGTCTCAATATAGTACAAGCCTCCATGTTCATACACTTGCCTCCTACCCAGAAATGGCAGATCCTGCTTTATGGAATCATATAACTGATACAATCTGCAGTAATTTCATTGGAGTCTTAACTCCAGCAAATACCAAAAAAAAAAAAAAAATTCTGAAAACGCAAAGGTAATTTGAAACAAGTGCAGAACTCCGAATTATACTCTTCATAACAAATCTTTGTAGGCATAAAGTATCCATCATAAGCTGGAGAACCAAGTAGATTACCTGGGTATAGTGTTCCACACAATGTGCATTTGTCAAAAGTTTCCCGTCCCCAATCATAAAAGCACTGCCCATAAGAAAAATTCAAAATTTTGAACCCCACTGTGCAATAAACCACTAGAGTTAAATAAAAAACTGGAAATAACAAACTGAACTCCTCATTCCTCTTTTCTCTTTTTAAATGGCCACCGACTGGATAACATGTGCATCTTGAACAGCAAACAGATGAAGATTTCTAAACCTACCTTCCAGTACTAGTATATTGCCTTTGTTTTTGCCAAGGAAGGGAATAATCGGGAGCCGTATGGGTGCAATAAACCTTGAAAAATACAAAAGAAACGGATATCCAGTAAAGTATAAACAAATAAATACAAAAAAGAATAAAACTACATTCGAAAAGTTATTGAAAATTAAATTTGGAGCCATATAATTAAATAAGTTTATCAGCAGAATAAATAAATAGAAATGAAAAAGAGAGATAAAACTTTTACCTTGACAACAGCATTAAGAAACGCTGCATCTTGAAGATTCCCTGATTCACTCTGAAATTAAGATTAAACGTAAACTCCTCAAAAAAAAACAAAATAGAGATTATAATTTGTATAATATTCATTAAGACTCCAATTCTCAAGAATGTTACCAGCTGCTCCTTCGAATCAAACTGAAACTCCTTCTTGTCTTTTCTCTGCGCGCCAAAAGATTTAAATGCCGTGGATTGAGAACGTTCAGTTTCTCCTCTTCCATCTTTCGATCTTCCTGGAAACTTCCTCTGCCAGAAAAAAATAAAAAATAAAAAAGATTCTTTCTGAATTAGTACCGACTGAAAACGGATAATAAAATGCAAGGAAAAAGGGGGGAAAATGAATGTAGGGTTTATTACATCAGTGGTGCTTGATTTAGAAGTAGATGGTGAACTTTTAAAATTCTGATTCTTATGATTAGCAGAGGCAAGAGATGTGTGTGACGTGGCAAGACGGCGTTGGTAGGAAATGGAGCAAGGGAATTTAACGGAGGAGGCGACCGCAGAGAAGCAGTAATTGGCGACTGCTATGGCCATAAGATTTAATCTTGCAACTGAAAGTAGCGACTAGAGAGATACTCAAGTCAGGTAGTGGGATTGGGAACTAGGAAGTAGCTTGCTTCCTTATCCATACACCACCATACTACCACAACTATACTGAATCTTTTAAGAAATTGGATTAGGTCGTCACTTGATTTTGGCGCCTCCCCGATTTTAACCAATGGGGATCTTCCATATTAAGCCGCACAAAATCCCGTAGCTCTCTAGCTGACGATTAGCCTGGGCCCATAGTCTCTATTTGGGTTGCGAAATGAACAATTTCGGCCCAAATTGGCCCATTTTATTGGCTATAATTATTTGAACTTCATCTCTTAAAATAATTGTAGTTAAGGATCTAACTTATATAACAGAAAATTATCAAACATTGATTCTCTAAATAATACTGTTATGATTAAGTTAAATTAATCCATGACTAGGTGTATGAACAAACATAAGTCAAATCTTTACAATTTCATTTTATATTTTTATCATTATACTCTTTTTTAGCTTTTGTTCCCCTACATTGATTTTTCTAACGCCCAACAAAATTTTAGCGTTTTTGATCAGTTTTAACTAAAACAAAACCTTTGATATCACCAATGTTTCATGACCACATTTGCTTCGTTTCGGATCCTTTGGCTTAACTTAACCGTACAAAAATATGATATTAAGAGTTACAATTTATTTAAAAATAATAATAAGATACATAGTTTGTTGTCATTATTCATCATCATCAAAAAGCTCGACATTCAAAAGCAACTGTTCCCATTAATCAGAAACGTGAAATATTTGCACTCGAATTACAAAAGTTAAAATAATTACAAAAATAAAATAAATAACGAGATGTTTCCATTTCAACAATAAAAATACAACAGAGTATAAACAAACAAAGATTTGATAACGCCATCGGTTAAACCCAAGACCAAAAGAGAGCATCATTGGTTTCACTAACAAAACCCCGCGGATAACGCCCAGTCCACCGTCACCATTATTTCCAAGAAGAAACGTAACGGGCAAATCTTTTTAGAGGACACGTGTTGTGGGGCGCACATGAGGTGTCGACGTGTCGTTAATTGAACTGTATGTTTTGTTTATACGTGTTTGTTGCTAGATGGTCAGGCCGTCAGGCTGCTGTTATAGTGACGGCGTTAAGTGTCGACGGAATTTTTAACGTTCGCACGAGGGGTTTAATTTGCAGTGCAGCAAAGCTGATTAGCTGGAGGCCTGAAGCAGTGACATGGAGCTGCCTTTTCCATAATTGCCCCAGACATGTTTCGTGTACGTTTTGTCGTTTTCAGCGTTGTAATTGCACTACGGCTTTTTATTTTCTTTCTCTTCATTTCCTCGCTCCTTCCACCGCACCAACCCCATTCGTTGTTTCTGCTAGTATTTGGCATCATTAATGTTATTAGTTTTGTTTAGAGGAATTATCTAGCGAGCACCTTTTTTTTTTTCCGAGTGTTTTAAGCTATATAAAAATTTCACTTCATAAATTTTATAAATTTATTTTATTTTTATAAAATAATTACAGAAGTTTCATATTATCTTTAAGAATTTTAAATAAAAAAGAATTCTGAAAATTAATTTATTAAATCTATCTTAATTTATTTTTATTTTAATTTATTTTTGTAACTTAGATAGTGTTTATTTTTTTATCTGAAATCTGAATAAGTTTGAATGTTACTGAAATCTGAATAAATCTGAATGTATATGTCTAAAAAATATATTTATTTTTTATTTTTTGACATCTGAATATAAGTGGTAAGTTGTTTATTTTAATAAACTCAAAATATTTTAATTTTAATATTTTTACACTTATAACTTTAAAAATATTATATATACTTGAAGTTTAAGTATATATTTATAATATTTTCTAATACAATAATTTTTATATGTTATAAATGTTTATAATATAAATATTTGATATATAATTTATGAAAAAAATTGATAACATTATTTTTTTTTACAATTTAATATAATATTTATACATAAAAAGTTTTTATTTAATAATAATTTTTTAAAAAAAAAATTTAAATTGAATGTGTGTTAAGTATTTAATACTAAGTACAATTTAAGATCAAGTGAAATTTTAATATAACATCTAATAGCTACATAGGAAATAAATATATTTAATAATGTTATTTGTGAGAAAAATAATAATTTTTCATACAGATATTTTATCATTCAGATAAAAATTAAGAAATTTTACTTTTTTCATTCATATGAAAATGTATTATAATAAAACTTTAGATACAAAAATAAACAAACTAAAATATGAAAATATATTAAATTAAGTCAAATTAAGACTTCATACATAAAAATAAACAACTCCTTATAATTTTTTTTTATTATACTTGACTATTATGATTGTTTTAACCTAAATTTAAATAGATTATTTTACCTTGAAAAGTTAAAAATGTTAAAAATTTACTTTAACTTCGACATTTGTTTAATTTTATCAACTTTTAATTAAACTGATATAATGTATTCACAAGACAATATTCATGTAAATTATTAGGTTGTCAAATTTATATCATTTACATGTAAAATATTAAAAAATATCATACTCTAATTAAAAAGAATATTAAATACCTAAAATATTAGATATAATAACACGTATTTCTTCGATTAATTGGATTATTTTATATCATAAAAATAAAGTAATTAAATAAAATTTATATTAAAATAATTTTATCAGTGCCAAAAAAAATATAAGTAAGAAAATAATATAATAATTAATTAATTAATTATATAAAAATTTTTATTGATTTCTATTTATTAAAAATATTTTTTTTATAAGTATAATGGGTTTACATCATTAATAAATCATTAATAAAGTGGAAATATCCCATCCATTTGATAGAAATCCACCTAAATTTTATAAATTATTTCAGTTACCCACAAACGTCATACCTTTATTAGTGAAATTAACATAATATTGATGAAATGATAGTTTTACCCATAGACATAAAATGACTACTTTATCTAACTAAATGATAAAACAAACTCAAATAACTTATTTGTCTACAATATAGATATTAAATATGATCCTAACCTAACAATTTGTCATTAAAAAAAAAAACACAAAATACAAGTGCTAAAAATGCAAAACAGAGAAATTGACTAATAAGGAAGAACACATGCTGTTGCCGACTGTCGCCATTGCCGCCGCTTCTCTGCTTGCAGAGACTACTCCAACTCATTCGCAACTGCTACTCTCCCGTTAACCGTTAGCACAACCACCACATCCCGCCCATTCCTCTGCCGGCGAGTTTAGGTTGGTTCCATTTGGTATTATAAACAACAATACTGTATTCTTTTTTTCCAAATTGGATTGGCATATGATGAAATTCATAATACTGTAAGAAGCCATCTATGTTGTTTGTAAAGTTCTATAATTAAACATCAACTTAATTGGAAGAAAATATTCTAACCCTATCTCAACAGTCACTATGAAATTCATGAAAGATTACCGACTTGCCGTAGCTGGAGAACACTGATGGCTTGCGATGTTGACCTGATGCTGGTTGAGTGGCTGTTAGCACGGTGGAGGCTTGGCAGGGCAGTGGCTGCTGGGGAGGCTAAGGCTTGGCGCGGTGGCTGATCAACGTCAGCACTGAGTTGATCGACTTGCGAGTTGAGATAGAAGAGGCTGAGGCTTGAGAATTGAGAGATGTTTGAGAGTTGAGAGGTTTGGGGACGGTGAAATATTGAATTTTTTTATATTTATATTTAATTTTAATTTTTTAAATTTTTAATTGCGTTATTTGATCGGATTTTTAGATTGGATCCGAATATGATCCAAATCCAAGCCCCAGATTGCTAGTACGTAAATGACTTCTTTTTTGTATGTTCAGATAAAATGATAATTTTAATTGTATGACATTAGTAAGATTCTTAAAGAGTTAAGACGTCACTGAAAATTAAAACGTTTTATAAATTTTAGGTTGATATTTATAAAGAAAAAAATATTTATCCGAAATTAAAGTGATCGGTGAATAATTATTTTATTTGTTTGTTTATTCTATTTTTTCAATCACTGTATGTAATTTTAACCTAATACCCCTTATTAAAATCCCAACGAGTAAAATAAAAGCCAACTTTGCTCATTGACAAGTAATTTTTATTTATCTAATTAATTAAGATGGGCGTAGAACTTCATTCTCAGAGTCTCTTCCATCATTTGCTGAAATATAAGTCTATTACCTGAAGTTACTTTATAGTTTACATGACAATTATTTGCACAATTCATGATATTTGCATGAAATCCAAACCCCAAATTTCTTTACATTAATAGAATGATAATAGTTTATATTATTTTCAGTTTTTATATTTGATTCAAAATTTATGGATTATGAATTGCAGAAATATAGAGTTATTATTGAGTAAGGGTTCCCTTACTTTAATATAGTAATGGATAAATTAGGGGTGGGCAAATAATGTGACAAGATTTGAAAATTTTGAGTTTTAATCGGATGCAAATGGAGGTTCTTACCTAATCGAATAAGATTTTGGCCAATTCGATCAGATCATGTGAATTAGGTTGACACTAAATTAATAAATAAATAAATATAATACGAGAAGTTAACAGATAACCTGATCCAACCCAACTGGATTCGAAAGTAGTAGTTTATTTTAATATTTATTCATTTGATTTTATAGCAGTAGTTTTTATTTTATGTTGAAAATGATAAAAAGTGACTAAAATGGGATAATTACATTAAAACAATATTTTAATAACTAAAATACTTTCCAAAAAAATAACTCAAAATAAATAAAAAAGGCTAAAAAATACCCATAATTTGGATATTATATGAATCCATAATAATTGAACTGAATTCGACCTTATCAACATACAATTATAACCCAATTCAAAAACGAATTTGTCTACCCTCAGGATACACTGAAAAATAAAAAATAAGTACCAATATATATATTATAGTACACAAAATACATTGCCTTGAAGTATATATTTTTCTTATCTATTATCTTTTATTTTATTATTAAAATAATAATGATCCCTATTGCAAAAATACTATAAAATGGATTATGGAAGTATGATGCAGAAGATATGTGTAAAGAGAAAGACTCAGTATCCATATGTTCGGCATGTTGGCAGCCATTTTCTGCTAAACAAATTATTAATGGACATGTGTATATAAAGCTAAGCCAGTTGTGTTTTATACCTTCTAATAATTCCTCTTATAAGATTTAGATTATCATCAAAAAACTCTTCAATATTTATTTGCTTATCTATGTAGTAAATAAAATAGTGAAAAAAGAAATTTTCTTCTAAAATGCTCTTTAAACAAGATAAGTTAATATTATTTTAATCAAATATTTTTGTTCACCAAAATTGAATTACCCTCTATTCTATCACTTCAATTATTTTAGTCTATTTTAGTCAAATATTTGTTGCTAAGTGATTTTCTATTGATTTTAAATGTTCTTGTTGTTATTATTATTATATGATTATTTTTTAATAATTCTATTGACATGCTCTTAATATGTTTTTTCCATTATGTTTGTCCGATTTAATTTAATGCGTGCTAATAAAAAAATAGTACTTAATAAATTAAACATATAATATTAATTATAAAATTACTTGAAAACATACAATGATTTGAAGAAAAAATATTTTCCGTGAGACGTGTACGAGTTTAATAACATTTAATAGGATAAAAAATTTATTATATAGCTATTTAAAAAAATAAATAAATAAAAATTATAGTTGTTTTTTCTCTCCAATAAAAAACTAATAAAATATCAATAGATGAGGGAAAAACTCACTCGACAATATTAAATAGTAGAAAGCATATCTTATTTGAAGTATCATTTGAGTATTTAATACTTGTGTTATTCTTTAAATAAAAATAAAAATTTTATTTAAAGAACTTCTTAAGCATCACCAAAAGACTCTTTTAATTTAACTCTTTAAATATTTAGTTGTTTACTTATATGACAAATGAAATAATGAAAAAAAGAAGTCATCTCCAAAAAGATTTTTCAAATAAAAATAAGTACATATTATTTTTATCAAATTTTTTTCTTTACAAATGTGATAGCAATTACAACACATCTCTCTCTTTATGAATTATGCGATAAAAATAATATAATACTAAATTAAATACTAAAAAAAACTTTCTAAATAAGATTTTTTGAATGAGATAGTGTTTCTCTCTCTTCAATATTGGACATAAAAAAAATATCTCATTTGAAGAATCTCATTTGGAGAGCCTTTTAAAACTTTTTTTATTGGTATAACTCTTCAAATAAATAGTAAAATTTCATTTAATGAGCCTTTCAAACAGTTAAAAAAATAGCATAAAGTGGCTACTTTAAAGTTTATTTTCAATAAGATAAATATTGTAAAAATATATATGCATGGATGATTCCAAATTCCCTTTGTAAGCTCTTTACAACTAATCATAGGACTTCAAATTAGTGCTTGGGTGATGAGAAATTGGATTTTAAAGAGCATCAATTGGCGTGAAAAAAGAAAATCACATGAGAATTTTAACTAACTTATGCCTTCCCCCTCATGACACCTATGTATATTGGTTTCTATGTTCAATTGCAAAAAATACTAAAATTCAAGTGATTTCCTTTTCTTTTCTCTTAAGCAATTTCTCTCTAACTTTAGACTGTATTGTGATAGAATTCAAACATTTGTTTTAAGTAAATAGAGAATAGCAAGGTTTTACTATTAATACTATTTGCATATGTAGTATTATAGGGGTAGATGTCAATATAATTCAAGCATAGTTGTGAAGGTAGCAAATCTATTTTAAAAACACATTAATTTAATAGACTTTGTGTTAATGAATGTTTTTATTTACATGTTATTGATTTAATTATTATATCTTCGCTATTTTAATTTTTATTATATAATAATAATAATAATAATAATAATAATAATTGTGATAAGCATGTAAGAGACTTATTAGTAAGTTTAATTGCATTAGACAAATTCTGTCACCAAAACTTATATATTGCTTAAGGAGTATGGGTTTTAATCAGAATTATTATGACCTTTTTAGTATTTCATGAGAACCTAACGAGTATTTTTTTACCTACGGAATTAGTGGTGTTATATCACTAGTTAATAATAATAATAACATCACAACACAAATACACCATGCAGCTAACTTAACGACACTGAGAGCAGTTTCTTTTTGTTTTCCGAAAACCCAATATGCCTTTATATTTAAATATGACAAATAAAACCAAAACCCGGTGGCTGAGACATGATAATAAATAGTGTACACACTTACATCATACATTAATTAGAAAATCCATAGATGAGAACAAAATCATCAATAAATAATATTATTACGTATATAATGATAAATCTCATCAAATTAAAATGAAATTGAGCGGTTGATGGAGGAGCTGTGAGGAAGAGAAGTGAGAGGGTGACTGTGACGCTAAAATAGTGATAGAAAGAGGCAAAAATCGGCGGAGAAGGCAAATAGGGTGATGCGCATGTGCGTGAAAGCAATAAAGTGCATCGAAGATATCGGTGCAAAAGTAGCAAACATCGCCAGCCAGCAAGCAGATACAGAGTAAAGACTAAAGATATTGTACGAAATACAGAGCTAGAGCTACTGCCTACAGCTAGAGCTAAAGTTCGGCAGCTAAACAGAACCTTCATCCCCTCCCCGGCATCATAATATATGTATATTTAATAAAAGTTACGTTACAAAATTAATTATTAATAACACATATATATATATATATATATATCACTCACGCACGTAACGCGCATTGTGGCCCTGGTAGCTGCTTAAGCTGGTGCGTGCAGTGCATGGTGGAGTGTCGTTGGTGAAAAAAGTGCAGTGGTGTAGAGGGACACGGGACTCCTCATTCTCTCTCGAGGACTCCCCTTCAGTGTCCTCTATTTTTTTTTTTGGTCCTCTAGCTAGTTTTATATATATATAGATATATATATATATATATATATATATCATCATATTTTGACATTTCTTTCTTTCTTATTTGCGAAGCTTTTCATTTTCTCTTTCTTCTTCTTCCTCTAGCATTTGCGGTCATCGATCACTTTAATTGTTTAATTTTGATAAGAGAAAAAGAGAGATTATGGGTGTTGTGGGTGGAGAAGGGAAAGCGTCAGGTTCAAGAACAGTGGCTGCTCACTACAGAAAGCGTATGGACGATGCTTTGCCTACCAAACACAAACCAGCTGCTGCTGGTAACGTTTCGGTGTTTCGTTTAACCTCATCATGCATTTTACAATTGTATTATTGGCTCACCAACTTCATTTACAAATTAAATAATTAATTAATCATCCCAAATATCTTTCATTTAGCCATTACTGAACTGCATGGCTCTCCTTGTTTGACTCTATCATCATTTTAATCGGTGCCTTTTTATCTAAAAATTTATAAATAAATAAAATTTCTTTATAATTGTTTTTTTTTTTTCATTTTAGTCCTAATCTGGTGTGATTTCATTTCAGGTGGCAAAAATGAGCTATATAATGAGCTATGGCGTGCGTGTGCGGGCCGACTTGTTTATGTTCCGCGTGTTGGGGACATAGTTTACTACTTTCTTCAAGGTCACATGGAACAGGTTTTCTATTCTCCCGTAATGTTTTTTTTTTCTTTAAATTTAAAATTCCGGTGAATGTTTTCAAATATGCTAATTTTGCTAATTATTTGCATCATAATTGCCATCATCAAAAGCATTATGATATGGTTTTATTTCATGTCATGTGGCTTTCTTGAGCAGGAAGGATACTGTATGATTTTTTTATAGTTGCCCGTTTTGACTGCGGTACAGGTTGAGGCATACAACAGCCAAGGTGATAAAACGGAAATGCCCATTTACAATTTACCTCCTAAGATCCTCTGTGAGGTGGTCTATGTTCAACTGAAGGTGTATATATTCTTTCTTCTTCAATCTTCAGTTCTGTAAAATTGGATAAGCGCTCGTTCAGCTTCAGGACACTTGTATTTTACGAGCTGCTTATCTGTGTGTTTTGTTGCAAGATCATTTTAGATACGTTTGGAATTAAAATATTATAGTTTAAAAGTTACAATTAACGTGAAAAAAAGATAATTATAAAATAAAAATTAATTTTATTTTAATAAATTTTTTATAATAAATATAATTTTTAAATAATAATTTTAACAAAATTAAGAAATATATAATAAATTTTTATTATATATAGATTTTAAAATACAGCAGTTAGTGTTTACTAAATATTATAATATTGTAATTTTTAAAATACAGCTGTCCAACCTCAATTCCAAATATACCCTTTATTGATTATGCTTTTCTGGTTACTTGCAGGCAGAACCTGGCACTGATGAGGTGTTTGCACAAATTACTTTGTTTCCGAGGCCAGAGGTAAGCTACTGAATCTTCAAGGTCTCAAATGTCCGGTCTTCGGGAGTCTTGATCTTCAGCTTGAATTCTGAAATCAAAATTTTAAGATGATGACAAGTTACTTGGCTATAACTAATGATCTTAGCACTGTCCTACTTATCTTGCAGATAGATGAGCTGAGTCTGGAAGTTGGGAATTCTCCACCGGTGCCTCCAAAACATAATGTGTGTTCTTTTAGCAAAAAACTGACTCCATCTGACACCAGCACACATGGCGGATTCTCTGTTCCTAAAAGACATGCCGATGAGTGCCTTCCACCACTGGTTTGTATCCTTGCTGTGAATCTTTTTGAACGATTTGCTAAAATTTTATGACAAAAGACGAAAAATGCCAAACAATGCTGTTATGACCACTAATAATGTTTAATCCCGTAATATAGCCAATCCAATAGTTACTGCAATCAGTTGCAGTAACTATTTGACTAACTATTGCAATTTTGTATCATGCAAGTATAAGGTCTTTTCCTCATATGATCACTGGTACTAAAAGCCGAGGCGAATTAATTAGATAGGCCATTTCATTTATATGTTAATAATGTTAATGATGTTGCAGGATATGTCTCAGGATCCCCCACTGCAAGAACTGGTTGCAAAGGATTTGCATGGATTGGAGTGGCGCTTTCGTCATATTTATCGTGGTACTTATATTATCTCCATTTGGCATGAAACATCGTGTTTTGGAGTAATTTAACCATAAATTTTAGCTGTTCATTGCATCATAAAGATCAAGAAGATGTTTCCTTTTAATTGGTTTAGGTTGCTGCATTTAACACCGTTTGCATTTTTAAATTGGAGGAGTATTTTAATAGCATCCCCATTACAGTCTCTTCACGAATGTTCAAAGTTTTTACCATTGCGATTGTCACACTTTATGTCCCATGTACAATTTGCAACCTGGAACATACTTCTCATCAATTTTCTTTCTTAAGCATCTGTAAAATCTTTGTCAACTTCTGCTTATCCTGCCCCAATAATTAATATAGGTCAGCCAAAGCGACATTTGCTTACCAGTGGTTGGAGTGTATTTGTAACTTCAAAGAAGCTTGTCGCTGGGGATGCGTGTATCTTCCTCAGGTTCTTCTCTCTTCTCTCACCCACTTGTTCAATTCAAACATAAAAGCAGAAAGTTGTATGTGTCTATAGTGTAATGTTTTTCTGTGAGTGTTTTGTATGTGTCAGCACCAACTATTTTCTTTTATATCTCACAAATTTCATGGACTGATTTTTTGCTTAAAAGTATAAGTTTCATTGTGTACCTTGTGTATGTAGTCATGACAGTTATATTTGTTTAATTGAGGTTTTTCGCTTCCATTAGCCTTTTCAATTGGATTGATATCTGTTGACGTGTCTAGTGAATAATAATATCGATATCTGTATTCAGGGGAGAAGATGGAGAACTTCATGTTGGGGTACATCGTGCAATGAAACTGCAGAATAATGCATCAATGTCGGTTATATCTGGCCTTAGCATGCAGCATGGAATACTTGCTGCTGCTTTTCATGCCATTTCTACCAGGAAGAGGTTCATTGTCTACTACCATCCATGGTAAGTTGATGTTGGTTTAAGGTTCAGTGACTCATGAAGTCAAATTTAAGAAAGTAAGGATTATAAATTTGGCTGATTCAATGAGGTACACTTACAATCTGTTACAACAGAATTTAACAATATTTGGTTAATGCATTTTCTCAGGACAAGTCCTGCTGAATTTCTCGTACCCTGTAGTCAGTACATGAAGTCAGCTGAAATCGACTATTCTATTGGTACAAGATTCAGAATGGTATTTGAGGGCGAAGAGTGTGCAGAACAGAGGTGCAGGCCAAGCCTTCTTTTAATCTTCTGGCTCTTACAGTCTTACTTCCACGATACATTATTTTTTTTCTTTCCTTGCCACTGGAATGACATAAGCCCCATAAAATTAACCAGCAGATTAGAAAAATGACTTAAAAACAGTTAAAAAATTTAGTGATGGCATGCTATGACTTGTAAATGTATGATTAGGCAGATGAAAGAAGCTTTTTGCAGGATTCAAAATCGATCTTGAAAACCATCAATATATAGCTCTTTTCCTAGGGAAGATTATAATTTTCTAATAATTTTCTAAACCAGAATTGCTGGCACTATTGTTGGTATTGAAGATGTTGATCACATTAGGTGGCCTGCTTCAGAATGGAGGTGTCTCAAGGTAAGCTTCTCATTTATGCTATTCAAGATTGGGACTTTTTTGCTTTCATGTATTTCTGGTAAATTTATTTTGTTGATTTTTTAGGTGAAATGGGATGCCACAACAGATTCAATAACGCATCCAACTAGAGTTTCTCCTTGGAACATAGAACCAATAGAAAGAATCCACAAGAGGCCTGCTTCTTTGCAACACCGAGAGAAGAGGCTGCGCGCAGATGATGCATCGTCACCTGGGTTTTCCTCCTTGTTCAGTAATGGTCAGCAATCCTTAGCTATTATTTCTTTTTATTTTGTAACAGGATTCTTGCAGAGTTTTCTGAGTAAATACTGAAAGTCATTCAGGGGTCTTCCAAGGTCAAGAAGGTCAAGAGAACAGGGTCACTGGTGTTAAGGCAATGGGTGCAGCTAAAACACCATTGTTGCCATCTTTGGTGTCTCCGCCAAATCCTGTTAGGGGCCACATGCCATTAGGCCTGGAGAATAAGCTGAAGTTTCCAATGCACGACCCATTTTATGTGTGTCCCAACAGCATGGTGTCACTTCCTGGTGGAAGCCTAATGAATCCAGGTCTTCCTAATCACTGGCCTGCATCACCATTTGCACCTTATAAAGTTCGCAAAAATGCTGCTCAAAGCAGAAACTCATCAGTTCGCAGTTCCAGCTCTGAGAATTCTGGGTCTCAGGTGTGCAAGGCCTTGGAACTGAAGGATGAAAATATAACTCCACTAGCTCAACCAAATGGTGGCAGCAGATACATGCTTTTTGGAGTCAATTTAGTCAACAGTCCACCGGAGCTCCCTTCACCACAAATGGCCACTTCCAATGAGCTTGAAAGTCCTTGTTCTGTCCCTCCAACATCTCAGTCAAGCATTTCTGAAACTATCCAAGTTTCAGAGCCATCTAAAAGTGTATCTGGCATCCTTTCCGAAAAGCAATGCAAGAATTGCTGTGTATCCAGGAGTTGCACCAAGGTACCATACCTCTTGCCATGTGTTTAGAAGCTACACGAAGGCAGAATTGCTGCTAGTTGAACGATTAATACAAGTATCATCAAGTTTAATAGTTTTGGATGGTAATATTGGGAATTCTGCCTGTTTCTGTTCCTGTTCAGGTTATCAAATTTGGAACTGCTCTTGGAAGGTCGGTTGATCTCACTCGATTTCATGGGTATGATGAACTCATTTCTGAGCTTGACCAGATGTTTGACTTCAATGGAAGTTTGATTAATGGGATTAGCGGATTTCACATTACATACAAGGATGATGAAGGGGACATGATGCTAGTTGGAGACAACCCATGGCAGTTAAGTAGCAAAACCTTCTATTGTTGTTTAGTTGCATATGCTTATGACTTGGCTGTGAATAGATCTTGTGGTTGCATCCTATAAATGCAGGGAATTTCAGTGTGCCGTACGAAGAATTTTCATCTGCTCAAAGGAAGACATCCACTGGCTGATTCCAAGCTCACCAAATCCAACACCTCCTTAGCAGCTTTTTCTGGAGGTTTTTTCCGTTGTCCATCTCATCTGTTCATGATATACTTGCAGCCTGTATATCTCCCATATCATGCTAAACCTGTTTCTGTACTCAAAGCATGTTGATACGGTTTAAAAAAAATGTTCTGTTTTATTTTAAGCGGGGAACTGTGCCCATTATATGAACCTGTATGTTTTCCTAATGCAAAATAAAGGATGTTTCTGAATTTATTAAAGTAACCAAGGGATTCGATTGTTTTGGTCTTTTGATTTCACAGAATCACAGTTATCATGTAGTGGTGGTGACGGCCACAGTCGATGCTACAACTCAAAATTCTTGCTATATCATTTTTTTTAAACCATACTTTGCTGTTGTTATTAACTGTTGTATAACTAATGGTATGTTTGAGATTGAAGTTAAATAGTTATATTTTAAAAATTATAGTAAAATATTTAGTAAATATTAACTACTACAATTTAAAAATTATATTAATATAATTTTTCATTTATACGATAAAAAATTTATTATATCTTTAATAATTTTATTAAATTTATATTTACTGCATATTATTAATTTTCATTTCATAATTATAATTTTTTTTATAACAGTTATACTTTAAAAATTATAACACCTCAATCTCAAATATACCTTAAATTATTATTATTATTTTTTATTTTCTCTCGTGTAATAATATGCCCTGTGGTTAAAAGTTATCAACACGACAGCGTTTTGGTTTTATTTTCACAAGCCAAACCCTAACAAACTATCCCCCTTATCATGTTACCGATAATTCCCGCCACCGCCCGAAAAAAGCCTCCAGACAAAGTTAACATTCACAACAAGGAAACAAATAAGCAAGAAAATTTCAAAAACCTCAAACAATGAGGTCCTTGTTTAGTTCTTGGGCAAGCCCCACAAATGCAGTCATACCAAATTTAAGCTTAATTACCCTTAAACTTCCCAATCATTTCTCTGTCTTATCGCAACCAATTTTCTTTCCAAAACGACCTCTACGTTTTTCCACTATTACGAGATCTCAGCTTTCTTCGAACCCACGAAGCAATGAAGAATATCAGGGCCCAGAATCACCCGTTCAAGAACTTAGCATCCCTGTAGATTGGCTCCACCCTCCCAAGGCCTTAGAGGTACTTCTTTTTCTTTGTGAGCTTTTGAAATAATTTAGTTTAATTGGGTAATCTTTGATGGAGTGCTAATTGTTTCTAATTTGTGCCTCTTTGTGTGCTCGTGGGCATATGCGTGGGCATTTGTATCAATTGCGAGATTGGGGACTTGGTGGTTGTATATTGATGCTTCCTAGAATCTGTGCAGGAATCAGAGTGGCTCAGGGTTACACTGCGCAAATGGTTGGATGATGAGTACTGCCCCGAGCCAACCAATGTGGAAATCAGCAAGGTTGCTGCCCATTCGTACTATGAATCTTTGCTGGAGAAACGAACTGATTTGGGTGAGATTTTATTGAAGATGGCTTGGGAATTGGAATCTATTTCCTATCAGGAAAGCTTTCATGGGGCGTTCTCATCGGCAAATGCTGCAGTGAACTTGATTGCCCAACGGATAGAGCAGGCATAGTCGTTTGATCAGGTTGAAGGTTTGAAAGTAATAACCCACTGCTATGTCATCTATATTTTTAGTTTACGTCATACACAGTTGTGTACTTCTTTTAAATGGATTATTGCGTCATGTCAGTAATATGATAAAATAAATGGAATGACATGGAGGGTTTTAAGCAATGTTATGCTTGTGCCACGATTTATTAAACCTAAAAATGTCTGTAACTGTATATACCTTTTCATTTTGTTTGTTGTATTTTTTTCAGTAAATGTAAAATGCAGAAAAGTAGCAACTGATGAATGGTATCATGTACCTTGGGTCAAGGTGACTCAGGATTCGTGGACCACAATATTAAAGTGTCTATGCGTACTTCAAGTGTAAAATGTTAACCTGTGGAGAATATAAGAAACTTTTTTCAAGATTATGGATTAAATTGTGTTAGGACCAAGGCATATACCTGTTTGTATACTTTGTTCGCTATTTAATTTGCTGATGGTGTGTGGAGAGGATTTCCTTTGAATCAAACTAAGCTCAGAATTATTATTTCTATAATCCACTCTGCGGCAAGCAATTCCTCTTTGGGATTGAATCTTTGCTGCATGGCCATCAGAAATTTTATGCCATACTCTAAGAAAACTGAGGATCATTTATGGCTGCCACTAAAATGTTGGTGAATCCCGATTGCATGATATAAAGTACGTAGGCTCCAGGGAACACACCAATTCCTCGTGGCTCTGCTGGTCCTGGTCACTGTTATTTCACCGTTCTCTTGAACAGTGATGGCACATAGAGCTAAACGTGTGTGCTTAGTTTATAATATGTCGCTTGTTCAGTATGTCATTCAAGTAGCTCTGGACAAAGTTTATACAAGTTTTGGATGGTCATATACCTGTAAGCCCTTTCTTATTTAACCTGATTCGTAGTTTGACAAGGAAATGTTAGTGCTGTGACTACCAATATCAACCCCTTGCCGCACATGGGCTTTGAATAATGTAGGGAATGCGGTTTCCAACGACATGACCCCTACGGCCTACAGATTCATGCTTGCATCCAATTTTTAATGATGAAGAAAGAGCTGTGACACCTGTGATTATAATTATCTTGCTTCAGATCTCTTGACACTGTTAATGCCAAGACTGGGACGACTCTCATTGACTCCGAAGGCGGAGATGGCCAACAATCAACATGGATGCACCAAAGATGATTCTCTTGTCATATTTGTGGGGGCAAACGTCACCTTTCTCTGTGTATGACTTTACAGAAAGGACTACAACAGCAGCCAGGACCTACTTCTCCTTTTTTAAATCATATTGTAGGCTTGAGGACCAAGCGTAACAACATTGTTGGTTGCTGAGGAATTGACCACTGAATTAGGCTGTCACGTTGTAATTATTGTAAAAAAACATATAATTATAAAATAAAAATTAATAATACATAATAAATATAATTTTTAAATAATAATTTTGATAAAATTATTAAAAATATAATAAATTTTTAATCATATAAATAAAAAATTATATTAACATAATTTTTAAATTATAATAATTAGTATTTACAAAATACTTTAGTATTATATTTTAAAAATTATAACTACCTAACTTTAACCTCAAACATATCCTATAACTCCAACTCCAAACAGATCTTAAAATCATGTATACGTTAAAATTATTTTCGTATCTATTCAATGGTCTGATATTTTTATATATCATACAGTTTTGGTATCAGAAATGATCTTGATTGGAATTTTATCAGGCATTACGCCATTATAATGCCAAACAGCCTTGGAAAAGTCAATTGTAGTGTAAACTTCACTTGTTATTATTCAATGCTAAATATATTGTTATATTTTATAATTGTAAAATGTGCAGACGCCCAATGTGTTGCTTTGATGCTTTCTGCCGTTGTCATATGCTCATTTTCAGATAAAATACACCAGGTTGCATGAAAAAATGGGATATAATGGTACTGAGCATAATCATCACTTGGTGCATATATTTATTATGATCTTATCATCTGCCTCTGAACATGAAGAGAAATCTCCAGAAATTGCTGTTTGTTGTAAAACGATTGAATATCTGATTCACTCAAATAATACAATTGATAAATTAAAGCGAGGGAGCTTTCTTTGAATCTGGCCCTCGGAAATGTAATCCGTTGTGTAGCTCTTGGACGGATCCTATGAATCTTCTTCATGATATTGAACACCGTGTTAGATTTTTGGCACATGGCATGGATCCCAGTCATGTCAAGATAATCAAGACAATTGTGATACATGATTTGTTGGAGGGGGCCACACTACAAATTAACCTTAGTTAAATGGTCAAAGATGTTTTTCACATGAAATAACTGCGTAATGCCCGATTGAAAACATGGTCTGGCTCTGGCACGAAGATATGCATGTGTAAAAGGCCTCAATATAGTTTAAAAAAAACATATATCAGTTGATATGTCCTCGATGCTGACCGTCAAAAGCGACCAATGCCCTTGCTCCACGTGGTACGAAGGGTGAAATTTCTAAAAGAATCAGATCGAGTCCATATCATTCCCCTTCCCTACAGCCATCTATTATTGTAGTGCTTTTGCTTTATAGGTCCCACACTTCTCAACCACCCAAACCCAAATGGCTGATTGAGTGGCGCGTGTGTGTTGTGATTTCCAGAATCTTTATGCAATTTACACATGGAAATTCAGGAATATGGGATTAATTAAAGAATGCAGTACAACTGTTGATTTTTTACTATAAATGAGGAGCTTAAAATCGAGTCTTGTTTCATAATATTGTGAAAACAACACCGATGTTCTTAGAGTTAATTTGCCCAAGGGGGAACTTTACTTCTACCGGCGGTATTAGCTAAAGTTCCAAATTCTATGGATGGAAACAGAAAGTTATAAAAGAAACAGAGCCTCAAAATGATTGATTTTGATTTTTGAAACATTATTTGATGATCAAGATCATGGCATTTATTGGAATGGGAAAGAAAGAAATAATTGAAATGTTCAGATGGTTTGTGTCCGACGATCGAGGTATTATTAATATTGGAGGGTAGTTATAGTGGCTGGGCCACTGAAAAGAACAGCTATTCGATTCTCATAGTCTGGACCACGTTTCTTTTTTTTGTTTTTTTGTTTCCGGGGTTCATTATTTCACTGACAACGCTAAAGTTAAGGTAAGTTTTAATTTATTCGGCTCAATATAACAATTAAGGTGCGTTTTAGTTTTATTTCTTTTAATGATGCTCTTAAATTTAGTCTATAGAATAAAAATGATTTCTTTTCCTTGAGTTTTAAACGTGTTTGGTAGGTGGTTCCCCTTAACAAACATTGTTATAATTTAAAACTGAAGAAAATAGTGAAAACAGTGTTGGGCAGTTTATTTTATTGTAATGTGCTCGGACGAATAATTTATCAATTTTTTATTCTTTAGAATCTTTTGTGTATCAGAAATTTTACAATTTGAATAACTTTAATTTTTGTTTTAAGTGTGGTAATGTAATCATCACCAAAACTCATAATGTCAAGGTAAATCGCATCGGGGGATTGTGATATTATGGGCAATTGGAAAGCTTCCGCTTCGTCCTCGTCAACTCTACAATAATGATGGCCACCCTTCTCCTTTACTTTTATTTTATTTTGTTTTTAATTCTGACCGTACTATTTATTTGTTTAATTAAATTGAACTAAAACAGATGAACTAATCAATAATGAAAACCTATCGTTGTATTTATACTCTATCCACTTTTTCATTCTTAAAAACAAATATATATATATATATATATATATAAAGCTATGATTAAATACACAATGGATACGTGGCAGGTAATCATCGGCCAAAGCAGCCAGCAAAGGAGTTGGGCGAATCATTATAGATATAATAAAGAATGCAACAGTATCACATTTTCTTTTTGTTATAAATAAAGAAGCTTTGTTAGTTGGTTGGCAAATTGTCCTGCACATTAATATCTCTCAGCTCTTGCTCTAACTCAGTAACTCTTACCCTTACTTTTTCTTTCTTTCTCTCTCTCACTCTCTCTTCTCATGGCAGTGGCGATGAAGAGCAATCTCTTGGTGTGCACACAGCTAGAATGTGAAGCCACAGAAGAAATGCAAGCTTCAATAGAGCAAGCAAAGGTTGAAGGTGCGGATCTTGTAGAGCTTTGCATTGATTCCGTGAAATTCTCTCACATTTCTCAAGTCGACAAACTCATTCAGCACACAGCTCTCCCTGCTATTGTCTCCTACAGGTATCTAGCGCTCCCAAGCTTCTTCTTCATTTTTCCTGAAGTAGAATTGAGTGAGCCAAACCGAGGATTATATAATACACAAGTCATAAACACGAGTAGGTTGTGACATAAAAACTATTAGAATTAGGGCCCCGGACATGACATAATTGAAATTTTAACTCAGTCCCTTACACATAAATAAAAGTTGTTGCACTTTGTTGATTTAATTTTTAGGCATATGAATAACAATAAGGCAAAAATGTTAGCGAGTTGCTGAATAGAATTTCTGAGATAGGCAAAGCGAGTCTGACAAGTGTCAAAACGTCATGACACCTGTCGGCTCATTGAGCTAACACACTTCTCTTCACACCAGCAGTCGTAAAGCTTGCAAAATGGATCACAAAATTATATTCCCGTCGTATTAAATTTATACTGACCTAAATACAAATTAATTTAATTATCATATTAAAAACACAAAAATAAATGAATTACCAAATAATTTACTTAATATTTATATATTTTAAAATATTTACATTAAATATTTGCATACTATATATATATATATATCCCAAAAAAAAATTAAATATTTAAATTTTGATGTGTGAGCCTACAAATTGATTTATAATATAAAATATAATTATGTTATGGGTTATATTAAGTTAAAATCAATGTAACTTATAATTCACGTAAAAATATATAAAAATTTATAACATAATAAGATATTTTACATATTTTTACGTGGATTGTAAGTTACATTATTTGTAATTTAACTAGATCCTTATGTTATTAATTAGATAAATAAATTAAAAATTTTAATTTAATCTGATATAAACAACAATTATGTCAATTTGAATATAATTTTTTTAATAATTATATTAAATTTAAAGACTGTTACTTATCTATTTATATTATATTTATATCTAATAGTCTAATCGTATTAAATTTGGTCAGCTTTAGAGGTAGGAGTCAGCTTTAGTGGTAGGTAGCACGCGAAGGGCAACACTTATGTAAGCCCGTTGATAACACATGGTTAATCATATCATCTTAGCCCTTCATTGCTTATTAAAAGCCGAAATGGACAATTTTTGAATTTTTGGGCCACCATTAAAGTGTGTAAATTATTTTGTATGATAAGACAAAGATGCTGTTATCATATTACGGGGAGGTGCATCAACTGACGAGTTTGATATTCACCAATTTAAGAGCTGCTGAATGCAATTCTTAAATTGAATGAAAATTAGATATAATGTAATTTAACCTTACTCTATATCTAAGGGCTAGAGAGCCATAAGGTAGAATATTGGATTGGATGGACGATCGAGGATGGACACAACTTCAGCCAAAAGTTTCTTATCAGCTATCGTCGTTCGTCAAATTTCAAAGTCCATAAACCTCGCCACTTATATATGACGACGGCATTTGAAGTCACGTGTTCATTTTTGATGGACCCACGACGTTACCTTTTATGAACCTTCATTGCTTACAAAATACTTCACGTGGGTTATCTTTTTCTAATGGTCACTGATATTTGCCCAAAGCTCCAAAATGGGCATTGCATTGGCCACAGCAATGGCAGCCCCGTTTCGGTGGCCCACTTATGATTTTTGTTTTCGTCCTTTTTTCACGCCAACACTTGACCATAGAAACGCCAACTTGGCCTGTGGCCCTACTGTGCCCATTTTGGGCAAATATCATTTTTATTATTCCCTAATTTTACTGCTCTGGTAGACTTTTACCATCTTTATTTTGGTGTTTTATCGGCTAGCTTAGACATAGATTGTGGCGTCACATAATGACAAATTTTATAATGATAAAATTAGGGAGGCAATGGCGTTAGGGTTAGGGCGAGGAGATTTAAGATATATTTAAAATTGAAGTTAGATAGTTACATTTTTTAAGTTATATTTAATAAATAGTAATTGTTATAGTTTAAAATTTATGTTAATATAATTTTTTATTTTTATGTTGAAAAAATTTATTATATATTTAATAATTTTATCAAAATTATTATTTTAAAATTATATTTATTACATATTATTAATTTTTATTTTATAATTATTATTATTTTTATAATAACTATAACTTTTAAATTATAGTGCCTCAATTTCAAATATACTCATAATTCATTAAAAATTTGTTCTTCAATCTCTACCTCATTCATCAATAAATTTAGAGTGGTGGGATGGAGAATCCCTATGTAGGGAATAATTTATTTATTCCCACCTCATTCTATATTTACTTATTTTATAAAATATATAAATATATAACATTATTAAATTAAAAATTAAAGATTTAAATAAAATTATTACTATATTATAAAGTATTTAAATTATTAAAAAATTTAAAAGTTTCAAATAATATTTTGAAATAATATCAAAACAAAAACATATTTTAAGAAAGAAAAAAAATATTTTATGATTAAATAAGAATTATATTATAGAGTTTTCTTTTAGTTATAATTTATTTATATTTAATAAAAATAAAATAAAAATTTACTAAACAACTAACATTTTAATTGATAAAAATAAAAGTTATTAAATAAAAATTACAAAAAAGTTACATGTAATGGAGATTAAGGTAGTGGTGGAGTGAAGAGTACAAATTAAATTCTATCCAATTAAAAATTTAGTAATTATTTTCTCTTTATATTCTGTCTTATTCCTCAAAAATTATGAAGTGGATCAAGTGGAACCGTAAACTCTTTGTCATCCCTAAATCAAATTAGAATAAGTGTCAAGTTTGATGCATTTCGATTTTTGAGCCAAAATAAAAAAGGCCATGGAGCTGCAGTGGACTGGACCCTGAGCTAAATTTGTCACTTGACAGGCTCAAATCATCGAGGAACTCGAGCAAGGAAGCTTGCAAGAATACTTGCCTGCAAGTACTGAGACGGGCTCTTGACTTGGATGTCGAATTTGTCGAAATGGACTATGAGGTTTGTTTGCAAAATAGAAAATGGTCACTAGCTACTAAGAAATTATTTCAAGTGTGTGTACAGTGGATCCGATTCATTAAATTCTTTAAAAAACTGTGCAGGTGGCCTCTGATCCGCTCATGAGTGAAAATATATACAATCGATCCAATAGCAAAATAATTGTATCAAGCTATTTGAATGGTGGAGGGAAACCTACAACAGAGAAACTTGGTGATGTCATTGCCTGCATGCAGGCTACTGGAGCAGATGTTATGAAGCTTGAAATTGCAGTGGATTCTATTACAGACTTGGCCCCTGTGTTTGAGATGCTTACTCATTGCCAGGTAGTAGTAGCACCCATTTACTTTTCATCTTATATATGTTAGTAATTAACTGAAATATTGGTAAGGTAACGTGGGGCATTTTTAATTTGCTATCTTCAGGTGCCTTTAATAGCTCTGGCAGTGGGCAGTAGGGGTCTTATAAGCCAGCTACTGGGTCCCAAATTTGGTGGATTTTTGGTGTATGGATCCCTCGGAGGAAAATCAGTACCTGGGTTGCCTTCACTTGTCAGCCTTAAACAAGTTTATCAGCTTGAACATATCAATCCAGACACAAAAGTTTTTGGCCTAGTTTCAAATCCAGTAGGCCACAGTAAGGGGCCAGTTCTGCATAATCCAGCCTTCAGGCATACAAGATATAACGGAATCTATGTGCCCATGCTCGTCGATGATGTCAAGGAGTTCTTCAGAACCTATACAGGCACTGACTTTGCGGGTTTCAGGTTATTAGCATTTGTTTTTTTTTGGCCTAAAGGAAGCATTGTGATTATTATTTTTCTGTTTAATCTAATTGAGGGTTTATTATTATTTGATGGTTTTGTAGTGTGGGAATCCCCCATAAGGAACCGGCAGTGGCATGCTGTGATGAAGTCCATCCACTGGCTAAGGTCTGTAAAGCTTTGCGATGTTTGTTTTTCATTGTTTGAATAGCAGATCCTGTTTCATTGTTTTTCTCTATGTAGGTCCAAAAATTCCCACCAAATTCTGTTTATTCAATGCTGACATTTGTACCGATGAATTGTAAATAACAATTTCGGTTTCACGGCAAGTGAATTAATTTGAACTATTGTCAATGGTAATGTAATGACATATATATATATAAGCTTCTGAATTGTGGATTATTTCGGAACCAGTCCATAGGAGCTGTAAATACCATTATAAGGAGGCCTATTGACGGGAAGCTGGTTGGTTATAACACAGATTGCGAGTCTGCAATATCTGCAATAGAAGATGCACTAAGAGGTATTTTTCTTATTTCTGTGGTGAATCGCTGAATGCAATTTTTTTATTAGTGTAGTTCACATATCCAGGAAAGGAAAATGATGAAAGATCGCTCATGCATTTTCATGGGATGTACAGAAAGACAAGGCACCAATGGGGTGGTGTCACATGCTTCTCCTATAGCTGGGAAAATTTTTGTGTTGGTTGGAGCAGGAGGAGCAGGAAGAGCTTTGGCTTTTGGAGCCAAAAGTAGAGGGGCTCGGGTCACCATCTTCAACCGCAACTATGGTAAGGCAGGTTACAAATTTCCTTCATGTTAAAATCAAGCAGCTTTTATTCTCTGTGTCTAACTTTGACATTCTTCTGAAAAGAGAGAGCTAAGGCTCTAGCAGATGCAGTTTCAGGGGAAGCTCTGCAATTTGAATATTTGCATGAATTCTTCCCAGAGAAGGGCATGATTCTTGCAAATGCTTCTGCCATTGGAATGGAACCAAATTCTGATCAAAGTCCTGTTCCCAAGGTCGTCATTCTCCTGAAGTCTCTTTCCTTATACAAGTACTCATATTGGTTACTAAATCCTTCACTTCCATGATTGTTTAGGAGGCCTTGAAAGCATATGAACTCGTATTTGATGCTGTCTATACACCTAGAAATACAAGGCTCCTGAGAGAGGCTGCTGAGGTCGGAGCCACTGTTGTGAGCGGGGTTGAGATGTTCATCAGGCAAGCTCTAGGTCAATTCAGACTTTTCACTGGTGGCTTAGGTATCAATCCCCAGTTCCTTTTAGTTTAATCTGTTTTGCAAATAACAGCGAGTTGTGTCTTAGCACATCCTGCTTCCACTGATTTGCAGCTCCAGAGGATTTCATGCGCAAGCTTGTTTTAGAACAGTTCTGATCATTGAACCTAAATTCCTTCACTTAGTCCTCCGAGGTGTTGGAAGTAATAATTCTGTGAAGATGGTTACTAGCTTCTCCCCTGACAGATGGTTGAGGATGTACCAATTAAGAGCTTGAGCTCCTATGCTCACTTGCAAGCCCATCAAAATATTTGTATATGCTAGTAATATATCAGGAAAATGCTAATACGAAATCAAGGCAAGCATTTGTCTTAGACATTTCTAAAATCTCCAAGAAAGAATTAATCTGGCTTTTTAGTATGGCCCTGTATGATAAACAAACAAATAAGTAGCTAATATAAAAGGTAAATTCCTCTTATGATCTGTAAACAACTTCTAATTAGCAATAAGAAATCATATGCAACACATTCCATCTTTTTACACTTGAGGAAGATGACATTTATGATCAAAATATTCCTTCAAACAGCGGGCCAATGAACTTTTACAACACCTGAACAGGTGCAGGCAACTTCAGATTCTTAAATGATGTAAAACCTCCATCTACTACCAAATTATGCCCACTTACATACTTGGCATCGTCAGATGCCAGATAGAGTGCAGCATTAGCTATATCATTGGGTTCACAGTGTGTTCCCTCCAGCACACCAGCACTGTATACCAATTCCAGAAGCCGTGAAGCATCAACACCAGCATAAATCTGACTCATTTCTTCCATCACAAAAGGAGTTGGAATGGCAAAAGGCGATATGCAATTAATCCTGATTCCATGCCCACATAGCTCAGCTGCCATAGATTTGACTAGTCCTATAATGGCTGACTTGGAAACAGAATACGTATGCTGCGCAAGCCCGCCCAATAATCCTGTGATACTAGCTGTACACAGAATGCAACCACTTCTGCGCGGAATCATGACACGAGAGGAATGCTTGATCCCAGCCACAACTCCTCGCACATTGATGCTCATGACTTGATCAAAAACTTCAAGGTCAAGGTCCACAATACTTCTGGGAGTTTTGCAGGCTACCCCTGCATTGTTGTACATGATATCAAGTTGGTTGTGTGTAGAGATGGTGAAATCAACAGCATCAGAGACATCTGATTCTTTGGTGACGTCACAGGCAATGAAGGTCGCATTGGGTCCAAATTCTTTCGCAGTTTGTTGGCCAAGTTGGTGTTGAATATCAGCGATGACAACTTTGGCACCATTGCTGATAAATTTTGCAGCTGTTGCCTTCCCAATACCACTTGCAGCTCCAGTGATCAGTGCTACCTTCTCTTCTAGCTTTCTTTATCACAAGATATAACAAAACACTCCAATTACCATATGCAAACTAAAAGTTCCATCTTAATTGTGTAATGAGAAGCAAAGTACTAATTGCGGATTATGCCAGATAATTGCCTCTTGATCTTTTAACTTAAAATATTTACATAGTAACAATTCAATTTTATGATTGGTTTGTGGGTGACCAGAGGGCAGAAGCTGCCAAGTGACAAATAAATAATTGTCTGACAACTTCCCAGAACTTTAGATTAATTAAATTTAATCATTACCCAATGACGAACTTCATAAGGGAAAAAACAAAAAGGGCGGCTGTTACAAGATATATATATATATATAATATTGTCATTTAATTGAAAAATTTCTTCTGAATGTTCAGACATCGACATGTAGCAAAAGTAGGCACTGTCCGGCAAACGTTTAATGGATAATATTATAAAATACGGTTTGGCTTCTTATTGGCAATATTATATACATATTTTTTCTTTTGGCATGAACAAGAGTTTTCTTCTCTAGTAAGTCAGCAAATAGTTCAAAGAAAAAGGGAAAATGAGGGCAACTTTAATTTCATAGCATACCTCGACTCTGTGGATAATCCCCTGTCCCTGCTGAATCTCCCAGCAGGTAGAGCTCTTGAAATGGACACTTTTTTGCTGTTTGAAAAATAAAACACTGGTGAATAAGCTGTATTATAAACTTGTTCGATAAACAATGCCAAGAGACAAGGGATCAAGAAAGAGTAGATAAAAATGCAGACAGTGTAATTGGTGGCAGGCCAGCTCATATCATATCCTATAATTGTAACACACAAGCAACGAATGAAAAGGAAAAACATAGGAGAAAAGGCATTAGAAGCTGAAAATGATTAGTCTTAGCAGAAACAGAATGGATACCCAGATGCCTCACCTCTGAAAATGAAGAATGAGGATTAAAAGAAACTGCAGAATACTTCAACTAATTCTTTTAAACATTTAAGAGAAAATAGTTGGAGAAACAAACCTCAGTCCCCTTCTGATCATATTTCCTTGCAGAAGCTATAGCTTTACACACAGAGAGAGGGAGGGAGAGATAGAGAGAGAAGAGTTGCTAGCTACTTCAGAGATATGGCAGTAGAACATGTGATGGACAGAATGTGCCCTTCCAACAATTTTTTTTTTTTTTTTTTTTAAGGTGCCCTTCCAACAAGTTGCAGTGTATTGGACCTTACAGGAGACTTATGTTCATGACATGACGTATGCATATAATAAGGTTCGTTGGATTGGACGACCTTTCGTTTTCTTTTCTGGACGACACATCGGTTCTCACTTTTTTGGGTAGCTAATTGGACCCATAAAAAGTAACTACTATTAAATTAAAGGGTATAATTATAAGACTACTTATATTTGAACCCAAAATTCTAACGTTATGACGACAAAACATCGGTAAAATCTTATGGTTATTATTTTTTAAGAATATGATTCTCTTTTGATTTGATCTTAGATTTATGTATGTGTATGAATAAAATTTATTTATTTATTTATTAACAATTAATCAATACATAATTGTGATAATAGCAAAAGAATATTGATCCTATATATATACAACACTGCTCAATTTTATAATTATTTTTATTGCTGTCACTATTAAGAGCTTTCTATCATCTTTATGTTATAATATACAGTGTCAATGTAGCTGTGAAACCATAGTAGCCTCCTCAACCGATGAAGAGCCGAAGAGGTTTATTGTCGTAATATTAAACTCTTCAAGCCTGGAATGGGAACAGCAAAAAGTAGTAAAAGAATTCTCACCAATTGAAGGCTATCAAAAGCTCGAATATTTGAATTCTTGAGGTCGCAAGGAAAAAGATAGATGATGGGTAACCTAGATTATTCGGACCACCTCCGACATGTAAACATCTGATATGGGAGGACCCAAATTCCCATGGCCTTTTGATCTTTCCGCTGACTGACTTGACATATTCAAAGGGGGGGGAATGAAATTTACATCTTTCTGAATCCAACTCTGGAAATTGAAGAAAAGTCATCATCCTACAAGAAAGTGGTCCACCACTACTCGGCTTCGCCTAACAATGCTAGAAATTTAGAATGTCACCACCCACACTTTTGGACAAAGCTCTATTGTCAGAGTGGCCACTAAACATGGCATTAATATTCTAATTCAACATCTGTTTATCAAGTTGAAATTCTAAAATAATTATGTTAAAAGAAAAGAGCTCTTCAAGTGTAGTTCAAAAGTTTTTAAGCAATCTATTGTATTGCAAACATATGAAGGAACGCTAATAGCTCTAATAGTTAAAGACTAAGCAACACTTCTGTGTACTAACAATAAAAGTAGTAAGAACTGACTTGGGATCTCTACCACCTCATATCTGGAGGAATTTGAGAGGACCGAGGTTCGATCCATACTCCCTTTAGGCCACGGCTTTTAGATTGTTGAGAGACACTCTCATTGAAAAGAATTTTGCCATGGCGACCATCTGGTACTACTGTGCCGCAAGTACTAACCGATACGTCCTCAGCTAAACCCAACCTTTTGTTCATGCTATAACGTTTAAAGCTGTCCCTCCAAAGGTGAAACGTCAGAGTTCCAGTATCCGGATGATCTTCTCGAGAGCCAAAAATTATTTGATAATATTTCCACTTTCCATCTTCAGGAGTGAAGGTGACGAATCTATCTTCATCATCATAGAAATGGAATGTTTTGTCCGCAAAAGCAGCACCTTTAATAGTCTTTATGAGCCCGCTGTGATGGGTGCATGTGTGAGTCGTCCACTCTTTCGCTCCCCGAGAAAGCAGATGTAGTTCAACTCCTGATTCATTCTGGCAAACAACAGCAACAACGCAATCCACGGATGTGGGAGGAGCTGAAAATGTAGCTACAAGACTGCACTGTTCTGATTTGTGGAACTTAGGAAGGTCTATTTTAGAAACCGAAAAGGGGCAAAAGAAGAACATTGAGTCATCTCGGTGTAAAAGAAGCCACCCATCCTTTGATGCAATGCATGTTGCCCCATTCATCTCTGGGATACTGATTTTGTACTTCTTGTCTGTTTCGCTGACCAAAAAGCATTGAGAATTTTTACCATAGAGTAGAAACCATAGAGCATGATTTGGGGAGGATATAATCTGAGCTGAAATCTGAGACGAAGGTGTAGAGGCAGCTGAATTCCAACCTTTACACACCATGCTCAAACTGAAAAGATCAATTATGCCTAAACGTTCCGCGATCAAAGATATTAGCTCAGAGGGAAGATCAGCCCATTGCCTTGTCGCCATTCTTCAGTCCTACAAATGCTAGTCATGAGCAAATAATAACTGCTGACAAATTTTGATATGAGCAGAAAATGGCACGAGAATTTCTCAGCATAGAGAAACAAGTATTGCATCGATAACAGCCAGCTGATTGCACTGGTTGCAAGTGTCACAACAAACAGAATCACAATAGAGGCAATGCTGGGTTTTAAGTTCTAATATCAAATTTCATTATAAATTGATCAAAGCAAGAGCACCTTAGGCTCCCCTGGATCAAAACTACTCTGCAGTCAATATGACGTCTGAACTACTTAAAATTGATTTCTGTGAAAAAAACTGAGTTAGTTGCAGCAGGCGCTGCTAGAGCAATCCATGAAATTTTCAGAAATCAATATAAAGTCTGATTACATAAACAAGCCTGTAACTTAATTACAGAATACACTGCAAGAAAAAAAAAAAAAAAAACCTCGTATTTTTCATTAAATTATTCCAGAGATTAAAAACAAAATCCCAACTGCACCCTTACAAGGGGCAATCTCATTGAATATAAACTTCCAAGGCATCCACACAAATAGACACACACATTGTCTATAAAATATAAAGTCAGTCTCAATTTCAATGATCAAGTACAATCGTATCAGAGTCCTATTTTTTTTTTTTCCCAAATTAGAAGAAGGGTATGACAATAATTAAGGTGTAACCCATTCAGCAATGTAACATACACAACAATGAAAGAGGCAACATATTTGATATTTACCTCGTCTGGTTTAGGTAAAAAAGTGCCTGAAGAAACTCGATCACAGAGAAGAGAAAATATTTTGAAGGGTTTATGAGAAAAAGAAAGAGAGATTGTATAAAGTTATAAACCACTAGGTACGAGAGTTTAACTAGGAATGGTCATAGAACTACCAAGTTACCAGAACTAACAAGGACTCTTTCCCGTTCAGGAGGAAAAAATTAAAAAATAAAAAACTCTTATTTTATATAAGTTGTGCTCTTACCTCTAGAGGTAGGTAACGAGGTATATAATTCTCACGAGGGATCGTCCTTTATGTTTCCAAGAAAAGGAGAAATAAGCCAAAAAGGCCAAAGGGGGCATTCCGAGAATTGAACTCGGGACCTCTCGCACCCTAAGCGAGAATCATACCACTAGACTAAATGCCCACTTGTTGATTTTTTTCCTATTTTAAGATATTCAATCATTAAAAAAGAAAAAAAACCCCTCCCAGCCATCTTCATTTCGCGCCTATCAAACCTTTAATTAATAATTACCACGAACCCTTCAATTATTTCTAAATTTTTGTCATCCCATCACCACGAAACGAATCACGATTCCTTCCTCCATTTACTTTGTCGTTTAATTGGAAATGATCAAATAGCAGCTTACTTACATATACTCTTATAAACTTACAAAGTTTTTTTTCTTTTTTTTAGTTAACAGAAGAAATTCAAATTTCTTCAACTTCAATGGTTGATCATACTGACACCCAGGTGTTTGATTCTAACTCTCAAGCTCCATCACCATCACATGGTAATTTTTATATGTCTTCAATTTTTTGCTTCTTTAATTTTTTTTCTTATTACTGTTTGAAGTAAAATGGAATATTATAAACGTTACAGCAATAACTAATTGAATTTTTAATCATCATACGCAAATTGGGTAAAGTAAAATGGAATCTTATAAACGTTAATTTCATTTGCCTTGCGTAATGAGTTGCTTGCTTGAACTTAAAGGGGAGAATGAAAATGGGCACAAGCAGATTCAAGACGCTGCTCCGTTTGATGATGCTGTGGTGCTTGATCGTTCTTTAGTTGAGACCCAGCTGTTGGTGAAACTAGATTTTGAAACTCAAGTGACAGATGATTCTGATTGTTTTGAAGATAAGACTGTACAATCATTTTGTGAGTATGAGAAGGAAGTTGTGCTTGATAGTGAAGATGAAGGTGTTTCTAGAGCCTACACACAGCAAGCTGACAACTTGTTATTGGATTGTAAGGCATCCTATAGTGAACTATGCTGTACAGGTCAGTGTTCGTTTGTTTGTTCCGAGCTTGGAATTTGGGAGTTTTACTCTTTTTGTTGCTTTATGTATGGTATTTGTTCGGTTTTAGTTGATTGGTGCTTTCCTAAATTAATGAGTTTGTTGAAACTTACTGCTATTGTGTGCCTACTTGAAGGGGAAAAAGGGTGTAGAATTACCGTTGGGAGAAATGATATGCAAAAAGATCTTGTCATTGGCTCTGAAGAACCTGGAGACTCATCCCAAGCCAATGCACTTGAATTTGTGGACAAATTTCTGTCACTTAACAAGATGGACATGTTTCCAGAATGTGGCATCAAGAAGACAGTTGAGGAGAAATCTCCTCCCTTCTCAAATGTGAAAAGGTCACAAAGTTTATCCAAAAGAATGAAATTTAGAAAAATTCCAGTTACAAAGACTGGGACATTTGAATGGGTTGATAATGATCTGCATGGAAAGGTTGATGTCTTTGGGGAATTTGGAGCTGTAAGGCAGGAATCTGTTCTGAAAGATCATAAGGCCATGCATATTAATGGTGAAGGGGGCAGAAGCTCTGGAAATGTGAATGAAAATAGGAAAGAGCTTCTAAACCTCCATAAAGAAATAGCAGGTTCAACTCATTCAGATCCAAAAGATGATTGCAGGATAGAGCAAGTATCTAAAATGGATATTAAAGATCATTCTGATAAGGAGATTAATGAGGACTTGCATGGAGAATCATCAGACCAGCAGTTGGATGGTTGTACAGGAATAGACACACCAGACATGTTTGATGTAGGATTTAATACTCAATTAGCTGCTGAAGCCATGGAAGCCTTATCATATGCGCCATTTACCAGCAGTACTGCCATCAATGCTGATCAAGGTCAATCAAACACCACTAATGATTTCCCAAAAGGTGTAATAATTAAGAAAGTGAGGTCAGAACATGCTTTGATACAAACAAGTAGTTTCTGTGGTTTAGGAAGCATTGCAACAAAGTCAAAGCCAAGAAAGTGTTCTATTAGAACATCTGCTAAGAACTCTAACAAGGTGCCAGACCCTGAGTTGCCAAGGTTGACAAAAGTGAGAAGAGGCAAGTCTTTGATAGGTAAACAGTTTGATTGCTTTGCAAACACCAATGGAAACTCTGGCAATGGATCCCCTACACAAATTGTCAAAGGACAAGCAGTTGGGACTGTGGGCAAGAACAACAAGGTCAAAGATTATGAAAATCATACGACTTCATCAATTTTAATCAAACAGAAAGAAGTGGGACTTATGAATATTACTGTTGCCCAACAAAGTAGGCAGTCCTTAGCAGGAGGTACGTTGAAAAGGACCAAGAAGCAATCAGATAATCCAAGAGGCAGGATGGAAGAAGGGACCATTAAATATAGAAGAAAGAGGAGTAGATTAGTTGGCAATCCTACTGAAGTTATGAGTGCCACTGGAAGCTCGTCTACATTGCATTCAAATTCATTGGCTGAACCTAAAAGCAACATATTGGGTCAAAAAGAGGAAACTGGTCAAGAGATAACAGCTCTGACTAGTTGTTTAAACCTAGCAGCATGGAGCCATCCAAAGGGAAAAAGAACTCTACGTCAAATGCAAAGTCATTCGAATGGTGCCATTAACATTTGTGTTGATTTGATAACAGAAGCTAGGAAGGAAAGTAATCATGGTTGCATGAAGAGTCAAAGAGGAGCAAACGACAATAGCAACACCTCGTTTTATAAAGATATGAAGGGGAAATCACAGACAGCAAATGATAGTTTTCCTTTGAATCTTCCAGAAAAAGATTTAGGAAAGTGTTTTGATGAACCAGGTTTAGTTCCCTTTGCTAACAATGAATCAACTACCATAAGCAAAGAAATCTACCCAGGCAAGTACCTTGAACCCTCTGGTTCAGAATATATTAGTACTATTAACTTTACCAAAGGTACAAATGCATCATCTTCTAGTCATGTACATTCTAAATATCACAGAAAACCACTTATAAGAAATCTACCTAGATCCTCCCTCCCGAAAGAATTTATTAAATTAGATGTCCCTGAGTCAATACCGAATTTCACATGGAAAGATTTGAGAAGACGGAGAGATATGTCACATGTTCGAGTTTTGTTTAGTCAGCATTTGGATGATGATGTAATCAAGCAGCAGAAAAAGGTTTCTTTTCTTTTCTTTTCTTTTTTAGCTTTTTTCTCACTCAGCAATACTGTATGCGCCACGGCTTTTCCTTCATTCCAGCAGATCTCAGCACGACTGGGCATTTCCATTGCAACATGTCCAGGAGAGGCAACACATTTTATAGCAGATAGATTTGTGCGTACAAGAAATATGATGGAAACTATTGCTCTAGGCAAACTAGTGGTGACACATTTATGGCTTGAAAGTTGCGGACAAGTGAGCTGTTTAATAGATGAGAAAAACTACATTCTGAGGGATGCCAAAAAGGAAAGGGAAATTGGCTTCAGCATGCCTGTTACCTATGCTCGTGCAAGCCAACATCCACTTCTAAAGGTGATAGCTAACTAGTGTTAGCTTATCCCCGTACCAGCTATGCTTCAAATTTAATTTCAACTTGAATGTTAGGGTTTCCTATATGCTGATGTTTGGTTCATCCTCAGCAGGGTCAGAGAGTTTTCATCACCACAAGCATAAAACCTAATAAAGAATTTATCACTGGCTTGGTCAAGGCAGTTCACGGCCAGGTTTGTATTCATTTGTAGTAAGCATGTGTGTGTGTATTATTCAGAAGCCTATGCTCTTTCTTCCAACTGAATTTATTAATGAGTTTTAGTTGAATTTCTATCTAGGTAATTGACGTAAGTCAGATATCTGTTGTAAAGGAGGAAATGTTCCAAGAGAATCCATTGATTCTGTCTTGTGAGGAAGATCATTCAATCTGTGTACCTTTCCTTGATAGAGGTAAAAAATACCATAATCATTTTCATTCGACAGAAGTTAATAACGTACAATTATATTGGTCTATCCTTTTTTTTTTATAGGGATAGCAGCTTATAGTTCAGAACTTCTACTGAATGGAATAGTAATTCAGAAATTGGAGTTTGAAAGGTGAGGACTAGCATTCCTGGGTACACCGAATTATTTTAACATTAAAAATAAGAAATTGGAATTTATAGAGCACTTTCATCCTAATGACAGACATCGGCTCTTTAAGTAATCATGCCAAGAGGCATCAACGCAGAACAAAATCTAGGAGGGTTGAAGTCTGCTTGAAGAGAAGCTTGTAATTAACAGTTGTTAGAAACTAAATGGAAACCATCCAGTTTTCCACATCTTGTAGATGGTGAAAAAGAATCATATTGCAGAAATTTCTGTATTATTGTTACCATCATGGTCTCAGAGTTATTAGATATGAACATTGAACAGGCATAAATATATCAATATATGCGTGCATTTCTTCCTTTTCTTTTGAACACTTGTTATTGATCATGTTAGGTTGGGGAACGAAGGTATCGCAGGAATAATGCAAAAGAACCCTAAATAGAACAAAAGAGGACTGACAAGGTGGCACAAATTCTTTTCTTTTTCACTTCCATAATGCCCTTCAGTTTACCGAAATACTTGCACAATTAAAATACATGACAAGAAGCATTTGTTGTCGGCTTTCTAGCAACCAATCTAGAAAAGGATGGGTTGCAGTAAGCCATTACTTTTTCATTAACCAATTCAAACCCAGAACATTATTAGTACCAACCAAAGCAAAATGAATCAAAGCTCCCCTGAGTTCAGCACTTGTGTTAGTTTCAAGCAACTGTACTCCAAATTCTGCCATTTTGTTAACATCTTAGATATAATTCCTGGTAACCCATCAGGTGAACTACAAGGATTCATGATAGGAGTACATTCTGTTCATGCCAAGCTCCCAAAAGAGATTACATATTCAAGAAACCAGAACGATGCAAGTTAAATGAGAAAATAAGTCTAAAACATTTGTTTCGCTGTTGAGGTGATTTTTCAGTCTGCTACAATCGCCTGTAAAAAGACCAATGTCATAACAGCACAGCACAGGAGAAAAGGAAGAAAACAAAATGATAAGAATAATTATGCATTATTAATGTTGTTATGCAGCACAGACATGAGCATTATTGAGTATGTAATCACAGAACTTCATACTCAATGCTGTTCTTTATATTACTTAAGGATTCTCATGCAACTCTGAAAGGCCTCTCTATAACTTTTAGAATAAACTTCTGTAAAGAGACTGAAAATAATATCCATCATATTGCTGATGGCAAACAAAGATTAAAATATAGCAACCATATTCAACAAGAATACATGCTGTCTCACAAGGAATTTTATCATTTATTTAAAAGCCCAAAATTCTCCTCATATTGCTTCATGTCCCACATACATTACAGAAGTGCACTACTATAGTACATTCCTTCAGATTTCATTTCACTAAAGACAGTAATAAATATCATTAACTACAAAAGATCCAACAAAAGTATATAAGCAGAATATACCAGCTTGATCAAACTAATGATTCATCTCAGGAGCTTGGGCATTAACGTTTCCACTCATTGGCACTGTTGGATTGGCTTGATAGGTTTGAGGAGTAGCCATACTAGGGGCTCCACCGGATGAAGCAGGTGGCGCCGCACTACCAGAAACTGCTGTTGGGTTCATTACAGCAGGAGGTCTTGGGAGACCATTTACTTGACCAGGTGCAGAAGGAGCACCAGGAGGCGCCATCATTGGTGGCATGCCTGGAGCAGACACATAACCTGCCAGTACCATGAGAAAAGATTCAATTCCATTCATTCTTGATGCCATCGGATTAGTCTAGATGCAACATATGGTTCACATGGTCAGTTGAAAACACAAAAGCATTAGACCAGAATTGGAAACAATGGGTTGGCATACGTCTAACAAAGAAACCTAGGCTCATAATGCAAGTTGATAGCTTAAAAAAGGAGGCAGCTTTTAGTCTTCATAAACAAGACAGTCTGCCATCATCTATGGCTTATGAACAAACCAAAAAACAGCAAAACAATAAAATAATTAAGAAAGTTAATTGAGTTTGAAAAAATACTTTGCTGGACTAGATGATTTGTCAACAAAAATAGGAGCATGGATATAACATACAGTATTAAAAAAGCGGGCACTCTTACAAGAAAAGATAAAATAGTCGGCATACGAAATATCTACAGTTCACCCCCCATACATCAGGTCAGCAACAAGACATCTGCCAGAACAATAAGCAAAGATGTGGGCACAAATAGAATCAGGCAACAAAACTGCGTTTACAGGCAAAATGCATAAACACATAGTACATGCACCAATATGAAGCGTGGTGAAGAAACACAATTATATTTTATTTCCAATTTACCTGGAGGACCTGGAACTGGTCTTGGAAGAACAGGAGGCCTCATCCCTGCGACTAATGGAGCACTTCCAGGAATTGGCATAACAGGTGTCGGAAGAACCGGAAGGCGGGGCCTCTGAGACAAAAGATGCTGATTATAAGCAGCACCAACCTGCTGGAAAGCTGCAGTTTGGCCAAGATGTTCCTTGATTCTCTGATCAATTAAACTTTGGGTTTGTTGTTCCTCAAATTGCTGATAGTAGCTTCTTACATTTGCCTGAAATTAAGAGAACAAAATAAAATAAGTAAACAGATTGATTCATAGCTATTGGCTACAGGACACACGTACAATACCTTGTGTTTGTAGCCTGCATTGTGCTGTTTTCTAACAGATGGCTGAAAACAAATTAAAGAGAGAGAGAGTAAGTTCCATAAGATGTAAATGGTTACCGATCTTAACCGTACATTACATATGAGATAGCACAAGATTTGACCAACTTCTTTAAACAGATGCAAGCCACAATAATTCTGAGGCACCGTGATTTTTGTTATAGGACAAAAGGGTTTAAAAAAATTAACAACAGGGAAAAAAACTTCCTAAAAGGGAAATAGCGACTTACAGAATCATGCGTCAAATAAGTGTCGCAATAATCACAGTAGTACCTGCAATTGAGCAGGAGAAAAAAAAGGAAAAAGGTAAAGCGTTAGAATTCGAGCCAGATACAGTAAGAACACTGATAAGAAAATAAACAAATCAAAAGGCAAAAAGATCATACCGAGGCATGGCTGTATGTTGATTGATTTACAATTGGAACAGATAAGAAACCCCAAATAAGAACTAACGTGAACCACGAACAAAAACCCTAAGAGAGAGAAAAGAGGGGGCGCCACTAGTCACTGTGATAGAGCGGGGGGCTCTTTGGTCTCTAGAACATTCATTTGAATGTTTTACGTGTATATACCCGTAGCCGTAATTTAGGGTAGCAAAATCCGGATCCGAATTTTGCTCAATCCGGATTCAAATGGGAAACCCGTGTGATCTAACTCTTTACTTCCTATGAAAAACAAATCCCGCGCGGGCTCAGCTACCGGGAATCCCAATTTCCGAATAATTAAAGCAATGAAAATATGAAGTTGGGGTGGTAAAAATATCCGTGGGATCTATATTTGGTCTAAATCTGAGTGATACGGATTGAATAATATTCGGTCTGAATTAATTTTTGGATCAGATTCGAATATCACTTGATAAATTCGAAATTTAAATTTTATAAAAAAATATTATAAAAAATAATTTATTTTAAATAATTATAATTTTTTAATATATTTACTCAATATATTTAAATATTTAAAGTTTATATTTTATATTTAAATTTATTAAAATAAATTTAAAAATTATAAAATATATAAAAATATATTTATAAATAGAAAAATTTAAATTTTATATATAAAAATTCAGACATAAAAAACTTAAAAAATATTGACCCAAAATAAATCAAGCTAGGTATTAAGATTCCCGAACTTTTGCCAACCCCAATATGAAGAGATTAAAAAGAAAAAATGACAATTGTAGAACCACAGTGATAAAATCAAAAAGTTAAAATAATAATACAAAGACCTGGCCACTAAGTAATTTTACAATTTAGAGCCGGTTCGGTATTGCTTTTGAATTAATATTTTTTAAAAATAAAATAAAAATGAAAATAATGTCTTGCAATTGTTATATTTTAAATTTAAGTGTGTGTTTAGTATTATTTTTTATATCATGTATTTTAAAATTAAAAATAATAATATGCATTCAATAGACACAACTGAGAAAGGTAAAATCAATGAACATGCATTCGGATTATCATTTTCAAAAATAATTTTTACTAAACATTTAAATCATACTTATAATTAAAAAGTAATTATTTAATAAGTAATTATTTAATTAACACATACACAAACATATAAAAAATAATTTAAACAAAATTATTATAAAAAATTACATAAAGTACATCATAGAAATTGCAATTCTTTCTCTCATAAAATTCATCTCTGCAATTCATATTTCATATCCAATCATTTCACAGAAAAGAATTAAAATACAACAATAGTTTGATTTCCAATATTCACATTAATCAATGGCGAATACAACAACAATCATTTATTTACAAAATTAATTAACACAATGGAATCAACCAATAAAAACACGGTACAATGGGAAAAATTAAAAAAAGGACACTGGACAAACAATATCCTAATGGAAAAAGTTATGACTAGAATTATCCATAAAAAATGACCTAAGAGGAAGTGTTTCTTTTGCAATAAATAGATGGCTGAGACTGAAAGTAGCACCACAAAAATTGCCATGAACACATGTTTTCGATTACAATGCCCTGCATCTTGCACGCTCAAGGTCTCAGAGTTTAGGACCATGCCCTTAGTATTGCTTGCTGCAATGGAAGGCCCTTGCTTAGTCGCACATGCCTTTGCAATTTCATGAATTCTTCATTCTCGTTCGGGGCATGAAATGGAAGATATAGTTTAGAAATTAAATCAGAACTATCATCGTTAGCAAGGAAATGGGAAAATACATTGATTGTGAAGACATAATGAGAATCAATGTTATAATCATCATTGCTATCACTTTCTTGACAAACTCAGGATATGCAAGCCCTCTAGTTGTAAAGAAGATTAATATTCAGATCCATTTGAATAAATCAAGCCTATTTCACAGAAGTCATTCTTTCTATCCCCAACCAACTATTCCAACTTTTGCTATTTATCAACCACTGCACTATTTTTTAGAATCATCATCCCTTCTTCACCTAAATTCTCTGCAGCCCAAGTGAACTAATGTGCTTATCTTTTATTCTCGATAACAAGATTTTCCAAATTGTCATTGCCAACATGTTAACAAAGTTCATAAATGTTTTTTGGTATAGTATGATAAAACAAACGAATCATACGAGCAAGCAAACCAATACCAGATTCTTTGATGACAGCTTCACTGATATTGCAAGCAAAAAAACTCCAGCTATTCTATATGCAAGACACAAATATGAAAGGAAAAATCAAATCAAACAAGTTAACATTTTTTCCTAAACATGTGACACATGATACTCATGCATCAATAAAATTACTTTTCAAAAAGTACACAAAAACTCCAGAATAATCCAAAACCCCACTAATACCAAAATTCTTGTACCACCAAGGTCGCATGATATGCAAGTTTATCATTTTGTAGCTATTAATATTTCATTCTTCATTGATAACCATATCATACACAACAAAGTCCTCAAACAATTTGAACGCATATTTCCTGAATCTACCCCAAAGAGAAACAAAATCATAACAAATAAAGCAAAGAACAAGCAACCACATAAATTACTTATAAGGTTTAACCAAACAAAATCAATATCAAAACTCATAACAAATATGATTAACACTAGGCCAGAGAGATACGACAGAAATCTTGCACAAAACACTCTAAAGGCAATCAAGAGAATTGATAAAATTAGTATAGCCAGGCAATCAAGAAAATTGATCAAAGTCGAGGTCCAATCATGGGTAGAGGAGAATCAAGTCATAGAAGAGCAATTTTAAATTGTGAACTATTCTTGCTTCGTCCATCATGTTATATCTACCAAAAATCTTGTTCTCATCTCTTTATTTGGGTGTTGGGAAATGTGTTGATCGTGGAATCATTAGTTTTGCCATGAATTTCACCTCGCCTTACTAGATTGGAAAAAAAAAAAAAAAAAACACCTTGTACCTTTTTCTAATTCTTTTATTATTATTATTTTTTTTTACTTAACCCCGATTGAAACCCTTGAAAAGAAAGCGAAAGAAACTCTTTTTAGAGATTTTTTTTATTGGTGTTTTTTTTCTTTTATTTGGTAAGAGATTTAATAGAAATCGATGAATTAAAAGCTTTTAATTTTTTTTCTTTTTCTGGGTTATCATTATTATTATACAATGAAAGAATGAATAAAAAGATCTGATCTTAAGGAAAAAAATAAAAATAAAAAAGAAAAAGTTAAGCAAAATTCAGCCAAAAGAACAGAGCATAAACAAAACCAAGTATTCTTTAACATAACAAAAAGAAGATATAAAGATATTACTTACGAAAAGCAAGAGGAGTAAGATAGCTTTAACCCTCTCCGAAGCACCACCACTACCAATCGAGACGCAGCAGCAGCATTCGATCCATTATGGCCGAAGCAGAGCAGAGACGCAGCACCATCGCCACCAACAGTTGAGACGGAGCCTCGACGCAGCAGCTGATTTTACATGAAGAAGTGTGGCAGAAATAGAGAGAGAGAGCTGTGACGGTGGATCCTAGTTGAAGAAGAAGAGTATCGGGTTTTGTTTTGTAATTGATTCTAAAAGTTAATTTGGGATTCATTGAGAACGTGTTAAATACGTTATCACTTTTATAACTAATAAGTAAAATCCGGATTATTTGTTTTATAATTTTCTTTTTAAATCTAACCGACCGAACATGAATTAGATTTGTATTCCAAAAACGAACATGAAAACAGACATTACAAAATAGTACCGAACAGGCCCTTAGTCTCTTTCGTTTTCAAAAATCCCAACAAATAAAACAACGAACACTCACTAGGCATTAACAATTTAATTGTTTTTTCATTGAAAGTATGTAAAATATAATCACCATTTCTAATGAATTATTATAATAATAGTATGGGATATAACTGAAAGGGCAGTGCCACAAGGCTGCCATGCACCTGCTACGCTTGTCTTAATCAAGCCAAGAATGTTCTCGCTATACTTTTATTTTGCTTTTTACCCGATCCTAGCACAGCGCTTTGCTTTCGGTTCTTCGGGGAAAACCTTAGCAGACCACCACCCTCGTTGCTTGTGTGCTTGGACATATTAAAATTTAGGGACACAAATCTTATCTTATATAGTAACAAGGATGGTGAGCATGTAAAAATGACCGGCAACGTGCAGCGAACAAATGATAATGGTAACGTATCAGGTGATGGCAGTGACCTTGTTGATAATGATTGTGATAAATGACAACTAGTTTTTTTTTTTAATTAAATATTTATTTACTTATTAGACTAGAGCATTTAAATCATTCACATTTTTTTTTATAATGTTTAGTTGTTAAAAAAATAAAAGAATAAGAATAAATTTTGGACAGGCCACAAATTTAAAAATAATGAATGAAATTTTCATTGACTCATTTCGATGAGGAGGTGGGATGGGAATGACTAATTAATTAATATTTTTAATAATTATAAAAATAATAATAATTGTCATTTTTCTTATTTTATTATTATAATAATAACGGTTGTTATTATTATTAGTAGTATTATTATAAAAAATAACTACTAATATTATTACTTTTATATTTTTTTATTATAATAATAATTATTATTATAAAATAGCAATAATTAATATAATAATGATAGTAAAAACAATACTAATTATTATCATTATTATAATAAATGTAACAATAATAATTATTAAGTTGTGTCTCGTATTAGTTAGTAAATGAGAGTTATTTTGTTTTGTAAATAAGATAGATCACTCAAACTAATAAGTTAACATTTTGGACTGGACACCTAGAAATTCGAAGCCAAACACCTCAAATAGTAATGTAGTGGTCAAATAACTCAGAGTATGCTGGATGAAAATAAATAAGTCTACCTGTGGTTTTGTCTGGGAGAATTATTAAGCTGTGTCATAGTAAAAATGAGTTACTTAAGTTTATAAGTATAATATATCACTCTACTTAATAAACTAATTTTTTGGATTAGATATTTAGAAATTCTAGGCCAAATATCCTAATAATTATAATAGTTATAGTAAAAATATTTAATTAGTTAACAAATATATAATTGTCAATAATACCAGTTATAATAAAAACATTTAGTTATTGAACAAATAGATAATTATAATTATGGTCATTTTAATAACTTGTAACAGTTAATTCAAATTACAAAATATAATAAACACATTAATAAAAATACAACTTATTTTATTTTTAATTTTTAAAACTTAAATAAATAACTTATTGTAATTTTTATTTATCATTTCAATTATAATCCATTCTATTTTTACATTATTATGACTTCTGCTTATTTCGATTTTAAGAATGTAAATGCACGACAATAGAATTTTGTTGATTTGTTGACGGTGCTGTGTTGACTTGTCGCTTGGTTTCACTATTTTGGTTTTTATTTTTTATTTTGCAAAATTACGCATTCTGGCAAAAAAAAAAGAAAGTGGATCCGTATTTTTAACGTGCGGACGGATGCTAATCGGATCCGGATCCGAATAGTTTTGTGCCATCCCGGGTCGCGTATTTTGAGGCCTTCACAGAAAACTAATATAGGAATTGGGAAATGACCAAGCTATTACGTGCGATTCTTAGCAAACTGAAATCGGGTATGACGTGTCTTACGTGTGGCTATTTCTGATTGGAGAAAACGACACCGTCGAAGTGGTGGCCCTTATTACACAATGCGACATCCTTCTCACGCTCAATAATCTTTCTCCGACGGTAAATTGCCCGAACAAATCAAAACATGGGCGTGGCTTCTCCGGCTCCGCTTTCAGGTTACATTTCCAATTATTTATTTATTTGGTGGCTCATATATTTCCGTTTTAGGATCTAACAAATTCATTTCGTTTTTTTTTTAAAAAATGTTCTCTCTATGCATTGTTTATGCCTATTCTTCATTATTTTTGCATTAAAATTTTGATTTTGAATGTGTTAATTGGAATGGATTGTTCAGAACCAGTGGCCGTCGAAGTAAAAGTTGGTGGGAAGCAGAATCGGTCGACGACGCCGTCCCATATTGTTTATCACTTTGGTACCAGTGGACTGGCTGTTGCAGTTGCCACTGCCGTCACTCATCCTCTAGGTTCTTCTAAACTTTTCGATGCTCGCAAAATTTAATTTTTACCTCTTCTATTTTAATTGGCAAGAAGTTCTGGACGTTTTGGTTACTATATGGTTGGAATGGTAGCGGAGTTGCTACACAGTAGGTGTGTTTTGTCAGACAATGTGATAAGCAAAAAGAGTAGGAAATGTAGATGGCAATATCATTAGATCCAATTTGGCTATGCTTTCAAGGGCTGAAGACATGTAATTCTACAGGAGTATAGGTGCCTGAAGCAAGGTCAATCTAGCTTTCCAAGCGTTGGTCGGACGAGTATTTAAGACTATCTTAATGTCTTGGGAAAGGATTTAGGTTTCCATTCCTGCAAGCTGCAACTGTAGTTAATTAGTTAATGAACTTTTGTGCAAACGAAAGGAAGTAAATAGATGGTTCACCATTAGATTTTTATCAAGTGCTTATTGATTAACATCCATTTAATTGTTCTTCAGAGTTTGAGTGCTTGTTATATGGAACTTACAAAAGGAGAACTAGCGACTTTTGATATTTAATTTATCTCAGCTCGGAATGCAGATGTACTCAAAGTCAGGCTGCAGATGCAATTTGTTGGTCAGAAGGGTCCTTTGACTGGAATGGTATCTTGCTAAGCTAATTTTATTTCATGATCTCCTAGTTTATCAGATTGTATTTCTGTGAGATTTGCTAATATATGGACGATTGCAGGGACAATTATTTCTTCAAGTATTGAAAAAAGAAGGTCCAAAGGCTTTGTATCTGGGATTGACTCCTGCTCTGACAAGGTCAGTTTTGTATGGTGGTCTACGTTTAGGCTTGTATGAGCCCTCAAAGTATGCATGTGATTTGGCATTTGGGTCCACCAATATCTTGGTTAAAATTGCATCTGGAGCGTTCGCTGGTGCCACTGCTACTGCACTTACCAATCCAACTGAAGTTCTGAAGGTAAACTATGGTTCTATGAAGGTAGGCATTTCCCCTTTTGAATTTGATTTAAGAAATCAATTTTCTTTGTTCAGGTGCGGCTGCAGATGAATTCCAGTATGAAACAAAGTGGATCGATTGCAGAAATGCGAAGACTTATTTCTGAAGAAGGAATAAGAGCTCTATGGAAGGGGGTTGGTCCTGCTATGGCAAGAGCTGCTGCTTTGACTGCCTCACAACTAGCAACATATGATGAATCCAAGCGGGTCAAGTTCTAAGCATGCTAATTTTCACTTTGAATATCCAGAAGTAATTTCCACAGTTTCTAAATGGTTCAATTCATATTACTTGTGGACTAAACAGAGTATTTGTCCATATAATTTGCTGCATTCATCCTTTTGGTAGTTTAAAGGTTTTATTTGATTTTTGCTTGATGCAGATTTTGATCAGTTGGACGCCTCTTGAAGAAGGATTTCATTTACATCTCATGTATGCGCTATTCTTAGCTTTGTCCTTCTCACGCTAAAGATAAGGAAATAATAATTATATGACTTCTTACAGAAAGAAAAAAATGTTCTGGCTTTTTATTTCTCCCCCCAATTCTTACCATATTTGTAATACATGAAGCTCAAGTGCAGTCGCAGGCACTGTGAGTACCCTCATAACCGCACCTGTTGACATGGTTAAAACCCGTCTAATGTTGCAACGAGAATCTAGAAAAGTTGGAAGCTATAAAAATGGATTTCATTGTGCATATCAGGTATCAGCTCTCTTCAGCTTTTACTTTCACATTTCTTATATTTTCCAGCACCAAACTTGTTATAATTCATTTTTGCTATCAGGTTTCATATGCTATTGATCAATTGTGTAGTTTAAATTAGTAAACAGTTTATGAATGACACAATTTTGATATTTATTGTCCACATATAAGGTGTCAAAGACCACTAAACTTTTCAGATGATGGATCGTCTGTTAGTGCTTGCCATAACCTATGGAGACTATCTTTATTTACTCTTCAGCACTCTCCGTTTGTTAGTTTCTTTCTTCTTTTTCTTTTTGTAGGACTCAGCTTGATTCAAAAGTGTATTGCATATCTTGCCTCTGTAATTGGTTATATACCACAAAACTGGTAATAGAATGCTTCTATCATGAAGAGCTGTTTGTTCTTTACCACAAACAGAGGGAGAATACCAACAAGAAGTTCGCTCATTCTCTATTTTTCTAATTCTTGTTTGGTTGTGGGGAAGCGTTAATGCTTTTATGTTTTGTATTTTAGCTATACAGCTAAAATTTATCTTCTGAACAGATTCTTCTTTTTTCTTGCTTAATATGCTTGGGATGTGTGCTTCCAGGTTGTGCGTACAGAAGGCCCCCGTGCACTTTATAAAGGGTGAGAACTTGCTAAAGTTGACACGCCCAAATGTTGACTCATTGGCTTATAAGTAGTTTAAATGTTCTTATTTATGATCGTCCTGATTTTAATTTTCACAGTTTTATTTGTTTGCATCCATAATTTTAGCAGGGGCCTTGCAGTTTTTGCAAGATTGGGTCCACAAAGTACGATTACCTTTATCGTTTGTGAGAAGCTACGGGGGCTTGCAGGATTAAATGCAATCTAGTTGTCCATTTTGAAGTTTGCAGCAGTTGACCATAATGATTTTGTTTAAAAGCCAAAGGAGTTGCCATCATCACCAGCAAGTACCAAGGGAAGTTATCTTAGTTAATTCTGATATTCAATTCTTTGGTGGTTTGAAACACTAATGCATATAGGAGAACCAAAAATTAGTTGGTTTCCATTGAAATGGTCCAGAATAAGTGTAGCAACATTCTTTTCCACTGCTCCCACGTTTTGTTCCTTTTTTGTGTCTGGGTTTAGCTAGAAAACTTTCTCCAAATTTTGGTTATACTAAAAGTTTATTGAAAATATGAAATCTAGTGTACTTCTTTCTTGATTTATACAAGTAGAAGGATTACTCATTCACTGAGTTTCAGAAAAATTGGATAGCCTCTGTAGTGATGACACTTCAGCTTTATTTTGCTCGTTTTTAATGTGATGAATTCTTTATATATGCTTAATGTTAGGTATCTTAATATTTGAGTCTTAATTAATACAATATTCATTAATTAGATAATATAATAAAATAATAAATAATTTCATATTTATTATTCAATAAATGAATAGTATATAATATTGAGAGAGACATAAGTTAAAATTTAAACGATGGAATTTCTAGTATTATTGTTTAATTTTTAGCATCATCTTATAAATATTATGGGGTTGACCTTCGGTAATTTTTTAAAACCTCCCCTGAGGTTTGAGGCAGGTGCAAGTAGATGGCGAAGATCAATGTATTTGTAACTAGCTCCCTACCGTTAGTTAAATTTTTCATTGATCCGTAGTTGAATTTAAAAAGACGAAACTACCCTACCGACGGGGTTGTAGTCGTAGATCTGACACAGATGCCAAAAAGGCTAGGATTCTGGGTGCAGAAATCACTTCATTTTTTAACATTTTTGCCCCTGTCAATTCTAAAATTTTACAATGCCATAAACTATTTGAAAATTACTATTTTATCCTCTCGAAAATGCTGATATTATCCTAAAATCATCGTAAAAGAGAAAATTGCATTATTTAAAAAAAATTACATGATTTGCAATATGATTTTTAGCTCTATAGGGGCTGTGCACGCTACAATCAATCCCATGTCTGTTGAATATATCAGCAGCAATCCCATATCTCTTGAATACATGCAGGTATTAGGCTGCAATCACACAGCAACTGCTTTACGATTATCAACATCATCTACTGCACATGAATGCTCACTGTTGAATTGGTTCTGAAATGGTGGAAGTATTAACTGTAAACCTTCAATTATGAGCATATATTAATTGCAAGCACTGGTTTAGTTCAAGTACACAACTTTTAACAGCTTTCATATGCATAACAAATCAAATCTTAACACTTCTATATATTGTCAGTGCCTACATGATCTTGTCATTTTCACCAATGAAATTTAACTGCATGAGATTCTATTAATACACATATTAACAACATCAAACACAGAAAAAATTTTAGCACCTTCCAACTCAATGTGCTTGCAAAAATTTGTCTTAGATAGATCTATTTTTCATCTACTTGATTTCTTAAAGCTTTATAAATTACAACCCAAGCAAGCTTTGACAAAATAAATGATAGATATGGCTAAACTTAAAATACTATTTTGCATGCATCTCCATGGCAGCAGCTATCAAAAAGTCGCAGGCAAACAATTTGAATCTTTTACTACCACTCTCCATTAATATTACCCATTCGAAATGCATTAGGTCTATTTATCAGTAAACTTGCTATATAAAACTCTCAACAGCTTAAACATCCAGCAAATCAGATGCTTTAATCAAACAAAATGATGATTATTTTTAAACTACCACTATATAATATTAACCAGTAAAATGCATCATCAACAAACAAAAGCCCATTTTTTCAAAAATGGGTTTTCGAACATAATATTAACCATTAAAATTCGTCATCAACAAACAAAAATTCATTTTCACGAAAATGAAAACCTATTTTGCCTTATTTCACTGCTGATTTTAGTGAAGTAATGAATTAAATTAAAAGCTCACCTCTGATTCGCTTCAATATAGTGATTCATGCCTAAGGGTCGCCGGAGAAACTCAGAGCGCTACACCGTAGATGACGAGGACGGCGGTTATCAGGTACATAAGTGAAGTAGCTTTTCAGAAAATATGAGAAGCAATGAAACGGATTTTGATTCAATTTACAATAAGCTCTCAAAAAAGCTTCAACGATAGAGGAGCTGAGAGCATTAGCACAATAAAAAATAAATAAATAAATTCAAGGACCCATTTTTTTCCCCAAAGGAAATCCAACGGTTTTTGAAAACCTAAGAAGTTTGATCTCAGAGCATGGTGTGCTCGAGACAGCAAATGCCACAAAACTTTTGGTTTTTTCACGAAATGTCATAAATGCCCCCAATTGCCTAAACGACGATTAAACGGTGCAAAAATGTGAGGGGGTGTTTACAAATAAACCGATCTTCGCCATCCAGTTGCGACTGCCTCAAAACTCAGGGTATGTTTTTGAAAATTACCCGGTTGACCTTAGATCAATTGGAAGGCATATTATCCACATAAGCTAAGATTTGTTGGCATTTGTTTGACTGGCTCCCCCTTGATTGAAGGAGTTTAGGTGCAACGAACTCTATCTTGACTCCTACCAAAATGTATATTAAAAGAGGGAAAAAAAAAAAAAACTCTATTTTGACTTTTATGAGAGCTGTTTTCCAGCTCATCCAATGAAAGTTAATACGGATATGGAGCTGCATTTTCTATTTTAGTAATAAGCCAATGGGACCCAAATTCCAACCATTCATTCATCATCTGGCTTATGATTGAGTTTGAGCTATAGGAACTGGTACAATTGACTTCAATGTTTTATTTTCTACCTAATTACAACTGCAGGCAATGGAGGCGAATCTATTGCATGATTCCAAGTGCAATCTTTACATTCCAACGTCACCGCCGGGTTAAGTTTAAGAACTCTCCGCCTTACATACATAGTTGTTAGGTAATGTGCATACGTTGGGTCCGTCTGATATCAGCCCTAAAACAAAACTCACGTCTTGATCATATTCAATCCTCTTATATCCCCTTACTGAGTTTTGACCCTGATAACATGACAGTCTAGCAAAGCTACAGATTTTTGGGACCCCACTACACGGTTCGCTTGTTACTGGATACCGGTCACCCGCCGGGTCTCAATTAATTTGACAGCTGCCATATGTGGGAATGCTCCACTTATCTCAAGTTTATTGCGGCATAATGCGAAACTGCTACAAAGTTTTAACTCCTTACATAGTTAAAACTTCTTTTTTTTTTTTTCTATTCAAATACTTATTTATTTATTTATTTATATAATAAATAGGAGTGTAAAAAGATAAGTTATTTTAAATTATTTTTTAAATAAAAATAAATTTCTAGTATTTTAATTAAATTTTTTTTATTAAACTAATTGTTATAATATTTTTTTAATAATAATAAGATAAAAATAGAATAATATTAAATAGAAATACTAAAAAATTCTTTTCCTTTTTATTTGAATTCTTTTAAAAAAATTTTTAATGATGATCTAATTGACTGACTAGAGAGAAACGTAGAAAATATATTTGAGTCATATTATCCATATTAAAATTATACACATAAAAATATTCAAAACTTTCTCTTTGATTTAAGCTAATGGTCATTTTAAGTCAAACAATGATTAGCATTAATTATTTTATTTAAAACATTGTCACATTTTGATTTCAAAAATTGTAGATAATTTTTTGCCTAATAGTAATGGAAGAATTATAGATAATTCTTATCATGCCAATAAATTTGATATTTTTACACTTTTTTATATAAATTTAATAGAATATACACGTTATGATGCGTAATAATATACGTGATGAGATTTTATTAATTAAATTACAATTGGGAACAGGAGTCGCAGCAGCGTTTGGTACCTTGGAGCTGGAGGTGCCCTTGGCGGGACAGTCTGGCGCTCTTATCCTTGTGCTGCGATTTTCACACTAATTACCATCTTACCCCTTCGTCGATTTTACAATCCTACCCCCATGCATTAACAAACAATGAATTGCCAGATCAGCTTAACAAATAACGGTATCCAAATATCCGTACTATTTCCATATGAAAATGACCCACCCAGTATGATCAACTTCGGCTAATGGTAGTCAACTTCAACCGATGTTCGTGTGATCTATAAAAGAAATAAAAATAAAACAAAAACGTTTTAAGTTCTTTATTTATCATACTGCCAAACCAAAAAAGAAAAAAATAATAAAAAATTTGACAATAATTTCTTACCAAGACAAAACAGACTGTTAAAAATATCAATTTTTAGCATAGCCTAATATACCATAACATACGGGTGTCTCGGCTCTCGTGGACCTTTGGATGGGACCCATTTCAAGTTGTGCAACGTACATGATGAATTTTTTTTTTTTTCCTGATACACTGAATGTACATGATGAATCTTGAATCAACTGAAAAAGGAGATAAGATGCTTTCTATTTCTTTCTTGATTGTTTACAACAGACAAATAGGTTATTATTTCCAAAAGTTCGTGGGTGTATTTAATGCTTAATCTTCACTAAAATTAGAAGAGTAAATCAGTGAAGTACAGTAAAAAATAAAAGCCAATCAAGCCAATTATGGAGAGTGTCTGTTCCTTTAAGTTTACGGCTGACTCATGAGTCATGGGTTCACGGTCCAGCAGCTGGACATGTCACTAGCGGTTAAATTCAAAAAGGGTGGAGGGAAAAAAACGTTTCTCTTCTCCGCCGCTAAACCATGTATAACTAGCAAAAGTCGCCCTACCCGATTATAGCAATATAAATTTGCCAATCATGCCACTTAGACTACCACTATAATCATCTAGATTTAGGCACAACTTGATATTAAGGTATATAAAAAAAATTATATATATATATATATATTTAATAATATATAATAAATAAGATTTTTAAATAAAATTTTAGATAAAAATAATAAAAATATCATAATATTTTTATTATATAAGTTATAACAGATATTATTTATTAAATATTTTAGTGTTATAACTTTTAAATTATAATTATTTGACTTCAATGTCAAATAATACAAAATTGTAATTAACAGGTAGATATTAAATAAAGATGCACACGTATAATTTCAAATGTAAATTATTATAAAAACATAAGTGGTGCCATATCTTTGAAAAAAAATAGTTTAAATTAATGTCGAATTCAATTTCATTAGTATATTCTTATGAAACAAGTTATACTTCTCATGCCTTCACGGTATATTTTATCTTAAAACTTGTTTTATAAGAATATGATAACAGGTCAAATTATGTGCTTCTTTTGTCTTTTATTTTTGTTTGTATTATTTTAAAAGAAGGTCAACATCCCTAAAAGAATTATAACTACTAACTTGTTGGTAAATAGTGAGATATAATAACAGCAACAACAATAAATTAAGAGGTTTATTTACTAATAATATAATCTTTCATGGATCAAACTTATTCCCAATGCACAATTATATAAATTTAATGGCGAAGGATAATAATGGATATAATATATAAATTAATAATCCAATTAGGACTAGTGGATTGATAATTATATAGTTCAAATCTTTGGATAACTCCAACGGGATGCATTTGCCCCCACATGATCATCCACGACGCCACTCATTAAACTAATTTTTCATTGTTCCCGCATACCTGAAAAAAAGAACCGGAGATTGAAGGGTAAAATTGTCATTTAAGCAATCAAACAGTCCTCGCTTCTACTCACAACCGTACAGGTGAAAATATAATCGAGCCCACAAATGAAAGTATGAAACAGCTGTAAGGCTAATCTCGTAAATAAACTCAAAAAAAGGGCCCACTCAGGACCGATTTAATTATATTAAATTTTCTGAAGATCCAACTTTGCCATCCAGAAATCCCCCAATTTCCCCAAACAAAAACAAAAAGCGAGGACTCCGCGAAAGAAAAAGAAAAAAGAAAAAAAGAAAAAATAAAAATTATAGAGAGAGAAAGTAAAACGCAAAACTGGCAAAATTTTAGAGAGAGAAACAGAGGCAAAGGAGCAGAACCAGAGAGAAACGGAGACAAGCAGAGAGAGAGTCTTGTAAAGCGCGCGTGTTTGTGTTGTTTTGTGCACGGGCATTTAATGGCGGAGAGTAAAAAAGAGAAAAAATCGAGCGAAGAAAGCGTGAAGCTGTTCGTAGGTCAAGTGCCGAAACACATGACGGAAGCTCAGCTCCTGGCAATGTTCAAAGAGTTCGCTCTCGTTGACGAAGTCAACATCATCAAAGACAAGACGACTCGCGCCTCACGTGGTCAGTTTTTTTTTTTAACTCCGCACTTGCTACTTGGTTCTTTTAAAATTTGTGTGGAATGCGTGATTCGTCGTCGTTTTGTGTGTTTTGAGCCCTAATCTTAGTGTGTTTGTTTCGTTTTTAGGATGTTGTTTTGTGATATGTCCGTCGAGGCAAGAGGCCGACAAGGCGGTCAATGCCTGTCATAATAAGAAGACTTTGCCAGGGGTTAGTTCATTCATTCAAATTTTGTGTTTTCCTGTTGGGTTGTGTGCCACATTATCAGTTAATGATGTTGGAGTTCATGTTTTTGCTGCCAGTTTTAGCGATCTTTAGATCTAATGAACTGGATAGAACCTTGTGATATAGTCCAATGCAGAAGCTGATGTGGAATGCCTAACTGTTACTGTTTGTGAACCTTGTGCATTATATTCCAGTTGTGAACTTAAATTAACTGCCTGAGTTACTGATATGTTTCTCTAGATTAGTTGACAGTGTGATTTGTTGTTACTATGAGAGATAAAATGCTTTATACTATAAATTAGTTACATTGATTTGGCAAATGATGTGTACATTATTACTTATTATTTTGGGGAAAAGAAAATTCAAGTTTTTAACATTTGCTGTTAGTCAAAAGACATGTAAGAAAAGATTATGCCATATATAACCTTCATTGTTAATTATTTTCCAAATATTTTAAAGCCTGTTCCTGATATAGGAAGGGTTAAAAGTTGAAGCAAGTTACTGTCTTATGTGCCTTAATCAGAGCAAACTGTGTGGGCTTGTAGCCTGATCTTTATGCTTTCCTTTTCTTTTAGAGTTGGACACTGCGGCTGTAAAGACCTATATGTTCCTTTTTGAAGGTTGTTACCTCCTTAAGATATTTTTGTTCAGTGATTTAAAAAACTATCATAGCTGAAGGTTATGTATGGCCATTCACACATCAGAGTTATTGAAGGAGTTAAAAAGAAGCAATGGGTTCTGTGAAATGAATTTAGCAGATTTCTATATGATTTGCCAATTTTTTATATTGAAAACAAGGTTGGATATCGATATCTAGCAGTGGATTTCTGTATCTACAGAATCATTAGAATTGCAGGCCCGGCCTGACCAAAAAGTTTCTTTTCTTACAAAAACTAATTTATATTTTCAAGCACCAATCTAAGGATAATGGTAACAAACAAAAACACCATCCTAAGAATAAAGTTGTGCTAAAATCATTAGTGAACTGCCAATCTAAATTTGGTTGTAAGTTCAACAATGGCACAAGAAGATTACAACTAACAATTATGTCATGGAAGACCATCACTCTGTGTTGGTTGATAAGTAATGACATTCTCGTAGCATTTTATTTTAATATGATTTTCCACCAGGAATCATGTTTAGAGTATTGTTAGTTTGACCAGAGTTAAGCAGATCCTCCCTTGTGTGCTTCCGCTACAAGGTGCCAGAAATGCTGAAACCCTTTGTGGGTCTCACTGAACCTTCAAGTATTTGCCAGGGTAATCCATCTGATGGCTTCTTGTTGTGAATACTAGTTAATCTGACCTTATATTTTGGCCAATTTGCTTCAATTCAATTATGAAAAAACTTCTTAAAGTTCAATGAAAAAATTGACTAAGTACTTATTCATTCAGATTAATCATTGCCCCAGCTCATTGCTGACTTTCAACTATTTGTGTTATTCTCCACTTTAGGTCTGATGCTTTTGTAATTCTCTCTGTAACTGAAAATCAATTTCCTCTTTGTACATTTCAGGCATCTAGTCCATTGCAAGTGAAATATGCGGATGGTGAACTGGAAAGGCTAGGTATGATATGTTTACTGTAATTAGTTTATTACATGCTTAGATAAGTTCTTTTTGCTGTTGTAGCAGAAATTCACAGTTTTGTGATGCTGATCCTTTTAATAAAGTTTCAAATTCTGAATTGGATTTAAGTATTCTTGAATAGCTTTTTGCTGTCTTTGCAATTTAGAACACAAACTCTTCATTGGTATGCTGCCAAAGAATGTTTCTGAAGCTGAAGTCTCTGTCCTATTCTCTATCTATGGAACAATAAAGGATTTACAAATTTTAAGAGGTTCTCAACAAACAAGCAAAGGTACTTCTTCTAAGATCCTGTGTTATCTTTTCCATTTTTTATTTTTTCCCAATGCTTGATTGTTTCTAAACAATTGAAATTTAAAACTTATGTGATGTTATACTATGTTTTTTCCCCATTATGGCAGGTTGTGCTTTTCTGAAATATGAGACCAAAGAACAAGCCCTGGCTGCCCTGGAGGCTATAAATGGAAAGCATAAAATGGAGGTTTGTTTCTATTTATGTGCTTTTTGTGGTTAAGAATTTATCTTCAAATTAGTGGCTGTGCCCTGGACTGTTGGTGCTTGTTTACAAGATTTATTCTTATTCTCTCTGGTGTTTAATGTGCCTGATGCATTTTTAGTATAATTATGCTGATAATTCTTTTTAGGTGCTTTTGGACCTGACTTCTGAGGTTTGGATCTGCCTTTTCTATCTCAAAATAGCCTGCAAGATGTTGAACAATATATATATTTGACCACAGTAACAGCTATAACAGATGGAAAATATTGCTTGTCAAATCTAAACTAAGCCAACAGTAATCAACTTCAACCTGCTGAGTTTTGAGTATTATATTGTCTTGTTCTGCTGTATTATCTTTGAAGTTGTTGTGTTGAGTTTATGGTTACCATTTGCTGATGTGGAGGCTTGAGATTAATATGGCTACAGTGGCTTTATCTGATTACTATCTTTTGGTTCTATTAGGGTTCAAGTGTGCCTTTGGTTGTCAAATGGGCAGATACGGAGAAGGAAAGACAAGCTCGCAGAGCCCAGAAAGCTCAGTCCCAGGCCACTAATTTACCAAATGCTGATTCACAACACCCCTCTTTGTTTGGAGCTTTACCCTTGGGGTATGCTCCCCCATATAATGTTTACGGATATCAAGTAAGTCTTGTTATTTTTTCTTTTGTTTGGTGTCAATTTTTTGCCTTGGACCTAAGCTGAACTTTTTAAAAACTCTTCTATACTTTTATTTATTCTTATGTAACGAACTCCTCTGAACTTATATCTTAATTGCCTATTTCGTCTTCGTGTTGCACTTCCATAATTTAGTAGTATTCAACTCCAAAATTGATTTATTTGCTTCTTATTTGGTTCTCTACCTAGGCTCCTGGGAGTTATGGACTTTTGCAGTACCGCCTGCCACCAATGCAGAATCAGCCTGGCTTCCATGGCATAATTCCTCCTGTAAATCAAGGAAACGCAATGCATGGAGCTAGACCTGATCTTTCCCCTAACATGGGCCCTAGAAATTATGCTATGTCTCCTTCAAGTTTTGTGGGCTCTGGTTATCCTGGTGTGCCTGGTCTTCAGTATCAAACATATCCTGGAGGAATGTTGGGTCACCGGCCTTTGAATAATTCACCTGGTTCAGTCTCACCTGCAGTTGCAAACAGTAACTCATTAACTTCATCTAGTGTTGGTACAGGTTCTGGTGGTCAGATTGAAGGTTTGTTATCTATTTATTCAGTTCAGTATTTTTGTCTTCTAATGGTGTATCTTGGTGGCTTGTTCTGTTAACTGTGGTGTCTTCTGTCTTAGGTCCGCCTGGTGCTAATTTATTCATTTATCACATACCTCAAGAATTTGGTGACCAAGAGCTTGGCAATGCTTTTCAAGCATTTGGTAGGGTCTTGAGTGCCAAGGTTTTTGTCGATAAAGCAACTGGTGTAAGCAAATGTTTCGGTAGGTACATTGTTGTATTGAATCTACAGCAATTGATGCATGGATGTCTCTCTCAGTAAGCCTCTATTTGCAGGTTTTGTCAGTTATGAATCACCAGCTTCTGCCCAAAATGCTATTGCCATGATGAATGGACGCCAATTAGGAGGTAAGAAATTGAAAGTTCAGCTTAAAAGAGACAACAAACAGAATAAACCTTATTGATTGGAAGGTGAGTCATCGAAGGAAGCAGAATTCTGTGTCATATGTGCTCGCATGCAACCATGATATATGGGAGTGACTTCAGTCAACACCTTGGGATGGATGAGATAATCTTTGCTTACATGCATCACTTCATCCTACTTGTACTTGCCTCTTGGGATTTAATCAATCCCAGAACTTGTAATTCATCATTCACTCTGTGCCAATACAATTTGTAATTTGTGTATCATTGAAGTTCATTTAGACATCAATTATTAATTTATTGATTTTTCCCACACAACATATTTGGTGTGACCAATTTTATCCTTGATCCAATTCCTCCATAGTTGTTTTACTTTATTGGGCTTTTATTCCTTTTCTTCACTAGTATGTGTCCCAGGAAATAATTCATCCAGTGTTGGCGGTACTTCAAGAGTTTCAAGTATGTTGTCTCCTTTTTGTGTGAAAGCATTGGTGCATTGTGCTTATACCCTCTTTGTTACCTAAAGTCAGTATTTCCAACATGTGAGATACCTGTGAAGTTAAGGTCAATCAATGTCTATGCTGGTTTGCTAAAATTGGAGCTGTACAGAATGCTTGTTAATGTTTCTGTTGAGACATCAATCAATGTTCCTTTATCATCCTCGTATTTTACAAATTAATTCTGTGCCGTTTTCTTATTGTTTATTTTATGTGGTTTTTTGTACTATGTTCATGTTATGGTCTGCCCAATTGCATACTAGTATTGGGCCCTAATTGTTGGAACTGGGAGATGTCAATATCTTTTTTGCAATTTTGAGTAGTGTCTCATTAATTTATATTTGGTCACAGTCAGGTTGGTTTAAGATTTCGGTTTTTCCCTTTTTACCAAAAACAGAATGTTGTTGTGATCTTTCTAGCATTCCTATCAAGATTTTGAAGATGTTTTTCCTGGATGGTTGCCTATTTGGCAGTAGGTATTGTTGATATAGAAATTTATTATTTATATCTATCTTCTTTGTTTTAATGAGTATTAACCTACGTGAACATCACTGTTATAGGTTAATCAGCAAATACTTCATATAATGACAAGACAGAACAAAGAGATACTTCATAGTCTGCTGGATTACAAATTGAGAAGGTAGCTGTTGCTTTTATGTATTTTTTTCATTTCCTGTTGATGAGCTTTGAGCCAACATTTAAGGGCTCTTTCTTCTTCTTCTTTTCCCCCACTTTTTTTTGTCTTTTATTTGTCCTTTACCTTCTGTTTATGTGTTGCTATTCTTAAATGGTTGATGTAAGTGGTTGATGGATGTGTTATATTTGGTTTTTTCAATGCATTATGTAATAATGTTGAGTTACATTATTTACGACAAGTTATGGAATGGTTTTGCAGAATAAATATTTCAGATTACAGATATGTCATTTTCTTGAACCCAGGGTTGATAATTATGAGTATCATGTATAATGTTTATGGTGAAAAGTGGTTGAAGGTAGGCCGGACAGGCTGGGTCAAGAGGTTTTGTTGTTTGTCTAGAATGTACTCTCCATACGTTAACCTCTCTCTGTCTCTCTTTCTGCTGTAAGCTTAAGTATTTTTCCCTTAACATTTGTGTCAGAACTCAGAATGCTCATGTCTTATACTAGCCAATTGACATTTTGATAAATGATAATAGCATTTTGGAGTGTATTTATATCCAAATCTAGTTGCTGTAGTTATTCGGTTTTGAAGTGTTCCCTCAAATATTTATTATCTGTATATTGATATCATGCTCATATGATATTGTCTTGTGACACTGGAAAACCATGTCGTTTTGTTACCCTCTATATTTTCTTGCTCTTAATTTTCTCTTCTCATTCAGGGCCCCTGAAGTGGTTGGAATTTCACTGATATGCACAGTCATGTTTTGCTCGTCTTCATTGTGGTCAACATTTAAATCACAGAGCAGTAATATTTGAATTTGATTGTCTTCTTGAATCTTGAGTATGAATTTTTTTTGGTGCAGTTGAGCTTAAGTGTTTTCTACCAACTCTGTCGATACTTGATGTGCGATGCATTTCTAGATTTCTCAAATGAAAACAAACAAATGCAAAATGCAAAAGCTTACTATCCTCATCTGGTCATGCGAGTTTCTCTGAATTTTACACTCACCTTTTTTCTTTTAGTTCTTTTCATTGCTAGTTTTTGACTTTGTCATTTTAGTTCATTTGTATATACAAATTAATATGGAAGAATCTTGATTGAATTGCTTACCTTATCGAACATCACGTAGTCTTTTTTTTTTTTTCCCCTTTTCATGTACGGATGGATATATTTGTGCATGGCATGAGTGCTCCATGTTCATTTTCTTATTTTCCAATTTTCATTTTGATTCCCAATGGTTGTGACAGTTGGACACACGGAAAAACCAGGGACTGCGTTCTATGAATCAATGGTGATGTAGTACATTTGGCAACTTGGAGAATCTGAGTTCATTATTCTCTTATTCTGTATTTATTGGTACCCTTTTTTAATCCAATTTTATATTGATTATCTAGGTTGTGCTCTCAAAACATCACACCGATACAGCAGAGCCTGTGCGGCTTCTGAAATCAACATAGCAGTATCAGATTACTCCAGGAAATGAGGGATATAGCTTTGAATGTTGCCGGAAGTAGCCAAGATCCTGTTATTGTATCTGGATAAGATTTATTGTGATTCATATTACCTACTCGAAATCAGAGTTCATCATATGGGAGGCATTATCAATGGGAGGGGTAAATAAGATTGATTATGAAGTCCCAGCGCAATTACTTAATGTTTTCCCTGTGGATTTATCATCATCTTTCCAATGTGTATTATTATCATGAAGTCTAGTTTTAGAGAAGTGAAAATGAAAAAGAATCTTCCGGAAAATAAAACAAAAATTTTGGGCTGGTCGATTTTTGTACTCCCAGTAATAAATGGTGTTTAGATTCCGTTTGTGGTCCATTACGATGTGCTGCGTGAAGCGTGATGCATGTGCTATTTAAGGGCTTGAGATACACGACAGTTGTTTTTTTAAATCACCGTTCAGCTGTTTCTCACAAAAGGTGAAGTAGAATCAGTAACATGCTTTAGCTGATTTGCATGTGGTGTAGGTGAACTGATCAACGAATAGGCACGTGGTGGTTCACAGCGGTGGTCTGCTTAAACTATTTAGGGGAATTGCAAGTGAGAGACGAATGCTTCCTTTATTTTTTATTTTTTATTTTTTAATTTTAAAGACGGCATGAAGAGAACCAACCGTACGCATTGAATTCCCGTAATTGGACAAGAATACATCTTTTTGAAAGCAGCTTGTCCTATTTGCCTCAAGTAACCTTGTATTGCAATGACGAGGATGTGCTGTCACAGTACGCAAAGCAAAAAAGTCGTTGCCTTTATATCCTGCCGGTTCGGGATGACCCTTATTACCCTTGTCGGAGCTAGCTAACTTCCCTTTTGCCTTTTTTGATTATGAACATAAAATGAAACAATTTGATCGAAATCTAGACAGGTCTCTATCAAGCACCGTCCACGTTTTAAAGAATTACACAAATGTATAGCAATTTGATTTTTGATACCGTGTGGGAAATGAGTATTTTGACTTGTATCTTGTTTCATCTAACGAAGAAACAAATCTTAATTGGAACATTTTTGTAATCTACACCCTTGTTTCTTCAAATATATTTTTCCGATCTCGTTTTAGAAACATTTGTGATCTTATCTTTGCTGCATTTATTTAAATCTTATAATTAAAACAACCACAATTTAATTTCTTATAATTAAAACAACCACAATTTAATTTATGACAACTTTTGTAATTAAACTATAATAAACTACTCTTCGCACATATTTAGTTATCTCATTATATATTTAAATATAAATATATAAATACCACGTTTGTTTATTTATTTTTAACGTTTAAATATAAGTAGAATCAAGCTTCAAGATTAAATAATTTTCAAATAACTTTTTTTTTAATTAGAAAAAAAAATAACTTTCTGAAAATATTTATTATATTTATTGCATCATTTTTATCATCTTTACATCAAAGATATCCATTGCAGTGAATATTTGAAATATGGTTTTGATTTGATGTGGGTAGGCTGCCGAGCATTATCTCTCAAATTTGATGAGCCCTGAATTCACACGCACATCAATCCCCTCTCAAGTTTGGTTATATCGCTTAAATTGTTGTTACCATTACCAAACAAATAATGGGATGTGACTCTCAATTTCCGAAAATGAGAAATGAGAATAGGTACATCATTATCCAAAAACCTAATAAACAAGTAAAGTCCTAGACGTTGACACGTGTGCTGCCTTCTAGAAGAGTTGGCATTCTCCTTCTAGATGACTGGTTCAACAATAATAATAATCCGCATGAATCATTCTCACAATTCATAAACTCAACTTGTAAATTTTGTTAACTCGCCTTCTAGAAGAGACGGGCGCTTACTTTGTGTCATTTTCATCATTTCCGCATCTTCTTCTTTTAATATATTACGTCTATTTTTATATTAAAAGATAATCGCAAAGTTGATAAAAGCCGACCTCGAAAGAACACCAATCCCATTAGTGGAGTCAAAACAAGACAGCTCCACATGCTAACCTTTTTGCTTTAAAAAAGAACCGATTATTATTTTTAATCTGTCCTCACTCTTTTTTATTTCTGCTAATGTTAGCTCTCACATGACCTGTATAAATTATTGTGACGCAGCAGGGAAACTAATAACGTAATCACAGAGTATCAAACTCATGTCATCGTATTTTCTTTCTTGTTTAAAGAAAATGGACAAGAAGAATAATAATGTTGCTGATGTGTCTGCTTTCTTCATCTTTGAGGCTACCGGCGATTCAGAAGCTGAGTTTGACGATCCCAACAAGGCCGCCTCCACCACGACCACCATAGATCGTGACAACGACGATGCCGAGTCATCGTGTAGGCATGATGATGATTATGATGATGATGATGATGATTTATCTGCTGATAATTTCCCATTTGTTAATAACAAAGATGTAGTAAATGGCTGCTATTATGATAATGTTCAAGTGTGCGTTGATGATCAAGAAGAGGAAGGCGAAGAGGCTCACAGTTACCACCCTGCATGGCCTCAAGCGCAACAACAACAACATAATAATAATAATCATAATAATCATAATCATAATAATAGTGGGCGCAAGAAATCTGTTGATTCAAATCAAGAAGAATTAATGAGTGAAATGGAGAAAAACAAGCTCTTCTGGGAAAATTGCTTGGCATCTTAATTATATATAAGTCTGCTACATTCTTTTGTAAATTGTTCTTTTTTTATTTTTTTTCTTTTTTAAAAAAAAAAAAGAAAAAAAATTATTCATCATCAACGTTCATCACCTTGCTTTTAGTTTATTGGTTGGAGGCTCGGAGACTGAAAAGAGAAATGGGCAGGAAAAGGGAAGGTGCTTAAACATATACAGTTCATTATTTTTGGAAGCCAAAAAATGTACAAAATGATCATATTACATCTGTTTGCAGTTATACATTTTTATCAAAGTAATGCAGATGGAGTTTTGAGTTCTTTTTTCTTCTTCTTTTTCCTTTTTTCCTTAAAAAAGTTTATTTTATTATCTATTTAGGTGGTCTAGCTTATAGTTCGGAAACCAGCATTCAATGTAGATGGGATGAGATCTACTCCATAATTGTATATGAATAAAAGAGTAATTAAAATTGTGAGCAACTTGAGCTTGTTTTTATTTCAGGTAAAGCCGATAGAGAGAATTTTTGCTTGAAAAAGAAACTGGCCTGATGAAGAATATGGGAAAGCAAGCTCTTGAATAATCCTGATTATTCATCGTCAATCACTCGCTCGGGTTCCTTCATCTTTACTGACAAATTACATTTTTAATATACAAAGATGGAGAAAAGCTAATTAAAAAAGCATTTGATCTGCATGTGCATTCCAACTATCACTTTTCAGTAATTTACGAGAGTTTTATAAAAGCGTCAATTATGAACCCTAGCTAGCTTCCTACCTTGATCATCTACCAAAAATACAGCAAATCAAATTAGGGAGCAGAAACTTTTCTGGTACTATTTTCCAAATCATGTTTCGAATTTGTTTTCTTAGTAGAAATTATTTGTCATTTTTAAAAAAAAAAATTGAGAACATGTTTAAAACTTTGGAAAACGTGTACATGAGAGCCTATCTTACCTTACGTAAGGTAACAAACATCATACTTCCCCACAACTCTTATAATTTTTATTTTATATTTCCACAACTGTTAGATTTTTATTTTTATACTTAGAATTTAACGCTTCTTTTTACTTCATTATATGTAAGTTAACAAAACCCTTATGTGATATATGAAATTTCAAAATCCATTATTCAACTTTATACCATTTTGTTTTTCATTTGTCATTTTTATAAAATGTCATAATCATGGTACATTCACCCGGCTGCAAAGATACTTGACTGACTGCAAATTTAAGCAATTTTATTTAGTTGATGACTGATTTCGAGTCAAGACGTAGGGTGGACATAAACTGATTTGACTTGATTTTGTCCAAAAATTGAACTGAACCCTATCGGTTTAAAAGAAATTATGAATTAAATGCAAGCCAAATTGAATTTTTTAATTTGTTCGATTTAGTTTTATATAATGTTCACGAAATTTAATTTTTTTTTTATATATTAGCCAAATTTTTAGACTTTTCACCTCAATTTGATTTTTTTTTTTTAGTTCAATTCAATTATAATCATAATCATTCATGTTTTATACTAATAAAAAAAATTATAGTACATATAAATTCAATTTTTTTTAACTTTAATTCTGAACTGATCGGTTTTCGTTTCCAATCGGTTCAAAACCAAAAACTGATTGGTTCATATTTTCAAAACTATTTTCTGACAGAACCGAGCTAAATTGACTTTCACAACTGGTTTAAGAGACACAGCACAGTGATTAATTCCTAATATGACATCTTAAAAGCTTTCATGAATAAAAACAAGAACACATAACAAGCAGATGTTCAGCCCTAAGCTGAACCATGACCCTCGCAATCCACCCATAAGCAAGCAAACACACCCTCCCTGTCCCAGTTCAAGCAAAACCCCAAACGTCATGCAGCATCAATCAATTTACAGAAGCAATCGTGGTTGTTGAGAGCAAATCAAAATCTACTCAAATGATTTTTTACCTAAATGTGAGAATAAATCCCTTGTCAGACACATTTGTTAGACACACATGACGGCAGAGGTAATATGGAGTCCATTGCTTTGTCTACCACCTCCACATCACCAGCGTTTTCGCGTCCTTGCGATTGGCTTCTTGAGTAGATCTTTCCTTCTGCAGTAACCAAACTTGCTCCAGTGTCTTCTGCATCACTTGAACAAGAGCTTGAATTCTCCTTTTTGCTATCAGTAAATAAGATACCAGACTCAGGATTTAGCTTTGAGCAAATCCTCGGATTTCCGTACTTCCCCTGCATATCATCAACTGGTTGCTCTAAGAAACTATTTCTGACATCTTGTTTCTCATCTAAATGTCTCAAGAAGCATTCTTCTATCTCACTCAATGACTCACCTTCCCCTACACCTACACCTTCATCTTCATCTTCATCTTCACTGCTGTGGCAGTAGCGTGCATGATCATCGTAATCTGACGCTGGCCCTCTCAACTCACAGCTGGTTTCCATCTCTTGCTCACTGTCAAAACCCTCTGCACTTTGCTGATATGAAGAATGTGATGATACGGGTGAAGATCCCCCTGATGCTGTCTCTTCACGTTCTCTCAGAGTTTTCATAATCAGGGTCTTAAGCAAGTTCATTACTTGTACAGCATGCATTAGAGCTGTGAGTGGATCAGACATCTAATCAAGGAGCAAAAAAGTAAAATTAATATATAGGTTAATTGAATAAATCTCATAAAAATATTTGCTTAAACAAAAAATTTCTCTCCTTTTTCATTCCCCTTTTGGTATCATTCACTCAAGGTGCATATCTTGCATTTAGAAGCAAAACTTTCTTCACAGTATGATTATGCTTTTAACCTGAGTCATATTCGGTGCAAAGACCATAGCAATATTTCTCGCATTCATTTTGTTGGATTCCTCTTCCTCCACAACATCAGCCATGAGATCAACAGCCCAATTGAGCAATGCAGCTTCAGTTGGCTTTAATTGCTTTACAAGCCCAACAGACTCCTCTTCTGTGTTGCATTGAAGAACTTCTTCAGGAGAAAGTCCATCCAACACTCCCTGAGGAAGTTCTCGGAACCAGGCTTTTATAAGGCCCGCCAAACAATGGACATCAATATTGTCTGGCACAATGCCCCTGTTCAGCTGGTCTCTTACATGCTCCTCTTGACTATTCTCGGGGTTTATACGGAAAATTCCTTCTGCCTACAAAACCATTAAAAACAAAAAAAAAAGGTGGTAAGAAACTTGTTGCTTGTATGGATGAGCTAACATCAATATTAGAAAATTATTACCTTCAAGCCTCCTTGTGAGTATAACCGCTCCTGCATTAGCAAGAGAATAGTGGGGATGCTGTTCCCTTTTGAATCGAAAGAGCATTGCATAGATTCTGCTGAGACGCCAAATACACTTGCACTGCAAAAATGTAACCATGAGACATAATCATACATAAAAACACAACAAACATTATTCACAGAAGAAAAAGTGTAAATCGGCAGGAACCATGCCACACATATGCAGACTTTACTTTGGCAAATTGGCTGGTGAAATGCATATGCCACTTTGAAACACATCAGAGAAGTGAGACAGCAAACAGCATATGGTTTTAAATGCTTGAACTATATAAACATTAGTAAAATAGTAAACATTGAACACAAATTTGAGATTGGTTTTCTTCAGTGTCCTCTTCTTACCAGCTAGACAAACCACATATGAAACATCGGATACCTTGAAATGAAATCTAGAGTCTTATCTATTGACCACATGATACTTACAACAAAAGCCTTGAACACCAACAGGACCCCACCCGATGATTATTCTGTACATCAATTCCATTCTTTTCACTACAGAGAAAATTGAAAAATTTAGAAAGAAACAACGGCAAAGTTGCTATCTTCAACCTTTACAATTTAGGGAGCTGAGATACCAACTTGATATTAATTTATTTTTTCCCTTCAATTTTGTGGCAAACAAAAGGAGGCCTAGGGTTTTCAATTCAAAAACGTAATTTTTTAAACCCTCTGAAGTTCAGTTTGCACTACATAAAACCAAAATAAAAAAAATTACCATCTTTGAATGCAAAATTTCAGCTTAAACGAAGAAGTTAATTCTCAGTTCAAAGTGTGTCCAGATATAGGAATTTCAAATGTTTAAACAAGAATGACGCAGCTAGCTAAGCTATGCCTATGCTAGAAACAAAATTTAGACGAGCATTCTAAGTAAACCCCAGGGTGAAAAGTAAAAGAAAATCTAAAAACACCCACAAAGCGAAACCAAAAATCAAATTCAATTACAATACCCACCTGGCACTTGGAACTCGACACGGGATCTCCACCTCGAACTCAACAGGAAGACCCAGAAAGCCGTTGAACCGATCGAAGGTGACGTGCGTTATGTGGCGGACATTTGTGGGCCGCCCAATCTCCATGTTATGAACGGCGGAGATCACATCTTCGCCTCTTTCAACACGACAAGACACCATCGATTTCCTCAATGCCGCCATAAGAAGCGCCACCAGTGAGAGCTGGCTCTGTTCCTCTTCAGTCGTTCTCGCTCCTTTTGTCGCCCTCCCATTTCCCCCGTCTCCGCCGGCGCAGCCACCTCCCTTCGTCACCATCACGAGCCCCGTCATTTCGCTTTCCTCGTTACTACTAATCCACTGTGTCAAATTTCTCTTTTAAATTGCAGATCTTGAAGGGCGCAGTTTCTTGTTCTAACTAAGAAACGGGGTCCTCTACTGAAGAGAGGATTTCAAATTGGACATTATGAGTTTTGTGTTATGGTTGCACTTGCATTCAAGTTTGGTGGAGGTTTTCAAGTTTGATGTTGGAAGTTCAAACGGCCACTCGTTTTCAAATTTCTCCTCAATAGGCTTTATCTACGGTTTCCTTGTGATATCCCCTCCAAGTTGAGGAAAATATCAATAATGCCACTCCTCAATGCATACATATCGTCAACAAGTCTCCCAGTTCCCAGAAGGGTAAGTGCTATGTACGGTGCCGTTCTAGTTTGATGTGGTATATTTTTTTTTTTTTCCCAGTTCTTTGTCTATCTGTTAATTAAGAGGAATTGATGATGATTGTACGGTCCCTAATTAAAGACAATTAAGTTGGGGTGTGTTTTACTTTAATGACATAGAGTAAAGTTAAATAAAAGTAGGTTAGTGAAATAATGAAACTTACTGTATTGATAAAAGTTAAATGTTGTTTTCCAACAAAGTTTATATGTACTTTTTTAGAGTAAAGAAAAACACATTGATTGCCAAAGGTAATTCGAAGTATATTTTTTTAATATATTATATCAAAGATCACAATTAATATTTATAATTAAATTATATAATTAAAATTTTATATATATTAATATTAAAAATTAATACATTATATATATTTATATATATTAAATTATATTTAATATTTTAAAAATATCAATTATATTCATATTTTATTAAAAAATTATTTAATAATTAAGAAAGAATTAAACTGAGTTCTCTTGTTAACTCGGAGCCATTCATGGTCATTCGAATTATCTGAAGGGAACCGTTGGGGGAGAGAAGTGGCTTGCCGAGTTGATGGTCGATTCAGAACAATTTTGATATTTCCGATAATAAGGGTTCCTTTTTATGTCATTCGCGTGATTAAAGGAAGTAAAAGAGAACGAGGTCGCAATATTTGTTTTCTAAAGCAAAAATAGTTGTCCTTTTGTCGAGGGCTGGGTACTGGTGCCATTTTCGAAAAATATTCACAACGGCCTCTTCATACAGCACTTGTCAATTGTCGTTAATCCCCACACACTCATGCGGTCGCGATTGCCAAGAGGGTATAATCGTTATTTCCTTGAAAGGGAAGGGTATTTCTGTCAATGAATGCAAGAGATCCCGGGTGCGTGCACCAGGAGCGGGTTTGGACTAAAGGTTCACGAGATAATAAATAAAATAGAAAAATAGAAAAGAGGTTAGTAGAGTTGCTGGAGAGACCGAAAACGAACGACAGAGGTCGCTCTGTGGGTCCCACTAGAATAAGCGGGCCGTACGAAATACGATTCCCGAACGAGGTAATCTGAATCGCCCTCCAAAAAGCCACTATTTGAATTTCAAATACCATACCGAGTACTGACCACTGAGCCGTTTGAACGTTCTCATCTTTCGTGCTCTCCCTCGAGTGTCAACGGTTTAAAGCTTAAAGCCTTAAACGAACCCCCTCTTGTTTAAAAGCTCAAAAAGATAAAACATATAAACAAAAACTTACAACGATTACCCTTGTGTGGATTATAATTTTTCATCTGCCTATTTTTACTTTTCATTGGCAAGTTTAACATTTCTCGCAATACTAAAACTAATTATAATTATAATTACTTATTTAATTGTATAAAACATGGCGTGTAATTTTAAAAATTCAATACCAATATGCCATCGTAATATCCATCAAAGTTTACATACTAATTAATATGATAATTAAGTTCAATTTAGCAAGTTTAACATGTAATACTTAAGTCTTTTGATTCTTATTGTTTGACAACAAAAGTATTTTTCGACATACTTAATGTGTAGTGTACTCTTCAACTATTTATTTAGTGAAAGTTATTTATTGCATGAAAAAATAATTTAATTAAAAAAATATAACAATCATATTAACAAACCTCTAAAAATTTGATCGCAAATTATGTGGCACATGATATGTTATTTGTCTAATAGTTGATATTATTTTAGAAGTTTCAAACAAGTTAATTAAATTATCTCACTCTCTAAAATATATATATATATATATCTTACCTTCGCCATCCACTTAATAAATGTCAGCATAAAAATAAAATTTTGAGACATATAAACTCATGAGATAATAATAATTATTATTCTTATTATTTTTAGGAGACAAATGATGGGGACAAGGCCTACAAATCCATTATCCATAAGTCATTTGGTTACTGGGTGGCACTGGTTGGACTCACCGCGTTTTTTATCTTCTAAGCCCCCGTTTTTCTAAGTATTCATCATCAAAATTTTTTAAAATTTCTAACATTTTTAGTAGACGTCATTCTCTCTAATACCATAATTACCTTTGAGAGGGGAATGAGCAGCAATATGAATTGTTGTTGATGGGCCTCCGATCGATCTCGCTGTATATAGTGGCTTTTATTCTTTAATCTATTAACTTCTTTTGACTGTTTTTTTTTTAAAAAAAATCATGCAAAATTGTAACTTGAAAGCATAAGATCAGTGGTGGCTTCAATAAAAAAAAGATCAGTGGTGGCTATGAGATGAAAGAGATTTTAGTGAGGGCAGACAAATGATTAAAAATGGGAAAAATGAGCGATCTCTTTAACGCTATTTTCGGGGGAAAAAAAAATTGTATGGCCAAAAGGATATGAATTTTGTAAAAGTTTCTAATAGTGATTGGATACAGATACTGAAAAATCAATTCAAAAATCCATGTCAAACGGATGTGATGTTCCTTTGCTGGTAATTTCACGTGGAATAAAATTATAATTAAAACAAAAGTAATTTAATATTATAGATAGGGGTGCGAAGAAGTAAAATGTAGGGGCTTCATTAATAGTGTAACTCCAAAAACTTGGACAAAGGTAGAGAGATGATCTCCACGCACCTGATCTATGAATTATGCAATGAAGAGACGAGGCAAAACAAAAAAAAATAAAAAATAAAATGGAGTGGGGTGACTAAAGCAAGGAGCCTCATCTTCTTCAAGATGAAAATAGTGTTACAAGTCGAGCACAATCACCACATTAGCAATTCTTCTTTTTTTCCCAAAGCAAGTTCAAGTTATTCGAGCGATGGAACCCATTAGAACTAACATTAGAATTAGGACTTCTTTATTTAACGTATGAGTTTTACATTTTATTTATGCTTTCCTTTATTAATTTTCTTTCTTTGTACGTTTAATATTTTTCTTAGAACCTACAGATAGTTATGTAATATGTCGCTCTTACATTCAAGCAGTCAAATAACAAATTAGAGTAAAATTTCCTGGAAGAGAACAACTATTTTTCCATTCTGTAAAACAGTGTACGGTGAAATTGATTTGGATATTGTGCACAAGAGTATTTTGAACTTTTTTACCTTCTCTTTATTATATCGAAATAGATAATTAAATACAGCCATATACGGCCTTACGTGTTTATTGAAAGGGTGCAACAAAGTCTGATACAAGGGAAGGCGTCGTTCGGTTGGCTGAGAAAAGTAGTCCTTAGTCCTTATTACAAGCCGTCAAGCCGTCAGAGCCCACGATCGCGAACGCGTTTTCGACCGTGACGTGCAAAGACTAATAATAATGGATACGGCACAAGCCGATACATGTTAATTATGGTCAATTACTCGATTAGATTGCATCAAATGGTCAAAATTGTTTTGCAGAATATTATTTCCGTTCTAACTTTTGCCAGTTTATTAATAACAATATAGCAGCCACCGTGGCGAACACACTTCATCAAACCTGCCAGAATCAGAACTTTTGGTTTGAGGGAGGGTAAAATGAAAAATCATAAATTTAAGTTTGTTATAATATGTGATCAATAAAATTAATGGTATGATTGAAATTGAAGTTGGATAGTTATAGTTTTTAAGTTATAGTATTAAAGTGTTTGGTAAACACTAGTTGTTATCGTTTTTGAGTTATATTAATTATGTTAATATAATTTTTCACTTGTATGATGTAAAATTTATTATGTTTTTAATAATTTTATTAAAATTATTATTTAAAAATTATATTTACTACATATTATTAATTTTTATTTTATACAATTTTTTTTTACAGTAATTATAATTTAAAAATTACAATACTTTAATCTCAAACATACTGACTAAAACAATTAACATAATACTGAAAAAGTATGAACTTAAATAAGATTTATTATAACATTTTCGACTTAAGGAGGCCAAACGTAAGACTTCTATATTTTCAATTTCATTATTATATTTTCCCTTTTTTTTTTTTTTTGCCTTCGATTGGGTGACCACGCGACCTCAAGCCCTCACCTGGTTCCGCTAGTGGAGTGCCTCTCCAATCCCAACGACATAAAATTCAGCCACGTGCATGATACTTATCAGTCGAGCATTATCATCATTTGAACTCCGTTAAATTTGACGCCATTTACTTTAGCCCTCTTAATTTTCAAGGGAGATGAAAGACGACTCTGGCTACGGGTGTTTTCTATGTAGCTAATTACGATTAAAGGATTTAATTATGTTTGAACTATTTTATAATAAAACATTAATAATAATTATATAATTATAAAGAAAAAATATTTAATTTATACATATTATTATAATTTAATGATTATTATTAATATTTTAATGTGGTGGAGTTGTTCCACCATAACCACTATCAGAACTAAATGACAGTTCAGTCCAACCAAAATGAGTAATAAAGATGGGGTCAGAGTCACCCCACCCCGATGAAATGACCAACTGGAATTTACTCTGCATATTTGTTTTTATTTTTTCTGGCCACTTGCTTGGTGGATGGACGATAATAATTGATAACGTGATAAGATTGGTTCACTTTAAATGACATTCGTTTTGTCAATTAAATTAAGGCCTACCCTTGTCGCAAGATACATCAACTTGTGTATGTTAATAATTATATTTGATTTTTAAAAAAGCAGGATGCATGTTAGATATTTGTTACTTGAAACGTCTTCCACTAATTAAAATGTCAATTAACCTTTGTTTGTTTGTTTGTTTGTCGTTAATTATTAACATAATAGTTGATATCGAAAATTTAGTCGCTTCTTCTTCGAGTTGATCTCTTAATTTCAATATCATCATTATATGGCTTGTCAATCACCACGGTCACCTGTAACCGCCAACAAACTGTCGTTAATTACCTGAAAACACAAAAAAACGGGCAGAGGCGCTGAAAGTTTTTTAAGTTTTGACTATCGGACGCTCAAGTCATTAATCGGATCTCTTATAAGCAAACTTATGCCGCACTAAGTAGCTTAATTTCTATCACCTTCCAACTGAGGGTTTCCTTAATATAATGAACAAAAAAAATGATTTATTTTCTTAGAGGATAAGAGTTCCCTATCTCCTGAAAGAGATCCCCAAAATAAATATATCTATCCAAATAAATATTCATAATTACCGTAACCCCTATAATCATAATTGATGTACTAATGAGCACCATAATAAATATAATAATGATCACTAAATAACATTGATCAGTAATAATGACTAATAATTATTATTTATTATACATATACTGTCGAGTTAATTAAAATTACCCTTTGGTCGAGGTTATATGCTCGAGATAGTCAAATCTACCTCTTAGTCGAGGTTATTTGCTCATAATCACCAGAAAACTATTGGTCGAGATGATGTGCTCGAGCTTATCAGATAGCCACTTAGCTGATGTGCTCTATTTGAGCTCATCATATAACTATCTGGTCATAGTAGTCTGCTCGAGGTTACTATGATTTCTTCCTCGAATATCAGTCTCTCAGTTTATAGTGTTGAGAGTTTTAACGAATCACGACTAGAGCCTATATAAAATTTAAAGTGACCTTGGGTTGACATAGTTCAGGCTGCTTGAATTAGCATCACTACAAATAAAATCTTTATATGCCTTTTTCTATTTTCCTACTCGCATAATCATATAGAGCGGGTTTTGAGACTTAAGGTTTTCTACTATCTGCCTAAAAAATATTTTCTAAGTCTATCGATTTCTTTCTCGAGTTAATCAGGCTTTAGCAAAAAGTTTTTATTTTTGTCTTGCCTTGATTACGCTTTGAGACTTCATGTATTTTACTAGAGCTTAATTTGCTCGAGCTTATTCTGGTTAAACCTGACTCTTTGTCTCGCTTCGAGTAGGTTTTGAAACTTATAGCCTTAATATACTCTTAAAGCTTAGTTTGCTCGATCTTTATTCTGGCTAAACTTGGCTCTTTGTCTCGTCTTGAGCAGGTTTTAAGACTTCTAGCCTTATTGTATTTTTAGAGCTTAATTCGCTAGAACTTTATTCTGGCTAAACTTGGCTCTTTGTCTCGCCTAGAGCAGGATTTGAGACTTATAGCCTTAACATATCTTTAGAGCTTAATTCGCTCAAACCTTATTCTGGCTAAACTTGGCTCTTTGTCTTGCCTTGAGCAAACTTTGAGACTTATAACTTTAATATATTCTTAGAGCTTAATTTGCTCGAGTTTTATTCTGGCTAAACTTGGCTCTTTGTCCTGCCTTGAGTAGGCTTTGAGACTTATAGTCTTATCATATTTTTAGAGCTTAATTAACTCGAACCTTATTCTAGTTAAACTTGACTCATTGTCTCGCCTTGAGCAGGCTTTAAGACTTATAGCCTTAACATATTTTTCAAATTTATATTCGCTTGAGCCTTATTTTAGCTAAACTTGGCTCTTTGTCTCACCTTGAGCAGATTTTGAAACTTCTAGCCTTATATTTGCCTTAATATATATTAATTACCTGCTTGAGCAGACTTTGATACTTTAAATCTTTTATTTACCTTAAGAAATATTAATTATCTGCTCGCAAGCTTTAGCAAATTTATGACTTTTGTCCTCGCCTTGAGCATGCTTTGAGACTTTAAATATTTTATTTACCTTAAGAAATATCAATTACCTGCTCGACTTAATCAAGTTTTGGCAAATTTCTGACTTTTGTCCACTTTGAGTAGGTTTTGAGACTTTAAATCTTTTATTTGCCTTAAAAAAAATATCAATTACCTATTCGACTTAATCAAGCTTCGATAAATTTATGACCTTTGTCTCGTATTGAGCAGGCATTGGGATTTTAAATCTTTTATTTGCCTTAAGAAATATATTTTACTTTCTCGACTTAATCAAACTTTAGTAAATTTCTAAATTTTTTCTCGCCTTGAGCAGGTTTTGAGACTTTAAATTTTTTATTTGCCTTAAGAAATATATTTTACCTGCTCGACTTAATCAAGTTTTGGCAAATTTATGACTTTTGTCTCGCCTTGAGCAAGTTTTGAGACTTTAAATCTTTTATTTGCCTTAAGAAATATATTTTATCCGCTCAACTTAATCAAGTTTTGGCAAATTTCTTATTTTTGTCTCTCATTGAGTAGGTTTTGGAACTTTAAATCTTTTATTTACTTTATGAAATATATTTTTCTTGTTCGACTTAATCAAATTTTGGCAAATTTCTGATTTTTGTCTCGTATTGAGTAGGTTTTGAGACTTTAAATTTTTTATTTGCCCTAAGAAATATATTTTTTAAAAACTGATTATGTGCTCGACTCTATTTGGTTGAGCTTGTGCTAGTAAATTTTCTATTATTGTCTCCCCTCGAGCAGACTTTGAGACTTCAAACATTTTAATCATTTACTAACTTGAACAACTTCAAGTAACTCTTATCAGTTTAAGGTTTTATGTCTTACCTATAGCAGGTTTCAAAACTTTTAACCTTTTACTGATTAAAGTAACTTTAAGCTGCTCTTATCAGTTTAAAGTTCTATAACTTTTAATCTTTTTACCTGCTTTAGAAAAAATTCAACAAGAAAAGAAAAACAAATAATGAATTCTTATTACATCTATTTTATTCAAAGTTATAGTTTATAACCCCGTTAGGAAAATACTTTAAAGCTCACACTATATATAACATCATGCTATTTTATTTTTAATCTCTTGTAAGTATTTTGTGCTACATGACACAGTTAAAGTCAGCCTCAGGCCACTTAGCCTGAACAATTTGTGCTACTCATTCTATACTTCTAGCATTTTCCAATAACTATTAGAAATTGTGCCATGTGAATTATAATCATCATTTGTTTCAATGAAATAAATATATATATTATAATATCTAATTTTTTTTTTATGTATAGTAGTAATTTCGCAATAGTTAACTACATATATTTATACTCTTCAATTAGTTTAATGTTTATATTGAATGAAATATAAAGAGATAATAAGCTGCCTTTTTGTATCGTTCCCCACAAACGGCGCCAAATGTTGATACCGAAAATCTAGTCGTTTGTCCTTCGAGCTGATAACCTAACTTCAGTATCATCATTATATTTATTTTTTGGGGAAGCAGCTTGCCAATTGCCACGGTCACCTGTAACTGCAACTTGAAACCACAGAAGACGGTCAGAGGCGCTGTAAGTTTTTCCGACTTGGACTCTCCGACGATCAAGTCAGTAATCGAGTCTCTTATGGCTAAACTTATGCCACGCACCAAGTGGCTTAATTCCTATCGTCTTCCAGTCGAGGGTTTCCTCAATAGAATGAATAAGAAAAATAATTTACTTTCTTAGAGAAGAAGAATCCACCATCTCCTGTAAGAGATCCCCAATAAATATATCTACCAAATAAATAATCATAATTACAGTAACCCCTATGATCATAATTGATGTACTAATGAGCATCATAATAAACATAATAATGATAACTAAATAATATTGATTAGCAATAATGATTAATAATTATCATTTATTGTACATATATAGTCAAGGTAATTAAAATTACCCTCTGATCAATGATATATGCTCGAAATAGCCAAATCTACCTCGTGGTTGAGGTTATTTGCTCATGATTACCAGATAAATCTTGATCGAGATAATATTCTCGAGCTTATCAGATAACCACTTAACTGAGGTGCTCTGTTTGAGCTTATCAGATAACTATCTGGTCATAGGAATCTGCTCAATCACTCTGATTTATTTCTTAAACAATAATTAAAATCATAAAGAATTAGAAAGTAAACGGTGGCAGCTAGGCGGCTAGCAATCTTGCAATAATAGCAGAAACTCTGCCCCTCTTTTTAAATTTCAGTCGTCGTACCAGTGCCTTTATCTAGAGTTTAATTATTAGAGTGTAAGTATTTTTTTTAAAACTACACAATATTAATGATTGGATTATAATTTATATTAAATGAAATAGTTATTGATATTTATAATTAGATAATTATTAAGGTCATATTTTTATCAAATTTTTATCTTTTCTAATATTCGAGAGACTCATACTCTACTCGTATTTCATAAAAAAAAATTATCTCTAAAAAATTATGAACTCTCTCTAATATTCGAGGGACGCTTACTCCACTCACGCTTTGTAAAGAAAAAAAATTACATCTACTCAATTATAAACTTCATATAATATTTGAAAGATGCTTACTTCATTCACTTTTCGTAAAAAATAAAACTACATCAACTCAATTATAAATTCTCTTTAATATTAAATGAGATAACTATTGATATTTATAATTAGATAATTATTAGGCCTAAACTTTTATCATATTTTTATCTTTTGTAATATTCGAGAAACGTCTACTCTACTTATATTTTGTGAAAAATAAAATTACCTCTACTCAATTAAGAACTCTGCCTAATATTCGAGGGACACCTAATCCACTCATGTTTTACAAAAAAAAAAAAAATCTACTTCCACTCAATTATAAACTCATAATTATAAAATAATATTAAATTTTTATACTTATTTTTTTTTAAGTTTGAATCATTTTTCTCACATATTATATGAGAACTAAGACTCTCTTATTAGATCAAAGCTTCAATATATGTAGATATAGATTATAATAATTTAAAAAATTAAAAAAAAAATTCTAAAGTAAATGATCTCGGCTAGCGGCTACCCATCCTGAGTAATATATGACCAAACCAACCCCTCACACAGCTTTTCTGCAGAGCAGGTTGAAGGTGCTACTCTGAAATCTGAGTCGTCCTGCAAGTGCCTTTATCCAGAGTTTAATTATTAGAGTGTATGTATTTATAGATTATAATAATTTAATAAGAAAAGCAAAAAATTCTAAAGTAAATGATTTCGGCTAGGCGGCTACCATCTCGGAATAATATATGACCAAACCAACCCCTCACGGCCTCTCTTTCTAAATTATGCACAGCTTTTCTGCAGAGCAGGTTAAAGATGCTTTTGGAGAAGAACCAAAGATGCCTTCACGCGTGTGCTATATTAATGCTACTTTGACTGGAGCAAAATTCATAGAATTTGGACAAAAGTTAGACAGCCCCTAGTGTGATAAGAGAAATTAATATTAAACGTAATACTATTTGTGGGTGCGTTGAATAATAAAATCCAACGGCAACTTGCATCTTTTTCTGGCTGCCGTGTATAAAAACAAATTAAGAGGTAGCAAGAAATGACTGAGCTTGCAGTGTTAAACTCATTTCTCTTTACTAGCTAGTAAATTAAAGATGAAGAAAGCTGCTGGAGCTGGGTCTCTTTTGTTAGTTTGTTTAGTGGTTTTTGGTATTATCGGGGTTTGCCAAGGAGGTGAGCTGAGGAAGAAATTCTACAAGGACAGCTGTAAATCTGCTGAAGATGTCGTCAAGAATATCACCTGGGAACATGCCGCAAAGAACCCTGACTTGCCGGCCAAGCTTCTCAGAATGCATTTCCACGACTGCTTTGTTAGGGTAAATACTATAGCTTAATTAGCTTCAACATCAAAATTATTTGATCGATGCGCGCGCGCTTCTGTATATATTGAGCCGCTTAATTAATAAGCTGTAGTTAACTTATTTCTGCAGGGTTGCGATGCATCGGTTTTGATAAACTCAACTGCAGGTAACAAAGCAGAGAGGGACGCAATTCCGAATCTATCTTTGGGAGGTTTTGAAGTTATTAATGAGATTAAATCAGAGCTCGAGAGGAGATGTCCAGGAATTGTTTCTTGTGCCGATATTGTAGCTTTGGCTACAAGGGATTCTGTTTCGTTCCAAGTAAGTTTAGTTAAGTTAATCAGTTGAATCTCCTTTGCACATGTACGTATGTATATTATTGTAACAAGCTAAGTATAGAAAAATACGAACTCTGATATGATAATCTACTAAAGGACAAAAAAACAACTGCATTATTTCCTAGTCTTTTCAGTTTATTAAAATGATGGAGAGATTGGAAAAATGTTCACATCTATATGAATTTTGTGCCATAACATTTGCAGTTTCAAAAACCGGAAATGTGGGAAGTGCTCACTGGTAGAAGAGATGGCAATGTGTCCATAGCTGCTGAGGCCGACCTGCTGCTTCCTTCGCCTTTTGCCGACTTCACTGAACTCAAGAAAAATTTCAACGACAAAGGTCTCACTGTCAAAGATCTTGTAGTCCTTTCAGGTATACGTTTTTAAATATATCACTCCAATTTTATATCTAACGAAGTAAATACCGAAGATGTAAACATGCTTCGCATCTAATTTGCATTTATTAATTTAGGTGGGCACACCCTCGGAGTTTCGCACTGCACCTTCTTCAGCAACAGGCTCTACAATTTCACGGGAAACGGAGATCAAGATCCTTCGTTGGACCCAAGATACGCTGCTTTCTTAAAAACCAAATGCAAGAGCCTTGCTGACACAACGACTACCGTCGAGTTGGACCCGGGGAGTTTTCAAAAATTTGATAGCCATTACTATGATATTCTTAGCGAGAACAAGGGTCTCTTCCAATCGGATGCTGCTCTTTTAACCAATAAGGGTGCAAGAAACATTGCCATGGAGTTGAGAAACCAAGATAAGTTCTTCACCGAGTTTGCTCAGTCAATGAAGAGAATGGGAGCTATGAATGTTCTTACTGGCACAGAAGGGGAGATTCGAAAGAAGTGCAGCGTCATTAACAATCAAGATAGTTTGTTGCATTCGGCTATCTGATGTCGATATAATTACCAATTTAGGCTGCTGTTGGGCTTGTGGGTTCATTAAGATCAGTTAATTATTGTACAACCTAATAAATTTAGGATGTGCGTGTGTTTGTGCCAGCATAAGCCCTATTTTCTTATTGAATTAATTTGAGTGGGTTTGCTTTCTAGCCGAAGGCGTGTGTCAAACATATTATCTGTTTAAAATAAAAATATAATATAATTAATGTCAAGCAAGCTAACGGTAGATCACGTCATAATCATCAAGCAAGCTAATAGTAGATTGAGTCGTTACTTTGTTTAAAAAATAATAATAATAACAAAATAAAAACGACTAAATCCCAAATTAGTTTTCTTTTACAAGTCTCGAATCCATGATCACGCATCCCCTGCATATGCGTGCAAGAATACTGGATATGCTCTGCCGATGATTAATGCCCAATTGTTAATAAGAAAAATCGTCAAAATAGTATTATTTTGGTAATATCGGGCAGGTCTTCTTGAGACCTTTCCAGCTCGAATAAAATACTTCGAAGACAGCTTAGCTCGAGCAGAAGTACCGAATGTCTGCATGAAGACGACCTCACTAGCTGGTCAAGGTCGAAGAATTAGGGTCGCTCGAGCTCCGAGCTCCTTTGTCTGCTCGAGGTCGTCCACCCCAGTCAAAGCTAGTCAAGGTCGAGAAATTCAGGGTCGCTCAATTGCCAAGCTCCTTTGCCTGCTCAAGGTCGTCCACCCCGGTCAAAACCGGTCAAGGTCGAGAACCGAGCACTCCTTTCCTGCTCGCAGAGATCAAGTCTCCGAGTACAACTGGGTTGCGCAGTCATGGGACGAATGGAATGTAAGACCCGGCCCAGGGCAACCCGACCCTTTTTCTCAGAATCCTGGCACACCTTTTAATGTCTTACCAGGGCCCCACGTGGTATGGTGGTGGTACTATTACCGATGGCCGGCACATGCCCGCACGGTGTCATCATTCCTAGCGCACATGCCCGACATAGTGATCTGGCCACGTGAATCGGGTTAAGGAGACAGCCGCACATCCCCAGGGAATATTACGCCAATCCCAGCTATCAGGGGGACTCAGACACCACCAACGTGGGAGTGGACAGCCTGGAAATGGAAAGAGCGGGAAAAATGAAGTATAAAAGGAAAGGAACGGGTACGTTACGGGGGTTGAACAAATTGATTCACAAGAGTTAAAAAACTTATACTGAGTTCTTCGACTTTCCTCACATTGATTCTCCGAAACACCATATTCATTCAAAGGGAGGCGAAATAATATCCCTTTCTTCTTCCGGTCTCCTCACTAGGGAGATATCAAAAGAACAACCCGATTCTCGACTTGAGCGTCGAAGGGTTTTCGCGGAATATGCCTGCGACCCCGACCACTGTTTTACGTGAGTGCAGTGCGGGAGATATCCGATTCGGAAAAGGCAGTGAACGGGAAGAAGAAGGCAATCCTGCTCGAGCACGAGCTAATCGCTGGTGAGGGTTCGGATCTTGTAGCTATTCACGAGCGAGAAAGTTCGAGGCATCTGTTTGAAGACACGCGGAAAAGCTGCATCAACATCTTTTAGCGCCGATGCGTGGGGATCGGCACAAAAGCTCGATTTCTAATACATTCAAGACACTGACGCTACGATGAGGGAAGCAGTAGAAGAGGAGTAAGTCGAGAAGAATCGGTGACTTTGAGAGAAGTGGCCAATGAGGCCTAGAATAGGGAGATCCGGGAAAGAATGGATCGGATGGAGAAAGCAGATGGAGACTCGACCTCCCTGTACGAGAACTCGTGGAGGGACGGAGAAAGGCATGTAATGATATCCGGAGTCCGGTAGTGGGAATGCTCTGTTCGGGAAAATATAGGAGATGAAGCCTAAAGACTTAGGGCACCAGAATGTTGCGGTGAGGAAGAAACAAACATGGAGGAAAGGGGTCCAGTCGACACTTACAGGACCATGACCTCGACCTCTCGGCGGAAGAGTTGGAGGGAGAGGTGTGCGAGGTTAGCCTCGAGTTGTGGAAGACCTCAGGAGAGCGGAAAGAGCCCAGGTGGCGAATAATCTTTGGATAACGAATCTCCACTCTCGGCGGAGATCATGAGTGTCACGATCCACGTGACTTCAGCTTCCAGATCTGAAGTTCTCGGGAAAAAGTGATCCGTTAGTGCACGTAGAGCGGTTCGACGACATGGCGGGGTGCAAGGATTATCGGCGACTCGGAGGTCTGGGCCTTCCACTCGCCTGGAGGGAAGAGCGAGAGAATGGTCCATGAGACTCCACGGGAAGCATCTTGAGCTTTGAGCGGATGTGCAGGGAGTTCGCGGAGCAATTCAGGGCGCGGTAACCCACGAGGATGACATGATGGAGTTGTCGGAGTGAGGCGGAAGAGGGAGAATCCCTCGGGAGTTTGTCGGAAGATACCGTAGATCGGTCCTAGATCTTGGTGCGTTCGACCATCCCGAGCTCGAGGAGGATTAAAGGATGGGATCCGGATGGGGAGACCATGGTATAATCTTCGAGTCCTTCGATCCGTTCGTGTTCGGACGTGTATGAGCGGTGAAAGTTGGATATGGTAGTCGAAGAAGAAAAAGCGCATAGCGAGGAATGAGCGGGTCGATGGAGCGAGGAGGAAGGAGAAATGGGGTCTGCCAGGGGACACAAGCTCAAGGCGACGAGGGCCAGGTTGCCCTGTCTGACCCATGTCGGAGAGCTCCCACGCGGATGGTCCCCTGCCACCTCGCGAGTCTCGGGTAGGGATCGCGGAGAATGCAGGCGTCATGATGGCCACGCATCCCATGACCGGCCATCAGCGGACACGAGGTGAGCCAGCCAGGGCTGATCGTTCATTGCCACCCAGTGAGAAGCTTCCGAGGGATGAGGCGATATAAGTGGTGGAGCAGAGCCACTGCTACTGAGCAGATATCTGAGGTGAAGGTATCTCTTGAAGAGATACTTCAGTGGGTGAGGAGCGAGGCTGTTGAGCCCTCCAGCGTCGATGACCAAGCCGGCTAGCAGCGAGGCGGGCGATTCTGCCGTTTCCATGGAGACCACGACCACTCCGCATCGCAGTCTGGTGATTTGAAAAACCGGTGGAGGATCCGGTTGGGAATCGGTACTGGATGAGTTTGTAGAAGGAGGGCACCCGGTGGTTGAGCGGCGGCTGAGGAAGGTGGCCAAGACTTCTGAAATAGACACGGAACCACCATCACGAGGGTAATCTCGAGAGGGCCACGATGGCGGGAAGTTCAATAAGGCTCGGAAAAACTACTGCGGATACTGCGCGGTAGGCAGAAGTCATGTTCACTGCTCCTGCTGCCGAGAAGGCTAAGGTTCGGCGGTGCCAATCATCGTGGACGGATGAAGGCGAGGAGGGGTCTTTGTACCCACGAGGATGCCACAGTGGTAAAAGCCAATGTAGCGAACAAGGAAGTTGATCGAATATTGGTTGACTCGGGGAGCTCGGTGGATATTCTCTTGAATCCACACTCGAGGATTTAGGAATAGCAGTGCGAGCCTCGGCAGACGAGCACTTCCTTGAAGGATTCGGGGAGGAAAGTTAATACCTCTAGGAATCATCGAGTTGGCGATAACCGTGGGCTCGAGGCCTTTCGAGAAGAACATGATCTTTGGATTTCGTGGTAGTAGATGAAACCGACCCATACCGAGGCGATTCTAGGGAGGCCATTTATGAGGATCGGCCGGTGCGTGCTATCCACCCATTACTTGGCACTAAAGTGTCGAGTAAATGGGTAGTAGGAGTCGTAAAAGGCGACCGAAGGGTGGCGAGGCTGCTATCTTTGTAGTGCTAAAGAAACTATCTGAGATAACCTCGTTGGACATGAGGGGACTCGAGGAGCGGACGGCAAGAGCTGGTGAGAAGTTGGAGGAGGTCGAGGTGAGGCGGGAGACCCAGGAAGAAAGTCCGAATAGGCTCGGGCACTTGGCGAGCCGTTGAAGGAAAAGTTGGTGGAATGTCTGCGAGCACACGCGAGATGTGTTCGCATGGGCCTTGCGAGGATATGCCAGGATCGACCCGAGTGGCGTGTCAGCGGTGGCGATCGCGGAGAGATGCTTAAGCCGGTGAGGCGAGAAGAGGAGATCGTCGACCGGGAGAGATCTGAAGCCATCAGCTGCGAGGTTGAAAAGGCTGCTGAGCGGGATTCATCACGGGAGGTATCCTACCAGAATGGATCTCGAATGTGAGTCTTCGGTGAAGAAGGCAAGTGGGAAATGGAGAATGTGTGTTGACTTCACGGATGTGAACAAGGCACACTGAAAGATAGCTTTCACTACTAGAAGATAGACTAGCTGGTGGATTCTACGGCGAGGCACGCAGACTGCTTAGTTTCATGGATGCATTCTCGGGATATAACCAAATTCCATGCACCGGTCAGACGAGGAGTGTCTGACCGTCATCACTGATCGGGGTTGTACTGCTACTGAGGTCATGCCTTTCGGCCTAAAGAATCGCGAGGCGGCGTATCAGAGGCTAGTGAACAAGGTCTTGAGCCGTTGATCGGTCGGACTATGGAGGTATATGTAGATGACATGATCACTAGAGTCTAAAGAGCGGAGGAGCATGTAAGGCATCTAGAGGAGACCTTCGCACTCTTAAGAAAGTCTGGGATGAAGCTAAACCCGGAGAAATGTGCTTTTGGAGTGGGTTCGGGAAAATTCTTAGGATTCGTGGTGAGTCGCGGGGATCGAGGCCAATCAGGAGAAGATAAGAGCGATGGTGGAAATGAGGTCCCATGTGACCTCGAGGAGATCTGAGTCGGCCGTAAGCTGGCGTCCCTCAGCGAGTTCAGTATCTCGAGCCACGGATAAATGTCGAGTCTTCTTCGGGAAATGAAGAAGAGGCGGGAAGACAAAGTGGGCCTTAGAATGCGATGGCGTTCAGTGATTGAAAGAGTATCTGTTGAAAGCTCGATTCTTGTCAGCACCTCGGCGGGAGAAGTCTTGTTTATACTTGGTTGTGTCCCGATGGGCAGCGAGCTCGATTACAGTAAGGGAGAGTCGAGTGCAGATGCCACTGTTTATTACAGCGAGGCGTTGCTTAGAAGCGAGACCGGTATCCACCGATGGAGAGTGGGCATGCCACAGTCGCGTGACCGAGGCGAGGCCTTATTTTCGAGCACGTTCGGTGGTGGTTCTAACAAATCAACCGCTCGAGGCAAACTACTGTGCAAGCACAGAAACTTACGGAAGGCTGGTAAAATGGTCGAGTGGAGTGGCGAGTTCGACATTAATTACCGATCACGAACAGCCATAAAAGCACGATCTTTAGGCGACTTCGTGGTCGAGTGCATGCGAGGGATGAGGAGGCGGAGGCGAGCCCACGCTGAGCTCCGAGGCCTCGACCCGACACTGGATAGTCACGATGGATGGATCACTGTGGAAGTCGGGGAGCGAGGCGGGAGTTGTGCTCCTAAGTCGGAAGAGGCGAGAGATGCTGATCTGTTGTGAAGTTAGAGTTCGAAGTCACCGATAATCAGGTAGAGTCTGAGGCTGTAATAGCGGGATTGAAGCTCGCCTCGGTGGTAAAAGCGGAGGAGGTAAAGCTCGAGCAGGACTCGTGGTTGGTAGCGAATCACCTCGACGAGAGCTTCGAGGCAAAGGGAGAAGATGGGCCTACGCTCGGAAGGTAAGGCGGTGATGAGGAATTTCAGGTGTCGAGGTGGAGCAGATCGAGGGAAGAATTTTCGAGCGAGATATGATAGCTCGCATGGCGGTAGCATCGGACCCGAGTTTCAAAGTCTATCCGCTTTGGAAATGAAGACTACTTTCGAGCGTCGAGCGGGAGGGCGAGTGATGAGCTGTCGACGAGCAACACTCGGATGGGCCAGATCATCTCTTACCTCGAGGAAGGGACGGTCTTGCGTAGATAAGAAGCGAGCGAGGAAGTTGAGGTGCAAGCGGCCGGTACACTCTCGTCGATGGAGTCTTATATGAGCGAGGTACACTCTCCCACTTGCTGCGGTGTTTAGACCGAGGAGGCAGATTATGTCCTCAAGAGATCACGAGGGAATCTGTGGAAATCATTATGGCTCGAGGTCCTTGGCTTCGAGGCCTTGAGGCGAGGATATTTTGGCCTCGCGTGCATCGAGATGCTCGGGAGAGACAAGAAGGCTGCGAGAGTTGCGGAGCTTTGCCAACTACTAACTTCGACCTCAGGAGAACACTTACGGTGATGAATTCGCCATGGTCGTTTGCTCGATGGGGAATTGATTTGATCGGACCATTCTTAGAAGGAAAGCATCACGCCACCCGTACCGTAGTGGCGATTGATTATTTCACCGAATGGGTCGAGTGGGAGCCTTGAGCGGCATCGCGGAAGGTAAAACCAGCGACTTTATTTGGAAGAATGTGATTTGCAGGTATGGGATTCCTCGTGCGTTAGTCACTGCAGATAATGGGAGGCGGTTTGATAATGGCAAGTTCGGAGACTTACAGTCGGAATCGCGGGAATAGAGTGAAGTTTTGCTCTCCCTCGCACTCGCGAGCCAATGGGCAAGTAGAGGCAGCGAATAAAACTATAAAGCGCCTCACGAAGACAAGGCTGGGCGAGCAAAGGAGCACGGGTGGACGAGCTGCACGGTGTCTTGTGGGCTTCTGAGAACCACGCACAAAGCGGCCCTTGGAGAGACCCCAGTTCTCCTTGGCGTTTGGGCTCGAGCGGTGGTTCCAGTGAGATAGGAATGGGGACACTGCGGACGGAGCACTTGACGAGGAAGCGAAACAACGAGCGGATGTGTGCGGTCTGGACTTCTTTGGAAGAGAGAGAGAAAGGGTAGGCTGCTTAAGATCTCGGAGTATCAGCGGAGGTGGCTCGTTATTACAACAAAATGTACACATTCGCTGGGTTCAGGTGGGTGATTGGGTCTTGAGGAAGGTCAACCGAGCCTGAAAGGACCCAAGGCAAGGTGTACTTAGGGCCAAGCAGGAAGGTCACTTGTCGAGTCACTCGATTAGCGGGACCAGGGAGCATCTTGGCTAGCTCGTCCAGACGGACGAGGAGGTCGAGAGCAGTGGAGCACACGACTCACGATGAAATATTTCCGATGAAGTCTCCTTGTATTGTGAAGTGTCAATGTAAGATTCTACCCGAAATGGGATGTATAAAGATGTAAATGTATATGAGAATAAGAAAAGCATTCGTAATGTAAGTTCGAAATGAAGACCGGAAGCCGAGAAGAAGCTTGGGTCGATTAAAGGCCGAGCGGAAGAAGATCGAGAAAACTCCTTGGCGAAAGTCCCAAAGCCTAAGTCTTGGGCGGGATGGTGCCAAGCTTGGGTCAATGCGGGGCCGAGCAAGAGTAACACCGGAAGAAGCTTGGGTCGATTAAAGGCTCGAGCGGAAGAAGGTCGAGAAAAACTCCTTGGCGGAAGTCCCAAAGCCTAAGTCTTGGGCGGGACGGTTGCAAGCTTGGGTCAGTGCGAGGCCGGCGGAAGCTCGAGAAGAACGCTATGGCGGAAGTCCCAAAACCTAAGTCTAGGCGGGACGGTGCTTAGCGTAGGTTAATTTTAGGCCGGCGAAGCTCGAGAAGAACGCTACGGCCGAAGTCCCAAAGCCTAAGTCCGAGGCGGGGCCGGTTGCTGGCGTGTGTCGATTGTAGGCCGGCGGAAGCTCGAGAAGAACGCTACGGCCGGAGGTCCCGAAACCTAAGTCTTAGGCGGGACGAGTGCCTGGCGTGGGTCGATTGCGAGCCGAGCAGAAGCTCGAGAAGAACGCTACTGGCCGAAGTCCCAAGCCTAAGTCTTAGGCGGGACGGTGCTAAGCTGGGTCAATTGCAGGCCCGGCGGGAGTAACACCAAGAAGCTTGGGTCGATTAAAGGCCGAGCGGAAGAAGGTCGAGAAAACTTCTGGCGAAAGTCCCTAAGCCTAAGCTACTAGGCGGGATGGTGTATATGAAGAGCCAAATGTGAGCTCGAGCAAGTTAAATGAGCTTGCAAAATAAACATAAGGCTTTTAGCCCAATTCGAAGCGAAGCTCTACCATGCATAGGTTAAACAATATTACACTTAAGCATAAAGGAAAATAGAAAGTCCAACACTTAGAAATTTTCTATTTAGCAAGTGTATTCAAAGTCAATTCAATATAGAAGACAAGAGCATGTGCACTCGAGCATTCAATAGAGTTGTTCAACATGTGTCTTTTTATTTCATTGAAATAATTACATATGTAAAAAAAAAATAAATAAAAGAGAGTCCAAGTCATTCAGCAGGAGGGACGTCCTCGGCGACAGACAGGAGGAAGGCGGCGACCGGCAGGAGGGACGTCATCGGCGATAGCGAGGAGGATGGCCAACATCCGCGGGAGGAGCGATAGGAGGGACATCAGCGAGAGCTTGACGGGAGGGGCATTGGAAGGAGAGGAGCGAGCTCTCGACAACACCTGGGGCTCGGACGGAGTAGCCAGGGTTGCTTATGTATTCGACTACATACCCTTGACCTTGGACATGTCGGCCTCGGGGTATGCCTTGCCAAAGCATACATGAGGCGATCGTGATTGAGTCTGCCCGTTGTTGTACTCGATGGCAAGTTGGACCTTCAAAGTGTCAATTTGCCCTCGAAGACGAGCGGTTTCTCCATATGAGTTGCTCGTAGTAAGATTTCCGAGTGTCCGGATCCTTTCGAGCATGCTCGATTCATCCTTGGTGTCGATTAGCTCCTCTGAAGCTCGGAGGCCTTGGAGTCGACCACTGCTTGTCTTCTCGCAAGATTTAAGTTTTCAGTCGAGAAGCTTTTTATTTTCCTCCTTCACTTCGCTCACAACTTGCTCCAAGCTCGAACCCTTGCTTAAAGTTCTTCACAGGAGCCCCGAGTGAAGCCACGAGAAGGTCGTGACCGCTAAAGCTCGGGAGGAGAGTCGCTGGATGGCGCTGAACAGCTCGTCAGAATTAAAGGACTCTATCTCATCCAGGAATCTGCTGGTTAATTCCTCATTTTAGGCCCTCAGGTAAGGCTCAGAACGGCCAGGCCGACTTTGCTCCTGCACATTACCGGTTCGAGGGCGAGCTGGATCAGTGGTCCTCTGTCTCCTGCGTGGAGGACCTTCCTCTGCTCGCTCGGTCTGTCGAGCAGAGGAGGTAGCTAGAGTGGGTGGAGGCGGAGCACTCGTCTCTGCTCGTGGCCTCTTTGAGGTGCTCGCACCTTCAGTTGTCCCCACGCGTCGATGCAACATTTCGCTCATCCTGCTACTCATTTCTTCACTTGGCACTAAATTGGACTCTGAAAAGTTTTGGGGTGTTAGCAGCTCCCTGCACGAGCTCGCGTTTGTAAGAGCGGTCTGCACACGTGCTCGGAGCTGGCCCCCAATCGAATAAGAAGCACCCCAGAAAGCTGCAGATACGACCAAAGCAAATTAATGAGAACAAACACAAGCAGGAAAACTAAAAGTAAAATCTACAAGACAGATAAACGACCTGGAGTGCAAAAGTGCCGCGGGATCTGGAGGGACCCTCACTACTGAGTGCGACTTGCCCACTCTCCCGACGAAGAAGAATTTGCTCTTCAGTTGCCACCGGAGATCGGGAGATCGGTGATGGGATTTTACCCTTGGACTAGAGGTAAGGTAGTACCAACCAAGCATCCTTGGCTGCACTCGGTGGTAAAGGTGTCGATTTCCCTACGAGGGCTCACCCGGATCACGACGTTTCCACAAAACAAAGAGTCAGGAAAGGACCCTCCACCCATTCGGGTTCGATTGCCCGGGGCGAGCCGGAACCAGATAAAACCCGGGTAAAGTAAAGTTGGAGAGGCGACTAACCCCGTTGAAGCATTCAAGTATAAGGTCGTGTACCCTTGGGGGACGGTGAGGATCTCACCGCCTTGCAGCGACCTTAAAACTACACTATCGGGTATATTGTAAGTATCCCTAAGTCTATCCAAATCCAACTGGGTGGTCTCACATCTTATATGATCTATGGGGTGTTCCCACGCTCGGACCTTTGGTGGCCCTTGCCCTTTGATGTGGTGGGTCTCGATCGCAGGTAATTCCTCTACGGACTATAATCCTCACTGGGATTATGCTTAGGGGTTGTGCCTCACTAGAAGAGGATGAATCCTCCGGCGACATCCTACGGGCTCGTTGGGGATTTGACATTTTCCTAAGGGTATAAACTAGCGGAGTTCGATGGGAAGAAAGCAGTGAGTGGCGGGGAAATGGAAGAGTGGCTTGTGCACGAACACGAAAGGAAGTGTGGTTGGCGGAAATCGCCTTGGCGAAAGAAGAAGACCGATGGCAGTGGAGATGAGATTAATTTTGAGTTTGAGCGAAAAGTAAGCAAATAGAGGAACGAGTGAAGAAGTTGGGGTTTTAAAGAGGAGGACGCGTCCGCTTCGATCGGCGGCGTGCGTTTCGAGGACACGACCTTTTAGGTAACGTCCGTCGAATTTCAAACCATGGTGGGATCGACCACGTGTCCCGCCGTACATGCGAAATGATTAAAGTGGGGACAAGCGGGAAGCGTGGGGAAGAGTAAAGGCAGCGATCGACCCATCATTAATGAGTTTCAAGTCTTATCTCGTTTCACTCAAAGACTAGAGCCGGGGACTGAGGTGTTTGGGTAATATCGGGCAGGTCTTCTCGAGGCCCTTCCGACTCGAATAAAATACCCGAGGACGACCTAGCTCGAGCGGAATCTAGAATGTCGCGATGAAGGCGACCTCACTGGGCGTCAAAGCTGGTCGAGGTTGAGGAATTAGGGTCGCTCGAGCTCAGAGCTCCTTTGCTCGCTCGAGGTCGTCCACCCGATCAAAGCTAGTCAAGGTCGAGGAATTCGAGGTCGCTCAATTGCCGAGCTCCTTTGCTCGCTCAAGGTCGTCCGGCCCGGTCAAAGTCGGTCAAGGTCGAGAGCCAGAGCACTCCTTTCCTGCTTCATGGAGATCAAGTCCCCGAAGCACAATTGGGTTGCATGGTCATGGGACGAATAGAATGTAAGACCCGGCCAGGCGGCCAGGCCGTTTTCTCGGAATCCTGGCACACCTTTTAATGTCTTACCGGGGCCCACGTGGTATGGTGGCGGTACTATTGCTAGATGGTCAGCACATGCCCCACGGTGTCATCATTCCTAGCGCACATGCACGACATGGTGATCGCGCCACGTGAGCCGGGTTAAGGAGGCGATCGCGCATCCCGGGAATATTACGCCAATCCGTGCTGTCGGGAAACCGGACACCACCAGCGTGGGAGTGGACGACTGGAAATGGAAAGAGCGGGAAAAATGGAGTATAAAAGGATACTGACAGATGCGTTACGGGGTTGAACAAATTGATTCACAAGAGTTAAAAAGCTTATACTGAGTTCTTCCGACTTTCCTCGCATTGATTCTCCGAAAACACTATATTCATTCAAAGGGAGGCGAAATAATATCCCTTCTTCTTTCCGGTCTCCTCACTAGGGAGATATCAAAAGAACAATCCGATTCATCGACTTGAGCGTCGGAGGATTTTCGTCGAATACGCTCGGCGACCCCGACCTCGTTTTACGTGAGTGCAGTGCGGGAGATCTCCGCTCGGAAAAGGCAGTGAGCAGGAAGAAGAAGGCAATCCTGCTCGAGCTCGAGCTAATCGCGAGCTGAGGGTTCTGGATACTGTAGCTATTCACGAGCAGAAAGTTCGAGACACTGTTTGAAGACACGCGAGAAAAACTACATCAACAAGTATGACAGAATATTTTTTTTATATTAAGTCAGCTTTATTTTTAGAATTAGACTGAGCATTTTAAAATTGAGAGTGTAGGACAAGATGTTTATTTTATTTTGAAGTGAGAGTATGGACTTAAAATGAAAATTTAATTTATATATTTATTTTATTTTAGATTTGGTGTAAATAATTTTAAATTATAATTTTATATTTATTTTAAAAATTAAATTTTAATTATAAAATTAATTTATATATATATATATATATATATTTAAAAATATATATATATATATGATGTGCTCTGATTTGGAGAAGGTAACATGAATCACAATAAATCTTATCCAAGATACAATAACAGTATCTTGGCCACTTCCGGCGACATTCAAAGCTATACGCCTCGTTTACTGGAGTAATCTGATACTGCATAGCAGCATACTTTGATTTCAGAAGCCGCACATCACCATTGATTCATAGAACGCAGTCCCTGTGTTTACCTGTGTCCAACTGTTACAACCACTGGAAACCAAAATGAAAATTGGAAAATTGTAAGATTATAAAAGTGAGAGTAAATAATTTTAAATTTATTTAAAAATTTATAATTTATAATTATAAAATTAATAAAAAAAATACATTTAAAAAATAAAATATTTATTTTATTATATTTGTAAATTGATAATAATTATAAATATTTTTAATTATGTAAATCACAATTTTTTATTAAATTTAATTTTTAATTATATAAATTAAAAATTATTAATAATATAGAATAAAATTAATATTTTCTTTAAATATATTATTTATTATTAATAATTATTAATATTACATATATATATATACTATTATTTTTAACTAAATATAATAATATTATTATATTTAAATAAATATAATATTTTTTATTTTATTTTATTAAATATAATTATATTAAATTTAATAACAAACTTTAAAAATAAATAAGAGTAGATTCACACTCTTTACTTAAAAAAATAAAACATATAAAATAAAATTTATACTCTACTCTTAAAATATATAAATAAATATAGGACGAATACACACGCTCCACTCCAACATACCCAACAAAACTTCAAACCTGTCTCTGTCCACCGACATAAAAGCCTCGTGCCTGCAGTCGAAACACTCAGATTTGCTCGTTCGCCTTGGCCCCAGTCATCGTTTAAATGAACAACACGACTGATCTCTGGCTGTTGGCCACGTGTTGAATACAGCAGTTTGATAATTAATTAATAAATACAGCAAATGGCCACGACCAGTCTGATCCCATGCTCAAGTTTGTTTCTTTCTTTTTCAATACTTTATTTAGTCTTTATAAAAGGAAAATGTATGTTATATATTTGTTCGTCTTTTATTAATTAAATGCGCATTAACGTTTGTTTGTCGTATTCTTCTAATTTATAAAGAAAGAGTGGGAGACCGTGTAGATCGATGCATTCACACGTGCCGCAGTACTACAGAATCGCAAAGATTAGCCCGTGATAATTATTATAATTATTATTATTATTAGGTCCGAATAAATTATAAATATTATAACTTATAATCCACACGAAAATATATAAGATTCACCGTTATATTATAAATTTTTACATATTTGTGTCTGGATCATAAGTTTTTTTTAAAAAAAAAAAAAAAGAAAAAGGGGCGAATAAGTCAAAATATAATATTTTAACCTTCTTCTCACCCCAATAATCGAATCCGAACTTCTACGACTCTACGGCGAGCATGATAATCAATCCGACCACACCGTTGAAGGCTGTGTATGGGTCATAAGTTACAATATTTGTAATTTAACAAAATTTTTATTATCATTATTGTCATTATTATTTTATATTAATAAAATAAAATAATAATAACAGCAACAACCAAAATAACAATTACTAGTGACAATGGCAGCAGCTGAAGAGTGGTCATGACGATCAGTAGGTATTGCATAACACCGGCGACAATCAGTGGCGTTAGGCTAACAATTTGCATCGCGTGTGAAGGTGATGCGTGCGATGATGATGAGCGACAATCGGCTTGCTACAATCGATGACCGGCATGCAACGATCATGGCTTCTGGTTGTCATTGACTGTAAATTGATCTCGTCACTAAGTTCGTATTCTTTTTTTTTTCTGTTGAACTGATGATAAAATTGACATTATTAATTTTTTTTAGAGTAAAATTTTCACTCCCGCAATTGGGAGATTGATTCCAATCTCACCCTAAAAATCAGTCTCTCATTTTTTAAATTGGAATGAGTCTTGTAATTCTAATTTCAACTCTACCTTTATTTTTATAAAATAAATACTGTTAAGAATTTTAATTTTCTAATTCGTAAAATAAATGCGCCATAAGGTCCCTATCTAATAAGATTCTTCTTTGAAATACATGTTACTTGTCTACAATTGCAAGGCCCATTCCAAAATTTAGCATTTAACTTCTATTTACCATTGGCATTAGTTGGTAGTTTGATTTTGCAATCCAGTCAATAAATCTGGCATAAAGCTATTTCAACTCATTAAAATACTTACTTAATTTATTTTTTAATAATTTTTTATTACTTAAATGTCCTAAAAGTATATGGTTAAATAATAGAAAAAAATTACACTTACGATCTTAATATACTTTGTATCGTCTCTTACTTTGTCCAATTGGCGGTATTAATTGGATCATTTCAACTAATTGAAATCACAAAGAATAACAAACTTAAAGGATGTTATTTGTCAATGAAATAAGGAAAATGCAATAGGGGCGAAAATTATTTACTTACTTGATTCGACCTTGCATCTAAGTTAAAATACGATACAATTTGAATATTTTTTCTCGTGTGTTATTGAAATAAAGAATGAAGGAAGTTGGATTTAGGTAATAAGTTCTTCCTAAATCCTAACCCAATTTATTATTACTTGGGTAGGTTTGTTTTGTCAAGATTTATGTATTCATTTGTGAGAATATAGAACAAATAAATGGTGGGGAAAGATTTTGTTATTTGGTGGATTTATGTGAAAGTACATTCAAAGGTTAATCGAACAAGAAACAATGGATGAGAAAAATAATTAAGACAAGGAAACCTTAACATTTGCAATAATGGAAAGAGATCCATAAATAATCGCACAAAGGATGAAGAAGTCGAAAAAATAAATTGTACAAATGATAATAATTATCTTCAATAAGAGTATAATAAGTATTAATATGGTGTTTTTGAGTAAAACATAATATTTTAAATTATAATTATTAGTTTGTTAAATAGTTAGGTTTAATGGGTATTTTAGTGAATTTAAATAGTCTATCATTAAATCAATTGAGTTATCTTATGTATTAATTTCTTAATTTAACCTGCAAGCTAATGTTCAGTATAACTTATGATATATATGTATGTAGCGCGCACACACGTAAAGTATAAATTAATTATGAATGTTATCTTTGTTTCAAAATTTACGAGTTACGCGGTGGATCGTAAACAATCCCATGCTTCCGTGTGTGTACGATGAAGAAGACAGCTCTACAGCCAAGGGTGCTATTATTTTCTGGGCACGAATTTAACAAGGCCCATTATTAGTTCACAGTTTACATATGGCTGGTACGGATTGCAGTTGATTATGTGACATGACTGAATGCTTATAATCATTAAGATATTCGTGATTGTTTCTTCCACTCAAATTACCTTATCAATCAATATAAGTTATATGAATGTATGTTTAATTGACCACAGTCCTCACGTTACATAAGATTTTCTTATGAATAAGGCAGACATAAATTTTGATTAAAATGTGATTCGTTATTTTTTTGTTAATTTCTTTTGGATAAATTTTTTATTACTTAAAATGATAATTTTTAAAATATCTAAAATTATTGTAAATTTTATCATTATATATATACACACACACTATATTTATATTTTCCCAATAGGTAAGGGAATGATAGGGTGGGTTCATGACATTTTGTTTCGAGGATAAGTGGTGATTTACAAAAGTTTATGCAATATTTTGAATATCGTCCTTTTACAAGGGGTGGTCCAAAGCTAACCCATTTCTTTTGACAAGTTCTTTGGAAGCTCTCGGAGTCTTGGGAACATGAGTGAATTGTATGATTAAATTTTCTCTCGTGTATTTACGTTGCTCACATGTTTTTAGGGAGAAAAACAGTGCAGCAGATTGTCTTGCTAATCATGATGAGTTTTTTTTTTTTAATTAATTTATTTTAAACAGTCATCTGCCTCAATATACTAATGACTTTATTAAGTAATATTTCTTTTAATATATTTTTGTTTTGATTTTTTTTTTTTGAGTTTCTGTCGGTATTATTCTCAATGCTATGATTTATCATAAGTATAAAGTACATTATGTTTTTCCTAAATAAATTTACCAATTACTCTTTTAGTTTAATTAACTCAATGGCTGAGACAGTATAATTTTAAGATTGCAATTCGGGATTGATTGGTTATTGTCCGTGCTTTGACCAAGAGAGAGGCTTTGAGCCCCGCTAAGTTATGAAATGGTTATGTGCCAGCTCTTGTGACCTTGTACCTTATCAATTGGTCTGATGTTCATGCTTCGCAGGAACAAGGCTATGTCATCTGAACAATTGGCCTTATGAATTATCTTGGGAACTATATAAGCTTAAATTGCATTATTTCATGCTCTAACTGCCGGACCCGAATCCTAGTTGCATTGCTATTGCATAATTGCATTCAAGGGATTCTCTTTTATTAGCTGCTGTTGAAAATCCAAATATAGCTTCGCAAATATAGCTTCACAATGGAATGCTATAATTTAGCATTTCGTTATAGTTCAAATTAAACTAGTAGTTTATTCTTTACAACAATTGATGTTACTTGTGTGTATAGATATGTATATATTCGGTTACTAATGACAGTTATTTTATCTAAAACTTGTTAAGACATAAATTTATAAATAAAACACCAACTTTATTACCAATAATAAAAAATTTATGATACAATAACAACAAAATTATGATAAAGCTATAACTTCTTTTACAATTTTTTTTTTTAACAATTTGATGTAGTATAATTCAATTAGTTAGATTGAATATCTCTTGGTCCACATTATTTACTTTTATTATTTTTTTATATTTTCATATAGTAAGTGAATTTATGTCTGTATAAAATAAATTTGCATGAAAATTTATAATTCTATCACCACTCTTTCTTACTTTAATAAAATATGAAATCTCTAGTTAAACATTACTCTATACTCTGTAATATATAATTATTCACGTATCAGTCAAATATTTGATTAAAGATCTAATAACGTTGGACTAAATATCAAACAATTTTTTTACTTTGGTTATATGTGCAACTCTATAATTATATTTTATAAAAATAACAGTGCGAGCTTAATCTTATTATCATTATCAAAATGTATTTATAACTAATTCGATCTATCAATCATACTAATATAAGATCAAAGTAATTTTTGTCACAACTGCCATAACTTGACTATCGTTACTATACTAATACAACTCAATGGTAGAAATCGTGACCCAAATCAAATCCCATATATAGAAATTTTATAATATTTTTTTATTTTAATAAAATAAGAGATAAGTTAAAAATAAAAAAATATATATTATAATATAATATATTTTATTATATATCAAAATATGTGTTATTATAGCGTGGGAAAAAAATAAAAGGTCCAAATCTTTGGTTAAAATTGTATTAAGACTTGAGAGGACCTTTGATCTTGGATGTAAAGGGCCAGTTAAAAGGCCCAAATGACGGATGAAGGTGCCAATACGGTGCATCACAATCCGTTTACATCTTACCGCACACGTTATCACTTAAGATCGGATGGCCATAAATTGCAGAAATTTTTTCATTTGGCGGGAGATTTCTTAATTGTTCATCTCTCTCTTCCCCAAATCTAGGGCAAAATCAAATTCTTCAATTTTATGCTACTCTCACTTTCTCTCTCCCTCTGTAAAATTTCAGTTGAAGTACGCCGGTCACAAAAACTCTAGGTCATGGAGGACCAGCCTCTAGCCCCCGAAACTACAACACGACGCTCCGTGAGTTAAATTTCTCTGTCTTTCCCTGCCTAACACACTCTCTCTATCTCTAGCCATATATAAATATTAAACTGTTTAGATGTACAGAAAAGGAAGACAAATGGAGCTAGTGCAGAGAACCAGGAGCGGACCAGCGACGCTAGTGACCAGATGGAACCCTCTGGTCACCGCGAGGATTCGCTGGATGATTTTGAAGAAATTCGTCCTAAAACCAAGCGCAGCCGTGCTTCCGAGGGGACAGCCGCCTCTGCGCAGAGTATTGAACTAAGCTTGATTGGTAATTGAACTGCAATCTTACGGTCTCTAACCATTCGACATGTATATGTTCATGATCTCGATGACGTGTTTAATTTTGATTTGGAGCTTCTTAGTTACAATCCTGGCTACCTGCGTTGGCAGACCAGTTTAGTTTGCTCTGTTTGTTGTTGCTCCTAGTGTGTATTATACGGTGATCTGTTTAGTTTGAGTTTGACTTATATAGCCTGTGAACTTATTTGAAATGGGGAATATGCCTGTCCATGCGCATGTCCATAAAGCTACTTATTTTTGTAGAATATGATTTGTTGCGATCCAATAATATTTGACTTCTTAATGTGATATATGTGTTATGAAATTATGACATTTTTCAATACATTGATGTGACTGCATTATATCATATAAAATGAGAAAAAAGGGAATTGCATATTTTAGAAGTTTGATAAACATTTTACTGCAACACCCACTGTGTTGAACTTGTTTGAGGTGTTCAGCTTCACCAGCCCATTGCCTAAGATTTTCAAGCATTAGGTTTATGGTGTAATATAGCAGAGGGGGCATTCAACGTGCCATAAACTCTATGGCTGTGGCTGATGTGCAAACTTTTGAAATTTGTTACCTGTTAACCCTTCAGCTGCAATGCATTCTGGGTCCTGATATTTGGATACTATTACTGATTTTCCTTATTTCATTTTTGTAATGTGTATTTGGTCTTTTTCGAGTCATGTTGGTAAGCAGGTTAATTTTGTACTGTAATCTTTTGCAGAGGTTATTAAAGGCAATGGGAAACTCATTCCTCAAGTGGTTAAGCTTTGGGTTGAGCGGTATGAAAAAGATGCAAAACCTGCAATAGCTGAACTGTTGACAATGCTGTTTGAGGTAAAACAGATGTATTTAGAAACTGGATGCTGAATGAAAAATGAAAAAGGGGGAAAAAAAAAGAAAAAGAAAAAGAAAAAGAAAAACTGAAATATGTCGATAAAATGATTCGTAAAGAAACTGATTGAGAGGGCATCCTTGAACAAATATAGGATGTTCAACTGTTGGAATTTTTTTACTCTGTTTATTTAATTCTTTGAATTGTGAAAACAACTCATGGGCTGCCGAATACTTAAACTTCAATTTTGAAGTTGTGAGTTATGAACTAATAATTGTGTAGGCATGTAGAGCTAATCGCATAACTAATGATAAGTGCAATTGCATTATCATGTGGAACTAATAGAAATTTTATGTTCACAACTTGGTATAGGCATGTGGAGCTAAATATTATCTACAAGGAGAGTCGCTGGATGAGATCGATGTTGATGATGTTGTTGTTGCTCTTGTGAATCTAGCTAGAAGAGTATCCTTAACTTTTGCATTCATACATTTTCTTTTATCCTTTCTACAAACTCTCTACTTTTTCTTCTCTTGAGAAACTATTATTTGGAAGATTTTTCAAAAAATTCTTTATGTAATAATCAAATATTCAATGTTCTCTTACCTTCATTCTTCAAGTTTCTTTTGCCCAAAGTATTGGCTTAACTCTTGTGGAATCTTAGGGGGAAGTTGAAGATCATCAAAGCTCGAAAAGAAAAGAACTCAAAAACTTTAAAGATAATCTTGTTTCATTTTGGGACAATTTGGCTGTTGAGTGTCAGAATGGACCATTGTTTGACAAGGTTTTATTTGATAAGTGCATGGATTATATAATTGCCCTTTCATGGTTGGTACTCAACAGTTGTGTCGTTCTAAAATTGTTAGATTTAATGTCGCTTTCATCAATTTTAACGCATTTTCAACACTGAACAGCACTCCTCCAAGAGTTTATCGTCAAGTTGCTTCGTTGATGGGTCTCCAACTTGTAACATCCTTTATATCTGTTGCAAAAATGCTTGGTGCTCAAAGAGAAACTACTCAGAGACAGTTAAATGCAGAAAAGAAGAAGCGAGTTGAGGGGCCTCGTGTGGAGTCTTTGAATAAAAGGTTGTCAATGACTCATAAGAACATAACTGACCTAGAGGATATGATGCGCAAAATATTTACTGGGTATGATTCTATGATGATATTATTAATCAAAGATGTAGAGCAGCAATATAATCTTTTAACTTATATGTTGTTTTTGAAGGTTATTTGTGCATCGATACAGAGACATTGATCCAAATATTCGAATGTCATGCATACAGTCACTTGGTGTGTGGATTTTGTCGTATCCGTCATTCTTCTTGCAGGATTTATACTTGAAGTATCTTGGATGGACGCTGAATGATAAAGTAATGTTTTTAAGTGAGTTTGAAATGTGTGTTTGTTCTGCTAATGCACCATGAAAATCTAAAGTGTTTCTTTTCATATTGTCACATCCAAAGAGTGCCAGTGTCAGAAAATCATCCATTCTCGCACTGCAAAATCTTTATGAGGTGGATGATAATGTGCCAACTCTTGGTCTATTTACTGAAAGATTCTCAAATCGTATGATTGAGCTTGCTGATGATATTGATGTTTCAGTAGCTGTATGTGCTATAGGACTTGTGAAACAATTACTTAGGTAACTCCTTCAAGAATTTTCCGAAATTTTTCCTCCTCAATTGCAGAATGTTTGTGCTATGGTTTGAGCACTGAAAATGGATCTTGCGCTCTCTTGCAGACATCAGCTTCTATCTGATGATGACTTGGGTCCATTATATGATTTGCTTATTGATGATCCTCCTGAAATTAGGCGTGCCATTGGTGAACTAGTGTATGATCACCTGATTGCTCAAAAATTTAATAGCTCCCAATCTGGCTTGAAAGGTTCTGACTTATCTTAGAATTCAATCTTACCATGTTTATATAATAATTATGTTGATAGAGCTCTAATGCTGTGACAATGTTATTTCCAGGCAAGGATAACGACTCTTCTGAAGTCCACCTGGGCAGAATGTTGCAAATATTAAGGGAGTTTTCAGCAGATCCAATTTTAAGTATTTATGTTATTGATGATGTTTGGGAGTACATGAAGGCCATGAAGGTGTGTTATAACTTTGTGAAAAATAGGGTTGGATTTGGATTTTTCTGGAAGGGAAGGTAGATCGTGCTCAACTGGCCACTCAATAGGCTTGGTCTTATGTTTTGAACAGGCTATTGGGTTTCATTGGAAAATTCTAATTTTAGCTAAGAATGATGTAATGTAATTCTACCTGTAGCACAACCAACCTGACTTAGATTATTTAAGATGATGTTAGAACAACTGTTATCCAAGATTGGGAGTGTAAGCAGGATTTTAGCTTTAACAGTTAGAGCTAGAAAAACCTTAAACCAGATTCATCCTGCCTCCTATTGTATTAGCTGTGATGGTCTATTGCCTATAAATTTCAGAATATTTGGATGAAAAAACTGCTATACAGTAATAGAAATACAAAACTATTGAAGATTGGACTTATGTAGCTTTTACTGTTTTCTACTTCATGTAACATATATTCTATTGATTATCCATTGATTAAGACCGAATCGTTTAATCACAGGATTGGAAGTGTATAATCTCCATGCTCTTGGATGAGAATCCATTGATTGATCTTAGCGATGATGATGCAACGAACTTGATCAGACTACTCTCGGCATCTGTCAAAAAGGCTGTTGGAGAGAGGATTGTTCCTGCTTCTGACAACCGAAAGCAATATTACAATAAAGCTCAAAAAGTGTGTTTATTTGAGCTTTAATTCCTTAGCTTCATTTTTTATAGAATCATATTTCTTCATATTGTCAGTTCTTTAACTTGTTTTATATTCTTTACAGTATGCTTTCAGTTGATATAGAAGGATTGTTTATGCGTGAATATTTTATAAGCGTGAATATTTTATAAGCAAACAATTTGTTTAGATTTTATGTTGAGTGATTGGAGATGTACAGAGTCACATTGAGTTAGAACACTAGTGTTGCCCATCAAGTCATGATTCTGTGCTCTGTATACTATGACCTCGGATATGCTTTTTTGACAGCTATTTGTACCTGTAACAGGGAATTGTCTCCACTGAATGTGTGTTGTCATTCCACTTTAAAGAATTCTAATTTTTATTTCTGTATAAATTTTCAGGAAGTATTTGAAAACAACAAACGGGAAATAACTCGTGCCATGATGAAGAATTATCCTCGTCTATTACGCAAATTTATGGCTGACAAGGCAAAAGTGCCATCATTAATTGAGATTGTCATACACATGAAGCTTGAGCTTTATTCGCTAAAGAGAGATGAGAAGGTGGGTTGGAAAATTGTTTGTAAATTCAAGTTATTAGATACAATTTACATTCTTGATCATGTTGAGTGCTTACTGAGTTGTTTTTTCCAGAGTTTTGAGACCATCCTTCAGCTTATCAATGATGCATTTTTTAAGCACGGTGAAAAGGAGGCACTACGATCTTGTGTAAAAGCTATTAAGTTTTGTTCTGCAGAAAGTCAGGGAGAGCTGCAAGATTCTGCCCGCAAGAACTTAAAGGATGTTGAAGATAAGCTTATTTCTAAGATTAAATCTGCAATTAAAGCAGTTTTGGTAAGCTCTACCTTGGCCAATTTAAATTGATTCTTGGCTTAACAACTAACACATGACATGCTGCATATCTGCAGGATGGCGATGATGAATATTCTCTTCTTGTAAATTTGAAAAGATTATATGAGCTTCAGTTGTCAAAGGCTGTGCTAAGTGAGAGCTTGTATGAAGATCTTGTCATGATTCTCCGTACTTTCAGAAACTTGGATAATGAGGTATGCAAAATGCCTATGATAAAATAGTGATGCATTTTGTTTTTCCTTCCTCTCTTCAGATCAGTTGCTTACAAATGCTCATGCTCAATCAGGTGGTCAGTTTTCTGCTGCTCAATATGTATTTATATCTAGCATGGTCTCTGCACTCTATTATAAATGCTGAAACTGTCTCTGAAGCATCCTTAGCTTCTCTACTGCTGAAGCGCAATACTTTGTTTGAGGAACTCGAGTACTTTCTTAATAGCCCTTCTGAAGTTGAAGAGGGGAGTAGAGTTGGAAATCAACTAGCTTGCAGGGTAAGCAGTTTTTTTTTTTTTTTTTTAATTCATAAATGTCAACTACAGGAATTCTGCAAATATGTTTTGCACTGAATTTTATAGCATTTGATGTAATGATGTTTATGATATACCTCAGGTTTGTACTATACTAGCAGAGATGTGGTGTTTGTTCAGAATGACAAATTTTTCTTCAACAAAGCTGAGCAGGTTAGGATATTGTCCAGATATACCTGTTCTTCAAAAGTTTTGGAAACTTTGTGAGCAACAGCTCAATATCTCAGGTAAGTTTTCTCTATTTGTACTGTAGTGCTGATGTCCGATATTTTAGACTGGTTATGTTTATCCATCCAAGGTCTCAGGTTTATGGCATTTTATATGGTGGATACCTTGATGAAGGCTGATTTGCTGATTACCCCTTATATTTCCCGTTGAGTGCTCTTGTGGGATTATTTTAAAAATTTATAGATCATTGTTCCATTGTGTTTTTCACAGATGAGACCGAAGATGAAGATGTGAACAAAGAGTATATTGAAGAGACAAATAGAGATGCTGTCATGATTGCTGCTGCAAAGTTGATTGCAACTGACTCAGTACCTAAGGTGAGAAGCAAGATATTTATAAAAACATAGCTGGTAGGAAACATGTTTAAAAAAAAAAAGGACTTCACTCATATTTTGTCCTTACTTTTTGAACAAGTGGTAGTCTGCCACTCTCTGCCCTGCCCCTTCTTTTGGATGGGAGGTTTGGATGCTTTGTGTAATCTGTAGCTGGTGATTTACAATCTCTCATGTTTGGGCTAGTTACTTAACCATCTTTCGTTTCAACTTTCTTTGAAGATATATTTATATGATGCAACTACGAATGCAGGAGTATCTTGGTGCAGAGATCATTTCTCATCTTGTGATGCATGGAACGAATGTAGCAGAGATTGTTAAGCATCTGATCACTGTTCTGAAGAAAAAGATGAGGATATCTCCACCATCTTTTTAGAAGCCTTGAAAAGGGTAGGGCTGATGATATTTTTTTTTTTTTTTTTTGTGCGTGCGTGTGTGTGTGTGTGTGTGTGGGTGGAGGTTGTGTGTTTAAAAATGGGGAATTGGATTCATTGACAACAATGTTGACTTTTGTGTGCTATTTAATGTTTTGTGCTGGTTTGAACTGTTTATCTATTACCTTTTGACATACTTGTTTCCATTTGTTATTAATTTTCTTATTTTACAAATAAAACATCAAGATAACAACTTATTATTCATAGTAAAACAAAGTGCCTGAATATGTTTTAGTTCTGTGTTTTAAATTTCTAATTTGACCTTTCTGCTTGAGGACAGTTAGGAGGAAACTTTTCTATGAAACTTTACCTGATAAGAAAATTTATTTGGATTCATCTGTTTAGATCCTCTTATAGATGAGAATTTGTCAATAACATTTGTAGGAAGCATGCTCAATCTTCTGCTAATATCTTCTGTCTTGCATTTTGGATGGGCTTTTCTGTGTTTATATTTGACTGATATAAATTTTGCCTTATTTTGTATTTAAATAGGCCTATCAACGGCATACATTGGAAATTTCGAGAAGTGATGATAAGTCCATGACAGAGAAGTCTTTTGTAGAATGCAAAGAGCTGTCTTCTCGACTTTCAGGAACATATGTGGGTGCTGCTAGGAATAAGCACAGATCAGACATCTTAAAAATTATCAAGGAAGGTATTGATTATGCATTTGTCGATGCTCCAAAACAGCTCTCTTTTCTGGAAGGTGCTGTGCTTCATTTCGTCTCCAAACTTCCCACACCTGATATCCTGGATATGTAAGTGTTTTTCTTCTAATATGATCATTTAGAACCATTATAAGTTCTATCTTAAATAGGCCAGTTTTTTGTTGTTCAACTCTAGTGCATCATTATGTACTTTCTTATTTTTTATGTAGTCTGAAGGATGTCCAAATGCGAACGGATAATGTGAACATGGATGAAGATCCCAGTGGCTGGAAACCCTTTAAATCATTTGTTGAAACTTTACGTGAGAAATATACAAAGAATGAAGGAATTCAAGGTACCTTTGTATTCTTTCACTTTCATTTAGTCTCTAGTTCCCATGTATCCAAAGTGAGAAGGTCGATGATTTTGTTTGATTCTCCTTGTGGCTTTGCTGTTGGGCACTGCATTTTTTTACTCTGAATTTTCAAATGCCACACTTTTTTGCTCTTTTATGTTGGGTGGTTGTCAAAATTGATTAGAATTACAAGCGGCATGGAAGATGATACTAGGCTTTTGGAAAGACTCTGCAATTTATGTTTGTACTTAATATTGTTAAAAAAAAATGGTTTAACCTTTCAGTGGTTTCTTGTGCATGACTTCCTTTGGTTCAAACTTTGAGCTCATATTTACAGAACATGTCCTTTTCATTTATTGGAAAGCAGGCACTAGTTTTAAGATAGTGTTTAATAGCTTACATGGTTAATTTGTTTCAGAAGAGAAAGAAGGGGTTACTGTCAGACGTAGGGGACGTCCCCGGAAGAAGCGTAATATTGAGGGAAAAAGACTGTTTGATGAACACAGTTCCAGTGAAGAAGAAGATTCCATTAGTGCATCAGACCAAGAAGTTGCTCAAGATGAAGAAGAGAAGCAAGAGGAGGAAGAGGAGGATGAGGCTCCTTTGATACACTCAATTAGGTCTTCAGCCAAATTGAGGGCATTGAGAGTTTCTCGAGAGGATAATAAACTCCAGACAAAGACCGGAACTTCTGGAAGAACCTCAGGTATGACATGCAATTATACTCTGCCAGGAATGACTTAATCAGCTGTGTTCAGAAAAAGGTGTATACAACTGTGCAGAACAAACTGTGGAAATGCATGTTCATGGCTCTGGGACTGAAATTTAAATTTATTCAGAATTTTGAGAGTCTATTCAAGTTTATTGCGCGTTACGTCTTATGAGAGACTTTAGTTTCTAGTGACCCAACTGATATGATGCATTCATTCAGAAAATATGAAAAACCATTCAAGATCATCATATAAGAGAACTTTAGTTTCTAATGACTTAACTAAGGTTTTGTTTGGTATTAAGGTACTATAGCTTATTCTGTGAAAAAAGTGTAATTATAAAATAAAATTTAATAGTGTGTAGTAAATATGACTTTTAAATAATAATTTTGACACAAAATAGTGAAGCTATTATAAGTTTGTCATTATTTAAGTGGTAGATCAAACCAACTAATTCTTAAGTCACCGTAGTTAGTGTTTACAAATTGCATCACATAGTAAGTTCTGTTTGGTATTAAGGTGGGCAACTTTGACTTTTAAGCTACAACACTAAAGTTCTTGTAATACACCATATGAATGTAATCTAAACAATTTGTTAACTAAAAAGTTAAATCGGGAAATTCTCTTGATGATTTACTACAAATGTTATGGTGAGTCATCGGTGTGAAACCTCAATGAACTATAAGTAATGTTTTCTAATCACTTTATTCTCAGAGTACACATAAGCATAGTGAAATTCTTTGTACTTTGGTCTTCTTTGTGAATGAAAACCAATTAGGCCCTTCTCTTTTATCTTTCTTGATTTGTTCTAATAAAGCCTGCTATCTACAAGATCTGGTTATTTCGGTTCGCCTGATTTCTGTGGGATTGACTAATCAGCCTTTTACTGTGCAGGGGCATCCGGCTAGCAATATAATTATCTACGTGCCTGTATATATATTATGGGACAGGGGTATAATATAGCAGTAGTTAAGGTTTTAGAACAAGCTTGTGTCTCTGTATGTGTATCTTTGTCGATCAAGCAGAATTCTCTACAGCTGGAAGTTTCTTATTGATGCTGTACTTCCGTTTGGGCTTTTGTATCAGTATCTGATGCTTGCTGTGTAGATGTTGGTTGGCTTCATTGCAGCTTGTTACACAGTTGTGGCTTTCTGAGGCAGGCAATTTTACGTAAACTGCAGCCTAAATGGAGAATTTTCTGGATCACTAATGATGATCTTATATTCTCATTTGGCTTATGCTGTAGGATTTGCGTGCAATGTTCAATTGAGATTTGAAGCAGTTCATGGTATGCACCAGAAATAGTGTCAGGATTGAAATGCCCAGGTGTAATCAGTCGCATATATAATTTTAAGCAGAGTGATGATTTTAATTGACGATATTATCTGTTGTACATGTTATCAATTTGAAGGGTGTGAGTAAATTTTACTTGACGATACTATCTGTTGTACATGTTATCAATTTGAAGGGTGCGAGTAAATTGCTCAACATTGAACCTGAATAATTTTACAGTTTTACAGTGTCTGCAAATTTTGCCTTTCTAGAAATTTATATTCGTAGAGATCATTTGTTGCAGCAATAACATGGCAAACCCGTATAAAGAGTTGAAAATTTGCATTAGCTTTTAAAACTGGGAACTTTTCGACCTGGCAGACCCATTTAAAGTCTTTTCGACCTGTTTACTACGGTCTATAACCTCCATTCCTGTTGCTGTGCACATCATTCGGTGTTGTTCCTTTTTTCAATATACGTAATTCAAAGTAGTGTCCTCAATTCCCAGTTAAGCCATCAAAAAGATTTCTTTTGAAATGTTCAATATTCATAATTCAAATTAATGCTTCTCAATTTCCAGTTAAACCATAAAAAATATTTCTTTTGAAACCCTAATAATTAAAAATCTCTTCCTACCTTCTAACTTCGCACCTTGGTACAAGCAAGCCATCGAAGACCAAAAATGTCATCGAATTTGTCGCTTCCATTAACCATAATCATAAAAATTTTCATAGGATCAATTTATTTTTGTACCTAATAAGAATGAACAACATTTTATTTACTTCTAAAAATATCAATTTACCCTATTTTTGTTCAAAAGATTATTATTATTTTTCTTTTATCTTCTGGAGGCAGAATGATATTTTGGATATATTGAATATTGTGATTCTAAGGGAGGATAAATTGAAGTTTACCCATTTTCACATAACCTTGGTAAACGTTGACGGTAATACATCAGTATATTGCCATTTTTTAAATCTTCATGGACCCGGGGCCACAATCTTACATGAAACTTAACTAATAAAGCATATGCAGTTCAAGTAAAGGTATCCCCTTCTTAACATGACTTGTTATAATGTACCTAAATTCTAAGCCGTCACATGATTAACTGCCTGAATCTACAAAATGTTAGGGTAAATATTCAAAGAATGGTTAGAAAGAAAATATAACAACAAAATCCATTCCCTCTACCATATGACTTTGTGGTTAGCCAGCAAAACATCCAAGACTCTGGACCAGAAAATCAATCAAATATTCTCAGGCAACAAAGAATCAGCAAGAAAGAAAAGGGATGTGAAATCTGTTATTTGCCTTGAAATACTTCCATACGCCAAAGACAATAACAAGACAAATACATGGGAAAAAAGCACAACTATGATACTCATATATCAGTAGGTGAGAGCATTACATCAGAGAGTTTAATTGTAAAAAGAGAACATATGTTGATCAATTTCAAAATTTTCCTACTCCTTTTCAGTACAGTAGCATAATTTCCATTTAAACATCTTAAATACCCAAGCTAATTTTTGATAAAACAAAATATCAAGATGGTGAATAAATCACAAAATACCTGATAAACAACAGAAAAGCTAATAAATCATCTCTTTCCGGCAATTCTTAATAAAGGAGAGATGATACCCTGTATCTCTTGCAATGATTGTTGTATCCTTATCTCTTCCTCAACTGACCGCTTAAGATTTCTTAAAAGACCCTTCAACGCATCACAAGTTCTAATGTCTTCAGCCCGCATCTCAAGAACCTTTTTCATCAAACCTATCAACAACCCTGAGTATCTAGGAGCTGTTGAATGCTTCTGCATGAAACTCAACAGCAACCCAAGCTCCTCATTATCCAAATTTGAAACACATTTCATCAACTTCCTCCTTGCCACTAGCTCCTCCATGACAGCCACCACATTTTCTGGATTCTTACCCTTCAACACAGACACCAATGCTTCTTTGTGCCTAAACTTCTTTAATAACTTATCATGCTCTCCCAATTTCAACTTCTTTGGCCTCACAACCAAATAATCCCCTTCATTTGGCTTCTCACTTTGCCCTCTTTGAAAATATCTGAAATAAGTAGGCCTCAACATTGGCTTCTGAGTCTCCACTCTCCCTAAACTCCAAAAATTCTCAATTCCACTCTCAACATTTTCCTTCTTCTTCCTCCTCCCAGCATATATAGTCCCATTAGATGTACCTATAACTCTTGTCATGCAATCCGGCGAAAAAGCAACAGACATAAGAGGAGCCGGAAACCTCATAGAATGAGTAACCTTCATTTTCCCATAATCAAAAACCTTCATATAACCATCTAAAGCCACACTTAAAATCCTATACTGCATTGCCTCCTCTCCACTCTCATTCCCAACTCTCCCCACACAAATGGATGTGACAGTCTTATTATGACTCTCCATTGAATACACCATCTTCCCTCCTCCAATCAAATCCCAAATCTTCACACTATTCCCACCTGCTGTCGCAATCAATCCACCTGATGGCAAAAACATAACATCCTCAATCGGTTTCCCATGATTCACTTCCATCACCGACTTTGAATTCTCAACTCTCACATCCCACAACTTTACCGTGTGATCATAAGACCCAGTAACAAACATATCACCATTAACAGGAGAGCAATCCCCACATCTAACGTAATCCTTGTGTCCAAACAAATCCAAAACCACGCTCTCCCCAGCAACATCCCAAAACTTAACAATACCATCATCACCACCGGACACTAAATGTAACTTGTCAAGAAAAGGATACTTAACAAAACGCACCGGCCGGGTGTGAGACTTCAAGCGACGAAGTGGGGTCCGCGATTTGACGTCGAAGACTTGGATGAGCCCTGAGAGATCGGAGGCGGCAAGAAGGGAGCCGTCCGGGCGGAACGAAGAGCAGGTAACGACGTCTTTGAAGGAGGAGATGGCGGAGTGTTTCTCTACAGTTTGTGAGTTGAAGAGAGTGAGAGAGGCTGAGTGGGTAGCGGCGAAGAGATGAGGTGTAGTCGGAGAGAATACGATTGAATTGATTGAGGAGACGAGACTTGGGATTTGGTGAGGTTTAAACGAGGACCAGTACTTCGATTCTGGGGTTTGGGAAAGATTTCTGGGTTTTGGTTTTAGCTTGGGTTTTACTGGGAAGTTTTTGGATATTGACGTTGTTCGTTCTTGGATGTCGTTTGCCATCGCCATTGTTGAAGCTGGTTCTGTAAGTGAGGTTTAGGGTTTTGGTTTCCGCAGAAGAAAGGTCTTTATTAGGGTTCGAATGTTTGTTTTATTCTGAAAAATAACACTTTCTATAACTTGATTAGCAGAAATGTCAACTCCTGGTCTTCGTCGAAGTTTGTAGACTTATACCATGGCAAACGTAGCTAGCACACTTCATCTCTATGATTTTGACCAAAAATACCCTGCAAGATTTTTAAACGAAATTTTTTAATAAATTTATTTAAGATAAATTATCAGCAACCTAATTGTTAAATTTTGATTTTAATTTAATTATAGAAATAATTATAAAATAATATTTAATATTAATATTTTTTTAGCCGAAAGTATATTTTTTATTAAAGGATCAATAATAAATATTGTCATATGACGTAAATATAAGATTATGTCAAACTTAAATATAATACATATAATAACACTTAAGATTTAAGTTTAAATTAGGGTGGTCTCTAACAAAATATAATTAACTTATCAATAAAATTATTCCTCCTAAATGTATACATTAAAAAATTAAAATTTTATTGCATCACTATTATTTGAGCCACTCATCAATTCTAATATCAACATATCATCTCAAATTTAAATTATGAGATAATATTGTCTATAGTTATTATAAGAACTTAAAAAAAGAATAAAGCCAATACCTAATAACTAACATAAAAAAATTTCAAAAAAATGATAAATTTATTGAAAATTTGAGGAAAAAAATAAAAACTATAAAAATAATCAGTTGACCAAAAAATAGAACAAAAAGAAAACATGAAGTTTTGAGTTTTTGGTTTATTGTTTAATTCAAATTTAAATGTTGTGTAAATAGTTGAGGGAAAAAAAAATGAAGGGCTACATTTTTTTTTTTTTTGGAGATCATCAAGGGTTATAATTAAAAACTAATTTTCAATAAGACTCTAATTCACAAGATCTCTTTCTTGGTAGAAAATAAGACCGTATCAAGTAGTAAAACTAAAAATGCAAAACAAAATAAAAATAAGAGAACAAGTTCAAGATTTCGCGATGACAAACCAGTTTTGTTTTTATTATCATACTAACAACATAAAAAAAATCGTAGATTAGTCTTAATTTTGCAATTTCAAATCTGTATTTACTACTGGTCTACAGTAGCGCCAGAAAAAGAAAAAAAAAATTGAAAAACCCGCGAAATTATCTTTTTTACATTTTTCTTTTTGGCGCTCTCGCTTTATTTGGCAGGTAATCGATAATTTTACCGTTAAACCTTTTATATCTTGTTTTGTTTACTTATCTTTTTAAATTTTATTTTATTGTTATAGTGTCTGTTAATTTAGTAGTACAAGCTACGGACTGTTTTTAGGGTTTGAACGTTCAATTCACTTTGCTTGCTCGAAATCTAGGGTTTTATGATGTGGGTTTTTGAGATTTTTTAAGCAGAGGTTATATAAACATATTTGCATTGGTCCCAGATTCTCGAAAATGAAACATGCAAGGGAGGAATCGTTTTGTAATGCTGAACGAGTAAGTTTTTTTTTTTTTTTACTTAAATATTTATCATTTTTTTTAATGTTTGTTTGATTTTAATGATTTCTGCTCTTCTTTCCCCTGGAATTATAACTTGACTAAATTTTGTTTGTTTAAATAAACAGGTCATTGACTTGATTTCAGCAGTGAATGAGTTACATGGGTTTAGCTCTCAAGAGCTTAATAAAATACTACGAGACTCTGAAAATTTTTCGATTCACTGCTATAATAAAAAAGGATCATCAGTAAAGGTGGAGCGGCAGCTGTTGCAGCACTAATGTTTTTATCATTATTATACTTTAATATTTTTCTAATTTCTTCATTTACTTGTAAATTATCATGCAGTATCTTGAATTATGTTGTATTTCAGGTTGATGTGGAAAAACTTGCAAGATTTCTTCCTTTACACCTCATCGCAGTGCTTATATCATCTGGCAGAGATGAGGAATCATTCAGATATTTGTTACGCGGTATTCGGCTTTTGCATTCCTTATTGGATCTAGCATCTCGACATATGAAACTTGAGCAGGTTAGTTTTACTGGTCCTTGCTAAAATTTTGTTTTATTCTGTTTTTTTGTCTTCACTCTTCGAAGCATTCCAACGGAGTATGAGTCTAAGAATACCATTGTAATTGGAATTGAAGGTTTGGGATTGTAGAATCGAGCATTCATCTTATATTCTTGTGAATTATTACTTTTATTGGCGTCATAGACCGTACATTTATTTTAACCAGAAAAAACTTGCAGTTGATAGTGTGGATTTATTTGAGAACAAAATCCTCACCTGATTGAGAAAGCTGAGTTCAGTCACCATCTGTTCAAGCATATCCATGAAACTGAAACAGAAGAATTTCTGTCTAAGCCCTGCTGACAAGTCGTATAACACCTAACAAAAGTAATGACTTATATGAATGGATACTTTTTGGTATCCTTAATAGGTGATTAAAATGGGAAAACAAATATCATAGGATTCTTTAGGCTGGCGTCTGCAAGGGTGGCTGCAAAGCTTATGATATGGGGGTGGAAGAGGAAAGTCTTTCTCTTTGCACCTGAATGTTTGCATGTAAGCACCTAGTCTTACAAAATGAGTGAGAAAGTTTAGGAGCCATTCTCAACTAGAAACTTCTACCTTCATCCTTGGGCAACCATCTTGGTTAACTGACCTACGTTCATGTGTGCCGGTGGAACTGTCACTGTTTGAACTTTGACCAATGACGGGGTTTTTTTATTTTTCAGTGTCATATTTCCCCAGAAATTATATTGTTGAACCTAAAATTTGAGTCATGCATGCACTTGTGTGCATGCTGTCACGTACAGCACAGATATATGCATGTATGTTGCAATAAGGGGACATAAATATTGATGCTTTAAATTATTCTGTCAGTTGCTTGAAATTGTTTGTTATGCCAACATAACTTTACTTGCCTCTGAGCATCTTTGTGAATTTGATTTCTATTTCGCTCATTCTAACAGTGAAATAATGTGGGATATTGTGTACCTTGGGGGATAAAGCTTCATAGAGCAGCTTTTATCCTAATATTTCATTTTTTTTTTTTAAATGCCTGCAGATTTTGCTTGATGACGTAAAGGTTTCTGAGCAGCTGCTTGATTTGGTGTTCTATTTACTAATCATTCTCGGTCATTATAGACAGGTTCTTTTTAGTCTGCTCTTTGTATGTTTCATTTTCCATGCTACTTATCTGTACTGAGACTTGTTTTCTTAATGTAGGACTACCACAATTCAAGCCCCATGCTCATGCTGCATTCAACACTAGTGGCATGCAGTCTATATTTGTTAACAGGATGTATATCTTCGCAGTGGCAGGATCTTGTTCAAGTAGTACTGGCACATCCTAAGGTACGATTTAGCTGCAGTGATTGGTTTAGGCCAATAGTCAGGGAAATTCAGTGGGAAAATTGCGTGGTTTTGGATTGATATTTGATCTATTGATTAAACTCTATTTTCAAGTGTTTCGCATGGCAAAGTATTTATGTAAGGCTAATAGTTAGGGTGATCTTGAACTCTTTGTTACAGATTGACATATTTATGGATGCCACTTTTGGAGCTGTACATGTAAGCATCATGTTTCTTCAGATCAAGCTGTCAGAACAACATTCTGATGTCTGCATACATCCAAATGAACAAGTGGTACACTACATCTGCCAGCAATGCGAAGCTTCTTTACAGTTTCTTCAGTCTCTGTGCCAACAGAAAGCGTTTCGAGAGCGCCTACTCCGAAATAAGGTTTCAAGTTAGAATTCCCTCAGTTTAGTTGAAACGAGCTGATGTGCCAACTTATTTTTCTATTTTGCTTTGAATCAATATGAGATATCCAGGTGTTTAATTTAGTGCAGAAACAATTTACATGTATCATGATAATAATATCTTGTACAACCAGAGAAGTCTAGGTTATTATGGAATAACGTGTAAGGTTGTCATAATTTTTTTATATTTAGATCTAGCTTCTCCTCTGGCCATTCTCTTGATTTAGATGATTACTCTGTGGAGGGACATTTTATTTGATATTCTCAAAGATAAATCATAAGTTTTAATTGTTAAATAAAATCTCTGATTGTGGTACTGTTTCAGGAACTTTGTGGAAAGGGTGGTGTTCTTTTTCTTGCACAATCCATCTTGAAGTTAAACATTATGCCACCATTTATAGAGTCTTCCACGGTTGTGACTTCTGTTTCCAGGCTGAAAGCTAAAGTATTGTCTATTGTAAGTCTAGTTCCTGAAAATGCTTAATTAAACTAGAATGCTTATGTTACTTTTTTTATCTACTCCACCTTCCATTGCTTCATATACGATGTGAGCGGACATCATTCATTTATTTCATTCTTGACTTTCATTATGCAGCTCTTGCACTTGTGTGAAGCAGAGAGCATTTCTTACCTGGATGAAGTTGCCAGCTCTCCAGGAAGCCTGGATTTGGCAAAATCTGTTTCTTTAGAGGTTGGCATTCTGGAATTATTCAAAAAATTGTTTGAATTTGACGGTGCTAGCATTTTCACAGAATATTGATGGTGCTAGTGCAGCATGTTGGCTTGTTTTGTGGAGGCTGACTGATAGGACCTTCCTTTCTAGTGGTTTTGCCTAAAAGCCTTCTGCATGAAAGTTGTTTGATGAATTACTGCTATCCATTTTGTTGATTTGTCATTTGGATCATTTCTCACTAATTTATCAGGGCATTGCCCAAGCTTTGGTTACCTCTTTTCTTTTATTTTGAAAATAGAGATATTTATTTGGGTAACAATAAAATTGTGTATGGGTGTTGTTATTTACTCTCGTCTTGCCATTAATATAGAGCTTGCTTTTTAGATTTCCTATGGATTCTCTTTTTTAATACGTGAATCATTTTCTTACGGTCAAGATGCTTGATTAATATAATTTGTCATGATGTAGGTTTTTGACTTGTTGAGGACTTCACTTATAAAGGATCCTAAACACTTTGGTTCTTGCCCGGGCAGAACTTACCCAACAGGGCTTTTGCAACTTAATGCTATGCGGCTAGCTGATATCTTCTCAGATGATTCCAATTTTCGATCGTATATTACAATGTGTTTTGTGAGTTCCTACTCCATTCTGTACTTGTCTTACACCTCCACCGTTGCAAAACTACTGCAATGACTTTCTAAAACTACCATTTATGATCTTTCAAAGGTAATTAAAACTATATTTTCTTGATTTATGAAAAATCACATGTTCTACAAATAACCAAGTTGATTTGATTGTGTTGAAATTTGCTAAGTATCTACTGGATTTTCAAGTAATTTTGATGTCAATGATGCAAATACTAATGATTATTATTCTTGCTGGGATCCATGACATGCTTGTTAACTTTTTTTTTTTATTATTATTAATGCATATACTAATAATTATTATGCAGTAAAAACTCCATGACATGCTTGTTAACTTCTTTCTTTTTTCTTTTTGTTTTTCAAATGACTCCAGACTGAAGTTCTGAGTGCAATATTTTCACTATCTCATAGAGATTTTTTGTTCATTTGGTGTTCTTCCGAGTTCCCCATAAGGGAAGAAGATGCCACTGTGGAGTATGATTTATTTGCAGCAGCTGGGTGGGCTTTGGATACTGTTTCATCATTGAGTGCAACAAAAGTAGAATTCTCATTAATCCAAACTAGTATGCCTCAGGCTTCCTATGCACATAATAGGACATCACTATTTGTTAAAGTAATTGCAAATCTCCATTGTTTTATTCCCAATATCTGTGAAGGTCAGTTCCTGCTCCAGATATTGTTATATTATCACAAGCATTTTTTATACCATTAGTAGAGTTCCTCTTTTTTTTTTTTTTTTTTTTTTTGAGAATCCACAGAGCAGGAGAGAAATCTCTTTCTCAACAAGTTTGTGGGGTGTTTGCGAATGGATCCATCTAACGTGTTACCTGGGTTTTCCTTCACTTCTGGTCCCCAGAAAGTTTCCACTGTTTGTAGGAACCTTCGTAAGTGTCACTTCCTTGTATAAATGTGTGTGAGTTGTGTATTTTATGTTGATATAATTGCACTTATTCTGTATTCCTTACAAGCAACTTACATGTGTAGGTTCATTGTTAAGTCATGCTGAATCTCTAACTCCTATTTTTCTGAACGAGGAAGATGTAACTCTCTTAAGGTGATTTTGGACTTCATCTGTTCTATGTATTTCCTAGGAGCTTTTGCTACATTGGAGAAGAATGCCATGAGAAAATCTTGACGGTTATTGCAGTGATTGCTGAGTAATTATTTTTAAATGTGGCAAATTTAAATTATTCTATAGGATAGGCTAGTGCCCCTTCTAAACTCAATTTTAGCAAACCATTTTATGGATTTGTTTCAATGATGCATATGAATCTTTGTTCCAGCTATTCCTAAAGACATATTTTTGTTAAATTGTATATGGCATTTTTTCTTCGTTGCATCTACCACTCTTGTTATCTGCATTCTATTTGTACTTTTGGTGCATTGGAATTGAACTGAGCCATTTCTTTTTATTAGTATACTCCTTGGTACGTGTTTCACTTGCCTTTGACTTTATACAAGTTTTATCTCATTAGCTGTGTTTGTATATATGGTTCCATACACTAATATGTTACATTAACATATGATATTTTCAGTTCAACTTCATTGGCTTTGTGACAATTAACCTTCTTTATGTTGCTAACTTTCTATTGCAGGATATTTTTTCAACAATTAGAATTATCAATTAATTCTGCTGAAATTGAAGGCGATCAAGTTCATGTAAAGCATTCTAATCTAACATTATTTTCCTTTATATCTTATTTTTTTTTAAATGTTTGACATTCTTTTTATATCACCTGAGAAGAATATATTTAATTGTATCAAATTATGCTTCTGGAGCAAATTCAGATTCAAGAAAACAAATTTGAGGAATCAGTTTCTTGTGATAAGTTCTCAAAACTCAATCTCAGTGAGCATCATCAGGTACTGCAAGCGATTTCATTTTACTCCTGCAATTGTTATCACTTAGATGTCTGATGCTGCTGTCAAATAAAATTGGTCTATCAATTTTATTTTATCTAAGACAACTGAGGTGATTCAGGTCATGAGACCTTCAAAGTGACCGTAGAATTTAGACATGGTTGTCTAGAGGCTGAGTAAAAATTCTGCAACATAGTAATATGCTTATTATAATGTTCATTTTCAATGGTACGTATGAGATGTCTCAAAAATATTTCAAAATGACAATCCTCAAGTTTACTATAGTAATTTGATGCAACTTTTATTTTTCCTAGTCAACATAGTAGCCTGAATGGTAAAGTTTTATTAATGTTAGGAGGCTCAGAGCACAAGGGGATGCCAATCACCCGTACAAAGTAAAGAACCTTCAAATCTTCTTAATAATGCAAATGGTGGTGATCTGAGAGAGGAAATGTCAGAGAATTCAGCTTTTCAAGAGGACAGATTTGATGGCAGAAGCAACCTTATGGATCAAGGGGATGATATGATGAGGCAACATAACAGAGAAGATAAAGTTGGTATGCCTGGAAGTTCAAGAGAAGTCGACAAAGATGTCCAGATTGTCGGAAGCAGCGGTTCAGATACAAGTCCCCCGGGAGGAAAGAATTTTGTTGATCAAGTGGAAAGTGTTGAGTTTCCAAAACCGAATGAGCCTATCAAAGAAAGTGTATTTGGAGGAGCTCAAGAGGAGGAAAAGGTCGAAACTATTCAGAGTGAAGAAAAGCAGCAGAGAAAACGGAAGCGAACCATAATGAATGATAACCAAATGGCACTTATTGAGAGGGCCCTCTTGGATGAACCTGATATGCAGCGAAATACACCTTCAATACGATTATGGGCTAGCAGATTAAGTCTTCATGTGCGTAATATATACTTCACCCTTTATGAAAACTATAGTTAATTTGATAGCAATTTATAAATTCTGGGCACATCTTCCTGAAAGATCCTACATCATCTTTTTCAGGGTTCTGAGGTTACATCTTCGCAGCTGAAAAACTGGTATCTCATCTTCCTTTTATTGCAATTCACATTAGAAAATAAATGAAAATTTGTTCCCTTTGCAATCTTTGATCCGACTATTCATGCTAAATTAGAGAATAATTGTCTAATGGAAAAATTCATATGTTTCTTACTTGGCTATCTTAGCTCAGGAAATTGGGTATATCCTAGCACTTCAGTGTTTTAATGGTTTTCGGTGGTTAAGAAATTTTTGTTCTTTGCATCATCAACAGGCTCAATAATCGGAAAGCCAGACTAGCTCGTGCTAGCAAGGATGCTCGTGCATCTACAGAGGCTGACAATTCTTTTACTGGAAAGCAAAGTGGGCCAGGGTTGAGGCAATCACATGACTCACCTGATAGCCTGGGAGAAGATCATCTGCCATCAAATTCAAGAGGCACTAGAAGCACATTGAGAACTGGTGCTGGAGATAACTTGGAGGCTTTAACGGATATTGTTGACATTGGTGCATCTGAATTTGTTCAGCGTAAGGCAGGTCAGTTGGTTGTGCTTGTAGATGGGCAAGGAGAAGAGATAGGCTCGGGAAGAGTGCATCAGGTGTATGGTAAATGGACTGGAAGGAATTTGGAGGAATCAGGGACGTGTGCTGTGGATGTGATTGAGCTAAAGGCTGAGAGGTGGGCGCCTCTCCCACACCCATCAGAAGCTGCAGGTTCCTCATTTGGTGAGGCTGAAGCAAAGCTTGGGGTAATGAGAGTTATGTGGGATACGAACAAAATGTACGTGTTGCGGACTCGAAACAAATGATGCTAGAAATAGCTCTACAGAGATTTTGTTTACCTGTAAGCTGTAAAAAAGTTTAGCTAGTACAGTTGCAGTTGATAAACTAGTTCCAATACTTTAAATCGAGAGCAGATCCGTTTCATTTTTCCCCATTGAACGATAATTGATTGATACGTAAGTGATCTCGTTGTCTAACGCCCAAGGCATTATAAGATGACAGTACGACGCAGAGAGCTCGGGGTAATTTAAACATATCGTAACATGTGTTTTGCTTCAATGTTGTTGCAGAAGAGAAGACATGAGGCCCAGAATTGATGGTATCTGCTGTCCAGCATCTGCAGGTTCTGGACGACAGTTTTGAGTCGGTTAATTGTTTCATTTGCCGATTGGCAACACTTCTTTAAGAATTGTTTGTTTTGCTTCCTTGGTTCAACAACCAATTAAGCCAAGGAACTACCCAATAATGCTTTGCTTATTTGGCAAAACATTTTCTTCCTCATCCATGTTCACGTGGGTTGAAACGTTTCGACTTCAGTATTCACATTTGTGTGTGTGTGATTTTTTTTTTTTTTTTTTCAATCAAATGTTTGGCAATGGATGGTAAAGGTTTCTTCCGAACAGTGGAAAACAAATAAATTCAGTCCTCTTCAAGTCAAAACCATAATAAACTAAAAGAAAAAGTTAAACTAGGAATTTTTAATTAAGAATATTTTATTATCAAAATGATTTTTGATAAAATTTCTTAATTATCTTTTCTTCATTTTTCATTTTTAATTATTCAATTCTCGTCAATTCCTTCATATATTTGCTTTTAATCATAAATAAATAATTTTGTTATAGGTTATCACAAACTACATGGAGCAAAACTCATCGATAAATTTTGATTAGTAAGTTAATGAATATTAAGTAATTAATTTTTACTCATCACAAAAGTTATTGAATATCAAGAATTAGGAAAATTATCGACTGACCATTTATTTTTTCATTTTTTTTTGAAAATACACATTTTTTTTTTGTTAATTTTCCTATATTTCCTATACTCGTTCACTTTCCTCTGCACAATATTACAACTTTGCTACGTCACGGGAAAAAAATTATCATTTCACCAATGAAGGAAAAAACGACGTCGTCCAGAAACGACATTGTTTATAATAATAATAAGCTTGTGCTGCCGCCACCGCTAACCAGCGTTGGCAGGAAGCTACCGGCGAAGTCGTTGACGAAGTTACGTTTCTGAGCAAACACACTGCTGCTTCGAGTCGCCCCGCACTCACAGATCATTCAATCGTTGCAACTTACATACTTTAGTTAATTTCTATAATTTCTTCTTTTAATATTAATAAGATACTTTAATAATTTATTCTTTATTATTTGGACGGAGAGCCGCTGCCACAAGGTAGGAGGCCAGGCTTGGCCGCGCCGCCTAACCCTAGAATGGGCCCGTGGCTCAGGCTCTTAAAAGAAAATTGCTCTCTCTCATAATTTAGTTCCCGAAAAATTTGAGGTATAATGAACTTTTCATTCACTATTTAAAAACAAATGGAGTATTTTTATTTTTTTTAGTCATATGATGTTGCATTTTTTTTTTCTTTTTATTGTTTTACATGAATGTAGATTTACGTTGGAGGGTAGTCATCATGGACCTGTGACGAGTCGATCAATCCTTTGCTAAGACCATTCTGATTATGTTCAATTATCTCATAAGGAATGTTGCGTCCATTACTTAGAATATTAAATCTAATTGTTTTTGGCATTTATTTAAGGCAAAACTATAATTTTACGTTTTGGGGTAAAAAAATTATTTACTCAATTTTCCATTAGTTCTCGTAACCGTGTGCAGATAGGAATGAACGGGTGCAAGAAAATATAAATATAGGTAGAAATTATAAAAAAAAATGTATATTTTTTAAAAATTAAAAAAAAAATCCTGTGACCAGTGAATAATTTTTTAAAAAATTATTATATATAAAAAGCATAAAATAGATATTATAATTTGGTAAGAAAGGTCAAAAAAAAGTGAATTCAAAAAAAAATTGAGAGTATAGAGAGATTATGAAAAAAAAAAGAAGGGAAAATTAATTTTTAAATTTTAATAATAAATTTAAATTTTAAAATAAATATAAAAATTAATTTAATAAATTCAAATAACTCTTCCGTTAAACTAATTTAAGTTGCTTTCTTTTCTAAAATAAATTAGAATTCTCTTTTCTTTTAAAGAAAATAAATTGAAGATGGCTAAATGTTAAGAATAATATTATATATATCAAATTTTTTATTTTAAATAATTATTTTATGATATTTATCAATTAATTGATAAGATAATATAATTAATTTATTTTTAATTTTATAAATTAATTAATAAATATTATATCACTTAAAATAATTATTTAAAATAAAAAATTTTAAAAGTGAAGATACTAAATTTACTATACAAAATAGGGTGCACGTGTACACAAACAAGGCGCGTACAAATAATTGCCGCCTTAGAAGTATCACGTCATGTGATACTTCGGCCGATCCAACTTCATTTCATATCACGTCATGCGAAGGTATGCTGCTTTCGAGAGATTTATTTTCCCATTCTTGCATTGTATGATTTATGTGTATGTGTTAAATAAAATTGTTAATTATAAAATATTTTTAAAAAATCTGTCGTTATCCTTAATTAAAATCCCAGGTATATATGAGCACGCACGTGCGTGTTTTATAATTTTGTGTTACAGACGGAACTATCAAGTGGGACGCATGGAGTTAGAATGGCCAGCCATTCCTCAGATGTTTGTAGAAATGACCGAATGAAAAAAGAAACCGTGTTTTAGTTGCAGGTATCAAAGGATGGCCATGAATATGATTTCTCTCAAAGACGTATCACCAGCAGCTCAAAACAACATAAACACAAAGTTCATAGTTCTCGACAAAACGAAGACCACTACAATGGAAGGGCAGAACAAGACCTGCTTAGCACTCGTGGCCGACGAAACGGCTGCCGTTCACTTCCAGTTCTGGCAAGACGAGTGCGATGCCTTTGAGCCTGGTGATATTTTACGCTTGACTAATGGCATATTTTCTTACATCAGAAAAGGTCTCGTGCTGAGAGCAGGCAGGCGAGGCTGCGTCCAAAAAATTGGGGAGTTCACAATGGCATTTGTGGAGACACCAAACATGAGTGAGATTCGTTGGGTTTCTCATCCCAATGATTCTTCTCGCAATACGTATGTGCAGGAATCTGTTATTTCTTCTCATTCGCGTATTTTCCCTCCAATGCCTTAAAATGTCATGTCATCATCATCAGTCCCTTTAATGATTCTTGTCAATTAAAAGTTTGATAGTATTTTCATTTCAATTTCTATGAATCAATCAACATCCATTTAGTTTCACCAAGAAAGAAGCCCCACTGACATACAACCACCTTACAAGAGAAATCTCAATTCTATGTGTACACTAGCACAAATCTCTGTCAAAATCATAATCGTAACACATGGTATAATTTATTAAGAACTTCAAAGTATATCAGCATTTATGTTATAATACAAAAAGTTGAACAACTAACCCTTGCTACATCATATATGTAAAATATGTTCTCTGTTGAGCTGCAGAAAATACTCTCGCCTTCACACTTAACTTTTACATATATTACACTCCCTGTTTGAAAGCTAAAATCTTTGAAACCCTAATTCTATGTGTACACTAGACAAGGCTGCTGTCTTCTGCGACTTGTAGCATAAAGAATACAACATGAGCACCTTCCTTTGTGCAAGGTGGCTAATATTCTGCTGGCCTTTTTCAAGTTCTGACAGATTGATGATGGAGCCAGCCAAATAAGAATGGTAGTCCTGCAGCACAATGCTGTAACTTACAAAAATCAGTCGGCTAACATCATATATATGCAAGTGAGTTCCGGTCAAGGTCAGGCTGTGGGCGACCACGTGTAGGAGTTGGTGGTCTTTGAATGTTGAGCTCCTGCAACGAAACAAATAGATAATCCATAACGTATAGGTTTGAGAGGAGTGAAATTTATCCATCGAAGATACCAAGGTCCAACATTGAAGTTTATATATTTTACCTGCATCCACGCGTCATCTATGACACGTTCTGGAGATGTCTCAGGTGACTGAAGGGGAGGTGGCAAGGGATGAATTAATTTTGGAACCACAACCAATCCCCTGCCAATCACCAATATAGCTCCAGCATTGTTTGCCGTCCCTGGATGCATATATTATCATTAAATTAGGCACAAGAGCTAGCACATCAAAAAGCAGAAAAGCCAGGTGATTTTGCTTACCACAATAGTTGGTTGCAGAAAAAAGAGTAATTAATTGCCCCTGAGCAAATCGCTCAAATCCATCCATTACACACTCATGAGCCCTTATGATGAGCTGCAATTTGTTTCTCTTGCAAAAGTCTGTGACTCGGTCAGGCTGCAAAGGGTACAGACTCCAATGAATAAGCAATTTATAGAAATGACTAGGAGCAAAAGGAAAAGAAAAAGGTTACAGAAATGACTATCATCATAAATAAAAGCTCATGGATAAAACATGTGTTGTGTTGACGGTAAATTAACAAGGTAAACGAAATTCCCAAATATTGAAACCATTTAAAAAAATACTGGCACTCACAAAATTGCCAAAAAAACATTATAGAAGCTGAAAAATCTGATCAGTTGCGCATGGGATGCGCAACAAGATTTGGTTGGCTGGGCAGTTTTGTGGGCCCCACAACCCAGCAAACCAGTCTACTGCACAGCGATGTGCACCTAATCAGGACTCTAGAAGCTGATGAAAACAAAACTTTACATATAATAGCCACATTTGATGTTCATTTGTATGACACCATTCAAAACGGTAGTTCCAAAAAATTGACAGCCTCGAATCCTTGTAAGTTTTTGTTTTATACATGTTACTATTTGGCGTTTGGAAGTCTCCATGCTACATAATCCTCCTTTTATACTAATGCAGCTTCAAGTGGTAGCTGGAAACTTTTATAAATGTATAAACTTTGACGAACAAAAGGATATATTCAGTTTTTATACACTGAAGAACCTCCCTTACCCCAAAAGTGACGAGACCAGGCCCTCTTGCGTTTGGTCTCAAACCTTCTATGCTGTCATTTTCTGTAGGATCAGACCTATATAAAAGAAACAAAGATTTTAAGTTAAAAAAAGAATAATGTAAAGAAGCATTGACCTTAAAATGGTAGAGATATTTAAAACAAACCACAGAAGGTCCATCAGAATTATAGATCCAGCATCCATGGTTATGGGCCTTTCAAGCTTCTCTATCTGCTCCACTGAATGTATTGATCTCCCTATGCCACCATGCATACAGATGATTTTCTTTTCAATAAGTGCAGCAAGAGGAAGATAGTTGAACAGTTGGTTGAACCGTGTCCACGCCCATATTCCATCATTCTCCCCCTGTAAATACATATTTCATTAGTACACTCAGACTTTCACAGGACAAAGCAGCAAAATGAACATAAGAACGTTTGTCCATACCATTCTCTCAATGCATTCAAGGCGAAAACCAAATAGCGCATTTATGTCAGCAGCCTCATGGTTTCCACGTATAAGGTGAACATTCTCAGGGTACTCAATCTACAAAATCACAACAAACAAGATAATCAAATTAGAAATTGTTCAGAATTATACTTCATATCAACATGAGGTGACTCAAGGCAGAAGCTTGCCTTAAGAGCAAGGAGCAAAGTAATGGTTTCCAAGCTGTGCTGCCCTCTATCAACATAATCTCCCAAAAATAAATAGTCGATATAACTGAAACAAAATATATACTGGCTGGTGAGACAATCTGCAGAATGATTATTGTAAGAGGTCTTGATGTCAACTTACGTAATGTCTCCTGCAGTGGAAGGAAATCCATATTCATCAAATAGCCGCATTAAGTCACCAAACTGTCCGTGAAGATCGCCAAAGACCTTAACAGGAGCTCTTAACTGAAGAACTGTGGGCTCCTGCATAAAAATCTGCTCAGCTGCATAGCAAAGCTCACCCACTTCATATGAATCCAAGAAAAACCTCCTATTAGCAGGAGCTTTCCAGTTTCGAGGCCTAAGCAATGTAGAAATAATCTGCAAGAACACGTGATAGAAAATTAATTATCCAGTAAAAGTACAGTAGTTATGTTAATTGTCAGAAAACATACAAGAAAATATGATAGTAATTGCCATAGTAATGGTAGTTATAATCAAAAGCGGAACATATGACAGTAAATTACACAGTAGAACCATCAGAAAGCATACATAGTTTTGGTAGCAGAACATACAACAGTAAATTATTCAGTATAACTACACAAAACACCTGATAAAATTGGTAACACTTGCCTTTTTATGCAAGCCCTGGGGAGATCTTTGCCTGGTGAACTTTTTGGTTGGATATGATAGGTCATTATTCAAGGGAATCATTCGTCTGCTCTCATTTTCAAATTGATCCAACGATAACTGCCGTACCATCCCACCCAGATTTCCAACAGCCTCTTTAGCAACCACAACCTGTGACAACAAAACATTGTGATACCGCAGTCTGGCAGCTAATTGAACCATCACGAAACATGATGATTATGCAAAGGACATACAGCTCTAGGATGAAGGCGAACATCTGCCTCAGTGTCACTACCATCTGAAGTTGCTTCTGCAGCTTGTGAGTTATAATCAGATACAGATGTTTCTTCAGCAGGAACAGTAGATGCTGCCTGTGCAGCTTGCCAGACAGCAGTAGCTGCTTCCGCTTCAGCAGCAGAAGCCTCCCTAAGTTTCTCCATAGAATTTCTGTCCATGCTGCCAAAATGAATACAGATTACCAACATATGGGAACAAAGCTGAGTCAGATATCCTGTTTAAGAGAAAGAGTCATGAAATAAAACCTCAGGCTCCCAGATGAAGGACTATCCTGTCCATCTGAAGTTGGTGTAGTCACATAACTTAAATTAAATTGATTAACTTTGGAACCAGTAAGGGTTGGAGCCCTCTCGGATGTTAATATAGGAGAATTAACGTCAGACTGAAATGGAGAATTTTCTGCAACCAAAAAGTCACCTAGCAGAATATCTGCACAGAATGCAGCAACTACATCATGAAACAAGTTAAAAGGAAAATACTGATAAAATGGCATTGAAGACTGACCAAGCAACTACAAGAACATAAAACCAAAAGAGATTCATCATGGAAGTTCCAATACGCCAACATTCGTGATGAGATGAAAACAACTTGGATCAAGATTTTGTGAATCTTTTTCTCATTCAAGCTCCTTCAGACCACTAAAGAGTCCATGCTGATAAGCACACATTTCTGCTTTCATTTTCATGATTCAAAGTCAAAAAATTATGATTTACTTCACCATTTTACAGTAGAAAAGCTATTCCCATGTCGAAAGAAAGTGATACAATCCTCCATTGACCTAACTTTTGTTACACATGTACATGCGTAGGGATCTTTAACTCAAATTTTTTTTACCTAAAATTGTAACAAAACTTCTCATCTGTTGATGTTATGCAATCTAATGATAAGGTTCAAGTCATAAAGTTGTATTTAATGTTGCCAACTCATCCACCCTCCTTACCGTAACGAAATCAATGAACAAGAATTAGTGTCACAATTTTAAGTCAAAAATAAAAACTAAGAGTATGTACCTATGTATACACACACACACACACATATATATATGACCACTCAAAGCATGCTGAACTCGCAGGTCACATGCGCAGCAGTCAAAGATCCAAAAAATTTCTGCATCAAGTTCATACTAATTCATCTATTTCTTTCAGAAATATCTATAGTGCTTACTCAAGAGAAAATATTGCAACTTTAAACTACATGATATGAGGCGTAACAATAACCAAAAGTTAAAGCAAAAAACCTATCTATAATTTGGTAAGAAATTATTTGAAAATTAACATAAGTGTGTTGATTATTGCAGTAGCAGCCGTTGCTTCACAAAATCTAAATACAGTACACATCCATACAAATTAAGACTTCAAATTATGTTTTAAGTCTTTCAGTTTACAATATAGTTTTTATAACCTTTACCTCCTCTGAGACCACCGTAAATATATATGCGAACACCAATAGATGCAGATGCATGACGACACCGACACATAAGTTCCAAAGAAGGATCATGTTCACCATGACCCTTGCTTGTACGCGAAGAAGTCACAAGTCCATTACTGTCCAACCAAACTCCAGCAGCAGTGTCCAACACTAACAAAACGCATATAACATTTAAAGAGGGAAAAAAGAAGATCATGTTGCAGTTACATTCCATGATGACAGATGAGGACAAGCAAGAGATTACCAGCAACAGCAGCTTCGCCTTCTAGTGCACGTCCTCCTCTTAAAGCACCTCCGGTAACATGCAATCGTGCACCAACAAAAACCTAATAACAAGCAATATCAGGTTTTAATGATATAAAAAGGATTAAAAGAAAGGCCTAAATCAATATGGTAACAGAAATATTCTAATAAAACTACTATCTTCTCAATCTAATCAACTGCTTCCAGGCATACTGCACTGCATGAGGAATTTTACACTAAATTTGTCACTAACAAAAATGTATCCCGAACTTACTGCAGCATGTTGATATCTTGGTGAAGGAGCCACACCAGGTGCTAAAGTCCACTCCCATTGACCATTCCTATGCATGAGCAGCCCATAAGCGTCTGCCAGTGGCTGACGAAGAACATATATAATTAATGAACACAAAAGAAAGCATCTCAATGTAATGAAAATGGCGATACAGCATAGAAAGATTGCCTAGCCATACTAGAATTCTGACTCTTCGATATCAGTATTGCATGTGATTACCATATAATACCATTGTTTCATTTGATTGTATAGACCTACAGACATATTTTCTGTGAACGTAAATGTTATGTTTTCATTTCAATCAGGCATGTATGATTCATGACAAAATTTGAGCCATAAGTTAAAAGAGTTTTTTTGGGAAGGATATAAGTTTTTAATATTTTGTCTCCCAATATATAGAGCCATGTATTCAGTCTCTTTGAGTAAATGGAAAACCTATTTTCTTTTTCCTGCGATCCTGGGTAACAGAAATAATCATGAAAATAAATCGACCATACCGCACCAGAGGCATCCCTTCCACCGCAAAGCAAGAACATGCCATCTGAGCGAGCACTAGCTGTAGCATACCTGCAAGAAATGTTGTAAGATCTATAATGAAGATTGTTGAAAATCTAAAGGAATTATAATTCTTGAAATTTATTTTGACACTTACATTCTAGCAGAGGGTCTATCACCTTCTGGATTCAACCTTTGCCATACGTATGGTTTCTGAGCAGTATCCAAAGCCCAAGCATCAGACAGAACTCTTTTCCCTGTAATCAGTGAATGATCAAATGCACAATCATTGGGACAACTAATCAACAAACATATTTCTGGCTAGATTACATCAATTACTTCTTTGTTATGATTCAGAAGCACATAAAGATATCAACAAGAATAAGATCATGATGCACCCACTTTAGCGATACATAACAAATTCTCAGAAAAGATACAGAGACAGAACGTTGCCCTTAAGTCCAACAAAGCTAACTGCCTAACTCTTAAAAACTCTCAAATGAAAACTGGTACAGATGCCCAATAAAACCTCTGGATGCTACCAGCCTTGTCTAATAAAGGGGCGGAGAAAGAAAAAGGAGGAGGAGGAGGAAAACCTTTTAGGAATAATAAAGTTTCACAAGATTTTCTCCTTACAACACATTATTAATGACAGCCTCAAGCAACACGACGATTAAAATTAATTAAAGCAATTAAATAAATTTTAAAAAAATGCAACAGGCAAAATGTCTTACCATCATTGCCGCTGACAGTGACAAGATATCTTTGACCGACCAAATCCATTACATGGCCATAGCGAGGCCCTGGACCCTGTCCTTGTACCACCACTCTAGACTCGCATAAATCAAAATATATATATATATATATATATCAGCAAGCGGATCACAATTCAACAAACCCCAAAAACATAATAAAGTGAAAATAACTACCAGAAACTCACCTGTGCCACTTGAATTTGTCATTGGTCAAATCAAGCACATAAAGATCATCAGTTGAATGCCCAGCAGGACCTATGCCACCCTAACCATACGCACCACCACCGATCATCCATAAAAAATCTTAAAGCATCATCTTAGAACAATCTTGCAACTGTCACAAATAAAAATTTCCATTGATTACCTGAAAAACCACCATGGTACCAACGGCAGCCGCCGCATGCGCAGCCCTAGGAGATGGAGGCTCACCAGCAGGTCTAATTCTGCACACACCAGCTGAAATGTAAATCAGAATGCAACTGAATACCAAAAATTCAAACTTAGAAGAGCAGTAGATTCCGACAAACCTGGTCCATTTTCTAGTGAGAACATCATACGAATGAACTGAATTCGTCACTCCAGCTAACCCTACAATAAAAGTTAACAAAGTTTTTTTCAGTACAAATACGCAAGAGTGCAAGGAAAGGGACTGAAATCAAAGAGAGTTAAGGGAATGTAACTGATGCCAGCAGCAGATGACGTGGCGCCGCCCTCAATAGCGGTGGCACCTCCGAAGAGGATGAGACGGGGACCGGTGGTCTTGGTGGCGGCAACGGCTGTGAGAGTGTGACTGCATCGTGGACCAGGCGCATCCTCTTCCGTGTCCCAATACGTCTCCAAGGTCCGATAAGACGGAGCCGGGTGCAGCCACGGCTTCGAGTTCATGGAGTCACTGAAATTCAATTCAGATATATATAACAAATCAACGATCTTCAAAATTTAGCCCTAAAAATGGGAATCCCGGACAATGAACTAATGTTAGTGGTGGCGGTGGTGGGCCCGGACAAAGTCTCCGGACCCTCAAGATATAAATATATATATATTTTTTCCTCTAAATTATTTTAATTTATAAACTCAATTAAATTAAATTGTAAATTTAAATTCAGATTATTTGAAAGGTCTATGGTTAATGGTATTGCAGTGGCAGCGGTGGGATGGGCAATTCGGTGAAGTTGATAGGTATACAACTGTAGAATGAAATAAATGTCAAACTGTACTGTACCTAATGATGCTTTCTTTGGATCGGCACGCACGGCTACTTCTTTTTTCCATTGTGTGTCAAAAGGGCATTTTCGAGAAGGGGAAAAGGGCAAAATAAATAAAATAAAATAAAATAAAATGTTTTTAAATTTGGTTCAACATTTTCGAGGTTTTTACACGTGATAAAACCTCTTTTTAATCAAGTATATTTCTGTAGATGGCCATGTTGTTGTTTGTTATGTTATGTGTCTTTCTCTGTAACTGGGTCTGTGGGGTTGACGCTTAGGTATCTAAATCTAGGCGATGGCAATCTATCCTCAAAAAGCACACGGGGGAGTTACTTGGTTAAAGAGTTGAGGCAGATAGATTGTACGCCGCCCCAGGGGTGTGGACTTCTAATAAAAGTTACTTAATCTTTTTTTTTATTATTCAATTATTAATTTCTTTTATTTTAAATGAAATCGAATTATCTTAAATTATATTTATAATAGACACTCTTTTATAATTATATAATTAAAATTATAATATATTTTTTATTATTTATTATTTTACGTTTATTAGTATAACAAATCTATAGTAGCTCATATTTTTAATTAGGACAACATTAAGTAACATATTTAATATTGAGATTCATCAAACATATCAAATGAGATGTTATTATTGAATAAATATAAATAAAAAAATTTATTTATAATAATTATATATATATATATATATTAAAATAATAAATCACATTGATTTATTATTTTAATCGAGTGATTTTTAAATAATAAATCAGATTGATTGATTTATAAGTAATTTTATTTAATTGATTATTTGATTTTAAAATTTTAGATGATGTTTGAATTCCGAGAATGATATGGATTGAAAAATATTTGAGTTTGCCCATCGCCTACACAATTGAAAATGGAAAGAAATTACCAATGTGTGACGCCCACTTATTAAGTTGATGATATTCTAACAATCCGAATACAGCGACAGATTGGACGCGCATATGCGAATTGCGATTAGTTTACATTGTTAACAGAGAGGTCGATTAGCTTTCTTTGAATATGCTTCATTTATGGACCGTTTCTAAGAAACTTCATCGCCGTGCTGACTCAGGATATAAAACTAATAAAGTAATAGAGCAGACCAACACCAATTCCATTTTTGGAACCGAGTGAATCTAAAACAAGTTGAGAGACCCGGACTCAAGATACAATAATAAAGTCCAAAAGCTAGTAGCCCCAGACGCATTCAATAAACCACAACATTTAAATACGGAAAAGAAATGGATGTGAAGTGGATCAGCCGCTCTGAGATAGCAGGCCCAATAGCACAGGACAGACCTTTTATCTTATGATCAGGGCCTTTAACACCTCTTTAAAATCTTTGTAACATATTTTAATTTGTGCAAAAATCTTTTAAGTTTTTATCTATAAAATACATACAAATCTTAAATTAATTTTTTATTATTACATAATTTCCATTTTCATAATTCTAAACTTTTATAATTTAAAAAAAAAAATATTTCTCAAAACATAGAGTGTGAAGCAAAACCATATTTAAATTAAAACTAAGATACTAATGCAAGTTTTTATAGTATGAATTAGATCAATTTGTTAAAAGAATAATTTATTTAAATATTTAATTAAACTTCCCTAGGAGTGTAAGGGTCAGTTTGTAATATTATAGGTTTTAAAATAATTGTTGTTAACTTTGTGGTAAATTAATCAATTGTTGAGAGAATAAATTAAATTATTGGTAAAATTTATTTTTAAAAGTGTTGTGAGTTTTAAAAGCAATTGTATATGTTTAGTAAATATTATTGTTAAACTGCTACAATAATATAAATGACTAAATTAAACATAATGTTGAATAAAATTTATTCACATATTAAACATGTATATATACATATACTTTTTACTGTATATATAATAATTGATAATTAAAATAAATATTTTATATTATTAATTTATTTTTTATTTTGTGATTGCAATATAATTGATAATAATAATATCCTAATAAATAAGGACAATTGTAGATTTTTGTAATATATAAAACTGATTCTTACAATCATTTTATGAAAAACTACTCTTTTTATTTTTCAAAATCTGCTGTAGGATGAGGTAATCTTACCAAATGTGATTTCTAAAAAAGTTTAATTAACACCAAAATTAGCTTTCAACGTTTTAAATTACTTTTGAGCCTCCAAAAACAATCTCAAATAGAATCTAATTAGTTTGTTATAAATAATTGATTTAAGTATTTAATCGAATTTCCTTTCAAAATAACAACTAAATTAATTTATCTTTGTTTAGGTAATTTCAATTAAAAATGAGTTTTATGAGGAATTTTGAGGGTGTTAGAAGGCTTATTCATAGTTCTCCTTTATAATTACTTTTGGGAGGTTCAAAAATAATTTTTAAAAGGCAGTGAAACTAATTTTAGTATTTGATAAAAATTTTTTAAGAAATCACACCTGGCAAAATTATCCTATCATACAATAAATTTTGAAAAGCATGAAATGAATAGATTTTCAAAATATAATTTTAAGAATTAATTTTATACTCAATACGATTATATATATATAATTATTCTTATTAATTAGGAAATAAAATCACTAACTAAAATGAGATTATTATTATTATATCGAAATAACAAAATAAAAAACAAAACTAATAATATTTAATATTTAATTTAGTTATCAATTATTATATACACACAATAAAAAAATATTTTGTATACATGTTTATAAATGTATAAATAAATTTTATTTAAACATTATATGTAATTCAATCATTTATATTCTTATAGTAATTTAATAATAAATTTACCAAACATACGCAACTGTTTTTAAAAATCATAGTAATTTAAAAATAAATTTTACCAAATGTTTAATAGAATTTCTTTACATATTATTTCTACAGTAAAACTAAAAATAATTATTCTAAAAACTACCCATAAAAGTTTTTATGAAACCTCTTATTGTTTGCATCTACAGTTTTAACCCCAGTGAACAAAACAATAAAAATCAAACTAAATTTTCTTAATCCCCATGCCTTCATTGCCTCCGAAAATAAGAAGTTTTTTTTATCCTTCTTATTTTTTATAGACTAAAAGTCCTCTTAAATAGTCTTTCAATAAAAATTTAATAGCAAAATATTATATTCGATATAAAAAAATAAATAGATACAAAATAATTGAATAAATCATTACTTAAGGAAAAAAAGGCAAAAAATAGTTTGTACTTTTAACAAACTTAAACCATGGTATTTTAAGCATGTTGATTAAAAAAATATACTTTTAATATTAAATAATATACAATTGAAAAATTAATTTTATGAGAATTGCAAGTAGGTGCCAATAGTCCTAACTCGGTAATAAAATTATCTATATCCCAACTTGAAAGTGTAACATGTTAGTATATATTTTTTCATAATTATGATTTTAATAATAATAAATATGTTTTGAATTAATTAAATTTGAATTAGTTTTAAATTGGTTATACTTCAAGTTTTTATAATAAATTGAAAGAGTTATTTGAAAACCTTGAAATCATCAAGTACTATTTAAAATTTCGAAATGAACTTATTTGAAAATGTATATCATGTTTTAAGCTTTAATATAGTTTTGGAAGAATTGAGGAAAAATTATAAATTTCATAAAGTTGTCACTGTAGTGAAACTATTTAGCACTGTAACGAAATGATTAACCGACAACAAAGTTAGTAGGTCGCCGATAAAGTCCAGATAACAACACAATTTGATAAATATTAACAGCGATCCAAGAATTTGCAAATGGCTAATCGATAACAAAATTAACAGGTTATTGATAAGGTCTTGAGAGCAACACAATTGGATGAATATTAACGGTGATCCGACAACATGAAAATGGCTAACCGATAAATTAACGGCTAAGTGGAAATTGCAAATGGTTAACCGACTATTTGAAATACAGTCCAATGGTAACTTGTTCAAGTCAAAACAAATATCTGACAATAAGTTAACAGCGAATCGTTATAAATCAAAAAGTCTATAACGGCTAATTTTTAGCTCCAACTATAAAATGAATCATTTAAATTCAAATTAAAGTTGGACAACTACATTTATCACCGAGCATTCAAGATTTTATTTTGTAATATATTATATTATGTGTTAGTATTGTGATACATTTGGGTTAAGAGATTGATGATAGTCTCTTATTGTAAAGGTCTATTAATCACATTAAAAGTCAAGTGTGAGCGTTGTTAAAGCCTTTAAGACGTGGTTTGTGAAATCCTCAAGTTTAGTGAGCTTTGAAGCGTGGATCTAGGCATAGTTGGCTAAACTACGTAAAAATCATTTATTTGCATCTCTTTATCCCTTACTCATTTTATACTTACTGCACTTTAAATTTGAATATTTTGAATTTGTTTGCTTTGTTAAGTTTTATTAAATTTACAAAATTGATCAAATTTTTAGAATTTTAATTCACCTCCTCTTGGTTTGTTTAGCTCGTATTTCACTTATGATTTCAAATGAAAGTAGAAGAAAAGTTAAAAAGATAACAAAGCAATTTTATCAGGATTGAAAAGAAAGGAATAAACAAGAAGATTTTGATGGCATCAGATAGTAAAACTAATTAAGATCAAAATAACAATAGTAACTTGTTAGGATGTAAGATTTCTTTACCTAATTAAGATCCAACAACTTCCCTGTGCTGAAAATTATATATCATCAATATGGAATTTCACAGCTTTTATTACGAAATGTGCTGTCTAAAATAATAAAAGCAATAGGTACAAAATTGGCTACCTGTACATGCTTGTGAACACACACAAAAGACTAATTGCAAGAAATATAAAACGAAGGTCCCCATCTTCTAGCAACATGCAGATAATCCTATCGATTAGTCATAAATTAGTCATAATTCAACAGTTTAGTTTTAGTTGACTTGATAAGACAAAATGAAAGTTGGAATCATATAATAGATCATTGATTTCATGATAAAATCCCATAATCTTATTAGCTTCTCCAAAGCTTGAAACTTTTAATAACTGTGACAAAGTGTTGCAAAAATTTCAATATTGTCGTGGCTGCTTTTTAATATTTTATTCAACATATTATTTCAGGACTCTAAATACTTTCCTGGGAAGGAAAAGTGAGATAATGGTCTAAATGATAAAAGTTGAACTCTATATTGTATTGGACTAGATACTAAAAGATCAAACAAACAATTTAGAGAAGAATTTTTAAATGGATTCAACCGAGCTTCTGTATAATTCATTTGAAGCTAATCTAAATAAATGACATACCTCTCTCATGATGACAGTAATCAGCCATGACACTCGAGAATTAAAATTTTTATTGAAACTCTACAATACTAAACCGAATCACATAAATCAGCATTACCATATATGAATCCAAGAAAGAGAGAAAAAGGGGCAAGAAAGGAGCAAATACAGAGGAAGTCTTAGTCTCATTGCTACGAACTAAAATGGCCCATATAACCTACATAGATACTATTTCAAGATAGTAAGGTACCTCTTCAGCAGCCCCAATAAACAACATGTGACCATATGCAGTTTTATTGCTGAGTCCAAAATATTTGATTTACTGAAATAAATTTGAACTTAATACCTTTAATCTTGCGTTTCTAAATAAACACATATTTTAAGGAAAATTCAATATTTATCTTGATTAGCCATGAATTCAAGTTTAGAAACTTGTTGTGAAACTTATATGGATTACCAAAAACTGAATCCAAGTACTGTAAGCTGCGTCACTCTCCTCATATTAAAATTTGTTTGAGTGTACTGTGCACATACATAGTAAAATCAGGAGAGAAAAAAGTGAGAGGTATACTGTACTCATACTCTAGATTTTTATTAACAATTAACTCTCAGTGTGCTGACTGCACTTAAATATTGTTGTTGAGTTCAGGGACCCCTCATGTGTTAGTACAAAATTATCTATCTCATTATGAGCTATAATAACACAATTAAATGTTATACTTATCCGTAATATACTACTATATAGGGTATGACAAAATCAAACTCATTAATACAATATTTGATTACTTAATAAATGAGTCTATTATGATTACTTCTTTGTAAAACACAAAATAATTAAAATGATTTATTCTAGTCCACAATATGTGAGAAATAAATGAGTCTGTTAATATTGTTCCTTAATATTTGATATTAGATATGTATTAATTTAGTAAAACATAAAATATTTAAAATGATTTATACTAGTCCACGATATGTGAGAAATAAATCCAATTATTGAGGACAAATTCATAATATTATCCATTATCCCACTCAGCTCAACAGCTTTGCCAAGAGCATCAAGCTCTTCCCTCGTACAAACTGCAAGTATAATGACAGATTGAATCCTAGTCAATCACTGAACATAGTTATAGAGACAGAACCACAATTCAGTTATTTAATAATTGATCAATGTGAAGATCATAAAAAATGAACACATTCAGAGCAACTTTGGAACTCTTGTTTATACTCCAGACTGCATCAACAGAGCAGTATCCAATTATGGCAAATAATGATAGTTCAAGTATAATAACAAAGTTTTCATACGTCTAAGCATTCAGTAATTTTGCAGGCATATAAAGATATTGCTGCAAAAGATAAAACATATTTTAATACACTTAAATTGTAAAATTTGTATTAGATAAAATATTATGAATAACATACCCTTTGAAACCACCAATGATGGGCATGGCACTATCTGCTCCATCAATTTCGAGAATATAAAAGTAAAATGGTAAGACAATTGTCATGCAAATGGTAACTGAAATGCCTAATGAAATATAGTTTCAGGGCGATTTATATGGTTGATAAGTTATGCCAACTAGAAAGAATAAGCCTAAACAATATAATCAAAATGCAGTACTGCAAGATTTAGAGGAGAGCTCACAAGAAAAGAATCTCTTACATAAAAATAATTAAAAAATGACTTAAAATGTCAAGACTAGGCTAACAATCCAGAGTATAAATTTTTCTGGAAGGAGTTTCAAAGGTTGTAATCGTAGGATGCAAACACTCCGGCCAATGACCAGATTATAGCTCTTTATTCTTAAAGATTCTGGCTAGCTATCCCACACAAAATTTGAAACATCTTAAATGTAATAGGATTTGAGGCTGAAATTTTCCATATTAAAGAAGTCTTACCAAAGTAAAAATTAATAACCAAAAGTTGGAGATGCAGGGGATCGAACCCTGTACCTCTCGCATGCAAAGCGAGCGCTCTACCATTTGAGCTACATCCCCTATTGAAAGGGTTTTGGTTTTTATTTATCTTTATCACATTTAAATAACAGGGCCAAACACAGAGCACTCCCTCCATACCCCGAATGTGATTAGAGGGCCGAATCGCAGGACAGTACAGTCTCACATTCAGTCATTCACTGCACTTGCTGGGAGAGTTGAAGCCTAGATAACTGGCAGTCTGGCACAGCTGTTGAAGGGCAAGCCTCTCAAATTTTAAGTAACCTCCAACACTTGTATTACCACCTTTGGTTGGGTACTTGGGTGGAGCAAATGAAATTTGAGATTACCAACAGTAACCCTGCTGCCAGAAAACCATGCCAGAGCCAGACAAGGTAAAACTTTTCACAAATTTCTCAAATCATTCAGTAATTTGAGACGCCAATTGCTATGGGCACCATTTATAAACTCTAGGCAGCTATGTGTTAACTCACATATCCAGCTACAAACCCAACTGAAGTAATGCTAGTTATCATCAACATTTTTCCCAATTCAAAACTTGGAATCATTCCAAAGTCCACACAACCAAAACCACAAAACTTGTGAGACATGAGTAATGAGAACCCACTTCATTGTTGATAACTTTAAAGTTTAAACCACCACAGAATGAGAAGGGACATCAAAAAATTATCGTTTCACTATACTCAGCTGGAAACCCAGGCTTACAAGGAGATCAAAAGGATCACAAATAAAGGAAAAAAAAATTGCACAACTCAATCCTACGGTTTTTTTTTTTTTTTTTAATGTATTCAAATTCAACAAACAATGAAGTTTCAGCTCTAAAATTCTTGCGAAGCTGATCCAATATCCTCCCTTCCTTTGCCCATTTTCTTTGGCAACAGGTTCTGATGAATGTTTGGCAGAACTCCTCCATTTGCAATAGTAACTGTGCCCAAAAGCTTGCTTAACTCTTCATCATTCCTTACAGCTAGTTGAATGTGCCTCGGAACGATACGGTTCTTTTTGTTATCCCTTGCAGCATTGCCAGCAAGCTCCAAAACCTGACATTAATCAATGTATACAACAACGTGAAAAAGAATCAAAACATATAAATGGGTACTAAATTTATTATTTAAAAAAAATTAAAAATCTATTCTGTTTTCTAACATTTTCTCTAAAACCAAAATGTTTCTGAAATAACAACAAATACCATTGACACTTAAAGACAGAGAAGAAAATCACATTGTAAAATCAAATGTCCAAAATACAGAGCTTCAATGCTGTTCCTCCATGCTCTACTTATAAAGAAACAAATAAAGATCTAAGATTTCACTCATAAATAGTTAATTAATCCATCAATTTCCCAAATGCAAAAGTTAATAAAACCCTAACATTGAGAAACGATATTGAACATTTCTTGTCAGCAAAAGAATCGACCAAACACAAAGATTGAATCAAACGAAATGATAGACAAACTAACCTCAGCAGCAAGGTATTCAAGAACGGCCGAGAGGTAGACGGGGGCGCCGGCACCTACGCGATCGGCGTACTTTCCGGCTTTGAGGAAGCGAGCAATACGGCCGACGGGGAACTGAAGGCCAGCCTTTTGAGATCTAGACATTGATTTCGTCGACTTGGGCTTGCCTCTGCCGCCCTTCGTTGATCCTGCGGAGCTCATCGATTGACAAAATAATGCAATGCTCTCTTGCTTGCGCTTTCCGGTGAAGCTCTGAAATTGAAATCAAGGCAAGGAAAGCTCTGTTCATTTATATAGGGAGGCGACGTGCGTGGTTTGTTCTCACTGGCAATCAGAGGGAAACGAACCCCGGATTGCCAGCGTGGAAAATTACTTATTTTTTAAATTATTTTCTTGATAACATTTTTCTAGCTGCGTGCCTCAACCAGTCGAATTCCGATGCTCTCTTTATTTTAATCTCTTTTTTTTCAGATTTAGTTAAAATATTAATTTAATTATAAATAAAATGAAAAAAATTAATTTAACTCACAACATTAAAAACTAAATATTAAATCTTGATCACTCATTTGAAAAAATAAAAACAAACAAACAAAGAAAAGATTATATTCTAGAAATATTGGTTTTTTCCATCAAGTCCCTAATTTTTTAAATAATTGTGTGAAAGCATGTCCCATTTTTGCCACATTCCCCGCGTCATCACCTCGCGCCACTTTTCTTCTGCAATCAGCCAACCTCTTTGAAAAATTAACATTTTAAATGAGGGAAAAAATTATATACATATAATTATATCTTCCAATTATAATATTAACAATTCACGCTAATCATACGTGACCTTCAATTATATCATTCAAATCATTCACACTGGCAATCCACCTCTCTCCTCTAAAGAAATATTTTAATAAATAACTAAAAATAACACTTGAACTAAAGGTTAAGTTGATAATTTTGTTTACATCTCTCTCCTCGGAGTTCAGGTATCATACACGCTCCCAAAATAAAGAGCCTTAAATATTAAAAAAAAAATACTTATACTTAACAAGATTAAGTGAATACTTAAAATTGTGGTCATATATATATATTATAATAAAGAACCCAACATATTTCTACTATTAAAATTTTGCGTGCTTTAATTTAACAATATCAATTCCTTTTAAAAAAAATAAATTAATCCAATAAAATTGTGTATTCTAAAATCGTACAAGCATAAACTAATCTCTTGACAGAATGAAACACTCCGATCCTGCCACCATCCGATAAGAAAATTTAAATACAAAGTCACACAAAGTAAATCAATAAAAAAAAAAAAAAACATAAGATTAATTTCGTTTAACCATTCAAAAACAATAGTGTGTAAATAGAGTGCCACCTGTCCGATGTCCAGTTTATGGACAGATTCCCAGAGTTATAATATCTGATTTGCAGAGTATCGCTATTGCATTAGCCGTAAACAGTGGAATAATCCCTTACAGCTTCCCAATCATTTAGTCGAAAGCAAATATTAAGAAACAAGAAGTGACCGGCAATATGAGACACAGAATTAAAACAGAGACAATATCAAAATTGGAACAAACCATATCAGATGACAATTATTACACAAGAAAAATGAAAAAACTGTTGTTTGCAACGAATTATGAATTCATTTGAAAATATAGTTCCTACCTATTACAGATTATACTCCAACATCTCAAACATCATCAGCGAAGGAACCCAGCATTTTTACTCAATAATCCAAAATGAGATTTACACATATCAAACTGAAAACCCAAATTCACTACATACTTATCAACACAATCCTAAATCGAAGATTCCAGATCTCTAATAAAAACTCTAAAACTCCTGCGACATGGATCCAGTTTCGCCCTTCTTTGCTGCAGCATTCTTCGGCAGCAGGTTCCGATGAATGTTAGGCAACACGCCACCATTAGCAATAGTCACGGAACCAAGTAGCTTGCTGAACTCCTCATCGTTTTTCACAGCCAACTGAATGTGCCTTGGAATTATTCTGTTCTTCTTGTTGTCCCTCGCAGCGTTCCCAGCCAACTCCAAAACCTATCAAATTCAAAAACACAAAATCACGAAGGGAAAATTAATAAATAGTAAACCCAGTTCATAATTTGAGAAAATAGCGAGAATTTGTATGTATGAACCTCAGCAGCAAGGTATTCAAGGACGGCGGAGAGATAGACGGGAGAGCCGGATCCAACGCGCTGGGCGTATCGGCCTTTCTTGAGGAAGCGAGCGACACGACCGACCGGGAACTGGAGACCGGCCTTGTGGGATCTGGACACAGGTTTGGTGTCCTTGGACCTGCCTCGCCCACCCTTGATTGCTGCAGTTTCTGAATTCATGGTTGAGAGATGGCTTTTTTCTTTCGACGAAGATGGAGAGTTTTGAATAATTCGAACCGGATTGCGATGAGAACGTGGATGGGTTGTTTTTGGTTCATATAGAGATGAGGGATGCGTTTTTGATTGGTTGTTTAGGACATTCGCGGATCGATGACGTGGTTGAAATTCGCGGTTTTGATTTTTCAAGGATTGCCAGCGTGGCAGGCCGGGGTGCTTGTTATTCAAAATTAAAAGTTTGAGCGGGAAATATAAGAATTTGCCGATTATATTGTACTTTTAATTTCTGTGCGCCTTACGATGTCGTTTTTTAAAATGAAAAAGTCGACTGGTCAAATCCATACCACTTTGCCCCCTCATTCTCTTTTGGCACCCCAACTATTATCTTGTTATCATTGTAACCAACAGTGTAGATTGTGGATTATTTCTTAGCATAAAAATGATCATCTTTAAAATATTCCTCGAATTATTATAAACTTTTACTTACCTGAATTCTGTTTTTTTTTTTAAAAGATAAGAAAAAATGAGATTGGTTAATAAAAATCTTTTTATCTTTTTTTTTTAAATAGAGATAAATAAAATAATATTTTGAATATTGTCATTTCTCAAAATACTATTTAAAACAATAAGCAAGTTTGAAGACGCAACTATTTCCTCTTGGTTTCTTCTACACAAGCAAGTCATAGGCTTGGTAAAGTACGAGCTTGGGCCAGACTTTGCCAAGCTCAGGCTCAAGCCCATTGGAGAGAATGTGTAAGGATAGGGTTTAGGCTTTTGTTAATTAAATTAATAATTAATAAATTATTACAATCAATAATAAATAAAAGAACATAAATATTTTAAAATAAAATAATAATTAATTAAGTAAATAAAAGGTTATAAATTTAATATTTTAATATTGAATTATTTAATTCAAGTATCTTTTTAATTAATTAACATTTTGGAAATAGTTTAATATTATAATTTTAGATTTTTTGAATCATTATTGATGTATGAATTGAAATTTTATCACTAAATTCAAAAGTTTAGTTTAATATTTTTATATTTCTATTATTCTTTTAAATCTTAATTTATTATTATAATTTATAAATTCATTTTTTAAAATATGAGCAAGCTTAGGCCTAATCTTAGTTATTTTCCGTTAAGCCCTTGTTCAGGTCCTTACACGAAAGGCTGAAACCAACAAGTTTAGATTAAGCTCGCGTAAATTTTTTTGTCCACTCTAAGTAAGAAGATGTATAATTTGATTCTCATTTTTCCTCTTTAAATATAAAGGAAAGGTTCAAATTCACATTATATATATATACATATATATATAGGTTTACTAATATTATAATATACGAATGATACCAAGCTAAGTATAGTATAGAGATGTTAATATTCATATCCATGTCCGATGTGATAAAGGATATTATCATCATCGACCCATCAGTCTGTTGCTGATATATGACGGATCTAAATGTCTTTCTTTGTAATTTTTTTTATGTTGAGTTAGTATTTTAATTATTATATTCTTGCTCATTATAAGGATAAATATTATTATTAAATTCAAAAATTTAGAATTATATTATTATATAATTGGTTACTTTTTTATTACAAATTAATGATATTTTATTTATTATTTTAATATAAATATTACCACTTAATTAAAAAAAAAAACCAAAAAACTCTTTATCGAATTTGAACCGATGACTAAAAAGCATTAGTCTATCACTAGGCAATTAAAGGAGACACTAGGTAGACAGTATAAATCTATACCTATTAAGATTCAAGAGCATCAGTAAGATGGTTTTTAAATTTTACTTTTTAAATATATATTTACTTATTTATGTGATAAATAAACAAAATTTAAAAAATAATCTTTAAATAAAAATAAATTAATATTATTTTAATTAAACATTTTCCTCCACCAAATCTAATTACTTTCTATTTTTTTCAAAAAAATTAGTTACTCTCCATTTGATTACTTCAATTATTTTAATTAAAATGGAGCAATTTGCCACAAGCCAAAAGCTGAAAAATGAAGTAACTGTAATCACTCATACAAAATCTCATTTCATTCCATAAGCTGTTAAACTTATTTGATCCCCAAAGTATAAACGAGACGAGAGTAATCGAGGGAGGGATTCAAGATTAATATTCTCTCTCCTTTATATTATCCAAAAAAATATATACAAATTGCAAATTGAACAGACACAGTCACCATCTCGATTTCAGTCCTGTTCTTTTTCTTGACCCAAAGGCTGCTGATGAACAAGCAAAGATGGATGATTCTTAAAACAATCCAATTTCAACGGAACCAAACGCTTCAGGCTCTTCAAATTGGCTCGGGCCCCACGCGCAATCAACACCAACGCAACTTGCACGTGACCCGCCATAACTGCGCAGTGCAACGGCGTGTACCCAGCGTCGTCAACAACGTCAACCTTCGCCCCATTGTTAAGTAAAATATTCACGCCGTCGATTTTACCCTTAAACGCCGCTCTATGCAACGCCGTCCATCCATTCTGATCCCTCCCGTTAATGCTAGCCCCTTCCGCAAGGCAGTTCTTCATTGCGTGAACGTCGTCCACTCTCGCCGCGCGATGCAACGTGTCTCCCAGTTGCAGCAAGTCGTACAAATGAGCGTGGCCATTCTCAACCGCCAGCGCGAAAGCAGTCTTGCCGTCTTTGTTAACGGCGTATTTAACGTAGTTTGAATTATCTAACAAGCATTTGACGGCGTCCAAATGACCTTTTTCAGCGGCTAGGTGAAGCGGACTTGCCCCGTTTTTATCGAAAGCATCCGTCATTCTAACTCCAGCAAGCGTTGCATAGTATTGAATCACTCGAGCGTGTCCCCCACTCGCGGCGACGTGAATTGGGTCTCTGCCGTTTGAATCAACCGAATTCACATCAATATTTGCAAAAGCTGAAATCAAAGCCTCCAATAAATCCACCCTACCAGTCGCCGCTGCCTCGTGCAGCACACGATCGATCGAATCATCGATTTGACATCCAGAAGCGATCAATACATCAACGACATCGACGTTTCCAGCTTTAACAGCTAAAGAAATCATGGACCGCCCATCAGAATCCTTGTGACTCACGTCAGCGCCGTTGTCAATCAAGCTCGTGACCAAGCCTCCATTTCCAGAAACGATGGCGTTTTCTAGTAACGACGAGAGCTGAGACGCGGAGCAACCCGAAACCGCTTTGTTGAAAAAGGAAGTGAGGTTTGGTATACGTGCATGCCGAGAGATGAGAAACTCAGCCACGTGGGGGCCCACAAAGGAGATGGGAAGCGTGGCGTCTCGGAATATGTGGGGCCCGAGTTTTGAGAACACACGGCGAAGATCTTCGTGGTGGGCTTTGCCGAGGGGAAGCATGGATGATTTGACGACGACGGCGTCGTTGGGAGTGCAGAGAGGGGGATGGTCGGCGGGCTGAGAGAGTATCAGAGTGTATGATGAAGAGGAGAGCGGTGGGATTATGGAGAGAAGTTTATCAAAAGAGAAAAGAGACTGGTCCGTTGTTGTTAAAGAGACAGCTACAGCCATGGTGTGCATCAAATTGGTTAAACGAAACGTTTTGGTGCACTTTTGGCCTCTCTTGAAGGCCATTTCAACTTCTTTTACGTCTGCTTTCACTAACCGGTCCATTGTAAGTGTAACCCCCTTTTGTTTTCTCTCAAGTTGAAGAAGATGAAGCAGTTGCTTTTTCTTTTTCGTTTTTGTTTAATTTGTTTATTGCTGGTATCAAACTATGCTAATTAATTAAATGGATTAACTTAATGCTGAATTGTTGGTTTAGGTTTGGCTGAGTAGGGACTTTGAAAATGACAGGATGAAGAACAAGTCAACGACGGCTTGTTTGAATATGGAGCCATACATTTCACATGTCAGACGAAAAGGTGCTTTTCTATTGCGCGTTTGATTGTTTGAAAGACCAACCCCCCACTTCAATTTTCTGACCAAATTGTTCTTGTTAAGTTTTCATGGTAGCCTTGTAGGGACCACTCTGAACAGAATCTCTTTTTCCTTTTTCCCCCCTCAAATTTAAGGACCATCTTGTTTAAACATCTAGATTAGATGATTATTAAATTGGAGTTTGTTATTTTATGTGTTCATTGTTATGCCTATGTGTGGCATGATAAATACGTCACACCACATTATATGAAAACAAATATGATTGTTTATGAATCTATGATCAGATCTCCTAGAATGATCTTAGATTACAGTATACAGTTTGTTGGGCTGAAATTAGTTTGTAAATTTTCAACAATTTGGTATCCACAACAGAAAGTTAATCACGAAATCAACAGCATGTAGTACTGGATTTGGCTTTTGGTTATTATAGAAAAGGAGTACTAAATTACGGCTATATAATCAGTTTCTTTTTTATAAATCGGCAAATCTCTAAACTACTGATTTCGCATTTGTTGCAATGAGTGAAGCATGTATCCTAATTCCAAAGTACTGAACAAATATAACAGCACTTGCAACTGTGGACTTTTGTTTGGTTTTTGATTGAATCAGATATTGTAGATGCCGGTTTGCGTTGTCCTAGATGCTTTCTTTGAAAACAAATTTCGTCATCATGATGTGATACCTCGGGCCTAGTCTGTTATCTGCCAAACAACATTTTGAATTTAGCATCAATAAGCCTCACTTGGTCATTGGAGAATTAATGGGATATTAAAATGCTTTAGATTATTCAATCTATTAGGCCAGTGATTTGTTGATTATTGACTTATTATGTGCTGTTTAGTTGACTTAAGTTGCTCTTCTGGAGATAATAAGACATTTCATGTGGGTTTCTGGAGCATTCGTGACATCTAATTGATGTTTAAATAATTAGTAATTTCGGTAGTTGTAGCCTCAACTGATTATTATAATTCAAACGAGCTATGTATGTCTGATTGTCTCGGGTGTTTGTAGCCATAAACGACATATGTCTGATTGGCTCGGGTGTTTGTAGACATAAACGACATTTCTCCTGCTTTTTTTACTTCCCCCCGAGTGAACGTTACTGCTGTTGATTACTTAATTAATTTAAGCATTTCCTTGGCAGTGTATCATGGCGTCATGCTGTTACAAGTTGTGCCTTGTTGTTTGGCTATTGATGAGAACCTCATCATGTTAACTTCTTGTTAGTAGCGCTGAAGTTTAAAGTGTTCAATTAAAAATAAAAAGAGCTTGTTTTCTTCTCCAACTTCGTTCTATTCCTTACAATAAAATCTGTTGTTATTTCTGAACATGAGAAGCATTTTCAAGAATATCTGTAAGCGGTGAGAGAGAAATTAGTTTATGCAATTTCATTATATCAGTTCAGTAAAGAACTGGCTTTCTTATATTGTATTTAGTTGTTTATTTCCATAAGGGATCTCAAGTTGGAAGTAGGAGCTGGCCAACCGGCCAAGCCGAAGCCTAAATCCCATAATATGTTTCAAAACGACGGTCTAATTTTCCATCTACTCACGGAAACTACAAAAACAAGAAAGTGACTTCGTGTGAACCAGTTACCAGCCAAGTGAGTTTTTGAATATTTGTCTTTTCAATTGGATGGGTTTACATAGACATTAGGCAAGGAAGTGGCGTCATTGAAGTTATTTCTTTAATGAAATATTGTGATACTGATAAATGGTTCAACGATAAAGTCACTTTTTAACTCTTATGGCGGCAAAGTGTCATACCCAACGGTTGTCCTGAAATTACAAATCACTGAGACAAAATAAAATATGAATTAAAATGAGGTGGGTCACATCTGAAAATGGTTATTTAGATGGATAAATTATTGTGTTCGGATAAGGAACTTTATAGGTCTAAGTTACAGTTAAAAGCTTTGCCATATGCCGAATAATAGACATACTTCATAGTGAAGTGATGAATTCGAAAAAAAAAAAATTGTCAGTAAGAACAAAATTTGGAAACCCTATTAAAAACTTTGTTTTCATGCCTTTCTTAACATTTGCAGTTTATAAAACAGTATTTGGTTCTGTTGGCTTAATATTGGACTCAGGAAAAGTTAAGTCTCTGTATTTTCTGCTTTTACATTCTTCATTGAAGTTCTGCAATCATTCCGTCCATTGATTCAACCATGTCAACCTTTTGCATTTTTCCAAACCTTGAAACATTATTTCCTGATTCGTGTACACTTTTAACACCACTAACAAAGTAGCTTCTTTCTTCTATATGTCAGCAGATAGTTCTTGTTTTTCCCTTTTTCTTCTATGTAAGTGATCTGGTATTGACCTATTCTTTTTAGGGGTTTATGGCTCATTGGTGGAAGTTAAATGGTCGGTGGGCTTATATGCGAGTAATGGATCTGTGCTAATTGTTTAAAAGACTTCACCTGATTTGTTAAAAGAATGCCCAGATGATTGGCATTTCACGTATACGAGGATGATTGTTATGCGTCAGCTTATCGTCATTGGCACTGTCTAATGATCATGTTCCCAGTTCGAGGTCAATCATAAAAGTGATCAGACAACTATGATCATTTCGCCAGTTACGGTTACCCCAGCAATAGAAGAAAGATACCAGTTAGTACTTACAAGCTGGTGTTCACTTTCAGCTAACGCAAGCAACAATGAAAATGACAAAGATGGGACCGTTTATTGAAAAAACAAAATATAGCTATCTTCAAACTGATATTAGCTGATAGATGTGTATCATACAGCAATATCTTTAGTGTTTGTCTGTTTGACGTGGGTACACACACACACACACATATATATATAGTTGATCTGGATCAAGATTATAGACTTTATCAAAATTCATAAAATTATTGAAGTGTCACGGTCATTACATTATTAAACCGCATGATTCAAGAGCTTTCCGAACTTTAACAAATCTAGTATCCTCAACTGAAAATTTATATATGTGCAAGTTCCTTTTAGCCTTGAAGCACTCATATATTCTTGAGATGATTTCTAGCAGGGGTATCCTTTCTTTACGGTACTCATATATATCATGCAGATAGTAGCTGAAGTCTACTTCACAGGATCTTGAAAATAAATATATCCCCTACCCCACCTTCCCCCTTTAGCCTACTTAATTCTCTTTGTCCTTGCCGGGATGCTGGTACTGCCGCTAACATTCGATCACCTGTTTGGCTTATAACATGTCGTACCGTTTCATAGTACTGTGATTCTTGCATGCAATCAACTTTCCAAAGCTTAGTTTGGTCCTAATAGAATCGTAGCTATTCTGATTATTAAGTATGAATTAAGGTATGTTGTTGGCAAACTCATTTTGTCACCAAGGTGCTCTTCGACCGATATCGCCCTATAGATATTTGATATTTAATAATATATAATGTTAATGGAGCAGCTGGAAGTTTGGTGAATTAGTGCGTACGTTCAGTGCGTGGGCAGTTGCTTACTTTCAGTTTAGTGATGGAATGAAGCTTTTTGAGTAACAGTGTTACTAGGCTCAGCAGAGATCAAATTACACGTTACTTGGCGAATCGGCCTTTTTAGCTTTGAGTTGCCTCTTTAGTCTTTCCTCAACTCAACGCATGCAGTGTGCCGCAACCGATAAATTGATTATTAACTTCATGACTTGTTTGAGGGCTACTAAAAAAGGAAAATTAAGGCTTTCTTTCACCGATTAATTGGGCTCTTACTGGATGTTGGTCAGCCCAAGCTCAGCAACAAAACTTAGGAATTACTCCAGAGTACTGTATTTGGGTTTGATCCAATGGTGTTGATTAACATCGGATGAAAGTTGTCATGCTAGAGCATTCTTTCCAACAAGCCCACGGGCGGGACACTAAAATTACAATCTGAAGCATATTGATATGTACAATCAGAAACCTATAGAGACTTGTTTGTCTTTTTGATGCAATTGTAGGACGGACACAGCCCGTATATAATATCCTTTCCTCACTTAATACCGGAGGAATCCCGACGCTCAAGCGCAGGAATATCAACTCCATTTTGGGAGATAATCAAGTTCCAGCAGCTAGATTTCGAACCCAAGTACTCGAAGTTGAGTGTTTGGGCTGTTTACAATGGGCTAAGATTAGCCCATCGGGCCATATTTTGGGTTGACATATCACCACTATTCTGTCACAAAAATACCAGACATAGAACAGTCCATTCGATCCAAATATGAATATACTTATGTATATGTTTTCCGCCATGTGAGCTCTTTTTTGTTACAAGTTGTATTCCAAGTATAACATTCTTTGGTATAAATAAAATAAAAAATAATAATAATTTAGTAACCAACTTCTGGTGTCGTATATAATAATAATAATGTGGTGAACATTTGAATACGTGACACAATTTTAAGACCTATCATAAATTGTAATGAACTTATAGATTAACTAAAGCGTAATGTGAGAGTATCAGTCTTCATAATGTGGGCAGCGTTAATTTAATTTAGAAATATTTACAGAGCTGGTTTTGATCCGTGGATGTTTCCAGTTGCAGGCATCTGATAAAACGTACGGTAACAATTGCTCTCAGCCGAGGGAACAACATAATGTAAGCCATAGTCGCTTTCTTTGTTATTTTTTCAGACTTGAGATGTCATCGCTGTCATCACTACCGCAAATCGCCATTTTCATTACTGCATATATAATATATTGCATTATTAATGCTTGTTCTATTCTCTATTTAATTAAATTCTTCCTTCGGATAACATGCCACTCTGACTCGAGTCAGTCACATTATTCATTAATACTGGATAAATTAATTATTTCTGATCGAATACGACTCGGTCGTTAATAATCTTGGGATATGAGAGTTGTACGTGGCTTCGCAATGAGCATTACAGGATCCTCCTGTTGCCCTCCGCCCATATGAGAATTGTGATGATGCAACGATGATGCAAATGCATGCACAAGCGTCTTTGTTATTGGATTTTCACAAGTGCTTATCCCTAATCCCTAAAAGAATCCATCACTTTTCATGCTAGGGTTCCTTGTATTAAGAATAAACTATCCTATTTTCGTAACTACCACATGCTCGATTTATCAAATAATTGTCTACATGGATTATGCTAGAACCATTATTGCATAGAATATTGTAACTACTAGTTATCCCAAGCAAATAAAAACAAAAATAAATTGAGATGGGATATTCTGGCATTGACTTGGAAGTTGGAATTATGAATTAACTACTTGAATCTAATATTATTTAATGGTTACGATTTAATATGCAACAAAAGACCAATTATCTTTTGCGCACTAATTTTTTTTCCTCATTCTTTCAATATGAGATTTTATTGTTTTATTGAATTTCTAGTCATAATGGCCGTAAACCGTTCCTAATATTGTGTTGATATATGTATATATATCACTTTACTATTGTGTTGTTTCTACTGTTATTGGTATAGTTGGATGGATTTTTCTTTTGAAAAAAAGAAAAGAAACAAGAAAAAAGGTTATTTTTTATTCTATATATATGTGAAAAATATTTTTTAAATAAAGACGTGTAGACACATGTTATATTTATCTTATTTAAGATTGTATGTGGTAAATATATACTTTTATTGAGGAAAAAAAAATATTTAATTTATTACTGAACGTGAATAAATTTTGAATATGAGTATTTTACTTCAAATATAAAATCATATATTAGATCATCATTCACTTTTAACGGTTAAACCACCTATAATTAAAACTGGAAGGTTATAATTTTGCTATATAAATATATATAGTAAAAACTTGTAAAATTCAAAGAATGTATATGGAATGAAACATCTTTTTTAATCAAGATAACTTGTAGATAAAGAAAATGAGATCATCGCCTCATTGCATTATTTTGTTAAAAGTATCAAGCCGTGACTGTGTCGTGTAGCTCGACAAGCCAAACATTGCTTACTTGTCAACCATTTTGGGACATGATTGATAATAACATCAAAATTGACCATTTTAAAAATAAGACTATTAAAAATTCTTTATCAATTCGGCCTAATCTTTTGCACATTTCTACAAGTAAACAAACAAAACAAAGTTAGTTCCCAACTTCAGAGTTCAGACAAATATGCATCCGTTCATTGACCAATTCAAACACTCGAACTAAATTAATTTTAAACAACACGCAACTAAAAAATAAAACCAACCAACCAACTACTTATTATTATTATTATTATTATTAGTTGTTTTTATGATAAGACCTAGCGTCCCTGAAGTTTGAACCCATCTTTTTTTGATTTTACAAACACTTAAAAATGGATTGAATTTTTTAAATAAGAACGAACTATGTACGAGCAACTAATTAATCGTAAATTGTAAATAAAGCATTTAACAAAAAGAAACGAATTGTGAATCATATGCGATGATGATGACAACACATTGAGAGAAGAAATGAAATGTAATCACCCATCATCACCCATGTGAAATTGTGGTGTTTGTTTTGGCTTCATACAAAGAACCTGTTGGTCGGTATTGTTAAAGAGTTTGCTTGGTTGGTGGAATTTTGATCTCATTAAGAAAGAACATAATTATCTGTAGACTTCACGTTCAATGTACAACATTACATGGCTTTGTCTTGACACCCAACAAACAAAATGTCCAATGTAGTGGAGTTAAAAAGTTGATGCCAAAAGACAATAATTTTATGTATTTTTATTAATTTGGAATGAAAGGTATTTTCGAAATCATTAAAGAAGTTTGTAGAAATCTTTGTCATCAGTGGGACTTAGGACAGACATATATCCAGAATATGCAGTTGTGTTTACAAGAAATTTATATAATTATTCATATATGTGTGTGTGTGTGTGTATAATGGGCCGTTAACAGTGCATGCACTAAGTTTCAAATGAACGCATTTGTGTTTTATATTCGTGGAGACATTTTTCTTTGTTATTATTTATTTATTTTAATGTTTAAGAAAATAGTTTCATAATGTGTCGAGACTTAATGAATGAAATTAATACACGAGGGGCTGTCTTCAAAAACGGTTCGCTCTAAATTTTTCTTTATTGCCTCGCTCTCACAAGTTGGGGTTTATTACAAAACCAAGAAGAGAATTTGGGATTTGCAATGACAAAATGGGGCTGTTTTGTTTTTAACAATTGCTAGCTGGTCGTTGATAGATGAATACGCAGAGAAAAGATAGAATTAGCGCTGTTGTTATTGACAAAAATGCCATGCGGCACAAAAGAAAGGCCAGAACCATACAGACACAAGGACAAGGAGAAAGCCAACCAATCATCCAATGCCATAAAATGAAATAAATAAATAAATAAATAAAAGTGTTTGAAAAATTGGGTTCTAATTTCTAAAACACAAACATCGAAGGCTTGCTCTTTCTTTCTTTATTGTGCACAAACAGCCAAACACTGTTCCTAGTTGTTGACCTAACGCACAAACGGACAAAAAAACACAAATGTGGGCCGCACGTTAAATTACGCCCCAAAAAAAAAAAAAAAGATTAATTAATTTGTCTATGTAAATAATAATAAAATACAAAGAGTTGCAATTACAGAGAGGGGCAAATGAAAGATAAGGAAAAGGATGAGTAAAGGAAGCGGAGAAAAAGAGATGGTGTAAAGCAACACGGCTTTGGCGTGAGATTTGAGATGTGTTGTGTTTGTGTTTGTGTTTGTGCGTGGCACATGCTTTAGCCACCTTCGTAATAACGACAACATATACTTCCAAAATTTATTAACCGACCTAGCGTGCTATTATTTATTTTTCTTTTTCCCCTCTTCAATTTATCAAAAGGCTTTGTTTATTTATTTCTATGTATGAAGTAAATGTGAAAGCAATTATATATATATATATATATATATATATATATATATATATTTTTTTGGAGATGTATGTGTACATACATAAGTATTGGGTGTCGGAAGTTGAAGTTTTATTAAGTTATAAGTGAATGATGCTGCCTCAATCGATCAAATATAATTATGTCTGCTCATGTATGTATTTATTTGAAATTACAAAATATTATTTTGTCAAAATTTGCTTCTACCTAAATTACTTTTTAATAAAATAGAGACAAATTTTCAATTTAGAAAAAAAAATTATTATTGTAGCACGTACTAGGAGATTCGAACTTTTGATTTTAAGAATATACATATATTCTAATAAAGAATAAGCACGTTTCTCTGGCTATTAAAATTTTTTATTATCACAATATACATCAAATATTTGAAATAAATTTTTGATCTGATAAGAGCTCAATATTAAATTGAATGTAAAAATAAGATTCTAATCTATATAAACTAAAAATAAAATGATAATATGTCAATTATTAAATCAAATATTAATTGATTGATAAAATAGCAGTCACTATAAGATAAAGAGAACCCAATATAAGATCAAGAGCTTTGTTTTAATCGCTTTTGAATTTGTCATATGTTCTTGGCAGTTAATCAACGTTTAACATATGAATTACAGAGAGTGACAATTATTGTTTGGAATTCTTGTCCTCTCCGTTTCTATTTCTACGTACAATCAAATCCAAGAGAAAGAAAAATGTATCGCAAAACATAAGACAATGGAGTTTCAATTTTCACACTTTCTTGAATTGTACAAGATCCCAAAAGCCCTAGTACCTCTACCAATCTGGAGGCATCGCAATTTGCAAGTTGCAGTGTTGGCAACTCTGTTAAAGGATTTGATTTATAAAGAATCTTAGGAGTTGCCCATGTGTGTGACTTTTTCCCATCGTGGAAAATCAACGGTTCTGAGTACTTTCGAGAACACATAAGAAATGTGCCTAATCAAGTACCTAGCATTTTTCTCTGCTTGCTTTGTCAAACTTTCATTTTTCTCACAACATGATTGCTCGAATCTTTATAATCAAAGAAATTAATCAACGGCGGGCAAATCCACCACGGAGGCGCCCCACACGATTTGTCGCGAAAAGAAAAAATCTATCAGTTCACTCCCCAAAACCAAAATAAAACACGTGGCGATTTTGGAGTGTTGTACTGCCCATCCTAAGGGGTCTTCACCGGGACCCACAAGTGGGGTATTTGATCATCGTATCAACTTGTTTTAAGAATAGGACTTTTTAAGAGAAGTCATGGGTCCCAACGACAAAAAATGTGAGTTTCTCTGAAATCGACACGTGTCCGTATTCACGATTGATTTAGATATACACGCTCCAAGGAATACGACAAAACCTGAAGCCTCACCTTTCCTGGGGCCCACCAAGAGAGTAAAAAAATAATAAATTTTTTTTTCCCTCTCGTCTCTAGGCTCTGACAAAAAACATGCCGTCACGCGCATTCCGCTAGCAGACAAAACACTTGTCCGAATCAATGGCATTTTTGGTGATTTAGTGGGAAACGAGGGTATTTTGGGAAATTCAAGTGGTGGTAGGGGTGGTGTTTGGCAAAAGAGTCGAGACGGAACCCTTTGTCGCCACGTGCCTTGGCGTCGGCCGCACGCAGGAAACTCTTGTCTGCTTCTTTTTATTTGTTTTTTCGCAGACAAATTTCTAATGAGTACAGCTACTGCCAGAGCCCGCTTTTGGCTTTGGCTACTTCCAGCATTGTTTGCAATTATTTAAAATTAATTATTGTTATTTTTTAAATGTAATTAATATAATTTATTTTATTATTATTCAGTCAACCATCTTTTCTAGAAATTTGTTAATAATTATACTTTATTAATTTGACTTATTTAATTTTGTGAATTTCTCTAATACTCTTTTGTAACCTCCTTTTTTTTTGGGCATTTCTGACATAACATAAGGCATCTCTTCTCCGCGTGTAAAAAATTCATACATAAAAAATTTTGAGACTGTCTCTTTTTTTTTTGAGGATAATTTTGAACTATCTATTCTGCATATATTAAAACCCACCATTCAACATGTTTTAGTTCAAAAATAGTAAACGTTCAAACTAATATAGATGATGAAATATGATCTAATATTTATAATAAATAAAAAAAGTCACTCCAATAAACGATAATATATAATGTAGTAACAATAATTTTTCATAAAATCTAATATGTAAGTGTCTTATTAGAATCGTTCAAAAAACTTATACAACACGTTTTAAAATTAATTTCTTTCACAGTCATAATTGGTCAATTTCAAAGTAATTATACACGTATCACAATATTTTCAGGTGGGTGTAAAATGACAGGATGTATCCGCCTAAAATTTATTTATTTATTTTTTTTAATCATGCCATTGAAACTACTGTTGAGTTGTTTTGTTTTTAAAGTCTGTAGCTTTGAAGAGATTGCTGAACACTTATAATTGTAGTTCATAACCGGAAGTGATTTTATTCAAGCTTAGCATTATTTGATGAAAAACAAATAACTTTTTTAATATAATTTTTTATTAAAATTATTAGTTAAAATTTATATTTAATGAAATAAATTTATTTTTTTATAAAAAATATAAAATATTATTTATTTCTATTTCATAGATAAAGCTTTTATTTTACATATTAAGGTATATACAGTTTAAAACACACGATATCAAAATATGTAATAGAGCCTAAATTTTTGTACGTAAGTTTGTATAATTAGGTTTTATATATAGTTTAAAAAGTAACCAAAAAAAAAGTTAATAGGGCCTGACATATATAAATTATAAACTCTTATGTTTATATTAAGTATTAAATAAAATAACAATTCCTAGTGTTTTTTTAAATATTTTGATGGGAATGAAAAAACTTCACATATTAGACAGAAATTATAGCCCAATTATTACTCTAACTAAGATGCACATTGCATATTTTCGGCCATTAGATATACGTAATGGGAGCCATAACAAGTAGCACTTGAAGTAAACGCTTAGATTAAAAATTATCAATATATTAACAATGGTAGTGTTAGATCACCTAAATGATGAGAAATTCAGTAATGAAGTTGTGAGATAATCTAAATTAATTAATTTAAATTTTTTTAAAAATTATCAATTATTTAATAAACAACACATTACATATAGGATTATTTAAAATGAAATTTGTAAGAAGCTTTCGTTACTATTAGTAGAATGGTGACTATATATTTCCGACTAGATTAGACGGCATGGGTAGTGCAAGTACCTTTTCTAAAAAAAAAAAATCCAAATAAATTTATTTTTGTTAAAAAAAAAATCTAAAGTAAATTTAAGTTCGTAATTCGTAGTAAAATAATACTTTAAAGAAGAGTAAATGTTTAGATTAAGCTTGTAAATGCAGTCAAAGGACAGAACTGGCAGCGGCCACCTCAAGTCTTTGAAAACTTTTTTCATTCACATCACGATCACACATACGCCACAACAGAAATGAACAATGGGCAAACCAAATGGAGAATACAAAAATAAGCAAAGATATTATTTAATAATTTTTAATTTTTATTTTTTAAATGTAATGAAAAAACTAAACGGGGTGGGGCTCACCATAAACAGTTAATTCGGCCGCCCCGGTTTGTCGTCTCTTTCGTCTTCGTTCTTCTCCGTCGCTCCCCCACCCTTCATTTGGTTCAGTTCAGTCTTTGACTCACTCTCTCTCTCTCTCTCTCTTTATTTTATTTTTAGGTTTCTTTTAGAAAAAGTTTTAAATTTTAATTAATTTATTATTTGAACATCCTGTGCTTTCTATATGCGTGCAAGTGGAAGATAAAACATTGATAATAGATATAGAGATAATAAATCTGCTATCTATTTATTTATCCGTTCTTTCACAAGTGTCTTTTCTTTTGTTCAGAAACAGAAACAAAACAAACTCTTTTAAACGAGGAATCAATCCGAAGTATATTTTTTCAAGTTTGAAAAGGAAAAAAAGAAAAAAAGAAAAAAAGACACCACTAGCACTGTGAAAGAAAGTAGGCTGTGTTCGTCTTTTTGATTCTATTGTAAAGATTTTGCTGCGTCACAAGTTTTACTTCGAATTAATTATTATGAGGTTGCTGCTTCTCTGAAGATCACGCATTTGAGTTCTGGGTTAATTTTAAGGCCTTCTTAGCTCTGCTCGGGTTATTTTCAGCCATGGCTGGTAGTAATGAAGTCAACCTCAATGAATCTAAGGTATCACACTCTCTTTCAAGCTTTGATTTTCTGCTCAAATTTTTTTTTCCTTGCTTGATTTCGTCAATCTTTAACTTATATATATTGCTTTTGGTTTGTGGAAGCTTGTTCACTTGATTTGGCCCAAAACAATGCATCTGTTTGTTATTACTCAATGGATTTGGCTTGTTTCTTCTACTAATCTGGCTTATTACTTTTGAGTTTCTTTTCTTAAAAAAACTCTTTTATTGACTATATTTTTTTAATTTTTGGTTACATTTAATTTGGGCTTCAGTTTCTTGTTTTAGAAGTTGATCTTTGAGCTTGCTCTGTTTATTTTGCGGCTAAATTTTAGTTTTACACTCGGATTTGAACCTCAGGCCCACCGAGTTTGTTCATTCTTTTCTTGGCTGTTTTTACGTTCTTTATCTAACAATTTCTTGCTGTTCTGTGGAGTTTTCTTCTTGATTGAGATATATGTTTTCTTATTTTCTTTAAATTTTTAGATACGATTGATCAGTATTTTTTCTTTATATCTGTTTTTTATGATAAAGCTTTTGTAAATGGTAATGGTTGATGGGCAAGCTTTCTAATTAGATCACTTCTTCTTCTTCCTCCCCCTGCCCCCTCTTTTCTTTCTTCTTTCTGTAGAGGGTTGTTCCTTTAAATACATGGGTCCTCATTTCCAATTTCAAGCTAGCTTACAATCTTCTGCGTCGGCCTGATGGAACTTTTAACCGGGACTTGGCTGAGTACCTCGACCGGAAAGTCCCGCCCAATACTATTCCTGTTGATGGGGTTCTCTCCTTTGATCATGTTGACCGAGCCACGGGTCTTCTCAACAGGGTTTTCCAGCCTGCCCCGCTAAATGAGGCTCAATGGGGCATTGTAGAGCTTGAAAAGCCTTTGAGTACCACTGAGGTTGTCCCCGTCATAATCTTCTTCCATGGTGGAAGTTTCACTCATTCTTCTGCAAACAGTGCTATCTATGATACCTTCTGCCGCCGCGTTGTTAACATTTGCAAGGTGGTTGTGGTCTCTGTAAATTATCGCCGATCACCTGAGTACAGGTATCCATGTGCCTATGATGATGGGTGGGCTGCTCTTAAGTGGGTTAAATCAAGAACTTGGCTTCAGAGTGGAAAGGACTCTAAAGTTTATGTTTACTTGGCTGGTGATAGTTCTGGTGGCAATATAGCGCATCATGTTGCGGTAATGGCAGCTGAAGCAGAGATTGAAATATTGGGTAATATTCTCCTTCATCCAATGTTTGGTGGAGAAAGGAGAACTGAATCAGAGACGAGGTTGGATGGGAAATACTTTGTTACTATACAGGACCGCAACTGGTATTGGAGAGCGTTTCTCCCCGAGGGAGAAGATAGAGACCACCCAGCATGTAATCCTTTCGGTCCGAGGGGCAACAATCTTGAAGGTTTCAAATTCCCTAAAAGCCTCATTTGTGTAGCTGGTTTGGATCTTATTCAAGACTGGCAATTGGCTTATGTTGAAGGGCTGAGGAATGCTGGTCAAGATGTGAAGCTCCTTTTCCTGAAGGAAGCCACTATTGGGTTCTACTTCTTGCCAAATAATGACCACTTCTACCGCCTCATGGAGGAGATAAAGAAGTTTGTGAATCCTAACTGTTAATATCTACTTAACCTTAATTAACTACAGGCAACCTTACACAAAAGAAGTTTGACATTTCACTTGGGTTTTCCCTTTTTTTTTTTTTCAAAAAACTCTTTCGAGGTGATGGTGTGTAGTTATAAGTTTGTGTAGTATTACTTCTTTACTGTGTTACCATTCATGGTGGTGGTAATACAAGCTCTGCTTCTTTGGGTACTGGTGGTTTTTCTGCAGAATGGAGCTGATGGCCTATGTCATTTACATATACAAAGGTAATCTATCCGAGACTTTCAGTTGTTCAAAGGATCAGAAATTTGTTGCTTTGATTTGGCTGAACCACCAAATTCACAGCTTGTCGCCGGTGTAACTTCTGGTCGTTAGTAATGGGGAAAGAAATTGCAGAGGGGAATGTTCGGTGGTTAATATCAATTGGTTTTAGTAAGTATGGGTAATTTGTACGCACTAATTTTAAAAACCATGAACCGGTGTATGTGTCCATCTTGTATGGACTTGTATGTTATACATGTGTTCTGAAATTATATAAAGATTTTGTTCTTAGTTCAAACTATCTCTTGCCTTTCATCTCTATCAGAGCCAATCTTGCATCAATCTTAGCCAGGCAAGTTGTGAAGATAGAGAGTCCCCAGACTGGTGCCTTTGATTCAGCATTGAATGTGTAAAGCTGTTTAAGCACATTAAGTGTTCAAGTACAAAGGATGGGGGTCTATGAATACCAATTGCAAGTACCAAGCATGGAAACAAAACTGTTTGCATAAAAGTCCACGATGGCATTGATATGATATTATGCTTTTTATCTTCAGTACTTAAAACGGAGTGCACCTTCAACTTTTTACAGGGCTTGTTCAATTGGTAGTTGAAATCCCACTTTGATCAGCCGCCCTCAATGGGGGGCATTGAGGATTTAGACCTGTAATTGGCATCACAAAGGCAGCACCAATTACCAAATGTCCAAATTTTGCAAAAGAAGTTCAAGTGGCAATGTGGCATGAGGCGTGTGGCTCGGCGGACCATTCCATTGTGTCCCAAAAGCTAAAACCAAAATCCCATCCACCAAAATCATGAATTTGTTTTGAAGAAAATTTTCATGATTGGACGCAAGTCTAAATCATGTGTTTCAACATCAATATAAATTAATTTCACAGTCGTGTCATGATTGCCATATTGGAGATAGGTTTGTTTGGAGTTTGGGAAAATAGCAAAATAGAGGAATTTTGGCCATTGTTTGTTTTAAAAGCGGGAACCTTTGATCCAAATTGGTGGTTGGAAATTTTGGAACTACTCTCAGTGTCCAAGTCTATAAAGGGACCACTTTGAAAATCTACAAGAAACCAAATTTCATATCAACATTTAATAATTAATTTAAACTGTTGGGTATTTGCTTTTGCAGGGGTTTTTAATGGAACAGCTAAGCTTTGGACAAGGACATGGAACTTGTCTTTAATTGACTTTGTAAGCTTTTGGCCTTTTGCTTAGAATATATGCTTTGTTTTAGTTTTGCACCAGCCAATCACCAAGACAGTCTCTCCTTTGTTTATTTATTTAATTAAATTTGAATAATTTTGTTATTGCTTGCAACCTTTCTTGTTCCTGATTCCCAACCGTCTTTGTGAAATAGCTGTTTAGGCTTTGAAAATATTCTTTTTAATACGACAAAGTGGAGTCGTTGTCAACAAATGGCTTTTGTTAAATCACTAGTATGGACAAATTCCTTAATTTGTTTGGTTTTGTACTAGTTTGTTTACACATTTTAGTCATTAGTCATCAGCTCTTTTGCTTGCGGTTCACACCATCGTTTTAATCAGTTTGGTAAAATAACTTGCGTAAAATTTTTAATCAGGAAACTTGATCGAAGATTGTTTTGACACGTCACTAGGATTAAATTATAACGATACAACAAAATGTAACAACAAGGACAAGATTCGGGAGGGCAGGCACTGGGGAACGGATGTTGACATAAAAAGAGGTTTAACGAAATTGCAGTACTGAAGCAAAAACACAACAAAATACAAAAATGGCTGACAGGTTCGTGTCACATTGTAAAAGCAAAAAGATTGTATGAACGTCAAATCTTAAAACAAAATTTGCTTAAAATATATCAAAGAAAGAATATTCTCAGTACACAAATTAGTATATTTTGTCATCAAATATAATAAATATACGTCACAGGAATTTTAAGCCTCCTCAAGGATGCTGATAGATAGGAAGATTCAAGCTCACCCATAACGACAGACAAATGCTTCTTTGTTTTGTTTTGTTTTGTTTTGCTTTGCTTTCCTCTCTCTAGCACAAAATGAAAGTGGGTTCTCACTGTTTTGGTCAAACTCTATATATATGTTTCCGGAATCCCCAGAATTGAAAGTTGAAACCCACCGACCACCATTACCCGATAACAGAAGGAAGAAACATAAAGCCAAGTAAATGAAAAAACGATAAGTACCCATGAGTATTGAGCGCTAAACGTAAAATTCACAAGCAGGAAAGAAGAAATTAGAGGAATCAATCAATTAGATATTGACATTACTACTTTAGTTTTTGTTATCACACGTGCTTGTCGACGCAATTGGTATTGGTATGTACCAGTGCATTGTATAATTACGAGTACATCATTTACTTTAATATGATTCTGACACGATCCAACAGATCTGCGAACTTTGGGGGGGGTCAAATTAGGAAGTTACCAAAAAAATCGCCAACTTCAATACAGAAGAAACTACTAGTATGATTAACAGTTTCTAAAGCCAAATTCCATGAACTTACCAGAGCTTCTCGAAAACCAGACAGCAAAAGTTGCTGATAAACTTCAGTTGAAAGGTTCTATAAACAACTTATCACCAACGCATGTTACATGTCTATCGCCATACGTGTAAATATATATTATATACCCTTTAATTTTAACCTTAACCCCCACCCCAACCCCCCGCCCGGGAAATAGAAAAGAAAAGAAAAAGATATTCAGGAATGAGACAGGGCACCTAGTTCTGCAACCAATCAGTTAGATGGATGTTTCAGAAATAGACATTGCTACTGCTTAAATCATACTAAACTGAAAATGGCAAACCAGCTTCAGTCCAACTGAGCCACCTTCAGAAATCTAATGATAGATTTATGGCTTAAAACAGAGCATGCCAATTTATGTTTCAAGTTCCTGAAATACGAGAAATGGATGAAAAGTTAAAAATAGCTGAAAGCGTTGTTACACTGGCACAACAAAACAATAAAGATTGGAGAAAAAACAAATTGGTGAATTAAAAGCTAAGACTTTTCAAAATTACAAAACAAAAAGGAATCATAGCTCAAGTAGAGATACAAGATGAGCCAATCTGCAAGTCTAACAAAAGAAATGAATACATTGAGGGAGGGTAAAAAAAAAAAAAGAGAGAGAAGCTTTTCCCAGGCCCATTCAAAGTGGACATGGTAATGCATCGAGAGAAAACATGTTAAAAACTTTAGCTTGTGAGGCTGAAAAGCCTAAAAACACTCGAAGAAGAGAATTCTGGAATTTGAATCATGAAAATCGGGTTCAAACCATCTATAAATAGTTCTTTGCACCTTAGTATCTATAAAAAAGCTCCAGCGATTCAGAGAATTTATACCATTCATTCCAATTTCCAACATGTAACCATAGAGGGTCACCTTCATCAGTTTTTCAGTAAGATTTATGTTCCTGAGAATCCCTCCTCACCCTATTTTTACCAACTCAATCTAGGGCAATTTGTCTCCCTTTTCTGTCCTCAACTACTCTACAAAATCAAGTCAAGTCAATTTAGCGAAAAGTACAGTACTTCAGCTGGTTTTTTTTCGATATCCTGCTTGTCCTGGGGAATTTTATTTCAATTTCCATACACATTCAGCATATCGGTGGTCATGGTCCATCAAAAAATGCCCCTGGTTGCCTGCAATAAAATGAATAATCAATCAAGCAGTCATATGAGCAACAGACTGCATATGTTTTCAAGAATGAGCATTCATATGGTTCTCCAAAATAAGAGCACCAGGCAAAGTTTCAATATCCATATTTATGATTTATTTCCTGGAAATCCGAAGTCACGATAGATGTAGACGTTCTGAAAAAAATTCAGTTAGTTTTCCTAACCCCAATAGATTGATGTCTCGTCATTTTAATTAACACTTTGTCAATGCGAAATTGCTGGCATTCAAGTTGAAAGATTTTTATATCATAAAAAAGGGCACTGAAATTCAATGAGCTAGAGGAAAAAAATAAACTGAACACAGGACTCCAGGAAAATGATGTGAATATGCTCATACAACATGCATTTCAACAAAAATAGATATTGTCTTCATTGGAATGGCACACGTCAACAGAAAATACTCAGAAATATGAGTTTGCTTACACTTCAACACAAGTAATAAATTGGTCTCACAGAAAAACAACTCTTAAATTATCCAATCATCATTCGCAGTGAACCTGACTGCAGCTCAGATAATCTAACTACTTGTTTCAGCAAACTAGACTAACTCCTGCTAAAAGAACTAAAGAAGAGATCCAATTCTTTTCATAAAGTCGATATAGCTACTAAAAGAAGACATCCCATCTTTTAAAATTCTCTACCAAATCTATATTTCTCTCCGCAATTTTCAAAATTGTATCACACAATCCCTATATGGACTCTCAGCTCTCTTACCTCACTTTTCTTTATTTATTCTCTCTCTGGTTCATAATTTAAACATCAAATATCAGTCAAATAACTCCATTGCCTATCTACCGCTCACTACGAATGGTCATATGAATGATAAACATCGCCAACAATATTGCCATCAACATGTTGAGGCCAACAAGAACATTATATCAAAGCAAGTACTAAACATTTGAAAAGATGTGTACCTACAAGCTATTTGAAACTGAATTCCATCTTACAGATGATGAACCATTCAAAAAGAATGCTTTCTGCAACTTCCAGGGCATCACATGCTGCAGCATCAACTGGTACATTATGACGGAAAAGCATCCACAGGAACATCATATCCACACTTGCACATCAATCCTAAAACTTTATTGACCTTAAGTCTTTGACCGCATAATGTGTAGGCCTTATACATTATCCAGCATGTCTTTTTTGAGCGATCTATTTTGTAATTCTCCATCTCTTTAAGGACACTCTCCATTTCTTCTACGCGCTTTTGTGATGCATACATGACCATTTTACAGTGATAAAGGGACCGACACATTCTCCAACCAGCAGACTCAGCACGCTTCACAAAGTTTGCTAGCTTGTCCAATGCATTGCATCGGAAATAACTTGCAATGATGCACCTCATAATACGAATTGTTGTTACAGATGTTTTATGCTCAAATGCATCATTTATTGACTTTTCCATTTCCTCTAAATAATCCTCTTTAGCATAAACCCTTATCAATAGAACATTCAACCAAGGTCGATACTCCTTTTCTGGAATAAGCCTCATTAAAGCCTCAATCTTTTTAATTCTGTCTGTGACAGAATGCTTACAATATGCACATATCATGGCTCTGATTACTGGGAATTCCTTGCCATCAACCTGATGTTTGACCAATTCATATATCTCTTCCATCCGGGGTAAATTACCTGAATGTGCATACCCTCGGAGCAATAGCAAGTAGGTATTAGTATCTGGCATTACTGGCCCAGCTTTCATGATCTGATAAATTTCTTCTACCCTACCCCACATCCAAGCAGTCATGTATCCAGCAATTAAGTTATTATACGTGAACACATTTGGTGAGAGATTTGAGTCCTTTATTTCCTGAAATGCTGCCTCCATGTGATCGACCAACAACAATCGACCAAAAACTGATATAAGAATGTTATATGTTACAATTGAAGGACTAATATTTGCTTCCTTTTTCAAGTCCCGAAACAACGACTGACATTTGTCAGAAAGACCGTTATACATATATGCCCCCAATAGTGCATTATATGTACCAATTGTCTTGAGATGCTTGTTAGTAGCCTCGGCAAATAGGTCAGCTGCAAGATCTACATTCCTAATCCTACCAGCAAATTTAATACCCTTAGTATATTCTTCCTGTGTCATTGGAGTAGCATACCCAGCCTGCCTTCTCCTCCAATTAAGAACCTGAAAATAAATAATTAAATATATAAAACATGTTAATGCAATTGGGTTACACAAAAAAAAAAAAAAAATTGAAAAGTCTAGTTCACAATTTTCCACTCCCGACATTTTATAAGAGGTTTAAACAATTCATGGAGATTAATCCAATTGAAATTATATGTTTTCATTCAACCAGCCAACCATCATTGTAAACACTGTAACATTAAATTAAGAAAAATAAAAACATGCAAACCCAAGTGAGATCTTATCAAAACAGATCAGCTAAAATAATTCACAAAACAGCACAACCAAATTTCAAAATACCATGAGTCTTCTTCAATAAGCAAAATAAAGTGTACAACACATAAATTAAATAAAATAACAAAAGTAACTACCTCCAGTGCTAATCGAGGGCGGGAACCCAACTGCTTCATTAGCTCAACAAAGGCATATCCATCGCTGTGCCTCCTGAAGAGAGACAAGCCCTTATCGTCCAAAACCCTATAAACCTTATCCAAATCATCGACGTTTTCCAATAGCTCGTCTCGCAAAACCGACACCGTTTTGGCCAAATCCTCCCGTACTCTCGCGTCCGGATAAGTAAACGTCTCAGACAACAATCGAATGACGGTGGGAAAGACAGAGTGGGTTGCCGGGGAGCACAAGTCGCGGGTAAAACTGTGATTTGGGGACTTAGTGAGGGTAAAAACGGAAAGTGGAGGTAGGGTTTTGGGTCTAGAGGAGTGTCTTTGAAGACGTTGTAGAAGCAGCTCGGATTGCGCTGCGTCTGAGAGTTTCCACACGCGCTTCATTGTTCAGTGATAGATACGACGGCGAACATGACGCAATAAGAAGAGATCAAAGATTGAATCTTTCGCTCCTACCTAAAACACGTGACTTCGCGGCTCGCTCGTTTAAGCCGACAACCGCTTCTGGTCAAAACGCTCAACTGTGAAATTTTCGCTCGTTTTTTTTTTCTCATAATTATCTACTTTATCTGCAAGTGACAAATTTAGCTGTAATTTTTAATTTTACAGTCAATTTACATTATTCATTTATTTTTATAAGAATTAAATAATTTATTTGGTTTTCACTTTCCTCCCTAATTTTGAGCAAAGCGATTTCAATGTTTACTTTTTTTTGCTTTTTTTTTTTTTGAATTACGAGTTCAATGTTTACTGGTTGCAATTAATAGAGCAATTTATGGAGTCTTGATAAATTATTATTTTAATACTAGTAAATTAATAAGGCAATATTTAAAAAAATTAGGGTGTGTTTGGTGTCGTTTTTGGCTAACTGTTTTTTATTTTATGAAAACATAGATGTGGATTAGTTTTTGAACTATAAACAAAAAAATATAAAAATAAAAAAGTTCTTAGTTTTTACTTTTTCTTTATAATTCTATATCTCTTTTATTTTTTTGTCATTATCAGTCCCACACATATAATGTAATAATTACCACTAAAATTTGGTTGGTTCCACGTATTTGTTAGATAAATAGTTTATTTTAGTATAGTAAATCTATAATGAAAAAAAATATTATGCATACAATAATTTTAAAATTAACTATATTATTAATAAAAAAATAAATTTAACGTAATTAATATAAATAAGTGTAACAATTAATAAATAAGTTTTAAAATTCTAAAAAATTGGTAAATTTTGAATTTTGACTAAATCAACCAATGATATTTTTCATAAATTTTAACTGAAATTTTATTTAAAAATGTATTAAAATTAGATACATATATCTTCATAATATAGTTTTTAAAATACAATTTTTTTTAATATATATATATATATATACACCAAATAAAATTTCATTATTTTTTATTTTTTAGATAAAATACTGAACACATTTTCACTGTTCTTATTTTCAATCATTTGATTCAAAACATGTTATCAAACATATTTTTATTTTTATCAAAAATTAATCATTCATAAAATAAAATAAAATAAAATAAAAAACACTATCTAAAAAATAATATTAAACTCACCCTGATTGAACTTAAAAAATTTAATAATCAGAGATATAAAAATCTATTTTTTAATTAAAGGAATAAAAGTATGTATTTGGGTTTATTTTATGTATTATAATCTTGAAGTGCCAAGTAATCAGTTTTTGAGTGAGTGGATCGAGGTTGTTACATCAGCCAACGCGAACGACAGGTTTTGGGCTCAGAGTCCCACTACAAATCAGGTGATGGCAATTTGTTCGAATGAACAACAAGAGGCAAGAAGTGCAATGTAGGAGTTGATTCAATAAGAAAATATAGAGAGAAGTAGAGGAACATATATATTTGGAGGATAGTTTTAAAATTATCGAGTGTTATTAGATTTATTTTAACTTTCCAACGAAGGCTATCTTACAACTTTTAGGGTAAGGGGTTTTATGAGGAATTTTTGAATCTTTTTTTTTTTTTTTTTAAGCTCTTCTCTCCTTTCCTTCATTAATTTTCTTATTACAAATAAGACAATTTCAAGTCTATGATAAACTAAATATTTAATTTATTTAGTGCAGTTATATACCACGTAAAACACCACACAAGAGTAAATTTAATTTAGTGCAATCCTAGTCTATCCTCCTAGGCTGCTGCTATGCAGTATCCAACTGCTAAACGATAGGCTGTGCAGCGTTGCTACAGTGTCGGTCGCAACATATTTTCATTGAAAAAAAAAAAAAAGAAAAAGGTTGGTTGGTCTTGATCACAGCAAAAGCGGCACAAACTGACGAGCACATCCTTTAAACTGACACGCGTCATCTACAAAGCAGTCCCATTTCATGGCTTCACCATCAGAGCGAGTAAGCGGGGACGTAGCGGTTCAGTGACCGAAAGAAACAGCAAAATTAAAATAAAATAAATAAATTTATGAGAGGTGCAGATAATACAATCAGCGTGTTATCTTCTGTATCCGTTGACAAAAACGCTGCTGAATCCGAGGATTCTAAATTTGGCAATGGGATTATGAAGGTGAGCGAATCCTCTGTTCTAAGTTTATTTCGTACTCCCATGATACAAATTACGATTCTTGTCTTGTTAGATTATCGCGTTTCTTTGATTACTGAACGTGGTGATTCGTCTTTTCAGACGGCTGCTGATTCTTCTATTTTCAATTGTATCGTCCTACTTCTACATGAGAAGCTAGTTGGTAATTTTACGTGTTCATGAAAGCTAATGGAACTGTAGTAATTTTATTTTTTCACTGCACATGTTGGAGCTGCAAATGATTTGATTTTGTCCAGTTTCTAATCACTAGTAGAATAATGATAAGGATTATTTTTTTAGGACTTTTCTTTTTTTGTCTCTTTTAATACTTCAGTTATTGAATATGGAGGTTTAGTCCTATATCAAGCTGATTAATTTGTGAGTTAGAAAATCTTACAAATTTGTAAATGATTTAGATTCTTATTGCTGGGAATTGGCTGATGATATAATTTACAGGTTGAAGAGGCTCTAAGAAGCTATATGGGTGTGATCTGAAGGCTCAACTTAGTTGAAAACGCTTAGGAAATAGTAATATTGCTCGGTGATTCTGAGTTATAATGTTTGTAACAGCAAGTGGAGTTGACTTCGACGAAATGGGATATGCCATGAGTAGACTCGAGATAGAATCTGAATTTTACAATGGCAGTACCCTCAATCAAGCTAGTAATAGTCGTAGCAAATTCAATAAACCATTGAGTGCTTTAGACCATGAAATTACCCAGCTCACGAAGCTGAGATCGGAACCCGAGGAGCATCTTAGCAAAGAAGTACCTGGGACGCGGCACTTGCCTGTTTCCACTGTGAAAATGTTGGCTGGTAGAGAAGGCAATTATTCAGGAAGAGGGAGGTTCTCAGCTGCAGATTGTTGTCATATGCTTAGTAGATATTTGCCCGTTAATGGGCCCTGGCCTGTGGACCAGACAACTAGCCGAGCATATGTATCTCAGTTTTCGGCTGATGGTTCTTTGTTTGTTGCTGGATTTCAGGTATCTTTTTATTCCTCATCTGAAACCAGGTGCTCCCTCAAATGTATAAACTTTCTTAGTTAATCATATTCCCATGGAGGTTACACTCACACATAATTCTCTAGTGAGGGTATCTTTACTTTAACATGCCACTAACAAACAAAAAAACACAATTTTCAATGTATTGAAATTTAAGTTATTTTGTATTTTAGTGACATCCTTTCTTTTACAAAGTGAGGATTTCGTCACTAGGTTAGAAATATAGCGGGTGCTCTCATCTTTTTTTAATGTGGATACGCTGTTAAGTCGTGTGATTTAATCGAGTTGTTTTTCAGTGGACTATAAAACTGTACGGTTTAATAGCGTGGTTTAATAGCATTTGGCGCTGACTCTATTAAACCGTAAAGCTTAACAGCGTATTCGCATAAAAAAAAATTAAAAAAATAATGGCGCCTGCACTAGGGAAGGACTATATGTGTATATATAAAATTATTTCTCCCAAAACATTTTACAATTTGTACTTACGGCTATTTAATATATTAATTTCAGGCTAGTCAAATTAGAATATATGATGTGGAGAGAGGTTGGAAATTACAGAAAGACATTCTTGCTAAAAGTTTGCATTGGACAGTCACAGATACATCTCTTTCCCCAGATCAGCACCATCTTGTGAGTTTCTGTTTTGGGGTTTTGTAATTTACATGAAACGAGTCCCTTGTGATTTGAAAAAAAAGCACTTGTTAATCTAGATTTTGCTGTCTGTGTGTGTTGGATTGCTGAGAGAAATTTGCCAAAAACTGCAGATGATAAAATATACATGCTTACTGGTTCTTTGTTATCTAATTGATTTGCAATAGGTAAAAACCATTTTCTTTGATGTATGTGCATGTACCCACAGATTGGATAGAATGCAAAAGAAAATGAAATGGTGGATGATAACTGCTACACATACATTGGTCCCATCCTGTATGTTAGAGCAAAATAATGCACATAAAGGTGAATGTTCCTCATGACTTAAGTAAGTATTTAAGATGTCACTGTGTGCCCACAGCCTACAAACTTAAAAATAGTGGCTTACAATGCTGTGAAGCAGGTTGCTAGCCCAAGTTTAACTGGATTCCCCACTTTCCTGATACTACCTGAATTTGTTCTAATGTAGTATTAGAATGGCAGAGATATAAATTGTCATCATGCAAGTCAGGTATAGACTGATTAGCAATTTATTCAACCAATTTAAGTATTTTGTTTATGTTCTCATTTCATATTGATTTATTTTGTTTAATGATGTGAGGTGCTCATGCTTCCCCTATGGTTCAGGACCTGAACATCAATGTTTGCCCTATAATTTATAAATATTTATTTTGCTTTTGCAGGTTTATGCAAGCATGTCACCTATAGTACACATTGTTGATGTTGGTTCTGGGGCAATGGAGTCTCTTGCAAATGTTACGGTATGATTACAAATGTTCCTAAAACATTGTGCATGTCATAGAATGAATATACAACTCAGATGGTTACTTGAATATTGTGATGCCACTTTCTTATATAAGCCAACATTGAGATTTTGGGTTTTCTATTATATAAAGTTCTATTGGCAATCCCATTTCTCTCTCTTTTTTTTTCCCCCCTTTTTTCCCCCTTTATGAACATCACTGTTTGGATGAACTGTTTTGAAATTTCATGGGTTTTTTCTCATTGTCAAATTAATAATCACCCTTCTGTTTGTAAAAGATTTGCTCGAGATGATATCTCTTTGGTATTTTAGAAAAAATTTCCATTGTAAAGTTCACTCAGTACCTTTTAATTGTTTAACCTCACAATTTCAGTGATCTATTTGAGCGTTTTTTTGTTTCATTTGGTTTTCTTCATTGGAGAATTTCCTGTGTAATTTTTTTTTTTGACTTTTTGAGTCCACATCCTATGCAGGAGATACATGATGGATTGGACTTTTCTGCTGCGGATGATGGAGGGTATTCTTTTAGTATCTTCTCTGTGAAATTTTCAACCGATGGGCGAGAACTTGTTGCCGGAAGCAGTGATGATTGTATATATGTCTACGATCTTGAAGCAAATAAGCGTTCTCTCAGAATTCTGGCGCACACGGTAAACATTCCTTTGGTGGTCACCCTGATTTGATTGTCAGTTTGTGTGGCATTCTTGTCTGGTTGATTTTACAGTCCTTGGATGTTGCTGCCTTAGTTAAATTTTGCTAGCTAATACAGTTATGAAGGCCACTCTGATGTAAAATTGATGTACTCAGTGATTAAAGTCCTTTTTTTATTATTATTTTAAATTTTACTAAGAAACTCACATATTAATTTAGATGGGTGATGTCAAACTAATTGGTGTGTGGAATGAAATATTGCCTGGAACAGTCTTCTCTCTCCCCCGCACCTGCACACACCCCCCCTTTCACCCCCTTGCTCTTTACGATGAGAAAGCTTTACTCTGATGCACACAATTTTTATTCAATGAGAATGTAGTATTGTCCAGATTTTAAATAGAATTGTGTTATTATGTGCAGTCTGATGTTAACACCGTATGTTTTGGTGATGAAAGTGGTCATCTAATCTATTCTGGGAGTGATGACAATCTATGCAAGGTAAATAATGACTGTTGTTGACTAGAAGTATCAATCATTGTAATAAGTACTTCTTCTCACAGCATTCTATTGGATAATTATTTTCTTTTAAGGACATTTTATTCCTTTATGGTCAATATTTTGTTTTCTGGTTGTTTGAATATCTATCGCAATCACAGATGTGCAAGAAAATATTAATTCAACCATATTACCAGACTTTGTTCTAAGATATATGTAGTTGAGCTAACTAGTTGGCACTAGGTTATTTTAGTTTAAGTGAGTTTTCTCAGATCTCACTGTACTATATAATGCTATTCAAATTTGTTCTGCAGTATGCATATGAAGGGGAAAAATTATGTTATTTATGCAAACTAATAACGGGAACATACTTCATATGGATTTAATCCTCAGATGCTAAAGTAGTTGCTCTCATAATGAGAAATAGGGGCATTGTCCTGGATGGCTTTCTGCTTCGTAATTACTTTCTGAGATCCCAATGCCTAGAGAAAATGAAAAGTGCTTAAGCTGTTAGAAAGATATTTCGAAGGGAACTGTAGTTTGAGTAGTTAAATTTGGATAAGAGGTTGTTATCCTGCAGCGACTGGATCAGAACAGCTGACCTTAGGTTTTTAGCTGAATGGGGGGCATGGTGGTAGATGCTACAATGAGAGATGACCCTTGCACTAAACTAGTATGATTTATTCATTCTAGAAATTTAGCATGATCATGATGAAGCCTGTTTACTCTTGTTTAAAAGGCAAGAATATCAGTTAATCTGGGCATTAGTGTTGATTTTTGGCCTCCATTTAAAATTATATTGCTTTTCTCAGCAAGCAAATGGTGGAGCATATAGTTCAATGAATAAATCAGACTGCTATTTGGAAAGGAGACAAAGATAAATGTGTTCAGTTTGCTAAGTTCTTAAACTTTCTATAGGTATGGGATAGACGCTGTCTAAATGTGAAAGGGAAGCCAGCCGGAGTCCTGATGGGACACCTCGAAGGGATCACCTTCATTGATAGCCGTGGAGATGGTCGTTATCTGATCTCAAATGGTAAAGACCAGGCTATCAAACTCTGGGATATTCGGAAAATGTCCTCAAATGCATCCTGGTAAATTTACTTTCTTGTTGAACATAGCGCCTTTGAAATAATTTACTTTCTTGTTTGACATAGTGCCTTTGCAATCAGTCAATTTTTATTAAAAACAAAGCTCATATGGTCAAATAAAATGCATGTCTGAAAATGCTGGTTATGGATTGATTTTTCTGGATTAAGCACACGCTGAAACATTCATGAAGAATGCTAATTACCGTACTCTTTCATTCCAGCAATTTAGGATTTAGGAGTTATGAATGGGATTACAGATGGATGGACTACCCACCCCAGGCAAGAGATTTGAAACACCCATGTGATCAATCGGTTGCTACGTATAAAGGTCATTCTGTCTTGCGTACTCTTATTCGGTGCCACTTTTCCCCGGCATACAGGTAAGTATTTACTGTAGTTTCCATTTATAAAGACTTTGAACATGATCATTTGAAGACCTGGAAGTTCCATCTGATGCATTTGCGTGTAGTTGCCAGGAGGCCCAAGCTTTCGAATGATTTCTGCAGGCTTTAGTCATACTTCAATTCTATTTTTGTGTTGCGATATTTTGTTCACCCATCTTAATATTTTATTATAATCACTTCCTGCAGCACTGGCCAAAAGTATATCTACACTGGATCCCATGATTCTTGCGTTTATGTTTATGACCTGGTAAATATTCAAATCTTATTCTTCTGCTGTCAATCTCTCTCTATACAATGGTAAATCAGACATACGTGATCCTATTGAACTTTTCTATCCTTGCATGAAATGAGATTCATAACCACTAGCTGGTTAGAATTTTGTAGGCACAGACGTACACTTCATTGGGATTATAAATAAATGATATTTTATCATTTTTCTCAGAACAATATTTTTGACAATATGTGATATTCATTTTATGGGATGATATCATATCACCGTCAATCATATTACCCGTGATTGCTTATTCCTATCCTTTCCTGTAATTATTCTCTTTTTTGATTGTGGTCATTGTAGGTGAGTGGTGATCAAGTTGCTGCACTCAAGTACCATACTTCACCCGTTAGAGATTGTAGTTGGCACCCAAGTCAACCGATGCTTGTTAGCTCTTCTTGGGATGGAGATGTTGTCAGGTGGGAGTTTCTGGGTAATGGAGAAGCTCCTCCTCCTCTAAACAAGAAGAGGGTGCGGAGGAGACAATTCTACTTGTGATACATGCAAAAACGACTTCCACACTTCAAAATCACAAAATCTAGGTGTAAATTATGATCCAATAATGTGATTATGATCTCAGTATGCTGTACAGAATCCCCGAATAAATGTTCTTATTGTATCACTCTGTAAATCAGCTTGTCTGTCTTGCTTGTTTTCTTTTTGTTTTGGCTGTTGGTAAAGTTGATTCTGCAATAGCGGCTTCTTCATCCTACTGGTACTAGTACTAGGGCTAGGAAAAGGAATGAATAGAAACATGGAGGGTTTCCGTTTCACAGTATAATGGGGTAACGAACCTATTTGGTGAAAATAGTCCAGTCTAAATCCAACAAAGCCCACAACCAATCCCTTCTATTTGTGCTTTTAAAAGCAAGAAACGACTTTTGAAATGATTAAAAAAGTCGTGCCTTAGTCAATTTTATGCTCGATTCACTCATTTAAAGAGGATTGCTCACTCTAGGCTCTTTATTCGCAGTTGGCATATGACGATGGAACATAAACAATGGGGCCCCTAATGACAAAACTGAAAAGACTTCATAAAGCCCTAAGCATAGAGTTAGGGTAATTTTCGAACACGTCCCCTGAGGTTTGTCCTTGATACACTTAAGAGAGAAGAATATGCATATATTAACATTTAGCACCTCTAGCGTGTATCACCGTTTGCAAAAATTTAAAATATTTAAATCGTTAAATATTTGTTGACTAATTAAACAAAGCGCTATGTATCCAAGATGCACAATGGTTCAAAGTATGAAATCATGCGAAAACTAAGGGAGGAATGACCTATTTAATTGACATTTTTTCTCCATTTCTTCTCTTCATATTCATTTCAAAACTTCACATCATATACCCACTCTTTTAAGTTTATATAAACTTGAAGATATATATATATATATAAAAATCTCTCTAAGATTAAGCATGTTAGGAACTAATTTTTGGTGATGGCTGGCATCTAAACAATCAGTGGTTGAAGATTGTAATAGGTGTGTATTGTTATCGGATTTGAAGCTTAATCTTGCATTTTGCTCAATAGGCTGCTAATTTAGTTGCTTGAGGTTTTGTTTCAATTAATTAAGAAGAATGCTCATGGTTATGAGAAATTAAAATGGTGATAAAAATAAGTTGGTAATGACTAGAAAAGTATGTGTAAACAATGAAAAATATTTTATGTACGAGGATACATAAAGATAGTTATTTGGGTACCTGTTAAATTTTACTTGATATGCTCTTCATATTTTAAAAAATCCAAACTTAAATTATGGTAATTGTTTGTACTTAGGGTTGGCAACTCAACCCGGACTTGGACGAACGCGGACTTTTTTTTTTTTACCGGGTTAAACCCGCACCAAATTAATATTTTTCCGGAATCTAGATGTGAAAATGGGAACCCGGATATTTTCGGATCAGAATCCAGGTTTGGGTGTTCCGAAAATCCAAAAACCAGACCCGGATATGTTTATTTATATATTAATTTTTTCAAAGTATTTAATATAAATATAAATATTTTTTTATTTTAGTCAAAAATTATTTTTTAAATTGTAAATAATTATTTTTTATTTTAATGTAAATAATTTTTAAGAAATCTAGGCTAAAACCCAGAATTCGAAAACTTAAATTTTTCCGAGTTAAATCCGGATCGGACCCATATTGAAAAAAACTCGGGTTTTAATCCCGATCCGGTATAGAAATTTATTGTCCGGATCCAGAACCAGGAAGCTCAAACCCAGACCCGAAAATTGCTATCCCTATTTGTACTTCATGCTAATAAAATGATGATTGCCTATTATTTTTTGTAAGTTGCAGCTCATGATATATCACAAAAATTAGTTACAAAGCTTTTAATAAAGTTGCAATTTTTATGTTTTAATTTGATTTTAAGAACGATACTTTGTATTGTAAGCAAAGTTTATTGTGATTCCTTTGGAAATAATATGCTAGTTTCAGAAACCTGCTACAAAGTTCATTGTGAGTTATTTACTTATAATTTAGTTATTTACCCTATCATTGAAAGAATAATAATTCACTCATCAATTATAATATTATATAACGTTAGAGCTCATGCATTTTGTGAACAAATCCAACATTTATTTTGAAGATTGTTGATGGAGTAGATAACATTTATTAAGGCTAATTATTTGCGTCATTGTTTATGCAGTTTAGTATGCTTTGACATTGAGGCAGTGATAGATGGTGAAGTTTTTTGACTTTGGTTTAGCCATTCCATACCAATATAGCTTGCACAAATTGGAGGTTGGAAATCTACGGTAATATCATCCTTGCTTTTTACATTTTAACACATTAAATTGAATGTCTTATTAAGAGAGATTCAACCACAATTGATGACAATTTCGTAAGGGGTATATTAGTATTTTCACCAAGCACATAAAATTTGTCTCCTTATGTGATTCTCTAATGTCAAATAGAATTTTAGAAGGGTATAAATGGTATTGTCACAGCTCTTATACATTGCGTGCAAAAACAAAAGGAGGGGATGGTTTGCAATAATTAAAGGTGCAGAAGTTTTGTCAGTTCTTGTAACGTGTAACAAGGGTATTATTGTACTTTCACGGACCCACGAAATGGTTATCAAAGGGTGAAGCACGCCAAGGGTGCTATGTGTCAATATGTACGTACTTTTTCTCTAAGTGTATCGAGGGTAAATTTCAGGGGAGGTATCTGAAAATTACCTAATTATAAAACAATCAAAGAGGGAGTTCCCTAAACCATTGGTCCATGGAATAATTACGAGGGCCTTCCGCTCGAAGGGAGAACAGCAATTATTCTCGATCAAAGAAGCTTAACATTCAATACAATAATATGCTTTTGGAAGACATAACAAGAAACAGTCCTCAACGAACATGAGATATATTAAGGCATTACTTTTTGACCTACACTACAGATACTGTAATTAAAATAAGGTTCCGATCATGGGATGCGTGTCGTTTTAATTTTAATGGTTTGGCAGGTTTCCCCAACCAACCCAGACAGCAAGTATGTTACTGATTAACCTCTGCGCTAACGGCTGCATTTGCTATGCTCTTCACTCCCATGTGCCTCTTAAGCTTTATTAAGATTATTTTATATCACTTCACCTACTCCCATTTTTTTCACATGCCTTCTTTAACAGGAATATATGAACCAAAGTGCGACGATCCAGACTCTTGGAGCAAAATTTATTTCCCATTTCATGAATAATTTTCTTGTTGTTTCGTTTTCTTCTTTAAGTAGCAATAAAAATGATGGTGCATGCATGTGTGACCATTAAGTGAGTCCTTCAAGTGCGTGATGATGAATCAACGGTGGGTGGAGTTCACACATTCGGTTTAGCTGGTCTCAATGATGGGTTTCCCATCTACACAGGCCCTTGCAAGTGAAAAGCCGAACAAGTGGAAAAGTACAGGACCATGATTTGAGCCACCCGGTTCAGTTGAAAACTTGATTGAACAAACCAAAAAAAAAAAAGAGTGCAAGAAATTGATATCTCCCAACTAGTTAACTAGTTAATATTCTAGACATAAGAAAAGACACATGAATGAAATTTCCTACGAAGGCAATTGTCTAATAATGTCAAGTATCCACAACATTCTTATTTGGCACTTACCAATACTGTCACAAAAGAATTAATTAATGAATTTAAAATAACACCCGAAAAACAAAAATATATTGTCAATTAACAAGACAACCTATTTTGTAATCTTTTCTTCCCAAAATGCCCATGTCCACGTAACCCACACATGTTCACAACTCTACCCTCGCCATTCGTTACACTGTGCAGTAGGCCTAGACTTTTGCTTCCCCGATCTCAACGGGCACTGCATCTGTACGGGCGGAACCATACAATTATACTGCAGACACAGTGAACTGCTCGATGGAATCTCAGCCGTCGGATTAATCTCAATCCCAGTCAAAAAATTATGCTGTAAATATAATATCTGTATACTCGCGGCTAACAACCGGTCCACAAAACTACCAGGGACCTGACCCGTGAACCGGTTATTATTTAAATACAAATTCTGCACGGTAGAAAAGGAGGGAGAGATTTGACCTGACAGCATATTGTGGCTCAGATCAACGGTCGGGATCGTCACCTGGTCGGGCGGTTGAACCGGACCGGTAAACGCATTTCTTTGTAACTGAAGGTTCGTTATTGGGAATGTGAAGACCCGGCCCGGAATATTACCGTTGAACTGGTTCAGACTCAAGTCCAAATAATTCAACTGGTCGAGTCGGTTCAACATCCGGTCCACCGGGCCACCGAGCCGGTTCCAGGAGAGAGAAAGGTATTGCAGCGAAGGAGGCAGAGCGTCTGGAGCCAGGGAGCCGGTGAGGTCGTTGTGTTTCAAGTCGAGCCGGGTTAGTGCGTGCGATAGAAACGGAGGGACCGAACCGGATAGTTTGTTGTGGCAGAGAATGACGTTGGATAGCTCCGGCAAAGTCCCGATGGATTGAGGGATGGCTCCGGTGAGCTGGTTGTAGCTGAGATCAAGCGTTCTGAGGCCACGTAACTGGCCGAGAGTGGCCGGGATGTCGCCGGAGACGAAGTTTCTGCTAATTGCAAAGAAGCGGAGATTCTTCAGCTGAGAGAGAGACTGGGGGAGTTTCCCAATGACACGGCCAGGCACAACGGACAGTTCCGCCAGGGAGGTGAGTTTACCAATAGCCGGGTCAAGACGGCCCGTTAAACCCGGAGACCCGGCCCGAGGATCGCCAAGATTGAGTTCAATTACTTTATCAGCGTCGCAATAAACACCGGCGAAGTTGCATGGATCAGAAGTGAAGTCCCAGGAAGCGAAGAAGTTGGAGCCAGGCAGGTCATCAAGAGACTTTCTAATGGCTTGCAGAGCCAAGAAATCAACTGGGTCTAAAATGGCAAATACATTAAGAAAAGAACATGGTAGAAGAAATACTGTGAAAAAAATGCAGGAAAGATTCGCCATTGAAGGTGTGACAATGAAGAGACAGAGGAAGGATCGACGAAGATGATTATATAGTGGATAAAGAAAGCTTTATCTTTATGGGCAATAAAAAAGCTTTTCCGTGAAGTATGAGTACCGATTTCTCGTGGGAATTGGCGTGAAAGTCTTAATGGCGGAACTATCAGCATCAAAAAGAAAAGAGACAGCTAGCAAGCTGCTGCAGAGATTTTTTGAGAGAGGGAGAGAGAGAGAGAGAGAGAGAGAGAGAGGGGAGTATAGATGGCTTGGCAAACAAGTATAGCTAGCTCGCTAGCGCTTGATGATCTTGAATCTTCTTCTTCACGAATCAAGAATCAAAAGATTTTGCTTTTTTCATTATATTTTGGGCTTGAGTCTTCTTGTGAGAGAAGAAGTTAGTACAACAACAGTACGCTTGCTGATGCTGCTACTACCCCTTTGTTAACCACCCGAAGCTCTGTTCTGTTGTCTAGTTTTTTTTCTCCCTATGATTATTAATTTTTAATTCTTATTAAAATTATTATAATGTTTGCTGCCTTTTTTTTTTTCTTTTATTGGGAATTGGTGCCAGGCAAACGGTTGTCCGAACCTACGTGGTGGTACGAGCCTGAGGTTGGGACGACAGATAAGCAGGTTGGGACGCGGTGATTCGGACGGCGATCACGTGATCCCTAAGCAGTAAGCAAGTATCAGGGGGACCGAGAGCTGTTTGTTACTGTACACAAGTGAGTGGGATGCTATCAAAGTGTTGATTTCGCAGATAGCTGGAAGCTGCCACGTGTTCTGTTAAAAGCAGAAGGAGAAATAGGAATGTCCCAGTCCAGTTAGAAGGCTTCCGTGAGAAGAAGGTGCGACCTGGCTGCCAGCTGTCCTTGTCGTATATTAGTAGCTACTCGTCTTTCTTTAATGGTGTACTGTTGATTGTAGGATGTACTTGGATGGAACTTTTATAATTAATTAAAAATTTATATACAATAATCACAGAGGCAGATTATAAATAAAAACTTGGTATTGTGCATTTGTGATGCGGCATCTCTTACTCTTGAGGAAGGACGGCATGCGGAAGAAATATATCGCACGCACACATTTATTCTTATTAAATTTAAGTTATAATTACTCTCATTTTAGCAGCAATATATTAGCAAGAAAGTTAGTCAGAAATGCCCCGTGTATATTGGATATAGTAATTAATTAATTAATAAATAATAAATATATATTGCTGAGATGAGATGGGATGGGATGATGATGATCAGATCTTCTCTACCATCTTACCTGAAGCCAAAGTTATTAAGAATACGAAGGCATGTCAAAAAGAAGTCAAGAGAACTTTTTCCTCACGACACAAGTAGACAGAAACACACACCTGCATCTGCATGCATGGACCACCAAAGTTTCTCAGTCAACAAGTGACCGCAGAAAATTAAACCAAATGAAATGAGAATGGTAATTATGTTATGTAGTTCCAGTATCATACGGAGAATACGTTCGTTGGAAGTTTTTGTTTCGCTATCGGGGAGAAATTCAAATTGAGACGTCTTTGCCTCTGCAGGATTGTCTGAACTCTGAATCCATGCCTGATTTATCCCACAGACAGCGATTGCTTGTTTAGCTGTCAATTAAAGATACGTTTGGGATTGAGGTTGGGTAGCTGTAGTTTTTAAATTATAGTATTAAAGTGTTTGCTAAACGTTAACTGCTGTAACTTTTAAATCATATTAGTTATGTTAATATAATTTTTTACTTGTAATTATATTTTTAATAATTTTGTTAAAATTATTATTTAAAAATTATATTTACTATATATTATTAATTTTTATTTTATAATTATAATTTTTTTTTCTACAACAATTATAGTTTAAAAACTACAACACCTCAATTTTAAACATATCCTAAAAATAATGTCGAGTTTTAACAACACTTATTATTTCAGCATTAATGTAATGCCTTTAAATAAACGGGCATCATCATAATTCATATATTACCAATGAGTAATTTACTAAATGGCAAACAAAATTTTGTCACTGTTTTACTATTTTATTTTATACGAAACATCTGAACACTTAACACAGGTAACTTAAGCATTAATTATTTTCAAGTAGGGTACTTTTATTTATTTTTTTAAATACAGACACACTCTTAAATTATGGGATTTAAAAAATAATAATTAAATAAATTATAAAAATAAATACTATAATAATATTAATAATTAATTTTCTTAAATGATATGGTTTAAAAATATCTTTACATTAAAAAAATACCCATACTATAAATAAAAGACTCACTCTCTACGCGCGAGCGTGTGTAGATAAACGAAGCGGAGATAAACGAAGGAAACTATGGGTATGTTTGGTATTGAGATTGGGCAGCTGTAGCTTTTAAGCTACAGTACTAAAGTATTTGGTAAACACTAACTGCTATACCTTTTAAACTATATTAGTTATGTTAATATGATTTTTCACTTAAAAGATATAAAATCTATTATATTTTTAATAATTTTGTTAAAATTATTATTTAAACATTATATTTATTACATATTATTAACTTTTATTTTATAATTATAATTTTTTTCACAATAACTGTAACTTAAAAACTACAGTGCCTCCATCCCAAATATATCCTACCTCTTTTCAATACTTTGCGGTGGTGCCGTGGTGGTATAATTCTTGCAATAGCATACTAAGCCATGCGCCATCCTTGATTGACAACATCGGTCCCACAATCATAAATTGTCATATACTGAGGTGTGTTGTGAATTGTGATTTCACCAAACCCAACAACCGCAATACCCTCTTCATCATGTACATTTGAGTTTGCCTATTCAGTATTCATTACATATTATCATCTAGGAAAAAAGGCACCCCCATCTCTTTCCTTTAAAGTTTAGAAAAATAGTTACGTAATAATAACATTTTTTTAATTTTATTAATTAAAAACAATTAATTTTTATATTTTATAATAAATAAAAATGTAATATGAATGTTATATTCATACAGCATGTATGTAATGTTTGTACAACTTTGTTGTTCTTTCTTTGTCGTCCAGCTGCCCCGTTTTCATTACAAAACAAGCCCACCTTTTTTGCCCATATGGCCATATCCCTTCATTGAATTTTGCTACTAATACGGGCAAGCGTACTAAGTGTGGGAAATGTTCTGCTACTTTCAACTGATATATAATATGAATGCACGAAGCACACATATAAATATAATAAACTTACAATTGGTAAAGTTGGTTATTTTTTATTATAAAAAAAATCATCAATTGTCCATATTCACTTTAATATTTAATTTCATATCAATTTGTATACAAAATATATAATCCATTCATTTTATTGTTAATAACTATTAATTTACGATGACATCGCACGAGTGTTTTTGATATTGAAGATGCTAAATATAAATATAATAACTTCTTATTTTTTAATAACCAAAATTTTTATATTTTTATTCAAATTAATTATAATTAAGCTATGGTTATATTAGAACAATTTTAAAATAAAATAAAACACAGATCATAATTACATACATAAAATAATAAATAATAATAAAAAAATTATAATTATAATTATATAATTATGAATGAATACTCTACGCGTGGAGTAATTCTAACGTAAATGAACCCTTATAATTAATCAAATTGAATTTAATCCGACGAATAAATCTGCGATTCTACCTCTCCGCCGCCGCTGCTGCTCGTCCAACGTATTTTTTGTTCTTCTCAATCATCATGGCGCGAAAACCCACTTCCCATTGGATTTTCATTTCTCGACTTCATCTACAAATTTTCAATCTTTTGTCTCCCACAACATCAATGGCTTCAGCCACCCTTTCTCTCTCATCGAAACCACCGCAAGTTCCTCCCTTTCTTCCTCCGCGTGCCCGCTTTGTCGTGCACGTGTCAGCTTATTATACGTAAACTACGGATTCTTTTTTAAAATAATAATAATAGAAAAAAAATTTTGCTTGGTCATTTATGAGACTATATTTGCTCCCAAGTAAGAAACTCAAATCCGAAGGACATGACATGGATATTAACGGCTACATGTATGTATGATTGTTGGAACACAAATATAGTACGTAATAGTCCATTAATTAATGCTGCAAGAAAGAATTCATTCGGCCACAACGCATTAAAATTGTGTCAAGATTGCATGCCACGTGTCCCTCTCCTTCTTATATGTACACACAAGAATACATTCCCATGCGCGATTGTGAATTGTGATAGCTCTCTCTGACGCTACACACACTTGAGATTTTTATTGTCTTCCAACGATATTAACGCAGGCCCTTTACGACTTGTCGTCATCTCTCAACTAACCCTCACGAAAATATGGTAACCCGGAACAAACGTTGAACCCAATCAGGTGACCAATTAGACAAGAAAAAGAGCTTGATTCATATATCGTTGCATCGAATCAGCTGGCACAACGAATTCCTTTACCATCATCTGAAAGAGGCAAAGAGCAATAATTCCGGTAGGGTGGGTGGCCACTTTAAACTTTTGCTCAGTTTTTACCCCGAGAGAGGAAAACAAAAAATAAAAAAAAGACAAATAATCAAAAATCAGATTCCATATGCTACATTTTCTCAAGGCAGTGTATCATGTACAAAAGTAACAAGACATGACAGGGCAATCTAGACGGTAGGCAACACCAATGGCCACCCCATTGACACACTAATGAGAGGATTTACTTTTAGTTTTCGTTCATCAAAGTGACTTCTTTTCTTCTTCGTAGGTTGTTATCTCATCTGGGACCATTTTCCCTCATAAGTAACCAGGCTGTGAGCCTATAACTGCTGGATCAGGATCACACACATTTCATAAATAGCCATAACATACCTTGATCATCTCTCTTACCGTGTCGATATGCCAGAGTCAAGCCAATCGTCATCCTTGAGCCAATAATTAACCCTAGGTTGATTATTATTTTTCATAAAACTAGATATATTGATCGCACTCTTGAAAGTTTAGAGCTTATTCGCACCATCCACACACCAAATAAGACAGACAAACACTAGAGAGACTAAATTCATTCATTCTGCTGGTAAGAATTAAAAAAATCATTCGAACACCAAAAATCAGCCACATGCAATTACTGGTATCCACATTATAAGATCAGTTTAAATAGACATACGGCCAAGGACTATTGGGAAGGTTCAGCCTCAGCTTTCAGATAAGATTGATCAGAAAATTTAGACCAATAAATAGAAAGACGTTATTGTGTGCTTTATAGCAGGAGACCTAGAAATGTTTACTCGCACTAACAGTCCCTCCTTGTAGGATTTAAACATACATCTAATACTATCCTTCAACATCAAATCAAAGTAGCTGGAAATCAGAACTACAAAAACTCGTTCATAAAGTAATTGCAATGATACAAGATCACTTTTCTTGCTGTTTACCAATAGGAGGGTAACATCAATGCCATTTATTCCAAAGGAATTGATCCACCAGCAGCAAGGATCTGTTGCTCCAGCTGTAGTAGCCAAAAAAGGAGATACGGAAAGAAAATTAAAATCCAACTTAAGCTTTAAAGTAAGAACAGTACATTCTGAATGCAGCAGTTCAAGATAACAAATTAAAATAAGAACTCCCTCCAATTCTTATTTTCCATATCCCTAGCAAAACAAATCCAAGTGATAACCTGAAGTAGGGTTTATTTGAAATGGCAGTCCCAAGCAGCGAGGAGTAAAAAAAAAAATTCAAAATGGAAGCTACTCCTTTTTCAACATTATATTGAGGATAGAAACTTATTCCCCTTGTGGGCACAAGCATTACTCGGATTATTAAAAATATCCAAATAAACAGTCAGCTGTTTCCATAAGCTTTTACACTTACCCTGAATAGTGTTTGAAGCTTGTTCTTCAACATAGTGTACTCATGACTCACTTGCTGCAGACATCTCATACACCTGCACCAAACATTTCTGAGTCATTCAAACAGTTGAAAAATTCCATACCCAGTTAGATTTAGTCATCAACCCACCTTTTCTTCATATCACATGGGAAAATTAATCACTGATGACAAATGATTTAGTCATAAACTTTAAAAGTTTAGCTATTCAATCCCGCTTTTACATTTTCTTCATTGACTTGGTATCCAAATTCTCCAAAAACGTTTACCGTTATTAACTTCCATCCAAAACTAGCAACTTCAATGTTTACTCTCAAGATAGATAACCCGCCAGAAACAATTTGATGGAATAAATAGATACAGTCCAGAAGGGCAAAAGCTATTTGGCCTTTTTCACTCTAGACTGAAATCACACACTGCCTGAGGTTGAAAGTCTCAAACCTAATAGAAGCTAATACATTCAAGCACCAAAACTAAGTTAAAAAACCACACCCTCACATGTTAAAACTTAAAAAAAAACTTAATATTCTCTTAATTAAACCACAGAAGCATGTTGATTACATAGAATTTAAAAAAATTACAATGTTAGCATTAGTGGACTTTTTGGAATGCATTATTGGACTTTTTGGAATTCAGACACATAATTCAGCCACCACTTAAACCAACTAGTGCAGTGTCAAAATGTATTTTGACAAATAAAATTTCAAGAGTAAATCGGATGAATTATATTAAATGCAAATCACAACAGGGAAATAACAAACCAAGGAATATGAATGCTTCGCAAAAACTCACCCTTCACGGTTTTGGGCGTCGCAAAAACTTCTGAAGGCAATGCAAACGTTTTTAACCCTCAGTGCTCCAATGCTGTCAAAAATAGAAAGCAATATTCTAATCAAACACTAAAAAGAAAAAGCCCTTCCAAAATTTGATCTTACTTTCAACCAACAATTATGTTTAGCTTCATTTATTTTCTAGCATATTCTGCGAAGAACATATGACATATAGCAGTTTAGTCAACAATGACAAATAAAAAAAAAAAAAGTAAATAACAAACTGCACGTACCTGGAACTACTACCCTTCAATTGATGGACATGTGAATCTACCTGTTTGAAATCTACACACGGTTGTTCTCTAAACAACATAAAAGAAAAGCGGGAAAAAAAAAAAATCCAATTAGCAACTTCTCTAACAAATCAAGTGTTTCTTCCATCCATTGGGAATGAAGTAACAGTTTTTAAGAATCGGCTAAATAAACAATTAAGACCCAGAAGTGAAGAAAAGTGTAACAAGAGAAAAAACTCACAAAGCTCTGGCCATATTGTTAATAAGCTTCTCAGCGTCGTCAAAGAAGAGAGACGCAACCTCCACTACAAAGTCCGGGGTGCTCTCATCTTGCAGTTTGTGCAACTGGCTGAACTGATCATCCACATATCCCTGAACACAGAACGATAAAAAAAAAAAACCCATCATGAAAATTATACAATATAAGTAAATACAAAAGGCCGACTACGCCAGAAAATGAAACCTGTTCACAGTAAAAAAAAAAAAAAGTCATCTTTATAACAAAAACAACGAGGGAGGAGAGGACTCAATGAACAAAACCCATCAGTGTAAATTAGTTCGCAGTAGCATTAGTTTCAAGAAAAATCATACTAACCTCGTGGTAAAGAGATGAACTGAAATCAATAAACTGTTTCTGCAACTGACTGACGACATCCATGGTTGCCGCTATGCGTGATGCCTCTCTCTCTCTCTCTCTCTCTCCCTTCGTTTCTCTAAAACGATCTGATACGATTTTGAGAAAAAAGCAGATCCTCTAGAGTGCATATATTATTTACTCCCACAACTGAGTGGTCTTTTTCTTTCTTCTTCTATATATATATATATATATATTCCTTTATATTAACATAAAATTTATTTGAAATATTTGACTGAATAATACTGAGCGAAACAGAGCGGGCGAGAAGGTTGCCAGATTTTTTTTTTCCCCCTGAGAATTATTAAAATGTTCTCAAAGAAAGAAACTCAGTAATTGACCTTACCAAACTGGGACCAAATTCGCGGTGGTGTTTTCTTACTGTTTTGGGTTTTCCTTAATCTTTACTTTGGCTGTTTGTGTTCTGTCTATTTTGCCCTTAAAATAATCAACGTTCAATCCATCTTTTAGTTATTTGTGCTCCCATTTTATGTTTGATTGGTTGCAATTTTTTTTTACCAAAAAAAAAAAACCTCCAGGAAAGGACTCTTTTTTATTCTCTAAAATAAATTTTAAAAAAATGACATCTTTTGTATCTTCAAATTTGTGTTTGTTTGTACAATATAAATACAATCTGACTGTGAATTTTAAATAAAATCTACAGTAGGCGTAAGAAAACTGCGCCTTACAGTTGTCATAAGGGAGGCAGCTAGGGTTGCACATGTCATCATACACAAAATTACGCGGAGTCACTGAAGACAAATTTGTTTTGTTATGATAGATAATGATAGATAATAATTTTGAAATTATTATCTCTTCACTAAGCTAATATCGTTTAGTAAAATTATATTAATGGCATGACTGAATGATTAATAATTTTAAGAAAATGTCTCTGTCAAAGTTTGCAATAAAAATAAAAAAGAATTATAAAGCAATCAAAATGCTTATTATAAGTTATCTTTTTAAACAAAAATGGTTATAAGTTGTGGAGGCGTTATCATATGATTGGATAAAGCACGTGGGGCTGTCCAACAAAGGATACATGATGGTGACGAATCGATAGCCTTCATACCACAAATACACCACCGCTTCGTTCGTGCTTTTGTGACACCACTCATATCAATATCAATGGTGCAATGCAAAATGCACCACTTTTGACGCAGCATTTAGAGGTGATAATTGAGTTTGTGTAATATTCATTTAGACTTTAATCAATCAAAAAAGTACCAAGAAAGAGCAAAGCAAGCATTTAAGAACAAAATGTCAATTGACCTTTTTTCCATTCCTTGAGAAACAAATATTGTTATACAGCTTGAAGAGAATTTGTACAGAGGGCTTGATAGAAGGTTCGAGATGGGGAATGCACACCCAAATCAAGTTCCATCAAGAGATTTAAACTTTACCCTTCCCCGGAAGGTAAAACCGTAAATGAATTTATAAATTTTCCATCTGCAAAATGTACAAGTCAGAGAGAGAGATAGATGATAACATACTTTCAGTTCTGATTGCCAACCACATGACAGAACTCTTATTCACAGCGGGCATTGCAATCGAATCGTTGAAAGATAATATCAATACACAACTTCTTTCAATGACTTCAAAACAAGCTTTGTACAACATTTTGGGAGGTGCTGACTCCTCAAAGGCTTATACCCAAAAACCACAGATCAACCTGTCAAAATAAATAAATAAATAACAGAAACTTCAACATCAATGTAATTCCATATTGTAGCAGTTAAAAAAATTGCTGCAGCTTTAGCTTCAGTTTCTTACCTTCTTCAAAGAAAGCAAACATGCCTCCAAGCATTTCATTATCTTCTGCGTCCTCTTCAAGTTTTTTATTCTCACAGTGGCCACTGCCACCGTTGACATCATCGTTTACAACATCAGTTGACTTACAGAGTCCATTTTGCTCTAATACTTTACAATGCTCCTCTCGCAATGACAACCCAAGATTTACTGGACAGCTAACTGAAGGGAGTGCCGGACCCTCCACAATGATGCCCATACGTGAATCATAATAGTCGGTGCTCAACATTGAGACAGTATCAATCCTGTCATCCCTTCCTGCAGAAGGCAAGTTACTCTCTAATGAAGGCAAACCATTTGGAATGTGATCGTTATCATGACGGTTATCATTTTCCGAATGATCAGGATAAGAAGATACGATGTCCAAGCATCTTCTATTCAAAGTTGATGATTCAACCATAGTACCCTCATGTCTTCCATTATAAATCTCATTTAGAGTCTGGCCAGTGGGTACATATAACTTGTCATTATTCACTTGGTCCAAATCAAGCAGATTCTCAATTCTCCTCGAGGAACCTAATGAAAAATTACAAACAGAAAATGATAACCATTTTCAAGGAATCACTATGGATAACCATTTTCAAGGAATCACTTTGACCATAACCATGGAAAAGACATTAATTCAGTAACTTTACAACTCTGAAAATATGAGGGCTCAGATTGTCCCGACTCACAACAATAACCAGTTTGGAATAGTGATCATAGAAACAAACTAAGTAAATAACAGGTAGAAAGCCCTTGTCAGCATTTACTTCAATGATTATATCATCAGTCAATGTCAATCCTTTCCACTAGAGGGACATGGGACGGACAGTTTCTCACATCATGTCCTGAATTCTCTACTTTCAAAGTGCACAGTTTATTATTTCCATAGGACAGACAAAAAATAATGGCTTACCCCCCTCAGAACTTTCAGTAGAGCTAAGTGATGCTGGATTTGAGTGACAAATAACAGTCTGTTGTGTGATCTTGTCTTCAGCTTGATAAGGACCCAAAGACGGTGACAGAGGACGCTTTTCTTCAGACTGGCTCCTGTATGAAACAACCAAAGTTATAGAAATAAAGCACAAAAAAAAAAAATGCATGTGGCAGGCACTAAATAAATGTAAAGCACACAAAAGGACGCCTGTCCATCCACCCATGCATAAACATGACACACATACACCACAAAAAGAACAACAAAACCCTCATGACCCTCATGATAAGAAAAAGTGATGGACATAGTCTATCATCATCAATGCAAAGAAATCATGAGCTGCTTAGTGTGTTCAAATCGATAATATGTTATACCAACTCATTTTAACATTAGCATATAACTGCAAAATAGAATGATATGAACTCTTAAAGCCATAAGATTGCAAGTACAATATTGGTCAGATAAGTAATATTCCATGCCAAAGTGCCTAAATGTTTAGTAATATATGAACCTAAATAAGAAATGGATTAACAACTGAAAAGAATGATCAGAATTGGATTCAACAGAGCCATATGATACATTTCTTTACCTAACATGTTGTAAGAAACCAAGAGATCATGCATCCAGAAAAAAGTTCCAAGTAGCAAAAATAACCTCAACAAAACAAACTCTTTAACTCCAAAAACACTGAAAAACAAAAATCTCCTTTACTAAATGTTTGGACAACAGCAATAATGACAACAATTATTACTTCAGACCTGTTTTTGTCTGGATAACAAATAACTACATATTTAAGACATCAGGGTTAAGGAAAACTTATTGAAAGTGTTATTTTGTCCAGTCCAGTGATATCAACTTATTTACAGTAGATTTTAGCAGCCACCATCCATAAAGAATATTACCAAAGTTCAAAAACATCTTAACTAAAACTCTTTTGACAAACAGATACCATCACCCACGACAACATTATATAGGCACAAAAACCTGCAAGGAGCCATAAATAAATTGATCATCACCTGTTATTCCAGCTTGGTTTGATGCAATGGAAATGATTAAATATTGGCAACAATTCCTTCATTCTGATCTCAACTTCATGGACGGAGACCTTTTCGATTTCAAACTCTCCAGAAGCATGGGTATTAGCTCTTGGAGAATCCATCTTGAAGAAAAAAATCTAGAGAAACGGGGGAAATAAAATCAAAACAAAGATATAACAGGGAATACTAGGCATAGCAACTTTACACAAGAAATACCTTTGAACTTTGCCATATTGGGGGCCTCCCAGAGCTCACCTGCACCTCTGCATTGGATAAGTACCAATGGGATCTCTCATAGGACTTCACAGAGCAATTTTTTAAAGTACTTTTTTCAACAATACAATCATTAATGTCCAGAAAATCCATTCCATAATTATCCTCACAATCAGATTTGTTTTGAAATATTTCAACAGCACCCTGTCCATCACAAGTAACCTCAGAAATAAATTCTTCTCTTTCTGGCCAATCTGATCGCCTGCATACATCCCACCATTGTACTGGTTCTACTCTCACCTGTAAGTCATCCTCTTGTAAACGCACTGAAGAAGCTGCCCGAATTCTTGAACCATCGTCACTTAGTCCCATGCCAATTGATGGCAGAAGCTCATGCTGAACTACGTGACCTGATGGAGTATAAACCAGCAGATGTTCCAAGGAATTTGTCCTTGAGTTAACATGCTGAGAACTGTCACATATGGAATTATGAAAAACAGCAGCAACAGCACCAGATGGCACAAAGACTTTTCCCGTCGAAGATGCAGAAGCATTGCTAACTGTATTAAGCCATCCAAAACTACTATATTTTATCCTGCTCACTACAGAGAGGGTAACAGGTGGTGGGGGCAGCACACATTGCTGATCAATAATCCCAGATGAAGAACACCACCAAGGTAGAGATAGAACTGGAAAAAGATATTGGTCTCCACCCTCAGAACAAAGAGTTTGAAAGCCGGAATCCCCACCAAAAGGGGATAAAACAAAAACATGGCAAGTTCCCTTGGATGAAACAATTGCAATCCACTGACTATAATGACTGAAGCAAATATCCTGGATTGTCTGTCCAGTAAATAACATGCACAAATGAGTAAATATAAACCACACAAGAAAAAAATGGGGAAAACAGTTTATGTGTAGTAATATACTAACAGCTGATGTTATTCCACGATGCAGTTTGTAAAGATGCACATGAGAAGAATTCCAGTCATATTTATGATTGCCCGATCCACTACGCATACAAGATGGCATAATTCGGAAGATGTTAATGTTGTTCCCATAAACTGAGGCAGTGACCAGAAGTGTTCCACTAGGGTCAAAGCACAAAGCGGATATTGGGCTGGTATGAGCTTTAAACTGAGATATAATAGCTCGGGTAACAAAATCTTTGACAACAACCTACAATAAACAAATTTTTAACGGATAAGGCTTAATAACTACTAGACCTATTTTTACTCGCATATAGAGCAAACTTAGTAGGATAAAGAGAGAACAAATATTTTTCAAGATAGTAAAAATCTAACATTTCCTGCATTGTCCATATCTGCTCCAGCATGTCTACCAACTTTCCAGACTGAATTCGGTGATACTGGAGAACTAGACCCATCAGGAAGCAACTCCTGGCAGTACTTCGACAAAGTTTTGCAACCCATATCCCCCAGGCTGATAAGACCAGCAGCAAACTGTTTACTATGCTCCATTGCATACCGGGCCACCAAACTACTACCACCTGGCGATGTCGATGGACTAACGCCTGAAGGTGTAAGGTTTTGTGGGCTTAAGCGTCCAGAGTTTGATAATAGCAGAGTATTGGAAGCATAAGCTAACCACCTTGGACCGACAGCCATTGGACCATAACCAACATTAATCCCCACAGCTCCTTGTCCTGTTAGCTGGGGAACAGGATAGGTGAGGACGCTAAATTTATTCTCAAGCGTGAGCGCATCAAAACAGTATATCTGCCACCATTTAGGAGACAGATCAGTTAAGACTCACAAATGTTAGAGAACAACCAATGAACTTAGTCATATGATAAATAGAACTAGAAACTGCTACTCCTACATGGTTCATATTACAAATTTTTTTAAAATCAATAAATCCAGACAATTGAAAAAGAAAAGAATTCTTATTGACGAAAACCATTGACATCAAAACCACTTCCAGAGGTAGAAAAGAAATAAAATCCATATTAACCGATAAGTACATACCAAGGTAATTGAATATCAAAGTGTTAACCTCTATTTTCTATCCCTGCCATGAACAATTTGTGCTAATGCTCTGGATGGTAACTTAACAATAATGTATGTCAAAATTTTAAACAATATACAATTCCAAAAAGAGTGTCAATCAACACTGACCTGTGTGGCAAGCCCCACAGCCACCATGCGAGGACTGCACCTAACCATGCACACAGATGAGCGGAATCTCAGGACATGCTCATAACAGTGAGACTGAAATGAATAAAACCGAACAGCTGTAGGAGAGTTGACACAATTTCCTGACTGAGAGTCCATCATACCATCCCTGACCCCACCCAAATGGCTACGGTTTTGACCCTGAGCCAAAGTGTTGGTGTCTTCCCCTGCAACAACTAGCAGAAAAGGATGTAATTTTCTGAATCCTTCATGTCCATCGTCTTTCACAGGGAAGGGTTGCATCTGTAAGAATGAAACTGGACCATCACGCTTCGAAACGAGTTCGTTGAAATTAGAGGCATCCTCCACATCAAGGACTTGAAAACCATTCTGATAACCAAGCAAAAGAACTTGTTTGAAGACCGATGGACCATACTCCAGGCGGTCAAAGCCAGCCCATGTTACCTGTTCATCAACACAAGTTCAAAAGGGCAATCAAGAAAACAAGATTTTATAAAATGAAAAACATAAATAACGGTAGCAGATGCATGACACAAAGATGTAGAATCTAACCCTGCATGCTCCAGTGAAAATAGAACTCTTAACAGACACAAAAGTTTGAATGAAAATCGACCGAGCACACATTAAGGGGAAAAAGCCTCCTATCAAAAAAATAAATAAATAAATAAGGTGGGAAAATACAAATCAAGTGTACATAACTTACAAAAGAACCAAGTTTTCACAATTTAAGATTATATCTCATATACTTGAAACATCTTTTGGTCTCTTTCCCCATTCAATAAAAAACAATCTCTTTCAGCTTATTCATGGTGGCCTTTATTAGATTTGCAACTCTTTTATTCTCCATAAACTTGTAACATCATCAACAATATCACCAAAAGCAACTCACATTTAGTTCCCATAAGAAATTCAAATTTTCTCAAACATATGAAATGGCATAAGACAATCATAATAAGTGAAAGTGAAGAGTTACTGCATGCATGAGAGTCACTGCACGCATGTTGAAGTTCATCAACACAAAACATTTATTTAAAAGAAAAAGAATTCTACTACGAATATGTCTGCCTAAATCAAAAGTGAACAAAATTTTTCTACTTCACAAAACCATAGGAGTCACACTCAAACCAACAAATCACACAAACTCCACAAAATTGAATGCTTCTAAAGCTAAAAGTAGTTAAGTTCCAAATTTTTCTCCCATAATATGTATAGAGTATCATACAGACATAGAAGCTCCTACTCCTACTCAATCCAAAAGTTCAAAAACTTATCTACTCAACAAATACTACACTCATCAGTCTAATCATCAATCTTTCTTTCTCACATTTCCTTAACTAAGAACTTGAGTTATAGAATTAAATAAGAGTGCAAAATGAAGTCCAAATATTATTTCAACGGACAACAAGAGCACAAATTAAACTTAAGAAAACGAGTAATTTTTTTTTTTTGGTTAAAGGAAAAGAAAACGAAGAAGAAACCTGATCTTTGAGATCTTCGGAAGCATTGGAAATAGAAGCAGCAACAGAGGCACCAGCAGAGCGTACAGTAGAAGCAACAGTGCTAGCATTCGTGGATACTGTCTTCAAACAAGATGATATTATCTTCAACGAATTCGGCAACAAGCCATTGTTCCTCCCTTTTCCTTTCTTCATCCTCCTCCCTCTCCACCAAACAACTCACCACCACCACCACCACCTCCTCCGTTCTCCACCGCCGCCACCCTCGACAGAGACAAACATCTCCGATCACTCGCGATCGGATATATCATCCGACACCTCTCCGATCAAAATCAACACAACACCAATTGCTTTCCTTCTCTTGTAAACTTCTTCAACCACCTTTGACTTTGTAACTTTTTTTCCTTTTTAATTTATTTACTTTCAATTTTCTTTTCTCTCGCTTTCTATCTCTCTATTTTCTCACTAACCTCTCTCTACTGTTGCTTTGCGCTGTGTAGTCTCCGCCTGTACTTCGGGCGGTGTAAAACTTGTAAGAAAATTATATTGTTACGGATTTACCTTGTTATCCTTTTTCATTCTCTCTTATATATAGATATATATATATATTTTTTTTTCCTTTTAATTTAATGTGTGTGTTCCTAATTCTGATCTTTTAAAATGAAATGCCGAGGATCAAGGAAAAACGGGGGTTGATTGTGGGTGTGGATTCCAACACGCAAAGGCCAAAAATGATATAAAAATATCTTTCGGGGTGTTTTTTTCCAATTAATACGCCGACGCTGATGGTTTCTTTATTTATTTTTGCACTAACGGGCCTGTCCGTCCGCATGAGAAACCGAAGTTGGGCCTTACTACCCGTTTTGCTGATTATTTTCATTTGACGGCGCGACTGTTAGCACCCGCGCAATTCCTTTTAAAACTCCTTTTGTTTTGGTCATGATGGCTCCTTTTAAAATTCTAAAAATATCTTCTTCTTCTAAATATGTATAGGAAATTTAAAATAGATGAAAATTTTGACAAGGTAAGGGGCGTTGTTTTCTTTGATTTAATGACTTAATTTCAATCAGATAAGTCATTAAATTCGTTTGTTTTTCTAACTTAATAAAAATTTTCAGTCATTCAGTTATTAAACTAATTTTTTTAGATTTTTAATTTGTCTACAAAAGTTTTAATAATATCTTTAAAATATATTCTCTAAAATATCTCTATCTAATTAATTAATTTAATAATTTGTATTATTATCTATATTTATAATTTATAATCATCTAGTAGTAGACTATTTTTTTTCTTCAAAATAATATTATTTATGTTCATAATTTTTTATGAATTTTTTTTATATGAAAACATCATAAACTATAATAAAATTGATTGACATACATTAATTTAGAATATAAAGTATTGTATTCAATTGAACATAATTTATGTTGTGATAATATATTATCTTATTTGAGTTCTTTATTATTTGTTTAACACTTATAATTTATAAGTATATTTATTTTCAATAATTCAGATAAAAAAACATATTATTCATATTCAAATATTCAATTCTATTCAAAATTTATACTAGTTTAAATCTATTCATACTTTAAATAAAAATAAAAACAAACGCTACCTAAAAATATATTAACAATCATAAAATATTGGGCTCATGCCAGACTTGGCAAAGCCAAAGCCTAGTCTCACCTTAGCATATGTTTTATTAAATTGATCTTAGCCTTGACTCAGTCTCTTTTTTTGAAATTAGGCTGAAAAGCTCAAATTTTAACTTCTATATTATTTTTATTATATTTTATAAATTTATAATTTATAAAATTAATTTTTTTGTTAAATTAAGCTTTAAAAGTGAGGCTTAAATGATTTAAACTTGAAATAGATGTTCTGGATAGGTTAAATATACGTTACAAGTTGTATTTTAATTTAAATAATATATATATATGTGTGTGTGTGTGTGTGTTAAGCATTTTTCGAGCTTTTAAATGGACTGAAGGGTTGGCTGTGTTTTTCTGCCATGTCTAGCATATATTAGTATAATTAGATTCATTTGAATGCAAAGTTTTTGTGAGAAAACGAAGGAAAAAAAAACATTGGCATAGTTATGTGGATGTAAATAGTTAAAGACATAAACTTAACAGAGAAAATATAGGGATTCAAGTAGATTTTTCTTATCCTTTAATATATTTATGATAGGAACGGGTTTCCACTTCTTTTTTTAAATACTGCTGAAACATTATTTGGATAAGTTATTTGTCCTCGTTGTCAGCTGACTTGGTGATTAAGCTTTAACTTAACACACAAGTCATTAATTCATTATGACTGTGATTATGTATTCATGTTATCATTTATGTGTTTATTGAAAGATGATGAAATATTGTGACTTTTTCTTGAATAAAATAAAATAAGGATGAGCTTCTTCGCCTACATAGATTATGCTAGTTCATAAAATATTTATCTTATACCTTATTAGATTTTAGCGTGTGGAGCTAGCGATGGCAAAATCCGGATCCGGATCCACAATAATAAATTCACATCTGGATCGGCATTCGGATCTGAAAAAATATATGCGGATTCGGATGTAAGTAATATCCGCACGGATTGCAGGCGGATATCCCAAATATCCGGATCCACAAATATTAATTTTTAATGATTTAAAATATAATTTAAAATTTTATATAATGATATTAAATAAAATACAATCATAAATTTATAGTTAATAATTTAACATGAAGAACATACAATAACATCATAAATTCACAATTAAAATTATCACAACATAAATTAAACATAAAAATAACATAAATTCAACAATTTATCTAATAATGCCAAATAAAATATAATCATAAATTCATAACTCAATAATTAACAATTCAACATGAATAACATACAATAATATCTTACATCATAATCCATAATTAAAGATACCACAATATAAATTAAACATAAAAAATAATATCAATTTACAATTTACTTAATAATATCAAATAAAATCAAATTATAAATTTATAATTCAATAATTAACAATTCAACATGCATAACATACAATAATATCATAAGTTCACATTTGTAGACTTTTTAGCTTATATATATATTTTATATTAAAATTTAATTAAATTAATAATTAAATAAAAAATACATATTTAGATATCCGTATTTCTGGATACAAGTGCATCCGGATCCGAATCTAAACCCGCACAGATCCTAATAATTAGAATTTAGATCCGTATATTAAAAAAATGCATATCCAAATTTTCCAGATTCAGATCTTCGGATCCCATTTTTTTTGTCATCCCTATGTGGAGCTGTTGTTGTTTTTTCATTTTTTGATTTTATGAATTTGTGAAAACTGAGTCATGTTTACAGTGTTAGGCTTATTCCTATTTATGGCTTGAGTGCATGTCCTTTTGTTGTATCTAAGCCTCGTCTGGCCTTCAGTTTAAGCCTAATGTTGCATTATATTATTAGTCATTTTTCATATTTATACTATAATATTTTAATTTTTAAAAAATTATTAAATATTGTACATGGACAACTTGTCTTAGAGTTTAAAATAGTTTTGCAAAACATTCACACTGACTATTTAATTCAAGTACTTTAAAAAAAAAAAAATTAGTTATAATGTTGGAGCTAACTATTTTTATTAATATGAGGAGGTTATAATTTAATAGAATTGTGATTACAAAAATTATTGATTTCACTTAGGGTCCGTTGGAGATTGAGACTTGACATCTGTAAGTTAAAAATTATAATATTAAAATATTTGATAAACATTAATTGTTATAACTTGAAAGTTATATTGATATAATTTTTCATTTGTATGATGAAAAATATATTATATTTTTAATAATTTTATCAAAATTATTATTTAAAATTATATTTATTACATATTATTGACTTTTGCTTCATAGTTATAATTTTTTAAACAATAACTGTAACTTAAAAAGTACAACATCTCAATCCAAAACAGTATATTAATTATCTTTAGCCCATGTGCTATATAAGTATAGTACGTATTATATTAATCTTATATGATGTGAATATGTAAAGTTATCTTAAAAGTTTAAACATTTGTATTCTCCTAACATTTTTCTCTCAATATAATCTCTATAAATATTATACAATGATTGGTAAAAACTCTAAAAGATAAATCACTGTAGCAAGTAACTCTAAAAAATATTTTATTTCATCTTTAATATTTAATGTAACATAGCATTTTTTTTTCAATATACAGATAATTATTATCATATGGAGACAAATTTATTAAAACAAGACAAAAAAATTAATAACTTATTATAATATAAAGTTTATTCTTATTTATAATTGGCCTAAGTTTGGATTATAAATTTTTATGATTATATGGTGGTTATTACTACATAAAATATCATTATAAAGAAGTTTTACTATACTTATAATTTTAATTAGATTTTTATAAACAATGAAAAGAATAAAACTAGTTCATTTTTTTATAGTTGAATATATAATTAAGTTGACCATTGTTCTAATATTGATTGTGTTCTTATTAGTCAATTTTGGCAAGACAAAGAATACATTAATTTGAATCAATACCAACTATATTTCATTTTCAATTATCTTCAATGATAAGTTTACAAAGTTAGGATATAAATGTGTATATTAAAAGATATTTATCATCATGTGTTTAATAATAATTGGCTTTTTATAATATTATTAATGAGATAATTTCATACTACTATTAAATGAATGATACTTCACATCATTAATTTATAATATTATTAATAGTTACTATTTTATATTAGTTTGCCCTAAAGGCAGTTATCTGTGATGCAACTTACAGTTGACCCAAAAATAATTTTACATGACTTATAAGTTATTTTATAAACAACAATTGAGTCATATCAAAAAATGATTTTTGGCTTATGTAGATTTCAAACGATGTAATTTAGATAAAATTATACCAACCATTAGTTAAATTCAAATTTGGTGAATTCTATTGCTTTGATTTTAAAATAGATAATTACTTCTATCATAAATTTAAAGTGTTGATGGGACCTGAATTTTTAAGTTCCTCATGTGCAATGTGTGAGAGAAATTATTTTTATTCAAATATTTAAAATAAATTCAACCATTTTGAGTCTAAATATTCGAATTACATGATTAATTTTTATTTTTATTTTTTAAAAAATGGATCAAATAATAATGAATATTAGTTAATTTTGAAGCGTAAAATATAAATAACAATAATAATACATTTTAAATTAAATTAACTTAATGCAAATATTAAGGTGTCTATGGTATTATTTTTAAATGATATTTTTATATTTATTTTATAATAAGAAATTATTAATTTTTAGTGATATAAAAACATGCTTGGTAACTTAATTTAAAACTAACAAATAAAAATAATAGTAAAAAGAGAAAAACTGATTGGTTATTTGTTAGGTATGTTTTGTTATTATATATAAGACCAATCTCAATTTCTGAAAAAAAAATTACTAATATTTTTTAATATAGGTCAACACAGTTTATAATAAAATAATAATTATAATAGAATTACTTTATTATAAAACACGTCTTAATAATAAAAATGATAAATAATAAATAATAAATTATTACACGACAGGTTCACTAAGCCATGCTCGATGGAACAACTGTTACAGGATCTCACAATAATGATGCAAACATCCGTGGCACCCATGTTTACTTTATAATTCAAAAGTAGGAAACGATAAATCGATAATGATTTGAGTAGAAAACGATGACCTCGGTTGATAGTATAACCCTCACGGACGAGGATGGCAAAATTTGAGTCCGAGTCCGGATCCGGGTTCGGATCCGGCATTTGCCGTCCCGATCCGTACGAAACTTTTAGAGTACTGGAACCGGGTTATAACTCGTAATTTTCAACTACGAGTCCGCTACGGATTTGACCAGGAAAATCCGGGTTCCTGAATCCGGATATCGAAGCTGCAGTGGTAAATAGGGATGGCAAAGATCTGGATATGAAAAAATCAGATCCACGTATTAAAAGATGGGGATATGGAAAAATCAGATTCATATATTGAAAAATGCTTAAGATCTGGATCCGGATTTAGATGCACTTATATTCGAAAATGTGAATATCCGGATCCGTATTTTTAATTTAATTTTAATATAAAATATATATAAGTTAAAAAGTCTAAAAGTATGAATTTATAATATTATTGTATGTTATGCATGTTGAATTGATAATTATTGAATTATTAATTATTGAATTATAAATTTATAATTAGATTTTATTTGATATTCTTAAGTAAATTGTAAATTTATATTATTTTTATATTTAATTTATGTTATGGTATCTTTAATTATGGATTATGATGTAAAATGTTATTATATATTATTCATACTGAATTATTAATTATTGGATTATGAATTTATAATTAAATTTTATTTGATATTATTAGATAAATTATTATATTTATGTTTAATTTATGTTGTGATATTTTTAATTATGAATTTATGATGTTATTATATGTTTTTTATGTTAAATTATTAATTATAAATTTATAATTATATTTTATTTGATATCATTATATAAAATTTTAAATTATATCATAAATTATTAAAATTTAATACTTCTTGATCTAGATATTCGAATATCCATCCGTAATTTATATGAATATTACCCGCATCCGAATTTATATATATTTTTTCGGACCCAAACGCGAATCCGGATAAAAAATTATTAGCGGAGATCCAGATTTTGCCATGGTAAATATAAAAATCATTTGAATCATCAAAATTTCTTTATAAATTGTTTTGATACACTGGGTTTTCCAGTTTTGAGTGGTTCCCATAGCACACACAGCATATATTGAAATATTGAATCATCAATTTAACAATCAGTAATATAAAATATTTCAACAACATAAATCCAAACGACAATTAAATAGCATCGACACCAAATTTCGGTGACGAGAGATTCGCGCCGAGAAGCCGTGTGTGAGGAGGTATTTGTGCCGTGAAGCGAAGAAGATGATGATTGATGAGTGAATGGATCGAGTGGATCTGAGCATAAAGGAGTGAAATAGAAGAAGATGAAGATGATGATTGATGGGGAAGTTAAGGTATAGGTGGCCAGTGGCGTGAGAGAGAGAGAATGAAGAAAATGAAGAACGATGATTGTTGGCGGAGGCGAGGTATATTGGAGGGATGGCACATGGCTGCTGCAAAGATGCAAAAAGAAGGTCATAGATTTTTTTGCCCTCATTTTTAGAAATGAAAAAGAATTAAAATTAAATTGTTAATTAGTCCGGGTGCGGGTTTTACATATCTGGGTCATGTCAACCCGGAATCGGACCCGGATATGCCCGGGTTCTGAAAATGCATCCGGATACCACATTTATGTACAATATTTGAAATACATAAAGAATTCACTATCAAAATTTCTTTAAAAATAATAAAAAAAAAAATTATGAACTCTCATCCTACCGTCCTATGAATTTTTCTTAAATATGTACAAAAAGTCAGGGTGATAAGTCCCTTTTTCATTTTGGTGCATTTTTAAGCTCTTCGCGGAGAGTTTTTCGTAAGAGCGGTGACCGACATTTTGTCATGTACTTCAAGCAGCAAAGATTGCCGCTGAGTAGCTGTACCACCTGCAAAAAACCATGTTCCAAATTCCAACGTTCAATCAAATGACCATCAATGGAGTTGGAGTTACAGTTACCACCACCTTTACTTAAATTACCTGACTCATTTGGGGCCGTCGAATTGAAGACTGTTGTATACACAGCGAAGCCGCCAATAGTACCAGATTCATCTGCCGGGTATCGTAGTCATCTGCTAGAGAGGTATCGACTAGCTCTCTAATTGCATTCCTCTTTATCATAGGCCTTGCCTAGAATTCAAAACAACAGATATTTTCAATTTTTCAGTTTTATGCCTGCTTGCATGCGACTGAGCTAACGACTTCAAAAATTAAAGGATAATTTATTTATAAATGAATAACATACCCATAATACAAGGCTTTGCTGAGAGTAATCAAGAGCTCGGCGTCCTGTGACCAGTTCCAGTAGTAATACGCCGTAGGCAAAGACATCGGTCTTTTCATCTACTATCCCATGCATTAAGAACTCAGGAGCAAGATAGCTGCAATTGTGAGAAACCAATGAATATTCACCCAAAACATCATTAAAAGTTTACAAATGGAGGAAGGTTTAGCTCTACCAACCCAAATGTGCCTTCAACTTTTGATACTGTGTGGTGAGTCCATTGCTCCGGTAGCCATTTCGCTAGTCCAAAATCACAAATCTATACAGTACCACCGTCAGTCACCATTTGACACTTCTGATACATAATTATTTCTAGCAGACATTAAAGTATGTGTACGTGTTTGAAGAATACCTGAGGCTCCAAGTCCTCAGTGAGCAAAATATTGGCAGCTTTAATATCTCTATGAATGATTCTCCTCTGACAGCCCTCATGAAGATAGAGTAAGCCTTCGGCTACCCCTAATGCAATCTTATACCTGATGCCCCATTTCAGTTTCTCCTTCATACCTGCAACAAAGAGACAGATTTGTATTTAATTGATAATTTCATGTGAAGCTATTACAAGAAACTCAAGCACGCAAAAATGGCATAAAGACTAACCATAAAGGAGAGAAGCTAAGCTTCCGTTAGGAGACAATTCAAGAACAATGTGCATGCCTCCTTCAATCCCATATCCTAATAACTTAGCTGTATTAGGATGATTTACATGAGCCATAATCCCAAGCTCCGATAAAAAGTCCGCTATAATCTCATCTGCTGTACCTCTTGTTAGCCGTTTGATTGCCACAAGCTGCCCGTTTCTTAAACGCCCTTTGTAAACTTCAGCATAACCTCCCTTTCCAATCAAATTTTCTACACGTACAAAAGCCATGTTAAGTTAGTACCATGACCAAATTATAAACACTCAAAAGGATAAATCATATTACAGGTTCGTACCGAAGTTGAAATTGTTGGTGGCGGCTTGCAGCTCACAGAGGGAGAAAATCTTCTGGGGAGACTGTGAATCGTAGGAATTTACAAAAAGATTCCTCGGCATATCAAAGCCCTCTCTCATACTACTGCTTCTTCTCAGTGAGAGCTTCAGGGGATACAATGTCACTAATGGTTTCTTTGATTTGTTTCTGAATAAGTCATAGAATAAATGCCAGCGAGAATTGGATTTGGAATCCTGCTTAGTTTCAGAGCATGGTTCTTTTGAAGAACATGTTTCGGAGTCTTCGCTTCGAAAATAGTCCTCAAGAACCCCAACTGGTGAGCATGAATCCTCCTTCTTCTCCATGTCCAGATATTATAAAATCTGAAAAGACGAAAATCCGAATTTTAAATTCCAAGCTTTTTGATTTGTTATTAGTAAGCGAGAATTGAAAACGATTAAAATTTTACCTGGACCAGAAACAGGGGAGTAGAACAGAGCATTCTGTTTCTTTGTCTCGTCCTGTTATCTCTGCAAATTTGATCAGCAGAGCAGAGATAGAGAGTAAGCATGATAAATCAAAGGAAATTTAACATTATAGAAAATAATTGATAGAGCAAAAACACGGAGATGATCAAAAAGCCAACGCCAACGTAAGTGCAAAGATATTGAATTGATGAAACTTGCAGAAACAGAACAAGAAACAAAAGCAGAACTCAACTTTTGTGATGCAAAAAAACAGGAAAACAATCGATACCCATGATTTGAAGCACGACAAAATATGGAAAAAAGAATATATGCAATTAAGAAGCACAATTTGAGACATACCAGTCAAAAAAGAAACTAAACATTCCAGAGAGGGCAGAAAACGGAGAGCAGAGAAACAAAAAAGGAAGCAGAGGAGAGAGAAGCGGTGGATAGATACCAATTCGGAGTTACTCAACCGCTTAAAGGATAACTGGTTTCCCAATTTATGCCATGTTACTCAACTGGTGCTCACATATTTTTATTTATTTATTTATTTTTAGAAGAAAATATTTTAGATTCATGATTTAAAAAAAAAAAAACGTGAAAGTGAGATATTAGTAGAAAATAAAAACAAAAACAAATAGTGGACGCTGTGAAGCGAAGAGCCAACAACTTCTTCTTATCCGTGCCCAAGTAAGCTTCGATGGTCAGAGACGATTCTTTCCACTTTCAAGTTTCCACACTTTAAGATGTGGCGTGCAGGGATCATTCTAGCACGTGAGCTTTTTTATTTGACAAATTGGATTTAATATGCGTTCAAATTTTGCCCACACTAAAAAAAATAATAAATCGACAATACAACTTGTCGTTGCACGCATGCCATGTGTCATGAAACTATGACTTCGAAGTTTCATTGTTTTGTTTTTGTTTTTGTTTTTTTAAAACAAATACATAAACGACAGAGTTAATTTTAGATTATCCTTTTTTATTTTTATTTTTGTTAATAAGACAAAAAAAAATCAATCCAAATTTTAGATTATCCTTTTTTTTGTTAATAAGACAAAAAAATCAATCCATTCTCTCTCTTTTTTTTTTAAAAAATTTTTTAAACAAAAACGAGAGTAATTTAAGGTTTTTAAGAATAAATATGTGATTAAAAATAATTAATTTTTAAGGAATTATCCAAAATTTCTCGAAAATGAGAAGTTGAAAATCAATCAATTTCTACATAATTATGTAATAGTTTGGTTATTCAATCTCAAATTTCAAGACTTAACTGTTAGTGTTGTGTTACTAAACATTGATAAATACTGGGGAAAAAAAAAAAAACAGTGCATCCATATCTCATTTATTATTATTAGCGTCATTGTTATGGACAAGCTTTTAAATGTCCTCTTGAAGTGTATGGTAAAACTCTAGTTTTTATGATTGAAACATTTAGATGTCACTAATTATACCGAATCATAAGCATAGAATAAGTTAATTATTAACTGAGGTCGGGCCATATCATACATGATGCCTTAAGAATGTATCAATCTCCAGTAAAAATGATATTTTATAATCACTTGCTTCACAATGATGACATATATAAATTAAACAACTAAAATTACCATACACAAAAAAAATAAAATAAACAGATAAGAACCCCACGCAAGGAATCAAGATTGTTGTGTAGAAATGATTTTTGGACATCCTTAGTCCGCAAATAAAGAGATATAATTATTTACGGGCAATCATAACATATACATACACACACAGACACACACACAATCTCTATTATATATTTCACTTTAGTTTTCTTCTACCATTGGCGTTATACGATATGAAATGATTGAAAATTTTCGCTTCTATTTTAAGCATGTGATTTCAGATTAGCTGTCAGATGATATTTTTAGGTTAGTTTATAAATTTTAATTTGATTGATTCAAATATAAGTAGTGTCAACGTGACTTTGTTTACGGTTGGTGACTTGGTGGCTTATTTTCATCTTACGTTTAAATTCGACGGTCGAGATATACTTGCCATTACCCCCCATCTTTTATCATTTTGGTAAAATTAATTGCAATAATTTTTAGAAAAAAGCATACGATGCATATTCCAATGCATTACTTTAATTTTATTTTTTTTTTAATACACATAAGAACTCTACTAATATTTATAATAAAAAAATTATTAAAATTCATATTTAATAATTTTATTACGGTAAAATCAGAATTTTCATCCTCATATAATACTAAAATAATATTTATTTTATTTAGAATTACAGAGAGACAATCTTACTCTTTCTTATCCAATTTATTGAGAAAGAAAATTCACTTTTAATAATTATTGTGACTCAAACCCATGTATTTAAGATTTAAGATTCAAAAAAAAATATTATGCATTTAAAAAAGGCTTATTTTCAAGGAGCATACTGCATCCAAAACATCTGGTTATTCTCAAGCACATTTTATTCGTTTTCTTCATATTTAAATAAAATAATAATAATTATCAGATTAAATGCTACAGAATAACCTATAATTTGAAACAGACAAATGGACTCTTCCTTTATTTTGTTTTCCTCACCGTCCAACAACATGCACGGACGGGCCCAAAAAGATTATGTATTGACCGACAAGCTCACCGAATTTGGGCACTCCCTGTCCCTGAAGTGTGAATATGCCAGTTTCTATTCCAATACAATGCACGTAACAACTTTTAATTTGTAGTTTTGTACCGTATTACTTCAAAGTTGAAACTATGAAATTGAAATTCGTATGTTTTTAATTCTTTCTTTATACGATTGTCACTCTCCAATCTCCATACGCATTTCCATTTTAAACAGAAAGATTAGTGTCGCCTATTCATTATTTAAGTGTTAAATTTGCGATTATCATTATTCACGTCACTTGAAAAATTGTGTGTATTTGATGATTTAAGTCTTGACATTTTATGCTTAATTGATTGGTCCTAAGTTGTTGCGGCTAGTACGTTGAGTGGTGCTAATTACAGTCAATTTTATTTATCGTGCCCAAAATCAAAAAAATGTAATAAGCACACACAAAATGTGGACAATGATATATTGCCTAATAATTAACGAGATGTTGCAACTAATGAATATTACTGGATCTAAAAGATTGGATTGCATTGCTTAATCTGTTTAGTTGGTGTCTCAACTTCAATTTTACATTTCTCTATGTGGCGAAAATCACATAATTGATGCTTGGGAAAACTTTATTGGTGACTATTACTAATAATAGTAATGTGTTGCTTTTTTTATTTCTCAATTATCCATTCAGTTTATGATTAAAAAAATACTTTAGTTTCTATTTGTTAAAAATTGGTGGAAGCACAGGCACCACAATATGGGCAAATCATGTGCTGCCTAATGGACAACAAGGAATTGTGACTATGAAAACAATTAGACTGATTTCCAATTTCAGTGTGAATTGGCTACTGTTACAGCTTGCGAAGTACTGTACGCATTAACATGGTGTTTGAAATTTTTAACTCGGTAATAATAATTTATGAGTCTCTGAGTTTTTTTATTTCTTCAAATGAGTACATGGTTTGTCCATTATTTTATCTTGCTTCTCCAATTTCCACATACGAAATTGATTAGTGTTTCACGTATTGCTATTTTATTATAACTCAAACCGTATTTGACCCGAATTAGCAAATTAAATCTGAACCAAATTATGAACCTGGAACTAAAATAATTTTTCAACCTGTTTGGGTTGAAATCTTAAATCCGAATAGGTTGTAATTTGAATTGAGAGCCATAAGAGTAGAACTGAAAATCGAAATGCCCACCGCTAATGAATATCACATTATTTTAAATGAAATTTTGAGATGTTTACATAAAATAAAAATAATATTAGAACCTTTTTTTTTGTCTATAATGAATATTTTTAGGATAAATATACTAAATTACCACTTTTTCCATATAAATTAATTGAATTTACTACCGGATGGGGTGTGGATGCCTCTATCCAAACATTATAGATTTTTTTTTAAAAAAATTTTCGTATAAGTTGGGGTTATATGTGTCATCTTTGAGAAATATTAAAAACTAAAGGGTATTTTCACAAAATGAACAAACAATGTGCTTTTATGGTAACACATGAAAAATGAACTATGCAAATGTCATTGCCCCATTTATAACCATTTTTATAGGAACTGTTTTAATAGTCGTTAAATAATTTTATAAGTTATCTAATAAACAAGTGATACCTGATAATAAAATTTATATTAAAAATCAAATATTGTGATATTTTTAATATTATTATTTTTTCATAACTATGTTTTTTACTTAAAATAATAAAATAGATAAGGGTTAAATAGAAAGTCTCGTTAAATAAAAGAGAAATAAAATTGTAAAAAAAGTTTAAAAAAATACATAAACAAGTCAACCTACCATACATAGCTTGCATGCAACCGGTACATGTTCTAGGTGCTTTTACTAACTAATAATAATAATAATATCAATAAGGTGAATTAGGTTTGCACTCTTTACTATTTTAACAAATATCAATTTACTACATAATATTGAAAAATCTTTATTGCAACCCTTTATCTTTTTCAACATTTTGAGTCCATAATCTAAGTCCTTTTTTTTTTTCCCTTTATCGTCATTACTTCATGAGGCCTTTTGAATTTGATTGAATGTCTGTTTAATTTTTAATCTTTATACATATTTTATCATTTTTATTAATATTATTTAGTTATATTTAAAATAATTTTATGCTTTTATTTTCACCTTTCTCTTTACTTTTTAAATTAATTGCTTTAATTTTTTATAACTTGTTTAAATATAAATAACAGGCAAGAATGATTGAAATTGCTATTATTTTAAAGTTACGACGGTATAAGTTAAGTTACAAAAATATTTTAACTTACAAAATTGAAGATTATTTAATCTATTTGTGTTGAAACATCACTTACTTTTTTTTTTTTTTGTTGAATAGCTCATTATATCATTTCAATTAATTCTAATTATTTATCCTTAAAATAAATTTGATAAAAAATACTTAATTTGTCTAAAATTTTTATCACTCTATTTTCTTTTCAAAATAGTTTCTTTAATTTCTAATCAATTCAATAAAATTTCATGTTATTATAAGTAGTATTATGATTTTATTTGTATTACTACCACTATTATTATTCATTTTTTTATATAACTACAGTAAATATTATAAGAATGTATATATGTTGCACTCTTTTTAGATTACTAAGATATTATTAACATTTTGATTACGCAACTAATTTTTATAAGTTTCAAAACTTAAGGTGTTTAAATATATATTTTTTTATTAAAATCATTGTTCATTAATTTAGAAGATTTGATCATGCATTTGATCACCTATACTTGAGATTTTGACATTTGATCACATTTAAGCTCACTTATCATTCAAATAATTATAATTTGTTAACATCATTTTTTTGGAAAATTGACATAAATAACTTCAAATTATTTTTTTTTTCATAAATAGCCTCAGAAAATTTTAGCTATCATAATTAGCCAAACACAAATACAAAATTGCCTCTCTCATATTCTCTCGTCCAATTCTTTTTCACCGTTCTTCGTCACTGATTTAGGATCTCTTTCTCATCGCCTCTCCGATCGCGTAAAAAATAAGTCAATAAATTATTTAATTTTTTAAACAATTTTTTTTTTTTTACTGAAATCATGCTGCCCATCACGCGGCCTGCCAAAAAAAAAAAATGACATAAAGCAAAAAAAAAAAGAAAAAGAAAAAAAAGAAAAAGAGAGGAATTATAATGATATACTTACCTCATGGCAAGAATTGGTTACAAAAGAACCCTAACCATGTCCAGTAACTTTAACTTTCTTCAAACAACTTCTCTTTATATCGGAATCCACTTCCGTGTTTGATTGCCTTCAAAAGTTAAGCTTTAACTAAAATTCAAAGTGCGTTAATCAAATATTTGAGAAAGTACCCGAGGAAAATGCACAAATCCAAACAACATACAACACAATTTCACAATAATACACCAAAGCCTAAAATATCCAATTTCAGATGGTGAACTTGTCCCCAATGCAGCATCTTATCGGCAATTAATCGGACAATTGCTCTATCTTATAGTCACCAGACCAGACATAGCCTATTGCGTTCAAACTCTCAGTTAATTCCTTAGTGAACCACGTCAACCCCATTACCTTGCTGCCATTAGAATATTACATTATTTAAAAAGGAGTCCAGGGCAAGGCATACTCCTCTCATCATCTAGTGCACTACATTTACAAGCATATTGTGACTTGGATTGGGCAAGTTGTCCAAATATCAGGCATTCTATCATGGGTTATTGTGTTTTTCTTGGTGATTCACTGATATTATGAAAATCTAAGAAGCAATCAACCGTATCTCGCTCCTCTGCCAAGGCGAAATATAGAGCAATGGGAACACCTTGTTGTGAAATCAGTTGGCTACTATATTTACTCAAAGACCTTGGAGTTAATCATTCTCAACCTGTATTTTCTTTATTGTGACAATAAAGCTGCTTTACACATTGCAGCCAATCCCATGTTCCATGAACGAACTAAGCATATTGAAATTGATTGCCACTTAGATCGAGAAAAAATTCAAAGAGATGTTGTTCGCACAGCCTTTGTTCATTCACAACAACAACTAGCAGACATTTTTACTAAACCTCTTGGAGCTGATCCTTTCCATCGATTGCTTTCCAAGATGGGTGTTCAAGACCTTCACCTGCCATCTTGAGGGGGGAGTGTTGGAGAATATGATTAACTGCATTGATGCACTGCAAATTTTCCTCTCAATTACAGAACATTCTGTTCTCCATTTTTATATACTTTTCTTCTTTCATTTCTTAATTTAGCGAATATACAACTTTGCATTTAGTTGCTTTCCTTCCTTTATTAATCTTTAGAAGTCAACTGGAATTTTGTATACATTCTTTGTATTTCACGATGTAATATAATAACACATGAAAGCATTTTCCAATACTTTCATTTTTATCGTTTTCTCTAAGCTACTTCACATCATTCTTAGTATCAATAACAAAAATTAACAAACGTAAAAGCAAAACCCATAAATTATCTCCATCACAGTGAAGCTTTATTTGGAGAAATTAAGACCAATCAATTTCTTCTATCAAACGCAAGCCATCTGGGGATGCAATTGCTCAGCAAGCTAAGGGGGCTATTTGGGTGAAATTATTTTTGAAGAAATTAGAGAAGGGACTCAAAGGAGAGAAGAAGTCCAAGAGTTGTGAGTGATTTTAGGTTTGCAAGGGAAATTAGAGATTATAGGCAAAAGATAATTATAAATATTTTTGAAGTTTTTTAATTTTTTATTTTTATTTGGCGGTTGATAATTTTTCCGTCTCTTTTGGTAGCTTTCTTTTATGTTGCTACTAAATTAAAATTGTTTTTGTAACATTTCTAAAATGCCATGGTATTAAATAATATCTGTAACACTTATAAATATGCTACTATAAAAACTTTACTAAATATTACATTATTTTGTAGCATTTTTAAAGTGCTATAATAGTAAAAATAAAATGTAGTGCTAACAATATGCTATAAATTAAATGTAAAAAATTATGAAAAATGAAGTAACACCATTAAATACTCAATTGTAGCATTTTTTTTTAATAAAGTTTTTGCTAAAGAATGACATTTGATAACATTAAAAGAAAAAATACTACCGGGAAATGCTAATATAAATTATATTTATTGTAGTGAACTAATAAAAAAAATAATATTTATCTTTGTTATAATGATAATTACATTGTGAACTTATGCCACCATAGTCATGGGGCATAATTGTCTAAAAAGATGTATATGAAATTATTTATGAAAATATAGTATATGTCATGAGTTAAATCATATGGAAGTTAAGAGTTAACAATTATATTTGGGTTCTTACATGCCCTACCTTTAAAATAATATTAATAAACTAATAATATTAATAGTTAGGTAAATAAAATTAAAATGGCATCATATATATAGATTATAGACTATATACACATTTTAATAATAAATGTCTAATATTGATAAGAAATATCATAGTTGAGTTCATTTTAATCAATTTAATATTGGCTAATAAAGTAAGAATGGTTAATAACAACATAAAAAATAAGTTTAATATTGTAAATCATTAGTTATAATACTACGGAAAGCAATCGATAAAAAATTAACACATAGAAGTGTCCATTATAAGTATTTAAGAAAATAATGTAACTTGAAAATAGTGAATAAATGTAACAATCAAAATAATAAATGAATTTCACATAAGTTTGTATGAATTAATTTGTATAAGAGATTGCTATATCTTATATTTGTATATAGATATCATATAATAATATTAGCCATTAGTATTGAATTAATAATAATAAAAATAATAATATTTGATTGGTAATTATAATGTTTGGCATAATTAATAAGATATTTGTCTGATAATTATCTAATAGTTGGACAAAAACTATTCTTATATTAGTGGGTTGAGGCTTGAAGCACTTTATATGTATTTTAGGATTGATTTCTTCCAAATATTTGAAAATAAATTTGGTTAGGATCTAGGTATTTAGATTGCATTGACCTATCAAAAAATAAATAAAATAAAATGATAAATTTTTTTATGCAAAATATCACTAAATTTATAATATAGTAAAAAATATTTAATGATTTGTAATTATGTTTATTTACTTGTATTAAAATAATATTCTCATTAGTAATAAGTCACATATTTTGAGAAAAAAATATAAGTCTAATCTTTAAAATATATTTTCATTTAAAGTTGAGCAGGTATTTGGTAGTTCCATAATTTAAATTTATTATTTTATTATTTACTTAAAATGAGGGCAGCTTTATGATATTTATTTTGAATATTTTTATTATAACCAATTAAAACAAGGGGTAACTGGTCTCTAGTTATAAAATTAATAAAATAATAATAAAAAGTAGTTGTATCTCATAGAACAGCTGCGTTAGAGGCGAATCCTACCTAAATAAAAAGATAGGAGGTTTATTGAGGTAATAATGTTATATTATTTAAATTTTTTATTTTAAATAATTTAATATTTATTAATTAGTTAATAAAATTAAAATGAATTAATTATATTATTTTATCAATTAATTAATGAATATCACATTATTTAAGATAAAAAATTTAAAATTTTATTGACATCATTAAATATCAACAAAATTTACATTAAATTTTATGTAATACAATATTTAATCAAAAGATAATGCAATAATGCGGGACCAATGGGACATCTTACAAAACATTATTTTATTTATTTATTTTTTTTGTTGAGACTTCAAAACATTAAGTTGAAGACAAGACAGCGACTTCCACTCTAAAAAAAAAAAAAAAAAAAAATTTGCCATGCAAGGAGGAGGAGGGGAGGAGCAGGAGGGGGAGGAGACTCCTTATGAGAAGACTTTGCAGTTGATGACCTGTCTCTGCATTTAATTTTGTCTCTTTCATTTTTTAAGTCTGCTTTCAGATCCATACTGGTCTTAAATGTCTTATAAAAACACCCTATTCCTCCTATAAGATCAAAATAACTAATCCTCCCCTACAGTTAAACACATCGCACCCACTTCTTGAATTTTCACACGCAAAGTAAAATCAAACATGTAATAAGTTGACTAATACAATTGATAATTTGATGAATGGACTTAAAATTTTCTATTGACAAACAAAAAGAAGGCGTTGAAAATGAACAAACTAGAGGAGTGATGAAAGCAATAAGTGTTATTTATTATATTTATTGAACGAAAAGAAATCAAATAAATCGACCTTCTCTGAAGCTTCAAATTTGCAGTAGGATAGGTTAAATCAACTGTCATAACTGGCTGGCTGTGTTGCCTTGCTTGCCGCCAATGCCCACGACCCATTGCATTGCATAAGGAATTTACTAGTGATTAGTCAAACTCGTAACTTAAATTTACGTTAATTTACCGACATCACAAGCGCTGAAGCACGGGCACATGCACATTCGTTTGCCTTATTGTTTGTTGCCTGTGCACTACTAACAACACCCCCCTCCGGGTATCTCTCCCTGTCCCCGAGATGGAGATGTCATTCTTACGATACCTCGTTCTCATTCTTTTCCTGGCGGCCTCCACAACAACGGCCGCGGCTCAACGAAACGCCACCGTTTCGTGCCCGCTTGACTTCACCTTGTTAGAGAAGCTGCTGCCCCAGTTCGAGACTCCTAATGACCTGCCCTCGCAGTGTCAGAACATTAAAAAGGGCCTTCGTCTCGTGGAATCCCAATACCTCAAAGGCACCGGAAACTTCCTGCCCCCACGCAACGCCTCCGAGTCATGCTGGCGCGCTTACCAAACCCTCGTGGACAAAGTCGCCCCCAACTTCGACATCCGCTCCCGCTGCGGCTTCGAAACCGATTGGATCTCTCAAGGCTGTATGAACATCTCCACAAGATCCGAGTTCGAAAGGTTGATCCCCCAATCCACTCTCGACGACGTCGTTTCCAACTGTAACCAGTCCTTGGAGAATAGTTCCCCTTGTGCTGCTTGTACCACCAGCTTGTCCCGCTTGCAGGCCTCCTACTTGACTGGGCCTTCCGTTGGGAACCTGTCTGATTGCCTGGCCTATCCCTTCATTTACGCCGCCGCGGTCGCCAATCAGTTTGGTCCCACCGATAAGGGCACTGCTAAGTGTTTGTTCTCCTTTTCGTTTACTGAATCATCAAAGAAGAGTAAGAAGAAGAGCAAGGGCTTAATTGCCGGGGTTTCGGTTGTTTGTGTTGTTGGGTTGTTGCTAATCTCTGCTGGGGTTTGGCTCTTTTGGCGTAAGCGTGTGGTTTCTAACAGAAGAAAGAAGAGGGAGCGAGAAGAAGTTAATAGAATTGAAATGGGATTGGATTCTATTCATGAGAGTACTAATTTGGTCAGGTTCACATTTGATGACATTAAGAAAGCAACTCGGAATTTCTCTAGGGATAATATCATTGGGAGAGGAGGTTATGGTAATGTTTACAAAGGGTTTTTGACCGATGGCTCTGAGGTTGCTTTGAAGAGGTTTAAGAATTGTTCCGCCGCGGGTGATGCAAATTTCAAGCATGAGGTGGAGGTTATTGCTAGCGTTAGGCACGTCAATCTTGTTGCTTTGAGAGGTTATTGTATTGCCACTACTCAGTTAGAGGGTCACCAGAGGATTATTGTCTGTGATTTGATGAAGAATGGAAGCGTTTATGATCATTTGTTTGCTTCCAATGGACCGAAGCTTAGTTGGCCTCTTAGGCAGAGGATTGCTCTGGGGACGGCGAGGGGATTGGCCTATTTGCATTTTGGCGCACAGCCTGCAATTTTTCACAGGGATATTAAAGCTAGCAATATACTATTGGATGAGAAGTTTGAGGCGAAGGTGGGGGATTTTGGGCTTGCAAAGTTTACGCCGGAGGGGTTCACTCATTTGAGTACTAGGGTGGCTGGGACAATGGGATATGTTGCTCCTGAGTATGCTTTGTATGGGCAATTGACGGACAGGAGTGATGTGTACAGCTTTGGTGTTGTGCTTCTTGAGCTTTTGAGTGGCAGGAAGGCACTAATTGTGAATGATGATGGCCAAGCTTCTCTTGTGACGGATTGGGCTTGGTCATTAGTGAAGGAGGGGAGAACTCTGGATGTTATTGAAGATGGTATGCCAGAGATGGGTACACCTGAAGTTCTAGAGAAGTATGTAATGATTGCCATTCTTTGTTCTCATCCACAGTTATATGCCAGGCCAACAATGGATCAGGTTGTGAAAATGTTGGAAACTGAGCAGTCTGTTCCCACAATTCCTGAACGACCGATTTCTGTTGTAGCTGAGATGGATGAGATTGAGAAATCTATGAGCAGTAATAGTGGCTCAGGTCAGTTCTCAAGTTATACTGGCTATCAGGCTTTTATCGAAATTGATCGCCCTTCAAGCCATAAGGAAGAAGTGAGAAACTCTGATTCCAGCCATAAGGATGAAGCGAGAAACTCTGGTTCAAAAGTAGTAGAATAGTTATAATTACTGGTGTCTGCACTGATGGGTTTGTTGAACCTTGATGTATTTTTCATATAGCTTTCGTGGTTCTTGAATTTTGAATCCTGTTCCACCTTGTATAGAGTACATAGATGCATAATTCAAGATTGATTCTTTTAAGTTGCAAATTCTATCATACCAAACCCTGCCATCCTAAGTAACCTATTTATTACTTGAGTATTACAAAGTTGAAACTTGATAATGAATTATAAGATTCTTCATACAGATAATTACTAGTACACATTGTGCATTGACGGGTTTTTCAAGTAGAGTGCCTCATGATAACAAAGCTAAAATTCTACTTGCATAGGTGTAGCAGGTGTTTTCATTTACAAAGGTCTTGTACGGTTTCAGTCTCTTTGCAAAATTTGCTCATAAGATTGTGTTATTGAGGATGATTGCATTCAACCTTGTTACTTCTTGAGGGCGCTGGCGCGGCACTGCAGCTATAGATGTTGATGTGGAGAGGCCAACTGAGGTACCCGTGTCAAGTAAATGCATTCCAGAAGTCTTCATTACTGTCTTTTGATTGATAGAGTAAATGCCCAGGCTTAATCTGCTTGTTTTGGACATAAAAATATAGTCAGTTATTAACTGTTAGAAGATTAATAGAAAATGTGGCAGTTTCTTAGGGGTAAAACTTGTGCTGGAAAAAACAATACACCATTTCGGTACAAGGTGTGATTTGTCTCTGTACATTCAATGTTATGGTCAACTATCAGGGACTACTGATATTTACGTCTACATTGACCTTCTTTTTGCTTTTTCTATAGCCTTATTGCTGGAAGTTTTATAGTTCGTACAGATGGATTCGGCCAGGTCTTTAATCCAGATTTACCGAAGAAACCAATTCTGGATTTTGTATGGGATGTTAACAATCGGGTCTTATTGTGTGCTCTTGTTCTGAGAGATGTTTCATGTTAAATCAACGAAGGTTCTGAACTGGATTCTGAAAATTTGTGGGATGGGGTCAGCAAGTTCTCTTGAGCCTGAAGGTGAATTTGAGCTATAACCATGTTTGTTCACTCTGAGATTGGCATGCATGATGTTGAATTTAGTTTTTACTTGCAAATAGCTAGAAATATTTGTTGGATAATATATCTTGTTCATTATTATTTCTCCAAGGATATTAAATTTCAACCCCTCCATTCCTTTCTTCAGATATCCCAAAACAACGACCTTTTAAATTAATCGCCCACACACATGGCAAATTGCAACTCTCCATTTTTTTAGAATATTTTTTCAGAAATGAATCAATTCCGTTTCCAAGTCATGCAACATCGAATTTCCCCTTGTCCTGAATGATGAAAAATTCTAAATCGGTGGCTGGCTGGCTGTACTTAACAATTTATTACTAATTAAAATGGGTAGTAGATCAGATCACTGTCGTCACCAGAATTATTGTTGGATAACGGACAAGATGCGTAAATAACTTTACTTGAATCAGTTTCACATTTTTTGGGATACAATACAAACAAACAACTCATTTTCATGTCAAAATTACAGTAATTGCTTGTCAAAAGGAATCTCAAGCCCAACACAACTCTGCCAAACCGACCTCCATCTTTAATTAATTAATTAATTTATTTATTTAAAAACAAAATTTTTAATTAATTAATTTAAAAACAAGGGATAATTACCCCCAAATTTAAGAAAATAATTAAACAGACTCCGAAATTTTTTAATAAATGACCCTAAATAAAACCTTCAAATATAATAATTAAATTAATTGATTTTAATTTTTTTAATACATATAAATATAATATAAACAATTTAATCTATTTAGTAGACTAATAATATTTAAAATGTTTAAAGTAATTTAAAAAATTTATATTATTTTAATATTTTTTTTATCCATTACAAAGATTTTAAATAAATCTTTGAGTTAAATATACCTTTCATTTAATAAAATATATCTCACGCATTAATGATATTAAAATTATTTTTATATAATATTCAAAATAATTTAAATTTTTATTTACTTATTTTAATACTATATTTCTATTTATTCTAAAATTTAGTTTAATATAATTAAAAATATATAATAAATTATAAAATATTAATTTATTTTTAAATATTAAAATATTTATATTTATTACAAATATTTGAGTCAATCTTTTACATTAATAAAACCAGGGGATATTGTATTAATGTTTCTTATTGAAAACTTAGCTATTGCCTTAACCAGTTGGATATAGCCGTCGTTTTCCCATATATTTATTTATTAAACCAATCCGGCAAGTTTGACGTATCTATAATTTCATTCTTATCTTGCAATTTGACCACAACTTATAATTTTTATGTGAAAGTCTATGGATATATGTATCATAGCGTCGCGAGCATCCGAGCTACCTTTCAAAGTTGATAGGCTGTAATCTCTTAATAAAATGATAATTTTTATAATATTTTCGACAACTTCAATTTACTTCTATTTTTGTTTAAAAAATAAAGAAAAACATGAGGGTACTTTGATAAGCCTTTTTCTAAGGATGGGATTTATAATAATTTAAAAGAATTTTGAAGATTAAATTAAGGTAATACAAAATAAATCCTTAAAAAAAGATGTCAGTGCATTGATAGAGCTCATTGCATGTAGTACATGAACTTCTCTTTATTTTATCTCGAATTTTTGTTATTTTCAATTTTTTTTATTTTTAAACTTAAACTAAATATTTCAATAAATTATATTATTTTATAATAAGAAATCACAATATTTATAACAAAATTTACATTAATTTTGAATCTAAATTCTAAACTTAATACATTAAAAGTTTATATTATGTAAGAACATACACTAATCTTAAAAAATTTTAAAATTAATTATTACATCTTTAATTATGTAATACTTATTTGATAAAGTTTAATAATTTATTGAGAGTAATAAAATTTAATGATTTATTGAAAATATTAAAGTATTAAAATTTTAAAAATTTTGTAAAAGAGATATATGTTTATAAATTTATTAAAAGTGACGGGACTCTTTGATATAAAAAAATTAGAGGCATTAAATTTTAAAAACCCTAAAGTTTTATGACTATTTTGTAAATTTCCCAATACTAAATAACAAAATAAATCGTGGGAAAATTTTACTCGGAAGAAATTCTCTTCAGGTCATGTTGGCTTGCTATACTTAGGGTATGTTTAGGATTGAGGTTAAGCAATTGTAGCTTTTTAAGATACTGATCTTAAAGTGTTTGATAAACACTCATTACTGTAGACTTTTAAGTTTATATTAACTATATTAATAAGATTTTTCACTTGTAAGATGTAAAATTTATTATATTTTTAATAATTTTATTAAAATTATTATTTAAAAATTATATTTTTTACATATTATTAACTTGTATTTTATAATTACAGTTTTTTTTCCACAACAGTTATAAACTTAAAAATTACATCACCTCAATCCCAAACATACTGTTAGCTTCCTTTTCTGCTCTGTTCATGTATCTTAAGTGATATTTTCAGGTTTCAGTTTTCATGCGAACGGCAAAATAACATGTAGCATATATAATTTTATAAGTAGATGGTATTAAGAACGTGTACATGTGGTCGTTGATTCAGATTCAAGATCCAACTGTATAAAATAAAATAAAATAAAATAAATACACAAATTGCTTACTTGTCCTTCTCAGTGTTATTACTTCTCTAAAATTCATGAAGGAATATTGAGGGAAGAATCAAGATTCCACCCCTTTGTGGTTAATTGGTGTCGTCCTCTCGTATCTGATACATGATATAGTTTGCTTTTGCTTCCATTTTTGCATATCTCCTTTTATCTGGCAATAATTTCTTCCAAATTCTTCTATTAGATAAATAAAGGCAACTTTTTGGAAGATATCAGCATCATCATGGCCGTCAAAGAGGATGTTCAAGAAAATATAAGAGAACCGCTTATGCCGATTGAGAAGATTTTAGCTGATGAAGATGGTGACCAAACAAGCAACAAGAAAGTGAATCCATGCATGGTTTACTTCAGCACTCTCATTGCAGTCTGCGGTTCTTATGCTTTCGGATCTTGCGTAAGTCCATTTCTTGAAACCAACTTCTGAAACAATGATTTTTCACTTTTTTTCTGTTGAATGCTTGGGATGGTTAGGTTGTGGAAATGTCAATTTGGTTTTGCAGGCTGGATATTCATCTCCTACTCAGAGTGCTATCAGGGAAGATCTCGCTCTGTCACTCGCAGAGGTATGTTAATTGCAAATCAATCAATTTTTAGTGTAAAGAATAACGAGTTTGGTGTCTTGTCAACGATGTTTAAGCGACAGAGTATGTCTTGTTGAATGCGATTTATATTAAGCTGAAGCAGTTGTGCAGAAATGTTATTAGACTAATTCCATTCAGTTAGTAAAAAAGTTTTTCATTTTGGTTTTGGTTTATATGTATGAAGTATTCGGTGTTTGGTTCCATATTGACGTTCGGTGCCATGATCGGGGCAATCACAAGTGGGCCAATTGCTGATTATATTGGTCGGAAAGGGGTAAGAAGATATATATGTGTATATATATATATATATATTTTTTTTTCTCAGATGAATCACTGCCTGTTTAGGAATTGAGCTTAATTATGTGCTAGTGAATATTTAGCTTGTAACATTGTTTATTATGTGCAGGCAATGAGAGTGTCAAGTGTCTTCTGTGTTGCAGGGTGGCTTGCTATTTACCTTGCTGAGGTTCGTATATTCTTAAGCTCCTTTAATTTTATTTTTCTCCTTTCTCTTTCAGCTACATAGCAAAAAGAACAATATCCTATAAACCTACCAATTATATTCTTTCTGTTTTCATTGAAACAAAAGGGGGCTTGGCCGTTGGATATTGGAAGATTGGCAACTGGATATGGAATGGGAGTCTTTTCATACGTGGTGCCGGTCTTTATTGCTGAAATTGCACCCAAGAATCTTCGAGGAGCACTAACAGCTGCAAATCAGGTAAGCCTAAAATGCAGGCAACTTAATTGGAAGAAATGCTCATTTTTCATTTTAATTTATCTCTTGAATAGCTAGTTGCCTCTCAAATTAAGCAATTTATGATCTATCTAATTGTTTCTCATGTTTGTCTATAGCTTATGATCTGTGCTGGTGTGTCAGTTGCCTTCATAATTGGGACAGTACTAACATGGAGAGCTTTAGCACTAACAGGTGAAAATGGTTAACCATCCATTTATTCAGCTGTCCAAGAAAAACTAAAAAGGAAAATGAAATAGGTAAGGATAATGAAACACAAGGCTTACGTGCAAAATTATTGCAGGTATCATCCCCTGTGCAATTTTGCTTTTGGGTCTCTTTTTCATCCCGGAGTCTCCTAGATGGCTGGTAAGGATACCTGATAATGACACTCCGAGAAAAATGATGAATACATGAAACTGAACTTCCCATGGATACAGGCAAAGATAGGAAAGGAAAGAGAGTTTGAAGCTGCACTGCAGAAACTTCGCGGCAAGGATGCTGATATAGCACAAGAGGCAGCTGAAATCCAGGTCTTATGTCTGAGTTATAAGTACCATTCCACACTGACAATGTGTTGGACCGTCGAGAAGAAAATTTATCTGAAGCATTTTTTCATTGCTTAACAGGATTACATAGAAACTCTAGAAAGGCTCCCAAAAGCTAAAATGCTGGATTTGTTTCAAAGAAGATACTTGCGCTCGGTCACAGTAAAGATTTCTCTTTCTCCTCCATCTACAATACAACTACATTTTATCTCCTCATTGACTCCTCTTACTATTTATTCATTTTGACAAGATTGGAGTCGGATTGATGGTATTTCAACAATTTGGTGGAATCAATGGAATCTGTTTTTACACCAGCGCTATTTTTGTGTCAGCAGGTAATGAGATCTCTGTATGGATATGCTTTCATGTTCTCTCAAAAATTTAGAATGACCATAATATTTTGGTTCTTATACTTGTAATGTCCTCAGGATTTTCTTCCAGCCTTGGAACAATAATCTATGCCATTATTCAGGTTTCTATCTCTCACGGACTCTGATAATTTCTCAGAATTTAGATACATTTTCTAATAAGACTGACCTAAACAAATTATTTTCTGCAGGTTGTTGTTACAGGCCTTAATACAATTGTGATCGACAGAGCTGGAAGAAAGCCCTTATTATTGGTAAATTCTAGTGCAGGGTACAAGCAACGTCCATATATTTGCTTTCGGAAACCATCTTCATTTACAAATTGTAAATTTCCTTCGCGTCATTTTTATTCCAGGTTTCTGGAACAGGACTAGTCTTGGGTTGTTTACTCATAGGGGTTTCATTCTTTCTGAAGGTAATAGTCAAACATTATCCCTGATTCATTTCAGTTTCTGTAATGATATTAAAAACTCAGAAAGTACCTTTTGTGAACCAGGTTCATGAATTGGGACTCGAGTCAGTTCCTGCTCTTGCTGTGACCGGCATACTGGTAATGTACATACATTATCCACTCAGTTTGTTCATCCGATAAATTGACTCCTCATGTCTGACAATTGTTCTTGGTGCTAAGCTCTACATAGGAGCGTTTTCGGCAGGAATGGGTGCAGTTCCTTGGGTTGTAATGTCCGAGGTAATTAAAATTAGGACATTTTATCGTTCTCTCTATGCATGCTTTATTCACCTAGCAAATCTGAAGATGGCCCTCTGGCTCTGTTACAGATATTTCCTATAAATATTAAAGGAGTAGGTGGAAGCCTAGCAACATTAGTGAACTGGTTTGGTGCATGGCTAGTTTCCTACACTTTCAACTTCCTCATGACTTGGAGCCCCTACGGTAAGTACTAATAACCAATTTAGCAATTGGCCTGCCCGCAAGTTCAGTATCCTGCACTGCATAATCTGAGCTCCATATTTACTCATCTACATGAACATGACATGAGTGGCTGGATGCGGCTTTCAGGTACATTTATTCTTTATGCTGCAATCAACGCGCTGGGCATATTGTTCGTGATCACTGTGGTACCCGAGACCAAAGGGAGGACCCTGGAACAAATTCAAGCATCTATCAATGCTTAGACGAACTGTGTATATATATATATATATATTCAGAGCATCATCAGAAATTATTGAGAAAGGGGAATGTTATTTATTATTATTTAGTTAAGGAAAATGAAACTGTTCGCAATCAGGAATTCTTGAAAAATAATAAGAATAAAACTAGCTATAAACGGGTTCACTGGAATAATCGTATTTTAGGATGATACTAAATAAAGAGGCAAACCAATTAATATTAACATGATGTTATAGGTATTATGTGTTTTTTAAAACATATTAATTTATTTATTTATGAGACATTTTTACAGATATTTTAATTGCATTAATATTTTGAATAAGGTTTATTTAATCATATTATATGTATTTATGTGATCATCATATGGATTTACATAAGACATAAATATAAGTTATCTTATGATTAAATAAATTGAGTATACAGTTGATAAATAGAGTTAGACGTTCTATTTACGTTTAGATTGTAGTAAATTCATTGAATAATTTGTCTTAATTGTGTATTAATTTACTGATGTAATTTGACTATACTAAACTAGATCACATATGAGATTTAATTAATTTTGAAGTAATTATCAGACTTATTAAATTTCATATGCATTAATTTTATTGCAATCAATATCTCAAGGTAATTATAGTTTCATGTTTATGATTATTGTTTCATTTGAGTTATCAATGGGCACGACATACATTTGTAGTTAAGATTATTCGGTATCTTGGTGGAAACAATTATGAAAAGTGAGATTATAGATTAACAATATAGAATTTATAAAACATATCTCTTGATGGGTTTTCAATACTTGATCATAGAACTCTCTGGTCAGAGTGTGTCAATATAATTAGTATGTTGAAATTGATCATTAGAGAAAGTCAGTAAGAGTCAAGGAAGAAGGTATAATTAAATTGATTGGACAGTTAAGATATCAATTTAATTAGCGATATGGTACAAATTATTGTTCAGTAAAGAAATCAATGTGGCATAAGTTGAATTAATATTCGAGAACACTATTCTAGATAACATATAATTATGGAGGTCAGTTATAATCTTATAGTGGAGTAGATTTGAAATTAAATAATTGAGTTAGTTTAATTACATGCCTAATTATTATAGCCACTATTGTATGTACCCATATGATCACCGGATTAACTCATTTAATTGATTGCACCATTATTGGATTAATAAGCAAGATAATTAGTTATTTGGGTTAAAAGTCTAGATATATTATTTGGTGGGATATACTTGTGTATAAAAAACCTTATGTTATTTTACAAGGCGGTCCCCTATAACTATAACAAGTTTAATGGTAAAAGATTTGGAGTTTTTATTTTATTTTAATTTAAGTCAGTTATTTTGATTTATTAGAATTAAAAAATGAGATAAATAAGGAGTTTATGTTTTACACCACTACAATATAAAAAGATTTTCCACAAAAAAAATGAAAAGTCATAATATAAATAAAGAAAAGAGAATTTTTCTCTCAAGATCATTAGGGAAAAATATTTTCTATGTAGTTGCTTTCAGTAGTGAAAAAAAGTACCCACACATCAAGTACAGACAAACTTGAGTTATAACTTAGAAGATCATTAATGATAGATCGTGATCTAACAGAGAGGTAGTAATATATCATAATTTAAGAGCCTTAATTACTATAACAAAAAAATAAATATATAATTTTAAAATTACAATAATTTTATATATTATATAAAAAAATAATCATATTATTTTTGCTATAAAACTATTTTAATATCAACAGTGTCAGAGAGTCTTGAGTCTCAAATTAGTAGAGAGGCAATACAAGTAACCACCAAAGTGGAATTTTTCGCTTCCATAGTACGTAATCTTTTCGCGGACAGTACCTTTTTCGCATTTAATGAATATACAAAACTACAGATATACCCTTGCCAATTTCGATACCGTTACAGCTATTTATGACAAATATATAAATAATTTCTTTTTTCTTTTTTTCTCAATTTGCATTTACATGTAAATAAATAGAAGACGTCAAAGAGAGACGAGACAGTTCAGACATGTGAAGGCTACAACTAAATAATAGGACAGAGACTTGGATAAAATTGACCTCGACCAATCTGCATATGGATAAAATTGCACACATGTCAAAGGATTCTTCAAAGGTTAAAAACGTAATGCTTTATCCAAAATTAGAACCTAATAAAGGAGAGAATTTAGGCTATTTAACTGGATAACCTTGTTTAATTATCCAAACAATTCTGCATATAAAGGGCACTCAAGGAACCATTATCACAGAATTTCTTTCCTCCTCTGCCGGTGTTGACCGAGGCCTTAGTCATATTTTCTCGATCGTTAGCTTCAGTTTTCATGCAAACGACAAAGACAAATCAATTTTGTCAGCTTGCGTGGTTTTTAAATAGAAGGTGACAACAGCAGAGCACGTGGTTCCAGTGAAAACTGAAGATCCAAACTCAATTTTAGTTGTCTCTGATGCATCGAGAAAATTTTTAAGGGCTGAAGCACGGCAGACTAACACACAAGCTAGCTAGGTCCACGAAACCGTGGAGGAATTGTTCATATTAGATCAAGAAAAGAGATTCCCTTGATATATATACGCCATCTCTTCGAAGTCAATAAACAAGCGGCTAGCATATATGGCGAACAATGATCAGAACGTTGTTAACAACTCTGTTGACGACAAGATGACAGAACCGCTTCTGCGGGGAGAGCAGAATTTGGCTGATGAAAATGGAGGATCTGGTGACAAAACAGGAAGCAAAGATAGTCTATATATGGTTTACCTGAGCACTTTCGTTGCAGTCTGTGGTTCTTATTCGTTCGGAACTGGGGTAATTAACTCCCATATATCTTACGTGCAAACCAACTTCTTGTGTAACGTAAATTTTCATGCACTGTTCTGTTAGGCCAAGCTAAGTGAATGCTTATATTTTTAATCGGATTTCAGGTTGGCTATTCATCTCCGACCCAGAATGCTATTAGGGAAGACCTCTCTCTATCTCTAGCAGAGGTAATTTTTTTTTTTTTGAGTAAATCAAGATCTGGTTAACACTATGCTTAATATTTATCAAATTTGCAATACAAGACATACTCTGAATATTAAGCAGATCTCTCCTGCAAATACACGAACCCTTTTAACTTCCATAGGGCTCAATTTAGCTGTGGTTTTACATGGATGCAGTATTCAGTATTTGGTTCCATTTTGACTTTTGGTGCAATGATTGGTGCAATCACAAGTGGCCCTATTGCTGATTTTATTGGTCGAAAAGGGGTAATGTATTAGATCACTGCTTCTTTACAACTTCACATTCCTTGTCTTCATTTCCGTTGAATATATATTGGCTACTGTGTGAAATTTATGCAGGCAATGAGAGTTTCAAGTTTTGTATGCATTGCCGGGTGGCTTGCCATTTACTTCTCTGAGGTTTGCATAATCTTAAACCTCTGAAAAATTCATACACCTACCTGCAGAGAACCAAGATTATTACTATTACTTTTTCCAAAGACATTTGACCATTGTAATTTTTCATGTCTTGACTGCGTAAACAAAAGGGGGCTTTGTCTTTGGATCTTGGAAGGCTGGCAACAGGATATGGAATGGGAATCTTTTCATATGTGGTGCCTGTTTTTACAGCTGAAATCGCACCCAAGGAGCTTCGAGGGGCGCTGACATCCGCAAATCAGGTAAAAACAAGAAAATGAAAATGATGTCAGTAGATTAGGAGTGAAGACTCATTTTCATTTCAATTTACATTCCTAAAGCTTTGAACGTAATTTCTTGTCAGTTTATATCAGTTTTGTGGATTAAAAAGTGGCCGATAAATAATGCCAGATCTAGTTATAAGAATAAGGATAAATATATCTTATACGTAACTGTTTGTCTTCTTTTTTCTGCAGCTTCTGATCGTAATTGGTGCATCCACTTCCTTCATAATTGGGACAGTGGTAACATGGAGGATTTTAGCTCTAACAGGTAAAATGCATTTATCATCCATCTATTTAATGTTTTAAAATAAATAAATAAATTTTCTTTTAATTTTTTTTTTAAAAAAAAATTAGGAAGGAATGGTGGCTCACCAATAAATAATGTTTGCAGGAATCATCCCATGTGCAGTTTTGCTTCTGGGTCTTTTCCTCATTCCAGAGTCTCCCAGATGGCTGGTAAGAATTATAAAGCACCACTTAACACCTGAAAAATAAAAAAGATTTGTATATGAACTGACTTTACAATTGATTCAGGCAAAGATAGGAAAGCATGAGGAATTTGAAGCTGCACTGCAGAAACTTCGCGGCAAGGATGCTGATATATCACAAGAAGCAACTGAAATCCAGGTTTTCTTCCTGAAGTTATATATCACATTCAAAATTGATAACGTATAGGAGACTTTGAACATTTAAACAGAAAAATACGTATGTAAAGAATTATGCTATTTCATTGCTTGACAGGAATACATAGAAACTCTTGAACAGCTACCGAAGGCCAGACTGCTGGATTTGTTTCAGAAAAGATACTTACACTCAGTAATCGTAAGAATTTCTCCCTCAACCCATAATACAATCTCTGTTACTAGCACCGTTTCACTATTTTCTTCATAAACTTTTGTAATCAAATTTTTTCTCTGTGCATTAACCTCCCATTGAAATGCATTTATTCTGTAAAGATTGGAGTTGGATTGATGGTCGTTCAACAATTTGGAGGAATCAATGCAATATCATTTTATGCCGCCAATATTTTTCAGACAGCAGGTATGCTATCACCATAATCGAAATGAAAGGTCTCAAGCAAGGGTTATGCCATTACTTTGCTACACATTTATCTTCCATTTTCTAAAGACATTATACAAACAAGTGGTGGCAGATATTCTTAGTTTTACAATTAACATATTAGTTGTTATATCTATAATGTCTCAGGATTTTCTCCCAGCACTGGAACCATAAGCTATGCCTTACTTCAGGTTTCTATCTCTCATCAACTCAAACAATCTCTTCAATGATGTTTAGTAAGACTAGCCGATGGTGATTATATCCTGCAGGTTGTGGTTACTTTCTTCAATATCATTATGATCGATAGAGCTGGAAGAAAGCCCTTATTATTGGTAACATTTAATGCTAAGATTTGCTACCTCTATAACGTTGATTTTAGAACTCCATCTTCATCTGTACAAGACTAATTTCCTTTCTCTGTCGATCACCTTCTAGTTTGCCGCCACAGGATTACTATTAGGCTGTTTACTTCTTGCGGCTGCATTTTTTCTAAAGGTATATAACCGTCAAATATTAGCCCTCACAACATCATTTAATTCTATATCTTTAACAAATGGAAAATCTGTGTGAACCAGACTTATGGATTGGCACTTGAGTCAGTTCCTGCTCTAACGCTGACTGGTGTACTGGTAATATATATATCAACAGCTTTTGGATTCATCTTAACCACTCAGTTTATTAATCATCAAATACTTATGACCACTATTCTTTGAGCGCAGGTCTACGTAGGATCCTTTTCATCAGGAATGGGTGCAACTCCTTGGGTTCTAATGTCTGAGGTAATCAAAATGTGAAGACCTTATTATTGCTCCTATGCTTTGCTCTTTCCCCAAAATCTGAAAGTAGCTCTTTGTCACAGATATTTCCTATAAATATTAAAGGAGTGGGAGGAAGCCTAACAACATTAGTGAATTGGTTTGGTGCATGGGCAATTTCCTACACTTTTAACTTCCTCCAGACTTGGAGCTCCTACGGTAAAATACTAAATAGAGAAATGTTAATTTTCTTCCTTCAACCAATCAAAAGAGTAATGGTATTGAAATGCTTCAAAGCAAGCCAATAAGTTAGGTCATAAAAAGGTTCAGTGATTTTAGATAAGTCTTAAACGCTACTTATACACCATTTTGAAACTTAAAAGCATCATCATGCTGAAAGTTATTTTTGTTTTCCTAAGAAAACCAAGACAGTGCACGTTATGAAGACCAGAAACAGCATTAAAGCTGAAGATTTACTCTTTTGACTGAAGTGTCTGCTTTTGGTTTTCAGGTACCTTCCTTCTTTATGCTGCAGTCAACATATTGGGTATTGTGTTCATCACCACAGTGGTACCTGAAACAAAGGGGAGAACCCTGGAGGAAATTCAAGCAGCTATGAATATGTAGAAAAGCAAAAATGGAATAAAGACCATTATGTCTAGGGAATTTCCATTTTAACTTTTGAAGGAACCTCAAAACCTTGAGAAATACGAAATATTCCAAAACAATGATAACATTTGATGATGTGCACAGTCAATGATACTGAATCCTTGTGATTTGAAGAAAACACACTTTTCAAGGGAATGAATTTTTCTCAATATTTTTTTTTTCTTAATATTTTTTTTTACTATAAATACATGCATGCCTAGACCGAGGAGAGAAATAATCATACTTACAAATGTGTATGGTCTGCATTACATCTAAAGATTGAAATTCATCTGATTTTTCATTGGTGTGGATTTATGAATGATGATAGTGGTGCTCAATCACAACTCCATGTAAGAATACAGAAACTGGGAAGCTGAAATAAGTTAGTCAAAGAATATAGAAGCCTCTGGCCAATCAATCAAAAGTCTAGTCATTCCTTCCTGTTTAGTACAAAGATGAGCAGGTGAAAAAAACAAAAACAAAAATACCTTTGAAGAATTGCACCACTGCCTTTGTGAGCTATTGGTGAAACAGCTTTTGAATGTGCCATGTCAAAATATGGAATCAATTTTGGCTTCCAGAACTGTGAGCATTATTTTCTTTTAAAAAAAAAAAAAAAAAGGAAAAGATCATCCAAGTTCTAATATCTGCTTGGACTGTCTAAGGGAAAGATGATCTTTTGTTTACCTGTAAAAGAAGCATACTAGGGGATAAATGGACAGGAGAGGCAAATCATGTTGACCATATCACCTCTGGGCAGTTGATTGATAAACCTGCTGCATCAATCACTGCACTGTGGCCAGAAAGGTGGGTTTGGAGATAACATATGCCACTTCTGCATTTGAGGACAGACTGGATAGTCTCGTGCTGGTGACATGCGACAACCTTCATTCAGCTCTTGAGCTTTTTGAGTATCTCCTTGTTGGTCATCATAATATTCTAATGAAGCTTATAAACAGCTATTTCAAGACTTTGTAACCAAATATCCACGGATATTTGACAAAAATATAGATAGGGATAAACAGATGTTCATCACCATCTCACAATAGAACTAGAATCAAAAAATGAAAATGAAGGCAACCAATGAATGAATTATGTCGTGCTAACATCAATTCTTGTCATATAAACAAACCAAGCAATTATTATACACTAACTTTGATCATATATCATGTTGTCAATACCAATACAATAAAATTTCTAAATTATACAAGGTTGAACCTAAAATCACTACTAGACCAAACAATATAAACTACATTCATAAAGACTCAGATTGATCAAGCAAAGAAGCAAGGAATGAATCTCTCACCACATTCCCATCATCAACCAGTATCTTCAATAACGCTACTGCCTTTGTCTTACCCTTTGCACTCCCATTCTGGGCCACGTCAGCAATTCCATCCGCTACTTGCATCGCCATCTCTTTTACTTCTTCTGCAGCTCTTTCCCCTCCAAAATTCACCAAATTCAACAGCGCTGACACTGCATTTTCCTTCACTCTGTGACCCGATCCCGTGCCCAAATCTAACAAATCCACCAACACTCCGATTCCACAGCATTTCTTAAATTCGTCCACACTTTCCTCACATCCCGCGATTTGCGCGATCACTGCGCTCGCGTCCTCCACAATCCCAACCGTTCCCTCGTTCACAATCAGTGAAAACAAAGGCTGGACCGCACCTAGCGCAATTATTTGATGGCGATTTAACGGATAAAGTGCGATTCCAAAAAGCGCTTTTAACGCGTCTTTAACAGAACGCGGCGGCGAGTTACGCGTTTTAATGATTTCAATGAGAGAGTGAATGATATCGCGCTTGGAACCGATGATCGGGCGGTAGGAATCGACGACTAGGAGGCTGTGCAACGTAGCGGCGGAGGATTGTACGGCGGCGGCAGAGGTGGAGGTGGAGTGGTGGCGGAGCGCGTGGGAGATCGCGTCGAGGAGGCCGCGCGTCGACATCAGAGAGTCACGCGAGGCGATTGAGAGGTTGAGTAGCGTGGCGGCGGCGTTTTCTTGAGATGCGTGCGAGGAAGAATACAGGATTTCGGCTAAGTACGGGATGGCGCCAGCTTCGGAGATCATAGGACGGCTTTCGGCGTCGTGCTTTGAAAGGAGGCGCAGCTCGGCTAGAGCCTCGGCTCGTGTTTGATCCGACACTGAACCGAGTTTGGTCACTAACGACCGAATGGTACGTTGTTTTACTTCCATTTCTGGATCTCTGTCTGTCTATAATTGCGTTTCTGTCTCTAATCGGATAGATGATAAGCTTATGCGTTTGGTGAATAGATTTTTCAGTGGTTCAGAGTTGACTTTTTAATTTGTCAAATCATATCCACCTAATATATATAAAATGACCTCCTTTAGCCGCCATTTTTTTGTTATTCTTTTCCCTCCTCTCTCTGCTTTTTTTTTTTTTTTTACTTAAATGGATAAATTTATGGTTTAGTATTAAAAATTTACTATAAATATTAATGATACGTACATATAAATAGCACAAAAATATTTACGGTAACTTTTTTATGATTTCTGTATTAATTTTTGTACAGTTATCATTATTATTATATAAATGATGTGATGCACAACTTTTCTGAAAAGGACGACTCAAGGACCCCAACTCCAAACCCTATTATGCTAGAATTTCTGATATGTTGTATCACCCAGCAATCACACACAAATATGACGTTGATACACCTTTTATAAAAGTAGTACGATACTTCCAGACATAGAGTCATCCTAAAGGTACAGTGCTGTATCACATACAGCCACTGTAAGAGTGAAAAAAGAACTTGGACTACCGGTATTTTATCGGCTGTTTATTTAATAATTAAAAAATTATTTTTAATGTAAAAAAAAAATGAAAAAAATTAATAAATTTATAAACAATTAATATAAAAATATTTTTAATTTAAATGAAAGTTAAAATATAAATAAAATAATCATGTCTCGACTATTTTAGTTAAATATCAATATATCAGGTGGTCGTTCCAAGTTTATTTTATATGTTCCTAAATTTGGTTCAACTTTGTCATTGATAAGTTCATTTATTTCAACTTCTCAATTAACTAGTTTTATGCTTAATATTCCTACTAAATTCATTAATTACTAATATTATGTGTTAAATTCTAAGTAAATTTATTTATTGTTAGATAAATTCCTAAATTTGATTATATTTTCTCTTATTCTCGTTTATATGTTTCAACTATTATTCCATTGGCTTTGCGTTTAATATTTCAATTCACTTGGTAAGATTTCAGTTATTTTGGTTAAATACTAAAACTACTTTTTTTTTCGTTAGATTAATTTATGATTTTAGTTATATTTTTTATATATAGGTTCACATATTTCAACTTATTAGTACACCACTTTTGTGTTTGATATTCCTACTAGATTTGTTAAATACTAATATTTTGGTTTAGATTCCAAGTAACTTTCATTTTTTGTTGGATGAGCTCCTAATTTTCGTTACATTTTCTCTTATATTGGTTCATGTGTTTCAACTAATTGCTCCTCTACTTTTGTGTTGTATATTCTCATTAACTTCATAAGATTCTAAGTATTTTGGTTATGTACCAAAATTATTTTTTATAATTTTATTTTTGGTTAACTAAATCCCTAATTTTGATTATACTTTCTCATCTTTTGATTTACATATTTCAACTGTTATTCCATTAATTTTGTGTTCAATATTAGAATTTACTTTGTACGATGTTAATTAGTTAGGTTAAATAACAAAACAATTTTTTTGTTATATTATTTCTTAATTTTGGTTAAGCTTTTTCATTTATAGGTTTACAGATTTCAATTTATTAATCCACAAGTTTTGCATCTAGTATTTCTACTAAATTCATTAAATAACAATATTTTAGGTTAAATTCCATGTAATTTTCATTTCCCATTAGATGAGTTCCTAATTTTCGTTATATTTTCTCTCTCATTGGTTTATATGTTTCAGCTAGTTATTCATTTAGTTTTGTGTTGAATATTTTTATTAACTTGTTAAGATCCCAATTATTTGGGTTAGGCACTAAATTTAATTTTTATAATTTTATTTTTTGTTACGTAAATTCTTATTTTTGATTATATTTTCTTGCATACGTGTTTATATGTTTCAGCTATTATTCCACTGGTTTCACGTTCAATATTCCAACTAACTTAGTAAGATTTCAGGTATTTAGGTTAAATACCATAATTACATTTTTAGTAAAATTAGTTTCTAATTTTGGTTAACCTTTTTCATTTATAAATTTATATGTTTTAACTTATTAGTAACCAATTTTGTGTTTGATATTTCTATTAAATTCGTTAAATGCCAATTTTTTAGGTTATATTCCAAGTAGCTTTCATTGCTCGTTAGATGAGTTCCTAATTTTCATCACAATTTCTCTCATTTTAGTTCATATGTTTTAAATATTATTCCACTAATTTTATGTTTAATATTCTAATTTACTTGGTAAAATTTCAGTTATTTAGGATAAAAACTAAAATTTTTTTATTAGATTAGTTCATGATTTTTGTTATATTTTTTTATATATATGTTCACATATTTCAAATTATTAGTTCACTACTTTTGTGTTTTATATTTCTATTAAATTTGTTAAATATCAATATTTTGGTCTCAATTCTAAGTAACTTTCATTTTTCATTGGATGAGTCCCTAATTTTCATTACATTTTTTCTCATATTAGTTTATATGTTTTAATAAATTGTTCATCTACTTTTGTGCTATATATTCTCATTAACTTGATAAAATTTCAATTATTTTGGTTATATACCAAATTATTTTTTATAATTTTATTTTCGATTAGCTAAGACCCTAATTTTGGTTATACTTTCTCACCTTTTCGTTTATATGTTTCGACTATTATTTCAATAATTTTTTATTTAATATTCCAATTAACTTGATAAGATTCTAGTTATTTGGGTTAAATTTCAAATGTACTTGTATTTCGAAAAACAATAATATTAATTATGTGAATTATGTTTGATTTTAGTAAATATCAACTTACTATAATACTGAAAAATCTTTATTACAACCCTTGATCTTTTCTAATATTTTGGGTCCATAATCTAAGTCTTTTTTTTTTTTTATCTATATCCATTTTCTTATTTTATGAGATCTCTTGAACTTAATTATATATATACTTGAGCTTTTAGTGTTTATTCATATTTATTCTATTTTTATCATTTTAATTGATTATTTTTAGTTATCCTTAAAATAAATTAATTCTTTATTTTTATCTTTCTATTTACTTTTCAAAATAATTTTTTTTTAAATTTTTGAAAACTTTGATAATAAATAAAAAATAACATGTAAGGGTGCATGTAATTGCTATGCTTCTTAAAAAAATTATTTTTAAAAGTTATGATAGCATAAGTTATAAAAATATTTAAACTTATAAAAATTAAAGCTTTCTTAATCTATTTGTGTTGAATTATTTGTTTTCCTCTTTTTTTTTTTGGAGGGGACCAATTGATTTCATGATATTTTTTTAACTTGAATTTGTTTATACTTAATTTTTTATCTTTATAAACATAGTGCGCACTTTATCATTCAATTAATTTTATTTATTTATATTTAAACTAAAATAAATTAATCTATTTTCTTTTTAAAATAGTTTTTATAATTTCTTATTACTTCAACCAAAAATTTATGTTATTAATTATAAATATTATAATATCATACTTGTATTATTAATACTATTAGTATTTTTTTCTATTAATACAATTATTATTATTACTATCATGCCTCATCAGATTTGTTAACAACAACTTTTTTTATGTTTATAATGAATATCATTCGTTTTTCTAAAGCATGTATATAATTTTCAATTTATTATTTATAAAATAAGTTCTTCATTTTTTCAAGACTTAGATAAAATAAATTTTTAAATTTTATTATGGCCAATATAGGATTATGAAAATCTAACACTATAGTAACAATATTTTCTAATATGATTTTGGCATATTATATTAGTTAATCTTTTTTAAATGGTCTTTTACTCATTGATTTTGTGGCATTTTTTTACAAATAAATAACATTCATGGATATGATTTTGGGGTATTTATTTTTTATTTTTTAAATAATCTGCTACCATCTATTCGCATTTGTTTGTAAACAAAAATTATTCATAACTTTAGAAATTTTAATTTTAATCATGAATTTGATCATCTATACTTGAACTTTAGATCTTTACATATATTTATGCTCATTTATCATTTAAATAATATTTATAATAATTTTTTTTATAATGATTTAATGAGTATCATTCTTTTTCAAGTTTGTATATCTCCTTAAATAAGATATATAATTTTCACATTCCGAAATAAGTTTTCCAATTCTTTATGATGGATCTATCTTCATTAAATTGAAAATCTAACAATAACAATCAATATTCTCAATTATCATTTATGAATTATAAGTTTACAATCATATGGAATGACTTGTTCTTATTATTCTCTGAAAAAATTGTACTTTAAAAAATAAAATTTATTTCAAATAAATAATGTCTAAATTCAAGTTTTAGATCATGAAAATATCAGCAATAAAAAAATGTTGATCAATTATATCGGCAAAAATAATCAAGCAAACTGAATATTCATGAAAAATGATAGAATTTCTCATTAATAATATCATTGGAGTGTAACTGAATGTATAAAAATATAGAATTAGTTAAGAATAATACAATAATAGGAGTTGAATACTCCACAATCCCTAGAATAATAAAACTATAATGAGATTAAAATAATTAAAATAATAAGAATTCAATCTCTATTTTATATCATTTCCATTCTTGCTATAAATGATTGTTTCATGTCATATTTTTATTTACTATTATGATCAAAGAGCACTGTAACAATCATATCCTTCTAAATAAAAATTAACGGAAACTGAAGAAACAAAAGGAAATATAATAAAAAATTGGAGAGATAACAATAAATGATTGAATAGGGGAGTTGGACGTAGAACATTCTTACCATTTGAATTGATTATTTTTAATTATTCTTAAAATAAATTAATGCATGTATTTTCATCTCTCTTTATCTTTTAAAATAATTTCTTTAATTGTCAAAACTTCCACAGTAAATAAAAAATAACATGTAAGTGTGCATGCAATTTTTATGCTTCTCAAAAAATTTATTTTTCATAAAAAAATTATTTTTAAAAAATTATGACAACACATGTTAGAAAAATATTTTATCTTTCCTTTCTTTTTTTGGGATCAATTGACTTGATGGAATTTCTTTAACTTAAAATTATTTATACTTAGCTTTTGATCTTTATGAATGTTATGCCCATTTTATTATTCAATTAATTGTATTTATTTACTTTAAACTAAAATAAATCAAGAATTGATTTTATTTTTTAATTCATATAAATTTTTGCCAATCTATTTTCTTTTCAAAATAGTTTTCTTAATTTCTTATTACTATAAAAAAAATTTCACAAGGTGAATATTTATATTTTCAAAGAAATTTGAAAAAAAAAAAGATAGGAAGTTTTCAAATTAATAAAAAGATAATAAAAGTTCGATGACATAACAAAACTTCCACAGATAAATTTGTTGTGACCATTCAAAATCTAAAAACATTTTCTTGTAATTTAGTAAATAATATTTTCATTAAGGTGGTAGTTTTACCCGCCAAGATGAAAATTTTTTATGTGAAAATTTTACCTTAAACAAGATATAAAATTTTTGTGCTGATATAAAAGTAATTTTCTACAAGTATATTAATAATTTAAGAGTAATACTACATATCTCAAATTTTTTATCCCAAATAATTATCTCAAATAATGTCATTTATTAATTAGTTAGTAAAATAATTTAATTAATTTACTTTAATTTTATCCACCAATTGATGAATAATACATCGATTGGGATAGTTATTTGGGTTAAAAAATTTAGAATATGTAGAATTATTGATAATTTAATATAAATGAGATATATTACTGCATAAATATATTAATAAAAAAATTGTGGGTACTAGTTAATTTAGATCTAAATCATTTGAGTTAAAAATAAAATAGTTAAGGTTTGAATCCATGGGAATAAATTTAGCATGTTATTAAGCTACATTTAAAAAAATTATATTCAATTTCAATTTCAATTTCTTTTACCACTAAAAAAATTATATATATAGTGAGAAGTACAACGGAAACATATTTCATGTTGCATAAAATTATAACAAATTCAAAATACATAAATAAAAATAAATTCATAAGACAAATAGAATAAAAAGTTTCAAAAGTAAATTCAGCAAAACCTACTACATAATATGAAAATGGATATATAATTTTTTATATAATTTTATTATTTTTAGTTGTTATATAAATTCATTTTATTTCAAAAAAGTATAGATAAAAATGTAAGATTGAACAAATTTTGTGATAATTGCATATCATTTAGTATACAAATTATGCAACCATCTAGTGAGTGTAGTATTACTCAAATAATTTGATTTAATTTAGAAATATAATTGTCATGCTTAAATTATATAATCATAAGTATAATATAATATAACATTATTCAATATTAGTTGCATTCAAATTGTGATTATCCATGTTATGTACCATTATGAATTTGGTTAATGTTTAACAAAAAAATTATTATAGCATAAAAGATTAAATAAAGTAATTAATTTCATGTAAGTTTGTTTGAATTAATCAGCATAAGAGATTATTTGTGAGTTTTATTTAAAAATATCTAATATAAGATACTTTATATTTGTCTAATATACGAATATTTTTTCAGAGGGTATTTACAAAATATATTAATATTAACCACTAATAATAACAAACAACAACATTTAGGGTTAATTACAATGTTTGCAATGATAATTATTCAATAGTTGAATAAACATTGCCCTCATTTTAGTAGGTAGGGATTTAAATCCCTATATGTGAATTGTTTTGATACCGAGATTGATTGCTTCTAAATATTTAGAAATAAATCTACTTCATTATATATTTACATACATGGATTGTAATGCAATTAAAAGTTAATAGAATTGTTTTGATATTTTTTAAGCAAAACATCATTATATTTATAACATATTATTAAAAATAGTTTTTAATTTATTATATTTAAATATTATTTTCAGTAGTACATAAGTTACATTTTTTTAAAAGTAAAATATCATTAAATTTATAACATAATACTAAGAAAATTATATAATTATTTTTATTTAAAATATCAGTTTAATTAATTTTATTTAATTATAATTTTTTATTAGTGCATAAGTTAAATATAGTAACTATATTTTCCATGAATTAAAAGAAATAAGAAGTATTTTTTTTTTTTTTGGGTAGATTCGAGGGGGTCTTTGATAGTGATAGTTTACTAATTTTGAATTGATTATCTTGATATTTACCTAAAATGAGGGCGCTGTATGATAGTTACCTTTTAATATTTCCCATTTTAACTGATTGAAATGAGGGTACCGGTAGCCGGTTACTTGCATAATTAAAAAATAATAAAAAGCAGCTGTATGAAATACAGCTGCTGTATTATAAGCGGACCCCCATAGCTTTTATAAAAATTTGTATCGTTACATTAACGACGCTGCCAGATAACTCAATTAGAGCGGGAGGGCGGCTGGTAGTTTGGTGTGCTGCAGGATAGCAGCCAGAGCTTTTCATAGCTACCAACCGCTGCGGCATAGACAATTTTCAAAGAGTCAAAGCCAGTTTGGAGGAGTGAAGTCAATATTTCATCTCCCTGTCGCCTATTAGCCACGATGATTACGTGGTGCAATAATATTACATTCTTAATATTATATATTTTAAATAATTATTTTAAATTATATTAATTAATTAATTAATAAAATTAAAATAAATTAATTATATTAACTTATTAATTAATTGATAAATATCACATTATTTAAATAAAAAATTTAAAATATATAATATTATTTATATTATATTGTAATTTCTTATATTAATTTATTAATCTTTTATTACTTAATTAATGTAATTTTCTAATTTGAAATAGTAATTAGGGAATAATTTCAGGAACTCATAAATAGAATTATTATTATTATTATTATTATTTTATGTAAGAGAACTTCATTCATTAAACAGAATTTAAGTGTGCAAATAATGCCCAGCGCAGAAGCGATAGGGTGACAATGCCGAAAATTATTGTAGAATGCTCTGTACTTCTTCGTTTTCTGTTAACAAGGTAAACAAAATTCGTTGGTTCGAATTCCACTACCAAATTAAAGGAGATAAGTTAGGATAATCCTACGTTAATGACAAGCCAAAACAAACATCCTTGGCCTTAGCACGAGAGACATTTCCTGGAAATTTCAATTTATGTACAGTAACCAACATTTCCTACGTCAAAATTCTTAAAATTAAGATTCTCTCTTAATTTTTTAAATTTAATAAAAAAATTAACCTAATTATAAATAAAATAAAATAAAATAAATAACTTGATTATCAATATCAAAATTCAAAACTCAATCTTAACTGCTCATTAAACTAAAGAAAATTATGAGAAATAAATACAAAGAAAAAGAAAAAGAAAAACTAGAAGGGAATTCCGTCTCCGAACTCCTAATCTAAATTAGACATTCAACTCATCAACAATAGCAACAAAATTCAACTAATGAAGACACTCAATTTGTAGAGGCTTTCGAATAACATTAGCCTTTCAAGATTCTATATATGTGACAAGATTTGAGATAGAAATTCACGACTTTAATTGGTAAACAATAATTTATCTTAAGTTATTTAAAAGCCTGTTTGGAAGTGAAATATTATAACTTTTAAACTGCATGTTTTTGATTCTATGGCATGTGTGGAAGGTTCGAAATGGATACAGGTTTGATTCTCACTCATTTTTCGGTGGATGCGGTGATTTTTCGAGTGGTGTCGGACATTCGGCTTGCTGGCTCTGCTCTTGGTTTCAGTTGTCTCGATTCATGGGCGTGAGGATTCTCGACTACGAATGGGCTACGAGTGATTGCTTCACCCCAGTGGCCTATTCGAGTTGTCGTTTGGACACGTCCGCCTCTTGGTGCGGTCAGTCGATCGTTGATGGGTGTTCGAGGTAATCCCGGTTGTCCACTGCAGGCGTTCTTCGGATCATAGGGTATATTTTTGGCGTGGTTTGGCTCTTTTCTTGGCCATCATCCAATCCTTTATCGCGAGCTTATGGTCATGTTGTGAGAGTTTGAGTCGGCGGTCCGGATGGGTTATTCTGTTGTGGAGATAGAGTCCGACTCTGCCATCGTGGTTTCCTGGATCCTCGCGGATAGTTCGTCCGATGGGATTATGCTTTGCTCTTGCGTCGAGTTCGATCTTTGATGTCCTCTTATTCGGTTGTGGTTCGGCATGTGTATCGTGAGGCTACGTCTGCAGCTGACTTTTTGGCCAATTGGGCTTGCACTTCTTGTTCCGACCATCGATTCTTATCGATCCGTGATCCGCCTACGAGTTTATCTAAGATTATTCATATGGATGCCCATGCGGTTCCACATATCGACGCTAGTTTTTATATTACAGATTTGTATGTTTTCACTTATCGAGGAGGTTTTGGTTCATGTCCCTCCTTATGTATGTGTTTCCTCTTGCATGATTTATATTACGGTAGAGGTCCCGCCTAACCCTCATCAAAAAAAAAAAATTACCATAAAAAAAAAACTGCATGTTTTTGTGGTATAAAAACTTTAGTTGTAGAGGAAAGAAGTTGATACGTATTTGGTAAACACCATTAATTGTGGAATGAAAGTTGATGGTATGTATTTAGTAAACAAAATCACAAATGGAGTGAATGTTTATTAATATTTGATAATAATAATTATAAACAACATTTTATTCACTACGATAAATTTTGGATTATTCCTTCTGAAATGATAATTTTTAAGATATTTCAAATCTATTGTAAACTTTAACTTCTATTTGTATTTAAAAGATAAAAAAAATGGGCTATTGTAAAACTTTATCTTCTATTTATGTTCAAAAGATAAGAAAAAATAGAAGGAGGATTGATGAAACTATAATATTAAGGATCTCAATATTTGAGTTTTAACTTAAGTTATAATATTATGCGTCACTCATCTATTGAATAATAAATTTTATAATTAATAAAATTATTTAACTACCATCTAATAATAAATTGCATATTAGTTGAAACTCAAATTAAAACTTATATGTTAGGATATATAATATTATTATTTATGATTTTTTTTCCTTTACAAAAATATGATTAGTTATTACTCATAAGATGATGTTCACAATAATATATGAGGATTTTATAACTGATAAAATTACTTAATTACTATCTAATAATAAATGTCATATTAGCTATGACTCAATTTAAGATTTATATGTTGGGATATTTCTTGTTATTCTTTATGATTTTTTTTTTTTTACAAAATAGGATTAGTTATTACTCATAAGATGATGTTTACAATAATATATGAAGATTTTATAACTAATAAAATTATTTAATTACTGTCTAATAATAAATTATATTAGTTAGTACTCAAAATAAGACATATATATTAGGATATCTGATATTATGCTTTATAAAAATTATTTTTTTTTTTACAAAAATAATATTAGTCATTACTCATATGATGATGTTCTCAATAATATAGGAGAATATTTTAAATATTTTAATTGTAGGAGATATAATCGGTGATTAATCCTATTCATTAACCAATCAAATTATTATTTCCTACGTAACTTTAATCTACGTGTGACGGTTGAGCTACCCAAGCCTAATTACCACAAATCAGTCCCAGCCTTATCCGAACGATATATTTTTAAGTTGTTGCAACTTTTTCATTATCAATTAAATTTATCACTAATATGTTTTAGATTTGATGAGTGCTACACTCCAGTTGGTAACCGTACGTGGACGGTTACCGAAGTCCCAAACTATGGTGACCATAACTAGCTCGCTCCTCAAATGCCACGTTGGCACGCCCTCGTGTCAATATCTTTAAAGCTCTATTCGGATTTTTTTTTTTTTTTTTTTACAATAATTCACCTAAAATTATCAGTACGTATCATATACCCGCCCCAGCGCCCCACACGGTCACACTGTTCCTCTGAATACTGTCCCACAAAATATCAAAACTCAGTTTTAATTAATAGATTTCCTTGGAAATAAAAAACTTATTAACGAGTTCTCCCAAGAAATGCAAGTCCTCCAACTAAGAGAACCAAGAACCTGATAAGGAACAACCTCAGCCTCCGGATCGGATGACCGTCACCTCACCACAAACGGGCAGCCAACTTTCCGCGGTATCATCCATTGGCGTCACAAGCTAGCCACCTACGGCTACCGGCATTTTTGATTCTATAATCGGAATCAGTGGCGACATTCTTGGAAGAACCGCTGCTGCCGCGGGAACGGAGTATGCAGATGAATTAACGCCTCCGGGGACCGCCAAAGGAATCCTAGGCCTTGAGAGCATGTTGGAGAAGATGGACTTGTCCAAGGTGATTGAAGAGCACTCATCAAGGTTAATTATATCAAGCAACAGAAAGGCGAAATTGGGCGGAGTAATAATGAGAGACAAATGTAGGCCGAGAGTTTTCCCGCCATTTTTGTCTACACTGTACAGCGACGGACGGCCAAGATTCAGTGTCGTGAAAGTGACGGGCAGTGATGGACGGTTGAAGATCATAAAGTTTGAATCTGAAAGCGATGATATACCGACGGTGGAAATGAAACGTGATCATCAAGATGAGAATAACAAGGAGAAGATGACTACTGGTGATCATCTTCATTATCTTCTTGAAAAGAATCAGACGAAGTTGTACTACGGAATGTGTATGGAGAGCCTAGGGTTCGAAAGCTTTTCTGAGAAGATGGACTTAATGTGCAAGATAATTAATGAGGCATCAAGATTAATATCAGGCGCAATGAAAATGTGCGGAGTAACGAGAGACGATATGAGCTCGAATCCGAAAGCTACTTTCCCGCCAACTCTGTATACAATGGACAGCCGGAGACGGTCAATACTCAGTTCCAGGAAAGTGGTGGGGAGAGATGGGGTGTCGAATGAGGAAATGATCGGTTATCGCCAAGATGATTGTGGTAATGATGTGAGCGACAATGGCGATGGTCGTCAGGAAGAAATTGGTAATAATAACTGTGAGAGCAACGAGGAGGAGATGCTTGGCGATCATCAAGATGATGATGATAATAATCAGACGGAGGAGATGACTGGTGATCATGGGAAGAACCGTAAGAAGAAGAAAAAGAATAAAAACAAGAACAAGAGGAAGAAGAACTGAAGAAGAAATGGGAGAAGGCGGTTATTTTTTTTCCCCTTTTGTTTTGTTGCATTTTCTACTAACTGATTTTGGCGGGAAAAATGATGGAGGGCTTAACGAATAATAAGGTTCATCAAGTTCTGGTAATTCGTTTTTGTTACTTACCATACATAGAACAGTTTGGTTGAATTCTTGTTTTACAATATTTCAAAAGTATACGTGATATTGGAATTGGAGATTCAATATATATAGGTCAATGAAATCTCTTCCTCCAGTGTTTTTAGTTTCACTTTTATTGGTAATTTCTACTTTTTCATTACAAGTTTTAATTCTGTAGATATTACTTTTTCTTATGATCTAATGCTAATGCGGATATATTAGGTGTAGCATGAGTTTGGGAAAAAAAAAGTAATAATAATCTGTTGCTTATGTATTCAAAGAAAAGATCAATGATAATATAATTGAATGTGTTCAAATTTTGTGGATTTGGTTTGTGAAATCGACCGTTATTGACACTTGCTTTTTGCTTCATTTCATGATGTTCAACGAAGAGTGGTCAGTGACCAACTGACCTTTAGTTGTAGATTAAAAAGCTTTTTATCTTCTCTAAATCAGGTTTTCTGATTATTTTGGTATTTACTTTGGGACTGACCCAAATAGGGGTCCCATTGAACATTTTTTTTAATTATTATTTTTATATTTAGTGGATTTGCCCAACTAATAAATTTTAAAACAAAACTTTAATGAATTTGTCAAAAAGTTTGAAGCCCAATTTCATCTAGCAAGTTGAGTCAAGTCAAATATTGGGCCTTTCCAATCTTGGCTTGATTTTTTGTGAACTAGACAATTGTTTGCCTGTGCCATACTTGATATTGGTAATTGCATAAATGAAAAAAAAAATGTTGAAGATATGCTTGAAAGCAAAGAAATCTTATTGCTTATATGATTCAGATTATAGGAAATTAATTTAAACTGGCACTAGCTGGTTCTATAGTGTAGAATTAAAATGGAGTAGAATGAATGTGTTACCATATTTGGCGTGGTATGCATATCTCAAATCAGGCATCTATGATCTATCATCGTTGTACCTGCGACATAATATTTCTTGTACCTTTCTCCTGGAAAGAGCAGATGCCATAACAACCATAGGTGATTTGCGTCAGCTAGCTGTTAACTTCAAACGTGATACATTGTTTAATGACTTCATAGATATGCATATTGCTTTTTGTACAAGCAAATTACTGGGTGCTGGGTAAATAATACAGCAATTTTGTCCCTACTGGAGAATCCATAATGAGTTACCATTAACTTGAGGCGTGCTGGTGTCCCACAGTGTGTTTGTTTCAAGCCCAACTGTCAACTGATAAAGACTAGGTTTGCTCTTTTTCCTTGCGCCTCAAAGAGTCAAGAGGGGTCATAATCAATGATTTCATCTTCAACTGAATGTTTCTTTCTCCAAGAAAATCTAGTTGATAGTACATAGAGCATTCATTCATCTCAATTATGCTAATAATTTGACTCATAGCTTACCAAAATTGCAGCTATATCTAAAAGAGTACACACTACACATTATTGTACAAAACTAAATAACCCCTTTCAATAGCAAGTCAAAATAGAGTGATTGAACAACTTCAAGCTTCTGAACTTCTGGCTATAGCGACAATCCTTACAAGAAAACAGATAATTTTCCCAGCAAGTTAAAACATCAATACACTGTAGATGTTCGTGTTTAGAAAATTAGCGAATGCAAGAAGTGGTAGAGTAATTTTGAACACAGGGTAAATTAGTAATTAAGAAGTACAATTATGTATTGCAGTAACATTGAAAATAATAAGTTATCTGAGAATAATTTTATTGTAATATGCAATGCAAAAGAGTTAAAACTCTCTTCCAAAGCATATAAAAGAAAACTCTTGCCCATCAACCCAAACTTTACATATTCCGACGTAGTTTTGTACTGCAATTAGATACCAGTATACTTGAACCAGAATAGAATAGAATAGAATAGAATAACATCTTAGTCTCAAGCTCTCCAAGCTGTACGGGAAGAGTGATCGATCGCATTGTATTAGACTTGCTTTGATTGAAACCCTTGATTGTCACACCTTCATCACAATTTCATTGATCTAATAGGCAGCATACTTCTATCACCAGAATATAGAAACCTAGGAGTTAGGACCATGTGCTCCCAATCCTTTAAATATCTAAAGAATCCAGTCTCACAGTCACAATAGAGCATCCTTCCATAAATTCAACAATTTCCTGATTTCTTACAATCTTAGGTGGCTTATATTGACTGGCTGGTGCTCCCTTTTCAATGGCCACTTGTAGTAACCTATCAAATGTACCAGGTTTCACAATGGATAACGATAAAGGGCTTATCTCACCTCTATCCCTCTGCACCTTATAAATGCTTCCAAAGGCATCCTCAAGCAAGGAACAACACCTTCTAAGGATTGCAACTGAGTCTGGCAACTTAATACATCCCTCTCTGATTTCTACAAAGATCATTAGCTTCTTTGGGCTCGACTCCAAATTCATATAGCCTGCAAACTCCACAATCTCAAAAGCCATAACGTTTCTAAGCATCATTTGGAAACTTTCCATGGCAGACATCAAATCTCTCTCAGTTATTATCTCAAAAGAACTTTTAGGAGTTCTCATCACAAACTCCACTTGTGGAGAAGAATTATAGAAATCAACAACTTTCACAATATCACCCAAACGGTACCGATAAAATCCTCTATAAGTAGTCACAACCATTTCATACGTCTTCCCAACCTCAACACCAGAGAAATCAACAGTTTCTTCCCCAGCGACCTCACTTTTCTCCATATCAAAAGGAAGGAACTCAAAATAGGCTGCAGTAGGAAGCATAACAAATCGTGTTGTCTGCGGAGGCTGTGCAATATCCAAATTAATACCCACACAACATTCTGAAGCAAAATAATCTCCACCTAAAACAGGAACCTCCCCTGCATAATACTTAATTTTTGAATAATATTGCCTCATACTTCCAGTTGTAATACACTTAATATATCGAACATTAGGCCATAGTTTACTAAAAATCCCACACCAATTACTTTCTCCACAAATTGATCGAATCCTTTTTGACAAATCTGGTTGTGGCCCACCGACAACGTCAGTAACAGAATCTCGCATTGCAACCTCAGTAATATCCAAACACGGGTACCCATTTTCAAGATCATCACATAGCTGCTCCCACTTCGATTCAAAAAAACGAAATACTCTAATTAATCCTATAGCATAAGGAGAAATAATTCCATCGATAAATTCATAATTCCTTAGACCGCAAAGAAGGTGGCAGTACATTTGGTGCTGAAAATTTGATCCGACAATGACTTCACGCGGACTAGAATGACGGCTAAGTTGGGACAAGTTTTTGTTACTACTACCTTGCAAAGGAAAAGCAGACGCAGCCATAACTTTAAACCCAGCTTTTGTTGTTGTTATATTGTCGGAGTAAATGAAACATAAGATCTTATTAACATCATGTTTCGGAGGAAACAACCTAGATTGATTGGATTTCAAAAATCAGAAACAGAACAAAGTAATATGCCTAGAAATAAAAAGACCTGAAATTAACAACAAAACATTAAGACCTTCGAAGAATTGCACCGCTGCCTTGGTGAGCTATTTGTGAAGCAGCTTTTGAAAGTGCTGAGTCAAAATATGGAATCAATTTTGGCTTCATTGAACTTGTCCCAGAACTGTAAAACATTAAAACCCGAAATGAAAAATCAATCAATATTTGGCTTTGGGGAAAAGATAGACTTTTTACCTGTAAAAGAAGCACACTAAGGGATCAACGGACAGCAGAGGTTGATCATTTTGACCGCGATCGCCCCTGGCCAATTGATTGATGTGATCAGCGTAGTCATCGTAGCAAGACAACGGGACTGCGCGCTTGTAAGTTGCCGCGTCGATCGGTGCATCGTAGCCTGAGAGGTGGGGTTGGAGATAACGTACGCCGCTTTGGCGTTCGAGGATCGATTGGAGGGTCTCGAGCTGGTGACGCGTGGCGTTGTTTGTGGAGTCCTCGAGCTTCTTCAGGATGTCTTCGTCGTTCATCATGTCTATCGGGAACGGAAGTGGCCGCGGTTTACGGTATCGTGGTGTGCTCACGGGACGGCACAGGTTAGCAAGCAGCGGCTTTTGATAACCAAACCAGCGGAGCCGCAGGGACTCAATGTAACCATGTCCCGAGTCAGGCAGAGTGAAGTCAACATTTCATCCCTTTCGAGTTTAGCATTGATGACCATCTACTCTGTTCGTACAACATTATTTAATTAAATTGTAAATGTATATAATATTGTTTTCATATTCTCACTCATCCCTCAACAACGTATGTGACTAAATTTGTAGGTGAAAGGATTTAGTAGTGCTACAATAAGGTTGGGTATATTATTAGTGGTAATGGAATAATGGACGGCGCAATCTTAGCCCGAACTCCCCAACCATGTATGTACGTATGACGACCAACTGATAACTTGCCCGTTTCCCTCCATCAAATCAAATGCCGCATTGGCGTGCCCCCGTGTCAATTCGGTTAAAAGCGATCATTGATTTCTTTTCTTTTTTTTTTTTTTTTCTTACAAAAATTCACCTCAAAATCATCAGTATATGTATATACATACAGACGACACATCTCTCTTCCACAAAATACTCGAAAGAAAAATCTCGGAACTCAATTTTAATAGAATTTTCTTGAAAAAAAAAAAAACTTGATAATGAGTTCTGCCAAGCAGTCCAAGCCCTCCACCTCAGATAACCAAGAGGCAGATGAGGAGCAACCTCAGCCTCCGGATGACAGTCGCCGGCAGGAAGACACCTCATCGCCAATGGGCGCCCAACTTCCCGAGACATCATCCATTGGCGTAACAAGTTCACCACCTACGGCTACCGGCATTCATGATTCTATAATCGGAAGCAGTGTTAATGCACATATCAGAGCCTGCGACATTCTTGGAAGAATCGCTGCTGCCGCGGGAACGGAGTATGTGGATGTACTAAGGCCTTCGGGAACAGCAAAAGGAAGTACGGAGTTTTACGAAATGTGTACGGAGATCCTAGGCTTTGAAAGTATGTTGGAGAAGATGGACTTGTCCAAGGTGATTGAGGAGCACTCATCAAGATTAATTATATCAAGCAGCAGAGAGACGAAAACGTGCCGAGTAATAATGAGAGACAAATGTAGGCCGAGAGTTCTCCCGCCATTTTTGTCTACACTGTACCGCAGCGGACGGCCAAGATTCAGTCTCGAGAAAGTGACGGGGAGTGATGGACGGTTGAATATCGTAATGGTTGATTACAAGGCGGATCTTGCTGGTGGTGGTGATGAAGTGGCGATGGCACGTGATGATCAAGAAGTTGATGGTGGTAATGGTGAGATGAATATCGGCGATCGTCAAGATGATGATGCTCATGATGAGAATAAAGAGGAGGAGGTGACTGGTGATGATCGTCGTGATGGACATTACAGGTGATCATGATCAAGGTGGTGGTGATATTGGTAATAATAATGTGAATCAGACGGTGGAGGTGACCGACGATGAGAATGACAATAAGAACAAAAAGAAGAAAAATTGAGGAACTTTTGCTATAAACCGATTTTGGCGGGAAAACTTGATGGAGATGGTCATAATACCTAAGAAGGCCCATCCAAGTTTTGGTAATTCATTTAGGTTACTTACCACGTAGAGAATTTCGGTCGAATCCTAGGTTAAATCATGAGTGAAAAAGCTTCTTAATTAGCCTTGCATTACCTGATTTTATTTGAATTGGAGATCTAAAAGCTGATTAAAATTTCTCTCACTCACTGTTACATGCTTTATCTTCCTTCATTGTTTTAAGTTTTTTTTTTTTTTTCTTGGTCTTTTGAAGTCTTTTCTACTATTTCACAACATGTTTTATATAATTCTGCGATACACGATTGCCTTTTTTATGATATAATAATAATAATAACGTTAGATGGGGTCGGGTATATATAATTACAAGAGTATTTTATTTATAGTCAAATTATCTCTGCTATTTGAAAATGAAAAAATGATCAATGTCAATAAAGGTGAACAAAAGGTGAAAGAAATATATGATTTTATTAATGTTTTAATTTTTAAAATAAAAAAAAGGGGTGAGAGATAGTGAGAAACTTTCTCTCACCCTTCTAGATATTTCCCATAACTCTTTGAAAATTTAAGCCGAGTGAATGAATTCGCTTTGTAGAAATTTAGTCGTCTTCAAGGGTGGGCTTCAATGATAACCCATCCATTAAAGCTCGGGTTCTGAGTTTGTGAAACGTCAGGGTCTACAGGCTTTGAGAGGCATCAACATCATAGTAACGCCCTACCAATAGCATTCCTGTGAATTGGGACCCTATCTGTATCGAAGATATTTTTCAATGCTCACTTGTTTAACATTCAGTAATGGTTCTCTATCCACATGAAATCACTTACTCTTAGACCGGCTGGAAATATTCTAGCATGAACCTGAAGTAATATTAGGTCACGATTTCATTGTTGGACCATTTGTTTGCATTTTTCAGAGGAACTGACTACAAAACCAGAAGATATATAACATAATAAATCACAGTCAAATTTATAGTATATATATATCCTATTGCTAATGACAGTGATGGTAATGGTCAAAAGAGAAGCTCAAAGAAAAATACATTTTTCAAGTGTTCGGTTATCACTTTCAACCTCACACTGTACAAATAAAATAATCATAAAGATCGCCACGCCAAGATTTCTTCCTATAGAGTTTCTATCGCCGTCGACAAAGTTAATATAATTCACAAAACCATTGAAGTAAAGCAGGTTTAAAATAATCTGCCCCGTCGTGATTATGAAACACTAATTATGTATGTATAATAATAATATGAGATAATAAAATAAAGTCAATTTATTATCTCTCTGGTATTTGTGCTTTCCATATACCTTTTGCTGGACAAGACCCGGATATCTTTACAACTTTCTGTTTAGGTTTGTATCGCTTTTGGCTGACATTGTTTTGCTTCATGTTGCTTTGCACTTTTGTTATATCAACCTTCACTATGTGATGATCTGAAGTGCCTTTCGAAGAAAAGACTGAGTATGAACCCGGAACAAACTTGTACGGTGAATTCGAGGATGCCAATATGTAGTCTACTCTAGTTCCATATTTGCATGTTCCCTGCACACCTGCATCATCGAGTATTATGAAATAATAATAATAAAAACAGTGGCTTTGAATAGAGAAATTTTCTGATTAGTTAGGGGGAAAACATTTAAAAGTAGTCAGTTGCATACTTTGGCCTTTGGCAATCATGACCACTGACTCACATTCACCAGCAAAGTCCTTAGAATCGGTGTATTGTTTACTCTTCAGAAATTTCATGACTTCAACTTTTGGGGTTGGCTTTCCCATCTCCTCATAGTACTATATATAAGATGTAATGAATCAATTCCAAAACATGGTTAATTAAGTTGTTTTTGTGACGGGATTGAGTATGATCAAAACTGTAACAGTTTTACCTTTAAAATGTCAGTCCATCTCTCTGAAGAGTAATCTGTTTCGTCAAGCGAATTAAGTCCTCCAGCCAAGATGTGGGGTTCACCGTGATCATTAGATTGGATAATTGCATTCATCTGCTTCATCCGCCAGTTCTCATCGAGATGATCAAGGTGAGTGCAATGGAAGTTGACTTCTCCAATCTGAGGAACATCAATGGTGGCCTTAAGAACATTCCTGCATTGAAGAAAGCACATGCGAGGCAAATAATATTACATTTCTCCTTGCTCCTTTTATCATTTATCAGACAACAGAATGTTATGTCGAAGCATGAAACCCATAAATATACTAGTTGTACGACAATCAAATAAATTGCTTCAATTAATAGTAGACATTAAGAGTAGAGAGGAGTCATAATCTATAATTTTGTCTTCATCTGAATGCTGCTTTTCCAAGAGAAAGTAGTTAGCTGGATGTAGCATTCATTCATCTCAATTTTGCTAATAATTTGACTCATGGCATACCAAAATTGCAGCTATAACAACAATACACACACTTCACCTAAAATCAAATTAGTGCTTTCGATTATTATTATTTTGTTTTTATCTTAAATACAAATAATCACTTTCTATATAACAAGTCAAGAAATAGAAAGATGGAAACAAATCAATCTCTTGACTTCTAGTAATAGTAGCAATCATTTTTGAAAGATATCTTTAAAGAAAACAGATAATTTTCCCAACAAGTTTAAAAAATTGGTGTATTAACAATTACATAGTTATCTTGAGCAGGGGTAAACTAACAATTCAGTGGAATTAGGTATTGCAGTAAAATTGAAACGCACTAAGTTCTCTGGGAAAAATTAAATATTCAACATCTTTCACAAGAAAAGCTATCTAGTATGTATCATTCTGAAATTACATTAGATCTAGTCAACATTCATCAATAGGCCCATGATGACAATGTTAGGAATATATAAAAAAATACATCTGAATGGTCTAGAACTGATGGTAATATAATATAAAAATTCTAACTTAGGTTTTATACTACCCTGCACACAGACTTTACTGTGATTTTGACAGTGTCAGAGCTCTTTGCACATAGTTTAGGCCACACAGATCACAGAAGGCAGAGGCAATAGTTAATATTTAATGGTATAACAACAGTAAACAATTTCTTCAATTACTACGTAGGTTATCAAAAAAATCATATCTTGTGGAAAGTTTCTTCAACTCTAAGGAAAGCTACGCTTACAAATCTCATATTATTCTGATTAAAAGAAGAGATAATTGCTGACTTTTTCAAAAGGAACTTTTTTTTTATTATTATTAGTTTTTATTTTTTTTGTTTAGCTTTATTCCCGCAAACATAGAAATTTTAAATAATAACAAATAACTAATTAGAACTGAGAAATTGACACACCTAAAATCTGTATCATCAAAAATCTTCTGCACTTTCCAGAGCTTGATCGGCCACTTAGACAACACAGCATTGCCATACTCAGGAGCCCAGCTCTCAGCAAAAACATAATTCATTCCCAAAGCGGCTGCCAAATCAGACAAAGGCTTCATTGCATTCTCTTCCTCTGCTTTCACATCTTGCAAAGCCAAAAGATCAGCATCTAATTCTCTCAAAACCTCAAGAACTGTCCTTGTGCTACCACCGCTCTCTATAGAATTCGTTGGAAGACTCACACTTGATTTCAATGGCGCCTTTCCTCTCGAAATCCTACTGATAGCACTGCTTGAAGGTTCATCTTTTTCTTCTTCTCTGAAACTCAGCTGCCGGTTCCGCAACAAAGAAATCTCATTATCGGGCAAATTTATGGATACCCTAAGCTTTGATTTTGCTAACTTTTGTTGCCTGGAGAGATTCTCTGTTCCATTCGTTGAGCTTGAATGTAAAGGAGACTGCTTTAGTATGCTCTTTGGACGATCAATCAGTGACTTGGAACGTAAATTAATTCGGTTGAAATCTTCATTTTCATGGTCAAAATTTGAAGGCTTCTCCGATTTGGGCACTGCAGGGGCCATTGAGAACAGAGCAGCGTTGAAAGTGGCTACACGTATTGATTTTTCTGATTTCAATTCACCAGTTCGAGCATTTGGATGAACTGTGGCCGACCCATTAAGGGGAAGTTCGTTTTTTGAGTCGTTTCGTGATTTGTAGCTGGATTTTCCGAACTTTTTTACTATAACTTTGGGCTCCGGTCGGCGACGGACCGGCCAGCGGAGACGGCAGTAAAGGTGCCGGAGTCTTTTGTTGAGGACTTTGAGCATTGGGGAGAAGTTGGTGTCGAAGAAAATGAGTTCTTGGTTTGTCACTGATGGCATTAGAACTTAGAAGAGAGAAATAGAAGACGCAGAGTTGTTGTCAAAGACCAACACAACAATAACAACTTTGTTTTCTTGTGTTTCTTTAATGAGTAACGAAGATTAAAAAAGAAAATGAAAATTAATAACAATTATACGGTTTTTTATTTGAGTAAGAAGACTTTTGATTAAAATTTAGTTTCGTCAGAGGTTGAAGGGATGATGGAGCCTTTGGGGAAATAGGTTTGTGACACGTGGAGGATAAATGAGAGTTTGTGCCAACGACTCTAGAGCGAGGGTGTTCACTGGACGATATGTGAGTGTCGTTTGGGCTTTTAACCTAATTTAATAAAGAAATAAACATAACAGAATAATAATTATTTAATTTTGGGAGAGAGACGGAGAGATTATGAGTCAGATAACGAAAATGTCCAACGACTACCAGCCATGCAAGTAAGATTCTTGTTTGGAACGCCACGTCACCTAAAACACGCCGCATACAACTCCCATGCAACCTCAGTGGCGGAGTGGAGCCCATGCGTGATGCATCATAATATATGCATGATATACGCATGATCATAATTGTAATGAATACGAGACGACTTCAGACAGTTTGTCAAGATTGGAGGCCCAAGACTGACTGTATTCCTAAACAATGAACAATCTTAACTTTGCGTTTAAGATGACAGTGATCTAAATATTTGTTAGAAAATTAATTTTTACAGTATAGTATATATGAGAGAACTCTCATTACATGCAGAATTTAAAATTTTATAAAAAAAAAAATTAGAATTTTATTTTATTTTTAAATATTTGAAAAATAAAAATTTTGTCACATACAATTACAAGAACACTCAAGACGAAAAACAATGGGTTACAACCTAACTAGGGAGAGGGTGGCTCCTACTTCCTAGATCCTACACAAGTTTTGAATTTTAGACTACCTTTTGGGAAAATTGCCTTTTTTGCAACATTAGTCTAAATTGAGGTCCCCTACAGGATGAGGGCATACGTTATTAGCTCACATGACGAAGTGGTGTCCACTGTCCACTTATAATAGAGTTTGAATAATAAATACCCTTTTTAAGACTTAGATGGGGATGTATTAATATGGTGTTTTTTGTTTTTTTTTTGGGTTTATTCTGGAATGAGATTTTAAAACAACTAAATATATTTAAAAGAGTAATGTTAGATATTTTATTATTTAAATTTTAATTTGTGTCAAAATTAATGTAATATTTATTTATTAAATAATAACTAAATAATTTTATTAATTATAAAATTTATCATTTAATAAATAAGTGATACATAACAGTTAAGATTTAAATTAGGACTTAATTATTAAAATTTCTATCGATGTTGCATTTAAAAAGGCCTATAGTATAGAGAAATAAATGCATAGCTTTAGCTGGATTTGGTAGCTGAAGAAAGATGCCAACGGAAAAAATATATGATGACAGAGAGTAAAATGAAATCTCAGTAAAATGACAGCTGCCATTTCTTTCTTTAATGGTCTCCCCAAACTCGAGAATTTTTTTATATGAGTAGGTAGAATCGACTTCTATTTGATTTGGGCAAAACGTCGTTGAAAGAATTATAAAATCAAATTAAGTTACAGAAGCGTTGTCCAGGAGGAACAAGGCCCTGTTTCTTGGCTAGTTTTATTTTAATGATTAATGATTATGATGATACTATACTTATAGGAATCTTAGCCATATGATATGTAGACTGAGGTGCGTGGGATCTAGCTGTAGCAAAATTGCATTATTTCGACTAGGATATTTTCACAATTGTCATACACACATTGGCATATATATTCCTAAGAAAATGTTGTTTAAATATTGGACTGTACATCAAATCTCAGTCTCTTAGCATATATACATATATATATATTTCAATTTCTATTAGCCGCATTATAAAATCTACAACAATGTTCAAAAAGACCTCAAAGCATAAAACTCAATAATTGACACACAGTATGCATTTTATATTTCGTTGCAAAATTCAATCGTCGACAGCAGGGTTCGAACCTACGCGGGCGAAGCCCAACAGATTTCAAGTCTGTCTCCTTAACCACTCGGACATATCGACTGTGATGTTAATTTGAATTGTTCTTTAAGGTTATATCTTTTAAATACGCATTCGGAAGCCCAAATGCCCAATACACTCACTGTGCGTGTACCAACCAATATAATCTGAGTTTGTTGAAATTATAATGCAATAGGATTAAAATAAGTTAGAATTGAAATGAAAGTGATAATTAAATTAAATTATTTCCTTTAACTACAAGAATTAAAATTGAAATGAATTGAATTATCATTTATATTTTTACTTTGTCTTATAATCAAAGTCAGAATAAGTTAGATTGTTTTAAAAATTATTAAAAAATCTTTAATTAACTATTATCATAATTTTTATTTTTTTATTTTAATAATTTTGATTATTGTTATTACTTAAAGAATTATTGTTAATAATGATAATATTATTATTAATGTTAATATTAATTAATTATAATACCTTTTTGTCATTCATATAACAACAACAAAAACAATAATAATAATCAAAATCATCATCCTCATTATGATCAACAACAACAATAAAAATCATCATCGTTGTCATCATCATTAGTTGGAATTGTCAGCTGTTTGCTGCTAGCTCATGCGATAGCTGCTATTGTTGGTGGTGGTTTGATGTGATAATTGTTGTTATGACTTAACACCGTAAGTGTTTGAATTTATTGAGCCTAAGGTGAATATGTAATTTTATTTTATTTTCAACATTTTTATTGATTATTTAAATCAATGATAAAATAGTAATTAGGTAACTTAATTGGGGAAAAATCATAATTTCTAGAAATGTAGTTATGATTCCCAACCTCATTGGGAATCAAAACTCTGAGAATAATTTTCAAATTTGTGGGACTCACATGATTTGAATTTGCAAGTAAATATGTGATTAATTTTGATTTCATCATTATCATTTTAATTACTAGTAATTAAACATACCATCATTATACAATATAAGAATCAAATGAAAAATGAACCAATGGCATAAGACCAGGGAATCACATTAGCAAAACAAAAGTAAAGTAAATTCAAAAAGCCAATTAACAAAGTCAGCTTTAGATGAATATATGTAATTAGATACAATCTAAAATTATATTTCACTGCTAAAATAATATATTATTAATAACTATAGTTGCATGTGTTGGAAAAATATGCTCTTTAAAGCATATTTATATATTTATTGTAATAAATACATTTATGATTAATAAACTAAATGATGAATTTTATATCTTTATTTGCATTAATATTTAGAGTAAAGTCCATTTAATCATATTATATGTATTTATACGATCACCATGTGGATTCGCAGAAGACATAAATATAAGTTATCTTATGATTAAATAAATTAAGTTCGCAGTTGATAAATAAAGTTGGGCACTTTATTTAGGAATAAACTGTAATAAATTCATCGAGTGATTTATCTTAATCATGTATGAATTTATTAATGTAGTATGACTACATTGAATTGGATCACATATGAGATTTAATTAACCTAAGTAATAACCGCCGGACTTATTAAATCTCATAGGTATTGATTCATCGTAATCTTAATCTTGAGTTAGTTATAACTTTTGATTGTAATTATTATTTCATTTAAGTTACCAATAGACACGACATACATTTGTAGTCAAGATTACCCGGTATCTTGGTGGGAGCAATTACAAGTATTGAAATTATATATTAACAATATATAATTTGTACGACACATCTCTTGATGGGTTTTCAGTACTTGATCATAGAATTTTTTGGCCATAGTGTGTCAACATAAATAAATATATTGAAATAATTATTAGAGAAAACCAGTAAGTATCAAGGAACAAGATGTAATTAAATTGATTGAACAATTGAGATATCAATTTAAATTAATGATGTGGTGCAAATGATTGTGCAGTAAAGAAATCAATGTGGCTTGGGCGAATTATATTCGAACATACAATTATGGAGGTCAATTCTAATCTTATAGTGAAGTATAATTAAAATTAAATAATTATATTTGTTTAATAACAAATTTAATTATTGTAGTCACTATTGTATGTTCCCAAATGATCCCCGAGTTAGTTCATTTAATTGATAACACCATCACTGGACCCAAAAACAAAAAAAACTAACATATTAGATAAAAATTATAATTATAATATTTGTTAAGGGCTAGTATATTATATTCAAGTGGAAAAGAGCGTTTGTGATATTTTATAAGGTAGTCTCATAGTTAATTACACATTGTCTCCACTTTTACGTAAGTGGAGAGACAATATTTAATTTAAATATTTAAATTAAAAAACGAATCTTATTTTAAATAGGAATCCTAATACTAACATACTAGGGTTTTTCATAAGATATTATAAAAGGGGTATTATTCTCTTAAAACAAAATGCAGAGAGAATTATAAGGCTCTTGAGAAAAGTACAGAAAATATTTAAGAGAAGCCAGTTGAGATTGGGAGTAGTGAAATAGACGCCCACACGTCCAGGTGTTGATCAATCTTAAGTTATAGCCTGAAAGATCGTTTGGAGATAGATCTACAACTCTCAATTGTTCATCTTCTCAAAACATCAAAGTATGAATTTTTAGATTACTTAATTCTTATATGTTGTATAAGATCGGTCCTAAAATATTTTAATTAAAAAATTGAAAAACTTGATTTAATCCCTTTAGCCTATGCATCAGTTTTGAGTTTTAACCAGTTTTTATAAAAAGTGTCTTGTTTACAATTTCTCTTGCTCTGTCTACATCTGCAATTGCAATTGAATATAGAGCTTACTTTTCGATGCATTTGAGTGGGTTTACTTTTTCATATGTTAGTGGCAACAGCTTTAGGTATAATGCTAATTAAACTTATTCTAGGATGAGAAATATAAAAGAACAAAAGGGGAGCACGGAACCGTACGTGGACGTTACTGCTCATACAGCTCCAAGCCAGCAAGCAGTTAGCTTTCCTCTATAAAGAATGGAAGAGTGGATGAATCGACATTAAATAGAGGAATTCGGTTTTTTCTTTTCAGCAATAACATGATAAGAGCGTCCCTTTCACAAAAACCTATGGACACCCTGTATCCTGCCACTTCAACACCTTGTGATCTTTGAGAAGATCATTACCAGCCGTCTCCTAGAATGCTTTTATAGATTCCAAAAATTTCATGGTGGATCAAGATGAGAATGAATCCAGGAATCCACGTCATGCTCTTCCTGGAGCTTCTGCTCTCCAAAGAAAGGTCTCATCGAGGTATTCACCTAGCTCCCTAGCTTTTTATATTCCCACTCGAGCGGGATCAAAGGAGATGAGTTATTCTCGCAGTTAAATGCCCAAGTCGGATAGGTATAGAGGATCAAGAGAGGCGATGTAGACGCGCTCTTACTTCCATTTCTGCGTTGCTTGAGACAAATTGCTTTCGAAATTCTTACTTGAAATTTGTCCAAGTGTCGATGGTGCAGATACCTTTACCCATCTCGCTATGCTTCCGACGGCACTATAGTTGTGCAGCACATTGTTGAAATTTTTTATTATATATATAAAAGCATACTAAGATCATTTTTTTTAACTTTTCTTTATTTTTCAATAATTAGTTAAATATGTATAATCATTAAAAAATTTTAATATAAATATTACAGACTTAACTAATCATTTTAAAAAAAAAAATCGTTCAATGTATCAAAGCATAAGCCTAAACTTTACAAGTTGACTTTTGTTTGGGGAATGCCGAGCAGACCCACTCGAGGACAATCCAGCCAGAGCAGGAGACCTGATCACTAGCACGAAAACAATCCATGCTCAGTGTCAAAGCTAGTCGAGGTCAAGTGTTTTAATGCTGGTCGGGTTCTAATATCCTCATCCTGCTCAAGTAAAGCCACAAAGACCCTCGACCGCCGAGCGATCCTGGTCATGTTACGGGCAGCACCATGAACAGGGAGAAACCAAAGTCGAGCAGAGAGAACCTAAGCATGGCAGCCTCTTCCCCCGACAACTTGTCACGACGATCGATAACTGACAGGCACCCTCATGCCTTAAGGTCTCATCACTATTACCGATGACCGGCGCACGCCTCCAGAGTGTTATTATTTTGCACAAATTTACACGGCATCATCATTTGATCACGGGAACCCATAGCCGTCTGACATCCTATACCTCAGGTCGTGTCGCAGCAACTCATAGCTGTCAGAAAGATGCATGCGCAATTAATGTAAAGGATGGCTCCCAAGCAAAAGGGGGCGAAAAAAACAGAAGGATAAAGATCAGACAAAGGCCAAGGTAAAGGGATTCCATTTCTAATTTCTAAATTCAGGGTTTGACTTCTCTACTTATCTCTTAACTCTTAAAACCTTTCAGTTTTTCTGGCTTTCTCTTAGATTAATAAAGAACTCATAAAAAACCAACTCGATTATTGACTTGAGCGTCGGAGGGTTTTCGCCGGAAAAACACCTGGCGACCCTTGATATTTTTTCTGTTAATATAGGCCGGAGGACACCACCGCTTCAGTGGATAAAACAACGTAGGAATTAACCGAAAATCCTACTCGAGCAACCAACAACTAGAAGGCAGCAATACTACTTGGAAGCGAATAGAAAACCGCATCAACCATTTCGCATCAACAACTTCTGTAACTTTCTTTTTGTCTTTCTATTTTGTTCTTCATTTTTAGGAATAACTTTTTCTGAACTATTTGAAAACCCGAAAACGAAAACAAAATGGGCAACAACTTGAGGAACTCTGCCAGAATTCCATTTACATTATACAAGTTATTGCGCTTTCTCCCCAGCCCCACCATTCCAGCAAACTTTCCTCGAGCCAGAATTCCATTTACATTATACAAGTTGTTGCTCTTTCTCCCCAGCCCCACCATTCCAGCAAACAAGATTCGGTATGGCTTGGCAAAACGCACTTGAATACGCTGCTGAATCGGAGACCTACATGAAGGACAATCATTCGTAACCTGCTTCTCATGGTGCTCATTGCATTTTTGACAGAGGACTTGATGGGCACACGGGAGGAAATCCTCTGCTAGGCACATGACACACTCCCTATCCAGTTTTAATCCTCTCATTGAGAAACCAGGAACTTGACTACCTTTCTTCATAGCTGAGTTTTCAGTCTTGCTGTCAGGCACGAAACCACCAAAGCCTTCATCAACACTTCGTCGAAGTGCTTCTATTTTGGAAGAGCCTGACTTATGTTTCAACAGTGAAATCTGGCTTTCAAGCTTTTCGATGTCTTCTGTAAATTTGCTTATCTCCTTTTCAGCTTTCAGCTTCTTCTGCCTTTGCAGCAGCTTCAAGATGTGGCGATCTTTTGCCTAGCTTATATCCTGTTGCAGCTCAGCTACCTTCTGCTTCTATGTTGCAAGCTCCTCCCGCAGCAAAACCATTTGAACCTCCAATGACTCTGCAGAGCAATGGTAAACGACTACAATGAATGTGATGTCATTGTAAAAAATTAATAATAAATAAATAAAGAGAGGAAGAAGAAGAGAATTTTGTCAGTTTCCCAATATTATAATTATTATATATAAATAATCATAAAGAGAACAATGTTTGATATTATTAACGTGGTCTTTCATTATCTTTATATAAGTAAGGGAATCAATGGAGAAGATTGTCAGCTACTCGATCGACAAAGAGCAATCTTACCTTCCTAGTTCTACAACAATTTGTTACAATTTGGTCACAGGCAAAACTAAAGAACACCAAATGGTTATTACAATTTCTATCAACAACCCTAATTTTGGCTCCTACGAAGGAAATTACCCTGATGATGTTAGCTTCGGTCTTTTACTGGGATGCAAATATCTCATTCCATATGCATGTTAAAGAGTAATAGTATTTTTAAAAGGAAAATGGCATTCGCACTACATTAAGCACCGCCATTGTTGAATGCACACACACCTCACACGCACATGGAAACCTCACAATAAACACCTCACACCTCACAAGTCTCACGAGCAAGCAAAAACACCTCATAAGTCTCACGAGAATCTGACTATTAGCTCTCTCTCCGTCGTCTCTCTGTCCGTCGGCTCTCTCTTTCTCCTTCGATCCTCCGTCGACTTTCTTTCATTCTCGCTGTGGGTCATGCATTTGACCTTGCTCCCTCACCGTCAACTTCTGGTCATTCTCCGTGGGTCACGAATTTGACCTTGCTTCCTCACTGTGTGAATTTGCTTCAGTGAGGTGTGGATTTGGTGGGAGTTAGAGGAAGAATGTGTGTATTTGAATTTGGTGGATTTGCTTCAGTGACTTCAGCCAATGTGGTTTCCATGCGCGTGTGAGTTGTGTGGGGGTTCAATAGTGAGAATTTTATATTCTGACCAAAACACATTATTCGGTGCTTGAGGGAGTATTTAATGTAGTGTGAATATTAGAACTGTTTTTAAAATTATATTAATGTCCTTAATAATAAATTCAGGGTTATTTTAATAATATTTTTTTTTTTTTATAAAAGTTAGATTATTTAAAATATATATTAGAGTAGAAAACAACCTTATTCTTTACTTTAAATTGAGGATTTAGTAAAAAAAGGTCCACTTGACGAAGGTCAAACGTCCATTTGTGCCAATTATTATCTACGTGGCGAGAAAGATCCAATACTAAGTTTGCATGGGCTCTAATTGGGCCATACACCCCTGGTGCCACTGGATCTGATTTGTAGTTAAAACCCACGACACGCTAAACGCATGGAGCCAGTCATCCAGGTGGATCAACAGGCAATATCCAAAAACATTTATTTTGACAGTACGTAACACGTGAGTGTTTCTGCATTCCCCAAGGCAAACAGTAATTGATGGATGACGCAATGCCACGTGTCACTAAGAAGTAGGAACCCCTTTTCTGAAAATACGCAAAAAGGAAAAACTAGGAAACGATAAAAAAAGAGTTAGCGTAAGTGAGAGAGAGAGAGAGAGAGAGAGAGAGATGGAAGACAAACAAGAAACGCCGAAAACGGCGTCGAAGGTACGATACGAACTCAAACCTAATTCTTTTTTAGATTTATTTTTTATTTTTATTTTTCCTCTTCAAATAACCGTTACGAGATTTTAGTACGAACATCAAATTTGTAACTGCTTTGTTGATTTTATTATTGAAAAAATCGGCAGTTAATACTTATCTTTTATTTATATGTTTATTATTTCATATGAACCGTGTTTGGTAGCCGAGAAATTTCAGCGTAGATTAGGAAACGGAAGGAAATTGAGTATCTTTTGTTATTACTTAGTGTGATTAGTCAGGTCTCTCTCGTCAATCGATAAAAACGCTCGCTCAATTGAACCTAAAATACAAATGATCTTTTGCCCAATCATCAGCTGGGCGTTATGATTCGTCTAGTTACTATTAACTAGTGTTGGTTTGTTCCTTTTCTTCGCTACAAGACAGCCAGAAATTTGGCGTTTTTGTAATGATGAAAGAGGGTAGCTAGGGATGCTGTTCAATCTTAGAGGAATTGGTCAGAATTCTTAATGCCCATCTAGTTACATCGGGTGCATATGTTTAAGTGAGTCTTATTTTGTATATAATGCTTATGTTTAGTTATGAGCTAATGCTTGCTAATCGTCTACTCTGCATCATTGTAATGAGTTAGTCTATGGAATTTGTTGCCAACAACACATATTCAATAACATATATTGTTGTCATCTGCCCTCGGAGTGTTAAATTTGCTTTGGTAGATAAATGACTTATGTCCTTAGATAAACTGGTGAGACTGGACATTGCTCAGCATTCATGGTTTTGTTAGTGGGTCTTAGCTTTTGGTTTCAATAGTGGTTTATATGTATCATTGTAGTTGTAATCCAACATTTAGTATGCACATTTGTTACATGGGCTACCAGCTGCATTTGTTTTCACAAAATCTTTCTGATTGTTATTTTGTACATTATGCCTTTGTTTAGGGTATGCTAATCATCTTCTCCATGTTATGGTATTGTAGGAGTGTGGAATTTGCTGTTCCCCCCAGCCCACCCCACCCCTGCCCCCAACACCCTACCTCTTCCCGCCCTCACTGTTGTATGACACATTTTCAGTAACATATATAGTCCTCCTCTGTCGTTGGATTGTTAAATTTGCTAACTTTGTTAAATAGCATGCTTTCTTAAGATAACTGATAGCGTCTGACATTGGTCAGCATTGATGCTTGGGTTAGTGGGTTTTATAGCTTTCGATTCTGCTGTGGTAAGGTGTAAAATCTTATTAATAAGCCGACATTTAGGTTGCCCATTTTGTTACATGGGCTACTGGCTAAATATGTTTACATGAATCCTTTTTAGTGTTATTTGTACATAATGCCCCTTTGTTAAGGGTATGAAGAACTGCTTGCTAATCATCTACACTAGGTCATGTTAATGTGGGAGCACGGAATTTGTAACCAGTTATATCGTAAACCACACACTCAATAACTTGTGTTGTTCTGATCTATCTTTGGAGTGTGAAATTTACTGACTTTGGTAAATGGCATACTTCCTCAAGATTAACCAATAATGTTTGACATGATTCTTCTGCACAGCTCACGTTTGTATGGTATAGAACTGATTGGGCTAGCGCGCTTTTCATACTTTATTTGGTTCCTTTGCTTTGTTTTCTTGTTTTTTCAAAATGTTGAAAGCTGGAAAGTATGTGTTTATAATCTGGATGGAATGGAACTATAAAGTGGGCAGACGTTAGAATTGGTGTGGTGGCTTTTTTCATTCTATAAAAGTCTATTTGTTTCTTATATCCCCCCCAGCACACACACACACAAAAACGTCCCCAAAAAAGAAAAAAAGGGATTATTTTTCCCATGACCAAGTTGATTATTTATTTATTTTTTTATAAGAAACAGTAAATTGTATTAAAGATGAAGAGTTGTTACAAGGAGTGGACTAGCTATCCACTGAGAAAGCAAAATAATGAAAACTTATCTGAGCTATAAAAAAATATACTAATTACCCCTCTACAAAACTAGACCAGCCTAGACACCTATCTCAAAGCATATAAATTTTTTAATTATTTTTTATAAATGAAGATATAGAACTCATTGCTTCTCAGAGGCTTCTGACTATCCTTTTTATTAAATAATTATGGTTACCAAATTGAAAGGACTTAAAATATTTTAGGAAGTAAATTAGGTATTTTAGCGGACAATATTCATGGTAGTCATGAGGAATCAGACAAGCATCATACCTATTGGATTTGGTTTTTATTTTTATTTGTTGGCGTCTGTGTCAATGAGACCGTTTTGTCAGTGCATTGCCTCCTGATTTTGTTTTTAATGTAGTTGGAAGATTTCCTTTGGAAAAAAGGTCAATGATTGCTTGACATTTATTTGCAATCTATATGGTTTATTGCTGCACATTATAAATGATTTCATTTACTCTTCCATTTGTACATTTAGAGCTGGTTGGAAATTGGGTTATTATACTGCTCAAGCCTCAATGTGTTCATGTATTTTCTTAGGAAATTTTACTGACTGCTTTTGAATTCTCATGACAGAAGCCCCGGGGAGGAGTGGAAGCGATCAGGTCAATCGACACTTATGCAGCACAGTGTGAAAAATGTTTTAAATGGAGGGTGATTAATTCATCAGAAGAGTACGAGGAAATTAGATGTAAAATCATAGAGACCCCTTTTTTTTGTGACAAAAAACCTGGTGTTTCCTGTGAGGATCCTGCTGATATTGAGTATGATGCCTCACGAGTCTGGGTCATTGACAGACCTGGAATCCCAAAGACTCCAGAAGGTTTTAAGAGAAGTTTAGTGCTCAGAAAAGATTTCTCTAAAATGGATGCTTACTATATTACCCCCACAGGGAAGAAACTAAGAACTCTTAATGAAGTAGCAGCATTTCTTGCAGCAAATCCTGAATATAGTGATGTATCCCTTTCAGACTTCACATTTTCAGTCCCAAAAGTAATGGATGATACTATTCCTGAGGATGTTGTCAAAAAGGGTTCTGCTAGTAGTGATGCTAAAAAGAAACTTAAAACATCGAAGGTTGGAGATGGGACTGCTAGGGATGAAGGGTCGGTTGCCATGCACTGAATTTGTTCTTTGGCCATGTATGTTAAAATTTATTTTTGTAGAGAATTGGGTTTGATGCAGTTGAGCTACTCGTTGTAGCTGACCTTGATTAGTTTTGATTGACTGAGTTGATTTGTGTATGGTACGCATGAATTGGTCAACCTGCATTTTGTTTTGGTGGAATTATGTCGGCTCTGGTAGATTATCAGAAAAAGCAGAACTGGCCGGAGTGAACACATTTTGACAACGTTTGTTTGGTGGAACTATGTCCTGCAAAACAGCCAAGTTTAATGTTGTTTGATCTTCTAGGCAATGTATCCGTGTTTCTTTCTTTCTTTCTTTTTTTTTTTTTGGTCCTGAGTGAACTATGTATGGATGGATAGCTAATGTTACTGTGACTCGAATGTCGTTAGTAGGCTCAGCTATTAGATCTGTTGTAATGGTTGCATTTTTTACTTTTTCTGCAGTGAATGTTTGTCCTGAGCAAACTATTGTACTTTGAAGTATGTGATTAAATCTCCCTCCCTTGGTAGAATAGAATTCAATTAAGATATTGTATGAAAGTATGATTTCTTCAATTCTCAGAGAGAGATTGTGCCATGTAACAGAAATAGAATTGGTTGAAGTTGATAATAAAAAAAGAGCCCTTCCGGATGGGTGGAGGGAATTATTTTAGGTAACCATAGAAGTTTGTTTGTCGGATACAAAAGCCATGACGTAGCTGATTTGTAAACTTGCACCAATTCTCATCTTCCATTTATAAGTCCACGAGAATTGGAACGAAGGGGTTACTCAGGCTGCCTGTCTTGGTTCTGGAAAACGTATTGTGGAAGACCTATCCGTTTCAGGTTCAGGAATGGATAAAGACCGATGGTTCATCGTTTTTGTTGATGTCTCTAATGCATTGGGGAATGGTGCGTGCACGATCAAAATTTACTCGGTGGGTGGTAATTGCACAGCTAATTACGACAATCAAAAACTTCAGAACATTCATTGCTTCTCTAGTTCTGCTTGTAACAAAAGAAAAATAAAAGTTGTGATTGATTGTTACCAATTTGGACAAATATTAAATCGTCCTGCTGTCCAATGAAACCACTTCGTATATTTATCTCTCTCGTTATTTGGTGCTGGTAGCTCTTAAATTGAATAAATATATACGACAGAAGATTGTAAAGAAGCCAGCTCTGCTCTGATGCAAATTGCATGCCATTGGTGACTGACTGAACTTATTAATGCACTATCAAGTGATGAAGGTCTTCTAATTTTACGTGCCTTTTACCAAGTGATGAACTTACTAATACTTAAATTTGACGAGAAGTTGAAAGTCAAAGAGCAACGAAGACGAGCTTGGGTTTGAAATCCTTTTGTGTATTTTCTTTTTGTCTGAACAACGGACAAATCTCTGTTCAATTATGTGGAAATGACCTCCCTATGCATACATGAATTCAATTTTCTAATACCCAATAACAGATTCTGTACAAAGATATGGCAGCCCGTTGATCATATATATACAGGGAGAATTCAACATTCAAAATCTCACAGTACTGATAAAGCCTCGGTATAAAGAATGCAATACCAGTATACCACCAGAGAAACAAGAACCAGTTGTTGATCTTAGTTGTCCAAGTATAAGCGTGTGTGTCGATCTAACGTCAGCATGAACTTTGTTATTTTCTTGCAATCAAAGGTGGCACTCAGCTTCAACAACCTAGTCTGGCTTCGTGTACTCGAGCAGCATGTGTGGTGACCGATAAATCTTTACTAGGGTCCAATAAAGGACCTCCTCAACTTCATGCTCACCCTCTGCTCTTGCCGAGTATATATCCTCACATATGGCTATCAACCTGCATCGAAAAATGAAAAACCAGATATTGACTTGGAACAGGCAAGGAGCCAATTAAGTTCTTATCTTCCTAAGCATTGAGAGGGCAAACTAACAGAATCTAACATGAAATATTTGATTTTCAGTCAGGCCTTATAGCATATACAAAAACAGTTTGGATGGTACAGCTAAATGTCACATTCACACTTCCCATCAGTCTGTTGAACCAAATAAAACCAACATAGAGCTGTACTTCCTTCTCACCAAGTAGATAAGTCCTGACCATGGGCATTGAAATTATCGAAATGTGTGTCCATTATTCTGTTTTTATGTTTACTACATCCCATGCTCCACATATAAAAATAAAAATAAGGCCTTACAACTATGCATTTACCTGTCGCAAGAAGGTAGGTTCTCATAAGGAATTCTCATTCTTAAGTCGGAGCACTGAAGTCTGATGAAACGACCAACCGCAAGCACAAAGGTTATATATAGACCCCAAATGCTGAACTTGCTTAGAGTGTCGCCAATAATACCCTCTGGAGTATGATGGTAGCATTAGTAATTTTATGAAAGAAGAATCATAAGGAATGTAATGAATGCATGAATACGAGAAACTATTTTCTAGACTTACGAGGCGGTGTTTCCTCAGAGACTATGATTGCCATTGGTCCTGAAAGACCTTCACAACCTTTGATGTCAGACGCATTGATATTATGGAAGGACCACCACTCCGAATCAGCACGATTCAGAACAAGATCTGCACTAACTGCATATACCTGTAAGATATTATAGGCTTGTCATCACAACAATCTGTCCTGAGGTCACCTATGATATCATTTATGATAAGACAGCTGGTATACCAGACAATAGCCTCTATTTACCATTTAAGAGTAAACCATCTCTTTTAAGAAAAATGTTAGTAGCTTCTGAAGTTTTTTTGTTAATTGTCATCAAAGACAATTTTAGGAAGTTGTTTCCAGTAAATTATTAGAGATTAACAATTTGTTACCACAGAAAAGACCATATAATATGAAATTTGCATTCAGAAGTATTATGATAGTTGAACCATAATATTTGTTTAAAGCCTCATAAACATCCTAAAATGTGAAATTTACATTCAGCAGCATTATGATAGTTGAAACATAATAGTTATTGTAAAGCATCATATGATGCCAAAAAATATTTATACTGTGCAAATGATTTTTTTTAACCGTGAGCGGACTGAAAAAAAGAGCTCAGACCAAAGAGTTGTACCTCTTGTTCAAAAGGTCTGACATCACCAGATGCAGTGACACGGAAATATCTTGGATAAATATTTTTCACCCTGAAGCTGTTAGTAGAACCATTAAGCACATTTATGACATCTGATGGTTTTGGAAGATCACGAGGATCTACAGGATTTTCATATTTCACTACTTCCTTGCCTTTAGGTCGATCTCTTGTAAGTACCCAAGTAAATATAATATCCATGCCCATATGCCAGCCTAAGGACTGGATGAATCTGGTCTGAACTAAACCAGGAACAAGCCACAAAACACTTGCATCTGGTTGACAGCATATCAACTGTATATCATGTGTACTGTATGTCTCCAAAAAGCCTTGACCAAGATTAACATCAGAGTTGAGCATATCCCATGGGATTTTTTCACAGAGAGTAGTATGATAAAATGTCAACTTTCCACCCATTGTATTAATATCAATTTGAACACTTGCATCTTTAATGGGGTTTGCAATGTTCGTTGGATTACCACTGCTATACATCTGCAATGGTGAGGGGGATAAAAAAGGAGGATGTTAGTAAATGAAAGTTATAGTTCATCTAACAAGCAGTAGCTCAGAAGACAAGCATATCTAAGTTAGAAGCTCACAAACAAGCTACAGGCAATTTAATAAGACATACTGCAGACCTTAGAAGCTACATTTACTTACCAGCATAGGAGCCCAGATAACGCAGATTAATACAAAGAACAAACATATCCCATTACAACATTTGGTCATTATCGTTTGCTTCTCTCCTTGTTTGTGCTTAGCTCTATTCAACACTGCATCGCATTTGACAAGGTACAGACTTGCATTTATGTCCTCCAGCTAAGAATAAAGCTATAAATGAGTTCCACAAATAAGAATGAAAAAGTGTCTGATCAAACAGCTATTGATAAAAACAGAAAATCAAGTGAGTTATATAATCTAAGACAAGTTTACTACAAAACCGAATAAATGATAATAGCTAAGGTATCTCAAATTTGATGCTCCATGCCAATTTCAACTGATACAGCTGTAGAAGAGAGCTCTAACTAGGGAACTCAACAAACTAATAACACATAGATCCATTATCCATTTTTAAGCAAGCAAGGAATTTATGAACTGTTAGACAATCCATCTTGGCAATGCAGACTCATGATAATTTCTAATTAAGTCACTCTTAGGCTTCTTTCTTTCTTTTTCTACCACTCCCATCTCTCACTTTGTGTCTTGATTAGAGGAAAAAGGGTACAGGTTAAGGAGGCACCATGGGGAGAATGGAGAGGAGTTGAGGATGGCACAAACAGAAAGCATAAGAATGTCAGATAGTTGGAAAACAAAGATCAACAAAACCCTGACAAGGACTAATTTGATTTGAGTTGGAATGGAAGAAGTGCCAATAAATGGCATGTTGGTATAAACCTCAGAAAGGGAAGTGCACATTGTTAGTAGACTGACCCAAGCTTTCAAGTCATGCTTTTAGTATACGTGTCCAAATCATATGTTATATTTAATAAATGTGCATCTTTTAACACTTTCCCTTCATCAGCAAGTTCGACAGAATGCCGTAACTGACTAAGCCTAGCATCCAGACCAGAAACTAGAAAAAACTGGGTATAAAAGCAAAAAAAAAAAAAAAAGCCATAACAAACTTGGTTATACTATCATATTAATTAAACCAAATAATAGCTCAAGCTAGAGTGTCCCCATTTATGGGAGGAGAAACTGTATTAAACACTGTATTAGAACTGTGGGATGCTTTAACAACCATAAAGATGGCCTTTTGTCGAACAAACACTTAGTGGGGTTAAATATTTTTTGAGCTTAGATAAGAAGAAGATCCTTTAGATCTTAATGTATGGCAGACTGAGGTCAGCTAAAATGGAAAATTTGACAAAAATTCAAAGTTGACACCATCAGAATGGCACGTCCAACAGACATGCATCTATTAGGCACATCCACAAACAATTTAGGTGAAATATTTACTTTCCGAAAAACAGTTGACCTGATAAATTAGCTAAAAACGTCCTATCATTGCAACATGCTGTTAGAATTCTACTTTTTCTGAATTTCTGTTCCCTAATCTGCTAAAGAAGAAAAGGAACAATTTATAACATAAAGAACAGTATAATACAGGAGGTGAATTATGGTAGTAGATAATTGTATAACTTCCAGAAGTTTAGGTAAATAGTGAAAAGTAGTTTTAGTGTAATACTACTAAATAACATTGTCACTTACCTTCAGCCAATCATACATGGTCAAAGATGTGGATGTGCATGACCAATCAAGCACACATCGTAACTCATATAGGAATGGTAGGGCACGGTATAATCTATAGCCAAAGTAATTAATTCGTGAAACTTCACTCGTCAAGAACTGCCGATACAAGGTGCTTTTGTGAGGAACCCCATAACGAATTTGTATTGCCTGCAATGATATAGAAACTGCTTTTGCTAGAAATATAGCACGAAGAGCAAACTCTCCTGCATGTTGGTTGGAAGCCTCCATGTTCCAAGCATACTCAGTGACTGAATATGTAAAGAGAATGAGGTTGAAAAGGTAGAAAATCACTTTTCCTACGGCGAATGAACAAAGGTAAATTATGCGATCAAGAACAATCAGAAAGAAGATGACCTGCATGAAGAAAGCATTTAATCCAGTAAGAGAACTAGATTGAGTGGAAGATGCCAGCCAGGTAATGGAAAATTAAACCACCATAACTTCCCAAGAGAGAGGCTTACCATTAATATAAATACAAACTCCTTGGGAAACTGGTCTTCAAGCTGATAAACATCAAGAAGCTCACTATTATGTTTTATGATGGATTGGTAAAAAATGGCAACTAAAAAAAACAGAGTCAAATCAGCTCCAAAAATGTAGGCATAAAGATCAATTTCTCTTTTGCCTCCCCCAATTATAGAGAGTACTGGGTAAGGAAATCTCAGTTGTTCAAAATGCCCAAGACTTTGTGCTTTACAAATTTCTTTTGCAACATCAGCTGCGGGAGTCAGTGATTTGTACCATTCTGCAGAAGCACATCCAGTCAAAGGTGAGGCATACATCACCTCCAAAACAACCAACGCAATGTTTGGTTTTTCCTGAATTCTCTCAATGCTCTGAATGTTAACCCTACTAACAAAAGGGCAATAATTAGGATTGTTTTCCTTGCATCTCTCATCATGAACAATTTTAAGCACTTGGTTTATTCCAGACTCGATCTTCTCTGGCTGAATCCCATCTTCTGGCCATAAGTTAACATCCATGGACAACTGAACAAAGTAAGGAGGAGATTCTGCTCCATGTGTCAGTGATTTCCAGTACCTGAAGAACCTTCTTATTATCAATTTCACCATATTTATCATTCGTTGAAGCAGCTCTTGTGCCTTCTTACTCCAACTATAATTCACAAGAACCTCTTTCCTATAGAAAGCATCCCTCCTGCGAGAAATAAAGTCTGTCGAGGGCATCCATTCACTATCTTTTGCAGTAATAGAGCTCTGTAAGAGAGTAAAAAAGTAGACCAGAAAAAGAGGCACTGCACTGACAACAAAAGATGATGTGATTTTATGTGCAGGGTCAGGAAATCCCAATGCACGGAGGAGGTCTGAATCAATACTAAATCTGCAGTGCTGGATGATAATTTGATACAGATACTGAACCAAAATGTACATTTCCGTGTAAATTAGCATAATAATCCAGAAGATGCTACTTGGGCCAGTATGCACACATAGAGCATACAAGAAGAGAGCTGCCAAATACACCATTGAAAGCAAACTGAAGTTCCAAATGAAGACAAGCACAAAGCAACAGTAACACACAACATCATTGTTAGACCGCATTTGGGACCATATGTAACGGAAGATCCTTCCAATCTGCAAACTCGTAGCGTCTGAACTCTTGTCAGATTGCAGAGAATACGAACGATCCAGAGACACATACATCTTCTTCTGGCTCTCCAATTCATCGTATGCCTCATCCTCAGCATAGGACAGATCATTCATGTCTGAATCTTCAGGATTGATGTTCAAAAAGCTCACAAGGTTATTAACTGCCTGATTTCCAATAGACTGTACCTGGGAAACTCCATCACCTAGTAGTTGTACTGCAGATTTTAAAGGATTTTCCTTGGCTTTGATACTTCTGTTTGAGTCAAAGTCTGCACTATCAGCAACATCTAGCTCAATCTCATTGATTTCACAAGGAGGAGATCCCATTGAATCTTTTGGAGAAACCACCTCCATTGGATTGTCCATGTGAACAAGAGCAGGAAACTCATGAACTTCCAAAGGAAATTGTAATTCCTCTTTTATAATCTGCTCTTGCTTCCTAATTAAACCTTCCTCTTTATCAGGGGTCCCTGATTCCCAATTTGAAGTAAGAGGAGTATTCCTCCTTCTTAGGCCTTCAGTGTCTGGAGAAGTGGTATTGCAATTTGCAATGGAGTTCATGCTATGAAGTTGTATCTGCAAATTGAGCATCTCAGATTTCATCTTTTCCACTTGCATGTTACGTTGGCGTATCTTCTCTTCAGACTCACGAATATGTTGTAATTGTGCAGTTTTCCAGGCAGCTTTCCTTTCTTGTTCACGCACAATTGCACCAATTTGCTCTGCCTCGAGATATCGTGAGACATAATCAAATTCTTGGGAGGAAAACATATATGATTGAAGTGATACCAACATAAATATAATAATCTCAACAAGTGCAGATCTTGCAGTAATCCGAAACCCATAATCATACTTATAAAATCCAATCATCTCAAAAATGTAGTCTATTGTCTCACACTTTCCCGCACTGAATTCCCCTACAAACGGAGATTGATACGCAAGAGAAAGAATAATAAGGACAAAGTTGTATATGCGCAAGAACTTGAATATTTTGTTCTTCTTCTTTAGTATTTCTAGTCTCATCCGAAAGAATGCAAGAGCAAAAGCAAGATAGCCAAGGTGCAGAATGTCATACTCGAGGGTACCAGTAATCAAAATCAGTACAAGCACAAGATCCAGTAGATGGCAATAACAGTAAAGCTTCAGATAGTCGAGAAAGGTCCACATGCTTTTAGTTTCAAAAGAAAGATCTCTCCAAACAAATGTGTTTTCACGTTGGGACATCATTTGACGATACATTGATGACCCAGAGAAGCTGGACAATAGATCGGCACGAAGTTTGAAACAAGCAAGCATGAAGACTGCAAAGTAGCTAATAAGCATCCGGGGATCATCAACCACCAGTCCTACAGGAAAGTGGTACCTTCTGTTAGCAGATTAAATTAAATGATTTTAACCTTCTGTTAGCAGATTAAATTAAATGATTTTAACTACATAAAAAAAAAATAAATAAATAAATAATAACTAGTAGAGTAGACATCAAAAAGATCTTCAGGATTGAAATCAGCAATCCATGCTAGTATTCTTTCAAACATTAAGAAACTTCAGTGTAAATATGTCTATATCCATATATCCTACAAGCCATCCAAATGGGTGTATATACATGTCTAAACCACAACAAAGCGCAATTGTAAAATGCTTAAGAGAGTAATACCTAACCAACAATTCCCGCAATATTGGAAATGTTGAGCTGAGCTTCTTGAGCAGTCATGGCACCGTACATTATTTTCACTAGGATTATGTTGATTTAGAGACATAATATTCCATAAAGCAAAATACTCCAGGATTAGAATGGTAGCAAATAAGAAGACAAACACAGGCCACAATTTACGTATAAAACGCCGACTCAGAAGAACACAAGCAGCAAGCAGTGCAGTGTACAGCAAAGAAATGGCATTCAACAAAGCAAAACTGGCAAGAAGCAGTGCAATCATGTTTATCTCGAGGCCAAAAAGATTAAACATATTTTCCATCCAAAACTTCAAATATATTTTTAAGAGTGTCTTTTGTGTTTCAAATCTCTCCTTTCTCAATGTAAGGATCCGCTTCTTGTTCCACTTATGGCTCTCCTTGGAGCCTCCCCAGAAATATCCAAATGTAAATTTTCTAGTGCTACTAGCCTCAGACTCTCCTCTTTTAGAGGACACAGAATTAGGTGTCTGAGTCAGAACAGAAGTGAAAGAAGGCCAAGAATTGCTTGCAGCCACCTCTCGTTTCATAGAGCGTGTGCCAGAATCTGACAACAGCTTATCTTCCTCAATAGGATGGGAGTCATTAATGAAGGCATCTTCAGCTGACACAAACAATGGACAAGGCTCTTCCCACTTGCCTTTGTTTAAACTACTACTTGGAGTTTTCTCCAACCAACGAAAGACATTGTACTGCAGAGTACAGGCAGCAATCACCATCACTTTTCCCCTCAAGCCCAATTCTATGCCCCAAAAGCTGGGCTCATATACTCGCAAGCCCAAAAAAAGAGACAAATCAGAGTGCTTTTGCCCTGGAAATATTCCAGCTTGTTTGCCCCACATCTGAAAGAGATACTCAATTGTCACTAAAAATCCTGTGTAAATTAAGAATGATTTAGATGGGATCCGCGAAGCTTTAGGTAAAGTTGAACAGATGACAAGTCCGAGTAGATAAACAAGACCAAATGCACTAATTGGAGATAAAGAGGCATAGAACACTGCCAAAAACAAGATCTTCTGGCTGTGACAAACTAGAAACCGTTTGATGAAACATAGTAACCCAGAATCCAAGAGATTGGGATCGTCTTGCCTGTAGTGCCTGCTTTGTCTCCTCTCATAGCTATAAAGTTGCATCACAATCAAGACTGCCACAGATTCCCAAACATTTTTCAGCAATGATGCTTCTGAATTGTAATCCAAGTAAAAATACAGATCTATTAACCTGGATAACCACAACTCAAAGCTGGAGAAACAGCTCAAGCTATAAGAGAAGACAAACACCGTGATGGCATATAATTTTAATGGAAACCATAGGCGTCTTTTTGATTTCTCAACAAGTTGTCTTCCAATGATCCACACAAGCAGAAGGAAAATGTACCCAAATGATATATAATTGGGTCTCACCATGTATACTGTGAGGAGAATAGTCAGAAAAGCAATGTAGGTTCCGCATGATCGATACATAGATAAAATCTTCTGCCCAATTGCACTAAGGAATGATGCTATCCTTTTCTCTGAAAGAAGATGAAACAAATGACTAGTTAGTGAAAATAGTAGAAGCAAACAACAGCTGCAGTGCAACTGATTGTATTATTCCGAGACACAGATAGCAAGAATTGTCACATCAGTGAATTTAAACTTGACAAAACCGTTTTCTTTTTAGTTAGAAAATTAACAAAAGCAGGTTCATAGTCTTTTTCGCATCACTGTCAAAAAGGATGTATGGCTGACATCAAGCAGATAACTGGTCTCAAACAATGGAAAATTACAAGCTAAATCATTACAGTGAGCACCATATAATGTTTATTGGTCCAAATTCTGCTTCATGCCAACCCCAACTAGTTTGGTTTAGGCTCAGTTGGGACTTTTCATATTTCTGTTTCATTGAAGAAATAAAGTTCTCTTCAGAAACATAAACAGTTAAATTTGCACCTGTCCCAAAATTGCAATTTATAAAACAGATAGTTAAATATCCGGAGTAAGATTGCAAACATACAAAGAAATGGTAAGACAGACTTCGGAGCCGTCTGAACAGCATAATCACAGCCATTCCGGTTTCATGTAATTTTGAATTATTAGATGGACTTAATACTTTATTTAGCCTTTTGCAACTTCAGAGAAATTCAACCAGTGATGAATTTCTATTAAAAATTGTTGGACAAAGTTGGATAATCGAATTAATCAAGAGATTAATGAATTATACCATAAGAAGAATTATCATGACTGTATTTTGCAGTTGAGGCTGAATACACCGACAAGAGGACTGACTTGTTCAGACCAGCCTTTAATATGCTAAATCCAATTGGGGGGCTAGATGTATGTTGCACAATGGCCGAGAATGAAAATAGCGTTTGAAAACCATGGTTATGAATTGCACAGAAGCAAGCAAGCAAAGCTATTTCTAAGAAATCCCAGGAGCTGTCATGTTTCAGGAGACCTGCATCAATTCATGTAAAGATTATGATTAAATCTTGTAGATCAGACTTTGATAACAGTAATAACAGATCAAAACAACCCAGTAAAATTAATTAAAACCTGTGGCCATATCCACTGGGAGGAAAACAATTCAAATTAGATAAAATGAAATAACTGCATACCTAGCTGCGAAAGAATTTCCATACTTAAAGAGCCTTTTTGCCCCAAAGCATTAGAGATCAAATCAATCTGAAGAAGGTACAAGAGTGCAAAATGAGCTTCGCATAGAAGAATCAAAGACTGGCGTATCTTTCTGCTGATGTTGTGGCTCAAAAGATATATCAGAAAGAATATCACTGAAGCATAAGTCAAGAAAACACCATTAAAAAAGTTCCATTAGTTAATGCCACATCACAGATTTCCATCCATTTACATGTATGTTAATATGAAGGTGACAAGGCCTTGAGCTAAGGATCAATTGCCATAAATTAATAACAAACCATGACAGATTATTATTTACTTACTATATATAGCATGTATGAAACCAGGCTTCATGGCAATGAGGCATATGAGCACTAGCATGATTGCCCGAGAACATTTGCGCAATCCCCAGGCAATTGTGGCCACAATCAATACTTTGGTCTCTTCTCTTACTGTAATCAAAATATACCAAGACATCATAACAGAGATAAGAGTCTAATTCAATCATTTGAAAACAACAAAATAAAACTCAGAAATAGCAAGAGAGAATTCTCAAGCAGATCATGCTTGAATGGCATAACAAAACCCAAAATCTGGAAATATTTCATGTATTACAAGCCGTGTCAAGAAACCAGAACATTAAAAGAAAATTTATCGCAAGAACTTATGCTAAATATAGTTTTGTATCAATTGAAAATCACACATAAGACATAGTTTCTTGAAAGATGCTCTTAGCAAAGCAATACAAAATCCTAAAAGTGACTACAATATCATATATTGGTTGATTAGAGAAAAAATGTTAATAGAAAATGACAATTAAAAGTGAAGACAAAATTCAGTAGCTTCATAGTTTTTTTTTTTTTTTTGATAGAAAACAGAGAAACTTTTATAGAATAATAGAAGGGAATAAATATTACAAAAGTGAACCAGAGGTCCACAAACTAAAATATTCCCTTTAGTAACTTTGTAGATCATACAATCAGATCCTCAGAATGAATCAATACAAGACATTTAGAAGGGATGTAGTATTAATTACCTTCGACTGTTGAGGTTTCACTGGAAGATCGACCATCCTCACCAGACAAGTAGAGAAAAACAGAGTTGTTCACAAGATTACCCAAAGCAACCAAAACCCCAAGGCAGAATTGAGCAAGAAGGAAGAACCCAGGAATGGGATAATGCCAGAGCCCAACCATCTCCCAGATTTCCATGTCCTGCATATTTATCCGAAATCAATCTTACTTGTTTTCTTCTAATGAGGAATATGAAACTTCATGCTGATAGGGAGTACTACCTTCCCAAGCTTCCAATTCAAGAAAGAAAATGCTACATTGAAGATATATGTGCTAGCAGCCCACAAGAGAATAAAGACAAGCAGCAGCCCGTTTAACCGGTGCAAGTGGAATAAGGAAGGGAAGGCATATATAATATAGCCAACATAAGCGAGAAGTCCAAACGCACATATACTTGCAAAATGGAAGCTCCAAAAAGAAAGAGCAAACAGGGAGACCTGTCAAAACCACCATTGTAGGCTTTCACATATAACAAAAATGATGGATAGGTACAATTGAAAATAGAATGTAAATTTGACATTTATTGTTAAAGTCAAGAACTAGGTCCACAACCATTAGCCATCTTTAATTTCACTGGTTGAGAGGAAGACCAAATAATTCAGAAAGCAGACGATGATATATATTGTTCATGAATATGTACCGGAAAACCATAAGTGAAGAAGTTGATGCTAAATGTTCGAAAAACTGCTCCCCTTAACAAAACATTTGAATGCCTCACGCCAGATCTGATAATAGCAGATAAGTAAATAGTGAGCAGCATATCAAATTATGTCTAAATTACGATTATGAAAACTTTAAACAGAGAAGAATCCAGGGGCAATTATACGTCTTCTGTAGCGAACAAAAGCAACAATTGAAGATAAGTGCAAGAATCAGCACATAATGCAGCATGCACTGTCTTATCAAAAAATAGAAAGGTGAAGCAAATTAAAACAAGACAAGATCAGATAAAGTAGATTCACAGTAATAGCAATCATCTTCATCCTCCAGTTTACATTAATCCTGCAAAGCAGTCTATCTTCAAGTTTGAAACCATTAAGTTTCAGCTTCTTTCTTTTCTCAATTTCCTTTTACTTCTATGTCTTTTCCCAGGACTCAAATCTTAGGAGATAAGGTGGATTTTGACCATTTTTATGTTTAATGTTTTATAGACAAGAGAACTCACAGTATCTACATCGATCATAAAGGAGAAACTGACATAGAGGAAGAAAAAAATAGAACCCTGCAATTTGACATGATCTTTTTGCAGCAGGCAGCAGAAAGCTAGTACAATTTCTCCTAAATTCGACAGAATTCTTTCAGAAATACTTCACAGTAGTCACGGAAGCTGAAAAAGGTAATAGGTTTGAGTCAAGGACTCCCTCATCATCATCTTTCTTAAATGCATTGTGTTTCCTTAGTAGTTCACTGTGAAAGCAAATTCTAATGTCCAGTGAAAAAGTTAAATCTATAATAAGATCTTGCATCTAAAATCCTATCAAAAGATGCCACTAGATAGGCTTTCTCTATCTTCTTGTAACTTAATGAACATAACCTACAACTTGTTCTGATACAGAATGCATAAACAACCTTATTATGAAAGGACCCAGTAAAAATCACAGGGCAAACTTGCAAGACCAACCCTCAGATTTGTAGAAATGGATACTTAGCTCAAATTCTTGCAGAAATTTATTAGTTAAACATATGGAGTGTTAGATTTTGATTCAACGCAATGTAGACAGAAGTTAAACGCAAGTTACCAAATCAGATTTGGTAGGTTCTAAGGTTGAGAAGAAAAATTTTGACTCAGGATGATCAGAAACAGTAAGGATGTTTCAAGTTTGTTACCTTGATTCACGTATGAAAAATGAATGTTTTGAGGACAGAAGATGCTCTGTCATGCTACTTTCTCTCGAGGACACAATAACATCCATTTCCTCCAAATCACATTGAATGCTAGAGAGCTGCACCGTTAGGTAGAAAACTTAATAAAAACATATAAGAAACAACAAAGAAAAAGTATAACGTGTACATCATGATATGTACAGAAACTGTTTTCTCAATACAAAATTTAGTTTCCCTGCTATTTTTTGAAATCATTATTTTATCTCATCCCATCTATTGGGCCCAAATAATCCAAAAGTATAAATTTGTATGCTCGCTCTGATTTTACTGTTTAGGGAAAATTTTTGGCTATCAATAGCCAAAATTGAACTTGATGACATAATCCAAACCAACATCTTCCTACCATTAAAATAGTGCAAGCACCCATCTTCTGAAGAACTAAGCAAACATAGAGGACTCATTTGCCATGTGGCAATACTTAAATCATACTTATATGCACGAGTACTAATTAATCAACCCAAAGGTGAATAGGACCAGTTCTTAAGTCATTCTATCCACCAACTCATTATTCACTTTGAGCACTGCCCCTACCATATTGCTCTTAAATACTTGAGTGTTGCCTAGATACATTAGCCAACATGCAAAATTACATATCCAGACTGGTGTCATTTCTACAATCAGGAAGGCAAGTTATTATAACATTAAAAATTTATTAAACCAAATAAGACTTGCAGAACCAGAAACTTAAAAGAAATAAGATTATCATTTTTGCTTCTTTGAGTAATTATCTACATGAACTGTACATACCATGATGTAGAAAAGTATAAGAGAAAAACTAGAGCAAATTTCGGGCCACTCAGAATTTGAAGACACTTTGAACAGACCAACAAAATCAGCTATCCACTGAAACATGCTTGAAAAATTTACTGGGAGCTGATAGACATAAAGCAGGATGATGTTAAAGCAAGCATACAGCTGAAGCAGCCTCCACCACCTTAGAAACCAGATACAAAAATGTAAGCCAACAAGAGACCAAGGGCTGATCATCGAAAGGGGGAATGAGAAATATAAGTGATTACTAACATATAAGGAATCAAAAAGTAATAACCTGAAAAGTCCTAGAAAATTGCTGGTCAAAGACCAATCTACTACACCAGCACAGCTGCCGATAAAAAATGGAAGAGAAACCCATGAAGGATGGCTAATCCCCACAACCAGCTGAATAGCAGGCAACAGCAAACAGGAAGCAACCCTAAGATGAGAACCTTTCAAATTGCAAAGGAGAAAAAATATTCCAGATCAATTCATATTCATACATATGAAATGAAATTTATTTAAGTAAACATTATTACAAAGCTTAATGACAATTCATAATGTATTCAATGTTCAGGAAGAGAAAGATAATACAAATGAGTGAAGCATTGAGCCAATATATCAGATCAGGTTCTCTAGCAAATCATGACAACAAGAGTAAGTTCCTATTTGAGACATTATATAATGCAAACTTGCAATAGGAACTGAAGAAGAATGTATAAGATGAAGAATGTATAAGACACATATTAAGCAAACAAGGATAACTTAGAAGGAGAAACAAAAAAGAGAGAAAAGTTAGCAACACATAAACAACATTTGGAGTTGTAATGAAACACTTACAAACCTAGATGATCAACAACCGTTAAGAAATGATCCCAAGAGGAATCTTGCCACGGATCCAGACCAAAATTGTTTCCATATATATCAATCAAAGCTACAAAAACAGCAAGTAGCTGTCCAACTAGAAAATATATTACTAATGGGGATTTCCAGGACCTCACTCTGCAAAAGCATACAACAAGATACAATTAGTCAATCCATGTAGAGGAAACAAAAAATTTTCAGAATTAAAAATTGAAAAGTAGTTCTTACATCATAAAACCAATTAGCTTCACCCACCAAGCATCAGCTAGATTCCATTTGTAACCCTTACAAGCCCATATAACAAGATATACAACTTGACAAACAATTACAAATATTGAAAAGATAATGACAGGCCACAACAACAAAAGTCTCCTTCGGAAGCGAAAACCTACAGGTAAGAACAATGCAATGTCAGTCCTTCAAAGTCATAATAATCTTTTTAAGAAAAAAATATCATGGAGACTACAGCATTTTCTTAAGCATCATTTCTATATCTAAATTATCCAGATTTGAAACTAATAATCATTTTTACATTTTGAAAACTAACATTTTGCAGTCATTGATGATTGAGTTTAGTATGTAGATAGTTTTCTCTCTCTTCTTCTTCCTTTTGAGAGTGTGTGTGTGCTTACGCTGAAGTTTATTATGCAGATAATTGCTTGCAAAATTGTAGTGAAGTACTAACTAAACAAGCAAATCTCAAATAAGCATGGACTATATAAATTCCACTGTACAATGAAGAGGAATCTTGCTGATGACAAATAGCATGTGTAAAGCAAAGTGAAGCACTAGAATATTCCATTAAAGCAACCCTTATAGAAATTCCCCTATCTCACAAATATACACCCAATAGCTTTTATCCCATTTTACTTCAGCCAAACTCAAAAGCAGGGATTACAGACCATCACCATTGCTGGAAGCACCCAGATATAATTTATTTTTGACCTATGACTTCCTAACTTTGAAAAAATATGTAAGAAATAAACTGGGAAAATTCTTTAATACAGTTACATCAGAAATTTTCTGTGCACTTATCAACAGAAAAAAAGGAAAGAAATTTTCTATGCAAGCATCAATGGGACAAGAGAAATTAATTATACAATGTTTTAGAATTATTATTAAAGCACTTTGCCTCAGAAAGACATGTGGAACATCATGCAAGCATTAGAAATAATTTAGTAGTGCTCTGATGTAATAACTCTCAAGATATTTTCATTCAGTAGCTTTTAATAGAGAATTCCACCCTCCTTCTCCATCTTCCTACTTGGGAAAAAAAAAAAATGAATATGTGGAACATCATGCAAGCATAGATTTACACTTTAACCAAATAGAACTGTACAATAACACAGAAATCAAAGTGATAAATTTACATAAAGTGTGTTACCTATCTTTGGTGCGACAAATTGAATAAGAAGAAAAGCTATCAAATCAACAAGAGAGATCAAGCTCCAATTGACTAAAGCAGCTGCAAGAAAGGCAGCAGATGTTAGGAGTAAATAATTATATCCAAAGCAAACTCATGAAACAAATAAGAAATAATTTATTCAAATGATTTTATACTGAACAAACAGCCTAAGTATAAACTCAATTCAATGCTGAGGGAAATATAACTACAAGGACAGAACTATAAGCAATTATACAAACTTTAAAGCTCTATATCCTCAGGTGCACTAACTGTATACAACAATGTGCTATATTAACCCATAAATTTTCTTTAACCTATCTCATTATCTCGATTATGCAACTAAAAAGAATTTAAAAAGAACTCTTTGAGGAAAAAAAAAAAAAGCGTACCTGTTAAAAGCAGCAAAGGCAACACAAATCCAGCAAGAAAATTCCCCATGTGAAGCTCTTGTGTTCCGTTTGATCACTCAAACTCTCATCATTATTCTTCTTTCAGGGCCAAACTCACAAGTCTGTCAAATGGGTTTTCAATTTGCTTTAGAAATCAAGAAAACACATTTCACACGAAACCCAAATATTGAAAATAAATAAATAAATAACAACACGAAGCACAAAGTATTGTTCATCGTTGTCTTTCTATATTTTCATGAAAGAAAGAAAAATGAAAGAAAATGTAACGACTAACGAGCTGAATTTAGTTGATGATGGGTCTTCTAAAATTACGATTAAAAGTAAAAAAAAAAAAATTCGGTTGAAACGACTAACTAATAGTTTGAAATATGAAGTCCCGCAAGTATGGGAAAAAATCAATTTTAACGTGTTAAGCAACTTAGGCACTTAGCAGCTCTTAGCAGAAGAGAGAAATAAATATATTTATAACGTGAAGGCTGAAATTATGGGATCTGTAAACTACCACATTTACGCTGTAAAGTGTTTTTTGTTATGCCCAACGGGAATGGAGTACGCTGTTTCCCCAATATTTCCCATTTGAGACTTCAAGACGACGTCGCGTACGGAACTAAGCCAAGGGATGACACTGAGAATGGTAGCGTGCGGGTTTGCCAAGACCACGTCCGCACCCGCCAAAAAAAAAAAAAAAAAATTCCTTATAAAATCCCTATTCCCAACCTGTAAAATCTCGCTATTGTTCTTACATTTTTAACCTTAATTATAAGTGACTTAAAAGGCAGAGACAGGTGAAAACGCATTCACACAATCAGGTTTTTGCAAGCTAGGCCCAGGCTTATTTATTCGGAAACAAACTGTTCTTTTAAAAGTTCATCCAGTCAAAGTGAATTCCAACAGACTTACTGGAAAGTTCTATTAGCGTAAATCTAGTAGAAATTGAATTTATGTATTTGTCAATTATTGAGCTGGGATCTTCGAACACGGTTAATAACTAAATTTTAATTAAAATTAAATCTTTAGAATAAATCAATATAATGTAGGAGGAATTAATGAAATGGGTCAATCAGCTTTTATCAACATTTTTAAAATAAATTTTTACTAGAGTTATAAATTAAAAAAACTTAAATTATATATGATTATTCAATATATAATTATCCAACACATAAAATATTAACAATACAATATAATAAATCATAAATATTGACTATCAAAAACAAAATTATTCTACACTATAGGTAGAATTTGGTCTATTTGGCTGCTTGGACATAAACTATCCAAGTTATAGAATGCTTTTAAAATTTGGCTAGAAAGATTATGCCTGCAAAATTTTTTTTTTGGTTAAATTATAAATATTACAATTTCAAATTTGTTGAAAATCTAAATGCATAAACATGTAATGTAACTAAAAAATCGACAATACTAATACTTCTTAATCAAATATAAGAAAAAAAATATTGTAAATTATAACTTTGCCCAAAATAAATAAACAAGCAAAAGATGAAACGAAGAATTACAACTTTACAATCACATAAATGTGTGTGTGAATTCAAAATTAATATATAAATTAAAATTTTCTTTTCTTTTTGTTGAATTTTTTTATTTTATATAATATAAAGCTTGATCACATCAAGCTCATACCCAAAGCCGCTATGTATAAATTTTAAATTTTTATACTTATACTCTTAAATTTATCATATGGGCCTGAGTTTGGCCGAACTAAGCTGAGGCTGGCTCAGACTTTTTTACCAAGCTCAATTTATATCCCGATTCACTTCTTTTACCATACTTGCTACTAGCTTTTTTTAAAAAAAAAAAAGTGTACATATGACACTGGCTTTAGTTAGATTTGAACCTTTACTAATTTTTTAAATTATTATAAAATAATAATTAATAAATTATTATAATCAATAATGAATAAAATACAATAAATATTTTAAAATAAAATAACAAATAAAAAATAAAGTAAATAAAAGCTTAGAGATTTAATTTTTTTTAATATTGAAATCTTTGATTCAAGCAATCTCTTAATAGATTTAATTTTTTTCTTATATTTTATATTATTTTAAAAATTATAATTTATTATTCGATTTTATAAATTTATTAAAAAAAAAAACTAAAGAGTCAAGCTTGGCCCAAATTTTTTTTTTCTTAAACCCTTGTCTAGACTCTTATGTGGAAGGCATGGCCGAAAGCTCGCTGGCCTAGGTAGGCCCAAGTTTCTTCGTCCGCTTTGCTACAAGTCATAAAAAAAATAAAGAAAAAATTTGTGTAATATTAATTAAGTGAGGTTTTGTTTTTGGGGCTTTTGTTTATTAATCACTTGGGTTGGTTATATTATTATAGCTATCTATTTTTCAAAAAATAAAAAATCCTTCAACATTATCTTAGAAAATCAATAAACTTGTGTTCAATGTGTTTTGTTCAAAACGAAATTTTGGTCATGTGGAATTGAAAACTAGGAGAAGGAGAATGTAGTTTGAATGAATAACAAGAGATAATGAAGTGCATATACTTGATACATAAGATAATCAATCTAACATAAATTTTCCAATTCAAATATGAATAAACAAAATTTTCAATTTAAAGGCCCATTAAAAATTATTTTTAGGAGATTTAAAAGTGATTTTGATAATCTAAAAACTAATTTTAATATTTGATAAAAAAATTCAAAATTATTTTTGTCAAAATCAGTTATTTCTACAACTGATTTTAAAAAGTATAGAAGGAGTAACTTTTAAATTATAATTATAAGAATCAATCTTATCATTTAATACAATTCTATAAACATCCTTATAATTTTTATCTAAACCCAAAACTATCATTATTCAAATTAGAAATAAAATCAATATTTTAATAATTTTTTATTATAAAAAATAAAAGAAATAAAATCAATATAGTATAAATTTTATTTTTAATGAAATTATTATAATATAAAATTAAAAATATTGTATATACATATTTTTATATGTATAAGTAAATTTCATCATACATTATGTCCATTTTAATCATTTATTTTTTACAGCAATTTAACAAAAAGATTTACTAAATACTCACAATTAATTTCAAAACTCCCAATATTTCATAAAATAAAATCTATTAAACAATTAACTAATTCTTTTTATGGGTGATTATTTTTATAGCACAATTAACAATAATTATTTTAAAATTTACAATATTACCAAACTTGCCTTAAGTACACAACACACAAGTCTTTACAATTACTTATATTTAAAAAAGAAAAAAGAAAAACAAAGAATAAAGAAACATAATCTACAAATTAGCATTCAATAATAACACCCACGATCCATCTCATTCAACACCAAACTTCAAGAGTTAATATCTTTATTTTATTCATCATCATCAGTAATCGCACTTATCTAATATGATTCATACACTTACTTTATATATTACTTTTAGATTTAATATTAATCCTTACTCTTACCTTATATATTTTATTGAATAAATATTATAATTAAAATATTAGAAAAAACTAATGTGAGTTAATAGATACCTGCCTAGATATCCCATAAATTTTCTCTTTACCAAACCGATCGCTACCTGCCACAGGTTGGTTTATATTACCAAAACTACCCATGACCCAAAAGATTACCCATAGTGAATGGGTTTTTGCGGGTATATGGGTTTGCGGCAAAATTGCTATCCATGACTAATGGTAATAAAGTGCCAGAAAAATGTGGATCGGACAGAGTTATATAATTGGTTATTTTGATAGCCTGAATATAAATAAACTGAAAGATTTCAGTATATAACCAGTTTCAAAAATTTATTAATAAAACTGACCATTCAACATTCTTAAATTCTTAACCACTTATACCTCATTTTGAACTAAAATAGCCTTAAAACATAAGGATGGCTTCCATTACCCACATTGCCCACGTTATTATTATTATGGACGATGACATTCTCAAGATCTTTATACTATTTTTTTTTTCCAATCGAAGGGAAAAAAATGAAAAATTGTAAGAAAATTCATAGAAACATCCTGGAATTAATGTCAATTTATATAATATTGGACTTACCATTTTTCTCAATCTATTAGCAACAAGAGCATTTCGAACATAAATACTTGATCAATCTGTCTCGTTAGACAAATAGTTGACATATACTTACCATTTTTCTCAATCTATTAGCTACAAGAGCATTTCGAATATAGTTACTTGATCAATTTGTCTCGTTAGACAAATAGTAAACATATTTGTTGGACAATCGACCTAGAGTTGCTAAAATAGGTTATTAGATTGTGTTTGTATCATGTTAAATTTAGGTCAATTTAAATGTAATTTATTTAATAATCGTGTCAAATATTGAGATCATAACCTGACATAAAAAATAAACGGATTATCTAATAAATTGTTTAATATCTATATATTTAATCAAATTTATAATAAATATTTACGCATTGTTATCTACATCCCCCAAAATTACACATTTACACTATTGAAGTTTTAAACCTATATAAAATTTTATAAATGAAATATTGTATATGTTTATCCTTAAAAAAAACAAAAAGAGATAATTAAGTCCAATATTTGAGTTTTGATAACAATAATCTATAAATTAATTTAAAATAAAAAATATATTTGTGTCATTAGTAAGATAAATATGTCAAAAAATTTAATTCTAACCTGACACGAGAAAAAGTCGTGTCGACTCGACACGGCTCATTTAATAATCATGTCAAATTTGATGACCATACCCATTTATTTATGTCATGTAATCTGATCGTGCTAAATTTTGTCAGCTCTAAATCAACCTATCACTTGTTTGAGCGTTTGTCAATTATCGGTGCAATGCGACAAATTATTTAAGTATATTTATATCCGAAAACTCATCAACTAGAAAGCATTAACTCATCAACTAGAAAGCAAAAAGTTGAGGTTAGTATTTATTTTACTCAAAATAACTCATGTTATAATTTTTTTTTAAGTACTAATTTTTTTCTTTCTTAGGCTTAATGGAGTCAATTGTTCTTCAAATGTGTTTTGATGGATCATAGGAGGAATTAACAGATAGTCGTTTTGAGTACAGAAATGAAAAAAAATAGAGCTTTTTTAGTTCCGAAAAACTGTACGTTTGATGTATTTCTTTCAAGAGTATTACTTAATCCAGTACACCCTAATCCCTAAAACTCATCCACTAATCATTAACTCATCAACTAGAAAGCAAAAAGTTGAGGTTAGTATTTATTTTACTCAAAATAACTCATGTTATAATTTTTTTTTAAGTACTAATTTTTTTCTTTCTTAGGCTTAATGGAGTCAATTGTTCTTCAAATGTGTTTTGATGGATCATGGGAGGAATTAACGAACAGTCGTTTGAGTACGTAAATGGAAAAAATAGAGCTTTTTAGTTCGAAAAATCATGACGTTTGATGTATTTCTTTCAAGAGTATATAAAGTTTTGCAAATAAATCCGAATGATTACAATATTGAATTGAAGACAACTTTACAGTCGAGATGTTCTACCCAACTCGTATGTTCAATACCAATGGATATAATTGATGATGAAATGGTAAGAGTTTTAATACATATGAGCTCTAATTCGGTGAATGAGAGTCGCATCCCTATTTTGTTAGCAAATTTTCTAAAGTAAGAAATCAAGAGCATGTTCAAGAAGAGAACGTCGTTACACTGGCGTCTATTGAAGAAGAGATGTTGCCGCTGACGACCTTACTGCAACAAGGTTACTCTCCCTTCCATTATAATGATGATCGCATTAATGACACGAATAATACAACGTCAAATAGCATTAATGTTGATTCATACCATAGCCCAATTAACGATGGAGACGATGATTTTGAGTATGCTTCTATTGATGATGATGATAATCATTTGGATAATTCTTACAATTATAGGGATGATGGAGATGATGGAGATGATGGAGGTGATGGGGATGATGAGTATGATGAGGATCCAGTTGGTGATAGGGAAGATTTGCCTCACTTTGAGAATTGTCATGATCTACGCCAAAGTCGGCCTATTATTCCAAGGCTCCATTCGAATGGCGTACAAGTTGACCCTCTTATAAGTATTGCACCAATTTTGCCTTCAGACTTGGTCGCTCCAGATTTTGTTATACATATTGGGTGTATTTGAAGCCCACCTGCACCAAAAGCCATAAATGTTATACTTCAACTCTTTAAAAGTATTACCCTGGAAAGCCTCAATTTTCTGGTTCAATGTAGTGTTAAAAATTTTATATACCGTTTCCAAGATAAACGACCCCATAGAAGACTTATAAAGTACTCAAGATCATCAACATAGTTTAACAATAACGAATTTGAACACGTTCATCTTTTCTACCATTAAGTACTCTATCCGCAAAGTAATATAACGCGATCTTTAGCGCATCAACATTATCCATGTCATTAAAATTCAAATCTTCAAATTTTTTATCAAATCGTTTAAGAGTAGCACCTAGGTTACCTTCAAAGTATAAATCACGCAACTTATTATTCGCAAGAAATTTGGCTTCTTGTGTAAGTCGTATGTACCATAGCAAAGTCCCATGAATTAAACACCATTCAACGATTGATAACCGTGCTAATCGGCCATTAAATTCAAACCACGACTGATTTTTATCATCTTCATCACAACACGCTACTTGCCTAAGTAGCGTGCTGTAAGGATTGCACCACTAAACACGTAGCTATCCATCTTGCGAAATGACCAAATATATATTTCCTGAATAATCTTAATTGTTGTTTCGTTAACTTCCTATCGATAAGCATCCATCACATTCCCAAATTTTGAGGTATTTGTATCACGCTCGGGAAGTATTTCGTTTCCGAATCTTTATCGTGCTCGGTTTTGTGCATTACGATCGTAAAAAAATTAAAATTTTAATTAGTTAATCTGATAATAAAAAAAAATTCAAGATTTATTTTTTATTTTTTACATTTTGTAATATCGTGGGACGGTGCACGTCGTGACGATATCACTGTGCGCTATCGCATGCGACAACGCCGATGGTCGCTGTCATGAGTGATTTTACACTGCTGCGTGTGATTTATACTCCTATTGCACCTACACTCCACCTTACAATCATACCATCAACACTTTAATCTTGCAATACACCATCAATTATTTAATCTAGTATAAGAGACATTTTATCGAGCACCTCGCATACCACTCTTTAAACTTAAATTTCACTTAACAATCTCCAATATTTATGATCAATCAATCCTAACCTAATCTATATGCATCCATATATTCATTTTTCACCCATCAAACTTATCAAAATAGAAAGAAATTAAAATTTACGAAGTGAAAATTACTGGAAATTACAAAATGGAGGATGATAGAAACCCGTTGGAGTTGATATAAATCTACTGTCAAAAACCCGTCCAACCGCCGTTGATTGTTATCGAAGGGAGCCAACCGCTGTTCAGGTCACCGGAGGGAGCCAATTGTCGAGTTTGGTTTTAAGAGAGATATGGGCATTACGGGAAAAAAAAAGAGGTAAATGACTAAGGATTATAGAAAAAATATAATTAGTTATTTTGGATATTTGTAAAAATTTTTTAACTATTTTTATAAATTTCCCAATTATCATAATAGAAACATATTAATGTAACAAAAACACTGTCGTTTCGAAGGAAATGGCGCACGGTCGATCACAGCCTTCCATACCTTATCCGGCTCGGTTTCTTTCTATTTTCTCGTAGCTCTCTCGTAGCTCCGCTATCTTGGTCGAAAAACCGCTGATGAAAACACCTTAAAAACAACATTGCGTTTGAAACATGAACACGTTGATCATCTCAACATCTCCATGCAGCTGCCACGTCTCGGAATTGCCATTACTCTATAACAGCTTATGCTGGCCCAAGTTTCGTGGCACAAGCTTGAAAATACATGCCAATGCTAATGAGGTGGATGCACAGGCAACAGTAGAGGAGTATTCTCAGAATGAAGAGCCACTACCAGAATCCAAAGAAACTAACAAGCCCAGCCCTACTGCCCCACCCCCACTTGACAAAGATCTCAAAAAGGTTACGATGGCGCATACTATAATGACGAGAGTTATATATAATCTTAATTTGTGCTGATATTTTATCTTTTATTTTAATATTATTATTATTTTTTCAATATAGTTACATGCGTGTTCTTTCAAGTTATTGAGATTCTGAAACTGAGTAAAAATGAAGTTTGTTTGTTATTAATAGGATTCGGTTTCAATTGGTAGCATGTATGTTATTCTTTCTTCTTGTTGAGGGAATGACAGAGATTCACATTATTTGGTCATGCGAGTTTGAGAAGTATTTATACTTAACTGACGTTCATAGTCAATCCCTTAAAATGTTTTGTACATATACCAAGTGTTTGCTGGCAATTGCATATTTTTTGGGAGAAAGGTCATTCTTACGCTGAATTAAGGCTTAGTAGATCTAATAGTGCAGTTTTACTCTTTATCTGATTTGTGTTAAACGAGGCGTGTGAAATTTGCCTATCATCCAAATTAGCTCTGGCTGAAGGGCTAATTTGGATGATAGTGCAAGGGAGTTCATTGAAATACTTTTGACTGCAGAATTTTGAATTTGATAGGTGACTCCGGACATTGAGAGCTTTCCATAACTAATTTCTCTAAATTCTGTATTCCATGTCATTGCAAATTGCTGAAACAGGTTGTTCAAAAGACAGCTGCCACATTTGCACCAAGAGCTTCTTCGGCAACTAAAAATCCTGCTGTGCCCGGAACTGCTTTGTACACTGTTTTTGAGGTCCAAGGTTATGCCTCAATGTTGCTAGGTGGAGCTCTATCTTTCAATCTTATTTTCCCATCGAATGAACCTGACATATGGAGACTAATGGGGATGTGGTCTATTTGGATGTTCAGTAAGTTCTGCACCTTTGAATTCAATTCTATACTTAAAATATAAATGAGAGACCAGAATATGTTATTTTTTTCCGCACTTCTCTGCAGCAAGTTTTACTCATTCTGCCATTAATTTACTTAGTGCTTCTGGTGGATTGGGTGAAATACTATAATAAACTACTTGCACAAGCAATTTACTTCTGTTCACTTCATCGTTGCCTTAGCATATGAAGTATGTCTATTAACATTCAAACGTAATTATCCATAATTCTGTTTGTTTATCTTTAAAATATTCCAAGGCATGTTTCCATGGCTGAATCCTTTTTGTGGTGTCTTTCCCTAATTTTCAGATAATAATTTGCAGGCATTGACTTCTAGTCACTGTAGACTTGAATTGTATTAATAAATTTCATGGCTTATTTTTTGAAGCAATTCCATCCCTTCGTGCTCGAGACTGCTCAAAGAATGAGAAAGAAGCCCTTAACTATCTCTTTCTCCTCATCCCTTTACTCAATGTCATAATCCCATTCTTTTGGAAGTCATTTTCTGTTGTATGGTCTGCAGACACTGTTGCATTCTTTGCAATGTATGCATGGAAGGTATGGTTTGTTGATATAGAGAATATGAATTTGACACCCTGCCTATAGCTGCATCTGTATGTTAAATTCAATTTTCTTTGCATAGTTTGGGTGGCTACGAAGAACAGAGTAGGAGTTTTTATGCGGTGGCGGATTTCTTCCACTGAATCAAGAGGCTCATCCTGTTCAATTGGTCCACAATGGATTTCTGACATAAAGTTTCTTCAATCCCATGGTAAACAGGGCAACAGTTATTGCCTGGTGGAAGCAAGACAGAAATTTTGCTTAAAGCCGTGAGATGAGTTCATATTTACTTAAATATACCATTTCCATTTGGGTTTGGGGCGGTTTTGCTTTTTCTTTGATGGATTTATTCTTCTACAGCTACGGGGACAATGCATATAATTCAACGTTCATTGGGAGAATTGTGAATGGGTACAACTTTTGAGACTTGAAATATGTACATCTACTAATACTTAAATTTGTAAGAAAGAAATCATTAAAATGGAAGAAGAAAGTGTACACAAGGTTGCTTTTTGTAAGATTTGTTTTTCCTTCCAACATACATTGATCCACATGCTTTAACACAAATTTGGACTCTCTAATCTCTTTTTCAGCAAGGCCTACTAATTGATACTTAGAATTAAGATTAACATCTTATGTGGGCATGAATTTATATATAAAGACCTAATCTTGGGCAAAGGCCAGAAAAGGATTAGAATCACGAGTTCCAAACTCATGAGATCTTACATGTTAACATAGAACTATTGAAATTTCCATGAATACTTAAATGCCTATCATCTTCAATGTATAATATACACACATAAATAGCCAAAAACTAGGCCAATGCTCTGAAATTACTTATCAGCAGAACAAAAAAGTGAAAAAAAAAAATTATATTACATCATAGAAATTCATTTCAGTACCTCCACAAACCAGGTATATCTGCTAGCATTCTAGCAAGGTATGTCTTTTTGATAAATTAAGCCAGAAGATCTACAAAAAAAACGAGCAAATTGGCACCATTCTCCGAATGGCACACTCGTAAGTTTAGGCATACTCATCATCACTGTCTTCCTCATAATCAGAAGCTGACTCATCATTCCTTTGTTCCATCAGTGTATTCATGTCAAATGATGGCATTGTATCCATCTCTTCCAGGTCGATAGTGTCATAGTTCATCCGCTCCTTAAACTTCTCATCAGAACAGTTAAGAAGCCATGACAGGGAACATTGCAAAGCCTTCCTTGCAATCATTTTGTGTCTTGGCTTAATAGTAGACTCCAGACCATAAGTAAAGAAAGCTGGGAAAGCAACCAAATCATCCAGAGGCCTCTGCATCTCCCTTTGGAAGTAATCAAAGCTCAATTTCATAATATCCATATTCAACGCAAGCACTTGGGGACATTCCACTACTATCTGCCTCACTTGTTGCAAGGAGAATCCACAGTTCTTTAGGAAATCCACATGCCTTGTAACAGCAGAATTAGTTGCACTCACAACTTGAGGCATTTTCTCAACAATGCTGCCAAAATCCTTGGGACTTGAGTCAATAGCTGAATTGAGTAAACTCTGCTGACCAAGAAGCTTAGGTTTCAGGTCTATTCCTATAATTTCAGGATACTGTGCCACTACTAAAGGAAGTGCTTCTTTTCTAACACTAAACTCTAGAAGGGATTCAACATTTGGTTTCACCCTCTCCTCTAATCCAAATCCTAGAATGTAAGGCTTCTTCTCTATCAATCTAGCTACAGCTAATCTTGGAATACCCAAACTTTCAAGATATTCGACAAAAGGTTTGATCACCCGGCCCACTCGCATGCCTAAAATATCAGGGTATCTAGTTAAAACACTTCCAATTTCTCTTCTTCCCACTCCAATTCCTACCAAATACGCCACTGATGTGCTCATGGTCCCCTCAAGTTTGAAACCCAACACTTCGGGATATCTCTCAAGAACCCGAGGAATATCATTCAGCTTGATATCCAAGCCTTGCAGATACTTGACCACTGGAGCAAGGTCTACAACAACACTAGCATGGAGGACTTGAGGGTATCTTCTCAAGAACTCCGTGAAAGTGGATTTCCTAACACCTAATTTGCCAAGGTAGTCAAGCACAGGTATCATGTTCTTTTTCACACTGCATCCAAGAACCAGTGGGTAGTTGTTTATGTCTTCAATTGTTAGCCCTAAATTGTGAAGGAAATCCACACGTTCCCTCATAACCTCAACTGTCACAGGAAGTTCTAACCCATCAAGTTCATCAGGAACAATACCAATGCCCTGCAAGAACTCATAGACCTTGGCACGATTTGCCATCCTTTCATTCTTCATCTCTAATATACTAGGACGACTGTACAAGGACGAGGAACCTCCTTGTTTCCGACCCAAACGAACAGTGCCGGGTTTGGACACAGATGCATCCGCATTGCTATCAGCAACCGAGTACCGGGACCTAGCAATCAGCCTAATCGCACCACCATGATTACCAGTGATTCCAAAAGTTGATAAAGAATCTAACTGGGGTCTCCAACATGTAAAAGCAGGTAGCTCTGGATGTACAAGCAAAAAACTGGATTTTTTAATGCCAAAATAGCTTCTCATGTTCTTAAATCTAACAATCTGCATGAAATCAAGGAAAAATATAAGAAGAGGCACCAGCAACTTTACAAGTTGTATAACACTACTTTCCAATCTGAACTCCGTAAACAGTTCCATTCTAAATTGACTTGCATCAAAAGCACTAATAATTTGTTTAAGGCGGTGTAGTGTAAAACATCGAGAAGTATCTACATATATAAGCAGTAAGCTTAGGTAACAAAATTAGAAACTTCAATTCACTTGCATAAAGCCCTAAACCCTCCATTTGCTAGTCTACGAATTTAACAACTTATCTCTTTCCCCGCATTTTCTCAGCAACCAAAGTACGCACTTCATTAACATTAAATCAAAGGAAGATAAAATAAGAAGGAAAAAAAAAGGACCTGGTCCAGGATGTCGGTAAATATGACTATATTCGGTGACCGGAGAGGAGCGAGCCGGAAGTTAAGCTCATCTGCAGCCCTTTTACACTAAAGAGTGGGGCGGATTTCTTTTCGTTTGCCTTTTGCCCTCGAGATAAGATACTAATGTTTGACATTTTAGTCGTAACAATAACTTATTTTTACTATTTATTTTTATTTTGTAGTTATTAAGGCGTATTTTAAGATGCGGCAATTTCACCGTAAATACTAACTTAGCTTAAAATTATAATTATATATATATATATATATGAAATAATAAATTTATTTAAAATAAATTATTTACTATATTAATAACTATCAATATATTCTATTTAATAATTAGCAATTGCTTATTTCTTAAAAAATTGGTAATTTATTAATATATTAACCCATATATATATAAATTTTTGTGAAACACTCTATTGAGTGTTTAATATGTTAATTTATTTTATTAATGCCTAAAAAATTAATATTATAAAAAAATATATTAACTCCTTTGTGAAATATTTTACAAAAATTAATATATATATATTATTTTAATTCATTTTTGGTAAAATTAGTAATTTAATTTTTGTAGAATATTTTGTTGAGGAGTTAATATATTATTTTTTTATTAATGTCTAAAAAATTAATAATTTAATTTTTTTGCATTATTATTTTTTTGAATATACATGAGCTTCTAATATTTATTTTTTTAGATTAAATTAGTAATTTTATTTTTTTAATTAATGTAAAAAAATATTATTGTAAAATGATAATATTATAAAAATAAGTTTAAAAGAATAAAAAATAACGGCTAGAGAGTTAATAATTTAAGAGTATGATATTTTAAGGTATTTTTAAAAATATAAAAATTAAGCCAACACTAATATTAAAATATAAGAATTAGATAAATTTTTATTTTTAAATTTAACTCAGTATTAAATTTATATGTGATAAAATAAACCATCAAAACTCATTTTATTTATCCCAAACAAATATGAAATTAGATTAAAATTTGAAGGGAAAAAATTGTCCACTTCTAAGCTTTTTATATCTAAACCAAACGATTCCTACTGTCATCGCTGTGATATAATTTTCGTTAAAATATGAGTCTTAGATAACTTATTGGGATGTATATATTAACAGTTTTATTTTGGAAAATAAAATAAAATTCATTTACGGACCCATTTAGAAGATCCGACGACCCAGAAGAAAGTACTAGAAGGTGCTAAAAATAATAAGAAACCGCGATACCAAAAACAGACCATACGAAAGCCAACGACGGTCTTAGCGGAGAAGTACGAAAGAAGATTCTTGTTTTATTCAGCTGAAACAGAAAGCAAGGGGCAGCCGGAAGATGGCGAGGTCTTGCTTGATTTTCTTATGCTTAAGTTTCATTTTAATATCTGGAAATATTGAAGCTGACGCTTCCCATTGCTCGATCAAGGGTGAGTCAAGTTTGTTCATTTTTGTTATTTTATTTATTTATGTATTTGTTGTTTGCAAAGATGACGTTTCTGGCTAGCATTAGCCCCTTATTTATTTTGTTATTTATTTGTTCATTTTTGTTACTTGTATAATAAGTTCAATGCTGATTATTAAACATTGGGTTTGATTGAGGAAAAATTAAGTGATAGTTGGAGCAAGCTGTGTGCGTCTGACATTGTAATGTGTCGAATCAAAATTGGCCTTGTTGCCTTGATTTTTTTATATTTAAATGACATTCTTGGGCAACCATTATGATGTGGATCTTTCGTTGAATGTGTTTTAGTGGTAAAACTGTACCTGCTTGCAGCTTAATGAGAAATTTTAAATGTGATTCTCCCATCCCCTTTCCCATGTGCTTTAAACTGGTATTTACTAGTTCAGTCTGTTTACTTTTTGATGCAGGATTTCCAATTGTAAGGAATATCAGTGAGCTTCCCCAGGATAACTATGGAAGGGAAGGATTGGCTCACATTACTGTGGCCGGCTCAGTCTTTCATGGGATGAAAGAGGTATTGATACATATTTCCATCTGGGAATTTGCTTTTCCCAGGATCTTGTGAGTTCGTGGTTTCATTTTGCAAAACCAATGATCTTGCAGTAAAATCATGCAGTAACTAGCTAGAGGTTGTACTTGTATGGTTGAAAATAGCACCAGCTATTTGCTTTCAATTCTTAATTTTTAGGAGTTTTCTCATGATATTTTCAAAATTATGCTTTTGAACAATAAATGTTTTCATTTTACGTATTGGTTGTCCTTCTAGAACCACACTTCCTTCACATTGCCCTGAATCAATGTTCTGTAGTTGACAAGTTTATGATGCATTATATCTGTTTAAAGGCTCTGTGTAATGCATTTCTGGGGTTTTACAGATTGAGGTTTGGCTGCAAACATTTTCTCCTGGAACACGAACACCAATTCACAGGCATTCTTGTGAAGAAATTTTCTTTGTCCTAAAAGGGAGTGGCACTCTCTATCTTGCCTCAAGTTCGCATGAGAAGTATCCTGGAAAGCCACAAGAACATTTTTTCTTTCCTAATAGCACATTTCATATTCCTGTCAATGATGCTCACCAGGTAAACCATACCACCATTATTGCTTGTTGATGGTTAACCTTAGTTGCTTTTTAGTTTACGAGTCTGCATTGTAAGCATATTATTAATGTGGAGAAACTGAGCAGTGTTCACAAAAAAGTAGACAAACTTGTTATCTCTGGTATTACAGTTATAGTGTTGCACATTAGTCAGTTGTGGACAAACTTGTTTGAGAATTCACACTAGACAGAGGCTGGATGACATGTGAAATCTTAGATCTACATGATTTTTCAACCATAGAAATCCGCACTCCATCACTCTTTGTAGATGATAGAGGAAAGTTGTTTTTAGGGAACTTAATAGCTGTATAATAGCCAGAGTGTTGACAATTCACATAATTATGTTGCTAGATAATTGTGATGGTTGAACCAACCACTGATGCTCCACACATTTGGAGTTTTAGTTCTTTAAATACCTACAAGAGCCACAAAACATGGATGACTAGATGTCCAGGGTCTGATGACTGTTGATGATGCTCATTACAGGTGTGGAATACAAATGAAAATGAGGATCTGCAAATGCTTGTTGTAATATCTCGCCCACCTGTTAAAGTGTATGTGACATTACTTCTTCATCTTATTGCTCTTCAATAACTGCTATTACTGTGTCTTTCCATTTTTTTCTTTTGTTTGGTTTCCTAGTTGTAGGTCAAAATGTTTTTGCATCTTCAAAATTTTTAAATATGCCTTACGATGCATGTTACTGCTCTAGAAGTTTTGTTCATAGTTGCTGTGGTCTACCATTTTAGTGTTTGCTCTAAGTTATCCACAGTTACTTCTAATGGACAAACCCTCCTAGGAAAAAGCTCCATATAGAAATTACTTAAGAGGCCTAGTCAAGCCTATCCAAATTTCGCCTTTGAATTTCAGGCATGGCTCAACTGCTTTTTAGCTTGAATTGAGCTCTACCAAGTGTTGGGTTTAGGCTTATCTGTAAATGAACATTAAAATGAGTTATGTTATAAGAGAAATAAACAAACGTTAAAATTTATTGGCAAAGATCTTGCTGTTTATGATTATGAAACAACTTACTTCATGTCCAAAAGAAACTGTACTGCCAATACTTTTCCAGCATTAGTTTCTAGTAAGACCAATTCAGTATAGGGTTAGAACTCAAATAGATGATTACCAAGATTATGGCATTTTCTTTTAGTCTGATGCGTCTACTCTATTTCAGTTTTATACTATAATAGTCCTAGATGTTTGAATGCAAAGCACCTTCTTGCTTGCTTTATTTTCCCTTTCTTTTCTTGATTCTTGTTCTTGTGATTACTGAGGTTCTGGCTTCTGCTTCAGGTTTATATACGAAGATTGGTTCATGCCTCATACTGCAGCAAGGTTGAAGTTTCCCTACTTCTGGGATGAACAATGCCTACAGGCTCCTGTAAAAGATGAACTTTGATTATTAATGCCCTCCACAAGGTGGACCAACTGCTTACTGTCACAGTGTTCTTGCGAAACAATAGGAATACGATCATCGACATCGATCTTCGGAGGAAAGTATACTAATGGAGGTGTAAATTTGTAGGATTTGAAAATTATAAACCCATGATTACATTGCTACTTGACTTGCAAGTTTTAATGGTCTTTTAAAATTTCAGAAAGCATAAGATGTTCAAAAATGTAAAATAACATAAAAAGTCCCTGCATTGTGAAACTTTTCAACAGATTTCAAGTTTTGATGTAATGAGCAATTAATTTTATTCTGGTATGTTACAATTAGAATTTTTCTGGCATTTAAAATTATAGAGATTTATTAGGATCAATTGAAATCAATTCTATTGTAAAACAATCTAAATTTCTGCCTTCACTAATTCAGAGGAATACTTATTCATACGCTGCCCCGAATTTGTAAAGAGTAAGTGTGCAATCAATTGTAATAGCAAATTATTTTAGAAAAATAATAATAATAATAGCGCAGACCATCGAACTGTTATATATATATATAAGGAAGCATGACAAACTAGTACATGCAAACAAATTATTGCCACGATTTTAAACAAGAATTTCTAGCAGGGCAAAATAACACCCTTTCCACAACAGACACTTATCCTAATTCCCAATGTATTAAAAACGGGTGACTTGTTTTTTTTTTATCACTTCTTGTATGAAATTTCATCGCTTCCTTTTGCTCAGGCTTCGCCTTTCAACTTCACACTCTGCAACCAGAACAAAGAACTCTGATCCAAGCATGTCATGTATATCAAGATTCAGCGAAATGCTCAGGTCAACTGTTTCCAGGATCACCTCTACTGTTATATTGAAGCCTAGACAAGACAAGACGCGAATAGCATTTGCAATTCTGCATATGTTCTGTCTCGCTTCTCGTGGAGTGCAGGTTCCATCTTGTGCATCAAGATCCATGGAATTTTTATCATATTTTGTGATCGGTTGTTCAGAATCGCTTGCTTGATCCACCGCCATCTTGTCTCTAGCTTCAACATGCTCACCAATCCAGATGTATCCATTGCATCCAATTATCAAGTCAATTCCATACTGTTCCAGATGGTGAAAATGTTGTTTCCGTCTCTTCACTAGATAAGGATCAATTGTGAGCAGTTGACCCCTCTCGAGCTTAAGGCATATTGATACATGTCAATATTAATACAATAGGATGCTAAAGAAATAATGTTGATGCAATGATACTAGGCTTTAAAGTGAAAAAGAAAAACAGTTTAACAATGAATCATAAACATTGTTAATGTCAGTACACCCAGTTACTCCTAGTCTACTTTGGAATTCTTAAGTTCCAATACTCAACAGTTAGTTAGCTACAAGCAAATACCCATGCCAAGCCGTAATTAAATTACAACTTTCCTTTCCTCAGGGTATAGAAAAATTAGCAGCTTACTTCTAAGCCAAAAAAGTAAAAAGGAAATTGCTAGTTGGACATTTAATTTATGCCAACTTACTTTGACTAATATGGTATTGGCCATTCCTTTCACATCTAAATTGTTATTCCTTAAAAAGAGTGTGTGTTACACAAAAAAAATGCAGAACATGCACCTGAAAACTTTTCAAACAGGACACACCTTTCCATACTTCTGATTTCTTGCTTGAAGTTGTAAACTACCATCACCCTGTGTACTACGAACTTCAGCCTGTAAAAGAGACCAGTATTGGTAACATCAAATAAGTAACTTGTTCTCTCTCTCAGATGGCACATAGCACACCGCACAAGAAACTAAGAATAAGTAGCAATTCACTTACACAGACTAGGTCATTTTCTGCAAAAATACTGCGCATGTTGAGTTCGTCCACAGCTGTTCGCCGCCTCTAGCAAACAGAAGAGAAAAGTCAATACAAAACTATGCAAATTCAGGCAGATCCTACACATACATATATAAAAAAAGCCCTATGCTTAATATGGTGCCATATTTATGAACAAAATCATTATTTTCATACCTGAATTCACCCAATAGGGTAATAGGAGCAACCATCAAGAAAAAGTACAATACCTGAATTCCATCAGGCAAGTTCATTGAAGAAAGCATCAAAATGGCGTCTTGGGTGAAGTTTATTTCTAATTTCCATCTCTTTGGAACAACCTGAACAATGACCATTTCTCAGTTCTAGATATTAAAAGTGAAGAAGTAAAAGATACAATACAATGCAAGAATGTGATATGAATCAACTTTCAAATGATAAAGTTAAATACGTAATCTGAATTTACCTCTATGACACGTCCTATGACAATGTCTCCCGTCTCCGGCTTGTATCTACAAAACAAACAACAGAACTAAAAACAAAAGCAAGGATTTTTTGGAACCAAACAGCACAAATGCATAAGATTTAAAAACAGACTAAAACCTAGCAAATTCCAAATACCTGGCGCGTAAAGCGCGTATGTAGATCAACTTGTTGATGCGTTCGACAACACCACAGACTGTCGCAACGAGCTCGCCCTTACGGTCCGAGGTTCCGTGTCCCCTGTATTTCATAAAATCGATATTTTAGAATAATAAAAATAATAAAACGAAAATAAAAAGATTGAGTAGGAATGCGTGATTACTTGAGGATGCCATCTTCGTAAACAGGGATGCTATCGGCGACGGTGACACAGGAGTTAGGGTTTGACTTTGAAGATAGCGACTCAAGCTTTTCGAGAGCCTTTTCAAGTCTCACCTTTTGCGTTTGATTAAACGATAACTTTAAGTTTCTCATTTCGGTTACCACCAAAATAAACGAATATAGTTCAGGAAGATGAAAAAAAACCCTAAACCCTAACTTAAAGGCCTGTTTTGTTGGAGGGAAGCGAGAATAACTGTGTAAATGAGGAAAATGAGAGCCGAAAGACAACAATCTATCTAATTAGAAAATATAAATTTTTTTTTTCAGGTAAAAAAGTACAATATGATACACGTAATTATTATTTAAAATCTAATTTAATTTTGTTCTCTTATCAAAGTCAAAAAAAAAAAAGTTTGTTCTCATAATACATTATCAATTTACTGATAGTCATAACAAAAAAAAATTACTTTAATCTATTTTATTTTTAGATGAAATGAGAGGCGAGAAAGGCAGCATCAAATTGGAAGTATACAAATTTTAAAATTTTCAAGTAAAAATAAAATGTAATACAATTAAAGTAAATTTTTTTTATTGTAAATAACAGTAAATTAATCACACATCAATCAATTTCTAAATAATAATTTTAATTACATAATTAATGCGGTGAATACAAGATATGTATTTTGAATTTAAAATTAATTACACAAATTTATAATTTTGTATTTTGTAAAATTTGTCAGAATCCTTTTTTAATCAAATTGTGAGGCAGTTGAAGAGGAGGAAGCAAGCGATTTCATTAAGTATTAAATAAACCCCCGCTAAACCTCTATCATCATCAAAGCTGATTCAAATTCCAAGGACAAAGAAGCGCTCAGTAGAGCGTATCAGGTGCTTACTGATTACACTAATTGTTTCTTGTCTTTGTTTGTACTATCGCTTCTTCATCGTTCTGTTTTTTCCTACGCTCTATATCTGTTAGGCTGCTGGGATAACATTAGGTAAACAGATCTTTCTTTAATTGAAATGTCGAATTCTAGCTATTGTCTTGGGTATCGGGTAACAATGAAATGAAAAGCTTATTAATCCACTGAAACCATTTCAACTATTTCGCTTAGTTGAGGTCCTCGAAGTGAGACCTAAGTTGTTTAAAGTAAGTAGTTTCTGGGAAACCGAAGGGAGTCCGACTCTCTTTCGTTGCATTTATAACTAAAAGTCATCTTGGTTTTGGTTAGAATCAAAGACGCAATCATTTAGTCATTTATATGAAGTTGTGCCATATATAATTTGTATATCCCACGGTTGAGGTTATTATTCTTCTGACTGGAAAATTATTTACTGAATCAACCCATAACAAATAGAAAATCAGGGAATTTTGGAGTAGGTTTGGATATTGTATTATTAGATTGAGTGCCCAACAGGAGTTTATATTTGCCTTGTTTGGTAAGTGTTTGAAAAAATGTCTCTGTGATTATAGAACTACCAAAATTTAATAAGAGTTTTGTATTTTGTGTTTTGAGTAACTATTGTAACGTTTTTGTTTTTTGATAGTTTTCAGACAAGAGGTGATACACAGTGACAATGGCAAGTAATGATGATGAGTTGAAAAAGAAACAAATGGCTGATGCCAGGGCAAGAAACATCAGTCGCAATGTCCGGTGCACTGAGTGTGGGAGTCAATCCATTGAAGATTCACAAGCAGATATTGCCATTCTCCTCAGAAAGGTAATTCTTTTGCTCTTGAGATAAATATTGATTCACAAGCAGATATTGCCATGCTCCTCAGGAACATTCACAAGCAGATATTGCAAGTTGTTTATTTCTGTATGAGGTAGTCCTAAGATTCTCAGTTTTCTATTTTCTTACTACAGTAATTCAAACTATCTAATTAGATTTATTATAATAATTTTGTTTTGCAGTGCATAAAAACTTATTTTCAACTTGAAACATTATCGACAACTTGAAACTATTTTGTCCAATTGGAATATAGGATCAATGCGTAGAACTTGATTTGGTAGTACTTCTTATTTTGATATCATTTATTGCTATGCCATATCTCTTTTGTCTATATTTTAATTGTGTTCATGTTACTTTACAAGTTAGATTAATTTGAACCTGTGTACCAATAATATTTGCAATAATGCTGCAGTTAATTCGTGATGAAATTCAAGCTGGGAAAACTGATAAGGAGGTCTACAAGAAGCTTGAGGATGATTTTGGGGAGACAGTACTTTATGCCCCAAAGTTTGATCTGCAGACTGCAGCCTTGTGGCTATCACCGGTCAGTTTCAGGGCATAAGAGAAGTAGAACCATCTTAAATTGAGGGTCAATTCTTGCTATGAAATTTTTCTTACGTATAAGTATTGGGTTTTTGGGGGGACAGCTTCTGGTTGCAGGTGCTGCTGCAGGAATATGGGCTTACAACAGGCACAGGCAAAAGACTAACGTACACATCATGGCTTTAAACCTTGTTAGAGGTGTACCATTGACCCCGAAAGAAAAGGAAACCATGCTGGACCTCCTTACACCTCCTCCTCCTGAGCGACCTTCACCTTCCTCCTGGTGGAGGAGGTGGCATGGTCAATGATTTGTTTTCCTATCATTCGTCTTATCGTTCTTAGTCAGTCCAAGAACTATATGGTGAGAACTAAAAAACCACGTAGCTCATTAGTATGCAAAGGTCAGAAATTAACTCGTTGATGATCTTGATGTTAATGGTGTGAACTCGGTTGTGACAATGATTTTTTTTTCTTTTTTAATGGTGGTACCATTGTGTAATATATTGGATCATACAAGTTTCTGACTGACTGTGTCCAGTTTCCTTCATGTGTGAGGGATGTCTTATGATCTGACTTTTATCAAATAAGATTTTTTTTTAAATAAAAAATATCATTCATTCAATTGAAGAGATCAATATACACATGATTTCTGAGGGGTAAGAGCTTACCCGTACAACAGATTCATCCTTTTCTAAAGCTAATCTAACTAAAGAATGAGCAATGGCATTACAAGATCTTGGAGTATATTGGATTTTAATAGTTGTAAAATCCTTCATTATGCATTGCACTTCTGAAATTATCCAATTGCCCTCAGTTCTGCTGGTCTCTCTGTTATTGACAAAATCAACAACTTTGAGAATTTGTTTTAATGATGATAGATGACAATTCTGTACGAGTAGTTATATTTAGACAAGTTTTTTTTCCCCTTATTTTTTAAGCTTTCAATATATATTAATTTCAAATATTAAATGTCATCTGTTCTGAACTTTCCCTTTCATGAAATTGAAATTGAGGATTCAAAAAAATAATATTTTGAAAGACAACCAAGTGTAGGCATTAATAAAATGGCTTGAATGTCTATCTAACAAAGAATATTTTAATTGAATTTAAGAATACTAATAATAATAGACAAATTAAAAGTAAAAAAAAAATTAATATATTACATAATAAAATATATTTTTTATTTTTTAACTTGTCATTTACTTAAATCATTTGTTGAAAAATTATTATATATATAACTAATTTATTGCCTCAACTTCATCACAGAGCTCCTTTCCATGAGAGCTCATTATAGGAGTAATACTACACATCCAAAATTTTTTATCTCAAATAATCATCTCAAATAATGTGGCATTCATCAATTGGTTAGTAAGATTATATAATTAATTCACTTTAATTTTACCAATCAATTGATAAATAACACATCAATTACGATGGTTATTTAAGATAAAAAATTTATGATGTGTAGCATTATCGATCATTATAATACGCAATTGCGCACAATAAATCAAATTAAAGTGTTAAATTCTATTTGATTCAAATTGAATGACTCATAAAACCTGCATATGGTGTGGTACTATCATATACAAATTTTAAAATGAAAAAACAACATATCATTGGATTTAAATCCAATGGCTTAAATTGGCATTCATAGTTTAAATTGCGAGATCCTCGTTCGAATCTAACATATGTGGCAACTAAATAAGTGTCCGTGCGCCATGTTGACACTCACCAAAACATGCAAGAGTGACAATTGATAAACATAATTTTATAATAATTTATAAAGTAGGTAACATAATACGCTTAAATCAATGTCAAGAAAGAGGATTGTTGTGCAACATTTAAGTAAGGCGTCATTTTGGTGCCAACAATACCATCGCAGCATCATCGTCACGTTAGGAGCAGCATGAGTTATTGATGCAGCCTCGTTACCATGAAGATGTCGCCTTGGCACCAAGTGTAGGAGTAAAGCACCTTGTTGGGGCCGCCTCGTTGCCACAAAGTGTCACCTCAACACCAAATGTAGGAGCAAGGTGCCTTGTTGGCACCATCTCGTTGCCACAAAGGTGTCACCCTGGTACTAAGCGTAAGCACAAAGCGACTTGTTAGCATCTCCTTGTTGCCACAAAGGTGTCCCCCTCGGCACCACTCTGTCGTTACAAGTGCTAGATGTCATCTCAACATATGACTAAGGGAACATCTCGATGAGATGATATCAACCACGGCCCACGTTGTTGACGCACTACATTGGAACGAAAGCGAATTGACTCGTCGACGTGCCACTAAAGAACAAGTCAGCGTAGTTACCCAAGTAGTCAAGCATTCAATGCCTAGATGACGCGTGTACCGAGTGGGTAAGGCTCCTCTCTCTAGTCCTCCTTGCCTACGTAGAATAGAAGTTGCAGGTAAAAGGGGTTTCCAATTTTTCTCATTTCCTCCTCTTTAAATCTCTCTCTCTCTCTCTCTCAAACGTTCTTCCATTTTTTCTAACTCGAGCGTCCAAATACTTTCACGTTGACCAAACTTCATGGTAGTATGGTTGAAATTTTGGCATCATATATAATGTATGTATATAATGCGAAAGAAGGAGGACTTTAGGAAGAAGAACAATACAAGTCAAGTGAGAGGAAATTACAAGTCAAGTGAGATGAAATTGAAGCAATCACAAAGCAAAACCAGTAAGTTAGAACAATACGAGAATGAAAGAGAATGTCGATACTCTGCAAACATCAAAACAATGCTGGAAGGAGCATCAAAGGGGGTCAAGTGTTCGGAGCTGGAGGCTATAACTTTTCAGGGTATTCAAGTCGTGGAGGCACGAACGGGTTTTCTGCGCTGCTATTTCGTCGTACCAATCCCGCAGCTGTAAATTTTTTAATTTTTAATTTTGCCAGAAGAAGAAAAGTTCTGTCGAATTCTGTGATTTTGAGGTTAGTTTCTCTTCTCTCTCTGTGTATTTGTTTGTAGGATCAAGATGGAAATTGGCATGTCGGAGCGATTGCAACTTTAATCGACGGCTTGGGGGCGCTCACCGTCCATTCCTTCACTGGCAATTCCAAGGCTTCCGTTGACTTGACCATTTCTTTTTACTCCTCCGCTAAGATTCAGGTACTTTTCTAACCTCTTTTTCTTTTTTTTTTTTTTTTGCGATTAAATATATACTTAGTTTTGTTGATTTACTTTTTAAATAACTTACATCTCATATAAAAACATATAAAATTTAGTAGCATAGATGAAGTCCACTTGTTTTGACATGGGAATATAAATTACTTGAGATGTAACACGCCTATATATTTTATCTATTTGTAATAAATACGTCCATGTCTTCATGATGATCAATGATCCCTCCAAAATTACTAAATCACCCTTATAATCTTGAATTTTTGTTGTTCGTTAATGAACAACAAATATTTGACATGTCATACGTATATATTTAGTTATTCGAACTGTTAAAATTTGAAAATTGAATGGTGGGATGATGCAATTAATTTATTCCCACCATTTTAATTTCAATCTTAAGATAAAATAAACTAAGAAATTTCACAACAAGCACATTAAATAATAAATAATAATAATAACTCTACATAATTAAAAATCTACATCATCGTGGAATCTATACTTTAATAGATTCGTGTGTATACGAGTTCAATAAAATTTGTACAACAAGCTTTTTACGCCATTGCCGAGAAAATAAGTCATTTCAATTCGTAGAATTAATTGTCTTGTGTAAATATCTTTTTGTATTTTTATTTTCTTATAATTTTATTTTTGTACGGTCGGTTTAACTGCCTATACGTTATCTTAATTTTAGTTGATTTATTTTAGATTAATTTATTTTCTTTTAATTTTTGTAATTTTATTTTTCTTTGTAATTTTATATGAATCTTGTTAATCTATATAACTGGTTTAACCGCCTATTAATTTATTTTAATTTCAACTTATTTCAAATTTAATTAATTTATTTTATTTCACATTTTTTTCTCTTATTATATATATATCCATAGCACTTGAATGTATTTTTATAACAAAATTGTAACAAGCGTGATAAGGTTAGTATCATAATTTATCTTCTCTTTATTTTCAAATTTGCTTTTTACGTGTTCTTTGCATGCATGGTCGAAGATCGCTATCACATAATTTAGAACCTATAAACCTTGAGCTAGAGAAAACACATCGCACACGTAAACACATTGCATCACAAGTAGAAATTGTGGATAAAATTGAAATAGATTTACAACAACAACCATAAGTACCGCAGAAGAGGCCATTTAAAGACTACTTTAGTCTCTTAGCTAATTTAAGCACATCATGCATAAGATACTCAAATGTACTTGTTAGGAGTTTTGAGCTAAATCTAGTGTACTAAATTGTCTCCCATCATTCTATAGCTTAGAAAATGAAGATCGATACAATCATTTAAATAATTTTTATGTTGTTTGTCAAACTTTTAAATAAATGGTTACTAAATTTTTAAATAAATACTTCTCAATGCATAAAACTAATACAATTCGCAAGAAAATCTCAGAGTTTACCCAAAAAGAAGACGAGCAATTTTCGAAGCATATGAGCTATTTAATGGATTACTCTTGAAGTGTCTACATCATGGGTACGAGAAATGACATCAATGCCAATACTTTTTGAAATGACTATTGCCACATATGTAGGAATGGTTAATGGCGACAAGTGGAGGAGAGTTGATGTCAAAAAGTACATCAGAAATTTGAGATTTCTTTAAGTGACAAGTAGATAATTCCCAACAGCGAAGCAGATAATTTAAAAATGTGAAAAAAAATCAAAGGAGTGAATGAAGTTCATGTTGGTGAGTCAAGATCTGAAATCAAGGAAGTCAAAGAAATAGTTGAAGGACTTTTTCGCTAAATAGCTTCTTTAATGGCTGCAAAATCAGAGCCACGTGCCCATAATCAACTTGATCATGACTTATATCCAGATCAAGCCAATGCCATAGGTGTGATGGGAAAACAATCAAACTACAATCCTTACTCCAATACTTATAATTCTGGGTAGAGAGACCATCGCAACTTTTCATGGTCTCAAGGATTCCAACAGAACAGAGCAGCCTCAACTCCATCAATGCAACCAATTCCTTAGGCTCCTCAAGTTTCTCAATAATCATTCAGACTAAACAATTAGAATCAGAATTACTCTCAACCTAGACTATGGGAGGAAGCGTTTCAAAATTTTAAAAATTATTTGAAAATAATAAAAAATTATTCATTGGTCAATTAATGACACATCCATATCACATTATTTAAAATAAAATAAAATTTTGGGATATTTATCATTTTTCTATCTATTTTCATTCTTTTTTTTTTAGCAAGATGACTTAATTTTTGTGAATCAGGGATCCAATTTGGAACTGCATAGAGTCCTCAACAAATGAGAATTTCTTAATTTTTCACGATGTTTTTGCTAAAAAAAAAAAAGTTTTAGTGATTGTGTATTTGTATAGGTGAAATGAGAAGTTAATGAGTAATGGCAAAATGGATGGCAGGAAGAAGCTGAAATAGAAGCAAAGGTTGTGGGAGGCGTGGGAAAGCTAACATCCGTGCTAGTGGAGGTCAAAAGAAAAAGTAACGGAGAAGTAATTGCTTTGGGTAAGAATTGGATGACTTCAAAATTATAAGTAAAAAGGAAAGGATGTAAGCTGCTTTGAGATCACAAAACCCAGTAACTTTGATCCATTTGGCGTCATCTTCAAATCCAGGTGCCTCCATTTTGAGTATACGATCACGCTAATTTTCATAGTTTTAACCTCCTTATTTTGGGTAATAACTTGGTTCTTGTCTTTTCAGTTCTATGATCCAAAGACTAAGCATCTTCTTGTATTCTTAGATTTCTGGTAGAGCAGTATGAATGGTCGACACTAAACTATACAACAAGAAGTTGGTGTGAAGGAGGTGGGCACCGCCCATCCAGAAGGGCGGTGCCCCATTCTACACCAGACAAGCGATCGTGTTGAATGAAAAAAAAAGAAAAAATATATAATTAAATAATAAAATAATAATAAAATAATAATGCATAGTAATCAAAATGCAATTTATAAATTGAGTACTCATTCCTCATTTCCATCATCCCGGAAAATTCATTTATTCTTGTATCGGAGAGAATTTTGAGAGTTATTAGGTGTAATTGGGGTATTGGGAAGTGAGAATAGTTTTCTCCTAATTATAGAAAGAGTATAATTATTCTCCTATATTATTAGAGAGAAGTTATTATTTTTCAATATAATAAAATTATTTCATACATCTTTTGTCAGTGGATGTAGGCTATAAAGTAGAACCACGTAATTCTGAGTGTTCGATTTGTGCTTGCTCTTTATTTTTCTTCGATCTCGTTTAAGTCGTGTTTCGTTTCACCCATAAATCTCCTTACGAGTGGTATCAGAGCCGGGTTGCATTTTGGAATCGGATTCTTGTTCACGTATCGATCCTTATTCACGTATCGGTCATTTATATATACGGTAATATTCACGTATCTGATCTTGTTCACGTGAAGCGATGAGGCCGATCTAACTAAGTTGGTTCAGTGGTGAAAGCAATGGCGGTAAAATCCGAAATTGAGAAGTTCGATGGGAACGATTTCTCGTTGTGGAAAATGAAGATGAAAGCTATCACGAGGAAAAACAATTGCTTGGCGACGATTGGAGAAAGACCCGTAGAGGTGGCGGTGATCGCTAAGTGGAGCGAAATGAGCGGTAATGCAATTCGTTGATCTACACTTAGCACTTGCGGATGAGGTGTTATCGATGTGGCGAAGAAAAAGGCAGTGAAGGAAATATGGGATACTCTCATGAAAGTTGTACGAGGCTGAAGTCATTGCTGCAACGAGATCTTTTTAAAGAGGAGATTCTATACTCTTCGATGGCGGAATCTACATCGATGTTGACCATATCAACACCTGAAGACTACTATTTTCATGATCGACAGCGTTGGGTCACAAAATAGAGGAAAATGAGCGATCGTGAAGCTTCTACTTGAAAGTCTACCAGATTCAGTATGATCGACTCGTCATCGATCGACGAACAACGACCGACGAGACGATCTAGTTTTCGATGATGTTGCGGTCTCCATCTTAAGCGAGGAAGCGGTATGAGACCAAGGAAGATAGACATGCGAGTTCGCGATGACGAGCGCTATTGGTGACGAGAGGAGATCAGCGAGCGTGGCCCCGATGGGAGTTCTGATCATGGTAGATCGATATCCGAAGTAAGAAGAATGTGAAATGCTACTGATTGTGGCAAGAAAGGGCATGTGAAGAAAGAGTGTTGGAGCGATCGAAAAAGTAGAGATTAAAGCACACGAGTCGTCGAATGCTCGGGGTTGTGTAGCTAATACTTGGATGATGGCGAAATTCTCTATAGCGAGGCGGTATTACGGAAGGCGAGCGGTTAGGCGGCGTCAGCTTATAGACTCGGGAGCAGCGTGGCATATGACCTCTCGGAGAGAATGGTTCCATGCATATGAACCGATCTCGGGAGGATACGTGTACATGGGCGATGACCATGCCTTGGAGATTCTTGGTATTGAGTGCTTGTCGAAATAAAAATGTATGATGGTGCAGTTCGCACGATTCGGAGGTACGATATGTCAAGGCGAAGAAAATCTATTGTCTTTAGGACAAATAGATAGTCTTAGGTCTGAAGTCCGTATGAAAATGGGATGATAAAATTGTCGGAGGCGCTTGTGTTAATGAAGCGAGAAAAGATCGGTGTGAATCTATTCGTGCTTGAGGAGAAACACTACGGGAAGGCGATCGTGTGTCGCGTCGAATGGAGAAGAGTCAGCGATGATGTGGCATCTCGAGACTTGGCCACGTGTCGGAACAAGGTTTGAAGATTCTCTCGGTGACAGTTGCTTAGGGACTCAGATCGATAAGTCTACCTTTTTGTGAGCATTGTGTTATAAGTAGCGGCGTAGATTGAAATTTAGCGGATCTCGTGCTAGAAGTAAATGCATTCTCGACTTAGTTCATTACGATGTTTGGGAATCACGGATTTATCGAGGAGGTGCTGAAGTGCTTCGTTACTTTTATTGATAATTACTCAGGAGATGTTGGGTGTATCCGATCGAGAAAAGTCGGATGTGTTTCGATATTCAAGGAATTCAAGCGCGGGTTGAACTTGAATCGGGAAAAGATCAAATGCTTAAGAACGAGATAATGGCGGAGAGTATACTGGATGGTGCATTTCTTGCATCATGTAAGCAAGAAGGTATTGGAGGCGATTCTAGTGGCGTACACTCCTCAGCAAAATGGAGTGGCGGAGGCGGATGAGCAGAACTCTTACTGAGAGAGGATAAGAGCTATGTTGAAGGCTAGCTGGTCTACTAACTCTTTTTGAAGTTGAGCGATCAAAGCCACTGATTATGTGATAAATCGGTCTCCATCAGTGACCATTGAGTTGAAGGCAGCGATGGAGATGTGGACGAGGTAAGCCGGTGATTACTACTCGTTTACATGCATTTGGAAGTCACTGTATATGGAATGTATAATGCCGAGAAGAACAAAGTAGATCAAAATCTAAGAGGTGTATCTTTTTGGGGTATCTTGATGGTGTCAAGGGATATACGTCTGTGGGATCCACTGCCTTGAGATTGTCATCAGTGAGAGATGTTGTCTTTGTAGAAGATCAGCTGCAAAAGAAAGATGGGGATGATAAGGCTTGTGAAAGAAAAGTCGGAGACTACTGCGGTATATGTAGAAAATAGTCGGGAAGATTGAGTCTTACGAGCGGCACGAGACACGAGGAGCAAGAACCGGTCAGTGCGAGGCTCAGGAAGTTCGTCGGTCGACTCGAGAGAGGCGACCGCTGACTTAGCACTTTCGAGTATATTCTGGAGATCGATGTTGCATATTGTCTTTTAACGGAGGATGGAGAGCCATCGACTTTCCATGAAGCTTTAAGCATTTCGGATGTTACTTTGTGGACGCAGCGATGCGGGAAGAAATTGAAGCTCTACGAAAAACAAGACATGGGAACTTGTGCCGACTGCCACGTGGAAGAAAAGTCATTGGAAACAAATGGGTCTACTGAGATCAAGCGTGATGGTAATAATCAAGTGGAGCGGTATCGTGCAAGATTGGTGGTAAAGGGATATGCTTCGGAAAGAAGGTATTGACTTGATGAGATCTTTTCTCCGATGAGTCGGACTCACGACGGTCGGAGTAGTCTTGGCGATATGTGCTACATTCGACCTACATCTAGAACGATTAGATGTGAAAGCTGCATTTCTTCATGGAGAACTTGAAGAAGAAATTTATATGCTCCAACGGAAGGTTTTCTTTGAAACGAGCAAGGAGAACTTGGTTTGCAGATTAAACAAATCTCTATCTGAGTCTCGAAGCAGTAGCAGGGTGTTGGTATAAGAGATTTGATTCCTTCATCATGAGCCTTGGATACAATGGACTCGATTCGGACCATTGTGCTTATTACTGAGATTTGAGGATAATGATTTTATCATTTCTTTGTTGTATGTGGACGACATGTTGGTCGTGAGCTCCAATAGATCAAGTCAAAATTAAAGGCGAGTTGGCTAGGGAGTTTGAAATGAAGGACTTGGGACCAGTAAACAAGATTACAGGGATGCAAATTCACGAGGCAGAAATAACGAGGAAGATTTGGCTTTCACGGAAGAATTACTTGAAGAAAATCTTGCGGCTTCAACATGCAAGATTGTAAGCCAATTTACACCACTTCATGTTAATTTCAAGTTATCCTCAGTATGTGTCATAGCTATGAAGTAGAGAGGAAGGAGATGTCTCGAGTACCATATGCATCGCGGTGGGAAGTTTGATGTTCGCTATGATATGTACAAGACCGGACATTACCTGGCGGTGGGAGGCGATTAGTCGATACATGGCGAATCACGGTGGAGAACATTGGCAAGCGGTGAAGAGGATTCAAGATACATCGGAGGAACCTCGGATGTTGCATTATGTTATGGAGGATCGGAATTTCTTGTCGGAGGCTACGTGGATTGATTTCGCGGTGACCTTGATAAAAGAAAATCCACTTCTTGGCTATGTGTTTACACTTGCGGAGGAGGCTATAGTTGAGTTTCAAAGCTGCAGTTGTTGTGGCTTTATCTACGACGGAGGCGAGAATACATGGCGACTACTGAGCATGCAAGGAAGCTATTTGGATACAAAGGTTACTTAAGGAGCTCGGGCACGAACAAGAGAAAATTCATGTATTTTGTGGCGATCGAGTGCTTTGCATATTGCAAAGAATCCGACCTTTCATTCGGGACAAAACATATAGAGTGCAGTATCACTTCGTTAGAAGTAGTGGAAGATGGAAGTGTAGATTTCTGGAAAATCCATACCGAGGAGAACTAGCGGATGTTATGACTAAGTCGATCATTCTTGACAAGTTTATATGGAGTAGATCTTCGTGTGGCTTAGCGGAAGCGTAAGCGACATGTCGATGGTAAGCGAGAAAGGATAGTGTGGAGATTGATTGGTTCTCGATCAAATCTCCAAGTGGGAAGAATGTGAAGGAGGTGGGCACAGCCCATCCGGAAGAGCGGTGCCACTATTCAACCTGACAAGCAGTCTGAGTGTTAAATGAAAAAAAAAAAAAATATATATAATTAAATAATAAAAATAATAGTAAAATAATAATGCATAGTAAGCTAAAATGCATTTATAAATTGAGCGCCCATTCCCTCATTTCCATCATCCAGGAAAATTCATTTATTCTTGTATCGAAGAAATTTTGAGAGTTATTGGGTGTAATTGGGGTATTGGGAAGTGAGAATAGTTTCTCCTAGTTATAGAGAGTATAATTATTCTCCTATATTATTATAGAGAAGTTATTATTTTTCAGAGTATAATAAAATTATTTCTTTACTGTCTTTGCAGTGGATGTAGGTTATAAGCCGAACCACGTAATTTCTTGTGTTCAGATTTGTGCTTGCTCTTTATTTTTCTTCCAATCTCATTTAGCTGTCTTTCTGTTTCACCCATTAATCTCCTTACAGTTGGTTTGGTTCCTAATATTCTCTCGAACAGATATGAAAACGGTTGATTTTCTTCTCATTAAGTGCCTTGTTTAACAAATTCTGATGCTTGAAATGTTAAAATATTTGAAAGATTTTAGTCAATATTCCCCCCACCCTGACTTCAATTTTATGTAAGGTATATATGAGTTGTGAAGTACATCGAGGTATGAGTAACCACTAGCCCCATTTTTGTTTATGTGCTCAATTAATTGGAGAGTTGATGTCCCGTGTGTAATGTGGTGCAGGAATTAGGCACGGGCAATCGTGCAAAAGACCACTTGAGGACTAGTATGTCAAGTTTCTTGCCGAATGCTGCTGGTTCCACACCCCGCACTTGCCTTTGCCTCAATCTCTACTTCTTCCTGCCATTCAACTCATATGTATCACATGAAATTTGAGAAGTAATGAAATATAATTACTAACCCTAAAATTAATGTTGCAGCCCTCGGACTATTCACCGAATTAATTATACAATCGTAATATAATGAGATAAAACAGTTTGTAATTTTGTGATTGAAAACAATAACACATCAATCTAGCTACAGAATTCGTAGCTAACGGTAGCACGACCTAGTAAGCATAACATGAAATTGATGCTGAATGTTAGTTATAATTTAAAATGAATTGAAGCTAGCTAGCGTACTTGACTTCAAAATTACCGAGCTTTCCCATGGATGCTCCTTTACGCATCCATCGTAATTAGGTGAAATGTTGAATTATTTCTTGAATTATTATGCATACCACTTACTTTTTTTTTTTTTTAATTCAACAGAATGTAAATGATAAAATTAGTAAATAAAGAGTGTCGTCATAAAAAATGATAAAGAGCACGGGACCAAAATTAATGTAAAATTATACCTTAAAATTTTTTTTAAAAAAATTCACGACAAAATAGCGTTATTTATGTGTTGATTATGATTAGAGCCCGTGCTCTTTATGATAAGCATATACATCTTTAATACATTACAACATTTCCAGTATACTAATATTACAATTACTATATTTTCAGATCTGATCTTTTTTTTTTCCCTTTTTAGCAAAATAAATGACATGAGCCCGTCAATATATATGTGTGTGTGATGCCATTTAACATTTGAGATGTTCAACTATGGTAACTCCAACGGGAACCCTGTAATTCATTATAGGAGATTTTTAAGAGTATATTTGATCCATTAATTAAAGTTCTACGTAAGGTTTCGGGAATCCCGCAAATTAATTAGCGAATAATCTCCATGATCTCTGGTCACGTAAGTCATAAAATTCTTACCCAAGACGAGTTGATAGCAATCTGATTGCTTATAATGAACGTGACAATGTCAGTTATCTTCAAATTATAAGAGAAACAGAAACCCATTATGAGTTTCTAAATTGACAGTTTGCCAATTATAGAAAACAAAAGCAAATTTTGGTTAATAATAATACCCAATTCAAACACGTTAATATCGCATTTACCTATGCAATGAAGCCATTTTAATGTCAGTTGAAATGATGCCATTCTTGTGGTTAGAACTGGTTAATCTTAAGAGATTTAGTGTAATAATAACCCTTTTAACGAAAAAAAAAAAGTCATTTTCATCTGTAAGGTATGATGCAACAACACATTTCATTTTTGTTATTTAAATAATAATTTATTTCATTTTTACATTTTAAACAATAGTTTAAAACATCTTTCTATAAATTTATCTTTAATTTATTAAATAAAATTTTTAATTAAGAATATAAAAATTATTTTAAAATAAAACTCTCAAATACAATTAAATAATATCTTTTTTTTTGTATAAATTTAAACTAATTAGAAAAATAAATTTGGACTACACATTTTTATACCTATTCCAATCTTGATTAAAAAGAAAAGGTTCTAATAAACGTAAGTATATTATTAATATAAATTAAATCTCTCTTTGATTTTTTTTAGCAACCCATTAGATACTAAATATTGACTAAAATTAACAAATGAATCTACATAAGCGAGGTTCAAAAATCGGGACTCAAGTGATTCAAGAAGTATATGATAAATTATACATGTTCAACCAGCAATCTTGAATACAAACTCTCTGTTTTTGTTTTTAAGGATCTTCACAAATTGAACTTGAGTATATGTACCTGCAAGCATACTTGGATGCTTTTGTCAGTATTTGTGTTTACAGAATTTATGCATTTTAGATTCTATATTTCTCTTGATTAAATTGAGAATTAGCAAAAATATCATTTCAATCCTCTTGGCTTCTTTTCTTTTTATAGACTTAGAAATACGGAGTTGGTGGGAGATTTTATTTAGATCTAAGTCCATAGTCCATACCATCCGTTCTATTTGTTTGATTTTACACTGTTAAATTCGATGATTGTTTTTGTCGGTATCTAAATTCTCCGCATATGATTTAGTTAGTAATCACATACTGTTTATTGTTGAACATCTTCGAATTTTTGTTTTTTTTTTTTTTTTTGTACAAATCATCGTATGGTTATTGATCTTTTAACCCGGATCATCATAAGCCACATCCATGATATGAATTTATCAAGTTTGTTGGGCACGTGGTGGGGTGTAAGAGACTATTATTTTTTTACACTTACAACAAAAGAGTAAAACTTAAAAACATTCGTTAACCTTATCACGAGTTGCATTGTGACATTTTGAAGTTTTACCTAGAAAGGGATAAAAAAATTAAAGGAAAAGGAAAATTAGAAGCATATTATATAGAAGAAAATAAATAATGAAAAGGGTGCATGGTGATTTAATTGGCTTGCTCTTATTGCAGTATAAAATTAAGATTAAGCAAGCATCCGAAGTTTGTTCTCTTCCTCACAATGCACAATCACACCAACAACTTCTCTCCTTCCTCAATAATATTATTAAGCATTATAATCAGTCATTAACCTCTCTCCTAAACCTTCTCTTAACCAGCCTAGCAATGGCTGTTCCTCCTCTCTCTCCTCTTCATGTTCATTAGCTTCTAGTTCTAGCTAGCTAATTTTTTTCTTTTTTTTTTGGGGGGGGTTCTTCTTCTTCTTCTTCTTCATCATCACCAACAATTTCCTTTAATTGACAGGATGGCCACCACCTCAACATTCATCACTATAGGCCTCCTGTCACTCCTCCTCTTCTCCGCCACCTCGGCGGCCTCTGCGTCCTCCGGTATTCGGCTTGGCGGCTTCGTCCGCAGACCTTCGTCATCATCATCACGTGTCCCATTCTTCCATGAAGCCCCTGCTTTCCGCAATGGTGACTCCTGTAACACTCAAACAATCCACATCACCATGACCCTTGATGCCAACTACCTCCGGGGCACCATGGCTGCTGTCCTCTCCATCCTACAACACTCCACGTGTCCTCAAAACGTCGAGTTCCATTTCTTGTACTCTAATTTCGAGCCGGACGTTTACTCCAGCATCAACTCAACTTTCCCCTATCTTAACCTCAAATTATACAGATTCGATAGCAACAGGGTTCGTGGGAAAATCTCAAAATCAATCAGGCAAGCATTGGACCAGCCTTTGAATTATGCTCGTATCTATTTAGCCGACATTATGCCGGCGAATGTGAAACGGGTGATATACTTGGATTCTGATCTTGTCGTGGTTGATGATATTGGGAAACTATGGGATGTTGATTTGGAAGGCAGAGTTTTGGCGGCGCCAGAGTACTGTCATGCAAATTTTACGAACTATTTTACGGACGTGTTTTGGTCGGACAGGAATTTGGCGAAGACATTTGATGGGAGGGATCCATGTTACTTCAATACAGGGGTTATGGTCATGAATGTTGAGAAGTGGAGACAAGGTGGGTATTCACAGAGAGTTGAAGAGTGGATGGTGGTGCAAAAGCAGAAGAGGATTTATCATTTGGGTTCGCTGCCGCCTTTTCTGTTGGTTTTGGCTGGGAATATCAAGGGGGTCGATCACAGGTGGAATCAGCATGGATTAGGGGGTGATAATATTGAAGGCAAGTGCAGGAATTTGCATCCTGGGCCTATTAGTTTGCTTCATTGGAGTGGCAAAGGGAAGCCTTGGCTGCGACTTGACTCTGGGAAGCCTTGCACCGTCGATCATCTTTGGGCGCCTTACGATCTTTACCGTCCATCATCGACACATTCTCTGGTACTCGAAGAATAGCGATTTGTTGTTATTACTGAATATGGTGAGATTTGGGTGAGAATCAGGAAGGAGAAAATCCATTCAAAAGTAGATTTTTCTTATTAATTAAGAAGGGGGAAGAGAGGGTTTATGTATTTGTGTGTGTGTGTTAATTTCTGGAGCTAAAGAGTAACTAAGATCATTATTTTTGAGGAAGATAGAGAAGATTAATGCGAATTTTGTTGTTAATGACCAGGTCAGCGCAGTATTAATTCTGTCATTTTTGTGTAGATAATATTTATTACTTGGATGAGCTGACTGATGATAATCGCCGGCCGGATTGTGGATCCTCTTCTATCAGATCTAATTTCATGTGCACTGTGTCTATCTACCTCTGATGATGACGATGAACAATATATTTATACATTAATTATCTATCTCTAAATCCAGTTTAGTGTGATATTAATTAATTACCCTCTTATATTCGTTAATCATATAGTTTGTTTATGAATTCTTTTTAGGGGGAGCCCCACCCCCTTCTTGTATTAACTTATGATTCTTGCTGCTGCTCTTCATCTCAAAAAGTATGTAACTGCCCGTTTACCATTTAGTTATATAATGCCTTATCATCATCAATCATGCCAAAATACAAGTCATTCTTACAATTGCAGCAACAGCCAAAGAAGCGCATAAAAAAGTTTAAGTTGTATATATCTAGAACATTTTATTGTCAAATCATAGACCCAAGTGTACATCCAATATTCAACTTTCCAAGTAAATAACCGACTCCCTGGTAAAGATTTAAGAATTTTTCTTTGGCTCCATGCCCATAATTCTGCTCATGGCTTCCTTCTTTACCCTGATAAATTCATCGGATTTTTCATTGATATTTGGAGCCACAGTCAGAGGTGGCCTTAACCGCCTCGGAGTTCTTTTTAGCTCTTCATCCTCTCTTGCTAATGTTAAATTTTCACTTGCTGCGCTCTTCCCTTTCATTTTGCGCCTTTCCTCCTCTTCCCTTACTTTCACGCTGACCGTCTTCTTGGGACGAGATCTTGATGTTTGCCCAGCTGTGAAATTGGGCCCTTGTACAACTTGATCAGACCTTTTGCCTTGAAGTCGTTGCTCGGTTTTCTCTGGAGATGCTAGAGGGATCTCCCTCTTGCGGCCGGATGGCTGCTGCTCACTAACTGTCTTATTCCCAGCTTGGTCCGAAATTTTGGGCACAACGGGATCAACCGGAGACCAAGACTCCAGCTCATCAGATTGCTTGAACAGGACCTGAATCTCAGAACCCGAATTTTGGTTTGAATTTTCATTATCCTTGTGGTGCACCATCAGCTCTCCATTGGACTTGGCAGGGATCGAAGAATCATTTCCTCGAGGCCGTGACTGCCCCAAAGTCATGGGTTTTAGGCCACCAGCAATGAGGCTGTTCATGAAGAAATTAAAAAGTCTCTGGCAAATACCAAGAGTATCGGAAGAGCTGTCGTTCTTCTCCTGCATTGCTTGCGTTAGAGAAACCAATGCCTGAAAAGAAAACAACCGATGGGGAATAACACTAACGAGAGTCGGAGAGGTCTATTTGAACAAATGGGTTGCTTCGATTTCGAATACATGATTCTATTCTTTTGACATGGGGTAACAAAAAGATAAGAGAATGACATTATTCAAAATCTTGTTTGATGCATTGCATTCTTTTAACCCTAAAGGGCTAAGCTACAGGGGTCTTCTCAATTTCTTCGCCTGCTTTAGTAAGTGGGCAAGAAAAAGCAGCAGCTATCAAGAATATCTTAGACAAATCTACCGTTTGATACCAAGCATTTCAGATGGAGGTCGAATTCTACCTTGCTTTCGGGTTCATATATTCCCAGACAGCAACAATCACGCGAAACCCCACGCTATTATAATAATATTATTGATAGTATATTATTAAATTATTTTATATATATATATATATATATATATATATATATATATTGGTCATTATAAATTATATAAGTGAAATATAAAATTTTTAAATTTTAAATAAAAATTGTAAATCAACATTGACTGTAAAATAAAATATAAATTTTAAAAATTAAATATAACACTTGTAAATAAAAGGTAAAATGAGTAAATTAAAACATAAATTTTATAAATTAAATATAAGATTTGTAAATAGAAGATGAAACAAGTAAATTAATATAAAATTAGTAAATTGATGTATTATTAGTAAACAAAAAAAAACTTATAAATATAACTTAAAACTAATAAATCAATATTAACTGTAAAATAAAATATAAAATTTATAAATGAAACAAAAAACTTATAAATAGAAGGTAAAATAAGTAAACTACTATAAAATTGGTAGATTAATGTATTACTAGTAAATAAAATGAAAACTTATAAATATAATCTAAAATTAGTAAATCAACATTAAGTGCAAAATAAAACATAAATTTTGAAAATGGAACATAAGACTTGTAAATGGAAAATAAAATAAGTAAATTAATGTATTATTAGTAAACAAGACAAAACTTACAAATATAACATAAAAATAGTAGATTAACAATAACCGTAAAATAAAATATAATTTTTAGAAATAAAGCATAAGACTTGTAAAATAAAGATAAAATAGGTAAATTGATGTATTACTAGTAAATAAAATAAAAACTTATAAATATAACATAAAACAAGTAAATTAATATTAAGTACAAAATAAAATATAACTTTGTAGACTATGCCTAAAACTCATAAATAAAAATTAAAATAAATTAATTAATGTAAGAGTTACTGCAAAAAAAAATTCATAATTGTAAAATAAAAACTCATTATAATGTTTATTACCTAATATATTTTTATTAATTATTTTTATTTAAATTGAATAATAGTATTTTTATATTTATATAATACATATGATATTTTATTAAGGATGAAATTTATTCTCAAAATCATATTTTAAAAAAAAAATTGACATATTTTATAGTTGTTGTAAGATGAAGTTATTTTATATCTTTTTACGCTTTCTCAACAATAATTCTAAATAATATTTAAGTAAAACTAAAATAAATTGAAACTATATAAAATATGTATAAGACTCAAAATGAGATATAATTTTATTAATATATTATATATGTGTCAAATAATATAAGAATATTTGTTTTATTTTGTCTTTGCTCTATCCACATTAAGATAAATAATTATACTTAATTAAATTATATAATAAATATATATTATTATAGAAAATGAGAAAACAAAATATACAAATGTCATAGATTGAATATAGAATTTAGGGTTAAATCAATCCAATAAAACTTATTCCATTTTTTTAGGATAATTTTTTTGTTTAATTAATAAGTAATTTTTTCTGTTTAATTAAAGAAAAAATTTTTGTAAATTAATAAAATATTTCTCACTAAAAATTTGTAGAAAAATTAATAATTTTTTTAAATAATTAATAATTTTGTATCAATTTACTGATTTTATTTTATATTTACTAATTCTATATGTAATTTATAATATTTATATTTATTATAATATTGATGTCATAATTTTCATTACAGTATTATATAATTTTTCATTAACAAAATAATTATTTAATACTTAATTTTAAAAATAATAATTATTTTAATTAAATACTATTAATTTAACTTTAACATTACTGTAAAAATTTTTTTATTTAACATAGTCAGTCTATGTTATATAAGCATATTATTACATTTCAACTTAATATAATACACCTTAATACAATGCATTTAACATAATATAATGTATCAAACATACATTAAATATACATTCACATTTGACTGTCAAAAACCGTTTTCATAAAACCAAAGATTGAAAATTCAACACTTAATTATATATTCAAAAACCTCAATCATGATGTTATTGTCATTCATTAGGAAAAATCTTAAATAATTGTACCGCCTCTTTTTCATTTATTTAATCGTTGTTTGTGGTTTGCAACCAGTTATGAAAATGTTCCTACAAAGAGTAAAGACATATCAGAGATTTTTGAATCTTTTAAGACACTTCTACTGTGTATAAGAATTTCCAAATTCATGAAATTGGCAAATTCTTCTTCTATATATCTATATCAAAGCAGATAAATAATTAATGATCTGTTGTTCGTAATGATAATTTTGAGTACAACGAATTTAATTTACACAAAAAAAAAAATCAACGGTAATTTCTTCAAATTAAGTTAAGCCGAATTTCAATTTAATTAAAATATGGTTCAAGCTTGAGAGAGTGAGAAGAAAGATGTGATATTATTTTCATGATCCTCGCAAATCTTCTAAGCGATGAATTTCGTGCCTTAAAATAATATAATATAAAGAATACTTATATATTCTGGCTGGCACGTAAAAGCAGCTCTTTAACATTGGTGATATGATTTATGACTTTAAAATACTGACTATTGATTATTGCTGCAAACAGAAATGAAATGAGATTTTTCTTCATCAACAAAATGTAAAATAGAGTAATAAATAAAACGAAGGGTAAAATCGTAAAAGGATGGATCGTCATCGCAAAGAACGGTTGGAGCAGACCGGTTTAGATAGATAGAGACCGGGTCTAACAGCAACAACTCAAAAGCGCAAGCCATCAAGATCGCCAAAATGCCCCATTTCCTCTTAGTTAAAAATCTCTCCACTTTGCTTCTCAAAACCCTAATCATGAATTTCTTCGCATCCGTTTTTGCCGACGACCCAGATCCTCCTAGCCCCAAATCCGAATCCGAATCTACCAATACCAAGCACCCGCCACAACGAGAACAAAGCCTAGACTCGGCTTCTTCTTCAAACCCTAACCCTAGCCCTAGTATTACCGGTTCTGGTGCTGGAGCGTGGTCCTTTGGTGGGCTGATCAAAACCCTGACCACCAAATCCGAATCGGTCCTCGAGACGTACCGCCGCGATCTGCGGGAATTCGGGTCGGGTCTAAAAAAGGAAATTGAGGTGGCCCAGGGATCTTTGGGGACTGTGAGTACCGTCATCGACGAATTTGGGAACACCGTTTTGAAATCAACGGCCCAGATCAAGGACGCAATCCTCGCTGCTGATCACGAATCCGATTCATCTGACAGCAATAATTTTAATAATCAGAATAATAGTGGTCAACAGAGACGGTATAATCGTTTCGATGCTCAGCTTCGTGCGATTCAGCGTAATGTGAACACTTACTGTGAGGAAGTTGATGATTTGGATGATTATAATAAGTGGAAATCTGGATTTGTTTTGGGTGATGTGAATGAGGTAATTGAGAATTTGTTTGCAGAAAATGGTGCTATGGAAAATATCTACCAAACAGTTGTGCCTAATAACGTCGATCACGAGACATTTTGGTATAGGTATTTTTATAGGGTGTTTAAGCTTAAACAGGCTGAGGATTTGAGGGCTACTCTTGTGAAGAGAGCCATATCGAGGGAAGAGGAGGATTTGAGTTGGGATGTTGATGATGATGATGATGATGATGAACAGAATGTGAGTGCAAGTAATGTGGTGGCAAAAGCTTTAAATTCAAAGGAAATTGAGGATATGGATGGTAAAAGTTCTGGGGAAGTTGTTAGTGAAGAGGTTCATGCCCCAGTGAAAATTGATTTATCTGAAAACAAGGAGTTGGCTGATGAAGGATCTGAGAAAATTTTGGAGGAGGAGAGTTTGCAGGGTGATGGGGAGGGAGAGAAGATTGCTAAGTATAATATGGATGATGATGGTAAGGAAAGTGTTGTTGCACCAAATGGAGGCAGTGTTATAAATGAGAAAATGGGTACGGAGAAGAGTAATGATGGAATGAACATGGAAAATTCAAGCCTGAAATCAGAAGTGAAAGTCACTTTGATGGGTAGGGCTGAGCCAGGAGAATCAAGCAAAGACAGTGACTTTTCGGTTGTGTCAAGCCAGCCGCCTGTGCCTGAGGAAGAAGATCTTGGGTGGGATGAGATTGAGGATCTTAGCAGCATTGAAGAGAAGAAAGTGACTCATGGTGGGAGTCCAAACCGAGCTGAATTGAGGAAGCGGCTGAGTGCTGCAGAAGAAGAGGAGGATTTGAGTTGGGATATTGAAGATGATGACGACCTAGTTAAAGCTTGATGCAACTAAGATTATAATTCTTACAATTGATTGCACTCCTGTTCTTGTTCCCTCCACATTTATTGTAAGTGTTATGTGAGTGGAGGAGTCTCCCTTAAAAAAAAAAAAAGAAAAAAAAGAAAAAGAAAAACTTAGTTCTAAATGCAAATATCATCCATGATTGTGTATCTTAATATATGATTTGAAGCTACTGTGCCATAATAATATCATTTTCAGTTATTTGTCTACACTGATCTGCAAATTGGTGTTCATTGATTACAGTGCCTTGTATATAATGGGCTTGCTATATTCAGTCACGATGTTTTGACAGCATCCACCTTGCTTGATGCTTATGATAACATTTGCCAAGTTCAGGAGCCATTTGATTTTTGGGGCCTTCTTTCTTGAGTTCTGAAGCATTCATTGTCAAGGCAGATAATTTGGTTGCAAAAAGATGTTCTGTTAAGAAATGAGAGAGTTACTACATCTGAGTTCTGGCTCCATATGAAATGTTCATACTACCATATCTCTCAAACGCCATTACAATCCAACATAAGTGGAATGAAATGAGGAAATTTCATTTTATTTCGTCTACTTCAATTAACTTATTGATTATGAATCTTCAGGACCCCAAAATACAATTTTTCTTTTATACCTTGCTATTGAATGTTGAACTATATGATTGTGTAAATAAAAGGAGTTGGCACTTAGTAGACCTACTTCTGGCACTTGATAAAACCTTCAATCACGAACCTGCATCAGAAAATTTCTGGAAGACGGCCATTACTACCAGCATTGGGAGTTTTAGATGTTCTCCAGTGCAGAAGATAAACATTTGAGGAGTATACGATGCGGGCACATGGATTTTTTAAATTTTGGTCAAGAAGAGGAGATTAGACCAGACAGCATTTCATTTTAAGGACTGCAACTTAGTTGATGTAGCATCATCATATAGCAATATAACTAGATATATAACTTGCAGGTTAGGGCTACATTACTCTGAAAAATAAACGTCTCTGTTTTTAACTTTATAATGTTTGCTTCTCATGCTTTCTTTCTTCTAACAAGAATCACAAAACCCTATCTAAATATTCAAGTGGATTCATTAGGAAACTTAAGCATGTGCAACGAGAAAGCCATACCATTTGTTAAATAAAAAAGATTGATATAAATATCTGAACCGAATACAAAAATTCCGCCTCTGTTTTAGAGCTAATTCACACTCCTTAGAGCTCAACTACCTCTAAACCCTGCCATGCTTGGCTTCCAAGAAAAAGTGTTCTAACCAACTATAGTACCTATTCTTACTGAGGAAAATAAAAAGAAAAAACCAACTTCTCTAGCGGCACTTGAGCCTTTTTGTACAATAAGAGATGCTTCTTAAGAGGGTGAATTGAACAAGCAGGATATTTTTCTTTGCACATTGCCTCAGCCTCAGGGCTTCCTCGAGCTAACCTCATACTTCTTTAGCTTCAACGCTGACGACAGGTTCAGGAGCAGACTCTGGTACAATGGTTTCAATTGGGGAAGGTAGTGAAAGAAATCGTCCTTTCTGAGCACGTGGTGGAAGATGCTTTGCAGGTTTTCTTGATCCCACAGCCCAGGGCAAGAAAACCCCTGTACCTCCACGAGGCATTCTTCTAGGGTTCAAAACCATAGGACGCACTGGAGCTAACATGACCACAGGGGCACGAAGTACTCCCCATTTAGGCGTCATATCCATTGCTTCATAGCCACTTGGAGCGCCATGGGGCATTGAATATGGACTTGGAACACCAGGTTGCCACAGAGCCATTGCACCATTCATAGTACCAGTTGGAGTAGTTGGTGGAGACTGGCTCTGGTTGGACTCAGGTCGGACTCTGAAGAATGTGATGCTGATTCTTCTGTTTGGAGAATGGCACATAACATGCCTTGATGTGTCAGCACTGTTTCCTCTCATCACTAAGAGTGACCTGCAATATTTTTAGGAATGTATTATACAGTAACTTTACAATGTACTCGGCAAGGATAATGGATAGAACTTTTTAGGAGCATAAAAGGAAGATCTATCTTGAAAGTGTTATTTACCCGCTAGGCCTATGATCACACTACGTGATCCTGAAGGACAAGGAATTTCAATTTCTATTTATACTTCACTTTCAACTTTGTTCTTCAGTAACTGAAAAAATAAAGGTTTCTAGTGCATACCCTTCTTTCAGTGAAAGCATGAGTGGCCCCTTATAGTTCCCATCATTATCGCACACAAGACTACGTCCAAAAGCCATTGCTGATTCAGACAGGAGAAGCGTAGAGATAGGTTGGTCCAAATGAGGTGGTTTCAGAAAAGGTTGCGAATATTCTGCCTGGAAGAAAAAATAGAAGAGGTTGCGACTTTATATCATACTTTCTCAAAAATAAACTGAAGGCTAGAATGTGAAAAATCAAGGCTCATTAACCAGATCTAAAACCTGTGTTTGTATGTACTGAATATAATATAATATAGAGAAAACATGATAATGCAGCAGAAGTTACCTCATCAAAGAAGTTAATGATGCAACCATTGGGTTTTTTGTATTCTGGTATTAGTTGCCACTGAACCAGGTGATCAATGACTGATTGGAGAAGAGCTGGAATTGGTTCTAGATTACCTATAAAAATAAAAATGAAATTCAGTTATGGGGATAGTCGAAGTTTTTACTGGATTATGCATAAGTGACTTCCACGAGCAATCACAATCTGAAGTAAAATTGAATGTAACAAAATTCAGAAGTATGGGTCTACCAATTTCATTGGTACTTGTGGCTTCCTCTTTTATGTGTCCAAAAATAGGAATGCCAAACTGAATAAGCTCCCTCCTGCTTCCCTTCATCTGCTTGTTGAATAAAATAAAGGTCTCACCTAGGTTCAATGATAAAAATTCGCTTAGATCTTGTGAACAAAGATTTTGTCAAAAATTTGCAGTAGTATTCATTTGTTACAGGTTTTTTTGGGGACAACGAATAACAAGGTTGGCACTATATAATATAATATCTGTATTAGTACTACAAAAGAGACATACATACAGCATGAGCCTGCGGCTGATGTTATAAAGAGAAAAAAATAAAAACCTACCCTATTCAAGCATAGTTAAAACTAGTGGGCTTTTTGCCTTAATAGTAAAAAATAAGCATCAAACATAGAATTACAAGAAGAAGGCTTTACAGTGGGTCACCTGAGAGTTCTCCGTTCTGGCCAGCTAGCCGAAGTTCATTGACATAATCAGTTAACATAGAAAGCTCCGAATCAGCAAACACATCCTCATATAACTTCAACCCTTTCACAACATTCACCTGCCAGTCGCAATTATTTAGCAATCAATAACAGCCATCTGCTTTTCTTTATCATGCCTAAAAATATAGGATATCAACTCTCCAAAATCCATCTTCTCTACGGAAATAATGTATTTACAAATTGTGAAAGAAAGAACTCGCCATATGGCCTTTCACTTGCTCCTTGGCTGCAAATCCTTTTGTCAACTTGATTTGGGATCGCCGTGCATCACATTCTTCGTGGTTTGAACATATCTCAACAATTTCAGTAATGGGCTGCATTTCTTGAGATCCTGCATTCCAACAGAAAGAATGAAGCGGATTACTAGATAAGAGAAGAAACACAATATAAGTAGGACTGTTGATTAGGACATATTTGAACATCATAATCTTCTTTGCCATTTGCAGGGGACTCTAAAAGTTTATGCAAAGCTCCAGCCTTCAAGAAAGTTTATATTCCCTGCCTGTAACTGTCATGGGCAAAAAGCTTCATTCAAGAACTTTCAAGCAACTTCTAACAGTGAGTATTCTACCACCGTCACATTGAACATGAACAATAACTCACTCTAAGATCTCCATAGTCATTTTGAAAAAGAAAATTTTTTCTTTCAAAAAAGAATCTTTTTTAATCGATATGTTGATTGAATTTTTATTGTACAGTAAGTAATGCAATTTCTTTTAAAAGAAAAAAAAAATCTTATTTAATCGATATTATTAATAGTTTATGTTCATTATTGGAAGGTGAAGGCCAAACTCCCTATGTAAAGAAACTCTATCATCTTATTTAGTAAATCCATAGATATACTGTCATCAAATTTCACATTGATTTTCTTATCGGACCACTGGATTCTGCTATTAACAACACCTGGTGAGTAGTGACAGATGGGAGATGACGAAACAATTTTGCTGTATATGTTACCCAAAAAATGCACAGAGCAACACCATGCTACTGTATCCCAAAACTTGGACGAATTAATCTAGCGATCCAATCACCACTTTTGTCCTTGAAGTCCTGATTTTTCGACTTTTATTGGATCTCCCACCCGTGTTGACCCGCCAACTCGGCCCAATCAACAAAGTGGACCATGACGACTCGATTATACCTATGGATCGGCGCCTAAAGGTCAAAGCTATCTAACGGACAACTCGATCAGGAAAAAACAATCACCATGCATCAATGATGTCAACTCAAGATCAGACGGTTACTGTTCAGTCTGAGACACAAACAATAAAATCATTGCACGCAAAAGGAGGCGCCATCGCATGGCATCAAACCTTATGGTATTTGCGACTCCCAATACTAACTTTATCACCAGATGTATCCAAACCCTTTTCGCACGCCTCGAAATCTCCAACCCCCACTAAAACCTCGGGAAAATAACAGCAACCATTTTGTAATTTGTATTTTACAAAATAATATAATTATTTTTTTCTTTTTTAGAATTTGTAAATCAGAGAGTTAAATAGGTTCCTTAAATATAGGATTTTCCGGCATAGGATATTCTATCAATAATAAAAAAAAAAAAAATCTAACAAACACTTGAAGGATCAAAAGTGCAAAATCAAATCTATCGCTATCTAACGATAAACTTGCTAACGAAAATTTGAATATCGGATCTCTTGGAGGAACATAAAGTCCCGTTTGGCTCCTGAGAGAATGGAGGAAATTATTAGCTCTTTTTCTTATATTTTACTAAAAGTCGGGGAAAAGTACGGCATTAATTAAATTAAAGCTCATTTGGAGACTCGGCCTCCGAACATCGTAACTTTCACAATTTCTATTCAAAAACTCATCTTTTTTATGCAAAAAAGGAAAACAATTTATGATTTGTTTTATATTCTTTTTCTAATCACTGTTTACTTTTTTTTTTTTTAAAAAAGGTTGAAGCTAAATCAGTATCTATCTCGGAGTCACCTCTCGCTGAAGTAAGATCAGAAATCTGATCATAATGACAGGGCAGATTTTCCGTCACAAATTCCAATAATAAATCGAATTACGAAGTTTTTAAAACATCAAATCATCCGAAGTTGAAGAAACTACTTACCTGAGTCAGTAATGTCACTGTTAGGAGAATCATCCTCTTCAGCCGCAGTCTCTTCTTCAACTTCAAGCCTTTTTTTGCTTTCCGTCATTTTCTCTCCATTTTCCATGGATTTCTCACTATCCAAACACTCCTTAAATTCATCAACCTTTTTCTCACCGTCGTCTTTCTTCTCTTCCACCATCTTTTCGGCCACGTTCCTTAATTCGAGCGTCACCTCAGCAATCGAGTGGTACTTCTGCATCTGCAACACCGAGATCCAGTTCATCCTCCTCCGATGAATTGCCGAGAAAACCTTCTCGTATCCCGATCCTAACCCTCCGCTGCCGCTCACCTCCGCAAGGTGACCGCACAGAGCGTCGATTATTGCGTTCGCAGCCGCGAATTCTCCCCGAAACCACGCGATGATCGCGTCCTTGGCGAACACGTCCGACATCATCACCACCGGTGGAGACTGCACCGGCCCCACCGCTGCTGCCTCTCGATCCGTCGGCGATGCTAGCCCTGCCGCCATCGGCATCACTGGTTAGTAGGATTGGAGAAAAAAAAGCTGACTTTATATATTGTATTTTTCGCTCTGGTAATATTTGTTTCCGAAATATCGGGATGTATCGTGTTGGGTTATGGACCAAAAATTCAGTTAAAATGAAAATAAATAAATAAAAGAAAGTATTGGCTTGTGTGGAGATTTAGAGAGTGGGAGGTGAAATGAGGGTTTGGGGTCACAGGTGAAGGGGTTTTTCAGGTGCCGATTTATTTATATATTAAGGGTTAAGGGTGGCATGTCCGTACATGCAGGGACTATATCGTGACGTGGCATTTACCGAGACTTGTGAAGTGTCGATATTACAATAAGGATGGTTAGAACTTGGAACTCCAAAGGCCCCTTGAGTGTGAAGCTTGAAATGGAATTACGAAAATGGGCTTGGTGTCCCGAAGAACAGTCCGGTGCGCACATAGGTTTCGTTTGCTTTTTTATTTGAACGATTATATTTTTGACACGTGGGGAAATGGGGTTGGTGAGTATTCCCATGCATGGTATAGACAGAAACTCCAAAAGAAATTGTGCTTTTTGAACGTGGTAATTTTATTGATGCTTAATCATGGTGATGTTTATTAATTTGCTTATACCTTTGTGTGACCGTTTGATTTATGTGGTGGAGACGGACATGTGATTCATTGCAGGTGTGATTAGTTAATTAAATTTAAAATAATAATAATAATATTACACATCTTAAATAATTATTTAAAATAATGAGATATCAATCAATTGATTTATAAAATAATATAATTAATTTATTTTAATTTTATAACAAATTGATGAATATTATATTATTTAAGATAAAAAATTTAGAATATATAACATCACTTAATTTAAAATTAAAAAAAAAAAAAACTTTGTGGAGCCTAAACATACAAAAGTAAAAAGATTATTGCTAATCCTTAATTCATATATGGCTGTATTATGTATGATTTAATGTCAAGTAGAATACATATACAGGTCACAGGCGGAGCAAACTTGGTATGAAAGCTTATAGTAGAAAGACAACTCATTGAGGATGGAGAGCATGTGAGGTCGCATCCGAAGAATAAGGTTGCTGAATGCTGACAAATTTTTTTTTTTTAATGTGGAATTAAAGGTGCCATTAAGATATTATAAATTAACAAACTAATAATGTGAGCCTCCAAAATAGACTGTCTTGTCTTGTTCAAAATAACATTAAAGATCAATTTGAGTTGGAACATTCCAAAGGAAAACAATGCGAATTAGGTTGATTGCGAGCATTTGTCAAGTCCAAAGGCATTTAAAAGTTGGAAGATCTAGAATGCCCAACTAATTGTAACTAAATGTAGAATTGGGATCTAACTTCCAGCAGTTAACCAATACGTGTACGGTACATACAATTTTGTTATAGAAAATTATTTGTGCTACCCATGTTATATATCTCCAGAAATTTTATTTATGAGTAGAATTATTGATTCATCGGGTTATAACTATAGTTTTTAATTATAAATCTAGATTAAACTAATACCAAAAAAGTTGATCAATCTTCATGCCCTTTTTTAAAAAATAAAAATTTTAATAGAAAGAAAGAACCCAACGAATAATAATATTTTAATTAAAAATTCAACTTTCCAAGAATACAGGGTCAATTTTGTCAATAAACAAGAGGCAGGAGCTCAGAACTTCAGCCGGCGGCACGGTTTCAACCGATGACATGGACAACATGAAGATGCCACGTGTGTGGGGTCCAGACGACGAAGAGGTTTGGTTGCCTCAATTGTTGGCTTGTAGACGAGGAAGGAGAGGTGTGTGGGAGTGGGACCCAAATAGTTCTGCATCAGGCCTCAGCCTCTGTGGGTGCGCGCGCTGTGCTGATGCGCACATGCAGCAGACGAGACGATACACCATAGATATTAACCATTTAAGTGTAAGTTGTAACCATCACAAAAGACATTCCCATTTCCCACAATCCCACCCCGCCAATTAGCTTTGGCTCATTTTGATTCGCCGCGCACGCCTCTTCGGCTCCTCAGTTTTAGTAAATAATAACAATAATTAACCCAAACTTTTGCAATACTCGCTGGCTTTCCATCATTATAAATATTTTATTAGAGGGATTAAAAAGAGACGTACTGTCTTATTCCCTTACTTTGCACTAATTAAAGTTCTGAAAAGGTTTCCTTAATTTTTCCAAACTTAAAATGATAGGTTAATTAAGGTTAACATGTTAAAATTATATAAATATTTTGGCGCATTAAAAGTATGGCATTCTTTTTTTTTTTAAATAAGAAATCTATCAATTATATAAGAGTATAATTTAAATTTTAATTGATTTTATACAAATTTATTTTAAATATCTGCAACGAGATCATCTCTCGCTTTAGTTATTTTTACTTAAAAACATAATTTATTATTGTGTTGTTAAATAATCCTCTTTTTAAAGTATACTCAAATATGTAGAGTAATTAAAATCTAATTATTTGGATCATATCATCAAATTAGAATATTATTACAGCGTGTTTGATGCATTTGAAGCATCATTATCTTATATACGAACCATTTCCTTTATAGCAAAAAAGCATATTGATGACCAATTGTCAGGCATACTCAACATGTAATGCGTTTAGAAAAATGGGTTTAAAGAATCTCTTCTCGAGTTGGAGCTTTATGCACAAGTCACTTTCAATGAATCTTTGGCAATGCATATGAGAAGCCAGAGGCAACCCTTTTAAAGCAGAGAGGAATTTTCTTTGTTTCATTAGCTTAACTTTGGCACTTTTAAGTGTTTAGCTTTACCGGATTCCTCTGGGGTGACAAAACCGAATCAAACTAAAGCAGTGACCAAACACAAATTAAGTGGGTCTGTTTGAAGATGTAACAAGCCCTGGCTAAGCCAAAGCCATAAGCAAAGCTCCTCAGAAAAAAATGGGATCCACCATGTGCCTTTGAGGCAAAAAGTCGAGGCTGCAGCTGCACATGACGTCTGTGTTAACACTTAACGGACGTGTGTGTGCGTGCCAAATTGGACGGAGACAATCTCATCAGCCACGTCCACGCCCCTTCCATCTGTTAGAAAGTCAAAAAGCTATTGTGCTACTGTGTGTGTGTGTGTGTATATATATATATATATATATATGAGATGACAGTCATTTATTTTCAATTAGTTGCCAATCAGAACTCTGCAAATTAAAATTAACCATCCATCTCTATCATACACGAGAATATTCTTTTGAATATTTTATTTCACAACATTCGAGTCCCCCGTCCCTCCCTACAGGAAAACTTTCAAGTAATCTTTATATATATAATACGTATTAGCAAGATAGAAATGTGACAAGATTATAATATAAATCTGAATTGCACACCAATCACAATAGATAGAAAAGTAAAAACATTATCATATATAATTCATTCCAATAGACCTATAACTGTGTTAAAGAAAAACAATTATAAAGAGATTCTGTCGTAATTGAATCTTACTAAATTAATCAATTACTTATTTTAAAATTTTGAAACAATATATATATATATACACACACTTTTTGTGAGAATCGAACACAGGAGGCAGTAAGCCTCATCAACCAATGCGGTAAGACTTGTCTTCACTTCTCTCTCATACTTTTTGTAAGACTTGTCTTCACTTCTCTCTCATACTTTTTATATTTAGTTTTAGTTTTAGTTTTTGTTTTTAAGTATTTTTGGACGGTAGGCAATCATACAGAATTACAGATAATAAAAGAATATGTTCACGAACCATCCAGAATACCAAGATTTTTTTCTTAAAAAATTAAAAAAAAAAAGAAAGAAAAAATCGTGGCAAGCAATATAAACGAAGAAACATGCCACGTGGGTAGATCGCTGCCGTTCAAAGTTGGAAAGACACAAGGAAGAAGATTCTTTCAATGATTTGCAAAGTAGGATAAGTTAATTATTTTGTCTTTGAAAGTGAAATGTAACAATTTTCGGACTCCATCCATTCCATATCATAAAGCTGAAGGTAACATTAGTTAGTGAAGCTTTGAGTTCTTTCCATATCATGATCATTATGTGCCAGCATCGTTCAACAAGGAGACGTATCCTCTTTTATTTATTTTTTTATCATAGTCTATTATAATAAAATAAATAATTAAGTTAATTCATTCACTTTATCTACAATTAAGTTTTTTTTTACGAGGTTTGAAAGATAAATTAAAAGAAAAAAATATTAAAGTAGTATTTTTTTTAATCTGAAATTTAAATGAATATGAATCTAACTGAAGTCTGAATACATATATATGAATTATATAATTTTTTAAATATCTTAATATAAATATTAATTTATTTATTTTTCATGAATAAAATATTTGAAATATGATAATTTTCATATATAACCTTATAAATATTAACAGTACTTAAATTTATCAGTTAAATACACAAGTTACAAATAAATTATTTGATTAGTAAAAAAAAATTCATTATATTTACTTTAACAAACATGAAAAATAAAATATTATATCTAATACGTATATTTTTTTACATTAATATATGATATTTATAATATCATTATATTGATATTTTTTCTTATTAATTACATAAGACAATCAAGAATTTTTTAATCATTTCAATCAAAATTAATATATTAAATTAAATTCAAAATCTATTATAAAAATAATAAATATAAATACAAAGAGATTTACATGCTATAAAATACACTTATTTAAAGTTCTATTATATTTAAAATTCTCATTAAAAAATAATAATAGTTGAATACACGTATATAATAAAAAATGATAAATAACAAAAATAATTAAAGAGTATTTTACATAATAGGAAATAATTTTATTTAATAAGGGTATTAATTATATAAAATATTAAATTTTTATTCAGATATTTTACCATTCAGATAAAAATCAGACTGTTTAACTTTTTCTATTTAGACCTATAATTTTATAATCAAATGAAAATGATAAAAAAAAAACAAATTAAAAACTTTAAATGTCTAAAAATAATTCAAATTCGAACTTCAGACAAAAAATAAATAGTCCATAAGGAATAATTTTAATTTGTTCAACAAGTACATTATCAAACACAACATTACAAAAACAATATGAATTGTTATAAAAATTATTTATTTATTTTCCTTATTGCTAAAACTCTTGATTAGATTTATATCTATGAGGAGTCTTGCCTAGATTAATTCTAATATAACATGGTCGAAGTGTCTAGACCCAAAGAGAGTAGCCACGCATACCCATATTTACTTAGTTAAAAATTATGAATGTATATAATTATATATACACATCCCCTTAAGTTGAAAACGTAGTACAATTTAAGTTTCTACACCGGCATAGAGTCATACACATTTTATCTAATTTGGAAGTTCCACAACTGAGAAGAAATTTCAATACATTAAAAAAGAAAAATTTTTTGTTTCTCTTTTAGCTATGTTCATGTAAAAGATTTCTTTTAATACAAGTCCGGGCGCACACATAAGTTTGGGTGTTTAGCTTTTTTAAATTACAAATTTAATTAAGTCGTGTATTGATACCTAGCTACAAAAAAAGAGTTAAAAATTTTATGAAATTCATTACATCGTTCGCGGTTTTTTTAGTCCATTATAGTTTATGATTTTTTTAAATTAATTTATATATAATGTAGTAGTAATAAGTCACCCACTAATTTATATTTTAAAAAATACAGACATCTACACTTAAATTTATAAGAAATAAGAATAGTATGTGTGTACTAAATTGGCTCTATAAATGCGTAGCAAGGTAATTAACCTCAATCGAAGCAAGTGAACAATAATTTGTAATAGGGACTTGTGAGCTCATTTATTAGGGGGAGGAGTTTCAGTTGGATTTGGAGATGGTGTCCTGCAAAAAGAAAAATATAGGCAAGTTTGAAATTCATTGTATTGGTACCCAGACACATAGCGTGTGAATTAGGGTTTTGTAGATGGATAAATAGATAGAAAAGTGAGCCGGTATCAACATTATTACATGGGTTTTAAGCTTGTATTATGTTAACTTTTTCTACACTTTTGGCTTTCACAATGCCAATGAACCGTGGCCTCTACTCTCTCGCCAACCACCACTACGCTGTCTTTTCCTATTAACTAAATAAATAAATAAAGATCTTCAAGCATTATGGCAATGGGCAGAATTAAAAAAATAAAATTAAAACGAACTCTTTTAACTTTATTTTTTCCACAGCAAATTGTTTCACTTTAATTTTTGTTTTTCTTTCTTTTTGGGAAATTTACACGAATAACCTTTCTCGTTTTCTATTTTTCATTAATAACCTTTCTATATTTTTCATATCACGATTAGCCGGTCTCCAATTTTTCGGACCAAGATACCCTTCGCCAAAATTTTCGCAATGATTACTTCGAGAAGACGATCGGAAATAGATCACGGAGACACAGGGTAACTTTTCCGTAATTTTTTCTTTTAAAGAAACTCGGACAGACATGCAGTAGCTATCAGCGTAGATCTTGAGCGACTGCATGCGGATGGTCGCCATGGCATTAGAAACGGTGCGATGGCCGGCCATTGCACCAGATTTGGTACGATGACAGAGGCCATCGCACGGTTTCTGGTGCCATGGCAGCAGCCATCGCATCGTTTCTAGTGCCATGGCCGGCCATCGCACCAGATTTTGGTTAGGGAATGGGTTAGCTGCAAGGCTGTTGTTGCAGAAACGAAGTTTGAAGTTTTAAATTTATAGTTATGTAATAAAATTTAAATATAGAGGGTAATTAAAGAAATGTAAGTTTTGATTGACTATTTATGATAAGAAAAATATAAAAAAGTTATTAGTGAAAAATAGAAAACGAAAAAGATTATTGGTATAAATTTCCATTCTTTTTTTTGCTGGTCCTATTTAAATCCTATAAAATCATCAGTGGATAAAATCACCTTTGGGGTGACTTTCCAATAAAGGATTGAGGAGCTAGCCAGCCCCCCCGTGAAGTCCATGAGTAGCCCAATCTAGAAGTCAAAATAAAAAAATCAGGTGAAATTAAAGAAAAAGAACAAGGCCTTTATCATGTGACGTTTCAGATTCAGACGAGGCAAATGTCTATAATTTTAATGAAATTGGCGTTTGTCAAAATCAAGATTTATAGGCTCACTTCACTTGGACTAAAATAATTAAAAATATAGCCACCAAGTCTTTAGTAGGGTGCTTAGAACCGTTATTCTTTAAAATTAAATTTTCACAGGTATACTGTAGTAGTATTTTTTTAATTATTAAGTGAATGTAATATATTTTTTTCTTAAGTATGAGGAATAAATATCTTTAAATTATTAGTAAATATTTAAATTTGATTTATAAATATTAATAATAATTTTATATAATATGAGTTATAATATTTAGTAATAGTTATAAAAAAAGTTAAAAATACATTAATTTAGTATAATGTTTCTAGAACTCAAGCAAATTAAGGAAATTAAAACAAAACCCGAGAGAGATTGATTGGAATCAACCTTCCCCACAGTATGGAGAATGAGGTAATTGGCCTCACTAATTTTAATTAAAAAGATTGTTAATTAATTGCGTCTTATCAACATTCTTTTTTTTTTGGGGTTAATTTTGATTAATATAACGACATTGTTGGTAGAAGAGGCAGCAAGGGCAGCAATATGCCAAGTATACTTGATTAATTATGTTAATAAAACTTAAAACAAATAAAACTAATCATGTCACGCCGGTGAGATGATGATATATAAACATTAGAAAAAAAGAATTATCCATATTTAATTTGTGAAGATTCAACTCACTAATTTAAGTGAAATCGTGCATGCTTTGTTAGCCGATAAAGTCTTTATTGTTATTAGTATTATTTTATACATGTGTGCGTGTGTGTGTAGATATGGCTGATTAGAAAATTAGCTAAATCTTTCAAATCCAAAGCTGTAATTATTATTGTTAATTATAATTCTCAAGCTCATCAAGCTAATTGATGATCTTTTAATGCAAATTACAGCATAATCTTTTAGGTGCACTCAACCGGATCAAATTTTGAAACCGAAAGAATTTACTTGGACTCGTAATTCATCTAAAGATGTAAAGTTATATATGATTATAAAAAAATGTTTGATGTCAGCTTGATGCGTACATTCAAATTCAATGAATGAATTCCAATCGAAGACAAGGAAACATTAAATTTTATCGTCAAATTATTGAAAGAGACCTTTCTTAATTTCTTCCACCGTCAGCGATGGGTAATGTGACCTTGTCTTGCACGGTGCAGCAGCCTCGAAGTACACTAATAAAAAACAGCCAACTCGGCTTTGGCTGACTCCAAATTTTTTTATTAAATACAAACAAACAAACAATCTGATATTAAATTAGATATAATATTCTCTAATAATTATCTTATTTGAATTATTTTATTCTATTTTATGAGGGAAGAAAAGTGTGACCGAGTGTGCCATCGGCCATGCCATATGGATGCTAGCTTGAATTTCATTATAAAGGTCACGAGTTCGATACGAAACGATCAAATTCAACTCTGGCTGCCCACTCTTTGAGGATGCCCAAAGGAGCTGTCAAATACACAAATTAAAGGCCATTACCAATTTCTAAATCTCTAATCACGCGGACTCGACTGTATTATCAAATTTTTTTATAGCTCACAGCCCCTCACGCACATGGAGCCTATGAAGATAATCATGGGCTTGCTTAGCCCGCTATCAATGAACTTATCTTGGGCTGGTCGAGCAGTCCATTCTTGGAATCTTGTTGCTCAGTGTTCCTTGACTTGCTCGCAACTTTTAACTACATTGGCGAGCGAGATTGATTGAAAGAAAGAAATTATTATAAAAATATATACCTACCCATTTATTCAAGTATTCACGTTTTTGTCGGAAAACCAAAAAGAAAAAAAATTATTATTATTTAGGCAGGCCAATGGGAGAACAAATTATAGTTCAACAGGATCCATAATGTAAAGTAACAAAATTTTGTGGGCCATATCATAAAAATTGTAAATACGCAGGGGCCAAACAATTAAATTTACTTAAAATGCTATAGTTGAAAACTCTTAACAAAACATTTGAAACACTTAACCTGTAACTTAAATTATAATGGGCATATTTGCTACCCTTATTAAAACCCTATATTCTATTAACTTAATACAATAACATATTTGGCTGATTTTGTAAGTATGTATAAGATACTGTGCTTATGTGGCAACTGCCACATAAACCTTTTTCTTTACTTTTACTTTTCATTTTCTTTGTTTTTGGTTTATAATAATAATAAAAATAAATAAATAAATATAACTTTTTAATTTAATATAATATTATTTTTTATTTTTACATTATAATTATTAATATAAATTAATAAATACATAATTTATTATTTAGTAATATTATATTATATTTTTATTTTTACATTATAATTTATTAATAAATTTATATTTTTATATAACTAAGAATAAATATTTAAATATGAATAAAATTAATTTAAATAAATAATAATATAAAATATTAATGCAATTTAATTATATTAATATAATATATAATTTAAATTTTTCATAAAAAAATTAATACAATCCAATGTAACACCAAACATTATATAATATTATTATAATATAGTGTTAATACAATACATTATAATATAATACACTAATATTAAAATAATATAATACAATATAATAAAATATAGTGTGCCAAACACACCCAATGTGTATTGTAATGAATTTCGACAAACATTAAATAATTTTTTTACTAAGATCTTTTACATTATTTGGTTCAAAAGATTTTTGCCTTAAATTTCAACCAACACACTATGAAGGCAAAATGTAAATTTAGATTTACTCAAAACCAAAATTATATCAATATAAGATTTTTGTTCTAAGAGTAATATTATCCCGGTTACAAAAATTAAATTTCAATTAATGTGATGTTTGATGGGTCAGTTACTGATTTTTTTTTTTTGGGAATTAAGTCAATTATTGATTAGTAGTACAAAATTATTGATTATTCCCAAATGGAACTGCATTGCGATTTTAATTAATCCCTAGACAAATTAGGAATAAAAGCGAGGTGCTCAAAAGAGAAACCTCAAGACTTGTTCTTGAGCTATAGGTGGATTTAAATATGACTCATCGGTTCATGCTAACATACCACCCACAAAATTCCATCACCCAAATATATATATATTAATGTACTTTTATTATAAGAATAAAGAAGATAAACAAACAATATCATTTTTAAACAAACAATATCATTTTATTTGACATGAGCAATCCCAAAAATCAAGCGGGATGATAGAACCTCACAACATATTAATACAATGAAATAATAAACAGCATAACACATGAAGATGAAATACAAGCAAAGTAATTGGCAAATATTATCAAAGCAAACAAACCCATTATTCATGAAATCTTAATTTCAGGTGGAGGTAATATTATAACAGCAGAGGCGGCACCCCGCCAGAGCTTACAATGCGGTGGCATTGAAAAGATTTTATTTGGAGTCAGTCCTTGCACCAACAAAGCTTGACATAGTCCTGAGCATCCTCTTCTTAGCACGGTCGATATAATCCGAGAAATGATCTTTGCCGGCCGTAGCTCCTCCTGCTGTTGCTGACGATGCATTAATCTTTCCAGCACCCCCAACACTTGACGGAGTTCTAATCTTGTTCCCTGCACGTTTGATGTATTTGCTAAATTCATCTTCCTCAGTAATACTATTTGCATTCGTTTTGTTGTTACCGCTTTCCATCGTGCTGCCGGTGGTGGCCCTGTACCTCTTTTCTTGAGCAGCAGCTGCCTCGGCCTTATGCTTGGTCGAAATCTTTTTGGCTTGAACAAACTGTGATATCGGAGGTTGCGTGTTTTTGTTTGGTGAAAGTCCACTGGCCACTTTGCCATTTTTCGGTAGCTGTGATGTTTTTGTTGATGCTGGCTTGGCATATGGACCAGGAGCTGAGTATTCAAACTTGATGGGAACAACTTCAGCTGCGGCTACCACTGGCTTGGGATTGGAAGGCATGGAATCTTGGGGATGATGGTGATGATTTGAGATGCGGCGAATTGGCCTGAAAGGAGAATTGGCAGCAATAGCTTTGAAGAATTTCCCACATGCATCAACTGGGCAGCTGTTTCTTTTCTTTTCCATTGACATCTATCAATGAATAAGTTGAAAAGGATTAGAAGCTGATTGCTGATTGCGATGAGGCCTAACAAGTTGTGGTTTATAATTGCACCAGTCTGAAGATATAAATCAAGAATTAGGTGAAATTTATAATGAATATTAAATTAAATGACACGCTTCTCTTCTCATCGATGAATTGCCGAAACTTCGGCGTTAGATTCCATGAGACTTGTTTCTTAAGGGTAAAGCGAGAAACTTTCCCATTTTTTCAAAATGATGTGATGGTTTGGGATCATATTCCGTTGCCTTTTCTTCTGCCCTTTTTGATCTTCGAAAGTCCGGAAACTGGAATCTTGATTACTCACAGATTTTAATAGTGCCTAGCTGTTATACACAACTCAAAACGAGCAGCTTTAATGTACATATGTTAATTACGACTTCAAATAAAGATCAAGAAGGTATCAGATTCATTATTAAGCGTAGATACACGTTCAATTAAGTGTAAGTACACGACTTTGAAAGACACGAGACGAGAGCTTCAAATTAAAAAACGATTCTGTGGCAAATTTGTAATTGTGTGCCGCAGGTTCTCGTGTTAGTTAATGAATGGTTGGTTCATAGCCCAATTAGGTAGTTTCTTTCCCGCCGATTGAAGTGTTAACATATAAAATATTTATTATTAATGTACATGCACTAAGTGGAGGTCCGAACCCACTGGTGTTGAAGAATCAGCGGATGAGTTGTGGTTAGGGGTGAAATGCCACTGGTTCTCTTCGAAATGCAGTTGACTGGAGAAGGAGGAGGAGTCCTCAACCTGCATCAGATAGATGAGAATTTATTCAATCACATAGTCTGGGTTCCTAAAATATGGAGCCTTGGGCGCCTTATTCCCTAAATCCTAAGACGCCTAGATTCGAAAATAATCTAAAGCTATTGATTGATAAAGTTTGACGCGTCTCAACCCATATTTCAGACGCAAAGAATGAGAACTGATTACATGTTTGGTTAAAAGGAATGAAAATGAGGGCGAAGGTGAGAAAATGCGAACCAAAAAGAGAGAAAAAATTGTTATTCTCAATTACATTATTTGATTTGACGTAAAATCATATCTTCAGTCTTTTGTTTCTTCCTTTTTTCACAATTCGCATTCACTTCTCCTCGTTTTTGTTAATTAATTAATTTATTTATTCTTAAAAAAAAAAAAATTCCTTTAATTCTTTGTTTATTACCTGTTTTTTAGTTTCTAAAATTATCTTGAGCACATAGAATCATGGAACCGGCGTATTTCTTGCGTCTTCTAAAAGGTTTGCGTCATCTTTCACACAAGCTTCAGGCACCACCTGTAGCCTGTAGGACTAGGCCATGGCCACTGCCCGAATTATTAATTTTACCAAACTCACCTTATTTCAGATGAATGGTATGCGGAATAGATGATCCAATACTAATAAATAAATGTTGTACAAGCCCATACATACATAAACAGAACATCATGAACAATTGAAAAAGGATCTCAAGTATAAATTTACTTAAAAATGAGTCTACTGCAACCATGTAGACAGTCATTCTTCTGCACTTTATAAACATTTACATGGGACACTGAGAGGTGGGGAATTTACATAACATGTTATTATGTCAGGTTACTGCAGTTATGAGGAGAATTTTACACCCTCAGAATCTTACATGGCTCAAAAAATCAAGATCCTGATCATCCATGCAGTTCCAAGCAGTACAGTTGCTACAAATATATTACAAGCATGCAAATCCTCAATGCCGGAAAGTCCTCACCACCTGATCGATCCGTCTTCGACAAAGAGGACAGTTGGTCAAGTGGGAAGAGCATACAATGCAACAGCACATATGACCACACCTACAGAACATAACCAGTAGACAATTCGTAAAATAAGAAAGCTGCATAAGTCGAAACTCAAAAAGTGATTTATCTGGACTCTTGATTTACAGTCCTATTCTCACAGTTATTCAACAGGCTGTATAAATCAAATAATAGAAAGCTAGTGTGCTTACGGGACAAAAACACCATTGTACTCTTGCTCAAGGCATATCACGCATAGATCTGGCATCACACGGTCTCTTTGAGTACTATCTGATCCATTCTCAGCTTGTCCATTTGTGCCTGAAAAATAAATTCAACATTCTGAGACTAGATCATATCTATTTTATTTGTTCTTTTATAACAACTACTACATAAACAACCAGACAATTTACCTTCATTATCTTGCTCTGATCTCTTGACTGCTGCCGCAGCAATAACCCTACACAGACAGAGCTTTACAATTCAGTTTATCATGAAAAAATAAGAACAACTATCCATGTTACTGATGAAATAACATCATGATGAAATTTTGGCAAAAGAACTGGCCAACCATGATTTCACTTTCAACTTGCATGTAAATATGCCTATGTTCAATGACACAGGTTTATCACTGGTGGCTCCATCAACATACAGAATCTTGTTATGCATGTACGTCGACTGTTTGTATTGTCTTTTTTTTTTTTTAAATATGAATGATGAATTAGGCATACCTTCTACGTAATTCCCAACGGCGCTTTCTTTGCAAGATATAATGAATAGCCCGTTTAGCAATCAGGAAAGCACCAAAGACTGTTAAACCAAAAGAGGCATACTTGTACCACCTGGTAGATACATTTCATTAGTTTCTTTCTCGCTATTCTTCTAATGGATTCAACCTTGTGAATTCATGTTAAAAAAGGAGGAATCATTGTGTGCTTGTGTTATATACAACCTTGCCCATTTCCCAAGGTTTTCAATGAGCTCATCAATTGTTTTGGGAGATATATAGAAAGGCCCTTTGTGTGGTCGCTGAATCCTAACTGTTCCAATATCGTCTTTCACAGCCTGATTGCAAATTAAAATAACAAAAACAGATGCAGCTAAATAACTTAGCATAATCATTGGAACACAGGAAAGACAGCTCACATTATGTCAACAGAAATTGGAAGCAAACTACATATTAAACATGAACAAAATGTTGCATTATGACAATACAAGACTGATGGGCTGGAGCAAGTAACAGTTTTCCACCCACACACTAACGACAGGATCAATTGTGCTGCTATAAAGAATAGGAATGGAATATTCCTGGTCATGCAATATTCATTCTTCGTCAATCAGTATTGACTTGCAGAGACCCACATACTAGATTCCAAGCAATATTCTCTTTCCTTTTAATTTTTTTTTTCTGTCATGTCTATTACTAAAGGTGATTACTTTCAATACATCTTTATCTAATAGACCTTGTTATTTTAGCACTATATCTATCTCAAAAGTCAAATCTGGTAATGTTCAATCACCTTGTATACAAAAAGACAAGATGTCATATTATTTCATTCACTAAAGCAAGCCATACCTCTCCAACTACAGTCAAGGACGTGCCCGTTGGGAGTAGCCTTTCAATACGCTTGACTCCAAGCATCTAAAATTATAAACTCCCATCAAATAAGCCAAGCAAGAACAATGTAGGTGTTATGTATAATGAAAAAATTGAAGGACAAAAACCTTGAGGCCTTGTAGGTAGTCTAATGTTCCGCGTACAAGTGATCGTCCTGACTCTTCAAAAACTTCACTTCCAACAGTCAATGCAAAACCTGTGGCACCACGAGCTCCCACTACAAATGCACGTCCAGTCCCATCATCCTGATAAGTACAAAAGAAATCATCAATGAATACCTTCGAAGCCAACATTGGACTTTATATGTGATACAACAATAATTATAAGCCTTCACTTTTGGCTTTCAACTGAGCAATTTCATCGAACCATCAAAAGCAATAATTACAGTGGACTTATTGACTAAAAAAGCAGACCAGACAGAGAGATAGAGAGGGAGTCTCACTAGGTACCAAGGAACCTCTTTGCTCATTGACAACATTAATGCAGAATCTTGTATCCAAGACCCGGCATCATTGTGTTTCAGAAAGTGTTGTTCGGCCTGAAAAACCAAAGGACCAGAATGTTTATGTATTCATACAAAAAGGAACGGCAATAAATAATATAATTTATGCTCATTATTGAAAAAAAGAAATTCAATTTCACCGTTTCCTCAACAATCACGCCTCTCAACCCACTATATTCACAGCTAATTGGTGTTTCAGAGCCAACTCTTCCAGAGACCGTAACAATGAATGGGAAAACTTTACTTCCAGTGTCAAGTAAGTGTGCTGAAAAGTCAGAGAAGAGAAAAACTTATTCTTTGAGAAAGATATTGTAGAATCAACAATGCCATCAGCAACTAACTAAATTGGCAACCAACATACGTCCCACATGTAACCTAAGTCGTCTGCACTACACCTGCAATATGAACTTCAACAGACGTTAGCACAAAAGTCCCCTAGCTCATTTTTCAAAATAACAATCAACCCAGGTACCAATCAGGGTAAAAGTTAAATTTTTCAAGGTTGATGACTATTCCAACAACTGCATCTGACGTTTATCAGAATTTGAACGCGCACTATCAACAAATCAGTACTCACAATTGGAAATAGAAAGAATGAGTATACCACCAGACTTGCATGTTCCTTTTCACAAGATTCATTCATAGCATTAAGTACTAACTCATTAACATACTCATTCGGAAATACAATTACAAATACATCCATATTGCCTAATTATGTTGTAAATATGTGTCTAAATCCAAACGAAACAAAAAGCTAACAACAGGCCAGCATTTGCACCATAAAAATATTTCAAACAAATAAAACTTCATTTAAGCTCATCAAAACCAAAATAACAATTAAACCTTCACATACCCAAGTCCTTGAGTTGATTGACACGAGTGACTGTCTTAAGAAGCTCCGCATCTCTGCAACAAAACAAAACACACAAAATTTAATAAACAAATAAAATTACATGAAATACATGTATCTATATATCAAATTTTTTAATACCAAAAAAAAAAAAGAGGAAGAGAAATTAAGGAGTCGTGACCTGCCACTACTCCGGCCGAGCAGATAAAGCGCAGCTCCACTTAAGCAGCAACTGATGCCGCCCCACGGAATCATCTTTAACTTATCCCTACTAAAACCTAATTTCTCCAATCACGTACTGTCTATTCTATCGTTATCAATTCTCATTTGTATGAACGGACCGAAACGACATACCGCTTAATGTAAAACGACAGTGCAATTTAAAAAAAATGAAAAATGAAAGCAGATTTTGGAAGTTAACGAGCAATTAAATAAGTTAACGCTGGTTAGTTTATCAAAGATTCAAGAGAGAATTAGATGCGAGAAGTGAAAGACGGGAAAAAGCGAGGGAGAAGAGAGAGAAAGGAAAGCACAAATAGCCGGGCGCGTTTCTAAAATTGCATGGAGCGCGTGAGGATTTTGCTTTTTATCCTATGCGCACATCTCTCTCTCTTTTTTTTTTTTTTTTCCTGAGTGAGAACCATAAATTTTATTTTATATATATAAAAGAGTTATTATATCAATTATATAATAAATAAATAATATTATAATATATATATATATATATTTATTTTAAAAAATTAAAAATTATCATACGAGTTATGATTATATTAAATTTAACTATTACACATATCTTTATGCATTAGTTAATTATATCACTTCTAATGTATTATAAAATTTCTTCTATTAAGAATGATAGTGGTGCTGCGATTTATGACATAAATAATATCAGCTAACGGAAAAAAAATTCATTTCTCTCTCTTTTTTAACTTTAGGTAATTATCTTCTTATTTTACTTGCTTCGCAAGTCTCTTAGAGATGTAGTAACTCAATTTCAGTAAATGTAATTTTGTTAGATAATATGTATAAATTAATATGACACGTGAAAATATTAGTCGAACAAAAATATAAAAATTAAAATGAAAGGAAAATAACATAATAATTGAATTTGTGTATGAGAAAGTGTCGGATAGTAAATGGAATGGAATATTTATATAATTGTCAATGAAACCGCGTATAAAGTACAATGAGGCTTGAGGTCCGGCAACAATTGGCTTTCTTTATATGTAATCTAATTGCCTTGATCTGATTGCTACCTTGGCTTCAAAGAAATATTAATTTTACAACTTGTTTTAGTCGATTGAACTCGGAGCCGATGAGAAACGCGGATTCACTGAGTGGAGAGGGGAAGAGTAGTCTCCAGTTAATATTTTTTCTGAAATATATCGATTTGCAGCTTCCGTGTAATGGTTTCCATCCCAATTTATATATTTAGCTGTGTTGTTGCATGGAGTTGCACTCACTGTGCTTCCATTCAGATTCTTAGTTTCCCCACAAGCAATCCGATTGTCGAAATTCAATGGTGGCCCGCCATACCCGCAGCAAGCAGCCAAAGGCTCGTTGAATCCTGAAAGCCATTGTTGAAATTATAAGGATCCCTTTAGTGTGGTTTACTTTATTTCAGACGCATAAAATAAAATAAAATAATTCGATGAACAAAGTGGCAACTTACCATATTGAGAATAATTTGCAACGAGGTCCAACTTTATCGAGAAAATGTCAACGTAGGTAACATTAACTTCAGGAAATTGATCCTGAAAGTTCGTACAGAGATCATGGGGTAGTAGGTTGAAATTATTAGCAGCATTATTTTGTGATCTAACACATCCAAGCTGGTCCAGCTTCGATGAATCTGTTCCAAATGTTGCAATGATTCTAGCTATGCATCCTAGACGACCTGTGTTATGAATCCAGAAATTTCTTGCACCCTCGTTGTATAATCTCTGAGAAAGAAAGGAGAAAAGCTTCAAGTACTAATTCATTAGGTATAAGGTAATTAGACAACACATGGAAAAATAAACTAACCAACCTGAATTCCAGCCTCAAATTGTGACAAGATTGTTGGAATAGAAGCCATTACTTGGTCCTCTGTTTTGGAATTGAATGCACCATCAAGATCATTCTGACCCATATCCAACAACATGTAAATGCCCTGCTTGAAATAATCTTCTGAAGGAAGGTATTTTTCTAGTTTCTTATCTGAAACGGATCCCACATTTCTGGTCGATAACTTGATTTACATTACAATATATATATATATCTGTGTGTGTGTGAGTGTGCTTTGCCAGAAATAATTGGTGATACCGTGATACCTTCCGCCAGTAACTGAAGAACTCCGGCCTTGAATCTTGCAAATTGAGCTACCTGAATGTCAAGGGAAAAAGGGTTTCTTGCACCTGCATTGGCTGGAAGTATGGTAGCCCCTCCAGTAGCAAAACTACAACCAGTTTGAAAGCTGGGTGCACCAACAGAATCCAAGTACGGATTGAGAAACGGATGGTCCATCGCATGCACTGCAGCTTATAAACAATAAAAAAAATAAATAAGTCCTGCAATTTGGTATAACATTCAAGCCCCCCTGGTGTGCAGGATGTATGCGCCATTAATGAGAACAGATATTTTACTTAGAAAATCAATGACCACACGCCCATCACAGAATCGGCCAGATGGTTCATGGAAGTATGTCTGTCCGTTAGGGGGTCCAATCGGAAATGCAACTCCTGCAACGAGGCCACCGGTGTCCGAATTTGAATCACCAAAGTTGAAAACTGCTGGAAAGCTGAAATTCAAAGAGCTAGCAATAACCAACAAGCATGAACAAACTAAGACTATCTATCAGTTGGGATGTATAGTTTTTAAGAGCCATGGAAAGGGAATGAGCTAGCAAGAAACAAAAGAACCCTGGGCAAAACAAACTGAAATGAACCACTTTGAAGTGGCTGGAAGTGGAAGGCAACGAAATTTAAAGTTTGGTAAGAGATGGGTGCCTTACGAGTTGAAAATAGAAAACTGTGGCATTTTTTGAATCCGTCCTGTATTTCAGTGCTAACACATTTACCAATAATTACACAAATGAATATACTTACAAGCATTAGACAAAGCATCAGCTGAAAGCCCTGACCAAACAATTAATATTAAAAGTTTAAAACGAAAGGCATAGATCTCTAGAACTCAGAAGTATGTTGGGATTGGGCCAAAATGTTGTCCTCGCCTTTTGGAAGTTAATTAGACTCGATTCTACGTTTGTTTCGATTCTATTTACAAACAATGAATGTACTGCCAGGCGCAAGAAATTACTTTGGACATTCTGCAGGGCACCATTAATAGAGATGAAATAAAAATAAAATGACTTGCATTTGGCATTCCGAAAATGACAGCTTCTTCATCGTTTCTCTCTGGACAATATATTAATTATTATTTTTAAGAAACCGAAAGTAAGATTGGACAAAGTCGAAATTAACTTTTAACTCTCTAAAATTATTTGAAAAATGAAAATCACTTGGTCAAACTCCTAAGCTTGATAATCCACACATTATTTCATTTTGAAGGAAATTATTACCATAAGCAAAGAAATTTTAAGGGAGAGAGAGAAAAGGAAAAGATATGAATGGACTTTCTGATGAAGTTGGGTTGGGCCAAATGGGCTTAAGAGAGTAACTCCGATCCTATCTCTCTCCCTCCTCTAAAACCCTCGGAAGAAACCCCCTAAAACCCCAATTAAACACAAGACAGATATCCGCCCCTCATCACTGAGCGCGGTTTTACATAAAACTCGTTTTGACGACTTGCTTTCACTCAACACGCTCGGAATCAATGGCTTCGGTGGCTCTTAGAAACCCTAACTCGAAGAGAATTGTGCCATTTTCATCCCAAATCTACTCTTGCTGCCGCGGCTCTCTCTCCATCTCCGACACTCTCTCCGCAAATGACACTTCTGCTACTCGCTGCGGCCTCTCTGTTAACACCTGGTGGAGATCCATGGCCACCTTCACTCGCACGTGCGTTCTCCTTCTGATCTCAACGTCACTTGTATTTTTATATTTCTTCTTATTGTAACAGTTTTTCGTGTTTTTATTTTTATTTTTTAAAAATGTAGACATTTTTTCTTTCTTAGTGATCGATTCACTGGGTAATGTTTTTTGTTAAAAGTGACAAAAGGTGGATTTTCTTTTTTCTATTTTTTTTTTTAAAAACGAAAGAGAAATTTTGGTTGTTATATGACGTGGAAATAGGAATTTTGAGTTCTCTGTTGTGAATTGGGTGTTGCTTTTGTTCGTGTTATGTTTTAAATATCTATAGAAAGCTTCACGTGAATGTGGGAACAATTGGACACGTTGATCACGGGAAGACTACACTTACTGCTGCAATTACGAAGGTCTTGTCTATCTTTGATTAGATTTTTGCTTTCCAATTGTTTTCTGATATGGTATGATATGATATGATACGAATGTGGCAATGGAATATGCATGGCGTAAATCAATGTTATTGTCTCATTATAGCTTGGTTTTTGGTGTCTTATCCGTAGGTGCTAGCAGAAGAGGGGAAAGCAAAAGCTATTGCCTTTGATGAAATTGACAAGGCCCCTGAAGAGAAGAAGAGAGGAATCACTATTGCAACGGTTGGGATAATATTTCTCTTCCTTTATTTAATAATTGTTTTTGTTTGATCGTGCCACTGGAAAGATATGTGCAACTTTTTTTGTCCCCTTCAACATATTATAAATCAATGGTGTTTTGACTTTCTTTTTTTTTTAATTTTTTTGTGGCAGGCTCATGTAGAGTATGAGACTGCTAAGCGTCACTATGCGCATGTTGACTGCCCTGGACATGCTGATTATGTTAAAGTAAGCAGTAAATATTCAATGCTTTCGAGTAAATTTAGTTGTGAGAGTCTTCCTCTGAGAAATTGATGTATTCTCGGTGAAACTTTTTTACAAAAAAAAAAGAAAAAGAAGAAACAAAAGAAAGAAAGAAAAGTTAAAAAGGCAAAAATGACGTTAAGAAAATTCCAAGCTGCTGAAGGTGTTAGTATGTTACATCAACAGCAGACTACTTTTATGGATAAAGTTGTACATTTGAAACATAGCAGAAGCAAAAGATTTGGCATGCTAACATTTTATAGGACCTGCATTCGTCTCTTGCACGGTTTAGATATTTCATTTTTTCCCGAAGTGGTGTCCCGTCTAATTTTCTAAACTCATATTCATTCAAAAGATGTCAACAGGTTTCTGAGTTGGTTACTCACCCTTTTTTTAGTTAACCACATGAAATACACATGTAACAAACTGTTTCTTGTGATTGATTTGTAGAACATGATTACTGGAGCTGCCCAAATGGATGGTGGTATTTTGGTTGTGTCCGCTCCTGATGGGCCAATGCCCCAGACTAAGGAGCATATTCTTCTTGCACGTCAGGTGGGCATCTTTATTGATGGTTTATGAAGCATATTTGATTTTGCAAGTTGTCCTCTTGCATTCTGGCCATCGTTTTTAGATTGGAAATATATTCTTTGAACTTTCTGTATGCACTGTACAGGTTGGTGTGCCCTCACTTGTGTGCTTTCTAAATAAAGTTGATCTTGTTGAAGATGAAGAGTTGTTGGAGCTTGTGGAAATGGAGCTCCGAGGTAAGTTGGCCATTGGAAGCTTCTGTGATCTTGGGCTGCCATTGTTTGCTAAATTATAGGTGTAACTTCAAAAAGTGTCACATGAGCTTATATTCTACAGAACTTCTTAGCTTCTACAAGTTCCCTGGTGATGAAATACCCATTATTAGAGGCTCCGCTACATCAGCTTTACAGGGTAAAAATGAAGAAATAGGCAAAAAGGCTATTTTAAAATTGATGGATGCTGTAGATGAGTACATTCCTGATCCAGAACGTCAACTTGACAAGCCTTTTCTCATGCCAATTGAAGACGTTTTTTCAATTCAGGTAAAAGGGAAATGTTGTTGGCATTTATTTTGTTAGGTCTCACTTCAGAACTGCATCGCTGCATACTTTTTTATAACTCCTCCGTTCCTAGTCTTGAATTCTTTTTATCCCAACGGTTGCTCCTTTATTTTGGGGCACTCCTAGTTTCTTTTCCTAAGTTTATAATTATTTGTAACTCAGGACAGGCTTTTTCTGCTCTGTTACTCATCTTTCTGTAAAATTCCTTTGGCTGTAAAAATGCTGTTTCTTGGTAGTCGGATGTTCGCTCATCATTGATAGAGTTTGTTTGTGTTTTGAAGGGACGTGGAACTGTTGCCACTGGTCGTGTTGAACAAGGGACCATCAAAGTTGGTGAAGAAGTTGAGGTTTTGGGGTTAACACAGGTAGACGTGAAAAATCATTATTTTTTAAAGCTATTATGGACTTCCTTCTTGTAAATAATCTTTAAGTTGATAATGTTCTCTGCAATTTCAAATAAGCCATTTGTGAGTGGAGCTGTGGTGCTCTTAGTTAAAATTTGTGCGTTTACTCTGTTATTTTTGTGCTAGTTCCTTGATATATTTTGGAGCAAATGACTTATGCACAATAATTGGCCCTAACATCGAGCTTTACCCTGCAGGGTCCTCCTTTGAAAACCACTGTAACTGGTGTTGAGATGTTCAAGAAGATATTGGATCGAGGGGAAGTGAGTAACTGGTTCTAGGTTTTCTTTAGGCAACCCTTTAAGTTTGTGCTTGTATTCAGATATCGACTTTTATATTTTCCCAGGCTGGTGACAATGTTGGTCTTCTTCTGCGTGGTCTGAAACGAGAAGATGTGCAACGAGGACAAGTAAGTGGCATTATTTGAACTTCATGTAGATCTTATTCCTGTGGGTTTCTAGCGTAATATGTTGAAACTTGTGCAACGAATTCAACCTATATCTAAACTTTAGAATGGACATTCACCGCATTTTCTCTGCATTTTAATCTCATCATTGATGAATTACCCTGTGGAAGTTTAGTTGATTTTATTAGAAATTAAAATAGAAATGCATAATTGTTCTTTCAATATATTCTGTGTAATATTTGTGATACATTGGCTTTTTAAAGACTTTTAAATTTGTGATGGTTGTTAGAAACCCTCAACTTTATTTAGTTTTCACGAGGATGTTCTTAACCTTTAGTTACTTCATACTGGTTAGGTGATTGCCAAGCCAGGATCTGTAAAGACATACAAGAAATTTGAGGCTGAGATTTATGTCCTCACAAAGGATGAAGGTGGACGCCATACTGCCTTTTTCTCAAACTATAGACCACAGATTTATTTGAGGACTGCAGATATCACTGGAAAAGTAGAATTGCTTGGAGACGTTAAGATGGTTATGCCTGGTGATAATGTGAATGCAGCTTTTGAGCTGATATCGCCCGTGCCTCTTCAACAAGGTATGTTCGAATTAACATCGTCTTCCATATAAAGAAAAAATGCACTTAGCAGTTGCTCATGTTTTGCCAATTTCCATTCATTTATTAGGTGAAATCACGTGTTCGTCATCTTTACATTTTTATAATGAGATTTATATTCTAGTACAAGGTATACGCAATCACCTATATGCATTCATGCAATACACACACTTCAAAATCCACAAGCAACTTATTTGACGGCAGCCATCTAGTGCAAGTATTAATAATTTCTTTATGCAATTGAGCTGAAACTTTCTAAGCTCAAATTTTGTATACAATTATCCTTATTATTATATTGTTTTTTTTTTTTTTTAAATTGACAAACAGGACAAAGATTTGCCTTGAGAGAAGGAGGCAGAACAGTTGGAGCAGGTGTAGTGTCAAAAGTAATCAGCTGATTTAACATGGGTCTAGAATCTTTTTATAGCTTGTGTCTGGTTAGTTACAAAAGTGGGAATGGGTAGAAACATAAGGCTTAATGCTGCTACGTGGAAACAGAGATGCCATGTTATGTGAAGTCCGAATTTCATTCTATTTTCCAGGAATTGTTCAGAAGGTTGTTAGTTATTTAAAAATTGAGAAAATTAAAGGGAAAGCTCATCTTCATATCTAGTAATTATGGTTTTTACTTGTGTCAGTCAAAACAATTTTTTTTCCGATCCTGTGAGAAATAATATTCTTGTTAAGAAATAATTTTTTGTCAGTAAGTATGAAATGTGCTGCAACCTGCTAGCATGGGAATAGGGAAAATGTAAATAACTTTCCTGAGATTTTTGTGACTAAACTAGTCTCACAATTTTGGTCGTCTGTCAAACTCATCAGTCATAACTAATCCAATTGGAGTCCAGGGAAATCTTGAAAGTCACTGTGAATTCCAAGTTCTCACTAGTTGAAAATCATACCAGCCATTATCAATTTTTGGCAAAGACTGCTGCAAAATTTTTATATTCTAGATGCTCCGCTTAACGAGTGACTCCGGTAAGCACATAGTTCTCGCATTCACCGAGTTGAAACTTGAATGGGACGGTAGAGTGCCTTACACCCCGAGTTCAGGTGAGGCGATATCTTTTTTATAGGGATCAAATTGATAAAGTACAACATTACCCAAAAAAAAAAAAAAGAAAATTGATGCAACATCGTTCCGCTTAGGCTCTGGTGGCTATATTCACTACACCACTTTCTCAGTTCTCACCAACAAACAAGAAAAACCAGGTACATAACAAAGAAAAACAGTTTGCGGCTAAAGCACAAAATTGTATTATGTGTCTTATCACTGCGACATTTACCGTATAAGCCTTGTATCAAATTTACAACCTATCATGTATTAACCACAACCACATGGCTCGCTGACTGAAGATTATATAGAGCTAAGGCTCATCGAGCTCAAAGTCATGTTAAGACGGGATTAATTAGGACCAAAATCGTTTTGATCCCCTGCTATTTCCTGGCCCAGGCAAATCGGCTACAGAATCCCGCAAGGCCAAAGAACTAAACCCGTCTAATCATCGCCCAACCATGCTGCAATATTCAGAAAAGTAAGTCACTAAGCAGTCAACTTTGACATTTGACATTTACGCAAGCCTCAACACAGCTACTGCCATCAAAGTCACAGCTCTGAAGTAAATATCTTTCACACTTTCATCTACTCTCTTCATCATTTCCTCCTCCTTCAGACCCGTTTTGCTTGCATTCTTGCTGATGCACACAATTGTATCCCTCAGTCTATTTACCGCCCAGGAGAGCCAAACCAGCCCAAAAGCAAGGCCAGTGTTCAAGACTTTATATCCACAAAAAGGAACCCTTGCACAAGCTACTTTGCAGATGACGGAAAAAAGAACAGCAAGGCCAGTCCCAGCAATGCCAGCAGAAAACTGATTTAGAAGCTCAGGAAGTTCAGGGCCAGATTTCTTTAAAGAAAGGATGGCTGTTTTCTTGTTTTCCCTCTTGTTGATCATCAACGATAGGAGGCTCTCACATGCATGGAAGTAATTCCTTCTATAGAGATCTCTTTCTTTAAAAATCTTCTTGCTGTTCTTTTTTGATGGCGGTTTCACCTTAATTTTCTCAGGACTGTCATAAAAGATCATAATGACAAAATAAAGATGTGTCTTATAGAATGCTTTTGTAAAGGTATCATTACCTTACCTAATTCACATGACGGAAATGTAGTAGCATGCTTAGTCACATCATGAGAAAATCGAAATCAAATACCAAGTCAATAAATGAAATATATAAGAACAAACCAATCACCTTGGCATTCCCAGATAAGCCACCTATTCAGAGTGGCCTTCATTCTTAAAATTATCCATTGAAAAAAAACAAAATATAACTGAGTTCTGAAACTATCTCAGTTTAGAACCTATAATTCAAAGCTCTATCCTCAGTTTTAACTTTCGTCTCCATAAATATTTTCTTGGCACATCCCCATAATTCTTAATCTAATCGAAGTTTTACATAAAGGAACAATATCACATGTTACCATAAAACTCATAAGAAAATCCAACCTGTAATAGAAAATATTCACTAGCACATGCCGAACTCTCACCTCTAATTAGAACCATCTAAACTAGCAAACTCATCTCAAACATACAAAAGGTATTTAAATTCAACATATAACAAATAACTTCTCTGAAAAGCACAATTAGCTTAATTCTTTCAAAATCATTTTTCCCAAAATGGCAGTAATATGAAATGCAAGAATGCAAAATTTTCCCAGTGGCTAAAAGTTTGTAGCCACAGCAAAATATTAGTCAAATAAAAACAGTGTAATCATCCAAGGGGTACAGAAAGAAAAACCAGAGAAGCATATGACCCAGGCATGGGTCTGAAGCTTGAAGTTTAGGCCAACAATTTGAAACTATTAGGCCAATAATTTGAGAGTTCAATTTCCTCCTTCACAATTTCACACCATCATATATATTATAAAGCTATGGTCAGAACCAAGGTCACAGGTGTGGTTAGATTGAAATACTTCTGAAAAAGATTGATGATTTGGTTACCTCTTCAAAGGTGCAACTGTTGTAGCTTCCATTGTCAAAGACGACAGATGAATATTAGCCTGAGCTTCACTGCTTGGCAGCCTGTTCAATACAATAGTTCAAGAGGGAGGTGTTTAGTGACTGACTGATAAAGAACTGAACAAAAAGGAAATATAGGATGTGAACATAAGTGTGTGTGGAGTCATCGCCACTTTAATATAATATGTCAAATTAATACGAAACCATACACTGCATGGATGGGTTTTCAGCGGCAGAGGATCCAATAAAACGACAGCTATAAACCTGAATTACCGCTGATGCAACAAACAGAGTTTTCCTAAACATAAAGTGTAGAAAATACTGGAAGTAGGGAGTGAAAGGGACAAGAAAAAACAGCGATAAATTGTCCATCCCATAAAACTATACAACTGAAAAATCTTAATTTCTAAGGAAAACCTATTGATACATTAACACGTCGTCGTTCTACAATGTCGTACTCCCAAACTAAATTTCTACCTATTTTCCCCTTCTATGTGATTAATTTATGTTTGCTAGGCCTTAATAAGAAAAAATAGGAAAGCTAAATGCTTTCCAGAATGTGAAGCCAAATGCTTTCTAGACTGTGTTACCATTTAAGAGATTATATCAATAGAAAGCAATATACTCTTCGCACGCAGAGGAACTGTAATAATTTGTAAAACCATTCGTTAGGGTATTGTCGTTCCAAAAGATGGATCAGCAATTGAAAAGATGGCATCGTTCATCATATCCCTCAAAACGTATCAATGAAACTAATATATAGATAGATGCAAATGTACAACTTTTACAATTTGAAGATGCCAATCCATGTTGCCTGTTAAAAATTCATATGCATTCACACTGCAGTGTTGATGAATCAACCATATACACATCCATACCTGTCAAAATGCGGGATCAATAGTGACTGTTTTGTCCACCTAGTTGCGTTCTTTGATAAGTAAAACTCAGCAACAAGGGAAAGGAAGTCATTCATCTCCGTCCCAATACCTGTGAATAAGACTCTGCCATCTGGATGAATGAAGATTTTTGAACTATGGGCCATATCTCCCACAAAGTCTAGGAGTGGCTTCTGGTCATAAAATTCACTAGTTGGATAAATGAGACAAGGAGCTGAAGGCAGTTGACGTCCATCAAATGAAAATGCTTCAAGTTCCATCAAATCAGATATTGAGGACAAATCTTCACTTGATCTGGATGTGAGAAACTGCAAGATCTTTTCATGTCTAGTGCATTGCTTAGCTATTGCAAGGCTGAAGTGTGCTGAGTCTGGTCGAGTGTCTGCACACAACAAAAGGGAATAACTCGTGCACTCTCTAACTTAAAGAGTATGCATATGCCATGTCATTCTAACAAATACGGCTCATTTTTAGATAGTAATAAGCAATCACACTTGCTCTGTCCTCTCCATATCTTTATAGCGGTTCCTCATCCAACTCAGACTGCTTAACCTGATTCTGCTAGATCTTATTTTTATATTCTACTATTTTTTATAATTTCTGCTTGTGCATTTAACAAACATAATACTCTTAAATTTCCTATTATTGGCTTTACAAGGCTAAGGGTATTACAAATTCAATAATTACTTTTGATGCCATATGAGTTATAGAGATAAAATAACTTTGACTTGCATATGTTCTTTTATAAACAGTTAGCAACAAAGTGTAAAGATAATCTTAAAGATGCCGTTGATTGAATCTTGTAGCCTACAAATAAAATTTTCTGTGGGAAAAATATGAAAGACTCCAACAAGATTAATTAGTTCATTCATGTGGTTATCAAACTTCTCCTCAACAAATGATGATTAAATAAAACAGTGAGACGGGTGATCATCTCTGAAATACTAGTGCTCACTAACAAACGACAAACCTTGCACATCAATGAGCAAAGGCCTTGTAACTGTTGAGTCAAGCTTGACAAACTGATTAGATTTGTGCAGCCCACTTAATGGTTTCCACAACTTCTCAGATTGACGTGACTTTAAATTAAAGCTGGCAGATCTTATTACCTCCTGTCCAGCTCCTTGACAGGGCAAATATGGTTGACAATCCTGAAGCAGAAAAAAATTTAAGAAGCATTCAATAATCTAACAGACAGAAGTTAGAACAAAACCTGACCAAGCAGACCACAACCATGATGTCAGGACCAATAACTTGGATGAACAAAAAACTTGCCTAAGCAATCATGAAACCATAACTCTTGGAGTTCAGGTCATATGGAACTAACAGTTTGACATCAGCCACCGGAGTACTAAACCCAAAAACCATATAGGTCAAACTAGTATCACAATTTAGCCTATTTGAATAATCATTCTAACATACAAGACTTAATTTAAGCACACAGCAATTCAATTGAAACCAAATAAATAAATAAACATGTCGAGCGAGCAACAAATTGTAACAGGAACACGAAACGTAGCTCAATGATAATACAAATTGTTCAAGTACAATCACATCAAATACTCAGGGACCCAAACAAGTAATCAGCCTACGAAAAAATTACCTTGATGACCCTGCTCATGCCCTGTTCCTGGTGAAGAACAAGCCCTGGAGGGTACCCATGAGAAGCCATCAAACAGAGCTCACCCATTTTTTTAATAATTACCAAAGAGAAACCCAGTTCACTGAACCCAAATCTCTCTTCTTCTTTGTTGTGGCTTCGTCGTTATGCCACCGTAGACTTACCCATCATCTACAATCTCTCTCTCTCTAAAATCTCAATATCAAATTCAAAAGATTTATCACAATTATTAGAAATTTGATAGATAGAAAAATAAATAAATAAATGGCTGGCGAAAATGTAGATTACTATCGTTTGATCGAGACGTTTCTGTAACAATAATCTGTGTGGCACACGTTTGCCTTGGGCATCCAGTCCAGTTGGATCCTTGGCGTTGAGCCGGACGATACAAAACTTTATTTGTCTCTTTCTCCTTGTTTTGTGTGCTTTTGGCTCATTTATATAACACATTTTGGCTCTCTGTATTATTTAATTTAATATTAATCTTAGCCGTCAACTTTTGATCAAAGTCGTAGATCAGATTAATGGATTCGGCGGGGTCGTGGAGAAGCATGGTGTAGTACAATGTGTGCGGATGGGAATGGGATTTACAAGAAAAAAGAAATCTAAAATGGCCCATAAAGTCAGTTCTGATTTGACTTTCTATTAGGTTTTGATTTATAAAGCGGCAATGGCTTTGAGGTTGTTGGTAAGTCACATTACGATGCAATTTACGTGTATCACTAATTAATAATTAATAATTTGAAAAATAAAATTAATTAAATTATTTTAAAGTCATTAATTATAGTTAGATAATTGATGCAAGTTATGGTCATATTCTACCTTAACCATCATTATAGTTTAATTATAATAATATTGTATATTTTAAATAATTATCTTAAATAATACAATATTTATTAATTAATTAAAAATTTTAAAATTAATTAATTATATTATTCTACTAATGAATTGATTAATATCATATTATTTAAAATAATTATTTCAAAATATATAACGTTATTCTTTACACTGGCATTGAATCCGCATTCTTTTTATTAGGAGCTTTATGTCACGGGGTGGGAGTTTCTTGCAATGACCATGCAATGACTTAAACAATCTTGGTCGGGATGTTCTTCAAGTAAGTCTTTGTCTTACTCGATAAATTAGCCGAGAGGTTTCAAAATCTTAAAGAGAAGGAAGAAGCTGGCGAGCGATGTGGCCGAATCACGGAAATTAAATTAATCGAAAGAAAACTACGAGAGAGCTTACGAGAGAAGCGATGCTTTCTTAATGCTTTGGTTGTGGATGATCTGAATGGTTTGAAGCTCACCGTATTTATAGTGAAGCTTGGCTGGATTCAGAGAATTCATGGATTATAAAATTACTATACACATGTGCTTAAAATCTAGAAAAATCTATACTAAGTGTCTTAGTTCTTTGGAATTTTGTGGAATGTTACAGAATTGGTAAGTATTGTACGTATTGGCTCATTCTCTTGGGCCATTTTGAAGTTTGGAATCATCGCGACCATAACATGCTCCCACTTTATGCTCATGGCGTCCTCGTCGTGTTCTCGTGCTTATCTCAGATTGGACGTGCTTCTGCGACTGCCATGACTCATCTTCGCGTTCCCAGTGGCCGCTCTCGGGGAGGTTTTCACTTCACAAGTACTCGTGAAATGCTGTTGCACGCCCTCGCCCGAATGATGCGATCGTGAGGATGTACTCCGCATCTTTGTCGAGCAGCGGTGACAACGTTGTTGGGGCGCGCGCTTGATTCTCCGCGTGTTGGGTCTTGCGCGTCTTCGTGATATGGCTTGAGAAGACTTACATGGAAGACTGGATGAATCTTGAGCCTTAGTGGAAGCTACAAGTGATACGAGGCGTTGCTACCGCGTCGTACTGATGCGGAAGGGTCCTTTGTGGCGCCTCGTCTAACCCTTGTGCACTGCGAAGTGTCTTGAGTTGTTGAGGCGGGAGCTTGATCATAACTTCGATCTCTTTCGCTTGTATTCACGTCTTGAGTCTCAGGTGTATCGACCTGTTTTTCATTTTCCTCGAGGTTTTGTCGAGGTATGCTCACGTGATGTCACGCTTGTTACGTGCCATTCACGGCGATTTTGTGTCTTAGTGAGGCTTTTCCTCCGTATCTCGAGACTATGGCATTGGGGTCGTGGTTGGAATCCGCTGATAATCTCGAAGGGACTCTTTGCGGTAGCCTCGCTCCTTTGGAGATTGTAAGAAAATTGGGCGACATCGAGCAACCCGCTGATCTCGTGATAGCTCACGTAGTACCTCGAATACATCTCGAGGAGGCGTTGATGCGCTCGGTCTTTCCGATTCGTTTGCGGATGAAAGCTTGTTGAGAACTTGAGGTCGGTCCCGACGTCTTGAAGAGCTCAGGTCAAAATTTTCCGATTGGGCGTGGGTCTCGATCTCTCGCGTGCTTCGGAACACCCGATGCTTCACGATGTGTTTGATGAAAAGGCGAGTACTTCGTCCGCTACTGATCGGTGGGTGCGGCGATGAAAGTAAGCGTACTTAGCATGGCGATCTACAGCGACCATGATCTTTGCCTGACGCCCGGATTTTGGTATGGCAGTAATGAAATCCATGGAGGCAGCTCTCCGCGGCCTTGATCTTGAGGCGGGGGCTCCAGCAATCCTGCCGGTAATTGGTGATGCATCTTGTCTTGTTGACCACGAGACATGTCACTTTATATGCCTCGATGTCATCCGCGTACTTGGCCAAAATCTGAGGCTTGGACAAGTGCGGTCGTCGCTTCGATTCGGGTGACCGATCAGCTTAGGTCGTGGCACTCTTTGATGACTTCTTTTCAGTAAGTTTCCCTACTTTGTACGAATAGCGGATCTCCGCTTGGTGAGGAGGATGCCTCTTGCTTGCCAGCATATGTCTTCCGTGAAGCACTTTCTCCGGCAAGTCCTTTGCTAATGGGTCTTGTTGGAGGCCTTCACTGATCGTGAGACAAGGTCGACTTTGGTTGGCTCGTGCTAAGTGTTGCCGATTTTACCTTGCGACTTATTGCGTCCATGGCAGCGTTGGCTTTGTACGGCTTGTACTCGGTAGATGGTCAAGTCCATGAGGAAATCCTACCGCGCTTGCTTGGGGCTCGAGCTTCTTTTGTGTTTGGAAGTAGCTTGTCATTACGTTGTCACGTCGTGATTGTGAAGTGTGAGCCGAGCAAATAATGTCGCCACACTCTTGGGCAATGGATGATGGGTATGTCATCTCGCTCTGCTTGAGCGGTGTGGCGGCGTTAGTGTCGTTAAGCTTTCGGCTCTCGAGCGTATGGGGTGTGACTTCTTGCGTAAGGACTCATCGATGGCGGTCGGAGGCATCCGTTTGCACTTTGAAGGGCTTTGTGTGTCGGGAAGAACTAGGACGGGTTCTCAGAAATTGCTTGCTTGAACCCTCGAATGCTTATTGGCGATCCTCGAGACCGATGCCATGTCGGGTTCTTGCGGCATGTCAAGTCGAGGTCGCGCTTGGTGAGTAGCCTTGGATGAAGCAGTGATGATAGTTCATTAAGCCAGGAATGATCGAGCTCGAGTACTCTTGTGGGAGGCTCCAGTCAGTATGGCCTTCGCCGAGTTCTCAGTCGTTAGCTTAGGGTGATATCTTGTGCTAGGAACTCTACCTCCTCTTGCTGAATGAACACTCTCGACTTGAGTAGGCTCGTTCTCCGAAGTACTTGGAACACTTCTGCAAATGTTTGGCATGCTCATCGAGTGTGGTCTTTGTGCACTTTATATCGTCAGTACCACGACCACGAAGCGGTCGAGGAATGGTTCGCGACGCCTTGTTCATGATTGTGCGAGAATATAGCAGGTGCATTGGTTAGTCAAAAGGCGTAACTAAGAACTTCGAATGATCCAGTACGCTTGTGACCACGTCTTTGTTTTGGGTTCATCTCCTGTGATCCATCGCTTGGTAGTACCGGGCGCTAAGTCGAGCTTGGTGAAGTATCTTGCGTTGCTAAGATGGTCTAATAGATCCGTTATCGAGGGTATTGGGTACTTATTCTTGATAGTGATCTTGTTGGCGCTCATAATCGATGCACATTCATGGCGATCCATCGTTCTTCTTACGGAAAGGACCAGGTTGCACGAATAGGGCTTTGGACGGGCGTCATGCACTGCGTCCAACAAATCCATAAGTTGCCTTCGTAATTCTTGAGCTCGGGAGGCGCCAGTGCGGTAGGGTGCCAGGTGGAGGCTTTGAACCTTGCTCGACTCGATTTGGTGATCCGCCTCTCGTCCAGGTGGAAGCTTCTTGGGCGGGGAGGCATCACGTCCTTGAACTCCTCGAGGACGGATTGTACCATAGGAGGGACTTGGGGTTGGAGCACTTGCTGGATTTTCCCCTCGTTGAGCTCTCGGATGGAGACCAGAAGCTTGGGTCATTTTGAAATCCTTGCTTGAATTACATGGCGGAGAGTGTCTTCTCCTCGGACTTTCCTCGCTCAGTAGGAACCATGCATGCCTTACTCCGTCGAGGATGTTGAGGGAGTTCGTGGGTTGGAAGAGGAAGGCATGGACTTGGTCGAAGAATTCCATGCCGAGGACCATCTTGAAGTCATCCATCGGCACTATGGAGAAATTGAGCTTTCCGCTCCATGTGCCAAGTGCAGCATTAACTCCTTGTCGCGGTGCCATGATGGGCTTAGGCTGGTGAGTTCTACGCCTCGTGGTACCTCGCTTGTCTTGTGGTCTTGAGGCCTGGGCGCTTGGCCTTATCCTCGGATCTGAAATTATTTGTGGCTCCGTGTCCAGCGATGCTGTGAGCGGTGTGGCAGTTTATCCTCGTGCTAACGTACATCGACCTTTTTTAGTCTTGGTTTGAGGGTTGTCGAGTCGCCTGAGTCTTTGGATAGAACCCATGCTCGGTCGGGGTTCTTGGATTGATGGTGTGGAGGTGCCGCTTGAGTTGGGCAGCGAGGGCGTTAGCGACTTATTCTCCGGACGATCAGCGCGCAATGAGGCCGTTCGCGAATGAAGCGTGGGCTGCGGGGCTCGAGACTTCCTTGCTGCCTTGGTTTTGCCTTGCCGCTCTTGCCTCTTGGAGGCTTTTACGCCCCGATCCTTGCGATTATGCCCTTGTCCTTGCGACTCTCTCCCGCTTTGCCTTGGTTGGGCCTTTTCTACTTGGATTGGGTGGAGTACTCGATGCGGCGACTCACATGATAGCGATGGTGTCGTCAAGTGTTTGGATGCCCGCTTTGTCGAGCTCCGTCTTGGCCCGATCCTTGAGGCCATCTTGGAAGTAGAAGAGTGAGTCCTTGTCGGACATGTCGCGATCTCTAGCGTAAGGGTAGTGAACTCGTTGATGTAGTCGTGCACGCTACCGTTTGCTTGAGGCGACGTAAGCGTGTTCTTGCCTCTTTCTCGGCATTGCTTGGGGCAAGTGTTTTCGAAGTTCTTGTTTGAAGTGCGCCCGTGTGTTAATGGCGCGGATGCCTTTGCCCATTCGCCATACTTGCGGCGTCACCATAGTTGTGCGGCGCCCGCAGGAATGTGGGTGCGGTGCCCGCTTTTGATGCCTCGTCTCTCACGCCCGTGGCATCGAGTATTGATCCGGCCGAATAGGAAGTTGTCTACGATGGTTGCATTACGTGTGCCATCGTATGTGTCGAGCTTTGGCACGTCAATGCGTCGCGCATCACTGTGCTTGTGGGCCGGGCTAGAGGAAAGTGTGCGCTTGTGCCATGCCCAATCCGGCGTACTACATCTACTTGCAGCGGACGGTATGCTGACTCGTCTTGCACGGCTGCGGAGTTTCATCAACTCCTCGTGAAATGCTTGAAATTCCCCTCGAAGGGTGTTGGCTTGCTCTTGAATGAGGGCCTTGGTTGCCATGGTGAAGTCGGCATATTACGCCTCGAGGCAGTCGACCACTTTCCTCCGATGTTTCGAGGAGTCTCGGCGGCGGACATTGTGCTTTCAAGTGTAGCCAATCGTGGCTCAAAGCATCGACGGATCTGACGCTTCGACTCTTGGCCTGCCGCGAGTTTCATTGCTGGCCCCGACTTGGTTCGGGATGATCTCCACACCAACAACACCCTTTTGTGTAACGTTTGAGGTTGGAAGGTTGGCCATTCTGCTTTGGAATGCGTGAGTGCAAACCTTGTCTACGATACCACTTGTCACGGGTGGGAGTTTCTTGCTGACGAACCGGTGCGACACTTAGACAACCTTGGTCGGGATGTTGCTAAGTAAGCCTTTGTGCTTCTCAATAGCTAAGCCAAGAGGTTCTCGAAATGCTAAAGAGAAGGAAGAGCTAGCGAGCAATGTAGCAAAATGCGGAAATTAAATTAATTGAAATAAAGCTTACAAGAGAAGCTTGATGCTTTGCTTAATGCTTTGGTTGTGGATGATACAAATGGCTATAGCTCACCCATATTTATAGTGAAGCTTGACTAGTTCTAGAGAATTCATGGATTATAAAATTCTATACACATATGCCAAAATCTAGAAAAATCTATACTAAGTGTACTTAGTTCTTTGGAATTTTGTAGAATGTTCAGAATTGAGCTAAACTAGACATCTTACGCTCATTTTCTTAGGCTAGTTTTGAATTTGGAATCATGCTGACCAGTAACATTTAAGCATTAAAAACGAAACAAATTGGTTTGGTTTTCTATTCAATCAAATCATTCAATTGCATGCAGCCTCTTTGTCAATTAATAATAAAAATACAAAACTTAGATCGGAGGGCATAGCACTGCTAAGTCCTAACTTGTTAAGCTACATCATTAATAATGGATTCAAAAATAGAAGTAATTAATTCTTAAAGATGGGATTTTACTTCTCTCTTCAATCAGTCTAATAAAATATAATTTTATTATTTTAGTAAAAGAGATTTTTATTAGAATAATATAAAATCTATTTTTTATTTGAAGAGTTTTTCTTTTAGGAGATTTTTTTTAATTGTGTATTTGTTATATATAAATAAACCAATAGGTTTTTAAAGAATAAAATTCCACTTCTCCAAAAAAAAATCTTTAAATATAATTTCACTTATTATTTAAAAAGTTATATCAACAATAAAGATTATACAAATTTATTTATCGTTCTTTTTCGTTGATAATAGAAAGCAACTTCTTCCTCTTGAAATAATATTACACTAATTTTTAGATTATCATTATTAAAGAGCGTGAAGTATTATTACTATACTATTCAACAAATAAAGGACAATTAAATTTGAACAAATTTTTTTTAACAGAACTTATTTCTTCTCTCTATTATTTATCACATATGTATGTAAATAAGTATTTAAAGAATAAAATTATATAGAATTTTTTGGTGATACTCTTTAGATCAGCATTTGGGAATTGCTCTTGATTTAAATTAACAACTCGATCAAAACTTATTTTTAATACTATTGTGAGCCGTTAATTATTATATTGAGCTTTTGTTTTAGTGGCCATCAAAGGACTCTCGCCGTTGTCCACTTGCAAGCTATAATTCAATATTTTTGGCTCGGCTCGGCTCGGCTCAGCTCATCCATAAGCTTGTATCTTGCTTCATGCTTCACATGTCATGTGAAGGATCATGTTGACTCAACTCTTGCCTATTGAAAATTGGGCTTTCGCGTTGATAACTTTCGCTTAACATACCGGCAATAACAGATCAAATTTACTTCCACGTTTTATAAACATTCATATCCATTTAGAATTTATATGAAAATCAAATGCCACCTTAATTTCTTTGAAGTTTTATGGATAGTAAAAGCAACGTTAACGGTAAAGATTTAAAGTTAACTGGGAGTCTCTTAAAATTCTGGCTTTGAAAAAATGTCGATTTATCATCTATTGAATTTACTTAATTTGATGATAAAGATTTAGAGCTAAAATAATATGATTTATGTATTCATATATTTATTATTGGATTGAGTGGATGCAATGGAGAAAAAGTAAAAATGTGATATGTAAAGAAAAAAAAAGTAATTAATGTTTGGGATTATGGGGTTAAATTTTTTTAAACAATAACTTATTTTATAATTTATTTCTATATTATATTTGATAATCACATATTTGATGATTACTAGTGAGTGAGAAAAAAAAATCAAATAAACCATGGGTGGGGTCGAGATTATTGTGGTGGATAAAAATAAGTTGTTTTTGTTATGCAGATGAAATAAGTTGCAGACTCAAAACGCACATTAATTTTTAATAAATTGTGTTGTTACGGTTGTTGAAAAATAGAGTACATGCCAATTTGGTAATATTATAACTTTTAAAATAATTGATGGGAAGAGAATCACATAAACATTTGGTAAAGTTTATTTTAAAAAATACTATGGGTTTTAATAATTATTATATTTGTTTAGTAAATTTTACTATTAAATTATTGTAATAATGTAAATAATTGAATTAGACATAATATTGAATTAATTTGTTTAAACATTTATAAACAAGTGTATAAAATATTTTGTTATTATGTACGTATAATTGTTAATAATTAAATCAAATGTTTTATATTATTTATTTATTTTATTATCTTAATATAATTGGTAATAATAATAAATTTTTTAAATTTAGTGATTTAATTTTATAAAAATAAATAAGGATAATTTTAGATTTTCATAAGATATATATAAAATTGTTTTAAACTTAAAAGTGATTATCAAAATGATATTTTGAAAAGCTATTCATTATATAATTTTTAAAATTTGCTGTAAGATAAAGTGATTTTGTCAAAAATACTTTTTAAAATATATACCCGGCACTAAAATTAGCTTTTAATTTTTTAAAATTATTTTTGAGTCTTAAAAAAAAATCTTAAATGGGCGCTACATACATTTGATACGTTTCAAAAAAATATTGTTTTATTATATAATGACTAAAATAAATATAAATCACATTTTAAAAATATGTGACGACTTAATTAATAAATTACCTGTAGAAGCTATTCTTACTTATTTTAAAAAATTATAATAGTTAAAATAGAGAAACTTATGAAATAAATAATTTTAAAAAATAATAATAATTAAACACTATTCTAAATTAAAAGAATAAAATAAGGTGCTTACAATATTTCATCTTCAATCTCAAATCAAATTTATGCTCAATAAAATAATTAAAAATTAAAATCTCAAACAATCCACCACCTACCCAAAACCTTTACAAACATAATACATATTATTTCGTATGTTTTCCGGCATCAACCAGTATTCAAAGCTTCAATCAAATTATCATTCCAACAGTCAACCGCTCCCCGATTCCGAGGCCTTAACTAATCATTGACCATTCTGTTTCTGTAACGGAAAAGGTCTGGCTGCTCGCTACTATCACTATGCATGCCATTAATAATTAGCCGCCTTCAGTTCAGTAAATACTGAATCTGACTGAATATGATAATAATAGAGAAACAACCTTTGAATTTATGTTTTTATATTAACCAACAATGAATCGATATTAGTTTGTATAAAAGTAATTTATATTCTAATCAATACTGATATGACTATATCTTATATCTAGTTTTGACTGACAAGTACTTCTTATTGTCATGGTAAGCATACTCTCTGTCTCAAATCTACTAGTCCTCTAGAGTGATAGAGCGTTAAGATAAAATTTTGATGAGACCTACTTATATTTAGTTGTTTCAACACTTAAATAAATATAAAAGAAATTTAAAAATTTAATTAAATTTTAATTATATCTTGAATATCAACAATCAATAAGATAATAAGAAAAAAACAGTAATCAAAAGGATATATTTTTTTACTTATTTTAGAATTATTTTTCCGCGACTTTTTTTTTTTTACTTAAAAAACTAATCCATAAATATAATATTTGTTTAATAGAGAAGCATGCAAGAAATTTTATATTGTTAAATAATTAATTTTTTTGGTTAAATAGATAATCAATTTAATATTTTATTAAAAAATTAATGACTAGACAATATTACTAGTTATAACTTTTTAACATTAAAGTTATCTAATATAAAAGTTGAATAAAAATTCTTAATCCCAGGATAACTATTAATTAAAGGGAGGTCCCAAAAACATGTATTCTTATTATAACTACCTTAAAAAATCTATTAATTTGAGCATATCTAAGAAAAAAATATATCTATCATTGGACTCAGACAACTCTAAATGAGATTTATTTATCTTACTAGTTCTTAGATAATCGCTTAATTCACATATGCTTCAAACCGTCTTTCAACCCAGTGAAAACTCTTTTTTTGTTTCCCTAAATAGGAGCAAATTCTTTCTCAACCTAAGAATAAAAACTTCGGCCGCACTATGACAGAAAGATAGTCAATTGGCCCAATAGATTTTCATGATAAAACATTAGTAGTATTGTAATTATAGTTTTTTTTTTAATTTAAATTGATACTTATTTTTTCTTTTTAAACCCATTAATAGATTAATAAATTACTTCACTTATCATACATAAGATTAAAGTTCTAACTTGGGCTTGGCGAGATACTTGTTCGGCTTGGATTCGGAGCTATCTCGACCAATGTGTTATAAATAAAATTTAATTTAATAATATTATATATTCTAAATTTTTAATTTTAAATAATTATTCTAAATAATGTAATATTTATTTATTAATTAATGAAATAATATAATTAATTCATTTAAATTTTATAAAAAATATTAATTAATTAATTAATATTAAACTATTTAAAATATATAACATTATTCAATTTAACCGATAAAAATCATTTATAGGTAATTGATTTTTAATAACCGGTTCTTTCCGTACAGAGTCCGGGAGTTAAAAAAAAAAAATCACATCTGTGCCATAAAGTTTTTTTAAATTTTTAAAAATAATATAAAAAGAAAATATGAACGAAACATTTACCGAACCGAAATTCTCGACGCAACTAAACACACTGAAACACATCACACAATACATACACAACACAAGCCGCCACCCAACGGCCACTTCCAAGCCAGCAACCACCACTCACGGCGCATCCACTGACAAAAATGGTTGCCCCTGTGCCGCAATCACGCCATAGAATCACACAGCTTCAACATCCCTTCTCACTTCTCAGCAGCTGACGTTGCTGACTTGCTGGCCTTCACAGGCTGCTTTGCTCTGGATGTTGTTGTACATCGCGCATGACTTTGCTCCAGTCTCCACCATCACAGTCACAGAGCACAGCCTACAGCCCCATACATTCACGCAGCAACCACCTTCTCAGCAGCCGAATCTGCCACCATCGCTCTACCATAACAGCCTGTAGTATTGATTTTCTGACTTCTTAGATTTTTTGTTCCCTTTCATGTAACTTTTCCAACTCATTAAAAAAATGATGAAATTAAAATTATTATTAGGTGTTATATATTTGATTTATTTTATTCGATTATCCTTTTTATTTTTTTTAAAAGCGTGTATGATTATTTATAATAATAATAAAAGCCTATGCAATAGAAGGAGCTGTTTTAATTTGTAATGTCACCGTGTTTGATCTGAACCAATTAGATTGATTAACATTAATTCAGTTTTTCTTTTTTAATTTACTTTTTCGGGCAGCGGAAACTCGAATAAAAAACCTGTGCCGGAGACGTGCTGAGCTTAACCTGGCCTGTGTGTGAAAAGACCGGGCATGAACCCAGGTCGAAGAGTCCGCTGAATCAATCCGAATCGGTCACAAACACGGAATATTGCCATCCTTAATTCCATCCTCTACCGGCGGTATAATGTGAGGAAAGATTTTACTTGAGTTATTGCACGGCTGGATTTGGCAATCTGGACTTTTGAAAGAAAAAAAAAAAGAAAAAAGAAAAAAGAAAAATGTAATGGGCCAATGGCCATAGACACGTATGTAGAGTGAGATGGGTGATGATTAGTGACTGTGGTAGGAAATGTTTGAGAAAGTGTACGATCATGCAATGGGCGCAATTACCATCACCTACCATCGGTCCTTTTGTAGCGTCTATTTCTGAACTTGTCACATCCTCTTTATTGCCATAGCTCACGCGCCAATATATCAACAGTGTAATGACTCTGGGAGGGCCCCAACTGTTATTATCATCCCTCGTCATCAAGCTAATCTGACGGTCCACGTTGGAAGTTACATTCGGAAACGCCCACTATCTCGACATCTGCTGATAACGTAGGGCGAGTCGATGAATTCCATACGCCCCCAGTTGCGCTATTCAGCTGAGCACGTTCTCCAACCAATAATTCATCGGTCACAGAACGAAAAGTGAAATGAATAATAATAATATATAAAATTCTGGAATCCCAAATTTAACGTATACTGAACGTCATCTTCTTCGCTCATTCGTTTAATCGTTTCTCTTTTGTTTTTGTTGTTCTCTCTCTTTTTATTACACGTTCAAAGTAAAGTAAAAAGAGAAAAGTACTTTCCCTAACGTAACCCTAGATTTTCTCTCCCAACCAAACACTAACTTTCCCGAGAAATTCTGAAGCCCAAACCCCAATTACACACCCAATTCAACTCACCACCACCCTTCGGTCCCCTCCCACCCCGTCATTTTCCCGAGAAAATCCCATCCCCCGATTAAATTTTGATTTTCCGAAAAAATTCGTCCTCTGAAATTCCCGGTCATGGGAAAGATTTTCCGGGAATACAGCAAGCCCAATAACGCCTCTTCATCCTCCACCTCCGAAAGCAGCACCACGTCGACGTCGATCACCGAGACGGTTAACGGATCTCACCAGTTCAAAATCACCGGGTATTCTTTGTCAAAGGGCCTGGGGATCGGCAAGTACATTGCGTCCGATACGTTCGTGGTGGGCGGTTACGCGTGGGCGATTTATTTTTATCCCGATGGCAAAAGCGTGGAGGACAATGCCGCGTACGTTTCGCTTTTTATCGCGTTGGCTAGTGAGGGGACTGACGTGAGGGCGCTTTTCGAGCTCACTTTGTTGGATCAGAGCGGCAAAGAGCGTCACAAGGTTCATAGCCATTTTGGCAGGACGCTTGAGAGCGGGCCTTACACCCTTAAGTATCGCGGTAGCATGTGGTGAGATTTCATTTCTTTTCTTTTCTTTGATATTTCTTTATTGATTTGTGTCAATTATTCGCTGTCACATTTTCAAGAATTTTTTATAAACCTGGGTGTCTGTATCCGTTGTTTGAAAGCCAATATATTAAGGTTCAGGGCAACTAGATCTTGAAATGTATCTCTTGTACTGTATATGGTTTGGCTGACATTTGGTTATATTATGTTCAAAGGGTACGGTTGTTTGGTTCAAGCTCTTGTAGTAATTCATAAACTTGTGGGTTATAATAAAGCAATTGCTTTCCAAGTGCCTTATAGTGGATCTGATCATTGGATGTTTTTACAGGGGGTACAAGCGTTTTTTCAAGCGAACTCTTCTGGAACAATCAGACTACCTTAAGGGTGATTGTCTCTCGGTCCACTGCAGTGTTGGTGTTGTGAAGTCACACACGGAGGGGCCTAAGATTTACTCCATAGCAATACCGCCGTCTAACGTTGGTCAGCATTTTGGTCAACTACTGGAAAGTGGGAAGAGAACTGATGTAAATTTTGAAGTCAATGGTGAAACATTTGCTGCTCACAAATTGGTTCTTGCTGCTCGTTCACCTGTTTTTAGGGCCCAACTTTACGGTCCGATGAAGGATCAGAACACCCAGTGTATAAAAGTTGAGGACATGGAGGCCCCAGTTTTTAAGGTTCCTTAGATCTTCTATCTTTTCTTGGCCTTGCAATTTTAGCTTTTGTTGTAATTTTGTTGTAGGTATGTCTGCATATTAATTTTGTTGGAATTTGAAAGTTTTTCTGATCTATATGATTAGTTTGACATGTGACATATATGACGCCAGATTGTGGCCCATGTTAGATGATAGTTTAGCTGATTGCATCATTCAATATTGTTTTACACTTCAGCAGAATCATCTGATTTCTTTTTCACTTATTCTTCTATCCTGCTTAGCACATTTAGTTGACAAATGGCACATTTAGCTCTTATTTCTACGTTGGCAATTTGATTTGTGATCATGTGACACTAATTGCCTTTGATTCATTGCATTTCTGACATGTTTATAACCTATCAGGCCCTACTACATTTCATATATTGGGATAGTCTACCTGACATGGAAGAGCTTACTGGTATGAGTTCAAAGTGGGCTTCTACTTTGATGTCCCAGCATCTGCTTGCAGCAGCTGATAGGTATGGTCTGGAAAGGCTTAGGCTGCTATGTGAGGCCAACCTTTGTGAGGATGTTGCCATTAACACTGTGGCAACCACATTAGCCTTGGCAGAGCAGCACCACTGTTTCCAGCTGAAGTCCGTATGTCTCAAATTTGTTGCAATGCCAGAAAATCTGAGAGGTGGTTATTCCATAGATTGTATTCATGTTCAGCAAATATACGTTGTGTCTAATAATTTTGTTATAATATTGTGCTCCATACTTTGGAAAGAAAAAATTTATTTTATGGACTCTGCAGCCCTATAAATCTAGTTTTATTGGTTTATCGGATTGATAATTATCCCTTGTACGCACATCTCAATGCCAGCATTTTAAACTTGTGTTATGGCACCCTCCACACAGCTGCTTGGTGAAATGTCGTTAAAATGGGATGGCAAGTGGTCATATCTTTTGGATGCTATATTATCACACAATGCATGCTTCGTTTACTAAAAGCTCATTTCATTGCCAAAGACCAATGTGTTTCTTCATATCACACAATTATCCCTTTTCCAGTAAGGGTCCTTACTGGAAAGATCATTGTTAGATCTTAACACTATTTCAGAACAGAATGAAAGGTTGTGCATGCATTATTATTAGGTTGAAATATGTCCAGATTTCTAGAAATATTGATGTTTATTTTCTTTCATATTTTTTCTTTTAACTTTTGCCGATGGGATGCTGAAACCTGTTCTGTTTCGTTGTTTGTGCAGCTGTGATGCAAACTGATGGGTTTGAGTATTTGAAGGAAAGTTGCCCCTCCCTTTTGACTGAACTCTTAGAGTATGTGGCTAAAGTGAGTGAGCACTCTGTGGTAGTTTGCAGGCATGGGAATGAAGCTATACTAGATGGCAGTGATGTGAATGGTAGACGGGTGAAGCAAAGACTATAGGAAAAACATCTTTTATGTGTTTTCTTCCTAGCAAACAAATATAAGAAGAAATCAAATCCGCTGTTTTAGGATTAGAAACAATTTTCCCCTGTTCAGCTTTTAGTATTTTGCAAGTGTTGTAAATTTAGTTTTTATCTTTTTGGCATTTGGTTTCCCTTGGTTGGCTTGTTATTTGGAAGTTTTTCATTCTGCATATTCTGCTTTCCTTGTTTTATGGTATAGTTTCTTTGATGTACACTTGCTATCTGTGTAGCTATGCTAAGCATCTTATTCAAAGTTCTGTACGCAAGTGATTCTTTTTGAAATATAAGTTTGGTATTCACTAGAGTCTATTGATATTTACAATAATGAAACGTCCTAAATAGGTTATGTGATATCGCGGATCACATATGCTGGTTGTATTTCGAAGGAAAACACCTTGCACATTGCATGATACAGCATTACTGCTGATGTTGGTCAATTCAAATGAATCTATAAGACGCTTACATAGAAAAAAAGAATCTATAAGACTTCAAGATACATATATATAAAAGTATAATATATATAAAAATTAATAATAGTGTGATAAGTGTGTAAATGTGAATAAAAGTTAATAAGTAATATTTTATAATAATAATGTGCAATAATTAAAATAAGTGTGATATGTAAGGTATATTATTTAAGGATAAGATGTAATAATAGTCTTTTATTTTTATTGTAATAATAAAATTCTCTTGGTATTTATAAAAGGGAATTTTTAATATTATAATGGATCATCGATCATTGTTATTTTTTTATAATAAATTCTCTTTAATAGTATATCATATATATATATCAGAGCCTTTATTCCCAAAAACAGTCTTTTATATTTTCTATGATAGATTATTTTGTGTGGTTGCCGCTTAATCAGATCTTTCACATAATAAATATTATAAATCTTAGAAATATAGCCTTGAGATTAAGTTATTTTGGCTAAGAAATATATATCTTGAATATTTTTGAGTAAGCGCAGCATCCTTTTGTTAAGGTCAAGGAGAACTATGTATTTTGGGCTTATCGCAAGTAAAAATGATTCTATTATATTCTCTTAGATATTAAGACCCGTTGCTAAGGCAGCTTAAGACTATGGATATAACTAACTTTTAAGTAAATACTTCTAATATGAAAACTTTTTCTTCTTCAATTAGTAATTCTACTATCATAAATTTTCATTTTGAAGTTCAAGAAGAATCACAAAGATAGGTATAGCATTTTCATTTAAATTATTTTAATATATATAAATTCTACCATGTAAATACTCTAGTTTTTTTTTAATGAAATTTATCATACATTTTTTATAACATAAGCTCAAGTCTGTGTATAATTCTTCTAAAATCTTTGTACAACCTATCTCTTCTACTTAAAAAGAAATATATCTTCATGTTATTTCTTCTAAAGATATTAAAAGATATAGATCTAAAGGATATAATAAGTTGCATCTAGGAGTAATTAGAATTGGTTTCCAATCCTTATTCCTTATAAGCAAAAATGTCATTTGTTTCCTGTCAATTCTCGATACAAGGTGATAAAATTTTGAAAATATTTTGATTTTTACAGTAAAAGTGAGTTTTGACCAAGATCATGTTCTCATCTAAATAGAGCTAAACTTCACTTTATATCTATATAAAACCACACTCTTGGAAGCTATAAAATTGTTAGTGCAGATAAATGAATTAACAAAAAATCCAGTTGAGTCAGCTTTTGCTGTACACAATTTCATATCTTATAATGTCCAAACTCATATGTTCTCGATAAATCATATCAATCTTCTCATCACTTGAATAATTGGTGGTGAATGAAGAATCATTCAACCTCAGGCTTACAGATAGAACATATTACTCTTTCCTCCTAAATGGATCAATTAGTATGAGCAAAACAATAAATATTTTTAGATCCATGAAGCTCCACATATTGAACTAATGCTAGAAAAAAGAGTATCAATTTTTTTTATCAGGGAAATAAAATCTTTGTACCATTGTGAAAAGTGCCAATTGCTTATCAAGCAACAAGAATCATGTTCTCATATGTTAAGAAGATTTTGCTCAATTAGACATTTGGGTCCAATCAAAGTTATTAATGCCCCTACTAGTGAAAAATCAGTCAGATAAAATTTTGAAGAATATGCAACTGTTAAATGGATAATCCAAAAGACAGATCTAATAGAATTTGCATCAATTAAGAATGTAATTAATTGGAGTAATATGAATGCTTTAGAATATAATAAATCATTGGATAAAATTCTTGCTCATTAACAACAACTTGCACAACAGATACAAAAATTATGAAAGCAAGTCAACAAAATCTACATAAAGCTAACTACGAAACAACTCTCTAATTGGCATGAATCTAAAAGAATTTTCATGATTTATTTCATAGAAGGACACAATGATGTAGAAGGCGAAAACACTACAATGCTACCAAGATTATCTTCATAAAAAATAAAAGAAGAAAATATCTTGGAAAAGAGATAAGCCTTCAAAACTAACTCGTGTTAGGGGAAAAAAATATCTCTAGAAACAATATCAAAGGATTTTGGAGAAGTTACGAAATGCCTCATATTGAGTCATAGCCCATTAAAACAACATGTTGGGAAAATGACTCAGATAATAGTACTTCTTAATCAAATTATTTTGCACTAATACCTATTAAGATAGAGAGATCACATTTTCTAATTAATCCAACATATGTAGATACCACAACAAGAAAGTTCTAGTAATCTACATATAAAACTAAACAAGCATCAGGAATGACATCAACAGCCCAGCTAAACCATATCAACAACAACATTAACTACTTTAATAACCCGCAATTAAAGCTAAGTGGGAAACACATCTTTAAGTTCCTTATGCTCCAACCATAAAAATATTTTAAAACATTGATGATGTCAAACTTAATCATAGAATACTTTACATTGAAATAATGATTGCACCATATGAAAGTAAAAGTCAATAAGCTCCACATATCATCAAATGTGCTGTTATATGGAGAATAATCACTAGATTCATTGGGTCTTTATAACGATGGTGATATTCTTTTAATGAAGAATAAAAAGAGCATATTTTAAATAGACCAGAACCATGCACTGCTCTTATAAATAACTTGATTATAAATTTCATTAGAACAAAAGATAATTTTTGCAAAATAAGTGTTGTGGTGTCAGAAAGCTTTAAGAATATTATATGAAGTAAGAACGTGTCTATATTCAACAAATAGACAGACACAATTAAAAGAGCATTTATTTTCAACATATCTCAGCTAGTAGCAGAAATAATTAAAGTAAAATTCAAAATTGAAGGCCATATTGAATTGACAAATTTCAGTATAGCAATATTATTTTAGATTGTAAGAGAATTAAATAGAATTATTACAAAAATCAGGAACAAAAAAAGCACACGAAACAAATTGAGAAAACTTCTCTTTCTAAATATTGCAATGCTGAACCATAAAACTTTTAGTATCAAGAGAATAACATGACATGTTATTGCAAACCAAAGCTCCACGAAAGAAGAAAAGTCTATAAGTCATACAAAGATTGGAAGTATAGATTTATCAAGAAACAAAAATTTCAAAAGAAGTTAGGCAGATATTTTATCTATGGAAAGGAATGATACTATGCAAAACAGTGCAAATCTAAGAAAATGTTTCAGTAAAGCTCTTATAAATAATAGACAATCTAAACATTGATGATACTCTGTACACAAGATCTGAAAATTCAACATATGCAATATTTATATTGGATGCTCAAGATCAGGAGTTTGATGCATTTACTGACTTTGATAAATTAAAACTTTCTTCTAAAGATGAGCCACTTTATTTTATTACTTAAAGGAAAAAAATCAGATAATGCATTTATAGGTGACTTAACCATGCAACCATAATCTCCTTTCGACTATATGTAAAGATTAAAATAATTGAGGAGAAGCAAATTTTACTCATTGTTTTGATTAATACAGGAGCAATATTATCTATTATCCATATTGATTGTCTACCCAATAAATTTTATATTCATACTCAAGTTACCTTATTAGAAATAAGTAGAAATAACTAATACAATCATAAGTATACCAAATCAATTGAACTTTTGCCATTTGACACAAAACACAGTTTATTTACTTATAACCAATCTGAATAAGACCTATTGCTTGAAACTGATTTTCTTAGTCTCATTGCCCAATTCATTTTCTATCTCGAAGGATTTAGCTAAACTATTGTTAATTTCATTAATCATACATCTCATTTATTTATGATTCTATGCGTTAAACAATAATCCATTTGTAGGAAGGGTGATAAAAAGATGGATGGATCATACCTCATTAAACAACCTCTAATTTAGGAATGCCTTATGATGAAGAATTGTATAAACAAGAAATCCAATCACTATTGGATCTCAAACTTATTAGGCTCTCTAATTTTTATTGAGTCAACTTAGCATTCTATGTCAATAAGTATTCAGAACAAGTCAATAGAAAAAAATATTAGTCATTGATTATAGAAAGTTAAATGACTGTCTATAGGACATTAAATAAGTAATTAAAAAAAACTTATTTTTAAAATAAAATTACATCCGTTAAAATATTCTCAAAATTTGACATGAAGTCAGAATTTTGGCAGATTGGCATAAAAGATAAAATAAACATAAGACAACATTTATAGTGTCACATGGACACTATGAATTAAATGTAATGTCATTCAGGTTAAAGAATATACTATCAGAATTTCAGCACATAATGAATGAGGTATACATGTCGATATCAATTTTTTTCTGATATATATTAACGATGCTCTTATATTCAGCAGATATGAAGAATAACATGAGCTAAACATTTTCAATAATTTAAAAATCTGACGATTAAGTATAGTTTGGCATTATCTGAGATAAATATGAAAATTGGTTTTGAAGAAATTGATTTTTTAGTGCTTGACATTAAGGATGGATGCATTATACCACAACCACATATTGCAGAGAAAACATTTTAGTTTCCTGATGAATTATCAAGCATAAAAAAAATCCAACAATATTTTAGAATCATCAATTATGCAGTAGATCACATCCAAGATCTGACAAAGATGACGAGTTAAATTTTCAAACATTTCAAGAAAGGTATCCCCTCATGGTCAGAAGATGGGACAAAGGCTTTATAACAATTAAGCAAAAGTGTCAATCACTTCCTCTTTTAAAGATTTCATACAAGGGACACCTCATTCTTTAGATTGATGTAAGTGACAATTATTGGGGTACAATACTGATAGAAGAATTTAATCGTAATAGAAAAATTTGTTGTTATAAATCAAAATAATTCAGTGATGCTCAGCAATACCATCCTCCAAAAAGTAAGTGCTAGGTATGATCAAAAGAATTAAAAAATTTCAGTTCTTTCTTTTTTTAATTTCATTTGTGATTGAAATATATTACAAATATATTCAGGGGTTATTAAAAAGAAAGGAATGAGAAATTCCAGACTCTCAACTAGTAAGGTGGACAAAATTTTTGTCAAGATTTAAGTTTGAAGTCAAGCACATAAAAGGAGAGTCAAATACAGTTACTGATTTTCTCTTCAAATCAATTTCAATAATCAAGATGGCATTCATAGATCAAGCATCTACAACCAGAAGTCTCCCTACAACTTGATTAGTGAAAAATCTTCTTACATGTACAACCTTCCAACTTTAGTTACAACACTACCTTTAGAAATTAGAGAAATTATTTTGAAAATGTAATTGACTATCATGAAGATTTTGATGAATATGATACAAAATGGAGGGTATAGTCACTCTTAAAGATGCAAGAGTTCAGAAAGTTAGTTTACAAGGAAGGAAATCATAGATTGTTTCAACTATTTCTAAAAAGATATCAGATGCACCAGAGAATATTTATCATAAAATATTCTATTATACTATTGACTTATACATTCACTGGGGGCATTAAGTGATCTCTGAAGCAATGAGTTAAGCCTACTACATTTTTTGGTACTGGCTAAACATGTATCCTGTAGCCATACTATTTGAGCCAAATCTTATCCACACAAGCTGCCGACATAATAAGTATAGATGATTTGATAGAATGTTTTATCCATTGTTTGAAAACATTTTAACTCTCATGCTAATCAATAAATATCGCTTAACCTAAAGCACTATTGTTATAGTACAGTTAAAGGATATTTAGAATCGTGATAAACCATTCTTTATCCAAGTGATGGAATATGATCATGATAAATTTTAAGTGTGAACTCACTTAGGGAAATGAGGCTTATAACCAATTGATTCTTCACCCACGTAAGCTCGCCCTGTCACCCTCGTTTTCCGCCTTTGGAAGATCAATGACTTTCTCAATGTGGATTGGATGTCTATATGCTAGATAAACTTTAGTGAAAGTGTACAAGACAGAGCCCCAGTATAATACTCATAGTTTTTTTTTTATCTCCTACAATTCTAAATCTCTGTTATAAAGAAAAAATTAAAAATTGTCTAATTTTTGGATATGAACACTATGAGATTGAGGTAAGAGAAAGATATTATGACTGGCTTGTAAGATATAGATGGACTGATACTATTCCTTCATAGAGAGAACCTCATCTTCCAGATTGGCAACATCAATATGATGAAGTTGAGCAATTGTTATAAAATGATGATTGGAATAATTTGCCTCAACTAGAGAATATGCTCAACGATCTTGTGGATGAAGAAGAAGAAATTGCCAAAGCACTGAAATGATAGGAGGAAGAAGAAGTGCATAGGCGAAATCCTGTAAGCACCAATAATGACACAGATTAGTAGAAACTGTAATGAGCCATTGTAGTGGAAGCAATGGTGAATAAATTAATAATAGTGTGACAAATGTGTGATTATGAATAAAAGTAATAAAATAATAAAGTAATGCTACATATCCCAAATTTTTTATCTTAAATAGTCATATCAAATTATGTGGCATTTATCAATTGGTTGGTAAGATAATATAATTAATTTATTTTAAATTTACCAGCCAATTAATGAATGCCACATCATTTAAAATAATTATTTGGGATAAAAAATTTATAATATGTAATATTATTGAAAGATAATGATGTGTAATAATTAAAGTAAATGTAGTGTATAAAATAGATTTTCAAAGAATAAAATATAATAATAGTCTTTTGTCTTTATTATAATAGTAAAATTCATCTCATACATATATAAAGGAATCTTCAATATTAAAATCGATTATTGATTTTTTTCCTTTAGTATAATAAAATTATCTTTAGTAGTTATATATATATATATTATACCAATTTTTTGAAGTCAAATAAATAAATAGTAAATATCAAAGAATTACTTGTATAAGTACCAATGTACCATGACCATAGAAGCAGAAAAATGAAGACAATAATTAATTAATTAAATAGGCGTTTAAAGAACGGGAGGTTAGGGTCCTTGCCTCCAAGCAGCTATAAAAATAAAACTTGTAGTGGGTACCTCGCTGCACGAGCAAATTCCGAAAGCAGAGAAGCAGAACCCTGTCTATTTCGGCGACAAAAAATGGTAAAGTTGCCTTCTTTGTAAAAATTTGCCGATAGTAGTTACTCTGTTTCCGATTTATTGTGTTCCTTTCCGAATCTTTGCAGCACATATGGATTTGTATTGGTAAAATTTTGGTGTTTGTTCTTTCAAATCTTGCGGGTTTTGTCTGGTTGCAGTTGTTCTTTTCCTACTTCAAGGATTTGGTGGGCAGAGAAGTTACTGTTGAGTTGAAGAACGATTTGGCAATAAGAGGGACTCTACATTCAGTTGATCAGTACCTCAATATCAAGCTTGAGAATACCAGAGTGGTCGATCAAGACAAGTACCCTCACATGGTATGTACTCAACTCTTTCATTCCTAATTTGTAGGTCTTTTTTATTTTTTATTTTTTCCCTTGAATTACCTGTATTGATTTCTGGCATTGGGGGTTTTGTGAATGAAACTGGAAATTTTAGGGTTTTAGGACTCACTAGTGCTCTTAAGTTTTGATCTATGGGGATTGTATACTGGGTGTTATTTCATTTACCTCATAATTCATTATTGGTTTGCTTTTAGGGTGGGAATGTTCAAATGTGATTTGGAAATTTGGGGTTTTATTTTACTTTACGGTTAACTTTCAATGTAACATTACATGGTTGTAGGTGAGATAACATTGTTTTATCATTGTAACAAGGGTAGTTATTTATCAGTTTGCTTCTGTGCAGGAGGGTTGTTTTCACTCAGAGTTGTTCAATTTTTACAAATCTTGATGTCTATTCTTAATTTCCTGTAGCCCCATAAGTTTCAAGTCCAATGATGTCCCTCTTATTTAGAGCCCTCGAATCTGAACTGTTGTACTATCTTTTCTCATTTTTTATCATTGTTCTTCCTCTGCATTTGTCCCCAATATATAAGATGGATGAAAAAATAAGCAGATTTTAGCGATTGATGTTGCTTACTAGCTACCATGAGTGTAGTCTTATAGAATCTGGTGGCACTCACCTTACCTTGTCATCATTCTGTTTCTGTCTTTCTCAATGAATATGTTTGTCTTGGTGTTTGACTTCTTTGTCTCTATTTAGCTGAAAGTTTATTGGCGTTTACTTTGGTATTTGTATATGCACTCTCTGAAGAAGAGTACCGCCTCTTTACATAATTGATGCTTGTCAGGGATATGGCGTTGTCTTGCTTTTAGTAATAATTATTTGTTGACGTATCTGGTGAATACTGATGGAAGCTTGATCAGATCATAGGTTTTTTTTTTTTCATAAGAGATCAGATCATAGATATCATTGCAGATATGGTGATGTAATCATATAGGTGTTTTTGGAGATAATTTGAATTCTTAGGTTTGTTGTAAGGTTTTTGAATCAAAGTTATTATAATGTAGCACTTTTGTTTAGAGTCAAAGTTATTATAATGTCAAAGACACTTTCTATTAAAATTCAAATTATGTACAACTTAAAATGTTGTTTGGCTATTCTAAACGAATGAATGATTTCCTAAAATAATTTCCTAGTGCTTTGAGATTAAATTGTGTGGAATTTTGAAAATCTAATACACATGACACAAGAAACTGTAGTTGCAAAGTGTTTAGACTGAAGTCTAGGTGTTCTCTGTTGGGATGATTATCCCGCATCAGTTGATAATGATTGTTCGGTTAAGTATATTAGGTGTGGGCAAGCCTCAATTTTAGAGCTAGTTTTTGAGTATGAGTTAGACCCATTGGCTTCTATGTTCATGTTCTTAGTCCTGTCTGCTTGTAATTTTTGAAATTTGTTGACTGATGGATTTTGGTGACCTGATTATGACATGTTCTGTGATGCATTCCTGACGTGGAAGTAAATTTTCCATTAAGGTCATGGTAGTGTTTCTGACATTCTCACTATCAATTAGTATCTTTTTTATTTATTTATTTTTTTGTCTTCCTATCTTCCTGCATAATTTTTGTTCATTTTCAAAGTGCTTTACTGTTTTGCTTTTAATGCTGGTCCGGGGATATCACTGAGTATGGTTTTTGAAACCACTTGACTTGTGTCCTTTTAAAACCGTTAATGCACGTATTTCTCGAGTTATACAATAGGTGTTCATATGTGTATCTTCTGGTTGAGTGCAGCTTTCAGTGAGGAACTGTTTCATCAGAGGATCGGTGGTTAGATATGTTCAACTACCTCCTGATGGCGTTGATGTTGACCTGCTTCATGATGCCACAAGAAGAGAAGCTCGGGGTGGCTGAAGTTAATTGTTTAAATCTTCAATGTACTTTTGTAGACATTGGTTTTGCTTCTTTTAGATGTAATTGTTTTTCTGTTTAAACAAAGCCAAATTGACAGTTTAAAGGCTGTATAGCTGTTCCCTGTGCTAATGTGGATGGATTCCCTCCATTAATTGGGAAAGTGTTGTTGGGTTGCGTTCACAATCTGTTTATCTGGTATTTTTCTGAAGTCAATTATTGAAAAGCATTAGCAATTGTCACTTTTTATTTCGTTGTGTGAATGCAGCTGTGGTTGCGGTTCTTCATTTCCTCAAATTTAGCCGTGCAACTGTGCAAGCTTAGTGTGTGCTTTTCAAACACTAGGATTTAGGTCAACACAGTTCAAATTGAGCTCTTTTACTAAGCAGCTTGATGCCAGAGGAATATGTGTGTGTGTGTGTATATATGGATATACAGTATATTTGCGTAATGCCAAAGGAATATATATATGTGTGTGTATATATATATATACACGTACATGGATATACAGTCACCCAAATACCTAATAATCGGATCCCGAAATTTCCTCTGGATTTGCAGTCCTTAAAAAATTGATATATCTCATCTTGCCGTCTTCTATGCCACGGAGCTTCTACCGTCTTCTTACTTAACCTTCAATATCGCCTCTGTCCACCTCTATCCAAAGTAATTTTGGCACAAACAAAATATAATTCTTTAATACTCACTGAATTGAAGGAAATTGAGATTCTTCCATATTTGGCAATTAATACAGTTACTTATTTTACACTTGCTTTTCATCAATACATAAATCTCTAATTTCACACTTGCTTTTCATCGATGCATAAATCTCTCTTTACCTTTCAAAAAAGAAAATTGGGTCATTTTCTCCGCCCCAACAACCATTCCATTTTTTCGAGGTTCAAATGGCTGACAACAACACACCAACTCAGGTATATGCATCTTGTTTTATATCTTACTTTATATTTTTTTTCACTCTTTTCTGATTCATGGAAATTCAAGATGTTTTTGGACTATGTATGTATGAGCAGATTTGCGTTCTGAGAGTAGAACTCCAGCATTGTGAAGCATGCCCCAGTAAAGTGAATAAAAAATTGCTGAAAATCCAAGGTTATACATATATATTGACTTGTGCCCTTCATTTCTTCCTGGTATCTGGAAAAGGGAAAAAGTTGAAACAAATAAAATCTAATACTTTTATTTTATTTTAATTTGTTCCGTGACACAGGAGTGCAGGGTATCCACATAGATACAGAAGAAGGATTGGTAATAGTTGCTGGTTTATTAGATCCAGCCATAATCATGCAGACAATAGGAAAAATTGGTATAGAGGCAGAGCTATTGGCCTATGAAAGGGATCCTAAAAAAGCCAAAAAGAAACTCAATCACTTCTTGAAGGGCAACTTCAAGGACAATAAAAGAGATCTAGAGGAGAACAACGATCCTGACCACGATGGCGGCGGGTATCATGCTCGTTACGTGATACCTAATTGCACCTCTTGCCATCATCCAAATTATGGCATGAGAAGAGGGCTTCCAGGATTTCCAAGGCCAAACTATGTGTATCCAATTAATCAGCCGGTGATTTATAACAGGCCGCCGCCGCCGCCACCACCACGCTATTTTAGGTGGACAAGGCCACCCCTGCCATATCCATTCAGCATCTACGAACAACAAGAGCAGGACATTGGCAATGCTCCCCACCACATTTTGAGTGATGAGAATGTTAGCGTTTGCAGTGTAATGTGAGCTTATCTGCTTGTGATATCATTTCAAGTACTATTTATGATGCTGAGAAGTTGCGTGGTATTAATTATTATTCATCTATCATTGTACTAAGCGAATTTAATGGACCAAAAATTAAGTAAAAATATTGTTGCATCAATTCTTCTAAATTTAGCACAAATTGGAAAATCGGTGGCTTTAAAGCGACAAAGTTTAACGATTTCAAGTTCGGTACTCAACGGAAAATTTAGATTTTAGAAATTTCGTACAATTTTTATATACTTTAGAAGTAATAGTATGTGTTTTAAATTTTTTTATCTTAAATAATGTGATATTCATTAATTATTTAATAAAATAATATAATTAATTCATTTTAATTTTATCAATAAAAAATTTAAGATTTATTCCTTTAATATATATATATATATATAATTTTTTTTTGTTGAGAAGAGAAAAAAGCAGATGGTCCGAGGCCGGCCCAGTTCTGCATAAGGGAGGGCGGAACGTGGGCTTGGAAAAGCGGCCGTCCATTTGCCGCTACAGTCTCAAATACGGCGCTTCCTTTGGGTTTCTTCTGGGCTTCAAATTAAATGGTAATTAGGTAATTTCATTTCCTTTTAAAGGGTTTCTTTCACGCTTACTTCATATAATAATTTTAGCAGTAGAAAATCGGTGGAATTTCCCGAGTCATCAGGTGTTGAAATGGACACTGAAGCACAGCTTCCCAAAAGGTCAACCGCAAGGTACCGCGCTCTCGATTTCATTTTGCTAAAAGAGTCAACGGTTGATACAGCAAAATGAGGGTTTTGACTTTTTGAGAATACAATCATTTACTCATGTCTTCTTAGCTCTGTAAAGTCTAATGGGTGATTTTGCTGACTGCAACTGGTGATTGCATTTGGTATGTCGGTGCTTCGTCGTTTTTGTGTGCTACATTTGTTGAGACATGGGTCATGGGTAATGTGCTATTGTTTTTATGTGCTCTCGTGAAAATCTTATTGAGTGACTCCTGTGTTTACATTACTTACAGGCACAAATGTGCTGCGTGCTACAAACAATTTAAGCGAAAGGATCATCTTATTGAGCACATGAAAATCTCATATCATTCAGTTCATCAGCCAAAATGTGCTGTTTGTCAAAAACTCTGCAAATCTTTTGAATCTCTGCGGGAACATCTTACTGGTAAATTATATATTTTCATGTTCATTCTGCTTGATCCATTGGTCAGTTGCTTATTTTGTTTGCCTTCTTATAGGTCCATTATCGAAAGCAAATTGTTCGGGGATTTTCTCTGTCAGAGGGTGCAATCTTTGTATGAATATTTTTGATAGTCCCAATTCTCTTAGCGAGCATAAAGAAGCATGTTCCCTTTCTGCACCTGTTCCCTTGGTAAGTTGATTATTTAATTTTTAGAGTGGCCGCTAGGAAACTTTGAGGATTGTTATCTCATAAAGTTTTTAAACCTTTTGACAATCAATTGCAGAATACCTAATCATTTTCTAGACATGCACACTTTGAATATTTTGTTGATTGCTGCAGGAAAAAACACTGTCTAATGCAGAATCTCAAAAGAAAATTTCAGGATTAGTTGATGAAAAGCACACATGCAGAGTTCCCAAAGCAGTTGCTATGGACTGTGAAATGGTCGGTGGTGGAAGCGATGGAACACTTGATCTTTGTGCTAGAGTTTGCCTTGTTGATGAAGATGAGAATGTGATTTTTCACACATATGTTCAACCCCAACTTCCTGTCACTAATTACAGGCATTTCCTTGTCCTACATTGTCTTTGGTTTTGCAAATTAATCATTAGGAAGAACCGGCAGATCATTGATGTATCTTTGTAAATAATTTCAGATATGAAATAACTGGGTTGACTGAAGAGCATATAAAAGATGCCATGCCGCTAAAAGAAGTGAAGGAAAAAATTTTGGAAATTTTGAACAATGGAGAGTCTACCGGGAGGCTTATGTTGGATGGTGGAAAGGCCAGACTTCTTGTGGGTCATGGCCTAGAGCATGATTTGGATAGCTTGAGGATGAATTATCCTGATCACATGCTAAGGTACTATAACTATTTTTAAGATTTTTGATCTGGATAATTGATTTAAGTTCACTGTCATTGAAAATACATGATAAAAAAGATGGATTGTTATTTGAATCAGGCTTTGAATCACTCTTCTTTCAAAACAATTGTGATTTATCATGTATCTATGATTACCTTGTTTACCTTATTTCCTGGGATTCTATTTCAAGTCTTCTCCAGCCAAGGCCACCAAACTTGAGCACCCACAGTTATGGTAAATGTTTTGATGAAATTTCTACTAGTAGCATTTAAACTTAGTTTCATTAGTTTTACTTGGTGAAAAATAACTCTGAACTCTGTTTGTATCTAGTTTCATTAGTTTCAAAAGTTTTACTTGGTGAAAAATAGCTCTGAACTCTGTTTGTATCTAGTTTCATTTGCTTGGCTCTCACAGTTTTGATTTGAATTTTTTGAAGACATTTTTTATTATTATATATTTTTCTACGCAGCTTTATTGTTGCATTGAAGCATGGCCCTTTTTTTGCGACTTTTAGTAACCTTTTGTCTTTGTAGGGATACTGCAAAATATCGTCCATTGATGAAGACAAATCTGGTTAGCCACTCGCTCAAGTACCTCACCAGAACATATCTAGGGCAAGTTATATTTGCTTTTAGCATCCATCCTGATTCTGTTTTTTATTTTCCCCCTTTAATTTTTTTAACTTTCTTTGTTATCCTGAAGTTTCTTGTTTATGTGGAGCTGCTATTGATAGTCCTTTTATTTTCTTTTAAAAGGGAAAAGGGGGAGAAGAAACTTTTAACTGATTCTAGTATTTCACTAGTACACTGTAAAACTATAAAGGGTATTGGATGCTGCTTATCTTAGACAGTCTGGTAATTTTTTTGAAAAATTTATAGTTGATGTGATCGGAGAAGCAAGAATTCGTAAACAAGGTCAAAGAAGAAATTTGGTAAAATGAAAGGAAAATAGTCTCTTTTGTTCCTATGCGATATCTATCTGCACTTTATGCTTTCAAATAGCATGTCGGCAGAGTATGGTATGGTCAACCACTTGGTGTCTATTCTATTTTTGGAGGTCTGCGATCACTAATGTAATCTGTAAGAAGGATACAAAATCAGCGTAACTATTTGCTTCACAGGTATGATATACAGTCAGGGGTGCATGATCCATACGAAGATGGCGTATCTGTCATGAGACTGTACAAGAGATTCCGCTGCCAAAATCATCAGGTAGAAGAAATTGGAAACCAAAATACTACCAGCAGTTTTGATTCTTACAAATACAAGGAGCTCGAGAAGATGAGCCCAAATGAACTGTACGAGATTTCAAAATCAGACTATAGATGTTGGTGTTTGGATTATTAGTATGGAGCCTCAGCTCGTGTGTCTCTGCTTTCTTCATCTGTATGTATATAATAAATTTTATGAAGCATCACCTTTCTGATTTCTGAGGCATATAAAAGAACGCTGTTCTAAATTTTCATTGGCAGTAAAATATTGTGAAGGAATTACTGTCCCCAGCATCAGATATCACACTGTGTTTCTAGTTTTGAATTAACCTTCTTTCGCACTAGAATTTGCTACAAAAGCCGGCTAACGGGGGTATTCCCGCGTATGAGAACATAGTAATGGAGAAGTTAATAGCCGAAATAGGATTCGTTTTGGCTAGAGCGCCCAAATCCGCAATATATTTGACACGGGTTTGCCGTAATGCTAAAACTATGGCGAATGCATCTATTGTCATTAATGCATAAATAAAGATACCAATTAGTAGTGATTGAATTCCTTCTTTTGTTCCACATGAGAAACCAGTACGAATATAACCTACAGGTCCAATTGAACTGTTTCTAGTTTTGAATTAACCTTCTTTCTTTGCTGTTTTGTGCATGGAGGGAATTTGAGGTACAAAAATTATACAATTGAAAAAGGCAAAAGAAAGGGATTTTTTTTTTTTAATGCCATGAATTATTTATTTATTGAACCGGCCATCAAGCGCAGCGGCGTGTCATTTCCTATTTCCAATCAAGCAAACATCATTTCAGTTGTGAAAGAAATATTTAGTTAATTGTTTGTCGTTGTACCTGTTGATCTTATTTTAATCATGATGAAACGCCCGCCCGCCTTTTGGTGTCTTGACTTTTGTAAATTTACAGCAGAAAAACAAAAGCCAAAGGTTTCGATCAATCTGCGAAGGAGTAAAAAACTAAAATAGTAATCGTATAGAGACTCTCGTGCTCTTATCTCATTTAACATGTCACTCTCTTACTCACTGAAATGAGATGAGTTTACAATACAAAGTCCAATTGGATTCGCCAAATTGTATCTACACTCTCTAGAAGAAGAGCCTGGAATTTGATGGCGGTGAATCATCAACAACGGAGTATATGGGACGAAGTGCTGGAACTGACGAAGACGGCGCAGGACAAGAACACCGACCCTTTCACATGGGCGATTCAACTCAGCTCCACTCTCAACTCGGCCGCCGACGGGGACGGGCTGACTCTCCCGTCCACCGAGCTGGCTCACCTCCTCGTCTCTCACATCTGCTGGGACAATCACGTTCCTATCACATGGAAGTTCCTCGAGAAAGCCTTGACTTTGAAAATCGTCCCTTCCTTTCTCGTTCTCGCTCTCCTCTCTACCAGGTTTAAATTTGATGTTTTTATATTCATGCTAACACTTGCATACTTAGTTTTTTTTTTTTTCCCCCTTTTAAAAAATTAATTAAATAATAGAAAATTCAATCATTTGTTTACTACAGGGTCATTCCAAATCGACAGCTCCACCCTGCAGCGTATAGGCTTTATTTGGAACTTCTCACGCGGCATGCCTTTTCTTTTGCATCACTGGTGAATGGGCCAAATTACCATAGGTATGAATCAAATTCATTTCTTTTTATTTCACACTAATTTGACTTAAGGCACTGTTTGGTATTGCTCTCGCTATCTGCAGCAATACAGTGTTCACTGTGGTTTACTTACTATCAAATTTTATTTCGCAGCTGGAATCACACTTCACATTCTGTTTCATGTTGTTTTTGTTGGATATTTTGCTTGGACATTATTGATGTAATGAGCACTAACACATCCTCAATGTTGAATTTACAGGATCATGAATTCTATAGATGATGTTCTTAATCTTTCCCAGATTTTTGGCCTTAAAGTGTGTGAGTCAGGGGTTCTTCTCGTTGAGTTTGTCTTTTCAGTTGTATGGCAGTTGCTTGATGCATCATTAGATGATGAAGGCTTGCTGGAATTTGCTTCAGACAAGAATTTCAAATGGCCAACTAGGCCGCAAGACATGGAAATAGATGGTATTGATGGCTTTAGTGATAAGAGATCTGAGCACCACGAGGGACTTTTCAGAGCAAATACTACAATGTCCATCAAGTTAATTGGAGAGTTTCTTCGAAACAAAGTCACTTCAAGGATTCTTTACCTGGCATGTATAAACATGTAAGACCTTGTTAAATAATGATTGACATTACTAATATTTGAGTTGATTTCTTTTAGAGTTTGAAGGAAGGTTATTTTGAGATGTAATCAATGCACAAACTCCTTTATTCTTCTCAGGCCATCACACTGGGGAGGTTTCATTCGGCGACTAAGGCTGCTTGCACTGAAGTCAAATGCTTTGAGGAATTCGAAAGTCATAACTCCTGAGGCCCTTCTGCAGTTGGCGTCCGACACATGTAGGGATTCTGGTAGGAAATCTAAAACAGCACCACAAAAAGTGTGTCATGCAGTCGCATTTCCTGGTTCTTTAATGTCGTTGGCTGGTCAATGTAATGGGACTAGTCGGTCTGCCCTGTGGCTTCCAATTGATTTATTTCTGGAAGATGCTATGGATGGAACTCAAGTTGCTGCAACTAGTGCTGTTGAAATTCTCACTGGTAAAATTGGATTGTTGTTTTGTGATGCTAGTTCATTGCTTTCTCTACTTCTTCTAGCCAGTATTATCGAAGCAAGTCAATAATGCAGGATTAGTAAAGGCTCTGCAGGCAATAAATGGTACTACATGGCATGATACATTTTTGGGTCTGTGGATTGCAGCTCTACGGCTTGTTCAAAGGGTAGGAGTTAGTGCCAACTTGATTTTGTTGCTTCAAATTTTGAAAATAGTTTTATATCAGCCTGGCTAAACTTTTTGGGATGTGGTATTGCTTTGTGGCTGAGGAATCTAAAACATTTATGTTGTATTTAATGTATGGATTAATTGTTTTATAAATAGAGCAAGAACATGAGAAATAAATTTTTGAAAAATAGAAATGTAAACTATGAATTTAGTAAATTTGATCGTGGTTGAGTGGAATTTGCTTACTTTCTGATGTTTACGCCAACTCGCCAACATGCATTTGGATGATTGATTCCTGATTGGATCTGTCTGGCCAAGCTAGTCACTTGCAATTTGACCTGAATCATTTTCAAGGTTCCAGTGTAACTTTACATGCTTCTGTTTCGAGAAATCTATAATGACATGCCTTAATTTTTTTAATTTTGGGTTATCTTTTAGGAAAGGGACCCATCAGAAGGCCCTGTACCTCGCATTGACTCTTGCTTGTGCATGATAATGTCTGTTACAACACTTACGGTTGCTGACATTATTGAGGAGGAGGAAAGTGAAATGATTGATGAAACTGAACAGAGCTCAAGCAATCTTCCAAAAGAGATGCAGGCTCCAGGAAGACGGCGGAAAGATTTAGTCACGAGTCTACAACTGTTGGGTGATTATGAGGACATGTTAACTCCACCTCCATCTGTTCGTTCAATAGCCAATCAGGCTGCTGCAAAAGCAATTATGTTCATTTCAGGTCTCACAGTTGGTAGTGGTTACTGTGAAAGTGTGAGCGTGAATGGCTTGGCTATGAGCTGTTGTAAGTGATATTATTATTTCGATTTCACAAGTTCATTTATTTAGTTTATTTTGTGGATCAAAGTAAACTTTTATACATGTTTCTGCCTGGGCCCATCTTTACATGTATCTCCCCCAAGCTTTTCTTGAACAAAAGATTGTTGATTAATCAATTATTTCGGAAATTTCCCTTAATTTAAGATTTCGAGAAGAAATTTTCATATACTAGTTGAATATGAAAATTACATAGCCCCTTCGACATTATTCGTCTTATATTCTTATTATTAAATATGTTCCCTTTTATTGACAGCGGAGAGACTTTGTCTTGTTTTCTTTAAATAACTTTGCTTTCAATCTTTCACTTTCCTTGCAGCAGGAAACATGCGGCATCTATTTGTCGAGGCTTGTATTGCCAGGAACCTGCTGGACACATCTGCATATCTCTGGCCGGGCTACGTGAATGCTTCAGATAGCAACCAAGTACCCTGTAGTGTCACTACCCAAATGTCTGGTTGGTCGTCATTGATGAAGGGGTCATCTCTAACTCCATCTTTGACAAATGCTTTAGTTGTAACTCCAGCTTCTAGGTATGCTGCTGCGTGAATCCCTCAATTCCGTATCTATTAATTTCTTTTTGTGGCTAGATCAATCATTCTAATAATTGCCCTAGAAATTAATTTCTTTATTTTATATTCATTTTTTATTATATGCATAATTTATCAAGTACTTTGCTCTGCTCACATAAAAAAGCTTGAATGAATGAAATAACTTTGATAATAGTCGATCTAATCTCATTATGTTAGTCACTGACCTCGCTGAATTTTTTCAGCTGAAATATTGATTGAGTGGCCTGGATGATTATACAGAATGTAGTTACACAAATACAAATATGATGTCAGTCAATGCACTTACAAAATACATACTTGAAGTGATAGCTTTCATTTTTCCACTATTTTATTTCCAATTTGGCTAGGAAAACAGCACGGTTGTCTTGTTAATGGCAGCATTCCCTATTTTTTCTGGGTATGACCTGGTCTTCAGTTACAACAATCTTTTTCCTGAAGCCGGGTATATCATAGGCTCTTTTTTTATAAATTTACCCAGTGATGTCAGAACTTAATTTAAGTTCATGGATGTGATGGAAGCTTAGCAGAGATCGAGAAAGTATATGAGATTGCAATCAACGGTTCAGATGATGAGAAGATATGTGCTGCTACAGTTCTTTGTGGGGCATCTCTGGTTCGTGGTTGGAGTTTTCAGGTAACATAGTGGATGCTATAATGTTTTCTTACAGATTCTCTATCTTCCAGTGGCAAACTTTCTCACTGTCTTCCTTATTGGTTCAGGAGTTGTGTTACTTTTCCTGGTTCCTATGTCCTTTATAGTGAATTTTTCTTTTGGTTCTCGTTTGTAGGAAAACACCATTCTTTTCATTATAAAGCTGCTGTCGCCTCCAGTTCCTGCTGATTATTCTGGGAGTGAAAGCCATTTAATTGGTTATGCTGCATTACTGAACACGCTTCTTGTTGGAATATCATCTATAGATTGCATCCAGATTTTTTCTTTACATGGCTGGGTAGGTTCTATTTCAACATATTATGTCTTCATGTTTGAAATTTAAACTAATAGCAAAAATAGAAGTGAAATAAGTTCTTGAAGAGGTTAGGTTACTAGAGTCTAGAAAGAATGTCCTTGGTTCATGGAAAATAAACGAAATCTAGAGGGCTTCTATTTATTTGAAGATGAAGAAGGAATCCTCCTAAATTCTTTGCATCTATGAAACAAAAAGAAACCCTGAGAATTAAAAATGAAGACCAGAAAGAAATTGAAGTAGCGTTGCTTTCCTCATCCGTGTAGGTCATTTCGCTAATGATCTTAACTAATGATGCATGTCTGCTTGCATATATTTCTGCTGACTCAATAATTGAAAATATGGGAATTTATTAAAATAAAAACAGACAAAAGCTAAAGGTCCAATCTAAGGAATGATGAATCCTAAGGTCTTTTTTTTATCTGCTAATTTTGTTCAATTTCTATTGCCAGGTTCCACTACTTGCAGCTGCATTGATGCCTATTTGTGAGGCTTTTGGATCAAGCATACCAAATGTCTCATGGACTCTTTCATCGGGAGAAGAATTCTCTTGTCATGCAGTGTTCTCCAATGCATTTACCATTCTAGTGAGATTATGGAGGTTTCATAAACCTCCTGTTGAGCAGTTAACTGTAGACATGCCACTGGTTGCTTCCCAACTAAGTCCTGAATATCTCCTGCTAGTTCGTAACTCTAAATTAGCATCTTTTGGAACTTCACCAAAGGATCAAATGAGAAGCAAGAGATTTTCAAAAAATATAAAATTTTCTGCAGATCCCATATTTATGGACTCTTTTCCCAAATTACAGAGATGGTATCGACAGAATGAAGAGTGTATTGCCTCCACCCTCACTGGTCTTGTACATGGGACCTCTGTTCATCTGATTGTTGATGCACTTCTCACTAAGATGTTTAGAAAGATTAATAGAAGTGGGACACCTTTAACTTCTGCAACTTCTGGAAGTACTAATTCATCTGGGTCTACTGTGGAGGATGTATCAATTAGACTCAAGGTTCCTGCATGGGATATCCTGGAAGCAACTCCTTTTGTGCTTGATGCTGCTCTGGCCGCCTGTGCCCATGGCAGATTGTCACCTCGTGAACTGGCTACAGGTTTGTGTAATATACTTAAAAAAAAAAAAAAAAGAAGGATGCTTTTGTTATTGAATCTTTATCATTTAGGAGCAGACATTTGCTTGAAAGATGAAAGTACACTTAGAGCTTGGTGAGAAGGGATCTAATGGTTGGAAGTTCATGCAGTTGATTATTATACGTTTATTTCTATATATTGGGCCTACATAAACAGTAAATAAGACCCCATTTATTTCATATAAGATTATGACTTTTCTTTTACTTAAGGTATTACATTTTTCATTTATAGAAGTTTAAATCCACCATGGGAATTTTCATATTGATTCCTTATCCTAAAATATTGTTTTTCGATCAGTCCATATCAATATCTGAAATTCTAGTGTCGAATTACAGTTTACTTGATGAGTTGTTACAAGATTACTACTGATTTTTTTGGCATCTATGAGGTGGTAAATGTATATATGGAACATATGACAGTTTTATTCATATTTCTCAAAATGAATAAAATCTTGGCCGCTACTTAAAATCTTTGTACTCTTATCTCAGGACTCAAAGAACTTTCTGATTTTCTTCCAGCAACTCTGGCAACCGTTGTTAGCTACTTTTCTGCAGAAGTAACGCGGGGCTTATGGAAGCCTGCTTTTATGAATGGAACTGACTGGCCAAGCCCTGCTACAAATTTATCCAGCATAGAGCAACAGATCAAGAAAATCCTAGCTGCCACTGGTGTTGATGTCCCAACCCTTGCCGTAGGTATTTCTTCATATAATCTGTTCCGTGAGTTATTATATCTGCTTTGTTGAATGCTCGTCAATGGACACAATGAAATTTCTTCACGTCTATTGCTTACCGCCTTCATAACCAAGAATAATCATCCTTTTCCATTCAACTCTTTTGAGCAAAAGTTGCATCAGTCAAACTCTCCTAAAGACACAGTGTTACTTATGGTTGAGCAGGTATTATTTGTAAGGAAAACATGTACCAGAGAATTAATAATTTAACTTTGAGATTTTGATTAACACATAAATTCTTAAACACAGGAGATTTGGCTCCTGGTGATAAATGTGGAAGAGTGGAATTACTTGTGGTTTTGTCCATATCGTAATAAATGAGTGCAACAAATGAATTATCATTTCAAAGATTTATGGGGAATTTTATGGTTCTATAAATCAATCTGTTTGATATTACGCCTCAAACTTGTTTTGCTTGCAGGGGGAAATTCTCCAGCAACGCTTCCTTTACCTTTGGCTGCCCTAGTTAGCCTCACAATAACATTTAAACTTGATAAATCCTCTGAACGTTTTCTCACTCTAGTAGGCACTGGCTTGAGTTCTCTTGCCTCTAGTTGCCCCTGGCCATGCATGCCCATCGTTGCCTCACTATGGGCTCAGAAAGTAAAGCGTTGGAATGACTACCTTGTGTTCTCTGCTTCTGGCACAGTCTTCCACTATAATAGTGATGCTGTAGTCCAACTCCTCAAGAGCTGTTTCACATCCACTCTTGGGTTGACTTCGTCCCACAATTACAGCAATGGTGGTGTAGGTGCCCTTCTTGGCCATGGATTTGGCTCTCACTTTTCTGGCGGTATCTCTCCAGTTGGACCTGGTATTCTCTACTTACGAGTTCACCGATCTGTTAGAGATGTCATGTTCATGACAGAGGAAATTCTTTCTATTTTGATGCATTGTGTTAGAGATATTGCTAGCTGTGGCCTACCCAGGGAGAAATTGGAGAAATTGAAGAAGACCAATGGAATGAGATATGGGCAAGTATCTCTTGCTGCAGCAATGACACGTGCCAAGCTGGCAGCTTCACTTGGGGCTTCATTAGTTTGGATATCTGGTGGATCAAGTTTGGTGCACTCTTTATTGACAGAAACACTGCCATCTTGGTTTATATCAGTGCATGGACTGGTGCAGGAAGGTGGGGAGTCAGGAGGCATGGTTGGCATGTTGGGAGGTTACGCACTTGCGTACTTTGCAGTGTTTTGTGCAACATTTGCTTGGGGTGTGGACTCGGAATCACGAGCATCAAAGAAGCGACCAATGGTTCTTGGGACTCACCTCGACTTTCTTGCAAGTGCACTAGACAGGAAGATATCAGTGGGTTGTGATTGTGCCACCTGGCGGGCCTATGTATCAGGGTTTGTTACCTTGATGGTCGCTAGCACACCAACATGGATGCTAGAGATTAATGTGGATATATTAAAAAGGCTGAGCAAGGGTCTGAGGCAGTGGGATGAGGAAGAATTGGCCCTGACCCTGCTGGGAGTTGGCGGCGTTGGTGCAATGGGTGCAGCTACCAAATTGATTGTTGAAAGTAAAATTTAGACGCATTAGCTTATGAGGTAGAAGATTACTTGTACGGTTTATATAATCTATATAGTATAGAGGATGTTTGTAACAAAGATTGCTATATTAATTATTAATTATTATTATTAGTGTAGTTGCATGTAAAACCTAAGCTGTAGAATCAAAACATGATATGATGATATAATGGAAAATCAGGTTAGAAGTATGATCTAACTACTTACATCTTTGGTTATGATATCATCGAATCCATCGAACCCGCTGAGATCATTTTGGGCCGCGTTGTTAGAATGTACGACTCTCTTTATTAATAAATATTATTATTATACGCTCTTTCTTTTATACTGTGCTTCTCGATCAAAGACATAGGCGCCTGTATGGGCAATTTGGTACTTGCAAAATTCACTGGGCGTTAAGATGGAACGAGAAGTCGAAAAATTATAATCTTTAACCGACATGTCGTGCTCTCGCACTCCCACTTGCAAATTGCAAATTTCTTCATTGCTCCAGAGTCCAGTCCATCCTGCTTGGCTTTGGTTTTATTTTTTTTTTTCCTTTTTCCCCCGTTTCGAAGACAAAAATGGAGGCAAAAGTTTTCCCGCTAACATGCGCACCTCTTCTGTCATCGCCGTGTTTACTAAAAGCTAACGTGAACGAGCGTATATCTTGTTTCAAGACTAAAGACCCACATGGCGTAGGTTAGTTCCTTACTCAACTCAATACACATAAACTTCCTCTTGCTTCCGTTCTGTTTCTTTGTCTAATTTTGTGTGTGTGTGTGTGTGTTTTTTTTTTTTTATAAATTGAGCTTGCAGTTTTAAGGAGATGCACGAACAAAGAAGAAACGCTTTTAGAAGGCATGCCGCCCGAGTACTACGATGATGTAAGTGTCCAAATACCCTCATTTCATGTCTCGCTTGCTTGCTTTATTTATTTTATTTTTGGGTTTGTTTCTTATGTTTCTATATTATATATGCTTCTTTTAGGATTATTACCATTTGATTGTTGGGTGTTCTACTCTATATGTTTGGTGTTATTAATCAACTACTATGACATTTGAGTTTGGATTCAGTTGGTGATTTTGGGTTACTTCTGTTAATGGAGTTGCTTGGATTTTTCACCTAGTAATACGAAGGAACTCACTTTGCACTGACATTTGGAGTTTAGTTTGATTCCACACGGCTGGTCCAATTTTAGAAAACTGGGAATGGGATGTCACATTCAGCTCTTAAGTGGAAGAGTTCGTTTGTCTTGTAGCTGTATTTATAATGATTTGCTAGTTCCATAAAAGAAAATTTATTTGTTATTATTTATTTACAATACTTTCAGTATTGATTGTAATTCATTAAATTGATGTTTCAGTATTTTTCATGATTCTATCCCTGATTGGCTAGGAATGGCAAGCTCGACGACGAGAAAAGACTAAAGAGTTGCATCAAAGACGTCAAGAGGAAGAGGAAGAAGAGCGAAGGAAAATTGAAGAGTACCGTGAAATTGGCATGCGGTTAAAGGGATATCCTGAAGAGGACGTAAGAAATGCAAAAAAACTGGTTTCTAGCTTTATCAGAGCTGAAGAAGAGGTGGAAGAGGTACACAGTCCAATTCAATTGAATGGCTGTTCTCTTTTTTCTTTTCCCCTTAAATGAACTTTTTAAGATGATGAGCCTTTTGATCATCAAAAGGTGCCTCCCCGATCCTTGTACACCTTGTTCTTGCATACCAGGTCCTTATAATTAGGCATCTTTTAGCTAAACAGTTTGGACTCACTCAATACCCATCTCAACTGGGTAGCTGTAACGGCTTCACTCAATACACCTGCATTTCAACTTAATATTTAAAATCAAAGGCTTTGTGTTAAGGGTGCAAATATCAAACTGTGGTTCATGTTATATGTAAAGTTGCTACATGATTGAACACCCTAATTGGAACAAATACCTTGCTTAAAAGTGTGGATTAGAAATTCATAAGCTATTTGACTTCTGGGGATATGAGAAATGATAATTCTGTCGGTATATGGAAAGTGAAGGAATGTTCTTAAACCTGGAGAAGACATCATACTTAACATGCTTTTGCACCACAATTTCTGGCAACAAATATTTTCTGTCTGAAAAATGTGCTTTTTTCCGTACACAGAAGTTGATAGGATATTTTCTGAAATGAAGTTCTTTGTAAATGTCTTATACACATCTAGTCTCCCCTATTGCTTATACATAATTTCAAGTATTTCCTCTGAGATTATCAGTTTCATTTTCCTTTATGTCATGCATTCCTATGGATTTTCTGGGTCTTTGATTTTAGGTAAAAGCATTTATGTTAGATAATTGATTTTAGGACTTCATTCCATGCAGAGAATTGAAGAAGCTGCTGAAAGAGGAGAACTAACTGAACTTGTTCTTATGGTCATATGGAATCGCCTTGATCTTGCTCGACGTGATGTAAGTTGGTGTTCGATTATTGGAAAGAGTTGGTACTATCTTTACCATGTGTTGGTTTATTGTTCATTACCTGATCCTTCTGCCATATTTCTCTTTTCCTTGAGGCAAATTTATTGATCTTTTCTCTGAGCTAATATAAAGGATGGCATCCTATGTGTCATTATAATGATTTCATTATAATGCTAACAATGCTGCCAGTCATTATGATTGATGCTTATGGCTTTTCCATATTAATGCATCTTACGATCAGAGATCTTGTCAATACAGAAAGGAGTTTTTGTGCACAGGTGTAATAAGTTGATTTGTATCCTTGAATGTCTTATTTGGGATTTGAAAGTCAAATTTTGTGTTAAGCAGGAGATGAAAATATAAATCCCTCATTGTTAGTTTTCATACATAATGACATGCATGAATGCCAATATATTTCAATAAGTAGATCTTTACATTATTTGCTATTGCCAGATGAGATCAGTTGGATCTTTAAAGTTGATTTCCATATCTACTTTAAGAGGTTAATGTGATGATTGATACCACTCTCATATTTATCTTCTTGATGTGTATGTGTGTATATATATATCAAATTCTTCCAGGAAGAAAAGGATGCTATAAGAAGTCTTGATCTGCTATACAGAAGGGTTGAGGTATGCACTAGATTCACAGTGTGAGAAAGTTGTTACTCTCAATGAATGGGCTTGCGAATGGATTTTAAACTTTCTTCAAGTTTTGAAAAATTCCTATACATAATTCAAATTGTTCAAGACTATTTGACTGATTTTGAATAGACTGATCTGCTTTTTGTTCTCTCAGTTTTCTGCATGTATTGATGTTAATCTTGTATGGTATCACTGCACTTTGAAGTGTCTACCTCCGTTTATCAAAATAACTATTAAACAATAAATTTGATCTATTAGATCCATGTTGGTTTGTCTCAAAAAAAAATTCTCTGCTGGTTAAAGTAACACAGTCCTTTTTTATTTTAACCTTTGATCTTTTTATTGACCATCCATTTTTAGTTTATGGTATAAACTGCAGGACAGGGTTGAAAGTTTTCTAGGCTTTATTCTTTTAATAAAAAAAATAGAATTGGAAAAAGGTCACAAATTCATTGTATTTTATCGAGCTGTGCAAATTGTTCTACATGCTATATATTTCCTGCTTATTCCAGCCTAGCACATGTTACGCATGAAATTTTGCTTTTATACTCTCTTTTTTTCCCCTTTAATTATTTGAATATATATTTTCTTCCTTATGTTTATTGGAAAAGAATGAGATGACCTAACGTTCACTTGAAATTTTAGACTGAGATTTTGAAAAGGGAGGCCACTCCTGCCATGAGACTGCTCAACGATCTTTTGAATATGCATGATGGTTTTGATGATGAAGGGTGGCTGAAAGAATGTAAGAAACATATGGTTAATACATTTCCACAAGAGGATCCATTTACCATTCTTGCACCAGCAGGTTTTGACATTGATAAGGTATGCTGCATTTATACCGTCCGTATGCTTTCTCTGTCTGTGATTACAAAATAGACCTGCTTGAAGGCGCACACATACTATATTAAAATATTTTTAAGAAAGAACCCTACATGGTAGACAGGATTTCCTGGCTTGCTATCAATGCAATGGGAGTACTAGTTTAGACTTCAGCTTTGCTTAGAGCATTTCTTTGATTGATAGTGAAACCATTCGAGTAGGAGCTAATTCGCTTCTTGTTGGTAATATTCCTTGTGTCACTAAATCATTGGCTGTTATATTATGGAACTGCAGCATTAGATAGTCTGGCAGTTAATACTTACTATTAATAATATGTAGAAAATAACAAGAATAATGGGGAAAATAACTCTGAGTTTCGCAGCTATTTAGGAGATGGTTGAATTTTATTTTTTTATTATTTTTTTTGGGTGCTTGTGCAGCAGTGACTGTTTCGAAGTAAAAATAACCATACTGTAATTTTCCAAATTTCAAGTAGTTAATCTAAATAATTCGCTTACTAAAAGTGCATATGAATTTTCTTTTACAATTAAAAAGATTACAATGACTCCATTAATCCGTATGCAGCATCAAGGGCCACTGCCACCACCCCCTGAAGTAGATGATGTTCTTTTGCGAGTAGATTTTGTTAGAGAAGTAGATGCATTGTTAAAAGAGGTTAGATTGGAACAAAATGAAGCACAAACTGCAGAAGGGCTTGATCCTGAATCTGTTGCAAGAAGGTTGAAGCAACAAGAGAAGCAACAAACCATACGCCAAGTTGAAGCTCTGCTAGACCTGGCCATTAATTTGAAGTGGTAATAATCTTGGGAGAGAATTCGGCGCCTGGTTCATTTCTTAGCTTTACGGTGCTGTCTATATAGAGTTTTTATGTAGTGAAGATCTTAGGACTTAATAGAACTTATTTTATCGTATTCGCCATATCATATGGCACTTGTATTTTTGTAATAGAATTTTATACCACTGAATTTACAGAAATTTTGTGAATGAAAATGTACATCTTCTTCTGTACACGGCGCCCATTTTTCAATTAAAATAAAATTCATTTATTTTCTAACGGCCGAATTTGCAAGTATGTTTCACTAGTATTGCGCTTTACATTTTAATGAATAGAGAATCGTCAAAAAATTCAATTTGAGTCTAGATTCGGTTCGGTGTATAAATAATCTACCGCACTACACTACATTGTTTGTCAAAAAAAAAAAATTCACATGATGAGACAACCACATCAAACAGAGTTTCAGAGATCGACCTTTTTTTGTTTTCCAAAGAAATAATAAAATAAAAAACGAATTGACAACTAAACGCCGTTTAGAGTGTCAGTTGCCTTGTTAATGCACCCTGCCTGATTCACTAGCGACCTTTCTATTATAACAATTGTGTACAAAAAAGGGCTACATCTTTTTCCTTATTTATTTTTTTTTAATTTATTTATAATCACAAGGCATTAGGAAACTAACAATAGGAGAAGGCTTTAATCGTTTTCATTGCTTGCTTCAAATAGAGTGCAGCTGTAAGGCTTCATTTCATAAGTGTATAATCCAGCCATCTGCTCAAGAACAGGCTTACCTTCAGTTGAGAAAAACCCAGGGAATGGAAGAGCTGTGTCAACTAGATGATGCCATGTCATCCCTCCTGGAGGTGGGGGTAAAACAACACTTTCAGAGTGGTCAGCAGCATTGAAGGCGATATATAGATCACCTTTTGTTTGGGATGACTCAGAGCTTAACTGGCTCTCTGCCTTGTCAGCCTTCAACCTCATGGCCAGGAATTTGCAGTCCGGATCTTCCCATCTAGGAAGAGAATGTTCACTTCCATGCCAATCAATATTTTCTTCTTTCAAAAAGTTCCGCTGTTGAAGAAGGTCACTTCGTTTCAGCCTGAATGAACTCAAAAATGAGATGAACTTTGTGGTTTGAATGCCAAAACCTGTTGACAGAGCATTCCAATCGAAAGGTTTTCTGTCAACATATGAAGGGGAACCCCAAGAAGACTGGCCACATTCATCCCCCATATTTAGGATGGGAATACCCAGTGCAACATACAAAACAAAGAGAAAATTGCGGATTTGTTTGAGTCGTCTTTCAAGAACAGCAGTTTCAGTTGTAGGTCCTTCTTCTCCACAATTCCAACTTAATTCTGAAGCTAGTCCACCACTACTGAAGCTGACCAGATCCACCAGGGGAAGTCCCGTGTTCCTGGCAATATAGTTGAAAGAAAATGCAGGCCCTCGCCCATCTGAAACGATATCCCCACTCCCACAAAGTCGAGTGGCCAGGTCACTAAGAAGACCCTCACCTCTTAAAAAGTTCCTCACATCCTTACAAAACTTAGTATTTACCTCTGCCCATCTCTTCCAATGGGGAAAGCGAGTGCCCTTTGGTGCCACACCATGTGGGTCCCAGTAATCCGCAATGAGTTTGGCCTTTGCGAGTAGGGGATCAAACGCAATTGCTTCAATCAATGGAGGGCGGGGCAAATATTCACCATGAAACCCTCTCAACAGAGATGAAGCATTTATGAAACAGAAACCATCGATGTGAAACTCAGTCACCCAATGCCTAAGACTATTTAAAATCATCTGTTGAACTGTGGGATAGTTACAATTCAAAACATTCCTAGTTTCAATGTCCTCACCTCTATGCATATAGTAATAGGATGAATCATCAATTCCTTGCAGTGCACCATCAGCCGTATGGGTAAAGACAACTTCCAATAAAACCTCTATCCCATTTGCATGCAACTTCTTCACCATGTCCTTCATTGAATTAATGGCAAATACGGAACCACCACGAGAAGGCCCGGGTAGGTTCATTGGTGAGAAGAAATGACATGGAAAATATGGCCCTTTCTGTTCATCAAATGAAAATATTGGCTCCAATAAGACTGCATTTACGCCAAGATCCTTCAAATGGTGCACCTTCTCAGTTACACCATAGAAGGTCCCTGCTATATCAGTAGGAAGCCTACTAGACTTATGCTCTGTAAAATGCATGACATTCAACCGGTAAACCACTAATTTTTCCATTGGTAGGTTTAGCTGAACATCGCCACCCCAGTCAAAATCAGGTTCCTTGCATAATCGTCCAAGATAGTTTGGTGGCAAGCCCAAGTCGCGATGGTTAGGAATAGAATTCACTATAATTTTAGCATATGGATCCAGAAGAACACTTTCCAGATGAGACTCGTATCCATCTCCCTGACTGAAGCTTCCCTTGAACCGATAGCCATAGCTGACGAAGTTCCAGGCACTTTCCATGGAAGCATGCCAGACATCTCCAGATCGATTGATATATGGATCAAGATCAAGCTCTAAAGCAGGTCTATCTGCTGTAGTGTCATGGTACAGGCATAGAACCACGCCTTGTGCATTTCTTGAAAAGATAGCAAAATTCAGGGAACCATCAGTGGAGAAGGAGAGACCCATAGGAGATGGTAAACCAGCATTGAAACCAACTGGCACACAAAACTTTGCCTTCAGATGACTCCTGATTTCAAAATCACTCGAACCATCACCTAAAGGAGATTTCAACAAGAAAGAGAGATAAAAGGGAGTCCGTTTTGCCTCCAACTCCAATTCAGCTGCAAAAGTACCAAAAGAACCCTGTGTAAATGGGGTTTCAATGATCCCAGATTTGGCATCTGGAGTAAAATTTTGAGAGCCCAGATGCATATAAGACGATGAGTCAGAAGCGTAGACACCCCAGATAAGCACCAACTTGTCGCAACCACTGGGTGTTTGCAATGAAGAAACATCAATGGTTACTACGTAATTAACATTTTTCTTGCTAACAGAAACACTCACCAGACCGCCGAGTTCAGTCCTAAATAGATAAGTGGACACCTTCTGAAGCTCAACAACTTCAGTAATCGGAGTAAAGGCATGCTGAGTTTCCTCAGCAGAAACCCGAGATGAAGCATACACTCTTAAATCACCACGAGTTCTTGCGGCATTCTGAGAAACTTGTGCGGAAAGCGTCTTTTCCATATCCAGTCTGCCAGGTCTTGGTGTACATTTCGATTTACAAACATAGTGCGAGGCAGAGGCAGCGCATAATTTTGAGGGTGATGATGATTCAACGGCCCCACAGTTGAAACAACAGGGCCGAAATGCAAGTGATGGAGCGAGAGTTGCCATCTATTGTTGTGAAAGCAGAGATTAACAGAAATGAAAACTTACAAAGATAAAATCAATTCAATTGAACCATATGTAAATTTGTCAAATTGAATAGGCCACGATGCATCAATCAACGATAGAGAATGGAACTTACATCATTTGATGATTTTGATCTGATCAGTTGAAAAAGCAAGCTGAGGTGATGAATGTGTGATGTTCGATGAAATTATTGAAAGCAAGTGGCAGGGGCCAACAATGTGCGAAACCGACACCGAGCTAATAAGATTACAACACGCACACATACGCACACTTACCGTCTAATTTGTTTTCTTTTGAAATCAAATAAAATAAGCTACCGTTTGCCTTCGACCGCACAACGCAGCGTTTAACTGACCTAGCACATTCAGTATTCACAATACAGCGTACAGACAGACAGTCAGATTGGCTACTTAAACCTTGCAACGGCAACGGGAGTGTTATTAAAAATTTTTAATTCAAAATTTGCAAAAGATAGAGGGACCCAAAACGACGTGTTTCAGATTCCTTTTTTTTTTTTTTTTTTTATAATCAGGTTACACTCATTTGCTTGAGGAAATTGATAAACGACAAAAGGAAGACAGAAGGAAGACGTAGGCAATTATCATTGTATCCCTCGAGATTTTTGTAATTTAGTAAAACTATTAAAGTGCATAATTTATTAAGTTCAACCCATATAAATAAGCAGAATAAAAAATTTTTTATAGGTGAGCGCACGTAATGGCATCAGAGCCTAGTATAATTAGTTAATTCTAGTAAATAAGATCCATAAAATTTAGGCAATTTCTAAAGAAAGTAGAATATTTAGATTTAAAACTTAATGCTCATCAGAGTAAGGAAAATTATCACATTAGACATATATAGTATATACTGTAACTTAGAATAACGTAGTAGATACGAATTACATTCAGAAAATCCTTAGCTTAACAGTATAGTAAATTTACTAATAAATTTAGGTAGAAGTTTAAAACTAGAATTTGATAAAGTTAATAGGAATTTTAAGTTATGTCTAGACAATTTAAAAGAAAAAAAGAACAATCCTTAAGAATATAGAAGAGAAATTATATATATATATATATATATATATATGTATATATATATATATATATATATATATATATATATATATATATATATATATATATATATATATATATATATATATATATTTAAGAATTGAAGTATAGCAGAATGAGATAAGTTATCTAGAATATAAGAGGGTAAATTAAAATTAAAACAAGTTGAAAAAGTTAAAGATTTAGAGGTCATACCAACAATAGATTTAAAAAATTTAATAACTATATTTGAAAAAAATTAAAAACAATACAGACATAGGAAGCTCGCAACCCAAGTCATCTAGGAGTCAATAGATATTGCTAATAGATAAGGAAAAACAGATACTTAGAAGTAGTAAAGCAGAAAGTAATTATTTGAAAAGGATATTTAGTAAAGAAAAAGGAACAAGATAATGATGTAGAATAAAAAGCCTCATAAATTTAGATGAACAAATAAAAAGATTTAGACAAAATAAATTAGATTTAATAAGTCCAAATATAATATATAAACAGGGCAATTTATTTAGTAAATCTTTGCTATATTAACATTATAATGAAAGATACGTATCATTTACCCATGAAGATCAAATGATAAAATTAGATTTAATAGATAAACATTCTTACAAACATATTAGTAGAAATAAAACGATTATATAGAGAAAATCTAAGTGGAAAAACCTTGGTTTGTTTTTATGATGATCGGGTTAAAGCATGGAACTAGACATGAATTATAAATGAGGAATAGTTTATTTTACACCAAATTATTTAGCAAAGGCAAATAATTTTTACAAAAATTTAAGAATATAAATAAAAACTAGAGGGTACTATATGAAGAGAAATGAAGATAATTTATTAGTTTTAGATTGTTTCTCAATCAACCTTTCACAGTAAGGAAAAATTGTGAAGCAATAGTTAGATTTTATAATAAAACTAATGAGAAAAGGTTAAGTACTAAGAGATGGTTAAATTTTACTAATACTATAGCAGGTAATGGTTATAAAGTATAATTTGAATATATTAAAGGTATAGGCAATAAATTAACGAATTATTTAGGTAGGGAGATTTATTCTAATATAATTTTTGATTTTGTAAATGGAAGACAACAGAATGACTTTCGGTCAAATTAGTCTATCAGTATTCCCAAAATGAACTAATTTAAATTTTAAACCCTATCAGGTAGTCAGATAAATGAATCACAACGATGTTTTTTAAATAGTATTTTGAATGCAAAAGGTGATAGTAGAAAGATATTAGCAACTTTAAATGCTTTAACTTTCTATTTTCAAAAAATCCAAACCAAATGCTTTCAGTTTTCATGTAGTAATTAGAGGTTTTACACCAGGAATCTATCATACTTAGTCATAAGTTATTCATCAAATACAAAATTTTTATATGCCAAAGTTTGAAGGTTCCCACTAGTTAAAATAAATGTCAAGTGTAAACTACTAAACACTGAGCTAGAAATAATTGAGAGTATGACCTTTTTCTTTACACACATTGAATTATTAAAGCGACCCCACCTTGGCTAACTCATTATCAAAGAGCATATTACTAAGTTGCAAAATGACAAAATGAAGTTCATCTAGAGTTTTCTCTAAGATTATACTAAACACAGCCGGCAAATTCTATAGTTTGCACATCAAACACTTGGATTCCGTATCACGTGGGAAACTCACTATGGTAATACTCAAAAAATTTGCCTTAAGATTGATCTATTATGTCAACAAGTACCATTGGAGTATACAGACTGCAAGTACCATCTCATTTACAATATTGAAAAAGCAAACATAGATTTAGGACTTTATGTCAAACCAATTGATCTAAAAATTCAGAAACAAACCACTAATATTAACTCCATAGTTATTATTAGGTTATGGTTTTTTTAATTAAGTCATTGATTGGGATCTAGATCGTATAAATGCATTTGAGAGAAAGTTAGCATCAACAATGCTAAATTTAATGTCACTAGGAAAACGATGTGTAGTGGCTTATATCACGTCAAAAGCACTAGAATATCGATTTAAGAATAAAATATATTGTGAGTATCATGCTCAACATTCCATTTGTCTCAGGGGATCAAACACACGCAGAGAACTTGACAATCTGGAAGGATAAAAAATTTCTTTAGATTTGCACTAATAATTCATTAACTAAACATATCAAACATTGGAGAAGCAGAATAACTATTAGGGAGTTTGATATTAAAGAATTCTTCAGTTATCCAAAGTTAATGACAAAAGATTTTAATAATATATATATATATATATATATATATATATACGTCGTAGCATAAAAGAAGTCTCTTTCATCTCAAAACCATAAATAATCAACTTGTAGAGTTCTATCACAAAGAACACTTTGATGACCTCAAAGCCCACAGTGCTAATTATGGAGATCAATTAAGTGGAGAAGAAGAAAATGATAATGTAAAGACTACTACAATAATCTAGATGATCTTGAGACCCATAACCTTGACAACATGCTAGAATCATGACTTGGCAGGTTTTCTACTCCTCAATTATCTCCTTTTACTTACTACTTTTTAAAGTAAAACTTTAAAAAGAAAAGTTAAGGTGATTAGATCTGTTAACACTACTTTACTATGTGAAAAATAAAGACAACCTCTTTATCTAAAATAAAGACTCCATTTGGTTTGGACATGTAGAAAATAGAAGATAAGGATAAGAATAGACATGTTAAAAAGAGTCTATAAATTAAAAGAGTTTTCATTTATTAGACGTCCTAAAAAAATACCCTAATCAAACCATGCAAAATAACTAATCATAAACACTTTGTAATATCTCTAAAGCTCTTGTTTAATTTTCTGTTTATAAAAAGTTAGTTCAAGTAAGTCATTTAATTTAGCAAGTATGTGTTGTTGCTAAGTTATTTAGTTATTCTCTAATGGAGAAAACCAGTCTTTGTAAACCTCTATGTGTTTATAAATGAATAAGTTTTATGTTGTAAATCTTTCATTATAAATCAAGTATTTGTATAGATGTTTATAACGAAGGTTTTCTTCCTATTACGAAATAAAATTAAACTCTAAAGAAAAACTTAGGTTTTTAGAAAAATCCAATGCCTTGAAAAATGGCCTCTTTGTGCTGAATTTTCTCTAAAAGTATCATTTTAGTAGATGGATAGGTGTTTTGGGGAAAATAGGAGCTTTGTGTTGGGATTTCGATGCCCCTAAGAGGAAGAAGGTTTTTTGAAAAAACTTTTAGTTTGATTGAAAATTTTAATTTTATTTTCTGAAGCCTTTAGAAAATAATTTTTAAAAAATTTCAGAAAAGATACTGGTTTTGGTTAGCATTTATGACAAATTAATTTATTATCTAATTTTCAAGTTTATATAAGATTTGGAAAGTATCTAAAAGGGAAAAACACTCATTTGTAAGATTTTTAAAATCAAGAATTAGCTTGTATGCCTTTAGATAATCATATATGTTTTACATTACAAAATTGGTTAATTGAAGTATTTAGTGAATATAATAAACATGTTAATAATATACGAAGATTATATGAAATAGGAAGACATGTTTTAGATTGTGACATTAAATTTACAATTGTCATCAATAGAAGATTAGAATTAGTATTTAATGAAGAAAATAATAGAAGTAACTCTTAATGTTTAATACCGAAGATATTATAATTAGAAATAGAGTAAATAGTAAGTCATTAGCATTATTTACATTCCGTTGTTTGCAACTTAGTAAATCTAAATTAAAAAAAATATTAAAATACCTTAGAAATAAAGTTATGGTATGTTTACTAATTTAAAATTAGAATGAGCTGAAATCGAAATGAGCTAAAATTAAAATTAGGAATAGGAATCAGAATACATAGTTTATTTGAGTTGTATGAATCGGAATCAGAATGCGATTCATTTCCATTAATCTGTTTACTTTGTTTTGAAATCGAAATAAATTATTATAATTTACTAAAATATCTTGAAATTATTTAATAATAAATAACAACAACAACAATAATATTATTATTAAATAACAATGATAATAATAATAATTAATAATATAAATAATAAATAATAAATAATAATAATAATAATAATAACAATAACAATAAATAAGAAAAATAACAATAATAATAATAACAAAGAGGATATTTTCAAAAAACAACAAAACTTTTGAGGACATTTTCTTCATAAGGGAGAATGGGGTTCTGATTCCCAACCCTCCCTACCGAAATCAGAAGTAAGATATTGATTACTGAATTTCGTGTGAGACCCATGTCTACTATTCTCATTCTCATGATTAATTTAACAAAACAACATAATTTTAATTCTAATTCCATTATTCTCATTCTCATTCTAGATTCTAGAAATGTAAGCACACCACTAGAGTAATACATAAGTGTATCCCAATTACTAAAATCAAAATTCAAGTAATTAAGGGTTTAATAGGAGAAATGTAAAATACATAGGATACTTTAGAAATTAGAAAAAGGAGAGGGAGTTAAAAGAAATTAAATTCTGTCGTCATTCTCGCTTGGCTCTGTTTGTTTAGCAGTATTTGTACATTTTCTTACTTCTTTTTTTTTATATTTTATTTATTTCTAATTTTTTTCCTGACGAGATCCCAGATTCCCAGCAGCAATAAAAAACTAATTAAATTTAAGCTTTCACTTACCAAGAAAGAAAAAAGAACAGAAAAGACAAATTTTCTAGTAGATGAATAAAGCTAGGCCAGCAGCAGAGTTGTGTGATTCTTTTTCTTCCATTTCTCTTTCATATGTATAATGTAATTATGTATGTACAATAATAATCTCTCTCTCTCTCTCTCTCTCTCACTAAGCAGTACCACTGCCAGCTTTAGAACCGGCATCAGACTCATTGTTACTAGAGTTACAATTCCTCCTCTTCGTTGCAACAAGTGGGCTGCTCTCCTCCTCCTCCTCAACCGCCGGCGGTTTCTGCACCTGAATCCCCTTGAAAACCGGATGCACGTACGCATCCTGAAGATAGGTTCTCAAGTTCAGGTTTGGTTCTGTAGCCCGTTCAAGCGTATCCTTCACCATTGCCTCCTGCATTCAGCTTTCACTTCTCAGAAAACAAACATCGATCATCGCCAACCAAACAACCTAAATACAAATATTCCAACAAACCTGTAGTGGGAACGTTACAAACGCAGGCTCGAATCGACCCTTGCAATACACATGGAACCATATGGTTATAACCGGAAGTAGGATCAGCAATGGCGTTGACTTCTCAGCTTTCTTTGTGCTCAACAATCCCATCAATAGAAGTTGAGATATTATTAGATTTATTATTATGCGCCGATGCACATCAGGCCAGAATGCAGCTCCACTCTCGTATATTTGGTCATACACATTGATAACCTTACAACAAGCAGCACCAACATATACGTAAGTATAGTCGGCCATCAACATTCAACGTCTAAGTACTAGCAATTCTATGACCTTAATGGCAATTCCAAAAAAAACGCAGAACAACTAAATGGTCTACAGACAAAATTCATTTATGCCCACGCCACTGAACAGAACAGTACCTATGTGACCACCCATAACTGCCCATCATGAATATGTTATGCCCTCTATTGATACACGACAATTTGATTGGGAGAATAAGATGCTTTTCTAGATAATAAAATCTTTCAGAAAGAAAGACAGGTCAGATGCAATATTTATACGTCTACATGTTTAAAGTAACCTAGCTAACTGATTAACGAATTAGTATGGCAGAATACATTCAATCATGTGTGGAAAAAATTATGCACGCATTTATTCACAATAAATAACTGAAATAATGAAAACCTATGAATGAGTCAAAGGTGCATAAGCAAACACAGAAACTACTCTGAATAGGGTCATATCAGTTACCATGAGAAATGCTCAACTAAGCCATGCGGAGCAAATGAACCTTGAAATGTTGTTACCTATAAGTTTTTTCACATGTAGGAGGGAGGGCAAGATATACAGACAAACTTACGGAAAGATGAACTTTATTTATGTACCTGATTACGAAATACCACATAGGAAAAGGCAAAGAAGACGATGATGAAAGGAAGAAGTATGGGTGTGACAGGAGCATATACAAGTCCCAGCAAGATATAGAACTGGATCCGAGGTTCATTCGTTGCAAATCTCAAGTAACCAGGATCCATTGCCTCATCCCTGTCTTGGTCTGTCTTAACCAAAAATGTGTTCTTCAGGTGGAATATTACCAATGGTACCAATCTGACGATCTCAGCAGCAATTCCAGCCCAACCATCAACCATCGTATACGTGATGAAGAAAGTGGCTTTCATTGGAATGGAAACCCCAAAAGTTTTTGGAATCCTGAAAAGCAATACAAGTTCGTGTCAATTACCGTCATTTGAACAGGGAAATCACTAACAGTGCATAATAGTTTTGTAATAAATAAAGCTATGGCACTGAAATTCTGACAAGATGTCGTTGATTCATGGAGGTTTAGGTCATAAACATCTTTGCAAAGTAACAGTTAAAAGCATAGAAGTTTAGCACCCACCAAAAATTCACAAGTCTAATTCTCTGCAGAAAACTTTCTTTCTTTTAAAAAAAAAAAAAATATATATATATATATATATATATATATATATATATATCTTTGTTTAAAGAGAATTTGGTGCTCAGTGCATGTAATTTTTCTTTAGAGATTACAAGAGAAAAATTGAGGATGAGATAACCTCTGGATCAATGTTTTGAGTAATCATGCATAGTTTCATGCAGGATTCTGGAAGTGTTTTTCTGTAACTTAGTCTGAGCGAGTAACATATAGATAATAGTAAACACACTTTCCTTTCAGGTTAAATGATTGTGATAAACAGACTAGTAAAGCAACATACTCTGACGGGGCCTCATTGAGAAAAGTATGAAGCTGCTGGAGTGCTGTTCCTGTAACAATGCTGCCAAGAAACACATTGACAAGAATGAACAAATAATATTTCCCAGCTGATCTCTTCTCCAAAGTTGAGAGTGATGTAAATCCTTCTATCTTGGACATGGTCATGAGAATTAGTGGAAGTAAAATAAGAAATATCTTCAGAGCGATCCCAGGAAGAAACCCTTGAATAAATGACTTCACAATCCCACTGCAGGAAAACTAAAAATTCTACAATTAAAAACTCCGACCTTCCCAAACACGAAAACAGACAGCAATACTGTGGGGTAAGGTAGTCAAAAAACTAGACATCCATCATTATAACCATCCCATGACTAGAAGTAGCAGATATCAATATCACTAGCTCAATCACTTTCTCCAAGTAAACTTTGCATCCCTGTCCTTTCCTTTTTTCCAATTAAATCCAGTTTAATTAAATATTAATCAGTGCATAAGTTCACCTGGTTTCATCACTAAACCTTTATTACTCAAGATTAAAGCACAGCTAGAACCTAAATTTCCATTTCATCCTGGTAAATCAGAGTCCTTATAACAGTTGCCACTAGATTCAAGCATTGCTCAAAAGGTTAAAGACAAGATAAAACAAAGAGATGCTCTCAAGGACTTACAGCATTTTGCATACATGGTCCCATAATTAAAAGAAACAAATAGTGTATACAATATAAAAGCTCTTAAGTAATCGATGGAAGGAAAAACTTACATATCTATCAATGGCTTCAAGAAAGGTAAAACCTTTTGGATCACCTCAATGTTGGCAAGGGATTGGACAAATGCTATAGGGATCATGAAAAAGAAAATTAAGGCAAATAGAGCAACAGCCATGAGCAATCTTCGGATAGTCAATTCAACATAAGGTATTGAAAGATTATCCCAGAAAATGTCACGTGGCTCAGGAGCCCAGTCTGTCAACCAAATTGTAGGGTTACATGATTGCTGAGTTTGAGCACAGACTGCCGCTCCCCATCGAGATTTGAATGAAACAAATGCTGCTGGAATTATAGACTTGGCATCACTAATGACCTTTTCTCTCTCTGCGATCTCCTGCAAAATAAGTCATTGTAAAATTTCAGGAGCAAACAAAATAGTCCCCTGTAGGGCATGTTTAGTCATGTAACTATTTTGGGTTATTTTATTTACATTTTTTCAAATATAAAACAGGCAAAATATATGGAATAACCACCAAGAAGCTGAAAGTTCAGAATAGATGCCACCTTCAATTATTGCTTCCTCTGTTTCTGAGTGATGCAACTCTTACCTTATTGGCAAATCTTCCTATTCTATCCAATACAGTCATGAATCATCCTGTTTGAAATACTTATGTTCAGAATATTTTATGATTTCCATAAAATACTATCTTGAATAGCTTTAGAACCTGTATATGTCTTACTTGCCTTTCCTTGGATAAAAAGCCCCATACCCTACCTGCACATCCCTTTGCCCATGACACAATCCCTGGGTTGTTCAATCACCCTTAATTTTAATTGTCATATTTAATATGGAGCTGGGAGACTGCTTAAATTTCACTCAGATATCAAATGGGCAATCAATACAGATAATGTTTCATCAATTGGCAACTCTTCTTAAAAACTATGGTCGGGTAAAATTATCACATGAACTGTGAATTAGGGGGGCTAAAAATAGGGAAGGGACATATGTTAAGCAGCCCAAGACTTTACAAAGTTCTTAAAATATAGCCCATCACATGAACAATGAGAGCTGTGGCGGCAATAAGAATAATAAAGATAAGTAAACGGAGGAAAACGCTTCGCAGAAGTAGCAAACAAATTGATGAAATCTTTATTGTAATATATCAAAACTTACTTCTTCAGTTAACTTTTCAATCTCAGCAGTATAATAGTCAATTGCATCCACTCGAGTCCCCCAAAGTCCCCAGAAACCTGTCTGTAAATGTAGACAATGGGATGGCAAAGTAAATACTTTTAAATCAATGGTTATATATAAAATGATTTATACTGAACAAATTAGGTAGACCCCGCTATGAAAGAAACGTAGAGCAAGAACAAATAATTAAAAGTTTGTCATGCAGTTGGAAACCTTTGTGGTTGGCTTCTTTGAAGTTCTGTCGTAAGTATTTTTGTAGTAGGTTAACCAATTTCGCAAACTCTTCTTGTTTTCAACCAATTGGGCAAGCTTGTTTGCATTGTAGACGACCTAGAAATTTGGCAAGGTGAATATTCAGTGCAATCTGAGAAGTGGATTACATTGAATACTTGAAACATGACAGGTGAGTATTTACATTTTTACAGCAGTACACGCTGCTAGATTATGGGTCAACTTCCTAACTAAAACAGCTCTTTAAAGAAATACCTGATGAGTAAGATAATGATCAGGATGATTCACGCAGAAGAAATGTTGAACATGGTCACTAACTGATTCATCTGGATCTGGTGGAATGTTTCTCACAAGAACCTGCCAATGATGTAAGAATCAATATATAGCAAACGGTGATCAAAACTAAAAGGATAAGCTACCTTTAACAGTAAAAGATGCCCCCAAAGACATGCAAGTTCTCATTCAAATTCGGTCAAGACTCGGCGATTAACACATAACCTCTAGAAATGAAAAGATAAGGCCAAGAGTATGTTTGGGATTGAGGTGTTATAATTTTTAAATTATAATTGTCGTAAAAAAATAATAATTATAAAATAAAAATTAATAATATGTAATAAATATAATTTTTAAATAATAGTTTTAATAAAATTATTAAAAACATAATAGATTTTGTATCATACAAGTGAAAAATCATATTAACATAGTTAATATATCTTAAAAGTTACAATAGTTAGTGTTTACCAAACAGTTTAGTGCTGTAACTTAAAATCTACAACTGTCCAACCTCAATCTCAAACATACCCTAAGTTTCTTTTTAAATTTGAATTGATGAAAAGAAAAATGAGAAAATTGGGAGAGACAAAAATCTAATTTAAGAGAGAACAGCAGGACTTAATGTATTTATGAAGAAAGCTTGCATGGTTTATGACTAAAAAGCTGAGTTTTATTCATCTATTAGAACCTGAAGTTCAGACAAGTCCTAAAGTTCATTTCTCATTCTTTTCTTTAATAATAAGTTTAGGCAGGGATCTATTCTAGTCATATGCAATTAATGTTCAATCAATACAAAGCAAAACTGTACATCATTGTGTAATTCCATATGTAAGACTATTTTTGTGATGAGCATCTGCTGTTTCACATTAAAAAATCAATTACTTATCCTGTTTAAGAACTAAAAGTAGTTGATTTCATCATAGCTTGGCTTGTCCATCGAAGGAAAATTCCAATACCAATCAGAAAATGCATCTTCTTTCTCAAACAAATTACCTTCTTATATGGTTAAGTGTGTCAAACATAGCATATGTCCCATGATATTTCTGAAACATACTAGTCATTGTAAGATTATATATACAAACACTGGAGAAACAGAAAAATGGCTTAACTAAAAAGAAAAATCTGATAAACTCACTGTGAATTGATCAGGGCGCCGATTTTCAGATGCTAGAAATCGCAACCTCATATCTGCTATCATCTTGTATTCATTTCGCAGCACATAGAATGTCCACAATGTGAAGACATAGGACATAATTGTATGTGCATGTAGCCTGAAAAGTAATAAAAAAAGCCTCTCATACCAGAATGTGAACTCAATATACCAATGTAAGAACGTATTCTACATGAAAACCGAAACATGAATAGATTCGGGTCTAACAACTCTTGTTATACACACGTCACAGCTTAAAAATCAAACATTCTGGGAGTTACTTCTTGAGTGATACTTATAAACTAGGCTACATAATCTCTGGCACCTTGCTTATACGATATATATCATACAAAAATGGAATGGTCAATTTCTCATTACAGTAAGCAAGATAAGTGACAATACCAATAGAGGTCAAGCTCCAAGTACACTATATTCCTAAATTCTATCAATATATTTTTTAACAAAACAAAAGCAAATGAGATTTTTTCTTACAAAATAATAAGAAGACTGGTAATAAAAGAAGAAGAAAAAAAAAAGAAAAAGCAGAAACAATAGATCCATAGAAGAAAGACAATAAATCAATTTTGACCTTTTGGATCCAGCTGGGATGTTGGATATTGACAGCTTGTCGATATCGCTGAATGAAACATTTGTAGCATGCTCTAATGTGTTCCCCGTCCAATTGATGGGCACCAAAACAACGAAAGCAAGAATAGCTAGCGGGACAAATATTTTTAAGCTGAAAATTGGAAGTGCCATTCATGTCAGATATTCAATCTACAAAAAACAACATAAAAGAGAGAATAAACAGTGTGTAAAGATGTTTGTCTATGGACATCTGTCCATATGGCCGTATTAGATTTGAACACATTGACTCTATTTGATTCAGGAAAACGATATTATAGATACATCAATAAGTCGATATATAAGAACAAGGTAGAGGCATAATTTGGTAGTCCAAAGAAAATGACAAAGAATTCATGTACGGTAGAATAAATGGGAGAAGGAAGAACAGAAAACAAACCCAAGGAGGTAAATCCGGAGGTATGCAACAGAATCCAATCCCGCGTGATCAACAAGCTCGGATTCCGGCATTTTGAGAGCATCGGGCATCCAATTCAAGAACCTTAAGTATGTCCTCAAGTCTAAGTTAACAAACTTGTTTGCAAAGGTTCCGGAGTGCGTTGGGCTGCTTCTTACCCCCTTACGATACCATTTTGGGAAGTAGACTCTATCATTTACCGGTTGGATTCGTAAAATTGCAAACGCCACAAGAAATGCAAAAGCGGAGAGAAGATTAATAGCCGCTGAAACCCCTATATCTTTTAGATTGGCCATCTCCTTCCTTTGAAACTATTGATATACTGCAGCAATGGTGACGAACAAGTGAAACACGTGTCAAATATTTTTAAAGACAACTGACAGCAGCAAAAGTCATTCGACCGTCATTCCTAAAAAATTAGTTTTTAGATGTTTATAATTAAGAATAACCCATTAATCAGAAATCAAGAATTCACATGCACCATTCCATCTCAACCATATGATGCAAAAGCCATGAGATCTAAACAGAATGACATTGCATTAAATAAAAAAGAAGAAGAAGAAGAAGAAGAAGATCGTCAGAACAAAATTATATTTGCAATTAAATACCATAATTTTGACTTTTGAACCATTTCGGCAGTATTTCAGTTGTAGAGTTGTAATTCAAAGGAAACGAAGTCGTCTTCTTGAGAAAAATCAAGAACCAGAATATCCAATTTTAATACCGTAATTCCTTACGTAAAAGTAACGGCCATACAAAATTCTACGTTGGACACAAAAGAACACAAAAGGCACGTGGCAGAGGAAATTCGTCATCATAATGATTAATGAGATGCATTCATTGGTTCAAAATCCTAAACGTCTCTCTATAAGTCAAAAGCGAAAACACGAACAGATAATCAATGAGCGGAAGTTCTTTGTTTGTAAATTTTCGCGTATGGAAGGGAGAAACATATAAAACATATACCTGAAAATGTCTGGTTTTTGAGTCTCTGAATATATGAAATGAAGTTTTTTTTGAAAAACCCAAAAATGGGGATTTTGTTACATTAATGCGATGAGTTTTCTTGTATTTGTTAAAAATCTGAGGAAATGTACGCAACTCCGATCGGATGTAATGGCGGCAACATGCATGGAAACGGGTCCTGTTTTTGCAAACTATAATTAGCAACAACGCCAGGTATTTGAATGACTTTTAACTTGTTTGACGAAATTGCCCCCCATCCCTTCTCTCTCTCATTAGTTTACAGTATTTTCTTTGTGTGCTGACATTTGTCAGCTTGGGATTCAATTTGGTGATTTTACACACTTTTTGCACTTTGCAGCATGAAAACTGAATGCACGTATATGGTATATGTATTCATAAATAAATAATTTTTTATAATCATAAAAAAAATTACCATAACTTAAAAACTTTACCTCCACAGACACAAAATAATATTTATTTATATTTTTAAATTTATCTTAAGAAATGTTATAATCTAACACTTGTAAATACTTTTAAATCATTGATTATATAAAAAAATGAATAAATGAATTATACTGAACAAATTGAGTAGAAAGAAACGTAGATCAAGAAATACCCGCTGCCCGCTGGCTAGTCCGAGAGTGTCCGACAATCATAAAATCTAAATCGTAATTTAACTTTAAAAAAAAAAAAAAAAAAAAGGGAAAAGATGCACAAAGGCATCAAAATGATGAACGAAACGTGTAATAATTCCACGTCAGCACAGAAATTAAAATATGGCTAATTGGCTACATGCTAATCCTAATCCTCTATTTAAGCTACAACAATTTATTCTCCTCAAATAAGAATGCAAGATCAACAAAAGTGGATTCACAAGATTACATTGGAACGGAACCGAAACGCAACAGAACAAATAACAGTCAGACACCACTATTCACAGATGCAGCATGAGGTTCGCACTTTATCACCGTCCGATGCTCATGATTATCATCAAGATCTTCTACCCCATCAGAAGCATCACCACCGTCCCCTCCGTCTTCGTCATCTTCATCGTCGTCGTCGTCACAAGCATCTTCATCGGACGATAGAGGAACGAGCCAACAACTCCCGTGCAAGTGCCCATTTACACAAACAAAGTACTCCAAACCACCATCATGTGACCCAAGCCTGCGAGCCGCGCTCTTGGGAACAAGCCGAGCCGCAGTCATACTCCAAACGCGGGCCCCACAGTAAGGACACTTCACCCTCTTCTCGAGCTCCACTTCCCGTCGGATCAAACGCGCCCTTGTCGTCGATCTCATAAATCCCCGAAATACCCCTCGGAAAATCCCCAAATCATCCTCCTTGCTGCCCATTGGATGCTCACACGGGTCGCTAACGAACAATAAATCCCCCCGGCACTTGTTAGTCAAAAAGCTACGGCCCGAAGTTTTAGAAAATCGAGACGCTTTAACAAAATGAGCTGCAGAGGTTTTACTCACTTTGAAATTACGAGTTGACTCGCAACCGCAACAGTAAAACATCAGCTTGGCCAGCGCGCGCCATCCGCAGTTAATACGACCGTTAGGCGCACCGTTAGCCAATGTCTCAACCATGCGCGGGGCACGATACTCACAGAGCTTGCGCCAGAGCAGTCGTTCTGCGATGGCGCGAAGCTTGCGGTTGAGAGAAGCCGTTAAACATAGCATGTGAAGGTCCCATTCGACGGACTCGAAGACGAGTAGAAGTATCCGCTCGTTGAATATCCCCGAGTCGCTTGACTCGGGCGCTTGACCTGGTGGGTTTGTTCTGAGTCTCTTGTTTGCATTCGCACTCATCAGTGACAATGCTGAAGATAGTGATCGTGTTTGCGTGCCCTTCTTATTATATGCCTTGTTGTGCGCATCAAAATCTAAATGTTTAGACACGAGTCTTGTAAGCAATTGAGTCTCATGGTAGGCTGGTCTGAAATTGAGGGCACGTGTCATGTTTTCAATGGTCCATGGACGCGTGTCCGTTATGTACTGGGGAGATGTCGTAAAAGAGAATCGCGGAATTGCGTCAGATATTGGATTGATAAGGGGATCGAGCTCCAAGTGTCATCATGATCTCAGATCACGAAATATCTTTGTCCGTGCCTCGAAATATCTCTGATTATACGTGTCCGGTACCAGTTAAGTGCCGGAAAGGACACAACTGCAAGTATCCTGGATAATCATTTACCAAATGGATCTAAACAAATAGCTGAGAGGCACGTGGCAACTGTTGGGAAAGACTAATGCAGTCTTATTTCCTTAAGGGGTCTTGTTATGTTATTTTAAATGTAACATACAATCTCAAAAATAGTTTTTTTTATATATTTTTAAATTATTATTATTACTTAAATAACGTGGAGATTGCAAAAAATTAATTTTAAATCAATTATAAATTATAATTAATATAACGTAGCAGCTGCCTTGATTTAGATATTTAAAGATAGTAGTTTTATATACTGTGTCAGCACGCGGTCACGGTATGGACCGAAAAGGAAACAAGAGATTAAAGAGTAAAGCGGCGGACCTGAGAATGGTTGGGGCGCCTGAAAAGACAATGGCAGATTTGTCAGAAGTGAGACGTGTCGTAATGATCAGTTTGTCCCATTATGCACTTTTATCGAAAAGCGTGATGATACAATTACAGAATTACCGACGCGGACACTGTCTTGACTTTTTCAACTTGGATTCCACGGCCAAGCAAATTATAAAGTGGCAATTTCGTTATTAACTTCAATCACCAAAATTTATAGATTTACTACATAACCAAGATAGAAAGCGAGACGAGGGAAAATATAGACAACATAAAAAATTAAAATAACTGTTAACCCCACGATGTCAAAATCCAAACAGAATCTGAGGGAGAGTAGAAAGAAGCCACCAAACCTGGTTCGTTTTGTTCGAGAGATGGAGACAAGAGCTTGGCTGGCTAATGATGATTGGATGGTGCACTGTAGTGCGTACCGCAGACGACGATTGGGAAGGCAATGTTGTATCAGCTTATGACGCGTGTCCTGAAACGTGGCGGTCACTAGCATACTCGACTTGGGTTGTACGATAAAGACTAAAGTGATTGTCCATTTGCATTATTCGATGACACATCATACTACGTCTGATACGTGGCAAACGTTGAAGGCTGATGGACCACCCCCATAGTTCGATGTCTGATGTGGAGTGCGATCATGCCTTTAATCCAGATGCTTTCGTTTAAACGGGGGGTCGCACGGAATTGCAATTATATTCTATAATAATTACTTAAACGTCCGTGCCTGTTTCAGAATATTCAATGCAAATTTTGATTATTTGAGAATCAAATTCCCTATTAATTATTTTTTAAATTAGTTTACCGATCATATTTTGAATACTACACTGTCAAATAAATTTATTTAACAATATAAAGTATTGATGTCAAAAATTTGGTCACTTTTCCTTTTAACTGATATTTTTACTTCAGCATCATCATTATACTTATTTTTTAGAGAAACAGCTTACCAATTATCACGAGTTCCTGTAACTGCTAGTAAATTTTTGCCAATTACCTAAAAGAATAGAAAATGATCAGTCTCAAGTCAGTAATCAGATTTTTACGGAACAAATTTATTTCACTTCCCTTGTGACATTATTCTCATTGCCTTTAAACCAACTATTTTTTCTCCTCATTTCCAGAAGAGTTTATAGACGTAAAAAAAAATATTTTTTTTCTTGAGAAGAAGAAAGCCCCTCATTTTTCCATGGAAAGACCCCCTTAAATAATCATAATAATCCAAATAAAAATAATCATAATTGTTGTAACCCCATGATTATAATAATTAATGTACTAATGAGTACTATAATAAGCATAATAATGATCACTTAAATAATAACCATAATAACATTTATCATAATAATGACTATAATTAAAATTACCCTCTAGTCGAAATGTTCTGCTTAAAGTTTTCGGGCAATGACCCGGTCAAGATAATTTGCTTCAAATGATCTGCTCACCTAGTCGAGGTGATTTATTAATGCTCTCCAGATAACAATCTGGTCGAGTTCACAGATAAACTTTTGGTCAAAATGATGTGCTGGAGATAACCAGATAACCACCTGGTCGAAGTGCTCTGTTTGACCTAATCAAATAACTATCTGGTCATAGTAGTCTGCTCGAGGTCACTCTGATTCCTTCCTCGAATACCAGTCTCTCAGTTTCTAGTGTTGAGAGTTTTAATGAATTAGGACTAGAAACCATATAGAGTTTAAAATGATCTCGATGTGACTTTAATGAGTCAGTTCAGGCTGCTAGAATTGACTTCATCGTATACAAGAATCCTAGAACAAGTTTTTAGACCTAAAGTCTTTTACAAATAACACTCATATAATCCCTGCTTACTTAATTTTAGTTGAGCAAGAGTAAGATGCTTTGACTTTGTTAACCTCGAGGACGTTTTAAGACTTAAATTCTTTTGTTTATTCTAAAATATATTGCTGTTCGACTTTCGTCTGGTCGAGCATCAGCAAGCAAATTTCTGACTCCTGTCTCGCCTTGAGCAGACTTTGACACTTTAAGTCTTTTTTATTTTCCTTAGAGTATTTTCAAATTTATTAGTTTCCTGCTAAACTTAATCAAGCTTTAGAAAACTTTTGACTTTTATCTTGCCTTGATTAGGCTTTGAGACTTTATGTATTTTATTAGAGCTTAATTTACTCGAGCCTATTCTAGTTAAAATTGGCTCTTTGTCTCGCCTCGAGCAAGCTTTGAAAATTATAGCCTTAACATATTCTTAGAGCTTGATTTACTCGAGTCAATTTTGCCTAATCTTAGTTTTATGTCTTGCCTCGACCAGTCTTTGAGACTTATAGCCTTGAGATATTCTTAGAGCTTAATTTGCTTAAGTCTTATTTTGGCTAAACTTGGCTCTTTGTCTCGCCTCGATATGGCTTTGAGACATCTACTCTCATCGTGTTTTTTAAGAGCTTAATTTTGTTCAAGCCTTATTCTGGCTAAACTTAGCTCTTTGTCTAGCCTCGAGCAGGTTTTGAGACTTCAGTCTTATCGTGATTTTAGAGCTTAATTTGCTCAAGCCTTATTCTGGCTAAACTTAGCTTGACACAACTTAAAAGTGTTTGATTTACTCCCAAGTATAAGAGTGTCTAGTTATAATATAACCCCGTGAGTTCGGGATCGAACCACAGGGAATTTTAAATTTAGTAGTTTATTATTAAATAAAAATTAATAGTAGAAAAATAGATTACCTGTCTAAAAAGTACTAAGGCTACGGGATTCACTCTTAGAATTTAAATTATGTTCATAATATTCTCTAATATTTATATTTAATATTTTATTTACTAATTAAATATTATCTTATTTAATTCTTAACTAACCAATTTTATGGATGAATATGAGAATGAAGTACATGATGTGCCACAATTAAATTGGAGTGTCGACATAATGTCAAAAATATCATATAAATCCAATAAGATTTTAAGTTTATAAATTAATATGACATAAAAATATTTAGCAAATAAAAATATTAAATAAAATAAACTTTGAACTTACTTGAGAGAGAAATTAATTCCATAATTTAAATCCTTGAGTTTCATCATTTTTGCCATATCTTAATAAATTAGCGACTCATATTGAAAAGAAAAACACTTATTTTATTTGACAAACTTCTAAAATATATTACAAGAAAATTTTAAGAACTTGAAACAATAAAAAAAGAAAATTTAAAAGACTCAGCTTTACCCTTACTTGAAACAATAAAAAAAGAAAATTTAAAAGACTTAGCTTTACCCTTTCCTTTCTCCTCTTTTTCTTTCTTTCCTTTCTCTTCTCTTTTTTCTCTCTTTCTTTTCTTCTCTTTCTCTTCTTCTCTCGCGCCTCCTTCTCCTCTACGATGCTTGCCTTTTTATAAGAAAAAAAACTATTTATTATTTTATTATTATAATATTATATTATTATAATATTATGTTATTATATTATTATGCTTGCCGTGCACTCAATCTATTTATCTTTTCTTTTTATTTTTTATTTTTTTATTTTTTAATATATATTATTTATTTACTATTACAAAGCAGCTCTTTTTTTTTTCCTCTCATTTTTCAGTTTTGATATCTCTTTATTATCAAAATATACCTACAATAAGAAAAATATAACAATTAAGATAAAAATTAACATAATAAAATATAATTTATATAAAATTACATATGAGGAACATTAAAATAAAATGTAAGTTATGTATACATTAATTAATACTTTAAGTAAAAAAATAATAATTTAAACATTTATAAAATATACACTTTATAGTACTAATCATACCCCCCCAACCAACTTATTGCTAATCCCTAGCAATTAAAGCATTATTTTAAATTAAGAATTATAAAATTCACCCGCAAGTTAATAGTTGTTAATCTATCCTCTAAACTACCAGATAAATAAATTCTACTATTTATTTATTTTAGCTTTTTTTCATTCACTCATTATCCAAGATATCATCAAACCTTCTTTTGTGCTCAAAAAATTAACACAATACTTATGTGGCTTCATTAAAAGAAAACAATATTTTTTTATTATAGTGATTTATCGGAGATAATATCTTTATTCGGCAGTAGATTATTCATACAATTTACAATATTACATCTTCAATCCATATAGCGAGCTTTAGGCCAATGACTCCCAGACCAATTAGTCTTAGGGCACTATGTGTTAAAACACCCCTACAGGACTTAATTACTCGAATTTTAACTTAATATTGCACTTTCCACTACTTTAGAAATTATCTCCAACAGATCAAGAGAACAAAATATTGCAAAAAATTTAACTTACAGCCCAATAGCATGTGTCATAGTGTGTGTATAAAAAAAATGATTTAATAATACCTATTTAAATAAATAACTGACAAAAAGATTTAATTAATGATTATCAAGTGGAGAATTCATAAATTTGAGTAATCCAAACAATAAGGAACAAAAACAACTTAATATGAATTTTAAATTCAAAAAAATAATATAGACTAGACTATGAAGATGCGTATCAAAAGTAGTGACTCTTTACATAGCCATCCTAGAAAAAAAATTGTTATTTTTGGATTTTTTTTTATTTAAAGAAAAATAGACAAACACATATATTTACAATTTACATCAACTATCCCCACCCTCCGACCTAATCTAAACATTATTCTTAATATATTATAATTTAAAGATATGCATGCAAAATGAGAAACAGAGAAAATAAACATAAAAGAAAAAGTAGAGAATATCATACCTAAACTTGTTGTAGAGGCTTAGAAATTTTTTTTTTAAAAAAAATAAATAAATAAAAGCTCTAAGACTAAGAAGATGCGTTTCTAGAACCACTCACTCCATATTCGGTCATCTTCGACTCAAAATTTATCCAAAATTAGTATTTACAAAAAAAAATTAGTAAAAACATCACCAGGATTGACACATTCCACAATTGTCAACTATTTCCTCCCCCCAACCTAAATGAGACATTGTCTCTAATGTCTTAAAAGAAATAAGTAGAGTTTTGAAGACATCACATGAATGTTAAAAAAAAAAAATTACAAATGGAGATTTAAATCCAAATTGCACTTCTTACTACTATTACTGTTATCATCTTCAGTTGACCAATCCATTGCCAAAGTCATGGGTTCTGGCTCCGGTTTGTAAGCTTGTAAAAGATCAAGTAATTCATTAGCAGTAGAAGCACAAATAAAGATTTTTTTAACTGAGGGAGGAATAAGATAATTGTTAATTGCATGGTTAAGAAATGTGAAAAAGCCATTATAAAAATTATTAACATTTAACAAACCGATAGGTTTCTGATGAATGTTCAAATGGGCCCAAGACACAAATGTAATTAGTGCCTCCAGAGTTGCAAGATCGTCTGACAAAAAGATGAAAGTATCAGCATGATCTAACATTTTGGATATTCTTTCTTGCATACCTGAGACAACTAACTCTTCTCTAGTTGGTGAGTCAGGTAGACATCCTAGAGGTTTAAGGGCTTTTGGGATGATTCCTAGCACTTGACTTCCTCTAGTGAAAGCTGTTTCTGAAACAAGTTTGGATAATCCATGGTCACCTCCTCCATATATTAATTGTAAGTTTCTCTTTGCTATGACACGACCAAGATCTACAGCTGCCTCAATGAATTCCCGGTACTTTCCATAGCGAAACCCCGAAAGCACACAAATATTTTTTAATTGTCTACTCGAAGATGCTGCCATTGGAATAATCTTCAAAAATAATTTGTGAAAGTTTAAAATAAAAGCACGTATTTAAAGATAGAGATATTGATAAATAGTTGTAAATGGAGTGGTGTACTTATCAAATGACGTGTGAACCTTTGGCTTATATTTCAAAAGTAAACAGATAAAACAAACAGTAAAAAGAAAAAGAAAACAGTAATCACACTATTAAAAGTAATAATGCATAAAATAAAATATTATTAAAAGAAAAAGGATATTTACAAGTAGTTGCGACTGTGGCTCACATCTTCCTCTGGTTTTACGTCCAGTAACGGCTTGAACGCCCTCTATGGGTCGAGGATAGGCTTCCCATCCAGTTTTCTTATAAACTGGCAAACTGAGTTTTTTTTAGTCAGATTCCCAAGACTAAACTGTGTGTTTTCTTTTTGGAATAGTTTCTAATACCTTTGAATTAAATGCTGTACATATCCGCTTCGATGCGTCTCAAGAGATCGTAAGATATCATCTAACGATTTTTTATTCATGCCATCTTTAAAAAATTTAATTTTATCTTCACGAGTATCAAAAACCATTCCTAAAGATTTACAACGCAGGTTCTTGCAATTATATCTTACACAATTACGACAATTAGAGTCAAGTTGTTTAGCTTTTTTCTTTTTAGCGTATGTATTTTTTCTAAAACCAGGCATGTAAGAAGTAAATGGATCAGAAAACTCACCTGCTAATTGGACCTTTGGTTCAGTTAACCAACAAATGTCAGAAGGAATGCCATGGATCATTAACAAACGTAGTCGTTCACAGCGAGTTTTGTAAATTTTCCTGAGGGTATTTTGAGGGAGAGAAGGAAAACGCTTGTGCAGTTTTTGATGTATTTCTTCCATGTTTGGTTTTTGAGATTTCAGTTATTATGGGAATCTAAAAATACCGACTTAAGAAGTCACGGAGTACCGTTATCCGCCATTTATACTGGAAAGTAAAATAAAACACACCAAAAAAACAAATCAACTCTGAAAAATCAATTCAAATGTGAAAATAAACAAAATACAATAAAAAGAATAAAAATAAAATAATTAAAACTTACATTCGTCCTCTTATTGCATTAACTTCAAGTTCCAACTGAACGTTATAAATACCTTCCTCTATTTCTTAAAGTTGTCTTTCTAGGTCTTCAACATATGACAAAAACTCTGGTGGTTGTTGATCCCATATTGGATGTGATTTAAAATGTCGTATTAGTCCTACTAAGTGAAATTTTACACGTAAAAGAGTTTTAAGATGTTTCAAGATGATCTTTCTAATTGAGGTATTCATGACATATAATAAGAGAAAACACAATTGTCAAACAAACACGCTTAAACAAAAAAATATTATATGCTTAATAAATATGCGGTATGAAACTAAAAATAATCAAACAATCAAATGATAAAACAATAAAACAAAAAAGAAATATATATATATATATATATATTAGTCACACATTAAAGATTTAATCAAGATTTGGTGGGTCACTCAAATTGATTTCGGTGTCTTCATCACGTGGTTGGAATTCCATATATGGTTTTAATCTTTGACCATTAACTTTAAATGTGACACCGTTCTTTGGATTCTCGATTTCTACGGCCCCGTATGGATATACATATTTTACAACAAATGGGCCACTCCACCTTGACTTTAATTTCCCTTGAAACACATGAAGAAGAGAATTATATAGCAAAACTTTTTGATCAATTTCAAATATTTTTCTAAAAATTTTTTATCATGAAAAACTTTGGTTCTTACTTTAATAATTTTTGAATTTTTATATGCATCATTTCTCAATTCTTCAAGTTCATTCAATTGCAATTTACGCACATTATCAGTATCATCAAGATTTGAATTAAAAGCTTTAACAGCACAAAATGATTTATGCTCAAGCTCAACTGGTAAGTGGCAAGGCTTACCATAAACTAACCGATAAAGTGACATTCCTAAAGATGTTTTGAATGCAGTGTGATAAGCCTAAAGTGCATCAGTCAGTCGAAGAGACCAATCTTTTCGACTTGGATTAACCGTCTTTTCTAAAATATGTTTAATTTCCCTATTTGTTAATTCAACTTGACCATTTGTTTGAGGGTCATAAGGAGTAACAACTTTATCCGTAATTCCATATTTTTTCATTAAAGACTCAAATGGTTTATTACAAAAATGCTTACCTCCATCACTGATAATAGCTCGAGGGATTCCAAATCTGCTCAAAAGATTTTCTTTTAAAAAGTGAATCACAGTTTTGTGATCATTGTGCCGACAAGAAATAACTTTAATCCATTTTGAAACATAATCAACAGCAACCAAAATATAAACAAATCCAAATGATGATGGAAAAGAGCCCATAAAATCGATTCCCCAACAATCAAATATTTCAATGACAAGAATGTGATTTAAAGGCATCATATTTCGCTTTGAAATGGATCCTAACATTTGACAATTCTTGCACATTTTACAAAATTCATGTGAATCTTCAAATAATGTAGGCCAATAAAATCCACACTGTAATATTTTTGCAGCTGTTTTCTTTGAAGAGAAATTGCCACCACAAGCTTCAGAATGACAAAATTGAATGACACTACGTACCTCATTGTTCGATACGCATCTCTGAAAAATTTGATCAGAATCATACTTGAATAAGTATGGATCATCCCAGTAAAAACTTTTTACCTCTGTTAAGAATTTCTTCTTATCCTGGGAGTTCGAATCAGGTGGAATTTCACTTGTTACAAGATAATTAACAATGTTAGCATACCAAGGCATATTGTGTATAGAAAACAAGAATTCATCAGGGAAAGAATCATTGATATATGTTGTATCAATTGAAGACTCATTTGTAAGTCTCGACAGGTGGTCTGCAACAATATTTTCAGCACCCTTTTTATCCTTGATTGTCAAGTTGAATTCTTGGAGTAGCAAAATCCATCGTAATAATCTTAGCTTGGCATCCTGTTTAGACATTATATATCTAATAGCTGGATGATCAGAATAAACAATAGTAAATGAGCCAATTAAATACGATCGAAATTTATTCAATGTAAATATTACAGTAAATAGTTCTTTTTCAGTTGTGGTATAATTCATTTGAGCACTATTTAAAGTTCTACTTGCGTAATAAATAAACAAGGGCTTACCTTCCTTTTTTTGACCCAAAACAGCTCCAACAACATAATCGCTAGCATCACACATTAGTTCAAAAGGTAAAATCCAATCAGGGGATTGCATTATAGGGGCTGTTGTTAGAAGATTGATTATTTTTCCAAAAGCATTCTGACAATCTTCGGTCCATTCAAATGGTGTGTTTTTAATCAAGAGATTACAAAGTAGTTTAGATATAACACTAAAGTTTTTTATAAAACTCCTATAAAAACCTGCATGTCCTAAAAATGATCGAACTTCTCTCACTATCTTTGGTGATGGTAATTTTTAAATGACTTCAACTTTAGATTTATCAACTTCAATTCCTTTAGAAGAAATGACATGTCCTAAAACAATTCCAGAAACAGTCATGAAATGACATTTTTCTCAATTTAAAACAAGTTCTTTTCTTTTACACCTTTTCAAAACTTTTTCTAGATTATCAAGACAATTATCAAAAGAATTTCCAAACACAGTTAAATCATCCAAAAAACTTCCAAGTAATTTTCATCCATATCACTAAAAATGCTTAACATGCATCTTTGAAATGTTGCAGGAGTATTACAAAATCCAAAAGGCATTCTCCTAAATGCAAATGTTCCAAATGGGCATGTGAATGTGGTCTTTTCTTGGTCATCTAAGGCTATAGGAATTTGATAATAACCTGAGTAGCCATCAAGAAAGCAGTAATAGGGGTGTCCTGCTACTTTCTCAATAATCTGATCTAGAAATGGAAGGAAAAAATGGTCTTTTCTAGTAGCATCATTTAATTTTCTATAATCAATGCACATGCGCCAGCTAGTTGGGATGCGTGTTGGGATTAGTTCACCTTTTTCATTTTTACAACAGTTACTCCAGATTTCTTTGGTACTACTTATGTTGGACTTACCCATGTACTATCAGAAATAGGATAGATAATTCCTACATCTAGTAGTTTAAGGACTTCATTTTTTACTACTTCTTTCATGTGAGGATTTAATCTTCTTTGTGGCTGACAGACTGTTTTAGCATTTTTCTCTAAGTGTATTCTATATGTGCAAATTAAAGGATTAATGCCCTTTATGTTTTCTAAGGTCCAACCAATAGCAGTCTTATGCCTTTTTAAAACAGTGAGTAACTTACCTTCTTGGTTGCTTTTGAGTTGAGAAGAAATTACCACTGGATAAGTTTGCTAATCTCCGAGATACGCATACTTTAATTTTTTTAGTAAAGACTTTAGTTCAAGCTTCGGTGCTTCATTTTCTTTTGTCTTTTCAAGTTGTCTCATGTCTTCAAAGTCCAATTGATTGTTGCCATCTTCAGGTACCTATGTAGAATTAAGTGTAAAACATATATTAGTAGTATCACATTCCAATTCTTTACTTGATTCAAATGAACTAGCAAAACAAATTTCCATAGAATTTAAAAATTTCTCATCCTAAATGTGTTCTTCAATGATTGATTCAATGAGTTCAAAATCCTCAATATCATTTTCTTCATCTTCTTTATCATGAGGTTGTTTACACATATTGAATACATTGAGTTCCAACTTCATATTGCCAAATGATAAATTCATCACTCTATTCCTGCAATTAATCAAAGCATTAGTAGTAACTAAAAATGGTCGACCTAATATTATAGGAATTTGCTTGCATTCATTAATAATTGGTTCAGTTTCTAAGACAATAAAATCTACAAGATATATAAATTTATCAACTTGAACCAATACATCTACAATTATCCCTTTTGGTACCTTGATTGACCTATCAGCAAGTAAAAGAATAGTAAATGTAGGTTTTAACTCACAAGATTGAGTTGTTGGTACACAGAATATGGAAGTAAATTAACATTAGCTCTAAGATAAAATAAAGCATGTTCAATTTTATAGTTCCCAATAATATAAGAAATAGTTGCACAACCAGGATTTTTGTATTTCAAAGCATTATTAGTTGAGAGAATGGAACTTACCTGTTCTGCAAGAAATGCTTTCTTCTGTACCTTTTTTTTTTTATAGTGCACAAATCTTTCAAAAATTTAGATAAGATGGTACCTGTTTAATGACATCTAGCAAAAGAATGTTAATTTTCACCTGCTTGAAGACTTCATAAATCTCTAGGTTATGGTTTGACTGCTTTAGTTTGATCAATGCTTGGGGGAATATGGATACAGGAAGAGAGTTGGTTATTTTTTCATAGACTATTGGTTCGTCGGGCACTACTTTACTCTCTGAAATTGAATCCTTACCAATTTCACGAGGATCAAGAATTTGTTTTTCGATAACTTTACCACTACGAATAGTTATAACTGATTTAATTTGGCTCATATTTTGGTCTGCAATACTACTCATATGAGGATATTGTTGACTTTTGGGATTTGGTTTAGATTGAGAAGGAAGCTTACTTTTTTCATGAATGGTAAGTGCTGAGGTAAATTTTGAGATGGTTTCTGTCAAGTTGGTCAATGTTTGTATAGTTTGATTATTAATTGACTATTGTTTTTCAATGAATGAATGCAATGTGTCTTCAAGAGTTTTTCTGGGTGGTGGGACATAAGGTGAATAACTTTGAGGATTTTGAAAATTCTGGCGTGGTGGAAGTGGTTGTGCATGATTGTCATTCCTTCAACTGAATTTTGGATGGTTTCTCCAACTACTGTTGCATGTATGTGAATATGAATTAGGATTCGGCCTTTTGAAATAGTCTATGACATTCGCTTGTTCATGCAAGCTTTTTTTCAAAGCTGGTAAGGTTAGACAGTTCTGCGTGAAATGGTCAGTAGAACTGCAAATATGACATAAAGCATCTTGAACATATTTAACATGATCATTCTTTTTCGACTCTAATGCTTCAACCTTTCTAGCCAATGATGTAAATTTGGCTTGAAGGTCATGGTCTTCCCTAAGGTTGTACATGCCTCCACCAGTTGGTGATGGTTGAGGTTTACTAAATGACTCATAAGAACCAACAGTATCCCAGTGTTGTACATTTTCAGCTAATTGGTCAAGACAATCTAATGCATCATCAGGATTTTTATCTATAAACTCACCATTACACATCATTACAACAATCTGTCTACTTTGGGATGTTAGTCTCTCATAGAAATATGACACTAACCTCTATGCTTCAAAAAAATGGTGTGGGCAAATATTAAGCAATTCTTTGTACCTATCTCAACACTAGTAAAAAGTTTTTCCTTGTTTTTGAGTGAAAGTGGTGATTTCTCTTTTGAAAGAATTTGTTCTATAGGGTGGAAAAAAAAATTTCAAAAATTGTTCTTGCATGTTATTCCATGTTCTTATTGATTCAGATATGAGGTTTTGTAGTCAAGTTTTAGCTTTATCTTTTAGTGAAAAGGGAAAAAGCTTTAATCGAATTATATTATGCTACAATTTTTATCTGTGTATGTATTACAAACTTCTTCAAAATCTCTTAAATGCAAGTATGGATTCTCGGATTCTAAACCATGAAATGTTGGTAAAAGTTGGATAATACCTAGTTTAAAATTGAATCGAGATGCTTCAAGAGGAAATATTATACACGAAGGTGTTCCAGTTCTTGTTGGATTCATGTAATCTCTCAAAGTTCGTGGTTGATTTTGATCGTGTTCATATTGTTAAGAATGATTGTCTCCTTGATCAATTTGTGGATTAAGCTGGTTCAAAATGTTTTCACCGTAGATTTCTTCCATGATTGATGGTAATGATTGAGATATTCGAATTAACATGTCACTTGAAGTTCGAGACCAACGTCTCATACAATGATGATGATGTCTATGTGTGAAATTATTTAATGCACAAGCAGATGAAAAAAATAAAATAAAAATTACAATTGAGATAAATAAAAATAAAAATAAACAAACTGAAAATTAAATGTGCAACAAATATAAATATACAAAAAATAAAATTATAAAATTAAATAACAAAGTAGGCGGTTGAACAAGCCTTATAAAATAATAAAATATAAAAAATAAATGTAGAATAAAAATTACACAATTTATTATACAAGAAAATTAAATAACTAAAAAAATAAATAACTGAAAATTAAATAACAAAATAATAAATAACAGAAATTAAATAACAATAAAGGCGGTTGAACCAGCCATAAAAATAAATGCGGAAATTAAATTGTAGAAATTTAAAAGTCTAAATCCAAGTCCATGTCTATGTCCATTTAGTCTAAATGTCCAAATTGAGTCCAAAAGTACAATGAAGGTCAAGTCATAAGTCCATAAATCCAAGTTTAATTTAGTTCAGTTTTTTTTGTTAAAATAAAAATTTTATATATTTTGTAATAATTTTTATAATTTTAGGAGAAAGAATGGGTTTAATTGAAATTTTACAATAAAAACAAAAGATAAAGTGAATTTTAAAAAATAAAAATAAATATATATATATATATATATATATATATATATATATATATAATAAAATGACACTAAATTTTTTAAATTTCCCCAGCAACGGCAGCAAAAACTTGACACGATTTAAAAGTGTTTGATTTACTCTCAAGTATAAGAGTGTCTAGTTATAATATAACCCCGTGAGTCCGGGGTCAAACCACATGGAATTTTAAATTTAGTATTCTATTATTAAATAAAAATTAATAGTAGAAAAATAGATTACCTGTCTAAAAAGTACTAAGGTTACAGGATTCACTCTTGAAATTTAAATTATGTTCATAATATTCACTCATATTTATATTTTATATTTTATTTACTAATTAAATATTATGTTATTTAATTATTAACTAACCAATTTTATGGATGAATATGAGAATGAAGTACATGATGTGCCACAACTAAATTGGAGTGTCGACATAATGTCAAAATATCATATAAATCTAATAAGATTTTAATTTTATACATTAATATGATATAAAAATATTTAGCAAATAAAAATATTAAATATTAAGTAAAATAAACTTTGAACTTACTTGAGAGATAAATTAATTCCATAATTTAAATCATTGAGTTTTATCCTTTTACCCTAACTTAATAAATTAGCCACTCATATTGAAAAGAAAAACATTCATTTTATTTGACAAATTTCTAAAATATATTACGAGAAAATTTTAAAAACTTGAAACAATAAAAAAAGAAAATTTAAAAGACTCAGCTTCACCCTTTCCTTTCTCCTCTTTTCTTTCTTTTCTTTCTCTTCTCTTTTTCCTTTCTTTCTTTTCTTCTCTTTCTCTTCTCCTCTCCGCGCCTCCTTCTCCTCTAAGATGCTTGCCTTTTTATAGGAAAAAAAAATTATTTATTATTTTATTATTATAATATTATATTATTATATATTATATATAATTGAGAGATTGAGTGGCGTCTCTTTATCTTTTCTTTCTTTTTTTTTAATTTTTTAATATATATTATTTATTTATTATTACAAAGCAGCTCTTTTTTTTTCCTCTCACTTTTTAGTTCTCATCTCTTTCCATTCTCAAAATATACCTACAATAACAAAATATAAAAATTAAGATAAAAATTAACATAATAAAATATAATTTACATAAAATTACATATAAGGAACATTAAGATAAAATATAAGTTATGTATCCATTAATTAATACATTAAGTGAAAAAATAATAATTTAAACCTTTATAAAATATACACTTTCTAGTACTAATCGTGATTGTTCGTTTTGCCTTGAGCAGAATTTGAGACTTTTGACCCTAATATGTTTTTAAGAGCTTAACTTGCTCGAAACCATTAACCTTTGGCAAATTTCAGCCTTTTGTCCACCTCAAGCGAGCTTTGAGACTTATAGCCTTAACTATACTTACAACTTAATTTGCTCGAGCCTTATTCTGGTTAAACTTATTTCTTTTTCTTACCTCGAGCAGGTTTTGAGACTTCTGGCCTTATTGTAATTTTTAAGAGCTTAATTTTACTCAAATGAGTTTTGGCAAACTTCAGCTTTTTATCTCGTCTCAAGCGGGATTTGAAACTTTAAGTCTTTTTATTTGCCTTAAAGTATTTTTGAAACTGGTTATCTGTTTGTTTTTCGTCTAGTCGAAACACCTAGGCAAATTTCTTATTCTTGTCTCACCTCGAGCAGGCTTTGAGACTTCAAGCCTTTTAACCATTTACTAACTTGGGCAACTTCAAACAACTCTTATTAGTTTAAAGTTTTATGTCTTACCTATAGAATGCTTCAAGATTTCTAACCTTTTACTAAATGAAGTAACATTAAGCTGCTCTTATCAGTTCAAGGTTTTATAACTTTCAATCTTTTTACTCACTTTAGAGAAAATTCAACAAGAAAATAAAAATAAAGAATAAATTTTTTATTGCATCATTTTATTCAAAGTTATATATACTAAAGCTCATATTATGTGTAAAAAATATGTTATTTTGTTCTTAATTGCCTATAAGTATTTTTTATCCAATAAAACAATTAGAATTAACCATATGCTAGCACTTGACTTTAATAATTTTTGCTAACTTTTTATATTTCTAACACATTTCAACAGTTATTGGAAATTATGCTATGTGAATTATAAACGTTTGTTTCAATAAAACAAATATAAATATTCTAATATTTATTATTTTCTAATGCATAATAATAATTTAGCAACAATTAACTACATATATTCATTCACTTCAATTAGTTTAATACTTATATTAAATAAATTGAAATAGAACCTGGGTTTGGGTTTTATTTTTTGGCTCCTTAGCAACATTTTCTCAAACATATATGCTAATCACTTGTGCTTCTATCATATCCAAATTGGTAGAGACAATAATAAATTTTTGTACCGATCCCCACAGATAGCGCCAAATATTGATGTTGAAAATCTAGTCGCTTCTCTTTCGAGCTGATTTTCTAACTTCAGTATCATCACTATATTTGTTTTTTGAGGAAGCAGCTTGCCAATCATCACGAGTGCCTGTAACTACTAGCAGATTTTTATCAATTACTTGAAAGCATAGAAAAAAGTCAGAGGTGCCGGATGTTTTTCTGGCAAGAACCATTCGACTCTCAAGTCAGTAATCGAATTTTTACTGAACAAATTTATTTTACCTCCCTTATCGCATTATTCTCATTGCCTTTAAACCAACTGTTTTTCTCCTCATTTTCAAAAGAGTTCATAGATGTAAAAAAAAATACTTTTTTTTCTTGAGAGCAAGAAAGCCCTCCTTTTTTCATGAAGGACCTCCTTAAATAATCATAATTGTTGTAATCCTCATTATTATAATAATTAATGTACTAATGAGCATCATAATAAGTATAATGATAATCACTTAACCAATAAGCATAATAATATTTATTATAATATTGTCATAATAATGATCATAATAATTATCATTTATTATACATATCTAATCTAGGTAATTAAAATTACCCTCTAGTCGAAGTGTTCTGCTCAAAATTACCAGGCAATCACCTGGTCAAGATAATCTGCTCCAGATGATCTGCTCATCCGGTCGAGATAATCTGCTCACCTGGTCGAGGTGATTTGTTCAGGCTCTCCAGATAACAATCTAGCCGAGTTCACAGATAAACTCTTGGTTGAGATGATGTGCTAGAACTAACTAAATAACCACTTGGTCGAGATAATCTGTTTAAACTCATCAAATAATTATCTGGTCATATTAGTCTGCTCGAGATCACTCTAATTTCTTCCTCGAATATAAAGTAATCTCAAACATACTCTTCTTCTTTACTTACTTTGTTTTCCTCCGTTTTTTGTTACTGTCCTTTGGCTGCCAAGCCTTTCATTTTGGGGTCTTATGGAATTTTACAGGAGGTGTTGCAATGCAAGACTCCTTGAAGTTGTTTTACACCAGTGGAATTGAGAAGGGTAGGATGAATGTGGAGGTGATTTTTAAAGGCTTTTCTCATACGTAATTAAAGAGGTGTGATGCTGCGCACTTCAATTTTGAAGATTCCTACTGCGTGGAGGAGTTTTTTTTTTTATTGAGCTTGCTCATAAAAGCTCGATTATTTTACCTTTTTTTTAATTAACAAATCCATTTATTACATGTCAATTAATTTTATAGCGTTGGCAATTTCTCAATCAAATTAAGGGACTGTTTGGAATAATTTTTAGAGACTTAAAAGTGATTTTAAAAATTATAAAACTAATTTTAGTGTTTGATTAAAAGAAAATTTCAAAATTATTTTTTGTCAAAATTAGATCTTCTTACAGTTGATTTTGAAAAGTATGGAATAAGTAACTTTTGATTTTGAAAAGTAAGGAATAAGTAACTTTTATATTTTAATTTTGATAATCAATTTTATTATTTAATACAATTACATAAATATCCTTATAATTATTACCTAAACTCAAAACAATCCTTATTTAAATTAGAAACAAAATTAATATTTCAATCAATTTTTATTATAAAAAATAAAATAAATAAAATCAATATAATATAAATTTTATTTTTAATTAAACTATTATAATGCACAATTAAAAATATTGTGTATATTTTTATATGTGTAAGTAAATTTCATCATACATTATGTCTATTTTAATTTTTTTTACAGTAATTTAACAGTAAAATTTACTAAATACCCATAATATTAACCTTTTTGCTAAGTAAGAGTCTGTTTGGTATTGAATTTAAAATCATAATTATCAGAAAATAAAAAACTTATAATTATAAAATAAAAATTGATAATATATAATAAATATGATTTTTAAAAAATAAATTTTAACAAAAATAGTAAAGATATTATTAATTTTTTATTATACAAATTTGAGATCAAATCATTTTAATTTTTTAAGTTACAGTAATAAATATTAATAAAATACTTTAGTATTGTAATTTAAAAATTATAATTGTTCAACCTCGATATATTAAAAAAGACTTAAATGTATTTGTGCACGAGGATGAGTGAAGAACCACTTACATGGACAGTTTAGATAAAGGTCAGATGTACACAAGTTATATGATTTTTTATTTGTTAAGAGGATGGAGATTGAGATGCTATTTAGCCTGCATGCATGAATAAGATTTTTAGTTTATTATAAGGAGAAGCTCAATTAGTTGTTCTTCTCTAAGATCCATGCATAATTCAATTAGATGTTTGCTGTGGTTCAATTCAGAAAACCCTATATGTTCACAAGTTCGAATAAAAATTTTGGTAAAGCCATAAGAGAGTACTGAATAACATGGCTTCGATACTTGATAGTCTGTCATGATGAGATGCGGGATTTGAAAAATAACGATACGCGAAGCCTGCGCTACGTGCGTTTATTTCTTTTGTCCCGGAAAGGGTGGTAAAGTAAAATTGATTGATGTACGAAAATGGCTATAAAATTGAGAATACGAACTAATTATAGATTAAAGACATATATATCTATGATAAATTAATTAAAGTAAATGAAACTTTTTAAACATACTATAATTCTATATAAACCTATTTATTAAATAAGTTCACTAGGAGGGAATATGAAAATTAAGATTTTACTCTAAAAATTGTATTTATTTCAATACATTAAAAATTTTATTTATTTTATTTGTTAGCAACATTCTAATAAAAACAAAATTATAAAAGTTAAATATCATATCTTAAAAAAAATAATAATTTCTATTTGGACCCGTGTACTTTGGAATCGTCTTGGCGCATGATGGGAGCTTTATCCTGCAGACAAGCTTCATTTTGCAGTGTATGGGAGGCTTAATTCCTTCGCATTGAACTTTTATCTCGAAGTGCCTGACCTCATCTTGATTGAACATTGTTCTTTGTTTGGTTTCATTACCCGAGATTGAAGGCGTAGTGTCGGCGACTGTTGAAAGAAAGGCCTAAAATTATTTTCTTCTCTTTTAAGTTTATTGTCTTGTTTAATGTCGATAATTATAATTTAAGTTTTAATTAAATAACAAAAATATTTGTTAAAACGTGGGTGCAAAGACTATTTTGATGGGTCTTGATATACTCAAGTTTTGTTTTTTTTTTTTTAAGCACTTTGTTCCCAATTTTATCCTTTTAGACTATATTAATTTTCGAAGGAATTAGAGCTATATAATGTATATGGACATGCGCGCGCCATAATAAAATTAATGAAATCAGACAGACAATGTTGGGACGTAAAAAACATATATAAAAAACATTACGAAAAGAAAACGCTGGGCCAATATATAACGAATCCCATTAATGTAGCATCTTTTTCTCATTAGAGATCAGCACTATTTTGTACGACAAATATTAAAAAAGAATCAACTGAATATTCGATGTAAATTACCCATTGGGCCATTGCGTACGAGCAAGCCACTATACAAAAATATTAATTCTGTTACCAAAAGGGGAAAAAAAAAAGTTAGCTTGGTATGGATTTTAAGGCTTATCTTTGATTTGCAGCCGGCATGAGTTATCAAGAACGCTAACCAGAACATCAACATCCTTCAATTTTTGCTCCAAATTACAACCGGCATCACTATTCAAATATTGGATGGGCTTCTCTAAGAACTTGCTAACAATCTCCTTACTCATCTCCTGTGCCGCTATAATGCTGCTAGTGCTATCATTATGTGATACTTTGCTCAAGAACTTTTGTACCTCCACCTCTCTCAGCCTCTCCACCACCATCTTCAACCTCGTTATAACATTTGCAGCCTCTTTCTCTAAATATCCTTCATCTTCTATCTTGATCAGTTTCATTAGATGACCGTCTTCCCGGTCCACGACCAATGTTCTCGGCCTTGTCCGGAGAGTAGCTTTGTGAAACGATGACGTTCGTGGGTTTGCGGCGGTAAGACTAGCCGATGCAGCAGCGAACGAACTGGCCGGGCAAACCATGATATTTTTATTATTTGTGTGCAGTGTAAAGTTGAAGGACCAAGAACAAGGCATTGGCAAGACAGCCATTTTTGGTTTCTTGCTTTGTTTTCAGTAATGTTTTGAAGATGGCCAGATGGGTTTTGGGTCTTGGGTTCTAGCCTTCTAGTTTTGATTTTTTAAGAATTCGGTAAGAACGTGGCTGGTGGTCAAAGAAGGACTTTCTTTATAAAGGGTGTTAGACTTTGTTGACTTGGCACGCGTTTTTGAATATTTTTGGTTTGGACTTCGGGGCTGGAATTGGTTAACCGCCATGCTTGGTTTACTTTTCTCCAATTTGATCACACATTTCGCACGTGCATCTACATTGGTAGATGCGTGGCAAGTATTTTAAGAAAAAAGTGTACTGAAATAAATTAAAAAAAAAAAAAGGATAAATTTCGGTGTAGTGTGTCTTTATTTTGTATTTTTAATAAATGTAAGAATTATGTGTTAATTTAAATTGGGAGACTGCGGTTGATTAAAAGCATGTTTAAATTCAAATTGGACATATGATGGCACATATTTCTTAGTAGCTTGATTAGGCACATATGCTTCAAATTTGTGCATTTGATGGCATGTCACTATTTCACTAGTGTCGGAGCCACATAAGGACCCACGGGGCAGCCCTAATTAAAAATTTTATGGCTCGGGCGGGCTATGCTGGATCATCTCCAACTTGGAGCCAACTAACTGCAGCCGTTGGATAGTCGCTTTTAAAGCAAGGGTGAAGATTACATATTCAGAAAATCTACTCCAATGGGAACGTGACACTTCGATACAAAGGTTACTGGTTCCGTTTCGTTAAGTAGGACTCCGCGTTAAATGATTGTAACACACAATTCTTGTAAATTACAAAGAAACATAAATTCAGTTAACACTTCATATCCTATTTCGTAAGGAAAAAGAAATGAGGAAAGGGCAAAATTAAAATCACCAAAGCCAGAAGCGCGATCACAATGGCAAGTGACTAAATAAATGCACCAAGCCTCCGTCCCCTTTTCATTACGTCCCAATTATGGAATTGCTATCAGAACCCCAAACTTGCCCATGTTATAAATTTTTTTTTTTTTCATAAAATGTTATAAATCCAATTAAAACACCACATGCAAATCTTCATCTTCAAATCCAAAACCATCAATATTACAACTTCACATAAACTTCACAGCTACACAGATTTAGGATGACCAAATTTAATAAAAGTAATAAGAAACATAAACCAAATAATTATTCAAATAATCCCCATAATTATTGTTGTCTCTGTACAACCCCACGACATGAATAAAATATCATCTATTTTCATAACTATATGGTTAAAGACTCGATGATCTATCAATCTCACGAAGAAAACTTTAATCTAAAAGTATGTTTGAAATTGAAGTTAGACAGCTGTAAGTTAAAAGATACAGTATTAAAATATTTTATAAATACTGATTATTATAATTTAGAAGTTATATTAATATAACTTTTTATTTGAATGATTAAAAAATTATTATATCTTTAATAATTTTGTCAAAATTATTATTTAAAAATTATATTTATTATATATTATTAAATTTTATTTTATAATTATAATTTTTTTATAATAATTATAACTTAAAAATTACAGCATCTCAATTTCAAACTTAAATTAAGTCGTTCTCGCCTTTTTCAATACACATTTCAAAATCGTTTTATCCAGTCACCGAACATTTGTATTAATAATCTTAATGATTGAAAATAATGTAGAAATCCAACGGCTGCGGTTGGTTGGCTCTAAGTTGGAGATGATCCACCATAGCCCGAGCCAAATTTTATTTGTCTTTTCTAGATTTAAATAATATAAAAAGATAAGTTAAAAGTTATATTTTTGTTACCAGAAGCATTGTAAATAAGTACGTTAAATCTAAGATTAAATAAAATACTTAAGTCAATTCAAAATTTTTATGTAAATTAGATTTGGCCCATTGGATATAAATCCTTGTTACGTCGTAAAGAATTTGAAAAGTGATTTATAATAGTTAATGAAAATAATTGCTGTAAAACTTTTGATAAATAAATATTCAATAAATTAATAACTTTAATTATAATAAAACTTTTCGGTCGGGCCAATGTACTAAATTAATAATTTTATTAAATACATAAAATAATATATTTTTTTCATTCCTTTATGGTCCAATGAAGATATAAATTGATAATTAATCAAATTCAAAAATTAATAATGAGCAATAAATAAAATTCATAACATTAAAGAGTTTTTTTTTTCCCTTACAACTTCATTTATTTGAATTCAACTATTTGTAAAATATGCATATTAAGTTTTTTTTTTCTTAAATTGAACTCAACCTCCTCCTTAATACAAAAGGCTTACAGAATCGTGATATATATGTAGGTGATTACACAAACCGACTAAATAAAAAATTATACTGTATGATGATATGTTTTACTAACTAAGCTATAATATTATTCTATTTTTTTAGTTTAGCTTGGGGGAAACAAAAATTTTTCCTAAGGATTTTCTCTAATAGAAATAGAGAATGAAGTAATTAGTAAGATTAGTATTCTTATAATCCCACTCTTCTAAAGAGATCATCTAGAAAGTGGATTATTTTAAATTCATTCAGACAAAAAAAGTTGATATAAATGTTATGGGTTGACTTTTGTTATTTTACTTCTGGCTTCTCTCTGAAAATATATCAATCTTCCATGAAGGAGCCGAATGACCCCAAAATTTTATGTTCGGTTTTGAATTAGCGGCGTTAAAAAATATGAATCACTGTCGACTATAACCCCTAGCCTTCCAAGCTAACGATGCGGATTCGATTCCCGCTACCCGCTCCATATGATAATTATATCAATTAATATATCGCCGAGTTGATTATGAAAGTCCTGAAATTATATCATATATTCTTTATGCTTTCTGAAGAAGAGATATGAAATAAAAATTCAAAAAAAAATTTCGATAATAGTTGTTGGAGGAGAAATATTGACTTGAGATATTATGATTTGCACTTTTGTCATAGGTAAGTATGTAAATATACCAAAAAACTCTTCTGAAAACAAAAATTCTTTTTAAATTAATAATTATTTATTTATTAATAAATAAATAACTTTGTTAAAATAACTTTTTTCTTAATCCCAACAATATTGTTTTATAAAGATTTATATTATATATTGGTCCTATGATCTTTTAATCTAAGTACTGTATTAATTATATTAAATTTTATATTTTTATCCAAAGCAGTAGTGCGTTGACACATACGGTCATGCGCAAAAACTTGTTATCCCAAGCAATACTCTATTTTAATCATCTGTTTAAGTTCATCACTGTATATGCAATTGAAATTTTGGAAATTTAGCAAGTTCTTTGATTGCTCTCGCTAAATCGAAACTGTGAACGGTTAATTTGACAAATTTAAAATCAGTAGTTGATCTTGTTTGAAAAACTGTCATGCTCTTTTCAAATTAAGATTTGCCATGTTTATTATTCTTAGTGCAAGAAATTAAGTTTCTTTCCACCAATGGGCAAGAAATTTTTTCCAAAAAAGGTTAAGAAGTAAGAACGTTTGTATGCTTGAAAAGAAAGGTAGCTGGTTTTTGGAACCAAAATAATATAGGAGATTTTTTTTTTTCTCTCCTCGCTCTGCGATGTCATATGAACCGAAGATTGGATCCTTCTTCAACTGGACTAGATATTGGGCCCACTGGGATATTAGGCCTAATCCTACCACCCTGCTCTACTTTCCCTACTAACTAATCAAACCCGTCATCAATATATTAAATATAAAAAAATATTATAAACATAATTTGAATATTGAGAATGAATTTTATAATTTTAACACTTTTCAAGTTATTAATTTATTTTTTTATAATTAATTTTTATTTAATTATTAACTATTATATTTTAAAATTTCATGTAGTTAAACTCTGGACTCACCAAATTATATTATAATCGATACTCTTACATTTTAGAGTAAATCAAATATTTTTAAATCGCATCAATTGATATATAAGATTTGAACATGCTAAGTTCTGTTAATTTTAGCTAGCTGTAAATTTATTAGTTAACGTACAAAAATATGATATCTTTCTCTTTGTTTCCTTCAGTTTGGTTCTTAAAATCATAATCTATCTCTAACAATCCACAAATTTCTATTTATGTAGTGAATTGTTTTTAATTGATTAACAAAGAAATATAACTTTTCAAAGTTATGATGGTTATAGGTCTTATTATTTGATATAAGAAATCAAAAATTGAATATTATACCACCAGAACTATAATATACTTGGAATTAATATTTAGTGATAGACCCCAAGTTGAAATCCAACATCTTTACTAATTTGGCTTTAAAAAGCTGAATGTACGAAATAAATAAAACTTCACATGAATTTCAATCAATAAGTCATGGATTCTTTTGATGATTCGATATTGTCTCGAGAAAAAGAAAACTAAGATGAATTACCAATATTTTGTGAAAGTAAGAAAATCACAAATTGAATATGATTATGGTTTGATGTATACGGTGTGCTTGAAGGCTGAAATAGTAGTACAAGTAAATATATAAATGTTTGAAGCATGTGATACATCAATTGATGTAAATAATTTAATTCTTAGGAAGTTGAAGTAAAATAATTTAGTACTTCTGAAGAGATTATGCTTGCATGTATACCAAATATTTGATCTAAATTAATTGTTGAGTATATTGTCCCCGGAGGCATAACTTACCAATTAGAAAATGACTTTCAAATACCATCAAAGAGATAAATAGTGAGAAATAAATATATTTAAATTACCTTATAAAATACATAGTACAATTTAAGAAAGAGATACATATTAGAAATTTCGAGAGATCTTAGTGGCAAGTCTATTAAAAAATTTAAAAAAATATATATTTGATCAATGGAATGCTAGTGCTTAGTGCAAGAGAAAAATTTAAATTGACATAAGATTATAGTCAATAAAAAATTTAGTTGTTATGATATAATTTTTCAGAATGCTAAATAATGAAATATGAATATCATCAAATTTGAACTATAGCATATCAAAATTAAATTGAAAAATCTACGTACTTATCATTGAATGATAACATGCTTGAAACAAGTACTTGAAATACTAAAGCAAAAAGCTTACACCTTATATATTCTTTATAAAGCTATAACCATATTTGTGTATGTTATAACAATCTAGACTTATAGTGTTTTGATCTAAGATTTCAATTCTTCTATGTTTCAGCAGTAGTATATTGTTTCATGGAGCTAAGGATTGCAACTCGCCTGCATGAAGTCGGAATCGCTAGTAATCGCCATCGACCATACTGCGGTGAATCTGCTTCAGGCCTTGTACACACCGCCCGTCACACTATGGGAGCTGGCCATGCCCAGAGCGCCTTCGACTTATAATAGACCATGGATTATATCAGAATCATTCTCAATGAGTCCAGAAGAAATGATCCCATTTCTTTGTAAAGGTATAACCATATTTGTGTATGTTATAACAATCTAGACTTATAAAATATAATCAAAGTAAAAGTTTATTATAAGTGAGATTTGTCATTATCTATTTTGCTGATTTTATTAAAAACTAAAAATTAAATTTGTAATATTTGCAAGATGTTTGATAATTTCATCGTAAAAAGATTCTTAAAAAGTAATTTTATTTATTTTAAAAATAAAATTCAAGATGAAAAATATTGAAATGAAAGAATTTTTTTTTTTAATTTATGAATAAGAACTTATCAGGTGGAATGTTAATATTATAGAAATAATAGAAGTATTTCACATTAAAAAATTATAAGATTTTAATAGATAATGTACATGTGTTTGTCCTAAAGTACCATATTTTATTCCAACTTGTGCCTACAAAGATATTGGAAAAATTACATCACTGTAAATTAAAACATGTTTATCATAAACTTGAAAAATGTCAAAATAGTGTGAAAAGTGTAGTATACTTTTTCCCTTTATATTGATGTTAAAGTTAGGTTTTATTCAAGAAAATCAATAATATTCTTTAATCAAAATGATGGTATCTCTAATTTATTAAAAGAAAATTATCATTGTACTAATTTTTTTTTATTATATGTACATTTAACTACTACAGAATTTTAACATATTATTTAGACCATCTTTATTTTTAAACTTATATCAATCAATTACTTTCACACTATAAAATAACAATTTTATCCTTAAATAAATTAAAATATTATTTATTTAAAAAATTATTAAAAATAAAAAACTATAATTACAAGATTACCCTAAATTTAATAAAACAAATAAATCTTAAAATCCAAATATATTAATTTTTTATAATTATAATTTCATTTAAAATTTATTAATTTTATTTTTTGTAATTATAATTTCATTTAATTTGTACAATGAAGTTTCTTACTTTTAATTATAAGAAAGTTTATAATAATTATAGGGAATTTTCTCTTTATGTTAATTTTTGTAAACTTCCATATACTTACTTTAATTACAAGAATTAAATAAATTTATCATTACAAAAAAAAAAAATTAACATAATGATTTTTAAATAAATTATAATTATTAAACAAATTATGATCTTAGATTTATTTATTTTATTAAATTTAGTGTATTCTTGTAATTATAATTTTTATTTTTTAAAACTTGGTAAAATAAAATAGCTCTTAATTCATTTAAGGGTAAAATAATTTTTTTGTGTAAAAGTGGTTGATTGATATAAATTTATAAACAAAGATTGACCAAATAATATGCTAAAAATTTGTGGTGGTTAGATATACATATAACAAAAAAAGTGTAGTGTATTAATAATTTTCATTTATTAAATGTTTCATATTTTAAAAGGATGATATTGATTTTGTAGATTGTTTCACAGCATATTATTAATTATAATAAATTATGATCGTTGAAGCACGCATGTTACTTTGAAGAGAGTTATTGATATGAAAAGTTACATGTATTATACTATTTTTCTTTCATTATGTTTTTATCTCATCAAATTTTTCTAGTAAGGTTTTAATGAGGTAGTTTGTATCATCACAAGATATAAATGAATAGTATATCTTTTTTTCTATAAGATTTTTACTAGTAAAAGTTTTAATGACGCATATCTTTTATAGGATAAACATGTTATGAAATAATTATTATTTATGTGGATGCTCATCAAAGTAACATTTTATCTTGCCAATGGTAAATTTTAACATTTTTTAACTCACATTATTTACTTAATTTGAGAATTATTATTTCTTATAATTATAATATATTATTTATTACTTTATGGTTGTAATTGAGGTATTGCTTTTTATTTGGATATACTTTAGGTTGAATAAAATTATTGTTATCTCTTATAAGCATAATGTATTACTTATCACTTTGTAGTTGTAAAGGAGACATTTACCCTTTATTTGGATATACTTGAAACTAAATAAAATTATTCCATAGATATTGCATCTTTTATTTACTTTTACACTTTCTTTTACTATATTATCATGATCTTAATTGATAAATAATTTAACAGGAACAAATTTTCTTTTTTAAATGAATCTACATTTAGCGCACGTTAGCAGATAGACCACAACACACAGGTGTTAACCTATACCAAGGCTCAGCTTAGCAAAGTCCCCGCCGACCCATTTCAATATCTGTCAAGGGTCAATGCCCTTTTGTGATTATGCGTGAATGCCCCTTCTTCAACAATATTAACATAAACAGTCAGACACTCACATAAACATACACAGTCGCCTGCTTGCTCTTGCACAAATTAGGGTTTTGAGATACTCACCCTTCTCTTGTCCAGCGATCTGTTCGTTTCAATGCCTGCAAATTTCATTGCCAAATCGTGCCTCGAGAACCCTAGACAGAGCCAAATAGCTCCCTCGCGCGAGCAATTTTGGCGTGCTTCTCTCAGTCCGTCTGTTTTGTTATAGCTTCAACTCATTTGTTGCCGTAGAATTTTACCGATTTGAGTGTGGTGCAAATTCTCCGATGGCGCCCAGTCGGAGAAAAGGAGCGAGCAAAGCTGCGGCCGCGGCCGCCGCTCGTCGCCAGTGGAAGGTCGGCGATCTCGTGCTTGCCAAAGTCAAAGGATTCCCCGCTTGGCCTGCCACGGTATGCAACGCATCATATATCTCTTTCTGTTTACATGATTAATTTCAATAACAAAAAGATTTTTTTAAAAGTGATTGGTTAGTTCAAGAATATGCATTTAGTTAGGATTTTCCTGGTTTGGTTTGAGCGTTCAGCCTGGGCTTGCTGGGTTGATGCTTTGTTAGGGATTTTGTTAATTTGGTGTGCTTCTGGGTCTGTATTGAAGTTTAATTTCTTGCCCGTTGTTTATTGATTCTTTTCCTAACTGTAATTGGTATTTGCATGTTCTTGTGATAGGACTTATATTTTCAGTGGACTGTTTCATCATTATAATTTTTATTTGTTAGGGTCAATTTTTGTGGGTTATTTTTGAGATTATTTGATGAATCAGCTTTTGAACTTCCAAGCCGTAGTGCTTTCATAAAAAAAAATAAAAATTACAAAGCCATTTGTTTATATCTCATTAAGACGAGGGTTTCCAGAGGAATTCATTTATTTATTTTTTCTGTCTAAGTCTAAAATTGAGTTAAATTCCATGGGCATTTTATTATTATTATTTTTTACTATTCTCTAGCGTGCATTACTTTCGTTATTACCAATTCAAGTCTTGAGTCACCATTTATTAGCTTTTTCAAAAATTGCTTTGATTTTTTTTTTTTTGGTTGACCATTGCTTGGTGTTGATGGCAGGTAAGTGAGCCGGAAAAGTGGGGCTATTCAGCAGATTGGAAGAAAGTACTGGTCTTCTTTTTTGGAACACAACAAATGTGAGTGCTCAACTATATTAGACATGACTGTGAATCATATTCTTTTTGGTTCGCTCCAAGTTAATTGATTGCTTAGTTACAATATGATGCATTCATATGGGTTAATTGATGTCTAGGCATTTCATACAAACTCATTTCTATTGGTTGGCTTTATATTTTTGCTTTGTATGTTTTCTGATTATTGAATGGGGATATGATTGAGTATCATGCTTTATGTGGTGCATGGTAAAGCCCTTGCTTTTGTTTCTGTAAGCACTTTTGGGCGTATATATTAAAGCCCTCTTGTGTTTCAGTGCTTATTGAACATGTCGGCTTTTGCTTGAGGAGAAAAAGTGCTGGAGGATTATGGAGATGTATTTTGGCCATTTTATGGGTTGTTTAGCTAGAAAGGAACAAAAGAATGTTTGGGATAGAGCTTAGTTCCTACCATCTCTTCATAGATTTGATTTGGATTTTTTTTTTTTAATATATGTGTGGTATGTCTTTACCTTTGTTGAAGTTGTTGATTCTGTTTATTCTGGATGGAAAGCTTTCTTTTTCAAGTTGTTCTCTTAATTGTAAATTCTTGGGGTGTAATCAGGGCTGGTGGCCAACTTATTACCTTTTGTGAATCTTTCTTCTTTCAATACAATGTTCTTAGCTTTTATCTCTATAAAGTTGAATGTATATTCTTGAGTAGTCATCGGATAAGCTTTTCATATTTTTTTCTCGTTTGCCTTAAACTTAATCAAATGGTGGATGAATAAAATAAATGATGGAGAGATTAGCATCCGTTGGTACACATACCTTCTAATCTGTTTGATTTATAGCACCGTAAGGATAGTCCTTAGTTACAATTTCTCATGATCCTGTTTATTGCTTTAGGAATTATGTGGGAATTACCAAGGTTTTTGTGCATTCAATTCGTATGTAGAGATATTTTTGGACACGTGGTTGAGGTGTTTTGGCAGATTATTGTAGAAGCATTTTGTTGCATTGGTTCTAAGGTCTGCCTTGGCTTTTATGTCATGAAGGTTTCTTTGCTACCCTTTTTGAATTTGTTGTCTGTTTTATGATGCTGCTTTTAGAAAACAGTATTTGAGAAATGCATAATTCATTCACTAAAGCAAGTATTAGCTGAAGAATGGCTTTTTATTCTTTTTATGTTTTAAATATCCTTTATTCCACCAGTTGCATATATGACAGAAATTGCAGATGTTTGCAAAATGTTCTCTTTTTATTGAATTTTCTTGTCTCTTGTTGTCTATTCCACATGAAGGTTTAGAAAGTGATCTTGTCCTCTCCCCTTGACACTTTGTATACTCTAGTAAATATAATAAATTTCATTTGCAGAGGTAGTATTTTTCTAAATTATAGAATTTTTTCAGAATAAGGATGTTGTTTCGAATGAGGTGATGGTAGAGTACCCAGAAATATTATCAGTAATGCTTTTTAACATGAGAAAATATAGATTCGAAGCATATGAAAAATATTTTTATCTGACATCAATTATGGCATTTATGATATGTTTTTGAAAATTTTGAGCATTTCATTGCAGTGATATTTAAACCTGGCTTAATCTTTAATATAATTTTGAGTTTCTTATCAAAAGGATATTTAAATAATGGCAAAACATTAGTACTTGAAATATTTAGCATCAAACATCAATTATGGTAAGATGTATTTTTAGAAGAGAATTTCTCTGCATTGATATTTAAATGCAGGAAAATGTTATGTCAGGACTTGGGATTGCCAAAGAGACTTATTGATATGGTTGTAGCCTGCAGAATATTATAATTCTTGTTGTGTGCTGCAGTGACTTTTCTGTACCTTACTGTAGCCTGATTTTGTTGGCCCATCACGGTTATAAAGAGATTTTGATGGGCTTAGTATTCCTTCTTAGGGAGATTGTTTAAAAGTTAAGATACCTAGTGTGGCAATATATGTGGCATTAATCTGTAAGATAACAGCGACTTCTATTTGTTTGCAGGTAGTTTTATATTTATGAACTGTGCTTTTACCTTTTTTTTGGCTTATCCAATTTTTGTTATTACAAAGTGAGCAGGTGGATTTGTGTTTGTGCTATGTATGCTATGTATACTTTTTTCTGTATGATGATTGGCTTAATGCAACATTCATTATTTTTCATTTAAAAGAAAGGCTGCTTTCCTGTCATTATTCATGTTATTCCTCCCTTATTGTTCCTATCTAAAAAAAAATTATTGCTCCTATTATAGTTTTTTCGTCCTTGAAATAAGTAAACTAATACCTTTTTTGTTTGTGTACGAACTTTTTTTTTGTTAATTTTGTATCTTTATGGAGTCGTTTGTTTACTTTTGTCAGCCACTTATCTTGGTGGTACATTTTTATTTTTATTGGGTGGGGGGGATGATGGCGGTTTGATGCTGTTGGTTATTTTTATTTTGTTAGGATGATTTTAGTTGTTTTTATTCTTGTCTCTCTCCAAGTGCTTTTACAGTTCTCCTAGGAGCTAAATAGTACCTTTGTTTCTTAATTTGAATGGATACTTTGTTATGCAGAGCGTTCTGCAACCCTGCTGATGTTGAAGCATTTACAGAAGAGAAGAAACAATCTCTTTTGACCAAACGCCAGGGAAGGGGTGCTGATTTTGTTCGTGCAGTGCAGGAGATTATTGACAGTTATGAAAAGTTAAAGAAACAGGACCAAGTTGATTCTAATTCTGGTGATGAGGTCACTTTGGCAAAAGGTGGGAATTCAGTGGACTCAATTTCCCACTTGGGGTTGAAGGATCGAACAAAAGCTTCTGAGGCAACTCTTGATTCACAAATGAAACCTTCCAACTCACCTGCTGGTGATGGTCTAAGTCTCCCAACTGAGGATGCTTCAGCTGGAAGACAGTTGGATGCATTACCAGCTGAAGAGGCATTACCTGAGCAACCTTCTGAAAGCTTGGTGGCTAAAGCAACACCTGTTTTAACCACGTACTCCTCGAGAAAAAGATCTGGTGGTTCACGAGTACAAAGTACTCAGAGAATGGCACCTTCAACACGAAGGTCGAGAAGCTCAACAATGGTTGAATCCTGTCGATTGCAAAACTTGATGATGCCATATAATAATGAGGGGAAGAATGCTGAGGACATTTCAGCTAAATTTATCCGAGATGGAACCCTCAGAAGGAATAAACGAACAAGGAAGTCTCCTGATGCCTCTGAATGCAATGATCTGGATTCATCTGCTTTAATGTCAAATGGTAGCATCGAAGACAACAGTTCTGAGATTGTAACAGTTGAATCTGATGCCTTTAGTCTGAATGAAGGCAGCACTGTGGATTCTGGATGTAAAGTTGAAGACTTTGAGACTGTTGTTGAGTGTTTGGATGGAGATGTTGAGTTAAGCAAAGGGCTTGATTTTAAAATAAAGGCCATTGTCGTTAAGAAGAAAAGAAAACCAAATCGAAAGAGAGTTTGTAATGATGCTGCTGATCCTTCTGCTAGAATTAATACAACAGAAGTGGATCTCGGGACACGTAATACTTGTCATAGTTCAGAAAATACTGGTGGAAATTTGGACGACAGGGATTTTAAAGAAGATGGGGATGAGCACCTGCCGTTGGTTAAACGAGCCAGGGTGAGAATGGGCAAACCGTCATCTGAAGAGTTGAAAAGCACTTCACAGACTGAAGAAAAACCCTCCAAGGATGTTACTATCAATCTTTTGGAGCATATCAGGCCCACGTTAAACAATGGTGATGAAAGTCTTACTAATAGAGGCGCTTCTCTTGTGAAGGGATCAACTGATAATGTATCACCTTCAAAGGTTTGCAGTGAGATTTCAGGAAATAGGCCACAGCTTTGGAAGGGGACAACAAATCAATCATTTGGTTGTTCAGCAGATGGTGAAGCTGTTTTACCTCCATCTAAACGCCTTCATCGTGCCTTGGAAGCTATGTCAGCTAATGCAGCTGAAGAAGGTCAAGCATCTGTTCAGGTGTCATCTTTGATAAACACATCTATTAATGGATGTTGTGTCGACTCCATTTGTAAATGTTCTCATGAGACCATGGATAGCAGAGGAAGTAATGGTTTGGAACTGCAGAATGGTCGCACTTGTGATCAACTCACCAAGAATTCTAATAGCCAAAAACAGGAATCCTACAGAGATGATGTGGGGTCTGCTGACAATGTTGATGGCCAAGATCTTGCTGGGTCACCTTTGTCTGTTCATACCATTCAAACTGCTGTTCAAACCCAAAATCCAGAAAATATTTTTCCGGATCCTAAAAAAAGACAGTCTTCTTTCCAACCATATCAAAATTCATTGGATCAGTTGTCCTTAAAGGATGAAGGCAGTGCTGAAGATCTTCAGTTGAAAGATACTAGAGTTGAAAATGTTGACAAAGAGCTCAATACTTCAGCTCATGCTGACTTGGGTCTGGATCCTGTCTCAGGGGCTGATGAAAATGTTAAACTTTCTCCTCGAAATGGTTCAAATGAGCTTCAATATAGTGTAGAGGGCATGATCTGTGAGAATTCCGAGTCTTTGAAGTCTCAAATTGATGACAACGGCCATATTAACGCTATGTGAGTTCATTGGCCTAATTTTGCTATGGTTATTCTCTAAAGCACAAATACTAGATTTAATCTTTCCTTAAAGGTTTTCCTGTCCCCTCCTCTGAAAGACCTGAACTTGTTTTTCAGGGACCATTTAGCAAATTAACAATGAAATTATTTTTTGGTAATAGGACATTACTGGTATTTAAATTTAAATATCAAACTTGTGATTGCCGGCCTTAACTGAATTGTCATTGTTTCTTGTTCGTCATTTGTTGCCGTCATAGTTAGCATCTTTGGTGTGTTCTTTTTAAATATCAATGTTTGCTTTACATTTTTGTATTAGGTGTGTGGCTGTGGAAGAAATCAAACAAAATGAAAAGCAGAAGGAAATGAGTTTTGTTTCAATTTCCGATGATCATTTAGGTGACAAAGGTGTTACAAGTGTCCTGTTTAGTTCATCTTCTGCTGAGGGAGTGGATTCTCCTGCACGGGTCTCTCCACCCAATACCTCGCTTTGCCACATATCCACTTCAGAAAGTGCCAATATTGTTCAAAGCAGTAGCTCTAGTCCCTGTGCCCGTTCACGATACAAGAAGTTTCTGGGGGCACCAGTTGCTGACGAGGGAAAAGTTGACACAGCAGTGACTCAGAGACCAAAATCTGTTGGAAAGTGGAGCAGTTGCTCAGAAGCACACGCTGCTTTATCTTCCTTTGAGGCTGTCCTTGGATCATTGACTAGGACCAAGGAGAGCATTGGTCGAGCAACACGCATAGCTATTGACTGTGCAAAGTTTGGCGTCTCTTCTAAGGTATAAAATATCATTGTTTACTACTTCATTTGATTTACCTTGTTGAATGTATTAGATCTATAAATATGGTTAATGGGATTGTGGTCTCTTTTTTTTTTTTTTTTTTTTTTTTTTACATTTAGGATGGATATATGGATTTTTTGTTTGTTCACTGATGATGAGGGTTGATCTGTGGATCATTACTGAAACCTCGATTTTGTATCTTTGCATAATATTTATGGTTAGTTTAGGTGACTTATATTCATATGCTAAGTAGAAGTTCATAACTGGACAAAATAACTAGTAAAGAATGATTTTAAGAAATTTCAGATATTTTAATGCAGTTTAATATTTTCATTTGGTATTTGTAAGATTTTTAATGTACTGTTAATATTTTCATAATTTTATTTTTTTGTGTGTGGATTTGTGCTGTGAAGTTTCCTTAATGTTTCCAAAAGGAGTTCCAGTTGTCAACAGGCTCCAATAAATATGACCCATGCGTACAATGTATAGTTGTATAAGGTGGCCCTTTAGAATAATCTTATAACTTTTTGTTTTAAGAGAATAACATCTAATTTTTGTTCTCTTCTGATATTTTGGCAATTAATTCAATGGAAAAACTATTTTATTCCATATGTTATGAGCCATATGCCACTTGCCTGATTGGAGATTTTTTTGTCTGTCAGCTTTTGAATGCCTTGATGACTTTCTTGCTTTGATATTATTCTGTTTATGAGCATGGGAGCATTTGCGACCTGAAATGCATCCCATAGGCAGGACCTCAAAGAAAAGATGACCTTTGATAATTTAGTGGTGATCATTAAGTTATATGGAGTTTCTGGTTAATGATTTATGTGTTATGATGTTTTACCTTTGTAGTCGTTGTTTGGAATATAATACATTTAGCACATTTCATGTGTGGAAGACACTATTTATTTTTTGAAACAATAAGCAGAGGACTTTTTCTTATTTAATTTATATTTATTATTATTATTATGATGTGGTTTTGTTGTTTGTTTCTTTGAAATGTCAATAGATATTAAATTTTTGTTTAATTCAGTGTTATTATTCTTTGCATGATTATGTTGAATGCTTTAGTATGTCCTTACTTTGCAGTCTTAGATGTTTTCTGTCTAGATGTTTTCTTACTGTCATTCTCTTTTTACAAGTATGAAGTTGTAGTGATAACATATTCATAATGGAAAGGCAAACACAGGAACCTTAAGATGATAAAATAGTTTTAATGTAATTACAGACAATTTTCCTTCTTGATATTCTAGTTTTCTGTGTAACTAGGTTGTGGAAATTGTAGCCCGTCATTTGGAAGGTGAGTCTAGCTTACATAGAAGGGTGGATTTGTTCTTCCTTGTGGATTCTATCATGCAGTGTTCTCGAGGTATGAAAGGTAATGTATCAGATGTCTTATAGTGCAAATACTTAGTTATATGGTAATTTCGTTGCATGATTATTTTGTGATGTATTTCGTTAATCGCATGTCTGTTCATGTGGGTTCATGTTATGTTGATTTTGACTTTTAATATCCAGGTGATGTTAGTGGTATATTCCCTTCAGCTATCCTGACTGTTCTGCCAAGGTTACTGTCAGCTGCAGCTCCTCCTGGAAATGTGGCTCAGGAAAATCGTAGGCAGTGTTTGAAGGCAAGTGAGGATGTTTTGTCATTCATTGTCATAATTTAATAAGTTTATTGTGTTTTGGTTATTTCTTACTCATTCATGTTCCTTTTTATAGGTTTTGAGACTTTGGCTGGAAAGACGAATCCTGCCAGAATCCATTATTCGCCACCATATGCGAGAACTTGATACCTTTACTTGTTCATCTTCTGCTGTTGCTTATTCTCGCCGCTCAGCGAGAACAGAAAGGGCACTGGATGATCCTGTTAGGGACATGGAGGGTATGCTTGTTGATGAATATGGAAGGTATGGCTTTGTGAACTGTTTTTATAGTCTAAACAATTTAACTGTTTATACTCTCACTGATGCACTGCTGTTGCTTCAGCAATTCAAGTTTCCAGCTTCCTGGATTTTGTATGCCCCGCATGCTCAAGGATGATGATGATGATGGTTCTGATGGGGGGAGTTTTGAGGCTGTCACTCCTGAGCATAATTCTGAAACCCCTGAAGAACGCGATGGTAATCCTTCAATGAAAAAGCATAGACATATCTTGGAAGAAGTAGACGGTGAGCTTGAAATGGAGGATGTAGCTCCCACTTGTGACAATGTGATGAGTTCGACCGTTTTAGTTGATATTGCACAGACATCACATGATCAGTTATTGTCTTTTGTCCCTCCTTTACCACAAGATGTGCCCCCATCTTCACCGCCACTGCCATCATCTCCCCCTCCGGTTCTGCCCCCACCTCCCACCCTTCCTCATTCATGTGCATTCTCTGAACCCTACTCAAATGGAGCTAGCATGCAGGTATGTGCTATCCTTGTTTGGATTTCTAAACTTCATTTAAAAGAATATGGATATGAGTGTAATCTGTTTATTATTATTATTTCCTACATTTTAGAATATGCAAAATGATGTGCAACAGCCTGTAACCCAGCAGTCAGTTGCTCCAAGAATCAATCCAACAATGTCCAACAATGCAGTTCATTATCATGCTCCTGAATGTAGAGATCATCAGATGCCGATGCAGATGCCTGAGTCTACCAGCTCTTTAGGCAGTTATCCAGTGTGTCCGACAAATAATTTTCAACAAACTGATGGCCCAAGGTTCCATAGCAAACCATACCCGCCACGGCCCCCACATGCTTCACAGTCAAATCAGTTTTCATATGTTCAGGCAAGTCAAAATGCCAAGTCCCGGAGGGAGGCCCCACACCCTTCAAACTCCCACAGGTTCCACCCTCAGCCAAATATTGATGGGGGAAACTTTTACAATAACCATGATAGAATGAAACCGGGTCCATATGAACACCGAGAGAGCTGGAGGTTTCCTGCACCTTCATTTTCTGGTAAGGTCCCTCGGTCGAAATGTATTTCACTAGGAAGGATAGCAGGTTTAGCTTTGTTGTTTTCTGCTTACATTGTGAATATTCATTTCTCTGCAACCAGGTCCAAGATATCCTGATGAAGCCAGAGAATGTTATGCATCTGGCTCATATGGTGGTCCACTGCGTGAGCCACCAAGATACTCAAACCGTGGGTGGGCATATCCTCCCAGGCCAATGAATCACAGACACATGAGACCACCTTCTGGAGGTGCAGTTCCAGTTGGAATAAGAGGTGTGTAATCTTTATATTAGATTATCTTCAGAAAGAAAACCAAAAATGTTTGTGGAGTTTCAATCTGTTGCTGGATTTGTTCTTGCAATATCATTGAAGTAATCAGCAATTCAGTTAGGAGTTAGCAGTTGATCTGCTGTAGTTAGTGGTACATGTAGGTGCTAATATTACGAAACTTAGGAGAGGCTAACTGTTTTTTTTTTTTTTTTTTTTACTTTTTAAAACTTTTCCTGTTGTTTCAGCTCCAGGCATTTGGCGGCCAAGGTGAAAAAGTGCTTATGAGCTGTGAGGGATTGGTATGTCATCGTTAATAATTAAACTGATTCTTCATGTCATGGAATTCAACCATTGGAATTGTATGCAATTGGACATGCACCCCTTGTGAAACAAAGGGCTGCAATTGCCAATTACATAGGATTCTAATTTGAAAGCTACAATCCATGCTAGTGGATGAATGGATGAGCATTATTAATGTTAAATACCTTAATAAGATGCCTTATTAACTTGTGAAAATATGTCTGCTTTGCATTATTTTAGGTACGACCACCAATTTCCTTCCTTTCTTTTTTTAACTATCCGGGTTATTGCGGCTTGTTCAAACAGAGTCTCTTTGCTGGCCAAGTGATAGAAACTTCAGCTGAGCCCAAGGCCCATAAGAACAGCATGCTGCGGACATGCTGGGTTGTGTGTATATATATATATTTATAAATATGTATACTATAAACCCATCTGCAAAAGGAGGAGAGGGGAGGACGGTCAGAATTGTCATGGTTATTATAGAGAGCTTTTGGGGGGGAGGGACCTGTGACTAACTCTAGGATGTTGTCTAATAATCAGTTTTAGCGGCTCTCTCTCTCTTTTTTTTTTTTGGTGGGGGTGGGTGGGGTGGGGGTGGTTATTTTTATTTCATTTCTTGGAAGCCAGGCCCTTATAGGAATTCTATCATAATTTTAATGTTAGGGGGCTAATTTCGGTTCCCGCTATTTTGCTGTAAACAGTTGGTTGTTCATACATTTGAAATTCTTTTTTGCTGGTTTGGTTAGTCTAGACTTTAGATTATCAGGGTGGATCTCAACTGATATATATATATATATATATATATATAGCTAGGCATTATTATAATCATGTTATGTGTTTTGAATGTTTATTATTATTATTATTTGGCGTTGAAGTACGATAACACAACTCATAATAAAAAATTGATTGCGTGAGTTGATCAAGGTAGCTTGGAAAACCCTTTTTTTTTTTGGGGGGGTGGCGTGGTTGTGGTGTTTCTAATACGGATATACCGGGCATAAAAAAAAGTGTAAATAGGGGTAGACGCAGATAATCACTGAAATGTATGTAATTTGGGGACAGCAGAGAAAAAGGAAAAAGAATAATAATGGATGGAGGATATTTGATGTCTGTCTAGAAGTATTGCACAATAAGTTGATTTCAGGACACAAATTGAGAACATATTTTCATTCAATAGCATAGAGTAACGTTAAAAACCTTATTAAATTCAGTAAAAAAAAAAAAAAGAATGGAATGGATTGTAAGAAGTGGAGAAGTGGAGAAAGTGCTACGGAAAGGAGTCCAAACGAGAGATATTATCATTTTTATTATTCATACGGCCATATGGAACTAAGGGTATGTTTTTTTTTTTTTTTGAAACCACTAAAATAGCGGGGGGTTAGGCCGGATTTCTACCTGTAATATAAATTATGCAAGAGGAAACACATATATAAGGAGGGGGACATGAACCAAAAACCTCATCGATAAGTGAAAACATACAAACGGTAATATAATAAAACTAGCGTCTGATATGTGGAATCGCATGGGTATCTATATGAATAATCTTAGATAAACCGCATGCAGATCACTGGATCGATAAAAATCGATGGCTGAAATAAGTAGTGCAAGTCCAATTGGCTAAAAAGTCAGCTGCAAACGTAGTCTCATGACAACTAAGGGTATGTTTGGGATTGAGGTGCTGTAACTTTTAAGTTATAGCTGCTGTGGAAAAAAATTTGTAATTATAAAATAAAAGTTAATAATATATAATAAATATAATTTTTAAATAATAATTTTAATAAAATTATTAAAACCATAATAAATTTTACATGTTACAAGTAAAAAATTATATTAACATAGCTAATATAGTTTAAAAGCTACAACAATTAATATTTACTAAATATTTTAATATTATAACTTAAAAAATACATCTACTCAACCTCAATCCCAAACATACTTTGAGTGACTTGTGTATATCTCGTTAATATAATAGAAGTTAATATAGTAGAAGGCGGCGGGGCGCGCGCTGAATTCAGATAAATACAATTGCAATACAACTCCAAAACAGATTAGACTGAGTAGAGAATAGTGGATCAGTTATGGAATAATAATAATAATATTTTATGACACTCGTCTCAGCGACGTCGCAGCGGCCTTTCGCTTTCATGATTTCAATTTCTAAAGAAGTTTGTTGTTATTATTATTATTATTATTATAAAGTTGAAGAAAAATACGGCGTCAGAAGATAGATTTAGAAATTTTATGTAGGAACGCAAATGTCAAATCTTTCAAAAACGTCGATCTCTTTTATCATGTGAAATAAAATAATAAATGATAACACGGTAACTGATAACATATTTTCTTTGATTTTATCTACTTACATTTGTTATACGCGGAACACGTCAAAAGAAAACAAAATAATAATAATATTTGTATGTATGTATGCATGTAATGATAAAAACTGTCATGGAACAGAATTGTTGAAAATTAAAAAAAAAAAAATTAATTTTTGATTAAAAAGAAAAGAAAAATCCATCCCCGAACGAACGGCAAGGCAAAGGAAATTCAGTGATGGCCATTTGTTAAATTAATTTATTTGTTATTCGAATTCCAATTCCAAACCCCCGAATACAATCCTATCCTATCCTAAAGCCAAAGCCAAAGTCGAGAGGTCAGGTAACAGAGGGCAGCACAGCATATCAAGCAGCAGAGCAAAGCAAAGCAAATCAAATCAAATGGGTGCTTCAGAATCAGTCCCACAGAAATCAATCTATGAGTTCACTGTCAAGGTATTTCATTTCTTCCCCTATTGTTTTGATTTTGAGTTTAGTGGATGATTATGATTTTTCAGATAGATATATGTATATATTATCAAATGGGAGGTTTTTGATTGGTTTGGAGCAGGATAGCAAGGGCAATGACGTAGACCTTCGCATTTACAAAGGCAAGGTTCTTTTGATTGTTAACGTTGCCTCCAAATGGTTCGTTTCTTTCTCCTTTCTGGGTGCTTTTTATTTTTATGATTTCATATTAGTTTTTTCTTTCCTTCCTTTAATTATATCTGATTTTCCTTTTTTATTTATTTTTTCTTTGGTGAATCAGTGGCTTTACAAATACAAATTACTCCCAGTTGACTGATCTTTACAACAAATACAAGGATAAAGGTTACTTCTTTTTCCCTTCTGTTATTGTTTCCTCATCTTCAATATGTGTATTATTTTCCTTTGCCGTTTCTTGTTCCAAATGCTTCATTTTATTTTAATTTCTTTATTTATTTTTTATCAAACCAACTCCAGTTTTCTGATATCCCCCGACCGTGAACTAATCCTAATGTTAATTAATTTTTTTCTTTATTGCTTTTCTGATTTGAACTTTTTTTTTATTTGCATATTGTGCTGCTACTTAATGTTTCTTACTCTCTACTTGTCTTAAATATTCTCTCCTTGCATTTGTCTGCTTTCGAAAATCTTCTTCACAATTTATATTTTCTCCTATCATTTCAGGTTTGGAGATCTTGGCATTTCCATGCAACCAATTTTTGAAGCAAGAGCCTGGGACAAGCCAGGAGGCTCAGGAATTTGCATGTACTAGATACAAGGCTGAATATCCAATCTTTCAAAAGGTAAGACTATCTGGTTTTACACTCATGTGGTTCTGAATCTTGTCTTGTTTCCAAAATAAAACATTTTTCTTTTGAAGGTGCTTGATATAGTTTTAGAATTATTTGATTACTAATCATTAAATTCTTTATTGGTGGGGTTTTATTTATTTATTTATTTACTTTTGAGGATGTTCTGCATTTGTTAATGACTTTGTTTTTATATTGTTCTGAAGTCTGTTATTTTGACTATGTGCTAAATGTGTTGGTAAAACTATTGTTGTTTCAAGTAAGCAATGATTCTCTTATCCACTAAAAGCCCAATGATCAAACTTTACCCTGGAGTGAGGACTAGAAAAGTCTCTTTTAAAAAATTTTAGTGGATGGAAGAACAAGTAGTTGGTTCATAATGAAATCCATTTAGCTTTTGCATCAGATAAGAGGTTCAAATCACCACAGTTACCAGTTAGGGAATAATCAGCAAATGTATTAAAGTAGAAGTTATGAGTTTTTACCTTGAAATTTTTGGTATTTCTGCTGTCAAAAATGTGTGTTATGGTCTTAGTTAGTTTCATCTTTGTTAGGTATTTTGATTATCAAATGTTCCTTTAGCAGTTAGTATTTCCTTCGACATTGTTGACAACTAGTTTTCTACTTCAAATCTAGAAATTGAATTTTCTTATTCATTCTTTCTGGTTGATGTTTGCCTTTAGTGAGGAAAAAGCTCAGTCATTGTTTTTCAAGAAAGTCTACTGTTGTTGCCATATTTTAGCTAGTTTGAACACTGATTACTGTATTTTTGCATTTACTAGTCAATTCTGCTTAGTGCTTTATTCTCTGTTAGAAAGTACCTCTGTTTTCTAGTAATTGATATAATATGTTCATTTCCATGATGTTTAGATACGTGTCAATGGTCCAAATACGGAACCTATTTACAAATTTCTCAAAGCAAGTAAAACTGGATACTTTGGGTCTAGAATAAAGTGGAACTTTACCAAGTTTTTAGTTGATAGCAGAGGAGATGTCATAGAGCGCTATAGCCCAACCACTTCTCCGATGGCAATTGAGGTACTCTGTTTTTGTTGATATCTTGTGCAACCTATGTTCATCGCATTATTCTTCTTGTTCTTTAAGTGACTAGTTTTCGTCTGCCTTTTGGTGTTTGGGCACAGGCTGACATAAAGAAAGCACTGGGAGATGTTTAGAGGATTTCTGAATGACTAGTCATTCTTGTGCAAGACATGATATAATAGGCTGTGTACAATGACTGTTGTAGCTGTTTGGATTGTCTTTTATTTTCTGTTTTATCGTGAAGTTTTAATTATTTAGCTTAACCTTTTTTTTTTTTGAATTCCTGGAGGAAAGTATGTCTAGAATATAATGTAATCGATTTGTATCTGGATTTCGGTACTCTCAGTCTCAGATTGTAAAGACTAGTAGTCCTGTAGATATTTTTATTATTGTTATTTTTTCTGGATAAAGTGTAGTCACTTGCCTGCAGTGGTGTGGTTTGTCAATTCTAAGTGACATTCATGTCCTCTTCCTCCTAAGGCACTATAAAAACATAATGTAGATTTTATTTATTTATTTTTAACTCACAAGAATCTGACAATGGGAGGGAGCAGCGTACGTATATTAATTTCTGGTCTCCACTTTTGGTCGGGGATACTACTAAATCAAGGGAAAAGTAAAAGTTAGTACTTGTTTCTTCTTTCTTTCCATTTAGTTATTTTGGCCTGCATTAGATGGAACTCTAATTTGATCCAATAACTTTATATATAATATTAAAATAAAGAAAGTCTTAAAAGTTATTGTGACCTAATTGAGATTTGAGGCATCCAACTCCTCCCACTCTATCATATTCAGAAGAGCGGGTTAGGAAAATCTATCGTACGCTCGGGATATTTGTTATAAAATTTAGGGTTACAGAGAGATGTTTTACCAGGTTGATGGATGATATTTCAATATTCCAATCTGCCGGAGAAAGATAAAGGTAGTGGGAGCAAGCAACAAATTTGCTTCTCTTTACCACAACATTTGGGACTCACCACTCACGTGCCTTCCGGAAGAATCTTGTCGACCGTTGATGACGACCCAACGGTACACGTGTCACTGACCCAGATCAGAAATTTCATCTCAGGCCCAATGTTGTTAACACTCGCATTTACATTTTAGTGTCCCGTGGTTGTGGAAACAGGATAAGCTCAGCGCCAGTGGTACAGCAACAAAAACATTGAACATGATGAAGTTAATGTTCTGCCTTTATTCAATCTTTAATCGAGATAGAAAAAGAGTCTCCCCATTTAAAGGAAAAAAAAAAAAAAAACTCAAATGTTACTTTATTCATTAGTAAAAGATTAATGATTTATAAAACCCAATATGATTTCTAGTAAAGAGAGAATGTTGGATATTGGAAGGCGAAACCTTAAGAGTCTTTTTTTTTTTTTTTCTTTTAATTGGGAAATCAACATTGGAGTTTATATATATATATGATCTCGACACATGCATCCCTTACTAAATATTCTAATGACGTATGACACTACTATATATCCATACTTGACATCTGTAAGTTTTTAATTGCCTGATGATTTGAAAATATTATGACTGAGCTAGCTAGCTAACACTTTTAATAATTAGTATATATTTTTTTTAATGTGTGGTGAATGTTTAATTAATGCTGTTGAGCACACGTAATTGCAAGCTCGTAGTAACATTTAAATATTCGCATAAACAACCAACAACAAACAATTATTATTGGAATGCTTTTTGTTTGAGAGATTTGACTCGAGATATGTTTTCTCACATGTCGCATATATAACTGAAATATAATGAAGGTGCGCTGTTTAGTCGTAGCGTTAGCATTCGTTCATATAAAATGGTGTGTCTTTAAATACTAATTAATTAAAATACTGATAAAAACTCTTTCGTGGCAGTGGAGGGCAGCTAGGATAAGGAGGAATAATTTTGGTGCACATCAGACGTGCATGCATAGAAAGTAAACATTTTACAAAATAAACTAAATTTTAGTTCATAATTCTTTCCATTTTGCCAAAATTTGATAAATATCATACCAACTACCACATACATAAGCAGAAATAATGCATGAACATATATAGCAAAGATGATGAAAGGTCGTTATCAGGCTGCTGGGACGCGCTAAGCTAAATATTTTTCTCTGCTTTTGTCTTCTAACACTTGCACTAAGAGTGGGACCTCAAGTTAATTAGCCCATTCACGAATCACGAATCCACCGCAAATCGCTTCTCGAATATCTTCAACAGAACTTCTTCTGCCCTATATATATGTATCCGAAGCTAAGTCTTCATCGACATCAAGTGATTCAACACACAACTTCATTGAATTTGTTCGTGGCTGCAACAAGCATGTTCTCAGTGAGAAGCATGAAGCTTAGGAAGCTTTCGAAGCATATCCGGGAGCAAAAGGCACGGCTTTATCTTGTATGGAGATGTTCTGTAATGCTTCTTTGTTGGCATGATTAATTAGCTGAATCTCTTTTGTTGACGTACTGGCTACAAGGAGCTTTTTATGTACAGTGAGTCAAGCAAGAACATGCTAAATTCTAAATAAACTAACGATATGTAATGTATGTTTGACGTGCAAGTTAATTTTTGAAGTTACTCTGGGAAGCTGGCTGTTAGGGTTTAGTAAAGAAAAAGGGGCTGCTAGGGTTTCAGTTCAATTGAAAACAAAGCCAATGGAAAACTGGATTCATGTCTGTCCAGTTTTGTTTGGTTGTAAAATTAATACATATGTATGATGTATTTATAAAATTACAAATTAAGCTGATAATATAACACCTTTACTTTCATTCAGTTAGATTTGCAAATTCACTTCTTAATTTCTTTCTTCTTCTTCTTCTTTTTCCATTTTTTTTTGGGTGGGGGGGGGTTGAGACATGAAGACAGAGAGTTTGAAAGATCTATTTCAGTAGTCAACCCCCTCTTCGAGACTACTAGCAAGGTGCGAAGCTCCGGTGCTCATTCTCGATTAGCCGAATGAGGATATCGTACATGCTTTCTTAAGAAAAGGAAAATAATCGGTTGTTGTGTCGAATCAATGGCATCGAATGCAAGCTGTGACTGCTTGTAGTGATGGGTGCAATTCTTCACCATTGAGCATTGGGATTTGATTCAGATAGCGAAGATATATGAAAATCGATATATAGCAATACAAAATACAATTCGATATTATAGACATTGTACCTGTAACTTAAAAATTAATCCCTGAGTAAACACCCGGCACCTTCCATGCTCTTATCTACGTTTAATGGAAAAAAAAATGATTATTTTTTTACCAAAATGTGGATAATCTATGTTCATGATATAATTCGCATCCTTATAAATGTATGCTTAAATTTACAATAAAAATATACACCCACCAAAGTAGCAAATGCAGTGGTCAATATACCAGCAAGATACTTTTTACTACTACGAAATCATCTATTTATAGGTTATTAATTAGTGACTTAATATGTAAATAAATAATTGTCATTTAAACAGTGAGATATAGTTGTCCCGTATTTTTGTAAAATGTGAATTTGATCTAGTTATTGATAATTATTTAGAAAATGATAAAAAATCATAAATACCAAAGGTAACTATAAGAAAGTCCACATTGTATAAAATGCGAATCGCACATGATTAAAAAAAAAAAAAAAACTTAATGGTTTATTTTTTATTTTTTACTTTTGTGTCGTTTCGATGTAAGATCCAAAATTGTTGGTGCAATTAATTAGAAATTACTTGGCCAAACAGTTTGATGCCTGAATCATGAACTTGAAATTTATCCTTTGGATCCCTTGCGGTAAAACACTTTGATGGTCACATCTGTGTTTCATTTAGCGAAATTTTATTGCAAAAATGGGAGAGAATGTAGTATCTTTTTAAGGAAAAAACTGCTGGTTGAATGTTGTAGCATGAAATGTAGTAGTTTAAGTATGAGGAAGAGTGAGAAACAACTTGCTTTCTTAGAGTTCTTAATTTTATTAAGTGGGTTTCCTGCTACCTTTTTTTGGACCTGTGACTTCCTTTCCTCCTTTTGAAACGTCTTGTAAAGTGCATTTTAACTATTTAAAGAATTTTGTTCACCGAAAAAAATATCTAGCACGATCGATCTCCCATGCACATCCTTGATGACCTGTATGCACTTTAATGTATGCGGTGTAGTGAGTGGAATTAAGTTGGTAATCATAGCACAGATTCATTGTGGCAATGCATGGCTCACTACCTTAGATATTTTGTTCACTTTAATAGGAAGCGTGACCTCTTCTCTTGAAAAAGAATGAGTGGGATTCGCCCACGATCAAAAGAAACTTCTTTTTCCATAGCAAAAATTTGTATGATTTTAACAAACTGCTAGATATCTCACTTCAAAATAAGTAATTTTTTTTCTAGAAGTCCATAGCTTAAAGAAAAAGAATGATAAAATAATTAAACAGGAAAAACAGAAAAAGAGAACAACATATAAATAAATTGGAGAGTATATATAAACACACCCACGCATTTTACCAATTAAAAGAATTATTATAAAGATTTCGAGTGAGTTACAACTAAAATAATAATTACGTAGAAATTGAATTGGGGAACTCAAATCTCATCATTACCTGAGCAATAAGCATGATCATCTTCATTTTGAGAGTGTCAAAACAGTCTGTAGATAGACTAAGGACAAAATGTTCCTGACAGACTAGTTTGAGAAGAATGAATATATATCTCTATATATAACAAACGGAGATTAAGTGTCTCATGTTGGTGATCATCCCCAAAATATATCTCAAGTAATGAATGTTTTAACAGGAAATGTAGCTATTTATAATTAATTACATATATGAAAAATTGTGGTAAAGAACTTGCACTGGATTTCTACTTACAACTGGATTAATTTTATTATTTAAGGATTCAAATAATCGATTCCGGTGAAATGGAGCTTCCTCTTTCTGCGCATATTAACCTCTTTCTTCGGCAAAGCTAACTATAGCTCTTACGGCCTCCCTGTGAAATATCGTTATAGCGCATTTGATCGGTTACTAGAAGAAACAGGCGATCCAGCTCCCACATTCTTGGTTTGTATACGCTTTAATATGTGTGGTGTTGTGAATGAAAGTTATTACTCATATATAGCACACATTCGTTGTGGCGACGGATTCATCACTACCTTCTAGTCTCTAGATATTGAAGTGTGACTTTTCTCTTTATAAAAAATGAGGTGGCAGCGCATTCCCATTTCCATAGCCAAAATCTACAAATTTACCATATAGTTTATATTGCTAAGATAAACTGATCCAGTTTTATGGCACATCATAACTGTAAGTTTGTAACCTAATATAATGCCATTGCCATCAATCAAAACTGATTGAAGAATAGAGATTAATTACGTTTCCTATTGGGATATTGTATGAGTTTGAGAAGAAGCAAATTTAAAAGAAGGTTGCATTTGTGTTTAACTTCTTGTTATTATGTCTTCGAATTCATTTCATTATTACTTCCCAAAACAATCAGATTTAAATCTTTGTATACTATTTGTAAAGTCCAGATGACAACCGGAAGGAAATTCAAAATGTCTAATTGCGCCAAAAATTTAACACATTGACACGGCAAATTCAAAACGTACAATTCTAAATGCATATATTTGATTGTTCATGTGCAAGGTAATGCGATTGACGTTTCTCCCTATTAAAATTAATATATACTGCTTATCCATTACTGTTTTCATAATATTTAATAGCTTTTCTGAATATAAAAAATAAAAAGAAAAAGAGGTATAAACAAATTATTTGCTTTATATTTAATCTTGTGAATTGATATAATATTATTTGAAAAAAGAGTTTAAAATAATATAAAAAAATATCTTAATTATTATTAATTTTTTATTCACATCAAATCCTGTATCTCTTATTTTAAATATTTAAGTTTTATATAATTTATTTAATTTAAAATAAATATAAATAAAAAATACCTTAAAAATAAGAATAATATTATAAAATAATTTTAAGTTATTAGGCATAACTCTTGGGTCGATGTAAGTTACACTATTATTAATTTAGTAAGATCTTAAAAATAATGGAGAAATAAATAACATATATTGATTTCGGTTAAGGAAACTACCAATTTTCGAGTGATTAATTCGCATGCAGGAGAGTGTGAGTGGCTCACGCAAATGAGCCAGTCTGTCATGACATGACTCCCCATGGCCCCAACAAATATCTCATGTTTCTAATCATGAATTAGGTTGAGATAATAAATACAATTTATCTAATTGTTCAACTGCTTATTCAATTCTTGGTCACGAAGGACTTTTTTATTCCCGACACATGAGTTCACGAATTTCTTTATAATTTAAGCATTACGGTAAAAGACTTTTCATTCTTTAAGCCACTATTTTGAATGTCTAGGACGAAGATAATTATTACTATTTTGTATTTCTACGAATACACTTAAATAGAAATATTTTATTTTTAGTGTTATATTAAAAAACAAATAATCTGAAAACGCTGAATATCTAACAAGTAGTAAGCATTTACACCCAAAAAAAAAAAAAAGAAAAATGGGTAACTCTTTTTTCTTTTTTTTTTTTTAACTTTGAATGTATCTTTTTAGCACACACTATAACGTAGGTAAAATTTATTCTTTTTATTTCTATTTAATTTTTTTTTTTAACATCCGAGTAACTGATTTCTTTGAGGGGAATTTTTCTTTTTTCCTGAAAATACATGTTCTTCATAAAACATTAACTTAAACAAATGTTTGTGGAAGCATATTTTCTTCTTCTTTATAAAAAGGTTTATGAATTGAAACTTCAATTTTGATACATCGAAGTATTTATGATATGTTTATTGGTAAATATGTAATGCACAATATTGTGTAATATTATATATATTTTGCTAATATATATGCGGATACATGTAGCAGTTTGTTGCTAAATGGTAGCTTCTACATGCAGGTGGGAGATTTTTGGCCATTTCCTCCAGGCTTGTGTAACATGCTATACATTCATCATGATTCTTGTTCTACCTTTGTGCAATGGGTTGATGATATCGATCCCCACTCATGATGATCCCCCAATCTCCATTTATAACAAAGAGGGGGAAAAAACAAAAAATATCCTCCCCTCCCCCGACAGCTTGGATTTTTATTGAATCGCATTCGCATTCGCAACATTCTCATAGCCCAAGCAAATTTCTAGGAACCATGCATGCCCGGCCCCTTGTTGTTTGTTGCAGCTTTAATTTCCTAAATCCATCCTAATCATGACACCAGCTTCAATACTCTACTGTAAATATCCAACCTGTAATGGGGCCACAAATCACTATGCATGCATTTGATCCATTTGAAGTCTTCTTAATTTAGTTTTGATTTTTTTTTTTTTTTACTTAGCTAGACGGCTGGATGAGGGTTCATATGCAAGAGCCTTCCCTCAATGCCAAACTTTTCTGCAACACCAGACTCGGCCTGAGCCCGCCAGAAAGAGAATCTTATGAACGGTTGATAATGACTCGAGAGGATGCGTGTCATGCTGCTCCCACACCACCGATTCCATAAATGGGTGACCTACTGGCCCATATTTATTCAATATGTCTGCTACTAGGGTTACAGTAGAGGCCAAGTAACGTTATTACTGCGAAAAAATATAACCTTATTTGCAATGTCAAAATATTGAGCAATGTTTGAACTCTGAACTTGTATTCATTTGTACACGTCATTGCTGAAGAGGATAAGTGGCCGGCACGTCGGCTTGACTTGAAGACGATGCGACGGTTTTAACTTACCAATACATGTGCACGTGATGATGGAAACGTTGTGATCAGATGACACGGACTGATGCTTCATGTGGATTACAAATTTCAATCTGTGGGCTAGGCTACCCTTTTTAGTGGTTGGATCTTCAAAGTTTGGCTGAATAATATATAACGATTTATGGGTTTTATCCCTTTAGGATGAAAAAATTGAGCATTAATCAATTGAAGGGATGATCCTTGGCTCATGCTTGATCATGAGCAAAAGTTTATGCTATGAAAGTTTGGGAAGAAAGCTAGAAACAAAAAATAAAAAATAAAAATGTGGTGGGCAACATCAACATAGGTTCAACTTCAATTTGGAGGTAGTTTGACTTTGGCCCCCCAAAAAAAATAATAAAAGAATTATTTTTCATTACTCATAATGCCCATATAGCTTTATGGCAAGTAATTGTTTTAAATTAGCAAGAAAATATTGATTGAAAAATGAACGTGAGAAATGTATAAAATTAATATAAATGCATTTTTCAGCATGAGCATTTTATGGATGACATACAGGAGCTGTAGGCATGAACATGAAGAAATTCTAGAACACATATCATGTATTATTTTTTATGCATTTAAAATTTTTAGAATATATCTGAGAAATTTTAAAATATATCAAAATTGTGGGTCATATTAAAAATAAATCTGATATATTATTATTTATTTAAAAAAATTATTATACAAATAGAGTAATAATGATATTAAATTTAATTATATATATATATATATAATAATTATTATTATTATTATTGATTATATTAATTATGATGTATTATAAAAATTTTTATGACAAGTCCTTATCGGGATGGTTTGTCAATGGCATCTTGGTTGCATTTGGCTCTGCTCTGCATTATAATATCAACAAGTAGTGGTGGGAGCAGGACCAACATTTGTCAACCTCAACCACCACATATTTTGCTTCTCACATCACATATCCTCAATTCTATCATCTTGTAATATAAAAGGGCCTCAAGCCAAGTACAACTCAAGCTAGAAGATTAATGAGTTGTTCATTTGTAAAATGTAACTCGTCCACCAAATTAAATTCAGCTACTCCCAATCCTTGCTTGGAATTCCTGTTGCGATTATCGAGATATATGGCAGCATTGAGGAGCATCAAGTCCCGGTCATGGCAGCGGTGTTCAAAGCAAGTTAGAGAGCACCGTACACGGCTTCATATCATATGGAGATGTTCTGTAATGCTTCTGTGTTGGCAAGGTTAGATGATTTGAGCTTAGCTTGCTGTTCCTCCTGTCTTCAGCAATCGGCATCAGCAGCACAAATTAATATTAATATTAGTATTGGTGCCTTCCTCAAACTATATATATATATATATATCTATATATATAGTTTTGTACTGCGAGATGATAGACGAAGTTCGGATATGTCCAATCTGACTATTGTAAAAAAAAAACTAAGCTGATAATACTTCTTGAACCCGCTCTTGCCGAGGTTCATTGATTCAATCAAACTTCATTTCCTTGAGCTCATGTTCATGGTCTATCTATTAACTTAATTAGTGATCGAAGTTTCCACACGTTGACTTTATTATCAGTTTTTGGCACCAAATTGGATTTTCCCTAAATATTAAGGAATACTTTTAGCAAATGATAACGCAATTTCCCTCCCCAGTGCTGCTTTTATTTGAAATAACCACTTCTACACAATCAACCATACAAGACTATCACAACACATTCACACGTGTAAGGTAAGCCCCATTACTAATTAAATCCATCAGAGGATCAAAAGGGCACCCAAGACGTCAAAACTTCATGCTCACCGTATGGAGCAAGCATCTTTTGTTAAAACAAGAAATCAATAAACTAAGCTCATCGCTATTGCACCTAGAAGAGAAGCTATTCAATAAAGAAACATTCCACTGACTTATTTAAAAACTAAACGTCAAATACATCATGGCCAACTGCTACGAAAATAAAATGTTTGAATATGTTGACCTCAATGCAAAAGAGTAATATATAGAATAGTTAGCTGGCTGACTCTTTTGAGGGGCTAAAATTGGGATTCTGTGGTCAAAGCAGGAGAGACCGAGAAACGTTAGGACTTACGCGACCACACAGACACTATACACCACCCACATTTGACATAACAAATCCTCTTAAAGAGTTCCCTCATTCTGCTGTATCCAAAATTTACAAGTTTTTGCCATTCAGTTCTGTTTCATTCTCAAAGAGATCCCACCCATCATCAGAAAGCTGTCTCCAATCATCTCCAATTTTTTCATCACCTCTGCTTTTTGGTGATTCGTCATCAACTGCAGCGGTGGGGCTCATCTTCTCAAGGGTCTCAGATGTCAGGTCTTGCTCTGCAACTAGAGAAGCCATGCCTTTCATGGACGAGCCAGAAGAAGCTAAGATGCAAGTAGTCTGGCTTGAGGATACAGACTTGCTTAACGGAACACGCTCATCAAACTTCTCTTTCAGCAGCCTCACGTCTTGGCAAATAACAGATATTTCTCCTCTGCCAAAAGACAAACAAACAACAAATTGTATCACTTCAACAATGCCTCACATCACAATTAGTTAAATCCAGGACAGAAACTTTTCATGATCAATTTTGAAAGTACTTCTAAATAGTTTGATTATAGCAGCAAAATAATTTAACAGAACCAAGATATTCACTGCACTCACAAATAATACTTCAGCAAACAAATTTGCAGCACAACCAAGAACTGGATATATAACACTCGATGAATAGCAAAAGTAAAGGTTCTTGTGTATGCATGACTTACCATTGATCCAGGAAAGCTGGACTTATCGGTACCTTCCAGTTTCAAAAAAATTTCACATAGCCGTCTAGATGCATATAAAATGACTGGTTCTAGTATTTTTTTTTCCATGGGGATGGAAAACCATCATACCTTGACTTAAATGCAAAACCAAACTTCATTTTTTCAAAAGATAAAGAGAACTAAAACTTACTGCAATGAATCAACCACGTGACCACGGTCCATGAGAAACTCCCGTAACTGCAACAAAATAAAATGATAAGTCGCAAATAATTTGTCTTCCAAAAGATGTACAAACATTTAATGTAATATGTGTAGCTAGCAACCTTAGAATTCTCCTCTGCTTGCTGCTGCAGAAGCTTCGACTCTTGGACCACCATCTCCATGACCGCTTCTTGTTCGGCAAGAGAAGCTCGGGCTGACTCTTCCTTTTCAAACTTTTCCTCTTCAGCTTCTTTCCTCATGTCTTCTGCTGCAGCTAGTCGGGCTTCAAGGGTTTCACGCATCTGCAGCAAATTTGCATCCGAAGAATATTTAAGATATCAAAGCTTTGATGAAACTTAAAAATCATATAAATCTCCTTCCAATGAGACTCACACTTGGGAAAAGAAAACTGTCTGGAATAAACAGACGGTGGTAAGAAACAGATACTAGAGACATTAATACCTTTTAAAACTGAATGAATAAAAACACAAATAATGAAAGTGTAAGAACCAACTGCATACTACTCCTATGATTATTCCAAGACCCTATTTCATAAGACAATATAAGACATTTATTGAAACGAGAGATACTACCTCATCAAGAACTGCAAGCGATTTATCTCTTTCTTCCGACAAACTGAGAAGTCGATTCTGAAGCTCCCTTGCTTCAGTAGCCAAAATTGCCTTCTCTCCATATATTTCTCCTGCTTGCTGCCAAGGTTACACAATCTAGGTTCAGCTTTCGGGACAGCCACATTATCAAAATAGTTATAAATTCCAATAACCAGTGGTCCATAAAACTATATTGTTACCATATCATTTGTTTCCTTTGCATGTGCAAGCATCTGCTTGAGTTCATCCATCTTAACAAAAATATCCAGACCTCCCCTTGCTGCTTCTGCTTTAGCTTCTTTAGCAGCTCTCTCTTGAATTTCAACTTCTCTCATCATGCTCATTACAGACTCCATAGCCTTGAATAAATTTTTCTGCATCACGAATAATAGCTATTAACCGCCCTGTCAACAAAGGAATAAATATTACTCCATTCCATGAAAGGAAAAAGCTAAAATATTAATGAATATTATACTAACATGTATAGGTGAACTTGATTTCAGAATACTCTAAACACAATCAATCAAATATCTTTCCAATATTATTTACCTAACATCGTAGAAAATGAATGTGTTACCAAATTCAAAAGTCAAGCACATTATAAAGAACAAAAGTACCTTATTATTTTTGGCATCCTCAATCATCTCTTCAAGGAAATCAATTCTGCAAATTTGGCCAGATCTAGTAACAATGGTATTAATTGTTGAGTCATCCTCAATATTGCACTTCCCATTCATGAAATTTTCTTGCTTGGAAATCAGATCAGAAGAACCACTAGCATCAGGTTTGCCAGAATCAGTACTGGAGCTTGAACCAACTTCTAATTGAAACCCACTTTCTGGCACATCTGATGACGTATGCTGTTGGACAGATGATGGTAAGCTTGATCCAACTTCTAACTTAAAACCACTTTCTTGAACATCTGATGTATGCTCTTCCACAGATGATGGTACCAACTGAGCAACAGAATTTTCAACCTCAAGGGGACAATCTAAACACGATCCTACTTTTTGACTTATTCCACAGTTAGAAATACCACTATCAGTGGCCCCAGGGCCATCAAAATCATTCCAAGTTGTCAATATGCCATTGGCAACACCATTTGCATGTATGGAAGTGTTTGGCATGACAATTGGAGTGTGTTCTGTCTCAACCTTGACATCTGTGTATTGGCAAACATCTGATGTACACTCTTGAACAGATGATGGTACCAATTGAGCAGCAGAATTTTCAATCTTAAGGGGACAATCAAAACACGATCCTGCTTCTTGACTTATTCCACAGATAGAAATATCAATATCAGTGGCCCCAAGACCATCAAAATCATTCCCAGTTGTCAAGCTGCCATTGGCAACACCATTTGCATGAATGGAAGGGGATGGCATGACAATTGGAGTATGTTCTGACTCAACCTTAACATCTGTGTTTTGGTCTTCTTCCAATGAAACCACACCATTGCTTTCAGTATTAACACATGCTCCACTGTGACCATCATTTCCACACTCATTTGGCAGAACTGTGGAAACCTTATTTGACCCAACTTCAATGACACTTTCAGGAGTCTTCCCCAACAATATCACTTCCTCACTTTCAGTATTCCCGAACAATTGACCACTACTGTCATTAGGATCATAAGATTGTGAAACTGCAGAAGCATTCAATGCCTTATCCAGAGCAACTGAATCAGAATTGTGAGAGCATGGAAGATCAGTGCCAGTGGCATATCCACTGGTTATTGATCCCTGTTCCAAGGAAGTGGGCGGACATCTATTTCTTCTGCGACGGAAAGTATTTAGCTCCTCATGTTCCTCATGTTCAGCTGCATGTCCAGCACAATTTATAATGCAAATACGTAATATAAATAGAAGAAAACCTAACCCTTGTCGGACCTAAATGTAACTAAAAAGGAAAAGGAAGATGGGAAAAACCTTCCAAATAAAAAAAGCATACAAGAACGTAAGCCTATGACGTCAATCAATTAGATTCTGTAAAATTTGGATAATAAAACAGCACGAGTTGTTTTAGCAAATTCAAAACCTCACCTATTTCATCACTACCACAATCTGAAAGATGGGAAGAACTGGATGCAGTCCGGTTCAAGATAACAGAACTGGAAGTCAAGCTCTTTTTTGACCAATAAGGAAGAATCTCCGTAAGAACAATAGTAGCGGCGGCATCAGCATCTTTGCTGTGTTCAATAGCAACAGCCTTCAATAGACGTGTATCAATCTGTGCACAAAATGAGACCATGTTAACACATTTATAAAGGGTTGATATATTGAAAATAAAATAAAATAAAATCCAAAAGTTTTCCCACACAAGTCTTGACTCCAACCAAAAAATAGATACATTAAGTTCATTGATACTGATAAATGCACAAGACACATTTATGAAGAACTACATATTAAAACAACAAGCTTCAAATGAATTTGTTCCAAACAACTTGATCAAAAGCTTGATATTTCAAGCATGCAAAATAGCCTCATTTACAAAAAACTGATTTCAAAAATAAATATTTAGATTGAATAATCATTTTGCTAAGAAATTCAAAGGAAGATCAACATCTACTAGCCTTAGGAAACCAAAAAGCTCTTGGAGAACTAAGAATGGAACCAGTTCTGAACTCAACACAGTATGACACACATACATCCTCTAAGCATAATTTCTTATTTAAATACCAATAAAAGGTTTGAAGCATACGATTGCAAGCCAAGAAGAAATAAATAACCAACAAACTGTAATGCTTTTGTTATGAATTCAATCTGTAGAACAGACAGATACCTGGGGAAACATCTCCATTAAGCACCGATAAACTGCATTGAAACCCATCTTACAGAGCTACTGATCTGCAGAAATTAAATTACAGGAAAACTAACAAATTACAATAACAAAAATCATATTTGATAAATAAAAAATCAAACGACAATTCTCGTATAAAAATTCCAAAATCATAAGGGTACAGTACATACAGTGCAATAACAAATAAAAACAATTAAGATGCGCAGTTCAATTCTAAACAAACCAAAAATAATAAAAATAATTAATTAATCCCGATCTTAGTCGCTAAGAAAACGCAAAACGGAAGAAACCCTAGGTTTCACTTAATCCAAATAAGAAAAAGAAAGAACAAAGAAGCTTCCTGGTATACTAACAGTTACACGAGACACAAAATTCAATGCCAAAATCAAAGAAGTTCAATTCATGATAATTTTCAAAAATTTAATCTTTGAATACCATGAAAAGGATAGAGAAAAAAAAATCGTATCAGTTACTTAAGATTTTAACTTCCTTCCGAGTGTTTTCAAAGGGAGGAAGAATATGACAAGAACGGACTTCTCAACGTTCAGAGAGATGCAGTGTATGTGTGCAATAATGAGATGAAGATGAAGAAATTGGTACCGAATTATATTATTGATTGTTTTCACGGAAAAACACAAGAGAGTGGAAGACTGGGAAGAAGATTGGTACGCTATTTGTACCGATCGTTTATACTACTGGGAATACGATTTGCCTGTAACGAGGAGACTTAAGCAGCTAAGTAACTGGATATAACTGTAATTTATCATCTTAAAGAGCGCATTTTAGTCTCTCATTCATTGGTGGGATTCGTCTTCTGTGGATTTACAATTACATTGCATTGCAAAGGGTCACTTGCTTGGTGATGGTCCAGGAAATTTCGCCTTGTTTTTTTCTGCCTTTTCCATTTTTAAATAAATCTCTCTCTCTCTCTCCTGAAAAATTTTAGATAAATTCAAACACCTTTAATAGATTTATTTATATCTAAAATATTATTTACTTATTTAATAATATTATTTTATTCTTTTTATAATATAATATTAAAAAATTTATTTATTAAAAAAATTTATAATTTATAATAAAAATTATCATTGGCAATAAAAAATTAAAATTTTTTTAGATAAAAACTCTACTTATAAAAGTTTTACTTAAATAAACTCTATTTAAAAACTACATCAAATGGAGCCTAAATTAACAAAAGAGTGATAAATTAATATATTATTAGTAAATAAAAAAGACTTATTAATATAACATAAAATATAAAATTTATAAATCAATATTAAGTGTAAAATAAAATATAAAAAAATAAATAAAATATAAGATTTGTAAATAGAATGTAAAACAAGTAAATTAACATAAAAGTGATAAAATAATGTATTATTAGTAAACAAAATATAAATTTACAAATGTAAGTTTACAAAACATAAAACTTGTAAATTAATAAATATAACATAAAACTTATAAATTAATATTAAGTGTAAAATAAAACATAAGATTTGTAATTAAAAGGTTAAACAAATAAATTAATATAGGAGTGATAAAATAATGTATTATTAGTAAACAAAATACAAACTTACATATGCAACATAAAACTTGTAAATCAACATTAAGTGTAAAATAACATATAAATTATGTAAATGAAATAAAAAATTTGCAAATGAAATATAAAATAAATAAATATTATAAGAGTTATTGAAAAAAATAAAAACTTATAAATGTAAAATTAAAACTCATTATAATAATAATTACCTTATATATTTACTGTTTTTATTTCTAAATTGAATAATAATAATTTTGGGTTTATGTAATATATGTGATGATATATGTGAAATTTTATTAAAGATAAAACTTATTTTCAAAATTAAATTTAAAACAAATTCTCATATTTTTCAAAATTATTTATAAGATAAATGATTTTGCATCCTTCAAAACCTAGCAACCCCAAATAATCTTTTAGTATAAGTAAGCAAAAATTTTGAAATGATATGAAATATGTATAAAACTAAAAATTATATTCAATTTTATTGATATTTCACATGTATTTAAGAATATCTTTTTTATTTCGTTTGATTTTAATCCATATCAAGAAAAATATTTTTGTTTAATTAACTTGTATAATAAACAAATACAATGAGATAAAAAAAATATTTATAAATGTCCCAGCATGAATATAGAATTTATTTATTCTAATTACTTTCAATACGAATTTTTTGTTTTCAATTGATAAGAAAATTTCTCTTTGCTTAAATAAAGTAAATAAATAAATTATTTTTTAAATTAAAGTTTAATGTTGATTTATAAATTTTATGTTAGTTTAGCAAGTGTTTGCTTTGTTTACAATTTTCAAATACTAATTTACCACTCTTATATCAATATACTTGTTTTACTTTTTATTTAATAGTCTTATGTGTAATTTACAAAATTTATATTTATCACGACATTAATACTGTAATTTTAATCACAACATCATAGAATTTTTCTTATCCATAAGTGAGAAATATATTTCATCTTATGGCTTCTGTGAATTAATGTGAAATGTGAGTTTATAACATTTATGATGCATTTAATAATTAGTAATTGAAATGGATTATACCTAAAATGAACTAAAATCAGAATGAATAATAATAATTAGGATAATCAAAATAGATTAAATTGAAATATACTAAAATGAAAATAAAAAATGAGAATTAGAATAAATTTTTTACTTTACCTATAAGAATTGAAATTAAAATAAGATGTACTTCCGTCAAGAATGACAACAGAGCGGATATTATGTGAAAATGTTAATATTTGTACTTATATCCGTTTAATAGTAGATATCCTTATTCTTTACCCGTACCTTTTGTGAGTTTAAACATGTATGAGGTAGGGGTTCTATGTTAAAAAATATAAATACATGTCTCATTTTCCTATCCCATATATCTTTTTTTAAGTTTTAATTTACTAATTATTAAGTTCAATCTTAATTAGCATATTATTAAATAAAAATAAAAAATCTATTTAAATCAAAGAAAAATATATAATTACTAAATAATAAGAAGAAAATTTTTAATATTCATATAGAGAAATATGATGAAATATTAACGATTAATTAATGATGATAATAATTTAGATTTTTTTTTGAAAATTATAAGAATATGAACATTCAAGACGAAAGATTTTTTTTAAAAGAAATTCGGTCTTTTTTCTAATCAACAATGCAATAATGAAAATTTACATCTTGAGTGGGTACATAATCAAATTTTAAACAACATATATTTCTGCCTCAATTACTACAATTTCCCATGTTTTCTTATTTTCTCTATATTTTTAATTTTTTTTTTCCATATTTATATACTAATAGAGACACGTCCCTTTATTTTATTATTTTTAAGCTTTAAAACATCTTATTTTAGCTTTCGTAGGTTTTAAAATATTTCAAATTAAATATTAATTAATAAATTTAGCTTATAAAAATTAATAAAAAAATAAAACAAGTTTATTATTGGGTACGAGTTTTTGTGTTTAATATTCGTACCCTACCTTTAATATTTGTACCCTATCCATTCAATTAGCGGGTATAAATAATTGTACTCATACTCAATGTTTTTTTATAAAATAAAAGAAAAATTAGACCCGATACTCGACCCTAGCATAATAGGCTCCTGTGAGTCCCTATATCCATTGGAATTTTTTTTACCATCCTTAATTATTATTGATATGTTTATTTTTTTTAATTGAAATAAATTATTAAAGTTATTAAAATATCATTAGTTGATTATTATCATTACTTATTTTAATTATTGAAAAAAAATTATTTCTGCACCACTTTTATCTAATCACATGCACATGTAACTATTATAAAATATTAACATGTTCTTTGTACCACATTTATTTTTAAACTTATATCAATAAATTAAAAAATAATCATTTTACCTATAAATGAATTAAAAGACAATTTCATTCTACAAAATTTAGAAAAAAAATTATAATTACAAGAATACTCCTAAATTTAATAAAATAAATAAATCTCAAAATATAATATATTAATTTTTTATAATTGTAATTTCATTTTAAAATTATCAAGTTAATTTTTTATAATTATAATTTCATTTAATATCTATAGGGAAGTTTCTTAAATTTTAATTATAGGGAAGTTCACAATAATTATAGGAAGTGTTTTCCTTCAATTTAATTTTTATAAAATTTCTTATACTCAATTTAATTATAAGAATTAAATAAAATTATAATAAAAAAATTAACATGATAATTTTTAAATGTAATTATGATTATAAAAAATTAGTATCTTCAATTTTAAAATTTATTTATTTTATTAAATCCAAGAGTATTCTTATAATTATAATTATTTTATTTTTAAAAATTTTGTAGAATAAAATAATCTTTTAATTCATTTAGGAGTAAAATAATTATTTTTTAGTGTCAAAATAATTGATTGATAAAAGTTTAAAAATAAAAATGGTTCAAAAAAAATGTTACAATTTTATAGTGATTAAATAAATATATAACGAAAGAAAAATAGTGCAAAGATGATTTTTCTAATTCTAATTATGATTATTATTATTATTCAAAATATTGATTGTTAATAATAATAGTAACAACAACAACAATAAAAAATTAATAAATTTCAATAATAATATTATTAATATAAACAACAACAATAATAATAGTTATTATAATTATAATTATAATTCTAATATTATTATATTACTAATAATAAATAATGAATGACTTATTTATAAATATTACAAAACTTTTGGGACCAAAATATAAAAGTGATAAAATTTAATTGAGATTTATTTAGAGATTATAAATATTCACTAAGGGTAACATGAGAAATTAAAAGAACGATAACTTATTCAAAATCCCCTCACAATAATAAGATCTCATTCCTTAACCCAAAAATCAGATAATTCCCATTTCGTTTCACTTTAACAAATAAATATTATCAATTATTTTTATTCTGAATTTTGATTCCCTAATCTTCCAAATAAACATACCCCTACCTTCGAATATTAGTCAAGATACAATTGTGTATACTCTCTCTTTAATAATCTAACAACTTCTGGTGCATGAGGCAGTGAAATCTGTTAGGCTTTATATATGTATAACCTCAAAACTTTTACAGAAACAAGGCTACTTTGTCACATCAAAAAGCTAAAGAGAACATTATACTAACAACTACATACAGGCACAAACATTCTACCCAACATGATGACAGATAGTTATGCACATTAGCCAGTGAACTTCGAAGCTACTTTGCCAAAGTCATTGCTTATTGCCAAGAAGAGCCTCCTTTTCAGTCCCCGGAAAACTTACTGAATGCAACCCGCCCTCCACAGACTTCTTTGTGGTTTGCCCCTGCTTACCTTGAGCTCCCTGAAGGACAGCCATTCAGCCAACATATTACTAGATGACCAATAGAATCCCTGGATCTGCTAAAATTACCAAACTTACCGTGTCTGGGCCTAATCAGTAATCAGGACCTATGTCTCTAGATTGTATACAAATTTCCAGTTTTATACAACTGTAACAATTTAATGTGCAACAGTTTCATTAAAGATATCAAAGGACAAAAGATACAACTAAGGTTAATCTGTAACATATGGTACTATAACAATTAATATCTGTTCTACTAGGATTGTGTGCAACAGTTTACAAGATATTTTAAGAACATTTTCATTTGAGTTCTAAGCAAAAACCAAAAATTATAGAGGCATAATACCAAATAGGTTTATTTCCACACCATTTGAAAACAGATATGAGAAAGAGCAGCATGATCAAATCTCAACTGGACTTCATTTATCTTTTTCCTTCTAAAAGTCAACCATATGAGTTTGAATGCAAATTAGTGAATCAATTATATTACTTACTGCAGGCTTTTGTGCAGTCAACTTCCAACTTGATGGAGCTCGGGCCATTGTTGAAGCAGCTGCGGCAGCGGCAGCCACCCGTATCCTGGAAAAGTAATCAGTATTTACATTTCACTTAAACAAATGGCATCAATTTCAAACATTAAGGCGAGGAAAATTAAAAACAACAGTACCTTTTATGAACATCAACATATACATCAGTCTCATCCACAATTTCCTCCTGCATAGGGGAGGAGATCACAAGATCACATATCAGCAATGTCAAAAAGGAAAAAGTAAAAAAATTCGGCCCGCATAGTTTTAATTCTGCTGCAACTAAGCAAAAGCTATTCAAAATAAACAGATTGGCATCTAAGAGGTGGAAGCAAGCTTACTTGCAGAAGTTCTTCAAAAACATCCTCAAGGGTGATGATGCCAATGACTTCTCCTTCTTCAATATCTTCTAATGAGTAAGACAAGTTTTCTGCAGCATCACCAACTTGCGGTGGCAGAGATTGGTTATTTGTGTTGGGCCTTGAAGTCTTGTCAATGTCAACGACAACACTTTCTGATGTAACATCCTTGGTTAGCAAGGGAGTAGTTAATTGAGAATTCCCAGAGAAAACTCTGTTTCCCTCAAATTTCTCTCCGAGGCTGGTAGACTGGGATTTTTTGCTCTCTCCTTTAACCTTCACTACAGCAGCCATATGACTGCTACCCTTTTGAAACTCATTGAGGATATCATATAAAGGCATATCTGCTGGAACCCTGGGATATTCATGCATTAGAACTCGCATTTTTGCTCAGAAAATAAAAATATGATAATGCAGATAAAGAAGGCACACCTTGGCATTTTCCGTATAGAAACAGCACTCACTGGAGTTTCTGTTTCTGCTCGTACTGTAAGAAGGCTTTTCACCTAATTCTCAGAAAAATAAAATATTGAAAAAGGTTTACTAATTTGCATTGTGTCAGCAACCAATAATAACAAACATGGTTAATATTGAGAACTTGAGAATGCCCAAGGATTTTATCACCCACCAGTAAGAGACCAATAATGTTTTTTGGATTTCCAGAATAGACAGGTACACGACTATGACCTCGAGCGAGAATTTTTCCAATTGCTTCCCTGCATTAGAAGGCATAAATAATATATTTATAAGACAACTTCCTATATATAAAGCAGACATTCAAGCACCTCAGAGTTTTACCATATGGAAAAGGTAGCCCTTTTCATTAGTCCTGACAGAGAATGTACTAACAAGATAATTTTGCCACATTACTCATAACTGTAGCAGACATCACAAAACTATAATTATCCTGAAAACAATCTATATATAGCTTGGCTTATTCGGCCGTAAATACACTATCCCAACCTCAAATGTCCATTTGCTCAGGATACAAAGAATCTGAGACTTCAGCCAAAAATGCAATATGGTCGTAAAGGCAGACAATTATGAAAACCTCCTAAGTTACAGTGAAACAGGCAATAGCAGTTCTTTGTCACACAGATGTACAGAAGTACAAAATTAAAGGTTATGTCACTGCAATTTCGGAGGAAAAATCACAGAGAAGGTAAGCAATTGAAGGGAAAAATGGGTTGCAAAGCCTAACTCACCAGTCTAATTTCGAATTGACATCTAAGGAAAATGTTGACTCAATGGGTGTCATAGCCTCCCTCGCAGTCTGCATGTTGCTAGAAACTTGAAAATTATAATCATTTAACAGAAAAAAGACAGTGCAGGAAAAAAAAATGTAAATTTAAAAGCACATTTAGAAGGTCTAAAGGGATTTCAACAACGCCAACAACTAACAGTAGAAGTACAAGTCAGCCAAATTAGGATGTAAAGTAGCAGTGACTATATAGCAGCAAGGAATATGAAGATGAATGTGATTAGTTTAGCTAACGATTTCAGCAGCAAGGTATATATCCCCTATAAGATTATCCCAAGAGAGAATTATGATATAATATCCCTACTATTGTGTACCTTCACTCCAGAATGTTAAAATAGCCAATTATTTTGGTTGCTTCTCATATTACAGCATGAAAGTGGTCCATTATTTCAAATGCCATATCTGAGGAAAGCGTCCCTTATTATTACAAATTGAAGGCAGTAAATTTCTTTTTCAAATGCCATAGGGTCTGTTTGAGATAGCGGTTGGACAGCTGTACCTTTTGCATTAAAGTGTTTAGTAGACACTAGCTACTGTAGTTTCAAAACTATGTTGATATGATTTTTCGCTTACATGATAAAAAATCTATTATATCTTTAGTGATTTTGTCAAAATTATTATTTAAAAATTGTATTTACTATATATCATTAACTTTTATTTCATAGTTACAACTTTTTTTTTTCACAGCATCTCAATTCCTAACAAGACCATGGTTAAAGTATTTTTCCAGTAGAAAAGCAGGAACCATTTACAGTTTTCATGCAGTCTACAAATTATCTTAATCCCCTATCCAAACGAGATCCTATGATGCCAGTATGTGTTCATTGCAGAACAAGTCGCACAGAATCCATAGCAACGGTTACCTTTTCAGTTAAGTCTAGCGCTCCACTAATAATAGTCGTCTCATCATGTGTAAGTTCACCTCCCTTGCCAGCCTAAACTCGACAGGAATAACAGGTAACAGAAGCAGGTTATTACAACAAAATTATTGTTGTCTAAGCACTTATTGTTCTTGTTATCTGATAAACAACAAGAAGAGCAACATTTATTAGTAGTAAATTTTGGGGAAAACATGTGATATAGACAACTGATTCAAGCAGGTTACCTCTTGGCTGTGGATAGAAACAAGGGCTTTTAACTGGGCCCGCCTGAACAAAGCATCATGGTGTCCAAGAACAGCATCCAGAACCTGATATATTTTGAGTCAGAAAGATTCTCAATAAATGCAACACTTTATTTCTTTTTCCTGGGACATGAAATGCTGCAATTACAAGGTCATGTTAAATGATGACTTATGCAAATTATGCAACAAGGCAATCTCCCAAACAAATCAAGCACCGCCTTATCAAAACAATTATGCAGCTTGAATAACTGAACTTGATTAGAGGTAAGAAAAGTGGTCATGGAGCACAGTGCAATAGCATGCATATTTTTATATGTACGAAGATAAAACAAAATCACAATTTGGCAAGTCATGGCATATATCAATACCAATTCATATTGTTTGAAGCTCAAAAGCGTGCCCATCCAGAGTAGGAATTGAATAACATTTTGTTATCATCTTCCGAAGCACCTTATTATACTTGTTCAAAACAGTAAATCTTATACCATTTGTGCTGCTATTACCAATAAACATCTGAGCCCAAGTGCAATAATTATATGAGTCTGTCATCTGGCATTACAAGTCTGTAAAAGAAAATTCAAAATTCAACAGTCAATTATGAGATTACCTTTCCAATAGGATACGCGATGGGATAACAAATGATCATCAGAATACGAACCAGCCATACAAAGTTTGCACCAACAGCAAGTCCATACCTTGAACATATGGCTTGTGGAATAATCTGACTCAAAATGATCAGAAATTAGTCCCCTTACCGTAAGCCTAAGGTAGTAACTATACTAGTTGAAAATCAAGCATTATAAGTTAGAAACGGATTAAACCTCTCCAAAAGCCAGAACAAAAGTAACCGATAGCAAAACAGCCACAAATGGATGAAAAATTTTGTCAAGGTATATCGGCAGCGCCTGCGAGAAACAGACCACAAATCAGAAAATTTACCACTGAGATCAGTGAATTATATCAGTAGTAAAAAGAGAAAAACAAAATTACTAACCTCCATTGCACAAGCATTACATAGAAGTAGAGTTACTAAAAGCTGGTGTTGCTTTTGAACAACTGGCAGTATAACAGCTACATGCAAAGAAATAAAAATAAAATAAAATTAGATACAATTAACAAACATTCATTTACTGAAAGGCAATTGTAAAATTATAAGTTGTAAAGGCACCGGCTTGTTGCTTTTCAATGGAGGTGCCGCTTCTTTGTAAAATTTCGAGCTCGACGAGGCCCAAAGACATCAACCCGAGAGTGAGGCCGGACATTATACCGGCGAAGAGCACGAGTACGCAGGAGACGCCGGCGTAGACGAACCACCAGGGGTTCCCAAACTCGATGTCGTCCGCTTCGAATACGATGTCGTTTGGTCGCATCGTGGTTCGAGCTAGGGTAAGGACATTTAGCAGCAACATCAGATTTTGGAGCTTTGCTTGTTTTCGAGGTGTTGAACGATGGGAAACGAGTGTTAATAGGAGCTTTGTGTCTGGCCCGAAGGTGACCTTTCGTCGTTTACTAGGAGCTGTTTTAAGAAAACGACAAGGGTCGTAACGATGAATAGTTATGAATAATGGGACAGACTATTATGGATTCTGTTACTCCGTGAGGCTGCGTTTTTTTTATGAGTTCTTGCAATGAAATGCTGTACGTTTTGGCCGCCGTTGTTGGAACTTTTGGGACAGAGGGCTACAGGCACAGGGGTAGGTATATTCTTCATGCCATGTAGGGACCATGTTGTCCTGCCCACAATACGATATACCCAAACAGTCAGTCGATTATTAATTATTAATTAATTATTATTAATAAATTCAAACTCTTTCTTTATAAGTCTTAATAGCTTAACAAGTAGATAATTACAGAATTAAGAGTAAGAATTTGAATTATCTTAAAAATATTTATAAAATTAATTTTAATTTTTTATATGTAAATTAGTTTTAATTTTTTTTAATTATTAAATAATTAAATAGAGTTCTTTAATTATAAAGATTAAAATTTTAATAATTGAGTGAAATTTTTTAATTGTGAAGGTGAAGATTAAAAATCTTGATAGAACTCTGAAGTCATTCAACTATGAGACTTAAAAATTTGAATAAAATAGTTATATAAGTTAATATTAAGAAAAAGAAAAAAAAGTCTTTTTTTTTTTTTAAGGGACGGTTGAGCTTGATCCCTTCCCCTTGGTTATACCTAATATGGATAGTATTTATTATATTGTTGTAGCAAAACAAACTTTGTCAAAAAGTCAAAGACATAAATGAGGTCGGTTAGACCGCAGACCTGATGGACCCTGCCTGCCCGAAGGCCCGAAAGTCCAAATAGGACAGAATTTTATATGATTAATTTGGCATCTATCATGAATTAATTCTTGATTTAAGTTTAATTTAGCAGCTGGATTGGAAAGGTAATTGATTTTTCTTCCCTCAAATTTCCTCCGAATAAGAGGGTAACGGCAGGGGCTTTTGTAAACAGCGTCACGAGCTTGGCATGTTCACTGATGCCTTAAAACGGCGTCGTGCGGGTAGCTTTCAAATACAGAAATCAGAGAATTTCCGGCCTCTCGGTCCTCGCTGACCGACAATTAGGGCTCTCTGCTCGTTGGGTTCACGCACATTTTCAGGTATGCTCTTCAAAACCAAAAGCATTTCCCTTTACTTACAAAATCTGCTGACGACATATAAACCCCACGTAAACCCTAACTTCACCCACCAAATCAAACTTATTTCGAGCCTTAAAGTAGTGTGGCGAAAAGACCAGAAACTAGACCAAGCCATAGAGAACGACAAACAGTACCAGCTCTGTGTCCGGGTCGTTAAGGAAATCCTGAACGAACCGGGTCAGGTCATTCCGCTCCGTTACCTCGAAAAACGCCGCGAAAGATTGCGCCTCAGCGTAACTGTCAAAGCTTTTCTTAACCGATACCCGGGTCTTTTTGACACATACTATGATCGAATCAAGCCCAAATCTGATGCCGTTTTGTTCTTGCGCCCCAGTGATAGGCTTAGAGATTTTCTTGAAGAGGAAAGAAAGATATATTTTAAAAATGAGGAGTTGCTTGTGGCTAAGTTGTGCAAATTGTTGATGATGTCTAAAGATAAAGTACTTAGTATTGATAAATTGGTTCATGTGAAGAGAGAATTTGGGTTTCCTAATGATTTTTTAGTTAAATTAGTACCTAAATATCCTAATTACTTTAAATTAGTTGGCTGTCCCGGAGAAGGCCAATCGTTCCTAGAGTTGGAATCTTGGAACCCCGAGTTTTCAAAATCTGCTATTCAGTTGAGAGCAGAAGAGGAGGCTAAGTTAACGGGGATTCCCGTTAGACCTAACTTCAATGTGAAGCTACCTCTTGGGTTTTTCTTGAGGAAGGAAATGAGGGAGTGGGTTAGGGATTGGTTAGAACTAGATTACATATCTCCATATGAGGATGTGTCGAGTTTAGATCAATCTTCGTGGGACATGGAGAAAAGAACAGTTGGGGTTTTCCACGAGCTATTATCTCTGTCTATTTTTAAAAGGATTCCTGTGCCTATACTGGGGAAGTTTAGTGATGAGTATAGGTTTTCAAATGCTTTTTCAAGTGCTTTTACAAGGCATTCTGGTATTTTTTATTTGTCACTGAAAGGAGGGATCAAGACTGCGATGCTGAGGGAGGCATATAGATATTCTGAGTTGATTGATAGGGATCCATTGTTGGAGATTAAAGAAAGGTTTGTTGAGTTGTTGGAGGAGGGAAAACATGAAAGGGCAGAAAAGTTGAGGTTGCAAAGGGAGGAGGTTAAGAAGGACATGGAAAAGATTGCCTTAAGAAATGAGGATGAGGAGGAGAAATTGTATGAGGTCGTGTATGATGAACAAACATGAATCCGAAAGACTTAAGAGGAATGTGATATGACGAACGAATCACACAATTAAAGCCTCAATCACAGGTATAGAAAGTTTAATTTAAAGTTGTAATGCTTGTTGATATTCAGCTTAATGTTTTCGTCTTTAAAATTTTTAATATTGTGAAAAACTGCAGTGTCCTTCTCTCTTTCCTTTTGGATAAATGTACTCTTTTTTTTTTTTTTTTTCAATCCACTGCCAAGCAGGCTGGGATTTGTTTAATACATTATAGGAATGATGAAGTCATTGAATTCTGTATATGTCGTTGCTAAATTGTTTAGTTTGTTCAACTATGGTATTTTCATAAGTTTGTGTGTATATGGTTGCATTTCACATGACAACATTAGCAGAAGTTGATTTTCTCATGCCCTGTAAATTTTCTGTTTCACAAGGATAATTTATCTTTGGTTTATGTATTTCTGCATGCAATGTGATATATAAGATAGGATTGGGATATTCCAGGAGTTATTTCCTAGTACTTAATTTTGGTGTTCTGTATGGTAGAAATTAATTGTGTTAGTTTCTAAATTTATTTTGGATCAGACTCCTTTGCATATCAGATCATTCACATTTAAGTCGTGTGTGCATTTGTTGTGCTGCACTATTTTGCCATTATTCATTTGTAGAAATTGTTGAGGCCTTTGATTGTTCTTAGGGCATGTAGTAAGCAATGTTCTGGATTCTAACAAATATCATGCATTCTCCATTTCTTAAATATATGAGTTTTAAGTTTGATTGTTGTATGTGAAATAGACTCCAGTGAGATGAAGGATTTGAATTTTTGGAGATCAATGAATCTTGAACATTGTGGCAACTTTGATGCTACCCCGGTATCATGGTTGGACTTTGATATGCCTGCTACTTTTTCAACGTTAACATTTCCAGGATTGCTGATCCTGACATGGCTTGTTTTGATTCATTGCCATTAATAAAATTATGTTTTAGAATCATTTTTATCCCAACAACACATAGTTGCTCGTCATCTCTTTCAGATTTCAATCTTGCTCACTTTTTGGATGTGCAAAGCATTTCAGCCCTTGTTCACACATTTGTTTGTGTTGCATGCAGCAATTAACCATCAGTAGATGCAAAAGCTATTTGATGTCTGCAAAAATTGGGAGTCAGATATTTAGTAGGGCTGATAAGTGGGGCGGATACTTTTGGGACACAGTAATATCAAGATTGGCAGAGAATGTTTGGTTCTCAGATAAATAATTAGTTTGTTTGTTTTTTCTTCTTCTTCTTCTTTTTCTTGTGATAAATTAAGATTTGCAATGAAGTTTTGCCCGACTGGAATAGTTGCCAAAGAGATCTTTTTTTAACCGAACCTGACTACAAATGTAGTATGGAAGCTAGTCTCTGCTTTATACATTAACTTCACAGTCAGCTTATGCATTGATCATGAGCTTGTAATGATTTTTCAACATTTTTCCCCTCTCCCATGCTAATCATATTTTGTTATCGTAAGATAATTGGGGTGTTAAACACTTGATGCAGGCATTTATAAAACCAGACACAGGATTTTTTTTAAGTCAAAATCCTAAGCCAGAATCATTCAAAAAAAATGAAAAAAAAAACTCCCAAGCCAGAAATCATGTTTCACATAATTTGTTGCTCTTATATGGATAAAAGAATGTCCTGGGGCACCTGGTTCTGCGTTTCAATCTTCTCATTTCAATAGACAGCAACCCAAGTCGCATGAATGCTCTAAAGCCAGCACTATGTATTCTTCTCACTCATGGAAAACAGAGAAATTTTATTTTCTTGCTGGTTAACTTGAACATATTTTCCACTCGTGCTCTTATCTCCTCTTAACACATTTAGTAGGAATCGAGTTGTTGGCTGGTAACAGCCTTCACCTAAACGATGGCCGCGCAAATTGAATGAGAGATGCATAACAAATTATTACCCGAAACTCTTCCATAACATCCCCCAAAAAATGCCCCTCACTCCTTTTATCATTTCTATTTTTTAATTCTTTATAACCCGCCATAATTTCTAACTAACAGGAAACATGAAAACTATGAATGAACATGTATAAATAGAAGCAAGAACAATTCTGCAATATCAATTTCCCCTCACTTTCTTTATTAATCAAAGATCGACGCCATGAAGACAGACGGTGTTGTTACAATAGCACTCTTTGTGTCTGCGCTGGCAGTCCTTCCCCAGATGAAATGCCAGCTAAGGGCGAGACCGATGCCGCTGCCACTGCCGCCACCTGCGCCTCCCCGGCCACTATGTGCCTCCCAATTCGCCCTAGTGAACTATGCGTGCTCAATGCTGCCATACAACCCAGCCCCTCCCGTCCCTCCTCCGTCCCCTCCCTCCCCTGACAGCCCTCCTCCTCCTCCTGATGATGATGAATCATTGCATAGACAAGGTCACCGACACAGGCACAGACACAGGCACGGGCGAGTTCACGAAGAGACACCCGAGGAAGAAAGTTGTTGCCGTTGGCTAAAGGAGGTCGATAATGAATGTGCTTGTGACTTGTTGGTTCATTTACCTGTCTTCCTTGCCAGGCCTGTGCATGCGTACACTGTCATTGTTGATCAGTCTTGCAACGTTACCTATGCTTGCAGTGGGCGGCTACGCCCTTAGTTGACACATCATCATGCTTCTTAATTTCTGGTTAATTCCTTATGTTATTGTCTGCTTTTACCATGTTTGAGGTGACTTTGTTGTGCTACACATTAGCTCAGTTTTAGCCTGTTATTAATATAAATTCTGGCTGCAGTCTATCTGCTGGTTTTCATGATAATGTATCCTGTTTCTATAGTTAAGTTACTAGCTGATGATCGGAGATTATTAAAAGCCAGATTTTGCGAAGTGTTCATTTCACTGCACAAGATACAACAATATCCATGAACCAGTAATATACTGGGAGAAAGGATTTGGCATTACGATTAGATATATGTTCTGCATTGTTTCAAATTCTCTTTCATTCAACAGATTATATAGCTCATGGATTCGACTCCCATGTGCTCCACAATTACATCCATGTGATGGAGAATATTTTCCAAAGGTCATCAAACGCGAAAACAAGACACAAATGGAGAACAAAAGATAGTGTCCGATTGACAAAAAGTTTATTCAAAGTTTACCTCCATCTTCAAAACGAATAATTGACTAGTTACAATTGCCTTCGACTATACAAACCTTTTTTACATCTTAGTACATAAAAGAATCTATCTCTCCTCTTCTCTTTACATGGCGGTCCAGAACCGGAACTATCCATACACATTGCATATCTTTTAAAAAGCTAACCAAAATTCCTGCACTTTTTTCTGCTCATTTTTGTGTACGTTATATAATGCTAATGCCATTACTTTTGCTATTTACTAGCAAAAAAACAAAAGGAGATAACATTTTTAACCTTTTCCCCAGAAATAACAGTACAATTTGAAGTTTGGGAAAAAGCATGGATTCTCAAGAAAGGCAAAGCAAGCAAACCTTATCCAACGAGGTTAAAAGTTGAATGTGACAGTGATTAATAGATCAAGTAAGATACCGTCGTAAAGTGATTGTAATTTGCTTTGACCCTTCAGTTTTCGGTTTTTTATTTCTTAGAAAAGTTTACTTATATGCTTATACGTTTTAGTTTTAGTGAGAGAAAAAATTGTCTCCATTCAATTATATATTATAATTAAAAAATAAATTATTCCACAATATTTTTATAGAGTTCGAATTACTACTCTCATAAATTATAATCCTGATAAATTGTGGTCCTGCCTGGCAACTCAGACCAAAAGCCGAGTGACTCCTTATTATATGTATTAATAATATTGCTAATCGGAGTCAAGTGGCTGAGGAAGACAGTGATTTTTGGATGGAACACAATAAAATGAACAAATTGTTGCCTTTCTACTTTTGTTTTTTCTTATTATTTCCCACTCATAAATCATAATGTACAAAATCCATAAATCATTCATAACCAAACACAACAAACTTTATAATCTTTATATTCTTTTATGCACCGTCTTTATTTCATTTGTTAAAATTGTGATAGCAAAATAGAAAAAAAAAAAATAAATAAAGAGATGGGAATATTATTCAATTGTGTGATTTGTGATCGTGGGTTCGCACCGCATACAAGGTGGGACCTTATGAGAAAGAGAGATCAAAATAATCATATAAATTCGTACCCACTAATTCTACGGACGTCAACGCCTTCTCTGTACGGCAAATTGCTCTTGCGTGCGGTGGATTGCAGCCGCTGTCACCAAAGCTTACTGTTCCGTTCCTGTCACTGAGATTTTTAGCAAATAGCTGGCTGCTTCGCAACGGTCCCGAATCTTTAATAAGATCATCACTCTAATATTTTTTTCTTTTCTCTTATATCATGCATTTTTATCTTAACGAGCGTTGTGTGTATTCTCGGAGGAGTAAATTTCACTATGTCTCTCTTCTGATATTTATTCTGAAGAGTAAATTTCATTACGTCTCTCTTCTGATAAGCTTTAACATTTTTTTTTTTCTTGAAATAATAAAACCCTTTTGTTTTGGATGATGTTTGCTGGAAAAAAGAAATTATAGTATAAAAACCGTTTAAGTATCTACCCAAGTAAATTGTGAAAAAAAATCTACATTTCATGCAACTAAAGGGATTGAGAACGACAACCCAAATCCCAATGAAGCATTTTAAATCAAATTTTATTTAATGGGTCATACGTAATTTGATATTGGTTTGATACATTAATATTTTTTTAGTAACATGTAATTAATGCCATTTAAAGTTAGTAGTAAGATTAATTTTCTAATAGTATTATCAAAATCAATGTCATTTCAAGTAACTCGACTAGTCGTAAATGTGTTACGTACTTATGGTTGCCTGAGTTAAAATGCTAATAAATGTCAAGAATTGATGTTTGAAACCTTTAAATAAATAGTTATTACTTTATTTTTAAAGCAGAAAACGGATCTATTATCGTAGTAAACCCACTACTAACACGTACAGTGAAGCCGTAACATATTAACATATAGCTATGATTAGGGGAAAAAAAATGACGAGATTGTAGTAACTCTTTATTGTTGTGACGTCAAAATTGCAGTTTTGATCGAACTGATGATGCCACGAGGCATTGCTTAATATTATGATCTCTACTGGCTGCAGAAGCTGGCGGGACCTCCAGGGGCACACTGTACAGAAATTCTTCCACTAAGCTAGTGCTTGGGCCAGCCACAAGCCTTTCCCACGCCTCATCCACAGCTTTGCCATGCTTACGACTTCGAAACACGTGTGTTGCATCAACACGATGTATATTCCACCGTTTGACGTTCCTAAGCCGACGTATCTTCTCCGATTGGCGACACGCCAATTTGCATGTGTTATCTTTCACTGCCTGAATTGCTTGTTTCAATAGCCTGGCCCGATTCTCTTCGTCCACAAACGGTTCCGCTTTGAAATACAGATCAAACTCTGGGACCCCAATTGCTTTTCTTACTCCCTTTGAATAGTCCGCGTTGGGATCAAAGAATTTTCTTACTTCATCAACCATACCATTTTGGACCATCCTGTCAACTCTCTCCGACACAAATGAATGTAACACCGGCATCGATACATCAACCCAGAGAAAATAACAATCATATTTTGACCGGAATCTGTAATCCTCGTCATCAACTAGAGACTCGATGTACGAATTGGAGCCTCCAACGATTATTGGAAGCTTCCCTTTATTCAAAGTTGAGTCAATGGAAAATGAAGCCATGTCGCAGAAATTTTGGGCTGTGAAATCTGCGTTAGGATGTTGGATTCCTAGCAAATGGTGCGGGACACCACGCTGTTCTTCCTCGGTGATCTTGTTGGTGACTATGTCGAGCCCCCTGTAAACTTGCATTTTGTCTGAATTAATAATTTCCGCAGGGAATCCAGTTGCCAAATCGATGGAGAGCCGTGATTTTCCTGTTCCGGTCGCCCCCATCAGGATCAAAACCTTTTCTTTTTGTCGCCTGGAAACCAATGGATCCATTCTCGCCCTACCTGGGGGTATATCAATGGTCGGCGTTGGTGTAATTTGATTCGGCATTACCATGGAGATTCTCATGATGAAACTATTTAACAAAACAACAGTCAAAACACAAATAGAAATCTGAAATTGGTCAAGTAAATTAATCCTGATTACAAATATCTGAAAAACTATTAGTATCAGTAATAGATTAGAAAATCAAAAATTTATATGACAAATTAGAAAATAATCAAAAATAAAGAGATAAGATAAAACAAATTAGAAAAACAAAAATTTCAATGACAAAAAATTTTATATCAGTGTTTTTAACTTGTGGGTTATTGTAAAATTTTTCTGACGACGATATTATTATTATAATAAAATAAGGATGTCCCTCGTAGACAAAAAAATATTACTTCTAATATATTAAAATATGTATATATATTATATTTTAATAATATTAAAGTGAGTATATTCTCATTATAGAATAATTACTTAGTATAATAATATAATTCAAGATTTTGATAAATTTTTGAATCCCGAACTAAAAAACACTCTATAATATACTCACACACATATATTAGGATTATATGTGTGTGTATATAATAGGATTATATATTCTTGTGTGTATGTGTGTGTGTAATAGGATTATATATTCTTATAGAAACTCACCTTCTTGGAGTATGAGATGCGGCAAATTGGGAAAAGGTTTTCAGAAATCTCTGCACTGAAACTCTCTCTCTTTAATAATTCAAGTGAAACCAGCCAGTACAGGTGGTGGCAAGCTGAAGCTCTTAATTTATAGGCGAGCATGTCTGTTGGGGTCGGTCTCTTTCTATGTCAGTCAACTTTTGGTAGCAAAAGTGCTATCAAGTTTTAACAATATTTCCTTTAAAGCTATTTTATTAATTATAAGCTTAAGGAGGTTCATAATCACGAGATTATTCTCAAAAATATTGTCCTCACCATCTAGGCTCCAACAACATGTAAAGTCAAAAAGCAGTGGGCAGAAATGGTTGTTTAGCGATTTGATATTCCTATATATGGTTATGTATTAGCAAATTGTAAAAGAATATGATTAAATTTAAGCATTATGTGTTTAATATTTTGTCTTTCATCGGTGTCATTTGATGGGAATTTCAGTGACTCAAGTGACTTCCACGCATGCCTTTGCACCAAGTAGGATTAAAAAATTATCCTTAGCAAAATTAAGGAATAGAAATTTCTGTTATCATTATATTCGTTACACTTTAATCTTTAAAGCGACCAATGCAAAGCCAAAGTATTATTATCATTATTTTTTAAAAAAGAATGATATATCGGTCAACACGAAACAATCGATGCTGTTGTGTTATAATCATAGCGTAAGGCGAAGTACTTTGATCCTTAAAGTACTGTTTTCGGATGAATTTCAGCTGGGCGCCAAGGATTCTTCAAAAGACAACAACGAATGTTACAGTATTGGCTGGACTCAATTGTTAAAAGGAGCCTTTTGATCTATTTGCAAAATCTGATTCCTGATATCATCCAAGTGGAGGCTGGGGATGATCATTGAAGAGACGTTTTGGCCTGGCTAGGTAGTTAGATTTACAGTTCAAGCTTTGATCAGCTCCAAAAGAAGGCACTGTCAAATGTCAAGATCCACAGGCAACATTATTCCAGCACAAATGGTGCTATCTAGGCCGCTAAGCTGTTCTTGCAATTTGTTCCATGGTCCTACTTTATTTCTCTTACTTACTGAGTGAATATAACTAAAGATTTAGATTCAGTATTGAGCTGATTCGTGTTCAGTTCTTCGTAATTTTCAATTAAAGTTTAATTAATCTATATTCTTATTCAATAATTACTAATAATTGTATATTTCGTCAACTTAAAAAATAAATAATTTAGCACTTAAGAAATATGATCAATAGATGAAGTTAATTATATCCTGTCATGCTTAATATAGCCATCTAGGCTCTAGCTACTAGCTAGCTATAAGCTATGCGTAGAAGGCTAACACCTGGGTTTTGAACAAGTACTTAGTACGTAGGTTCGGTAATTTTGTGCCATATATAAATACATATGGAGCGTGCATTGCCGAAAGCCTGCAAAAGATAAGCTTCGCTATGCCGGATTATTGCATGTCCTAGACTGACCCAAATGGTATCGATCCATTTAACCATATATAATTTCCTCGTTTGTAATCATCAATCCTTGTCTTTTTCACTTCACCCTTTTATACATGCACGAATCTAAGATTCATCGTATTAATTCGTTGGAATAAAATAAATCCATTTAGTAAGAACAATAAGTTAAATTCTTTCTAGATCAGTGATATGACATCAAATCAAAATTATTGCAGCAATGATCATTTATCAACTTTTGTTCATCATTATTACATCAATGAACAGTTATCGGGTGTGTCTTGTTGAACTTGAACGAAGTGGATAGATCACGCGACCGGAACTTTAGGGATATTATTCAACAAGTGTGCAATCCAGGTGCAAGGATGAGATAGAATATTGAACTTTAATTTTTCTCTTTTTTTGTTTTTTAGGCCCAAAGTTAATTATATCTAAATGAACACTATTTCATCCCCTCAAAAAAAAAAAAGAACTAACTTGCCAGCCGCAATGTTAGTGATCCAATTTGTAGTAATTCAAAAACAAAACACATTCAACCATCGCCACATATAAGAGTAAATGCTCCATTTTGGTACATGTTTTTTCTGGCCCTCAATGATTGACCTTGTATGCCTAATTTGTAGAGATCTCGATAAGTTACAACTTTAGTAACTTATAATTTCACTGTTAATTTTTCAAAAATTGTAAGTTAACTTAGCAAAATATAATTTGTTGATACATGCTTTTTATGCCAGTTTCCTTTAAGCAAAAATTATGAAATACCTCTCTTTTTCAATGGTTTGTATCTTTTTTTTTGGAGATTTCTTAAGTATTTCTTTTGAAGTAGATTTTTTGTCCTATAGAAGTATTTATAGTTGTACAAGGGAACATTGGTCCTCTTAAGGAATAGTTAGCACTCATGGTTCAAAACTGGCTAGAGAATAAATTATAGGGTATGAAAGTATGGAGATACAACGGGTCTCTATAAAGATGCAAGGAGAGTGGTGGAAATTATAAATACTCTTATAATCTAGATTAACTTAGCTAGGATATTTGTATGTGGTATTTAGTTATGTCTACATTTTTGTAACATGTGATAGATGTGATAATGAATTTCTCTCTTGTTCGTCGTCGTTGCCTAATTAAATTTTAACTACATTAAATGTTGTAAGAATAAATAATAAGTGTACTGTAGATATCAGGATAATGAAGAAAACATTAGAATATCACATTGATCATACTCCCGCACTTACTTTTTATGAATGTTTTATTATTATTATTATTATTATTATTATTTGTGTAAAAGCATAAGCTAAAATATTTAGTAGATTTTTTTGACAAAATTATATAATTACTTATTATCAATACATTTTAATCTTCAATTTTATTTCTAAAAAATAATTACCTTTTTATTGTTGAATTTTAGATTCATGGCAGATCTAGAGCATATTTGAATTTAATTTTTTTCTTTTAAGATTTAGAGCATATATAAATTATTATTATTTTTTATCTAGATATGGAGTAAACAATATATATCTATGATGGATCTAGAACGAATACAGATCTCAATTTTTATTATGAATCTGAATTTAGAATAGAGTAGACAAACATGTTTGGTCAAATTTTGGTGACACCATCTGTTAATATAATAGATATCATATTCATTTATTTTATCAATGATTAATCACAATAAGACAAACAAAGCAAGAGGAGATGATTCTTATCCATGAATGACACAAAACTATTTTTTGTGAAAAAAATTTAAAAATATTATATTTACATCGATTGTATATATAACATTTCTGCCATTATTGAAAAAAAAAAAAAAAGAACCATGTGTGAGTGAGACTAATGTATATGGGCCGAGGCTTTAGGTATGGCCAGTTATTAGTTAATGGGTTGGCCTTGTTTGTTTGGTTCTTGTTTAACCCATTGGTTCTTTGTTGATCGAAGCTCCTCCCGACGAAGAAGCCAAACTATCAGAATCTAATGATGTGACCCGAGGAACAGTTGATAAAGTTAATTGCCACCTTTGATATTTCCGAGATACTGTACGTTAAAAAGCCACCAGAGAATCCTATGCGGAAACTAGTGAAGTGGAAACAGATTCTGAGGGAGCCACAAAAGAGAATAATAATAAAAAAAAAAGATAAAGGCCCTAATTGAACAAAGGTGGGCCAATTATAGGTACCCCACCCAACCAAGAACTTAATAAAACAAAATAAAATTCTGACAATATTTTACTACAGATTTGAGCAACGATGTAGTAAAGAAGAACTTTTGCGATTTCGCGTGTCACGATCTGGGATCGACGGCCCAGATCTTGATAGAAGCGCTGTTGTGCACAATAAACTGGGGAAATTAACTGCATGACAGCACAAATTTGATCACTTATATATATATAAAAAGGGATTCTTAAGTGTAGGCACCGGTTTTGAATCGAATTGAATTGATTATTTTTTGTCTTATATATAAACTGAACCGAATTGGTTTGGTTTTCGGTTCAATTTTGGTTTGATTGTATTTTTTTTTCCGAATTTTAAATTCCTTTTATATTTTGTGGTTTAGGTTTACGATTGATTTTTTAGAAAAAATGAAATGATTGATTTTTGTTAATTTTTAAAACTAGACTAAATTACTGATTCTACTTTATTTTTTTCATAGGACAGTTGTGCCACTCTAAAAATTCTTAAAGATAAGATAAAAGATAAAAAAACATAAATTTTAATATATTACTAAAAAAATATAAAATGTATATTTTTCTTATTTTTTAATTTATCTCTTACTTTAATAAAAGTATAATATTTGACATAATATTATTAAACCAGATAATTTAATAATTTTTCTAAACTTTAATAAAATTCAGAATTATAAATCAGAAGGAGTAGTAGATTTTCTTAAAGCCACAAATGTTTATCTTGTAACTAATGTATATTACTTCTAACTTATCTTTTTTTCTCTCGATTTCTTCTTCTTGCGGCTGCCTGTCTCTTCTTGCTGTCTCGGTTTTGTTTGGCTTGTGGTTGCTTGGGCTGTCATCAAAAGCCAAAGGTTGGCCTTTATATAGTGTCCATGGCCGAATCCTTCATTGATAAGGCATGCATAATTGTCATTTTAATTGCCATACACGAGAGCTTAAGTTTTGGCAAGACTTGTGCATGCAATCTTTGTTTTGGAAACGTGAACATTAATTGCCATGCACAATTGCCATTTCATTTTTTTTTTCCAATTTACTTTCCCATGTATGTGCAATTTCTAATTTAATGTCATGCCAAAATATTTATTTCCTTAACTAATCAAAATATATTTTTTATACTAAGCTCTGCATGTATGATAATTAATTAAATCAAAATTTTCTTTATTTGTTTCAATTAAATTTCTTTATTTCTTCTCATTTCTGATTATTCTGAGCAGATTTCTTCCCGAATATTATGATTTAAGTTCTCTTTAATTATAAAATATACCTAAAATAAAAAATATATAAAAATTAACATAATAAAATATATTTTAACAAATTAACTAAAATAATTATGATATTTAAGACTAAAAGTAAGAAAAATATAGAATAATTAATAATAAAATATAAAGAAATATGCACTTATCACATTTCTTTTATAGGACAATTTTGAATCTTTTTTTTTCCTTATATTCATTTTCAAGGGTAATTGAGATATTTTTATTTTCTAATATGTATGGACAGTGAGATCTTTCCAAACTTCTTTACATATGCCCCTACAAGGGATAAAGATCTATGTTCGGTAATTTGCATGCATGCCTATTATAGGATAATTTGAATATATATATATATATTTTCACTATATTCATTTTCAAAGGTAATTGAGATTCATTTACTTGTTGGTAGATAGGACTCTTTAAAGGCAATATATTCAATAATTGAGTTATAGATCAAATATATTATACATGCAAATAAGGACTCTTTAGGAGCACCAAATTATTTCATTTCAACTTCTCGAAAATTAAATTTTGAACCAATAGATCTATCACACGTTTCAAATGTTCATATATTTATTTGTATCACCATTTCATCCTTCAAGGATATCATAAATATCCACCCATAATCATATTTTGTTCATGGTTTTCTCACTTTTAGATATCAATAAACTTATCAACAATGCATTTTTACAATAATCATTTTGAACTTCAAGTTCAAACTAATTGCATAAATCTTAAGATGAGATAAAATGATACAACCGTTATCATAAAATCAAGTCATACATCATGGATAACTTTTATCCCTCTATATTGGGAAAACTATTTCAAGTTGAGAATTTACGGATGATTTATTTCCATAAATCCATCTTAATTTAAACAAAAATCAAGAATTAAAGAGAATCTTTTGATTCTATGATCAAAATTCTTGTGAATTTTCTACAATTTAATATATAATCATCATTACCCTCGTTTGCAAATTCATCATGTCAAATCACGTAAGAGCTTTGCACTTATTGAACTTCTAGTTTATCACAATAGTTATATCAATTCTATTTCACTTCGGGTAGTAAGGCTTGAATTTGTCATTATAATCACCATAAACTTTCATATGATTACATCCTCGTCAACGAATGACATAAAAAGATTTGGGAGTATTCACTTGAGGGAATTCTTAACAAATATTTGAGTTAAATTGACAATTTATCTCAAAGTCTCTTGATTACAAAACATAACTTCAATTTATATTTGCACTTGCTACTGCAGGAGCATATTTGTACTACAACATTAATGTTTCCTCTAATATATGTTTTCTTTTTAAGATTTTCTCTCTACACAATTTCGTGTGAGATTTAGTCTTTGAACATATTAATGTCATGCATATATTTGCTCCAGAAGAACGAATAATCTATTAAGGGAGATGATAATGGAAGATAATATCATTTACAATCCTTTAGGGATGTTTTATTTCTCAATTGTGTGAAAATTAGTCTTAAGAAGATAATAATAAAAATATTTTATCGAGGATTCAATAAATCAAATCCAATAAATGGACCAGGTGCACATCTCATTTTTCTTGCAAATTGTTCTTCAAAATCAAACATAATATGACACGCAAAAATTAGATCCTATAACTATAAGATTGAAAACAAAACAACTCAATCCAGAAAGTAGTTAGAAACATAACGTGGGTTTCCTTACTCTATGACTACAGGCATGGTTTTCTCAGACCAATGGATCTCAGAACTAGCTCTTCGTGCCATCGTTATGAGTTCTGGAAGAAATTTTCCCTTGGATGTTACCCCTCATGAATAGCTTGAGTGTTATTTTCTCCAGAATATTTTGAGTATTATTTTCTCCGGAATAGCATGGATGTTATTTTCTCTCCGAATAATTTATTTTTATTTAAAAGAGTGGACACATGGCATAATGTGGTGCATTTGGAATATGGCACCTACAATTATTAATATTTTTATTCTTGTTATTGTAATTACTATAACAGATTCAAATGACACTAAGTATAACAATTAATTAAGAATATTTAGTAACTTGTAACAATTTATTCTGATTCCAAGATAAATTAAACATATCAATATAAATACATCTCATTCTAATTTTGATTCAATCGGCTCAAGTAAACGTACCAATAATGCTGACAGTAGGCTCCAGAAATGAATGATGGAGAGGGCTAGTTAGGGCTACAAGTCCTTGGAATTTTTTTCTTTTAGATTTAAAATTTTGTCATATTTCTTGTAATCAATCCCTAATAAGATAAATGTTTTGCATTGGTTCTTAAATTTTTGAAAAAAGAATCTTTAATGAAGTAAACAATATTCGCATTAATCTCTAAAATATTATTTCAATCTAAGCGGGTTGAAGTAAGCTCATGGCTTCGCCACTGACAGGCACTGGATTCCTTTTTTCAAGAGACTGATCATGTTATTCTATCCAGACTTCAAATGCACAAGGGTACGAAAGCAAATAAGCAATGCATTTGTTCAGCTTTCCGAAGAAATTGTTTTGTTACACCTTTTGTTCTAATTCTATTTTTCTGTTTATTTAAGTATTACTTAGATATTAAAGAGTCCGTTTATATATATAAATGTATATACCCATATACAAAGAAATTGCATAAAGAAGTATTCTCAAACAATATGATGTAGTTGGATTTAAAATTTTGTTTTAGGGGACCGAAATGAAGCCACAGAATCCTCGTATATATTCATAAAATATGAAGAGAGATACAAAACTAACGAAAGCAATTTTATTATTATTTTTTTCTTTGGGATAAAACCTCGACGGAAGTGAAGGAAAATATAATTATAATTATATAATCTCATATTAAAGTGCACTTTCTTTTTTCAAGTTATAAAGACTGCAAAGATTATTATTTATATAGCTGATTCCATGATAGATTGATAGAGGTATGCATTATTTTGCATCTGAAAAATTGAACATGTGCACAACTTACTGGTTTAATTTTATTTTTTGCACGTTCTTCAAATGACATATATGAATAAGAAACTCACAAATGGCTAGTAACCAGCTGAACTTTGACATTATAAAATATCATATGATACAACTTCTGGCAGCATTCAGCTGGCATCCATAGCTTCTTACGTTACGTGATATATATATAAGGTTTCTTTTTGTCACCCATACTAATCTTATTTTTCATAGTATTAAGAGTTAATTAGATGGTAGTGCAGTAGAGATATGAGAAGATATTCTCAAGGGCATAGCCACCACCATGCCCACCGCCTTCACCTCCTCCGGCACCATATCCACCCACATGTTCACCTCCTGCACCATATCCTCCTCCGCCGCCGCCACCTCCACCAGAACCTCCGCCTCCTCCAGCAGCACCAGCTCCAGCACCATAGCCCCCTCCTGCCCCTCCACCACTACCATAACCACCTCCATGTGCTCCTCCGGCGCCATAACCGCCGCCACCACCTCCCCCGCTCCCACCACCACCTCCTCCAGCACCACCAGCACCATATCCACCTCCTGCACCTTTTCCTTCACCACCACCAGCACCGTATCCAGCACCACCAGCGGCAGTACCTCCGCCTCCACCACCACTTCCACCGCCGCCTCCGCCACCATATCCAGCCCCATGTTCTCCCCCTGCACCAGCACCACCACCGCCACCTTCACCACCCCCACTTCCATATCCAGCAGCTCCACCACCGCCGCCGCCGCCATTGCCGCCTCCTCCACCTCCACCGTGTCCAGCTGCACCCCCATAGCCAGCACCACCACCTTCTCCACCGCCAGCTCCGCCTCCATATCCAGCAGCACCATGATCCCCAGCAGCTCCATATCCACCGCCTCCGCCAGAGCCGCCGCCGCCTCCACCGCCACCAAGGCCTACAACAACACCAACACCAGCACCTGCTCCAATGCCATGCCCAGCTGAGAGAGTGTGGGTTACTTCTTCTTCAAGAGAATAGAGGTTTCTTGCAGCAGAAGTTAAACCTAAACCAAATAACACAAAGAAAACAGCACTAGCAAACTTGTGGGTAGCCATGAGAATGTATGTTAATTTTAAGTCCCACAAGGATGGTCTGATACTCATGACAAGATAGGCATTTATAGAAACGGGACTGGGGTCCAAAAGCGCGTTTGCTGCAGAGTGTGCGGTGTACTTTAATTCAAAAGGGCATTTTATTGAGGTTGCGTGAAGGGGTTCCCCACAAAGTGGTTGAATAGCTACACTATATGTCTATACGATAGTGTGCTTCTGCTGTCCTCCATATTTGATCATCCATGTGATACGTAGTGCTTCTGCTGTTGTTCAGCATTAACCTTTTTCTTCACCTAAATTTTTCCCTTCATCCCACTTGCATGTTTAATGGACGTCCCACTCGCTATCATAATTAATCTTTTCACACTGTGGACGGATGAGATGACCTGATGAAAAATTAACTAATGTTGCTGAGTTCAATTGTAAAATAACTATAGCTAGTACTAATGCTACAAGCTGAGCATATATTCGGTGCAGGCATATTGGTGCATATTTGATTCAGCATTAGCATGCTATTTGTCATGACGAAGCCCTTTAAAAGAACAATTAAGATTAATTTTCAGATATTCACCCTCTTGGACTATGAGATGCGGCAAAATGAAAAGGTTTGAAATCTCTCTGCACCCTGCAGCACTGAAACAAGAGAAAATCCCAGCTTTAAGTATCCGCTTAATCAGGAAAGGTTGGTAATCATGGGATTATTCTTAATTAATAATATGCTGACCTTCTAGAAGCTTGTAAATAAGTGCGATTTCTGTAAAGAAGCGGAAAGATATTATTCTTAATTATTATTATTTTTTATAGCGATTTGTTATTGATATATATATATATATATGAATATGTGGTTATATTATAACATTATAAGAAAGTTGTAGAACAGTATGCCTGGATTAAGCTTTATCTTTTGAACATTTTTCATTCGTGGGTCGCATTTGGTCGCGTTTTCTGTGATTAATTAAGTAACATTCCACGCATGTTATTGCACGAGACTGGATAAAAAGTTTTCAGCGACGAGAAATTTCTGTTATCATTGCTTTGCTGCACTTTAATCTTTACGCCGTTAAAAGCCAGCGAATCATCAACTGAAAAAATACTTCACATTAATACATTAATATATACTCGAAAGCAACCATAAACAAAAATAATAATAATAAAATCATATTTTCTTTTTTGAATTTATTTCTTATTTGAATTCTTCACGCTCTATATATACTATGTACAGTATAATCTAGAGATCCGTTGGTATAGCTTGAAAGTTTACATGCACTCAAAAGGAAGATTCAAACCTACAGCTAAAAGGTATATCTACCTCCACTAGTATTTGGAGAGATATACTATATTTTACATGAGGGTATAAAATATAACTTCCCTAGAGTGGTACTAATATTTTATTTTTCTAAATAACGTATTGGGATCAAGACAAACAGGCATGACGTGAATTATATATACATAGATCGGAAACATAATTTATTTAAGTGTATGGATATACTTGCGAAGTTATATTTTAAAGTTTGTATCTTAATATCAATTATTTGTCTTGTGTTTAATAATAAATGAGATGATTTCACAACACAACTTAAGAACTGACACATCATTTGTAATATAATTTACTTTTTATTAATATTCTTATTATTAGAGATTGTAAATAAGGTTAATAAAAAATTTTGGGTCGCCTGGTTTAGGCTCACAGACTTTAAACCCAATCCGCGAGATAAAATTATGGATAAGGACTTAAAAAATATAAGGTCCCATGTATTGAACTTTGATAAAGACCCCTTAAATTTATAATATATAAATAAAAAAAAATAGAAAACTCGACATGCATTAAGAAATTAACGCAAAACAGCCTAACCCTAATGAGTAATTCCCACACGAGTCATGATTGCAGCTAGCCACTAACGTTCAACGATCGTCGATTGACTTCGATCCAGCGCCAACGCGACGCAGCCACGCGAGCCCAGCAGCAGCCACTGGAACCCGTGCGATGCAGCGGCAGCAAACCAAGCGCCCACGCGATCCGAACCAGCGCACACGCGACACGAATTAGCAGCAAACTATCACCAACTCCACCTTAAGTAAGCTTCAATTTTTTTTTTCTATTGTAGAACTTGAAGTAAGCTAAGGTTATATATATGCTGTTGCTTAGTTTTTTAATCATCCATTGGTAAAGTACTGAAATTTTTTTGCATGATTGCTCATTTTCTTCGGAATAGTTTGTGTTTAGTAGCTTGATAAGCTTGATGTCACGGGATGGGTGTTTTGTGCAGCAAACCCGTGCGGCACTTAGACAACCTTTGTCGGGATGTTGCTAAGTAAGCCTTTGAGCTTCTCAATAGCTAAGCCAAGAGGTTCCCGAAATGCTAAAGAGAAGGAAGACCTAGCGAGCAATGTAGCTAAATGCGGAAATTGTATTGATAATAAGAAAACTTATAAGAGAGCTTACAAGTGTTTGATGCTTGATGCCCCTCACTTATTTCCACAGTCATATCTCTTGCGGCCTCGATTACCTTGTTAACCTTCTCAGCCACAATTGGTGGAAGCTTGCCTTTCCATGCCAACCATGCTGAGTACCTCCGCTCGAACAAATATTTTGTCTTCCTCACGACCGCTTCCATTCTTCTCGTGATGCTTTGTACAAAGTATTTATGCATCCACATTTGGAACTTCTTCCCCATTCTATTTGTAACATTAGTACATTTTGCCCAAGAAGGCATGCAGTGCAGAGCCCACCTTTCCCATTTAGATCCCATCAACCATTCATGGCACCTCTCATCTATTACCTTTATTTGTTCTAAATATTTATGGAATTCCGTTGCACTAGTGGTACGACAAGCCTCCCAAAACAGATGGCATAATATATTGCTCTGGAATTCTGCCTTCATCCGTGCATAAACTGTTTGTGCACAAATTCTATTCTCTGCCCTACACATTACAGATTCCAAAGCTTCATCAACACCATTCTCACCATCTGACATAAAGCACAAACCTTCCCCATTATCCACCCTCAACACTTCACCTAGTTTGAGTAAAAAATGGTACCAAGTGGAGTTTGATTCCTCTTCAACCTCATAGACGGCAACAAGCCATATTCTATTATTGGCATCAATTCCTATGGCAGTCAATACAACTCCACTAAATTGACCCTCAACACGCCATCCATCAAGTGCAATAAAATTCCTGCAACAAAATTTAAAACCCCAAATAGTTTCACGCAAACAAAGAAAGAATCCCTTGAACATTGGGTGATTTGTAATACTGCACCATTCAGTTTCGAGATGGACTTTGTGTGATCTGTCCATTTCCTCAAATTGAGCAGCCAGATAGCCAAGACGCGTGTATGAATCAGTATGGTCAGCTTCTATAATTTCCCATCCCATTTTCTGTGCTTTGAGTAGCTTAGTCTTTGGACAATCAAACCCAAATAATCGTCGAATTTCATCTCCCACCACCCTTAAAGTAACATCAAGATCTCCATTCCATTTGTGCAGGAAAGTATAAGTTATCCGCCTCGAACTCCCCATTTTGTTTCGTCCATTGGGTAGGCAGTTATGGATGAGATTAATGTTTGTCAGTTGAAATATAGAATCTTGGGCAATCTTTCTTGCCTCCATATGCCAGTCGCACTTAATGTCTGGGCATTCAGCGGAAATACATGGTTCATAATTGCTCATGGGACAGAGGCTGAAATCATCCCGAACGACCAGAGCTTTAACTGCATGGCGAAACACCTGTCCATTATAAAACTTTTTCCCCAACGGGAAAATGATTCTGCTGTCATTTACCTGTGAGAATGATAAACTCTTCCCCTGCAGAAGGTTAAGAGTTTCATCGAAGTTGCTCTGCACTTCAGGGCACTCATATTCTGAATCGTAGCCTTCTATTTCATCATCATTGTCACTTACATGCGGCAAAGGGTCGTCTTCATTGTCTGAATCTTCAAGTGCAAATGGATTCTGAACCACTCTCCTGCTGGGGATGCTTACACATTAATTGCATATTTGAGCCTGTGTATTGCTTTGTCCAATTCCTTGTAAATGCCATCATCTGAATCAGAATCAGATTCCGAGTATATTTCTCTCCAAACCTCATCATCAGAAATTTTCATTGCGGAATCACCTTTATCTTTGCCTCTGCTTTCACTTGATTCATTATGAATGAGATCACCTGCAGCTTTCCCCCTTTTATCTGCCAATTTGTCTCTTACCCTTGTTAGGTGGCGATTACAGCTGTGGACCGACCTTTCTCCATACTGCAAAGACTGAAAAAGTGATCTAAAAACCTTTCTCCTCCTTTCTTGTTATTGTTTGTAGTATTTCCCGACCATCCCCTTCTCGGTTCGAATCTCGTTTACCAATTTCACCCATAACCTTATCTGTCCCAAGTGATTTGGTTGATGAATGTTTATCAGACATGGCAGAGTCCTCAAACAATTCGTTAATGCAAGCACCTTTATGAGGTAATTTTATAGATATAATCAGCACTAACAATAATAACGTTTAGTCACAAAAATCGAACTCCCAAATAATCTTAAAAGCTTTAACATCAGTAAACAAGAAAAAATTATTGCTTACAAAGAAATTCACAGAATGACAAATATTAATTTCAATGTCAAATATTTTACATGTACAACTGATAAATTGATTGTATCTTCAAATTTTTCAATACTCCACCTCCGCTTTACCATACAGTCAATAACATGTTCACTCTGAAGAGTTTATGCAGTTTCTCTAATTTTTTTGCTTCAAGTGATTTTCCCCGTACCCCAGCCTTATCCCTATTTATATAAAGGAATTGATTTTACATCAGAAGATAACAATTGTGGCGCGAAAAGAGAGCAATTAGAAATCCCATCCCTGTGTCACGAAATTATCTTGGCTCCCACGAAGAAAGAACTTCCCTAATACATAATTTTTCTCACAATAGTCAACTCTTCTCATATATAATAATCTTTAGAAAACAGAGAGCTTGGCTGCTTGCTTGCACAAATAGGTTCGGCTAACTTCAGGTCAGTGGAATTTTGTGGGTGATAGTTGATTATTATTAATTTTTTTTTTTAAGAATAAGTCATTGCTAATTGACTGAATTTGTCCCTCTGCCTGAGCCTAATATGACGATAATGAAAGCTATGCTATTGGAACCTTAAGTTGGTTTCATTACTCTAATTAATATTATGAGAATTTATTATTATTATTATTAAGTATCAAAAAATATTTTTTCCAAATACATTGCTCATGTCCGATAATATTAGACCCTTGAAAGTTAAACTATAATTCCTTGAATGAAATTAATGGGCTTAGGGTTTAGATTAGTATCATGAGAAATCATTTTTTTTTCCTTCTTGCAAATGGCCCCACCTATATATAAAAGCAAACATCAATGAGTTGTAGTATTCTTCATTATGAGTACTGTAAATTTAAAAATCAACACTGTAAATAATAAATAAAATTTTCACTTATACTAAAAAATAAGTATTTACTATAGTTTCGTTTGTCACGTATCCTCATCAATTCATTCACACAATTTTATCTGCTTCAAATGTTTCGAGACCTCCCACCAATTTATAATATATAACCTTCACATCATAATAAATTTTAGGTTTGTAATTGAATAAAAGTGTGCAATAAAAGAGTGTTCACAACACATTCCTGATTGCAAAAACCCCCACCATTTGTTTTCCTAATTCTTCATGTTTTCTTTCCAAATAATTTTCAAGACATCATTACCATCGTCAAACATTTGATACCTTACAGTTTTCTGTTATACTAAATTAAAACAAAAATAAAAAGAAATGAGATACTTACTAATACAATACAAACCCATACTTATTACTTGATATTGTATCTCTTTTTCCATTACCTCCTTCTTATCTTCCCCTTCATCACTTTCCACACATAGAGTTTTATGCTTTCTATTTGTTAGGCCCATTATATTAGAGACCTTTGCATCACATGTAACTGCTTCAATTTTCTTTCTCATTTCTTCCCAGCTACATCCCATTTCCCTGTTCACCAAATGAATTTAGTGATAGTCAAATACACAAACCATGTGGAACAACTAAGGAAAGCTGACATTAATACATAAATTTTTCTTACTCCCAATTATCAGGGTTCTACTAAGACTTACAATTTTTTTGACAACCTAGACAAATTTTTTTTTAAATAAAAATTAAGACATATGAGTGAGTATATGAGGTCAAAAGACCAAAAATTTACCCAGTGATAATTAAATATTTTACAATTAATTAATTTTTTTTGGTGTTAACTAACAGTTTTCCAATTATAAATTGAGGAGTGGAGCTATTAAAGTCTATAAGCATAAACCATAAAGTCTATAAGCATAAACACTTGATAACATAAAGTCATAAACTATAAAGTCTGTAAGTAATAAAATCTAGTAAAGACTAATGTTTTTACTGCATAAATGACAAACTCTTCTTTACCCTATGAAGTTTAAGAGTTCAATAATAGCAATATGAACTATCATAACCAAAAAAGTTACATAAATCGCATTTTAGGGAAGTAAAAATAAAATTAATCAAATGACATGAAGCCCGACATTAACTAATATCTATATATTTTCATATAGGAGTTTGGGTGTTAGTTCTTCAATTACAAAAATAATTGGAAATAGAAGATCTTTCACTAATAATGATGTTTGATCAATATGCTATAGCTTTATATTAAGAGTGAGAACAAAATAGAACAAACTTTATAATATTATATTATTATTTCATTTTTAAAATATCAAATTATCATAATTTTTTTTGGGTAAAAATCAATTGAAAAAAAAATATTTATGCATGCATTAAAGAGATTTCTCAATCTTCGGGTTTAATTTAAGAAGAAGAAAAGGTTATGTGTGGAAATAAATTATGAGAAGATAAAAAAATTTAATTTTTTAAAATTACTTAATGGGATTTTCTTAGAAAGGGGTTTCTATAATAGTTTTTAAAGGGTGCCAATGGCATCACTCTAAAATGAGTAGGTGAAATTAATGTATTACAAATTATTTGTATTAATAACCTGATGCATGCTACAACATGTAAGGTTAAAACAACTCTAAATATAATTACTCTAATTAACATGATGTTTCCTTCCTTTTTGGCCTTCAAATTAAAAGGAAAAAATTTGGACTTGTTTAACCAAATAAAATATTAATAATTAGATGGGAAGTTATAAGCCTGCAGTGGAATCACACATTGAAAGAACCTTACCAGATCTTTCTTATCCAGGGTGATGCTTAATTAGCTTGTATTTTTTTAAAATGAGCTAAAAATTTTAATTTAATACAAAATTTTTTATGATTGGATATTTTTATATGCACAATAAAACATAAATATATGTGAGTCACCTAGCAACTAATCACCTATTATTGGAATAATTTGTACATAAACTCGTATATTTAACAAAAAAATTGATGGTACAAGTGGATGAACCAATTTCCCATTATTGGTGGTCTAAGTGTTGTCCTTTAATTTTAGGAAATTTTTGTGACACTGTTAACTAACTTATAACCTAATTTCATAGCAAATACTTAATATTTTTTTTTTATTTCTACTTATGAAAATTGAAAAAGAAAACAAATATATGAAGCTAACTGCTATCCTTTATTAGTCTATTTCACGCTCACACACCATCACCTAAGACTTTACTCAACAGAGCAAATGGGGATTCTTAAACTAATTGTAGTCAAGCCATGGAGCTCTTGCCTATTGCTTGGTAACGTGTTCATTTTTGCTTTTGTGGCTTCTCTTTCTCATGCAGAAATTCAAAGTGTTAGAGTTTGTTGTTAGTACTAATTTAATTTCTCATACTTTATCAATCATTTCATTCTTCGACAGAGTTCTGTACCTTTGTTTTCTAGAAAATTACATGTATTGGTAATTGATTGATTAACACATGCACACCAAAAAAATCAAATGATACTCAGCAATTTACATTTCTCTTAACAATATGAACACCTAAGAACCCAACTTCGAAATCAGCTAGCAACGACTGAAGATCGGAGTGAGCAAGTGGCGACCTCCCAAGCAACGTTGATTTACTGTCATCTAGTTACCTCATTCGGTCTTGTCATTAAAGAAGTAAACAGCTTGTATCACTTTGATTTGCAAGTTCATCTGCGTCAATTGAAGAAATCTGAGATGTACGGCGTGCAACAGCCTGAGCTTCTAAGATAGCATTCACAGCAGAAATCCCCTCTCGAAGGGTTTCGTTTCTCAACAGCCTATTCCTTTCATTACTCTCGAAGAGCTCATCAAACACCTAACGGATGAGTACGTTCAGAAGTAATGCACACCTGTAATGCTAGACGAGTTTATGTTAGAAGGATGGCGCACCAGAAACCCTCGTAATGATGATGACGACGAGGATCATAGTCCGATTATCATTGAGTTGCATGGTCCGTTAGCATCATCTTTGCCTAATCAATCGTCCCGTGCATATTAACACCTAAGAGGACCTGTTTATCCATGCTTGAAAGCCTTTAATTGCCTTTAGATCGTGGATTTTCATTTGGAGGAGATGTGGCTTTAGTTTCTCTCAATCATGATTTACAATCGGTTGTAACAATCCAATCTTTAAATGAATTTTTTTAACACCCGGTCGGTATAAAACTGTTTTAATCGGTAATATTTTACTTTTATTTTGTTCACGTGGCTCATTTTAATTGGTTATTTAGTCAAATCAGAAGAGGTAAGTTACTAAAACAGTAACTTAGAAAGACCCTAGAAATAGACAATCCAGGCTAGAACATTAAGACCTTACCTACTGCAATCAGTATAAAAGTTAAAGCTCTTATGTAGTAATTGTAGAAAAAATGTTTGCAATAAAAAATGAGAAATAGAATTTGTACTTCCAAGTATCAAAAATTCTATGGCTAATGTATTTAAAAATCAGTATGTTCAAGGAAAATCCAATGAAAATGCACGGGTACGAAGAAAAAAGACTTGCCTTTTTTTCCCCAAATCCTGCAGTCCAAGAACACATAAAATGACACATTTTAAATTTATGAATTTTGTATTTTCCAGCACATAATAGCTTCCATTTTGTTAACAGAAAAAATTAAGTAAAAATAAATGTTACTGAAAAAAATGCAGCAATAGGGCATAGAATCGAAACCCTAGAAATTTACCTTTCGCTTAAGAATCTGAGCAGCCAAGAACTCGACTTCGAGATGGACGAGGAAGGACTGGCAATCGGAGCTGAGGAGAGAGGTGGAGTCCTCCCAAACAGCGTTGATTTTACTAAAACTGAACGAGCCACTAATTCGCTGCCACCTGTTACTGGATTTGGTCTTGTGATTCAAGACGTGAACAGCTTGTGCACCTTGATTTGCAAGTCCATCTACATCAAATGAAGCCTAGTTTGTAAATAATTCGGTGGTAGATTTTGAGTTGGATGCTGCTTGGAGGAGATGCAGCTTCTGCTTCTCAAGTTATTCTTAATTTAATATTTCAACATTTAATTTTGAAACTAGGTCATTTTTCTCTCTTGCAACAAGCTGTACCAGGAAAGCTTTTGGATTAACTTTTTTAATCACCGGTCTCCAATCGTTTCAGCTAGTTACATTTTCTTCTACTATGTAGATGTGGCACATATTTATTGGCTACTCAATCAAATCATGGGCTGTAAGTTACGTAATCAGTAACTTAGGGAGACCCATATATAATTGTTAGAGGATCACCGAAAGAATTTTTTAATTTAAATATTTATTTATGTGATAAAATAATAATAAAAAAGAAGTCATCCTTTAAAAGATCTTTTAAATAAAAATAAATATATATTATCCTAGTCTTAACTTTTTTCACTTCAAAAGTTACTAGGAAAGCTTATCTTACATTTAATGTAAGTAACAGTTAAGATGAGATAAGTTGACTAATGCAGGAGCAACGCGTGGGGGTTCATGAAAGAGATATCAACATGCAGAACTGGAAGGGAAACCGGTTGGAAAAACAGTCAAAGGTGATTTGAAGTAATAAATGGTTATAGTTGCCGGTTGAACGGTTGAACAAGAGGGGGATTTGAATGAAAAATTGAAATACAAAAGTTGGAAATAAACCCGATAAAAATAAAGAAAGTGATGCGGTGGTATGCAATATAAAAGGCAATAAACAGGAAAATGACAATATCAGAACAAGAAACAAAGTAGCTGGTTCGTATCTTGAAATATAATCCCTAACAGGCACAACCCCTCTCATCCGGTCATCTGTCTCACTGGCGGCTCCTTTATGGGGAAATAGGTCCCGAGGTTTGAGGGCATGAATTTGATCCTCAAAATCCGAAATTAAGAAAACAGAACAAACCGTAAAAGCCACATCCTCTGTCATCTGGTCATCCTTCTGGGTTCGACGATTAGTCCAACCAATGTAACAACAGCTTAGCTTCTCAGGCAACAACTGGGGCTCACAACTTTATCTCGATGACTCTCTAAGAGTTGAAAGTAATCATAAGGTAGAGTGTTGTTTCGGGCCAAGTAACGAACTCGTGTAATCCAGAGAGCAGCAGCAGGACTCCGGTAATTTTATTTATTTATTAACCCAAACTTAGAAACTGAGTAATCGTTAGAGCATCCGACCACTCTAGGGATTTTGGTATTATAGTATTGAAATTTTTTGTTGTTAATTACATATGTAGATTAATATTTATTAGGGGTGAAATATATTTAATTTAGTTAGGAAGTCCATATAAATGATGAGTTTAGTATTTTTAGGAAAGTGTACTAAGGCTCGGACAGATAATGTGTATAATAAAATATAGAAAATGACGAGATGTTTATTGCTTTTTCATGAATTTTGTGATTATAAGGACACTGATGTGACAATAATATTGGAAAATAGCAACATAAATTTGGATGAAAAATAAGTGCAGTGGATGATTGTCTTGGAATGGTAGATTGTTACAGTACTTGCTTATTTTGCATTATAAGGGGTATAGATATGTAAATGTAAGCATGTAATGGTGGATTTTCGGCACATTGATAGTGTGGTTGTTGTGACAGACATAACACATTAGATTTTGTTTTAGAAGTGCGAATTCAAGATTTGTCATTTGTATGTCTTTTGTTGTTGCTTATGTTGTGAAATAATTTTGGTCCGTTTGCTTGTTGGTGTAATGATTCCTCAGTCATAGCATGGTGAGGGATAATTTTGGTGTCTAAAATCTGTATCTTTGTTTGATGGCAAAGGCGATATTGATTATGGATTTGCCATATGTTATATTGAAGTTATTTGTCATGCAGTTCAAATTGTTATCATTATAGTGAGGGTGGTGCGTAAGCATTCATTATTTAAATTCATTTACCCTCTATTTCAGTTATGGATTTGTGCTAAATATGCATGTTAATATTGCGGTGAACCTTGTTTACAAGGATTATAGATATTGTATAATAATGGCGTTTGTTGGTTGTTGGCATGAGTAAAACATTCAATTTACTTCATTTATGAAGTGTAGTTAATATGAAAAAATAAATATCGAAATTTAGTAAACATGTAGCATCTGGGATATTCAAATTGTTGGTATACATATATGAAAGTGTAGATTTTGGTAATAAAATTAATATAATTAATTGAAAATGATCCGTTACTAGTATGGAAATAAAATTAATACGCTATATGTTCATAAATGACAGGTTGTTTTTTGCCTCTAATGATAAAGAAATCACATATTATAGTTCGAAGATTCAATAGACTAAGAAGAATGGGCAATCATGGAGTTGAAGATAGGCTAAGTGCTTTACCTGATGCACTCCTATGCGACATTCTTAATTATCTTCTGACAAATTATGCCGTGGCAACCTGCATTCTTTCTTCAAGATGGAAGTTTGTATGGACTCATGTCCATAATCTATGCTTTGATGATAGAGTATGGGTACGACCGGGTGCGTTGGTTGATGATGTGATGATTCGGTTTTTGAACTTTATACAGAACGTGGTTGATCGAATGGAAGAGGCAAAGATTAACAAGTTCTCTATCCACTAGTCCAGTGCACCTGCTTTGTGTCGTATAAAAGGTTGGATTTTGTCTGCAGTGATGCGTGATGTAGTGAGATTGAGCTGTATATGGGGGTTCAACACCGATTTGAGTTACCTGAGAATATTTAGAAATGCAAAACACTTGAAGTTCTGAAACTAGATTCAGATTTTATCATCACCATTCCGCAAGATTTTATCTTCGGGTGTTACTTGAATATCCTGAGAATAACCTGACGAAAAAGCTATTTTCCATTTGCCCATCGCTTGAGTTATTGGAGATCAAGGCATATTTGCGTGATGGTTGGCCTGCACCGAACTTTATCATTACATCATCTACATTGAAGAGTTTAGACTTGATAGTTTCTTTGGAAGAGGATTTTATAATTGATGCTGAGCACAATGTGGTCATAATGGCGCCTAATCTTGAACGTCTTATAATTAGTGCTGAAATCTTGGGATCATATCAGTTGATGGAACTAAATTCCATAATGAAAGTTGTGGTAAATGTTTTCTTTGTTGAATGGACAGGTGTTGATGCTAATCGTGCTATACACCTTCTCGAGGGTCTGCTAAAAATGAAGGTTCTGAGTCTATCCCCTGGCATGATATATGTAAGTTATCTCATACCTAATGTAGGCCTTGAAAAGTGTATTTGTAGTCTTACAATGTAAATGAGAAATGTTATTAGTTGATGTTAAGGCATTTGGATACCATGTACAAATGAGGACACTCTAGTAAACTAGATATAGTAGAGAATTAACATTACAGAATTAAATTATGAGCTTAGAATATAATATTTGGTCATAATTTGTTAATAATATAATATTTAATGTTTAACATGTACAGGCACTTCACGGAGTAAACGATAAAATATTTTCTTTATTTGCTGGTTTGACCTTTTTAGAAGTGAAGGTTGGGCAATATGGCTGGGGAGTTCTTCCTATCATACTAAACAGCTTGTCAAAGTTAGAGTATTTGGTTTTAGAAAAGGTGAGGAAATTATAAAGAATGCAAGTAAGTGCAACTGATATTATTGTTTATGAAATTTATTTTATATGTTTTCAGACACATTGGATCGAATTCGTCGATGATGAATTTGTTTGGATTAAAGAAAAAAATGTCGCTGAATGTTTGCGTCATAATGTTAAGAAAATTGAAGTAAAAGGAATAGAGGGTGATGAAGATGAACTTCCACTGCTGAAGTACTTGTTGAACCATAGTGCTGTGTTGGATACAATGATCATTATTATAAAGGGAACTCGTGGAAAGAGACATTTGAAAACTTACGGCAGAAGCTGTTAACCTATGAAAGAGGATGTGAGTCAGCTGAAATTAATGTGTTTTGAAGGCTTTGGGTAAGCTCTGTTGGTGGTTGTCAAAATAATGAATCTGTGTAACTACAGTAGCTTTACAGATGGGAAAAAAAACTACAACATATTTGCAGAAATGATCATTTTCTGTTCAAATTGAAGACATATATATTATGGTCCATTATGTAGATTGTCATTAAGTTTATTTGGTCAATGAATGTCATTTAAAAAACAGATATGATTACTAGAGATGTTGATATTTTGGTGGACAAGTTGTTGATATTTCATATTTTGTTATGTATGTTATAAATTATGGCTATCCGGGTTATTGAGTCATTTGGTTCAATCGTTATTCTTCTGTTATATTGGAAGCAAAGTTATTATTGTGTGGTTTATTTAATGTGTGTCAGCTATAAGCATTGGCAAGATATGATCATTGACGACTTAATATTCGAAAGCTAAAATTGTAATGGGATTATATAGTATTGGGTATATTCGTTTGTGTTAAAAACTATAAATGTACGTATATCGAATTTAAAAATTAATTTAATATCAAGTACGTTAGTTATAGTATTACCAACACATAATGTGAACTGCATTGTATATTGTGTTTTATTTAAATAAACCATAAAACATAAAAATAAGCAAATAATAATTAAGCATAAGAGAAAAATAAAGCAAATGATTGGACAATATGATGACAGGGTTTGTGGATTGAGTTTAACGTTTCTATGTTTGTTTCTATTGGTTTATAGTACATGTAAATGCGAAAATGACATTTGTTTTGGTTACTGCAGAACAATAGTGTGAAGAAGAAATAATTGAAATGTAGAACATGGTAAGAGAAATATATTCACGACCACCAGAGATGATGCTACTACGAGTGTACATTTTATTTTAGCTATAGTCAAGTAGATAAGTAGAAAAAAAAATTGAGTAATTTATGATGAACATACATAATTATGTAAAATAATTTTTTATGTTAATGAATTGACGATGGACGCAGTGTATGTGGAAGTGGATGTCTAGTATCATGGGCGCTCATTTGTAATAGTTTTGTCCGTAACCTAAACATATTATTAATTTGAACGAAATATAATGTAAGGAAAAATTTATAAGGTATATACAGAAAATATAAATTTGACATATTGTTGGTGTGTTAGTAAGAAATCATATTTAATCTTTTGAAACATCAGACATGATTAAAGATAAATATTAGTTAAGAAATGTGTTTAAAGAATTGTCGTCGTGTAAATGAAGTTGGTCCTTAATATACGCATGTTCCTTGGCATGGAAGATATTTAATGGTATCAAAACTGAAAGTAATTCATATTGTCATTTTTGAGGTAGGGTTGAGCTTGTGTAAATTATATAGAAACATATAATAAAATTATATATGTCAAATTTTGGACAATTAGATATAAGTAAAAAATGAATAACTTAGTTAAGATTGAAATAAATTTTACGTGTAGCAGATCTTCAATTCGGCCTACAAACTAACATGAATACAGTTGTGATAAATGTCATATTAAATGAATGGTGAATCGAAATAATGAAGTAAAAAATATGGGAGAATGGAGTTATTAACATATATATGCAGCAGAACGTTAATGTTTGCTTATGCATAATGAAATATAATATGGATGCATGGTGACAAAATAGAAGAAACTATTATTTTACAAGCACAGGTATTAAGCAAGAAAAATGAAACAGTACGCTGGAATAAAACATGAAACTTTGCAGCATCAAAACATTTGATATTGTAGGAAGGTGATAATGAAAACACAACTGAAATAATCATTATATAACCAAATAGTAAAATTGGTTGAACATAATATAATTTTAAAGTTATAATAAAATAAGCAATAAGGTAATACATAAGATAGCTGACCGAAATACTAAAACCAGTAGATACAAACTGCAACTTTTCCTATACAGAGCAAAATATTAATGTAATTTGAAGGTCACAGATAATTTATAGCAATCGTTGTGAAGTTGAGTTAATTATTCTGATGGTTGATGGAACTATGCAGGTATGAGAGTGGTCAGACTATATTATCCTTCAACATAGACATAGCAATCTTCTGCCTCAGAATAGGGCTATAATGAGCACCGAAATTGAAAGGAGATCCAGTGCATAAGTACTCAATTATCTTCAGCACAAACACGCCACAGTCTCCAGATTCAGGTTGTTACTGGGGCACGCCGGCAGTGACTCTAACGACATCATAAGGGTCAGTGGATACACAAAGTGTTGGACGGTCTCTGTGGAATCCTGGGCAAGCTATCAGCATTCGAGGTAACAATTCTCGCAAGCAGGCAATGGATTGAACAACTTGTTTAGTAGGTATAAGTTCTGTTAGAGGATCGTATATTGCAATCCGGCATTTTGCAAAGCTAATTTCTACTGCAACCCAATGCGCACCACCGAAGTTGATGGGCATATACATCTTCAACAGGGAAAATAGGACACAGACCATGTGACATTATAGTCAATCAATTAACTTCTTTTTGAGACAAAATTATGCGTAATATTTGAAGTACATTTCAGTATTAATTTGGATTACATATTACGAATCAAATAAGAAACAGATTATTTGAAGTCCAATTAAATGAACGGGAATAAATGTGTAAAAGATTAGGATGCCTGTCAATCTTTATTATAAGCAAACTGAAAATGAAATAAATATGTTAGTATTCATTGGCAAAATAACGAAAAACATTTCGTACATTGGCTGCTGGAAAATATGTGAAATTCTTTTGAGTAGAAAGTAAAAAAAAAAAGACACATGTACATGTACATTGTCCTTTAAAAAAAAGTAAGTTGGCAAAAAATTTAGCTCACATCTACAATTGCATTTTATTTGAGGAAGACTTATTTGGACAGGTAAAAAAAGGACCACAAGGATTCCCGAGGTTGTTGAACAATAGTTCTCTTTGGATTTCAGAGCCTCCATAAGCAGATTGAGTGCCACCAACAGGTGAAGTAATACACTCTCAACATATCTGCGCCAGTAGCAATTTCAAGAAATGTGGAACTTTCTGCAACAAAATCAATGTAACTGCGAGGTGCTTTCTGGCTGCATGGCCACTGAGGTGAAGGCAGAGAATTATGCTGGTTCCCATCCCATCCAGCTTCCACAACAAAGGGCTGGTTTAGATTATATCCTGGTCCATGAGACTCATCATTGGCATTCCCACCAAAATTCGATGACATCAACCACTGAAATTTCTGCTGATCAGTTTGTCCTTCCATTCTCTAAGTCAAGCCAAACCTTCCAAATTCCAACCCTTAGTTACTAGAAAGCTGTAAAATAGCATGAATTACAATAAGTACCGAAAACAAAGTTACAAAAAGCAGACGAGTGAGTCTTATATGGAATTAATAGACAGATTCCAAGAATTTTTAATTTGATCAGAAATTTAAAACCAGACAAGCTAAATGGTATAAGATGCTAAGACATAAAGAAACAACACATTCATGAAGACATAGCTTAAATCACAGGATATCAATAAATGCAGCGAGCCAAGAAAGAACAGTCTTTATTTTATTTATTAGCATTTTTTTTCCTGAAAATATAAGTCTTTATTCAGTCAATCTAAAAAAATAGAAAAGAAATGAATCATGCATATTTGACATCGGAGTTCGGACAAAGTGAAAAGAAATGAAAATTTTTAATACAAAAATGTTAGTCCATTCCAATTTCTAGGGAAAGCAACTGGCTGTAAGTCACATAACATAAGACAAGTTCAAGCTACAAAGAAATATCCCTATATATATATATATATATATATTAATGATATAAAAAACCAACAGAAACCCATATACATGAAATGCTCAGTTAAACATAGACCCATCAGAACAAAAACATATTCAAGTTTGATAGTTATACATAAAGATGTGATAAGCTAGCATAACAGCATGGCATTTTAAGTACTACTGAAAACAATGTGATATGTGCTTACGTATATATATACATGCACACCTAGAGATTAATATTATTTGTAAGAGAAAAACGAAAGGAAAGAGCTTTGCCGTTTGCCAGCATTGCTCCTGGGATTGGCTTGTACGTACATTGTTGCAGCTATGTAGCATCCGCATTTTGGAGACAGTGAAGGACAGGATGTGAAATGCCATATTTGTCCCCTTAAACGTGAAAATGTAGAATGAATCAACTTTTGTTTTCTCAGAGTGAGAGGGTCCATTATCACAATTCACAAAATAGATATTTCTCTATATGAAAAATGAAAAGAGTTAACATATTATTTTTAATGAGAAAAATTCATTGTTGGATTTTAACATTTTTTTCTTTAGAATATCGTATGCTGTTATTTTCTTCTTTTTTTTTTTCTTTTCCTTTTTAGTAAAGTTTTGCTATTTTCTTTTTATTTTTCCTTATTTCTTTTAGAAGCATCTGTTGTTATTTTCAATATCAAATGAAGTTGATATTCTGTAACTATACATACCCGCCATACTATTGGGTTAATCATAAATCTGGATCGTATTATGCCATAATGATGGGCCGACAATGATTGGCCCAACCCGATAAAATTCAAAGCAGACAAAAGAAGTAGGAGGACAGGTAATTACGCTGTAAGAACCCAACGTCGTCCCGATAACAAGCCTTTGGCAAACATTTACAGTTGCCTAAAGAGCGCACCTTCTTCATGCGTGTGCCCTGATGATCAAATCCAAAGCGCCAAGCTTTTCAGCTACAAGGGATTGCACCTTGGGACAAGACAACCTGGTCATTGAACGAAAAGTCAAACCACGTCCAACATTAAGAGGTACAACAATGAGCAGCACGTTTTAATATGAGGAAGGGAAATTAAAGCAGATAGATCAGATAGATTTGGTTACGGACAAGTCACAAGTAACATTCAAACAGCATCGCGAACACGAACTCGCATATTCCTCTCTCTCTCTCTCTCTGTTTTGTGTTCTATTTAAGCGGTACCACCGCAACCCAAAAGGTCAAAAAGAAAAAAAAAAAACTCTCGGCCTTTTCATTTATCGTAATCACTCTCATCTTAGTTCCTCAAAACTTCTGAATCAAAGAGATAAAACAGCGCCCAGATCTATCTGTTCATCAATTGACCAAGCAAATTAATCAATTATGGCAACTCCGGACGTTATGCAGAGAGAGCAAGACTTCCTTCTTTCGTCTCCTCTCCTTGATCCCAGCAAAGGTTTTTTTTTATTTTTTATTTTTGCCTCTTTACGGCATTATTTTGCAATACCCAGATCATATTTCTAGACCTGTTTTGCACTTTCGTGCATCTGTAAGAAAATTTTCTTGTTTCTTTTTGTGTTATTTTTTATCAGTAGAGGGTGCGAAGTCACGTGGGATGTCGATTGAAAAGAAAATCGAATTTCTAGAGAGCTTAACTGGAAAAGTAATTCTCTTTCCTAACCTACAAATCCTCTCATTTCGAGTTTATTTAATTGGTTTATGTTTGTTATAGTATAACTAAGTGCTTAGAAACTAAGTGGTTAGAAACCCTTTATTTTTTCACTCCAATCGCTCTTTTGATTTTGGAAAAAAAAAACAACTATTTTTATCTTTCTTGGTATATTCAGATAATAGGTAGGAGCATAAACTGAAACATTCTGGAGCTACAGAGATAGTTATTAAATCGTTAGCACCGCATAAAAACATTCCTCCTAGAGTAGCTGTTAATACGAATAACAGAAACTCTGTTATAGCCATTTCTGTACATTCAATGTACTCCACGGATAGAGGAATACATAGAGCCGCTCTCCAAGTTCTGTGGTTAATGATGCACGTAAGTATGATGGTATTGGGATATGCAGCTCTCTTATGTGGATCATTATTATCCACGGCTCTTCTAGTCATTACATTTCGAAAAGTGATAAAGAATTTTTTTGAAAAATTTGAGAAGATTACATAGCCACTATAAGTTTGATCCACATATTGAATCAATTTGTCCAGTTATGTGACAACAGCTCAAATTTCTTATACTTGATTCTTCTTAAGTGACACTGTTCAAATGCTGTAACTTCCCGTTGCATATACATATGATTGATGCAGTCTATGTGACCTTAATTTCGGTCCCCACTGATGGATTGTATTTTGTCGATCACTACTAATAAAAGTTGTTTTTCTGAAGATGTTTTGCGGTCTCTTTGTTCATGTATGTTCGATATGGTTCATGTTCCTTTGATGTTTTTCAGAATAAAGAATCCATCAAATTTGTGCAAGTTCATTAATCATATTGGGGCTCATTTCATTTTCTTGCAGGTTAGCAATCGACGGTCTCGAAGGTGGTTAAATGATCGTTTGTTGATGGAACTTGTTCCACGGTTAGATGCCGATGAAATTAGAGGCTTGTTTGCTCCACCACCTTGGGGTAATTTTCTGCCTTGATTTTCCCATCTACAATGCTCAAATAACTGCTATCCGTATCAGCATGTGTCTGTGTGTGCTTTTGGCTCATTCAAGCACACTGCCTTCTCAAGTTACCCAAGGGCATTTACTAATTGTACTACTTTGGTTAATTTGTTCTGATATGAAATTTGCCGACAAGCAAATGCAAGAGAATCAAATACTATCCTGTTTCTGTAATTCTTACATTTTGCACTAAAGTTGTCTTTCTTGTGTCAAGTTATCAGTCAGTAGTTGAGGTGAGCTGTGTGCAACATACATGTTGCAGTGGTGGAGTTCAGATTGGTTCTTATTCTCTTATTAATACAGAAATTTGCTTACATTCTTACATTGTAATACAGTTAAGTTTATATGGATATAGTTTTTGCGTGTTTGTGTGTGTATTAACTGCAATACTACTCAGCAAATTTAAGCTCACTCTTTGTTCTTTCTGTTGGGGAACATCAGGAGCACAACTTGTATTTTTGACATGTCTGAAGTCACTTGCACCTTTGTGGCAGTACTTTGCAAAATCATTTATTTTACCATTGACCTTTTTTTTTTTGGCAGGTGACAAAGTGCCACCGTCACCATTTTGTATGACTAACTGTGGAGAGTGGGACAAATTCAGGAATATAGACATGGATAAAGAGGTCATTTTACTTCTCTTAATCACCAAAACTAGTTTTGATCTTTCAAATTTCTTCTGCTGTCAATAAAGTATATACCTGAATAACCTGCAGTTTTGTGAGATTTGTGTGGATGCAGACATCAACACAATGCTTTGTGCTACTTTGATATGTAATGTGCCAAAATGCTCCAACTGCAATAATTTTTTGTTTGTGGTAGGCTAATATCATTAAAGGCTTGAATGGGTCGACCCTGAAGAGGAAATGTCATGTTGACACTGATAAGATAACTGTCTTGAATGCATGGCGTAGAATTGATTGTCGAACAAGGGAGGCATTTCGCCGTAGCTTTCTTCCTGAACTTATTGAGGGCTACGAGGTACATATTTATATTCATCCTGTTATTCTTTACTCTGATAATTACAATTCATTTTATGGGCTGTGTACTGAGGATCATAATATCTGTTTGGCAATAACTTTTTGCAATCCAACAAATAAGTTGGTATGAGTATTCATTTGGTTTTACAAAGGATTTAAAATATTAAAATCTCATCTTTATTCTGTATTAATTATGTGTAGACCAGTTGGTATATCTGCTTGTTATTTATCTTTTAATGCAGAGCATATTAACATATTTTATTGTTATTAGGAGTTAAAATCCTTTTAATCACAGGTTTGCATACGAGCCTTCATTGAGGAGAGTAAAGATGCTGATGAGCTTGTGCTACGGGTTCAAGATTCGTTTCATAGGTTGTTGCTGCATGGTGTCTGTGAGGTAACTTGTCTCATAAGTTGTTTCATTTGGAGGCTGCATGCATTTCATGTTGGGTTTAAAGCCATGTAATCAGATGATGATGTTAGAAATCTAATGGTGAAATTAGTGGTCAATGTGCATTTGTTGATTGATTGTTTACTGAAGACTAAGGCAGACAGTCTAATACATAATAAATTCTGTCTTTGAGCAGTTCTATAATTTGGTCTCAGTAACAGTTACAAAATCAAAGGATGCGGAATCTTTCAAAATGACAAGGATTAAGAAGAAGAAAAATGGTTCAGCTGAGATCCCCACTATTACCCTTTCCCAGTTTCTAAGAATGTCCAAGGAAGGGATTTGGTAATTTGCCTGGGTTTTGGGGCTTTCCATTCTTGTACATAAATAAGATTGTGCATTATTTCAAGTACCAACTTCATGTAACCTTGATGAAGCGAACTGTAATTCTGTGTTTCAGTTATAAATTTATGGGATAATCTACCCCTATAAGAAGGGGGGGGGGAGGAAAAATCCTTCAGTATAAGTTATTAGGATTTGTCAAGTTACTTCTTAGCTCGACTTTATTTAGAATATGTTATATTTAAGGCATTAATATTTGCTATGTCATTTCTTTCCTTGTACCCTGATGAATTTATGCTAGATTGATGGCAAAATAATTGTTCAGGTGATTGGCTTTTTCATAGAACTATTTGATGGTTTGTGGCTTTTCAGTTTCCTGCAAGGTGAGTTAGGTTTTGTGGTCCTACAAGTTTTGAATCGGTCATTGAGATGTTTTCTATTTGCCAAAATTATACATGACATATTAAACACCTTCCGTAAACTTTTCGAACATGTCATCTATGTGATGTAAGAAAGTTAGAAACGATATGTTATACAATGACTTGATAATGGTTCGATGCCTTGTGCGACACGTCTTTTATTCCGGAGTAGAAGTTTTATCTGTGAACTTTTCTATTCCATATATTTGGGTCTTGCCATCTTACCGTCTAAGATACAATCCCTGTAAAATGAGAGGTTAGCCTATCGATAATCTAAAGTTTTAGCATATATGTATCTTACTAGACGGTACGATGGTAACATCTCATAAATTTATAAATAATAAATCATACAATTTTTATTCTAAAGTAAAAATTTTATTGATAAGTCATTTATTGGATGAATTTATAAATTTCTTACATAAAATTTAAATCAAACTTTTATAAATGTCGCGTTATTTAGAGTAATTATTTATGATAAAAAATTTAAAATATATAATATTATTATTTGCTGTCAAATCAAATATATCCACCGGCTCACTTGGCCATTTTTACACAAAAAAATCAATGTGAAAGGTTATTCATTTTTATACAAAAATCCCTGTAAGTTACAATAAATATAATATAAGATAATTAAATTAAGTAGGTTGTTGTAGTACCCAGAATACAAGATAGTCCTAAGAAAAACAAATCTTATTGAGTTATTGTATCATGTTCCAATCCAATGTGCTAAGGGTCCGGAGACTGTAGACTTAAATATGATTGGAAAATGGAGGGGGAAGAAGTGGGAGAAAAAAAAATTAAAAAAAGGAAAAAAATATAAAGAAAAAGACAGTAGATTGGCGGCCGTTAGGTTGACCATTTTTTCATCTCAGTTTCAGCCTTTCAGGTTTCAGCTCTTCATCTTTTTGCAAATCCAAGTTTCACGTGTCACACTCTAAACTTCATTCTTTATTCTGCAAAATGGCCAGGAAGCTCGTGCAATACTCTGTGGTAATTGATAATAATCATCGCTTTTGTATATACAAGATGTTCCGTCGTGACTGTATAGGACTGAGTTCTTTTTCTTGCTTTGACAGGTGGATGCGTTTACTGACTCGGCTTTCAAGGGGAACCCTGCAGCGGTTTGTTTGCTAGAGGAAGATAGAGATGAAGAATGGCTACAAGCTGTGGCTTCTGAGTTCAATATCTCTGAGACCGCTTACTTGACTCGCCATATTGATGCTGAATCGCCTAATCCGAGGTTCCGTCTTAGATGGTTCACTCCTGTTGCTGAGGTCAGTTTTAGTTTTTATAATTATAAGTTGTGGATGAAGCTGTTCGGCTTAGTTCTGGAGTTTGATGATTTATCTTGTTTCATGTGGTCTTATTTTTGTCATCATTCAATCATTGTTGAATGTTTACTCTTATTTATGTGGCTATGCTTCTTTAAGTTCTGAAGGGAGATTATAGCTAAAGTTTATTTCTTGAATGATATTATTACTGATCATTAGGCTTCATAGATTTTCATGTGTTCATTTTATAGTTCTATATATATATATATATATGACACTGACTCCAACACAAAGGAGAGTGTATTCTAATTTCAGGATAAGGTTTTTGCAGGTTGAACTTTGTGGTCACGCAACATTAGCAGCTGCACATACTCTCTTTTCGAGAGGTTTGGTAACCTCCAACATAATTGAATTTGCCACACTGTCTGGAATTCTAACGGCCAAAAAGGTTCCAGATGTTAAGGCAATGAATGACTCTAATTCACAGAATGGTGAAGCACAAGAGTGCTATTTTATTGAATTGGATTTTCCTCCTGTTCCAACTACTGATTTCAATTTTTCCGAGGTTTCATTAATTCATAAGGCTCTGAGTGTTTCTTCAGTCATGGATATGAAGATGACAACTAGCTCTGAAGACATCTTTGTAACTTCTTCTAACCCTTTACTCATTTGGATATAGTGTTCGTAGTTGTTCTGAATGAAGTTGGCTACATTATGCAGGTGGTACTCCCATCGGCAAAATCTGTGGCAGACTTGCGCCCACAGTTTGATGAAATAAAAAAATGTCCTGGAAGAGGCATAATTGTCTCAGGGCTTGCTCCTCCAGAATCTGGATTTGATTTTTATAGCCGATACTTCTGCCCTAAATTAGGCATCCATGAGGTAATAACTCATTTGCTTTTAATGAGTGAGTTCATATACTACTGTATTATGAGCATGGACATTTCTCATAACTCATGCTACAAGGAGATGTGCATTGAATATCATTTCTGTTTTAGAAAATCTGATGAGTAATAAGGCCTGCAAATTGAGTGAAATGTTACTGCTGAAAGTGAACAAAATGACTTTTGATTTTCTGCTAGCGTTACACCCTTTTGGTAACTTTGAAACATATAGTGCCTCTAAAATCTAATGTAGACTGCTCTGTTTTGATTTCAAGGATGTTTTTCATTTGAAGTTATGTGTCTATGCAAGAGACCAAAGAACTTTCTTTTATGTATGGTATTGTAGTTTAGGATCTAATAAGTGACGGAAAGCATTTTCAGAAACTCTGTCAAGATTAAAACAGTTCTAATGAACAGTCCCTTATACATGCTTGTTTATATCAGGATCCTGTTTGTGGGAGTGCACATTGTGCTTTGGCAACTTATTGGAGTCAAAAGCTGGGAAAGTGTGATTTTGTGGCATATGCGGTACTGTCTTTGCGTCCATTCCTCTCTAATTAATGTCTATTCATATTCTTTGTAATTGTTATATATTGATTACTTTTTACCTCACTCAGGCATCACCAAGAAGTGGGATCTTGAACATTCATTTCGATGAGCAGAATCAGAGAGTGCAGCTGCGAGGAAAAGCTATAGCTGTGATGGAAGGCTCTCTGTTAGTTTAGATTTCAAGTAATTTCCATTGTGTGTGTGATCAAATCCAATAAATGGCAATCATTATGCGTAAATAATGATCCCCTGGAGTGTTTCTTGATCATGTTTCGATACCTTGTACAAGAAATCTTTAATATAAAATTTACATTTGTACCATCCAATTTGGTAGTGCCTGATATCCAATGTTATAAGATAAAATTGCTTCCTTGTAATACAATAAACAGTAATCCAATTTTATTGAATTGGAGTGTATTTTGTTGATCATTACTGTAAAAGTTGTTTTGCTGAAGATATTTGATCTGATGTTTTTCAAAACAAAGAATCCATATAATTTGTGCAAGTTCATTAATCATATTGGGGCTCATTTTCATTAATCATATTGGGGCTCATTTTATTTTGTTGCAGGTTAGCAATTGACAGTCTTGAAGGTGGTTAAATGATCATTTTTTGATGGAACTTGTTCCATGGTTAGATGCTGATGAAATTAGCGGCTTGTTTGCTTCATCACCTTGGGATAATTTTCTGCCTTGATTTTCGCATCTATAATGCTCAAATAACTGCTATCTTTATCAGTGTGTCTCTGTGTACTTTTGGCTCATTCAAGTACACTGCCTTCTCAAGTTGCCAAAGTGGCAAGCATTTACTAAGCATACTACTTTGGTTAAGTTGTTCCAATATGAAATTTGCCGACATGGAATGCGAGAGAATGAAATAATATCCTGTTTCTGTAATTCTTTATGTTTACACTATAGTTGTCTTTCTTGTATCAAGTTATCAGTCAGTATTGAGGTGAGCTGTATGCAACATACAGGTTGCGGTAGTGGAGTCCAGATTGAATCTTAATTTCTTATTAAAACATAATGCTTTGGTGTTAATTTGACATGTAATTTTCCAAATGCTCCAGTTGCAGTAATTTTTTGTCTGTGGTAGGCTGATATTATTAAAGCCTTGAATGGCTCGACCCTGAAGAGGAAAGATCATGTTGAAGCTGATAAGATAGCTGTCTTGAATGCATGGCATAGAATTGATTGTCGACTAAGAACGTATTGAAGGCTACGAGGTACACACACACACATATATTTATTTGTCCTTTTGTTCTTCACTCTGTTAATTACAATTCATTTTCTAGTCTCTGTACCCAGCATCATAACATCTGTTTGGCATAAAATTTTTATTATCTAACAAGTAAGTTGGTACGTGTAATCACTTGGTTTTATTAAGGATTAAAAAATTAATGTCCCATCTTCATTCTGTATCAACTATGTTTCAACCATTTGGTATATCTGCTCTTTATTTATCTTTTTATTGCAGAACATATTAGCAAATTTTATTATTAGTAGGAGTTAAAACTCCTTTTTAATCACAGGTTTGCCAACGGGCCTTCATTGAGGAGAGTAATGATGCAGATGTGCTTGTGCTATGGGATTCATCTCATAGGTTGTTTGTTGCTGCATGGTGTCTGTGAGGTAATTTGTCTCATAAGTTCTCTCATTTGGAGGCTGCATTTCATGCTGGATTTAAAGCTATGTAATCAGATGATGACATTAGAAAGCTCTTAGATTGTAGTAAAATCAGTGGGCATTTATTGATTGATTGTTTACTGATTATGGTAGTCCGTCTAATACATAATAAATTCTGTCTTTGAACCGTTCTATAATTTGGCCACAGTAACAGTTACAGCGTCAATGTATGCGGCATCCTTGAAAATGACAAGGATTAAGAAGAAGAAAAATGGTTCAGCCGAGCTTCCCAGCAGACCGTCTAATACGTAATAAATTCCGTCTTTGAACAGTTCTATAATTTGGTCACAGTAACAGTTACGGTATCAACGGATGCGGCATCCTTGAAAATGACAAGGATTAAGAAGAAGAAAAATGGTTCAGCCGAGATTCCCATCATTCCCTTTTCCCAGTTTCGAAGAATGAGTGATTTGGTTAATTTGGCATGTTGTGGCTCCCATTCTTGTGCATAAATAAGATTGTGCATTATGTCATGTACCAACTTCATGTAACCCTGATAAAGTGAACTGTAATTCTGTGTCTCAATTATTGCTTGTAAAATTTGTTTGTTGACCGGCAGATTTTGTTAAACTGGGGTGTCTATAATCACCCAATCTACAAAAAATTGTTCAGCATAAGGTTAGATTTCTTAAGTTACTTTGCCTGAATTTATTTAGAAGCTGTTATTTTCAAGTGATTAGTGGACAATCAAGGGATTAGTGGACAATCTGTTTATGTCCTTTCTTCTCTTCTAGTCTGAAGAATTGTTCAATCCACAGTTTGATAATATATATATATATATTTTACAAGAAATTTTGTAAGAAAATTTCAAAAAAATAAAAGAATGAAAAAAAGGAGGATGAGAGAATCATATTTGTTTAATAGAGTTATTTGCATATTAAAAATTATTCTAAACACTCAATTTTAATTAAAAAATTCATTAATTAAAATAATAATAGAACAATTTACTATTAAGAACAACCTAAAAAAAGAAACTTGAAATATCATTCATATTTTTTAACTGGTAGTTGGCTGTCAAAACTCAAAAAGGTACGATTGGGCGTATTGGAATGTTATTTTCAAAATTAATAATGTCGTTGTCGTAGATAGAATTCAATCAATCCCAATCCCGAAAAGAGAGAATTTCTTACCAGGGATAATTTTGGCAATGTGATATATATTTTAATCTCAGTTTCTGCGCTTCATCTTTCAATCATTCCTTCTTGCGACTCAAGTTTCACCTGTCGCTCTTTATTCTGCAACATGGCCAAGAAGCTCGTCCAATACTCTGTGGTATTTAATACTAATCTCCTCTTTTACTGACTCAGCTTTCAAGGGGAACCCGGCAGCGGTTTGTTTGTTAGAGGAAGATAGAGATGAAGAATGGCTACAAGCTGTGGCTTCCGAGTTCAATATCTCTGAGACCTGTTACTTGACTCGCCTTACTGATGCTGAATCGCCTAATCCGTTTCGTCTAAGATGGTTCACTCCTGTTGCTGGGGTCAGTTTTGTTTTCACAATTATAAATTGTGGATGAAGCTATTTGGCTTAGTTCTGGAGCTTGATGATTTATCTTATTTCATGAGGGTTTTATTTTTGTCATCATTCAATCATTGTTGAATGTTTACTCTTATTTATGTGGCTATGCTTCTTTTTAGTTCTCAATGGAAATCATAAATAAAGCTTTGTGGAGTGATCATCACGCTAACATAGATTTTCATGTGTTCATGTTATGGGGATTTATATAAATAAATGACACTTAATAAGGAGGAGTGTATATTTTGATTTTCAGGATAAGATTTTTTGCAGATTGAACTTTGTGGTCATGCAACATTAGCAGCTGCACACGCACTCTTTTCGAGAGGTTTGGTAAACTCCCAACATAATTGAATTTGCCACACTGTCTGGCATTCTAATAGCCAAAAAGGTCCCTGATGTTAAGGCGATGAATGACTCTTAACTCACGGAATGGCGAAGCACAAGAGTTCTATTTTATTGAATTGGGTTTTCCTGCTGTTCCAACTGCTGACTTTAATTTTTCTAAGGTTTCGTTAATTCTCAAGGCTTTGAGTGTCTCTTCAGTCGTGGATATGAAGATAACAACTTTGTAATTTCTTTTAACCCTTTTCTGATTTGGATATAGTTTTAATAGTTGTTCTGAATAAAGTTGGCTACATTATGCAGGTGGTGCTTCCATCGGCAAAATCTGTTACAGACTTGCAGCCACAGTTCGATGAAATGAAAAAATGTCCTGGAAGAAGGGGCATAATCGTTTCAGGGCTTGCTCCTCCAGAGTCTGGATTTGATTTATATAGCCGATTCTTCTGCCCTAAATTTGGCGTCAATGAGGTAATAACTCATCGGTTTTTAATGAATAAGTTCATATACTACTATTATGAGCATGGACATTTCTCATAAACATGATTGAATGATAACTCATGCTATAAGGAGATCTGCATTGAATATCATTCCTGTCTTGAGAGCATCTGATGAGTAAGAAGGCCTGCAAATTGAGTGTAAACGCTACTGCTGAAAATGAACAAAATGATTGTTCATTTCTACCATCTTTTCCCCCTTTTGCTAACATTGAAACATTTAGTGGCTCTAATGTAGACTGCTCTGTTTCGATATCAAGGAGGGATGTTCAGCATTTGAATTAATGTGTCTATGTAAGACACAACTTTGTTTTACATATAACATGGAAATCATTTTCATTAACTCTCTCAAGATTGAAACAATTCTAGTGAACAGTCTCTTATGTACACAACTTGTTTATATCAGGATCTTCTTTGTGGGAGTGCATATTGTTCTTTGGCAACCTATTGGAGTCAAAAGCTAGGGAAGTGTGATTTTGTGGCATATGCGGTACTCTATTTGCATCCATTTCTCTCTAATTAACATCCATTCATATTCTTATAATTGTTATATATTAATTACACTTTCTACTTCACTCAGGCATCACCTAGAAGTGGAATCTTGAACATTCATTTAGATGTGCAGAATCAGAGAGTGCAGCTGCGAGGGAAAGCTATTAATGTGATGCAAGGCATTTTAGTTTAGATTTCAAGTCATTTCCAGTCTGCATGTGTGATTAAATCCAATAAGGGGCAGTCATTTATGTGTAATTAATGACCCCCCGGAGAGTCTCTCAATCATGTTTCTATTCCTTGTACAAGACATATGTAATATGAAGTTCACATTGACATTGGCACCATCCAATTTGATAGTATCTGATATCCAATGTTATAAGATTTAAAAATATAAGTTACTTTAAAGTGTTCCCTCCTGGTTTTGCCCCAAATCTCTGATTTTGACACTTAAAATTTGGATGTCGCACTAGCAAATCGAGATATGATATCTTCATATCATAACTCAAAAGAGATCAATACGGATTCTGGCATTTATATAGAATATCTTCCTTGAAATCATCATATTAAATTTCTTACATGACACTAAATCAATAATTAATTTATAAATTTAAGACCGATGTTACTTGTGTATAGATATCACTCTTTAACCCTGAAAATTGTTCAAGGCATCCCCATCAGCATTTTTCTAAGAACAGCAGTGAATTATCCGGCATTTAGCGAGCACACCAACAACTAGCATTTGTTTTTGGAGATCCGAAAGTCAACTTCAATGGACAACAATCAGGTTTCTCCCCAAGTACATGTTGTCATTCAAAAGGATATCAATCTCTACATACAATCATATCATGTAATGGTTGAAACAAAAATGTTACCTATTTAGTATTTTGCCATTGCAGACCTGTGTTCTGAAAATGCAACTAAAATGTGAGAGTTGCCAACGGAGGGTGAAGAAAGTGTTGAAGAAAATTCACGGTAACTTTCCCATTTTCCCCTACAGAGATATATGTGTTGCACATTTCAATTTTCAGAACCGTGTCTTTTATCATTTTGCAGGCGTGCATTCGATCAGCATAGATGCAAATGAGGGAACAGTGGCAGTCTCAAGTACGGTAGACCCACAGCTGTTCATAGCAAAGCTAGCAAAGGCTGGGAAAAAGGCAGAGCTTTTATGGGATCCTATCCAAACCCCTAGGAGAAATCAAAATCCCCACGTCGAACAGCTATTCGAAAAGCCGCAAAATGAAAATGCATCATCACCACAATCACAACCACCAGCACCGGCAGGAGGCAGCCCTCGAGCAATTACGTTTGACCACTCACAGTTGCAAGAGCTGGCCAAGATTGAAGGACTAAAACATATAGAGCTTCGCCACTCTAAAAACATAAAATTAACCTTCAAGGACCATAACAGTGACATGAGCCATGCTAATAATAATGATCATGCCATGAAAATCAACCTGAATGGTCAGCGTGATGTTGAATTGCACAATGAAGAACGACAAGGATACAGTTGTCATGCAAATCGTTGCAATTCACTGGATACAAATAATGGTAATGGACATGCAGCGAAAAGTAATGTACCACGAAGCTGTTGTCATGGTGCTGGGGCTTCAGGGTTTGGCAATGGGTTCATGGAGGAGCCTATGAAGCCGATGCCCCAGTATGGGCCACCGCCGGTGCCAAATTACGTTCATCCCTTCACTACACCACCAAGTTATTATGCTCATCATCATCGTGGGATACAGCAAGGGAATGCCTCATATGGGGACGTGAACTGTAACAATGACAGTGAATGTGCCGTGATGTGAACTGCAGAGCTTGGAATTGACCCATTGAGTATTTAGACAGCTAACTTTACCTTGGGGCAGTTTTATGCTCACTCAACATCTGTATTTCTTTGAACTCTCGGATTAACGCTATACAGTATTTAGAGGTGATTAATCAATAACGCTGCAAAAAAGTTAAATTTAGCTTTTGCATGTAAAAGCATTTGTCTAACGCCACTAGCAAACCACCAAGTTATTATGCTCACCAGCGTGATATGGCATAAAAGTCCCCCAATAGAGGATTCGATAGATTCACGGGTTCACTCTATTTCTATTAACATTGTCAAACAATTTCCTTTAAGTCAAAATTTCTTTAATTATTAACCTTTCCAAATAATCTTATGTTATTTCCCTTTTCCGAAAAATATTCAATGTAACCTTATGACATGAACTTTAGAATTAATTAGATTTTTTGACATCCCTTTTACAAGTTTTTTTAAAGCTTTAAAAGTCTCAAACACCGTATAATTAATACAAATATACAATCGTCTAATTCTGCTTCAGTAATTCTTTTAATCTCTACATGACAATGTTTTAGTGTTCATTGGCTCACTGTTCAAGGAAAAGAAAATTAATTTCTGAAAAGACCGGTAGCTACTGCCATCCACATCTCAAAAAGCTAGAGGAATAATCTTTTAAATAATTATTTTTATTTAAGAAAAAAAAAAACTCCCCCAGATGTGCTTAGCCGCCCTTGGCCTTAATTCGATTCGTCTCCATTGATATAAATTTATACATTATGTTACAATATTATCATATACAGATGGCGTAATTATTGGATATATACTTATTTTAGTGGTCTAAATAAAGAACAGAAAATATTGTCGCCGCGCTTGAATGTATATAAGACTATTACTTGCGGATTTGGATCCAGTGGTATAAAATTACAGCAGTCTTGGAAGGCGACTGGTCTCGGCACGTCAGCGGTCAGAGCCAAGCCACCGCATGATCTGCGTATTAATAGTTAATAAATATGAATTATAGGAGTTATAAATAGGGGTGACCTTGCCACTGTCTCTCCACGCTCATCTCATTTCCAACATCTACAAGCTTTCTGCTTCTTGCAAATAAATTAAATGGCACCTTCTCTACAAATTCAATTCATTCTCTTTTCCTGTCTCATTTTATTTTCCATTTGCTCCTCCCTGTTTTGCTCAGAAATCTTTCAGGCCAAAAGCTCTAGTAATTCCGTCACAAAAGATGCTTCCACACTTCAATATGTGACCACTATCAACCAAAGAAACCCACTGTTGCCAGTAAATCTGGCGGTTGAACTAGGCGGCCAATTCATGTGGGTTGATTGCAGACAAAACTATTTGTCCTCAGCGTACCGTCCAGTCAGGTGTAAGTCAGCCCAATGCTCACTGGCTAGATCCAACAGCTACGGCAGCTGCTTTTCATCCCCAAGGCCAGGATGCACAACAACAACACATGCGGTGCCACGCCTGATAACACCCTCACTGAAATTGCCACAAGCGGAGAATTCGCCCAGGATGTTATTTCTGTCCAGTCAACGAACGGGTTCAATCCTGGCAGCAGGAATGTAACAGTGTCCGATTTCCTATTTTCTTGTGCAGACAATGATATTCTGTTTGAAGGCCTTGCCAGTGGAGTTGTGGGTATGGCTGGTCTTGGCAGGACTAGAATTGCTTTGCCTTCACAATTCGCCTCCGCTTTTAGCTTCCGCAGGAAATTCGCAATCTGTCTTTCGGCCCCCAATTCAAAAGGTGTCATTTTCTTTCGCGACGGTCCTTATGTATTCCTATCCAACGTTGATGCATCTGACAATCTTGCCTTCACGCCACTCTTTATTAACCCCGTAAACACAGCTTCCGCTCACGCACCAGGCGAGCCGTCCGCTGAATATTTCATTGGAGTAAAATCAATCAGGGTCGATGACAGAGTCGTCCCATTGAACACAACATTGCTGTCAATAGACAGCCAGGGCTTTGGCGGAACAAAAATCAGCACTGTGAATCCCTACACTGCGTTGGAGGACTCGATATTTAAGGCAGTAACAGAGGTGTTCATCACCGAGGCTGCTGCTAGAAACATCAGTAGGGTGGCATCCGTGGCACCCTTTGATGTGTGTTTCAGCTCAAGGAACATACTTGGTACGCGTTTGGGGACATCCGTGTCGACCATCCAACTTGTTTTGCAGAATGAGAATGTGATATGGCGCATCTTTGGTGCAAACTCGATGGTGCAGGTCAATGAAGATGTGTACTGTCTAGGGTTTGTTAATGGCGGTCCGAAACCTGCAACTTCAATTGTCATTGGAGGGCACCAGTTGGAGGACATGCTTCTTCAGTTTGATTTGGCAACATCAAGGTTAGGCTTCAGCTCTACGCTCTTGGGCAGGCAAACTACGTGCGCCAATTTTAACTTCACTTCCACTGCTTAACTAAAAGAATCCTATATGTTCAAGTTGTTGGTGACAACTTTTTTAAGTTTTAATTTGGTTTGAATTGGGGGCCACGCCCACGATTATGAATTTGCCCCACATTTGTTATTTTTATTTATTTATTATATATTTTGCTGTTATGAATTGAGCTTGATATTTATATTTGTAAACTCTTTTGAGATGTACGATTTTATTATGATATTGTGGGATTGCTTTCAGGATAAATTATATTTCTTCTTAATTGATTAAAATAATTACTACTTGTAGTTACTAACTCGATTCGATAGCTGTGGTGGATATTCCTCCTATATTCACTTACTAATAATATTTGTGAAAAATTATTCACAACGTCGTGTTTTAACAAATATATATAATTCAGGTTCATGTAAGTTTTACAGGATATTTTTTATATGATCATATTTTAACATTCATTCAAACTTTTATATAATTTTTGTTTGGGTAATATCGGGCAGGTCTCCTCAGAGTCCTTCTAGCTCGAATAAAATACTCCGAGGTCAACCCAGCTCGAGCAGAAGTCCCGACCACTGGCATGAAGACGATCTCACTAGACGTCAAAGCTGGACAAGGACGGGGAGCTCGAAAACTGGTCGAGACCCGGGCTCTCCTTTCTGCTCGCTGCAGTCAAGTTCTCGAGCACAACTGGGCTACGCAAACCATTGACTAGACGGAACGCGGGACCCGGCTCAGGACGGTCCGACCCTTTCCCTCAGAATCCCGCACACCTTTTTGATGTCAGATTAGCGCCCACATAGTAGGGTGGCGGTACTGTTGATGGCCAGCACATGCTCCCACGGTGTCATCATTCCTTGCGTGCACGCCCGACAGGATGATCTGGCCATGTGAGCCATGTTAACCAGACAGCCACGCATCTCTAGAGAATATCACGCTAATCCCAGCTGTCAAAGGGACTCAGACACCAACAACGTGGATATGGACAGCCTGGAGATGGACAGAGCGGGAAAGATCGAGAATAAAAGGAAACAGATGAGTAAGTTGTAGGGGGTTGGCAAAATTTAATCGAGGTTATCCTTCTTCATCGGGTTCTTTATTTGAGATTTTCACCGGAATACTCTTTATTTAGAAAAAGGAGACAAAAAACATCTTTCCCACCCTTCCGGTCTCTCTCACTAAGAGGGATACAAAAAAAACAACCCGATTACTGACTTGAGCGTCGGAGGGTTTTCACCGGAACAATACCCGGCGACCCCTGACCTCGTTTTCTGTGAGTACAGGTCCGAGATACTCCCATTTCAGCGAAGATAGAGAAGCCGAAAATTGGAGGACAATTCTGCTCGAGCTCGAATTAGCTGCGAGCAGAAGGTTCTTGACACTGTTTGAAGATACGTGGAAAAACAGTATCAACAATTTTTATTAAACAATTTATTTAATCGTCTTCAAATATCCTATTACATCTTTTCTTACTGACATGGTCCCAACAAATAAACAGCGGCACTGTATTTACTTGCAACTTCAACGTAACAAGTTTAAACAATATCTAATTAATCGAAGTAGATAACACACTTATGCAAGAACAGGACATAACTTCAGCAAGAATCATCATTGAGGCAAAATTACAGCAGTTGATAATCCATCAGATTTGGTGCATCATGCTCAATAGTCAATATTAACAAAGATGAAAAATTATAAAATACATCAGAAATACCATATCAGTCATACAATAAGTAAATCATATTATTAGATGTGTGTAGTTATTTTCAAAAACCATCATGTAAATAGTGATTATATTAAATTCAAATATACGTGTCATACAGACATTAAGTAGTTGTATTATCTCTTATGTATTCTAGAATTTCTCAACAAAGATAATAAGAATATCAGACTTTGCCTGTTAAAAAATTGATGGGTAAAATCGTAACAACTGAACTTCATAGAGCCCAATTGAATTAATTATTTAGTGACAAAATTAATGTTCATTTATCATACCAACAAGTGCGTCGATCAACTAGTATGGAGCTATTCTAACTTAACTAAGGTCTTCGGTTCGATACTTAAAAATATAGTTGTGTTAAAAATTTATTATGAGAGTTTTACCGATTATCTTTGCCGTTCTAATAGTTTTACTTGGTTCAAATTTAGATTAATTGAGGCTCGATATAATTTTCAGATACCAAATATTTGAATATACCAAAAAAAAAAAAATCATCTATTACCCATTCAGATTGCATATTGCAATTTGCTTTGACTTTATAGAATTGTAACATTTTCATTATGTGTCAAAGATTTTTTTGCATCAATAAATTTAGAGGACTTTTTTAATTTAATATCTATTTATTTTTGGGTGAGGCTATTCGCACTCTAAAAATTATTACTAAAAATGCTATTTTTGTAAATTAATATAAATAATAATTTGTTATAAGTCTATATTACACAATTAATTTAAACACTCATATATTATACTCATTATTTACTGGCTTATATTTTTTATTTCCAACATCTTAATCAATGCTTAGATGAACAAAGAGGAAATCAAATATTTTGAAAAAAAATTATTACAAAGTATATGTGATATATTTTATTTTTTCAAAACATAATAAAACAAAAGTACTGTACGGCCTTTTTTTTTCTTTTAACATTTGACACTTCTTCTTCTTCTTCTTCTTTTCTTTTTTTTTTTGGGTAGTGTTTATAGATTATTTTTAAAATTATTATGTTCAATTGCAATTTTTTTGAAGGCATAATTTAATATTGAACATAATAATAAAAAAATTGATAAATAAAATTATTTTACATAATTTACTTACAACTTTTTTGATTATATTGTTGTAAATATGAGTTAAATATCTTAAAATTAATCGTGTTGAATAGTTTTATTAGTGTTTCAACTAAATAAAATTAATTACTTTAAATAGTTTAAATAAGAATTTTAAAATTTTTTAAAAATATATAAAATAAAATTTAATTTTTTTAAATTAATAAATAAATATACATAATAATAAAATATTTAAAATAATTTTTAAGGTAAAAATAGCCCCATCCTTATTTTTCTTTTTCACAAATTGCATATTAGGATTATTGAGGGCAATTAGTTAAACTAAGGAAGTCAAATATCAAAGAGGCCGCGTCAGGTAATTATGCAAAACTATAGGGTGTCTTCTGAAAATGAATCGGACTTAAACGGCGGCGTCTTACCAAGCTAAGAAGGCCTTATTACTCACCCGAGCCCTAAGTGAGATCCACAGAGTGCAGCGCAACGTTCCCGCTTCTTACTGGTAGAGTAGTCTCCTTCTATTCGCTTTTGCTTCAAAGCCCTAGCTTTCGTCTTGCTCGCCCAAAATGAAGCTCGTCAGGTCAGTCACAATAATTATTCTTCCTCTTTTTATTGTTACTAATGTGATTTACCTAATTATTTAAACATTTTTTTGCTCATGACTGTAATTGGAAATTGGACAGGTTCTTGATGAAATTGAACAATGAGACCGTGTCGATTGAGCTGAAGAACGGAACCATTGTTCACGGAACCATTACAGGTTACTTTCTCTTCACCTATTATTGCTTTATGTCCTTTTTCCTTTTTCAGGGTTTAGTATATCTAGGGTTTTGTTAAGCCCTAGCCTTTTACTTTTCGATGATGTTTATTTCTTTAAAGTGAAATTAGATCTACTTTTTCATGCCTCCTTGTGGTTTTAGCAATATATAAGCTTGCAGATTTTTCTGTTTGTAAGAATAGCATGGGCTCTCGATTAGAATACTAGTTGTAACTGCCAAACTAGTTGTGCCACTATTATGAACAATTGAGTTGAACTTACCACTAATTTTGGGATTTTTTTCTCCCTTCATTAGCCTCCTGCTTGATTTGGAATTTAGTTGATAAACTGTAGAGTCATGATTCTTCTATAAGATAATATTATTGGTTAAAACCAAGTGCTCTTGTCTGTTGTTTCATGTAAACTGTATGGATTAGTATAGATAATAGTATGATATCCCATTCTAGGATGTGTATATTTTTTCTTTTCTTCACTTGGGGCGTTAAGAGTTTGCTATATATTAGGATTAACACCTTGTTTAAGTTTTAGAGATCTATGTCTGCCTTATATGTCCATATGCTTTTACTGGCTTTTATCACGGTAAGTTGGTGGATTTTGTGCCTTGCTTTCTCTCTTGACAGAAATTTAGACGTTTTCTTTTCCCTTTTCTCCAAGTTGAGGCTAGTGCAGAGAAGGTACTCTGGCACCTTATGCAGTTTTTGGCTTGTAAAGCTGAGATATTTATACTCATTCCTCTTTGTAGTTTGAACATTGGAAAAACTGTAGGCTCATTCCCTTTATGGAAGGAAATTGCTTCAGAGGTTAACCTTAATCCATTATGAACTATTGATGGTATCTTAAGTCGTGAAGGAAGGTTTAAGTAGTTAAGATTTTTAATAAGTTAGGATTACAATCCTGAGAAATCGTTTTTGGTAAGTGAAAGTTTTAAATTACATAGCTCATTGTAAAAACTCCATTGACTAGCCTTCTTGTGGAAGCTACATGTGTTATGTTCAATCAATTTTAAAGAAGTTGACAAAGCGGCTCTTTTGTATCCAGGATTTGTCTTGTTTTTTTGGTGGGGAAACCTTCTTTCATAAAAGAAGTTAAAAGGGTAAACATAGTGATTGGTCAAATTGGAACTTTTATGTTTTTAAATTAGAAGTTGAAGATTATGTGTAGCACCGATGTGAAATTGCTATTTTTGACTGGTTATAAGCAGTTGATGCCATATTACCTGAGTAACCTGTTTCTCTCTTGATTTTCTCATATTTCTTGCCCTTGTAGAAAAGTTTTCTTACGATGTCATAAGCACTTGATGCCATATACCTGCACAACTTGTTTGCTCCTTGATTTTCACATAGTTCTTACCCTTGTAGAGAAGTGTTTGTACAATTTTCATTTGTCAGAATTGATTCTCCTTTCTCTCTCTGCTACGTGCATTCTTTCCGCACATGCAAAACCCTATCACATGGAATCACGCACACAACTGCTGCATTTACCTTGAACCTTCATGAGGTTTTTTTTTGTGGGGGGGGGGTGAATATTTTCTCCTTGGTAGTAAATGCTCAAATTGGCTGAGCACTTATGTTGAGTCATATAATAACCAGAGCAGAGTTGCATTGCATATTAGCTTGGTGAAATTCTATTAAATCTGTACCCTTGGATGGATGGTGAAACTGTTCTGACTGGTGATCTGACTGTTTTATTACAGGTGTGGATATCAGTATGAACACACATTTGAAAACAGTGAAACTTACGCTGAAGGGGAAAAATCCAGTGAACTTGGATCACTTAAGTGTGAGGGGTAACAATATCCGTTATTATATCCTTCCTGACAGCTTGAATCTTGAAACATTGCTGGTTGAAGAGACACCTAGGGTCAAGCCAAAGAAGGCGGCTGCTGGTATTGACATAATTTCTCATGATTAAACTTCATTCATGTGTTAATTGTTCTTGTGTATGCTTTGTTTCATGAGTCCTGAGGATATTAATCTTTCTAATTCTCTCCAAATTCAGGGAGGCCTGTGGGACGTGGTCGGGGCCGTGGACGTGGTCGGGGCCGTGGCCGTGGACGTTAGATATGTTGCGCTGGTTATAATTTTTGCAGCACCTGGTCATGTAAACATCTATGTTGTAGGAGAGATTATGGACATGGAAAGGAGTGATGTTATCATTCAGTTTTCTGTTTCACCAGGGTGGCTTGATCTTGAAATCTAAGCTTCACTCTGTTTTTGCTTTCTTATAATGGTACCAAAAAAAAAAAGTGATTAATTAGCGTGTGATCTATTTCATATGAGGAAATAACTTTCGCTGTGGCGTTTGCCATTAAAATACTTTTGACACATTGGGCATGGCTCATATAGTTTATTCGTAATGTCTAGAAGGTTATTGTGATTTTTGTTAATGTTTTGTTCTAAATGCGCGGGCTACTCAATTTACATGGATGAGCAATCAGTGGAACACTGAAAAGTGAAATTACCATTGCTGGTTCTGCCAGCTATTAGATAACTTTTCCTAGTCGTACTTGCAACTTCGACTAGCTTTCACTGATGTTGATTTCATCTCCAAATCAGCTAATTCGGGGTACTTGAGCTGTTTTCTTTCTCTTTTTTTTTTTTTTTTTCCCGTGATCTGCATGACTGGAAAAATTGAACTGAGCTGACTGTGTTCTGTATGTCTGCGTATAGTCTTTAATTATATAAGATTATTCTGATAAATTTAGTACGCAGTATATCCATTGAAAAAGTAAATCAAATGATCAACACTTTCTTATATTTTTAATATAACACTGTAATTAATGATAATGTGATCATTATTGAATTCTGATTTTATGACATAATCACACCAAATCATTACCAGAGCCCAAGAAAAAAAAATGAGGCTAAAGGTAAAAGGTAAAGAAATGTGGACCGAGATCTCAAATTTTAAACGAGAGGCGGAGGGAGGGGTCTTCGAATTTTGGCGTTTTGCTTCTTTTTCCATTTACATCCGAATAAAAATAAAAATAAAAATAAAAAATAAAAAAGGGGAAAGACCCTTTACATAATTTGACCTAGAAATCGAAGGCAAAATTGATTGTTAACAAGTCGCATAGAAATAGAAGCAGCGGAATTCAAGCAAAGGAGGGGTGTGGTGTGGAGAAAATGAAGAAAGCGTTGACCGTTGTTGGTGCTCTAGCGTTTGGGTGGCTGGCTATTGAGTTGGCTTTCAAGCCGTTCCTCGACAAGGCTCGAGCGGCCATGGACAAATCGGATCCTGCTCGCGATCCCGACGACATCGTTGACCAAAACAACGAAGCTTCCTCTGAGTCCGATGATGCCGCCGATGATAAAGAAAAAGACAAAGACAAACCATCCGATGCTTAAAGGTCAAATTTATTAGATTATTAGTATCCAATCGATGTGTTTCCTTTGAATTACTCTCAATTATCTCTCTTTTGCAGTTTTGAGTTCCTACCTCCCATTCCCATACTGAAGCTATATATATACTCTCTATGTTAAGTGTTAATTATGATTAATCAGTCGCTTTGAATTTATGAATCGTCTATTAATCTCTCTCTCTCTCTCTCACGTCAATCATTCATTGCTTTGATTGTATTATTATTTATGAATCCACGTTGAATCCCTGTTTTTGTTCATTACGAGCATACTTACAATTAAAAGAAGGAAGAAGATATCTCATCCTAGTGTAGGGATTGCTAGTGGCAGGGGCAAGTGCAACCCTACGCGTGGTTTTGATTCCCGTTGGGCGATGTCATTTTCCAGCAGTGAGCCCCTCCTCGTGAGCTGCTCCAATCCCCCATTTCCATGGCCATAGATATTATACATATAATATTTAGGAGGATACAGTAGTACAATACAATCCCTTCTTCAATGACTAATTCAAGTCACTTCAATTGCTGTAAAATTTGATATGATAAGGCAGTTTCAACCATTTACAATAACTTGCCGTCCGATATATTTTTAATACCTTCTTGGCTCTTGTTAGGTCAACTAAAGCTTTCTGATCTTTGCTTACTTTTAGTCCATGAAATCAATCGAGTTACATCATATGACTTGATTTCGATGTCTATTATTTTTTTTTTAATTGATTATCTCATTTCATTTCTTTTATTTATTTCTTAATTTAATTGTTACTTTCATTGCAATTCTAATAGACAACGCAAATTGTTGGTGGAGTGAATGTGCTTTTGTGAGGGGCAGGGCACAAAAGCATCGTGGGAATTTATTGTTTTATTTGTGAGGGCGCAAAAGTATCGTCGGAATTTGTTTTTTTTTTTATTTTATTATGAGTGAAGGTAATTTATTGTTTTTTGAGTGAGTGGAATAAATGATATTCGAATATCAAAGAAAGTAAAAATATAAATTAGTCTTAGTATTTTTCATTTTAAGTAAAGGGAGAATGCATTTCTCGAGAATACTAAAGAAAGTAAAAATATAAATTAATTTCAGTCTTCTTTTTTTAGAGTGGGTAGAGTAGATGTTCTTTAAACATGAGAAATGATAAAAATATAAATTAATTTTAATAATTATTTGATTGTAAATTTTAATATATTTTCATAATCTCGTGTAATTGAAAAAGAAAAAACTAAAAATAAGTGCGAGAAACTTTAAATAGTGTTCTAGAAACTTTAAATAGTGTTCTATTTTCTTGATTGATCGGTTGATATTGAGCTATATGATAGTACGTTTTGATATTGGTTTTATCATTCTCTGACAGGCGATTGCCAGATTGGGCTCGGCTTTTTCATAAACATCTTCCTCGCAATGTGCCATAGATTTGCTTATTTATTTTTTCTCATTTCAATTTTCAAAGGCCCTTAGCTTCATTGGGTCCATAGGTAGCTTCTAGAGAGCACTGAAAAAATCAATCCAAAGATTTGCAACTTGATCTCGGTTTGTTTATTTTGCCAAAGCGCATTATAACGTTAAAGTGCTTTTGGGATGTTGACATTCATCTTCTCCCTATAAACAGCCATGTGATTTGGCGTTAAGCATTAAACGCGTTAGCAATTTACACGAAAATAAGATCCCCTCAATATATACATCTTGGTCGCGTAATGCAACTAATGACCATACCTCATAATATGATTTAATAATTAAAATTATAAAAAAGGAGGCAAAATAGACTAAAATGTAAAAGTTACAACAAAAAAATAAAAAGAAAAGAAAAATTGAAGTGCTTCATTTGAATTCACGACAGGAAATGCAAAAGTAATGGTAGCTGGTTCCTGGTTTTCTTAATATAATGATTAAATTTGGAATTAAGTTTCTTTGAACTTGTCTAACTTTTATCAACATCCAATTAAAAATATAATATTTTTTTATTAATAGACAAAGAAACGTGGTGGGTCCAAATCGGATGTTATTGTGTGTATATGATATCCTCTGACAAAGAAATACGGGCTACTGGAAAATCAATGAACAAAATATAATCAAATTTACATCGGATCGGAGTGAGAGAAAACATAGAAAAATCATGGGTGATTAAACAAAAATCAATCGATTAGATTAGAAAGTGACCCATAAACCATTTTTGGCTAACTTGTTTTCTTTAAAGATTGGATTTGTCATCTGATCCATCTGGGTTTGCCGGGTTAATCTTTGAGGTCAGTGAACTTATTGCTTAGCGTTTATGGCTTCTTTTTTTTTTTTTTTTTTTTTATCCGTTCTGTTTTGAGATTTCATAATATGTATGCTCACATCTGGAGTGATGCATTAGTTAGATGGTTTTTATGGAAGTTTGTTCTCGTTAATGGGGTCATTTGCGTTTAGTTTATGTGCTTGATTCATTTGTTGATTGATCTTAAATGGTTGTTTACAATTGAGTTTTTCATTTCAAGAAGCCGGTGCATTTGTGAATTTTCAGTGTAGTATTGTATGATTTATTTAAAAGATGATTCCACACAATATATTGAATATGGTAACTTGTAAATACGATTTATTTAAGGCATCACCGACAGTATTTGTTTCTGGCATTATTATCCGTCTGTCTCTCTATTTTCTCCTCGCTAAATCTGCATCGTTGTGTACTTGTTTATCTGCACTGTGTACGTGGGTGGTGGGATGAGTGTCAGCTACAAATTACAAGCCTTTAGGTCATCAAAATTTCCAGGTGGGCATCAATCACCTGTCATGCTCTTGTGTCAGTGATATTATTCTCTATTTCTTGAGTCAATTGCTTCTTTCAGTGTGGCAATCGGTACATCTCTTGATTTTCTGTTATCTCGAAATGGTTTGGGAGAACCACTTGCTTGAATTGAAGCTGTTGTGTACAAAACAGATTTAAGTGTATAATAGTGTCAAAATGAAGGGGAAAATGGGGTAGAGGCCCTTGAAAACAGGAAAATGGTTTATGCAGGAATTCTTGGTCCAATTCATTGGCCTTGTATGTGCTTGGGAGGCAGAGAAGTTGGAAATGGTACACTATTTTGGGCATTTGGGAAACATATGCTTGTAATGGTTGTTGCTCAATGAGACTTTTATTGTTATTATTATTATTATTATTATTATTATTTCTCTTCTCTTGATTGTTGAGATGGAAGAGTTGCAGGTTTTGTTTAGTTTTAAGGAGGGTTAGTGAAGACTTTGCACTAATAACAAACTATATCTGTGCTGAATTTTTGTTGTAAGACCTGTGGTTTTTAATTGACTATTGTCCTATGTTTCTTTCTACCTTGCTCTATCTTTTTTCTTTATTCCAGAATATTTTTGTGATCATATGCTGAGCTTTTTATTATTCTATATCACTATTACTTATTGATCTGATTGCATATTATGTGACTCTGTAGATCAGAGGTCTATGGCTACATCAGTTGCATCAGTTGAGAGTATGGCATCATTGAGCACCGATCTCTTTTATGACATATTGAGGCGTCTTGATGGCCCAAGTTTGGCTACTGCAGCATGTACTTGCGCTGCATTTTGTTCCATATCAAGAGAAGAGAGATTGTGGGAAAATGTATGTTCTTCTATGTGGCCTTCAACCAATAGGGAGGATGTCAAAAGTTTGATAGCTTCAATTGGTGGATTTAGAAAGTTCTATGCAGATTGTTTTCCTCTGATAGTTAACAAGGAAGTCAGCAAGTATCGTTGGAATAAATATCTTGAGTACCCAGAAGAATGGACTGAAGCTGAATACTATGGTGATATGGATGAATTTGAAAGTATTTCACCATCAGATTTTGTTTCTATTGTAGATATCAGATATAAAGATAAAGCCATCTGTTCAAAGGTTTTATGGGGCATCCCAAATGCTAATGGATTTAATGGCTGGTTTTATAATTGCCCATTTCGAATTGATCTTCTTACCTATGCAACTAGAGATGATGATGGTGAAGGTGAAGTAACCCTTTCGGTTTCTGATGGTCTTCCCCCAATTTTCTCCATGGAAAAAGAGAGAAAAGATGGAAAGCTCTGGAAAGAGCTTCGTGATGGACTACGGCTCAGTTGGATTGTTGTAAACAAAAAGATAAAGCAAGCTGCTAATCTAGCTAGCTGGAGCCCTCTTGGGGGGCAACGGCATTGGCCAACAGACAAGGATTTTGTGATACGCTTTGGATCTGTTCTTCCTGCTAAAGATGTTCTTCCATGTCAAGTGGTAGAATGCATACTAAGTATGAAGTTCAGAGTTGTTCATACTGAGGAAGAGGGTTTACAGACAACTCTCAAGTTAACTGAGCTGAGCATGCAGCTGGAAGACATGGAAGGTGCTCATGTTAATGGAAGAAGCAGTTTGCTCATTCTCAAGGAGGCCTTGAGCTGCCATCGGAGCAAAAACTATAGTGAAGTTCTTGAGTCATGTCATTTATACTCAAAAGTGCAAAGTGAGTTAAAAGAGGAGAAGATGAGAAGCGAAAGCAGGTTAGACAGACTTTGTATCTTAAGTGGCATCGCAGCCTTCATTACTTTCTGGTACTGCATTTTGTAGAGTAATTTGCCTTTTCTGATCTTAAAATAGCCGAAAATGCTTTAACAAACACTGAGCCTTTGTACTCTTTAGATGTAAAATTCAATTTTGCCTTAACTAATAAAAGATATTGATCTCATTCTGTGAATTGACTTGAAAATAGATTCATCTATCCATATTTTAGTTCACATTATTACTTCTGATAGCTACAGTATTGACCCAATAGATGGGTTTTGTGTATTAAATAAATTACTATTATCGTGATCAATCTTTTAAGGTTTGGATAAGAGAGTTTCCTTGGACAGATCAATGGCTCACACTTTTGCTTTGAGATTAGTCAGTGCCCTGTGAACTCCTTAAGGATCCTCCGAATGTAAGTTGATTGATGGTTCTCTTGTAGGGTTCCTCTACGAGGGCATTATGAAAAAGCTTTATAGATTGCATTTACATGAAGAAAGTACCAAGTATTGTTAAGCTCAGGCCATTGTGGACTTCTAGTAGGAGGATTACTAACTTGAATATCATTTTTCAATTAGCTTGTTGATAAGAAGATTTATAGATATACATCAAACAAATTGCCAAGTCGAAAGGATGACTCGACTGATTCACCCATTCGACTGATTCACCCATTCACAAGTTCTGAACTTAGATGAAGTTTATTTATAATTACCCATCTAGAAGCAAATTTTTACTGGAATAGGCTAGGAAGGATATATGATGATCTTAGTTCTGAGGTCAAAATATTCCTTCCCGGCGTCCACCACACCATTGATTAAACTCTGGGGCAGCCTCCCATTGATACCCCCCTGTAGGGCAGAGCAAGGGAAAAATGGTCTCCCAACTTCTAAACCACCAGTCAACTCCATATATGCTTGTCAGCCCAATTGTTAAACTTGTTAAGATAGCCAGAAAGGCAACTCCTATGTCGAGCCCATGTGCAAGCAATATTCAGCCCACCAATCTTTGTATTTCATATATACAATGAGATTGTATAGAATTCCCACAATAATCAAAGACCAGTGAGTCAGTGCACCAGTTGCCAGCACTAGTCCAGAACCTGATAGTATAACTGGAAAGCTGATACTTTGGATCCATTCTTTCTCAGGAAAATACTTTGATAAAGACCAAGTCAACAATGTAGCACGCACACCTAACAGGAAGAAATAAAATAGTTTTTGAGTACATGCCATGTGGCATAAACATAAGTTGTAGACCAATCTCGCACCAAATAGCTGAGGCCGTAAACTGTAAATGAGCTCCAGGACATGTCCATTGACTACCCTTTGGCATCTTTTCAGGTTGGCAATATATTCTCCACAGATGAGAGTAGCCACCACGTCGTAGTGAATCTAATGACAGATGTGATGGTTGTTCCAGTTACTTGAGCCACAGTCATTGATCTAGGGGGAATCTTCATGTAGTGACTCAGATTGAAGTAGTTGATGAGGTTAACAGCATGATAATGGGTTGATTAAGTGTGTGCTGTGAATACAAGGTTGGCTATTGGCCTGCCAGTGTTGATGTACACTGTAAACATTTCTGAAATAATATTGAGGCTAAAAGTCTGCCACAACGTCTAACATTTTGATACAATTAATTAGGAAAAGATTAACATATATATCACAGAGAATTTGTTAAGAAACGGGCTGACTTGGCCGGTGGTATCTGCTGAGTACACCAAGGGGCAGAACAAGAACCATTACGAGTAGACAGACGTGATAGCAGGATCCCCCAGTGAATAAGTTGTAATTGCCTCCCAAATCCTTAACAAAACAAAATTGCCAAGCTGATGAAAATAAGCGCAATTGCAAAGAACCATCATTGAGGAACTGGTTTATACTTGTTCATTAGCCTACCGTGGATATCTCCAGTAGTACTGCTGCTATAATAATATGCACGCTTATTGTAATTAGCTTCGTTCTAATAGTGCATTGACCTCAATATTTCTATTATACATAGTCACGATCGAGAGAAAAATTATATGTAGGTTATTTGCTAAAAAATTCATAAAAATTCCTGCAAAACTGTAACCAAGCATCTGCAGATATGCATGCATTATGAATTTAATTTGTTTAATAGTTTTAAAATTAATTTGAAAAATGACGATTGAATTACCTGGCCCAAAAGTTGGTATATTATAGTAGAAGAGCTTCCTCGCTGCCAAAATTACTGTAATGAAGGGATCGTCTAAACCTGACTGAGGTAACCAAAATAGAATGTAATACATGTTCTTTAATACTGAACGGGTCAGGGTTCATTGAGAAGGTCCGTTTTGTCCATGGAACTTTTGCTGGTTTAGACGGTAGTGTTGCAGCCATGAATTTTCCATAAATGAGAAGTAGCATTTGGAAACAATTACTCGAAAGTACTCACCCACGAAAGCTGGAATTGCACAAGCGGGGGTCCTATCATCCATGTTTCCATAAGTGGGAAGAGAGTTTAGGTCGACCTTATTTTTCTTATGTAACTTAAATTGAATTTCCAACTAAAATCCTATCAAATTGACTGTCGCATTAAAGCACAGTGCTGATTCAGTACAACAAGTACATATCCCACTGTCTGTCTTACTAAATCCGTCTGTTTCACTAAATTTTTAGAATTTTTCAAAAGTCATAACTTAGACTATATGTGTTCATTTTGAACGTATAATGTATTGTTTCAAAACTTGCGACGAGATGAATCAAATGAATAATATATCATTCTATGACATGTTCAAATCGAAAATTTACATGAATTTATGTGGGAAATTTACATGTTTTGTTTTTTTTAATTAATTTCAGGCTTAATGAATTTACTTGTACTTAAATTGTGTTACGACAGTTGTTAGCAGAAATTAGCGAATAGGCATATGGAATATGTTAATGCTAAGAATACAATATGTTAATGCTAAGAATACAATTCTTTTAGTTCGAAAAGATTGTATGTTTGATCAATTTCTAGTAATAGTGTATGAGGTTTTGCAGATAAATCCTAAAGAATATAATACCATGATGAAGACAACTTTAAGTCCAATAACACAATCTATCGTACATATTCACTATATATAAACACATTTAATGATGAAATGGTCAAGGTTGTGGAACCATCGGTCATTCCAATATTCTTGTTAATAATGAGGATGAACATTAGTATGATATTCTTATTAATAACAGAAACAACTAATCTTTTCCTTCAATGGCTCGTTCACTAAGTGAAATAGTAGTTGACCCCCTTATAAGTCTTGCTCTAGTTTTACTTTCAAACTTGGTTGCTTCAGACTTGGTTAAAAGTTGTAATTCAGATGATATTTGGTGTGGGTAAATTGTTCGCTGAAAAGAACGAGTTAATACTGATACTGCCCAAAGTTGTTTTTAGGAATAAGTTTGATTTTAAGATTGCACGGTCCATAACGACATATTTTGAAGCATACTATTCTTTGAAATCATGTAAATAAAGTATTTGAGCAATTAAAAGTTCGAACGAGTAGAATATTTCTTGGGTAGTGAGGAGAGTCGATAATCTATCGTGCATGTTCACTACAGTTAACACTTTTTATAATTACAGTTTTAGTCCAGACTTTCAGAAACTATACTATAACTTAAATACTTTATAAAACCATTCAAAAATATCCACTTTTCAGGATTTCAAAGTTTTCAAAACTTTTTTTAATATAGCCATAAATTTATAAATTTAAAAATAATTAATTTAATAAAATTAGAATTCCTTTAAAATAAAAACTCTTATATAATGAAAATAGTAATTTGAAATATTATGAAAAAATAACTTGAACTTTTGTTATCTAGAACATGTGGTTTGTTATTATTAAAATCAATTATATAGTTATATAGGCTACCAATCTCTCTATTTTTTATAATGACAAAGCACATCAAGTATTTTAAAAATTTTGATAAATGCTCCCCCTTAATGTATACATAAGTAAAAAAGATATAGTATACACATATTAATACTTCAAAATACATCCATAGATATCTCCCCCTTCATCATAAAAAAGAAACCAATATGCTAAAAAAAAATGTTGTACTCCCCTTAAACAAATTAATGATGCCAACAAGTTGCAAACGATTTAGTGTCAAAAAATGACAAATGATTTGTTAAAAAAATTTAGTAGAAGCTCCCCTTAAAAGATATATCCAAAATACAAAAGAGAAACAACACTTCCAAATTATCAACGCATCAGTACCAAAACACTTTCAGTAAATCATCTCAACTTCTTTATTAATATTAAACACTCCCAATAGCAAATTAAGAATCAAAATTATCAAGATATGAAAAATAATATAAACTAAAATAGGCTGAAAAATCATTATATTATCCAAAATAATTATCTAAAAATATCTAAAAGCATAAATATAAACATCTTAAAAATAAACATCCATCATAATGATATGCAATGTCAGAGCATAGAAATGTTTGTGTGCTCAAAAAATAGAAAGTCAGAGATAAAGGGTTGTTGAGGTGGCAGATGTGGTAGTGATGGCGGAAATAGATATGGAATGCCAAAATACTCAAAGAAAAGGCACTGTTCCTAAAGAAGTTGTTGTTGTTGCTGAGAGAGACGTTAATGCTCTTCAAGAACGTGCTGTTGAAAATTGGTCTACTGGATAAAGAGAGTTCGTACCTCATCCATAAGCTGCTGAAGAGTAACCTCTTCAGACTCATGAGGCTTGGTATGAGGTATAGCAAATGCAGAGGCACCAGTGTCAGGAGTAGCTACAGGAGGGACCTGACCTCTATATTGACTTCAGAATGGAAGTGAAAAATCAAAAAGTTAATCAGCTGATAGCACAACATTGAGAGGGTGGTTATTACTAGGAGTAAGAAGAGTGAACTTGTTGTCTTAGAACTTCTCCCATTTCTCATTGCGCCACTCAAATCCTAAGGTACAGATAACCTCATCTCCAGCACTTTTCGAGAGTTTATAAGAGGGTTCATTAATGGGTATCCTAAAGTATTTGAGAATTCAAGTAATAAAATGACCATGAAGAAGTGATCGAGAAATCAAGTTAGGTATGGTAAGCATATTACGAATGATCGTATATTTAAGGTTAACAATACGATGCCTACGTATAGAGTCAAGTCAAGCAACATCCATATGTCATACTTCATCTAAGTGTCTTGACTTTAGAAGGAAAATGGTCTAAATAATACGAAGTAGGATCTTAGATTAGAGGCAAAGACATTGAGTATGGAAATGAACATTACAGACCTCATTAGAAAAATCAATACGTCTACATATATTTATAATGGCATCAATATGAGAAAAATCAAGAATTTCAAGAGTTTTGTAGCTGAGAAGATTTCTAACCTTGTATCAAAAGTGCCTAAGAGGGAATTCAATTATATATCATCAAATGCAATCAAAACTCCTCTGATATTAGTGATAACTCGATTCTCTTTCTCTGTGGAAATGTCCATGTTTGAGTAAAAGACTTTCACCAAGTTGAGATAAACATTGTCTTTAACCAAAAGTGCATTTATCCAACCAACCTTCTCTAACAATTCTAATAAATTTCTATTACTTATGCTAAGACTATGAATCTAATCAGGTAAAAGATGAAAGATAGGAAGTATCATTCAATTTATAAAGGTTTGGCGAAAACACTTAACCAAACGGTTGTGTGTAAAATTCCTTAATTTAAAATTAGGTTGTTTTTCAGATGCTTCCTCTTGTCTGGATTAAGCAGTTTCCTTCCCCTTATTATGTGACCTTAGATTAGTTATGACGATTTTTAGATGATTTGAAGAGAAATAAACATATTAAAAGTAAGAATATGAAGTAGAAAAGAGATGTATAGGTTCAATTTGGGTGAAAATTAACTTAAAATGAAGAAATTTAAAGAAAGAAGAAACAGGTGAAAAATTGAGTTAGAAATGAGATTTTTTTGATTTTGTAGATGCTAACGAGATTCGAGGATGATTTTGGGCTCTAAGAAGGATGATTAATGATTTCTATAGTTTAATTTAGTTATGATTGTGTTTTAAATTGACGACTCTTTTTCATTCTATTCATCCACAATATAATTATGAGCATTTTTGCTTGATCAGTTAGAAGTAACGACAATATTAGAATGCATTGCTTCAGTGGGTCACACATACGAATACATTTTATTGGGTAATTAATTTAGAGAACACGTACTTATTGTTTTTTTTTTCTTATTTTTTATATGTACGATGTTCCAGGTGTTCTTGAAGCAACCATGGAACAACGAGAAATATACGGTCAAATCATTACAATATAGCAACAACTTTAATATATATATTGGTAAGCCAGAGTTCATCATGTCAAAACAACTTACGGATATGGATATGATGTGTGTACTCCTTTTTATTTTTTTATTATACTATTTTGGGCATAAGAAAGATGAAAAATTAATGAATATTTTTATGTGCAGGTATTCATCCCTGTTAATCTTGGCGACGATCATTGAGTATTAATCCGAGTGGACTTTCGTACTAACAAGGAATGGATTTATGATTTGTTGGTAACATTTCGCAATGATAAAACGTACAAGGATCAATTTAGGCCATTTAAGTCATATTCACTCGATGGCTAGAACATGTTGGATTCTACAATATTCTATATGACCTACAAGGTGCTGACTATCGGAAAGTTTCGCAATTAAAGGTGTACCACAACAAGAGCTTGATAATGGCAACTTATTTACAATGTATTTAATGTTCAGGCTCAGACTTGATTTCAACAGTAGTTATACTGCATATTTTAGGAAGAAGATTGTTGTAGACATATTTATTGGCAATTTTAGATTGTAAGTCATTTTAGCCATTCAAAAGTTGATGTATAGTTTTTTTTTTGTTAATAATGTGTTTAATTACGTATAATTGTGCATAAAAATTAAAAAAAAATGAGTATTACATATAATTGCCATAATAAATAACATTAAACAAAATTTCATTATATATAATTGTGCAATACACAAAAAATATAGAATCGATGATACATAATTACTTGGAATAATGCAACTAACTTTGATTCGATGCAATAAGATTTTTACATCGCTTACAGTTATGTCCCGATTTATTGTACTGCCCACATTTCACATTTCTCCTATTTACATCATCATTGACAAAAGACATTCTTAACTCTTTATGACGACTAGATGACGGTGCTTTTACTGGTGAATAAACTTACATCTCTTGAATTTCATCTAGAACTTTTCAGTCTATTACGTCATCAATCGGATCCACTGGTTGTATCTAAGTCATTACCAATGATTCCTTGGTAAAAAAATTAAAGCAAAGGTTTATGTAATTTTCTTAGACAATTAAACAAGTAGTAATTGTATACGCACAAACGAGCTAATTCAATTAGAATACTATATATGAGCAAGTTTTGTTTTGTATGTCAACCAATCCCTCATTAATATCACTATCTAAAATATAGAATCGATGTGGAGACACAGGACGAACGATCATCCTTTTAGCCCGAGATCTCTTCTTAGCGACTATTTTATTTGTCCAGATTGTTAGCCAAAAACTCATTGATTCAACCACCAGTTTTCTGTCATAAAATTATTGTTGTATTTATTTTCTAAAGTGGTCAATAAGATGAGTAATCGAAAATTTTCGCGGTTCCCTTATATAATAATTTACGCTTTTCACGATATTGGTGATAATAATACTATATTTTCTGCCTTTGAACTCAGACTTTACCCAATCTAAGTAGTAAGCTATACTGGAGTAGAGCATCCACAAATTCTCAAGTTGTTTTTTAAATTTTTTGTGTCCATATGCTTTTATGTCTTTTATAAAGATATGCTCGAAATTATCCTAAACAGCTTCTGACATTCTGAATTCTACTTTATGTTACCTTTAATGTAGTAAAAGCAAATGTCACGAGTAGTATTACAAAATATTTAAGAAAAACTCTCTTGATGAAAGTGCATCAGTCAGAGATAAATACTAAGTCGACATATTACCAATTACTCTATGTAACTTTATAATAAACCATTCTTAAATGTCATTATTTTTTTAATCCAAAACCCTAATGGCTAATGGATACAATTGATTATTTCCATCTAAGCATATTGCAACAAATATACTTCCCCGATATAGCACATTTAGATGAGTACCATCTACAACAATCACCGGTCTAATATACTGCTTAAAACCCTTGACAGAAGATCTAAGTACTACAAAATAGTATAAGAAATTATTATTTCCATTCCGTTTAAGATGAGTAAATATACTCTCATTTGCAACCTTCAAAATGTGAAAGTATTTGGGTAATAAGTTATATAACTCATTCCCTCATTTCAAGACCAACTTCTCTGACCCAATATGCCTACTGGTATGTTAACTGGACACTATATTCCTACTATATGTCTATTCTGATGTCATTTAGAATATATATCATTTTTTCATCAATATATTTGTCCGCGATAATATAAACAATAATCTGACTTCTTACTTGGCGACCACCGGCAGATAATACCTCATTATAATATGGGTGTACATTGTAAATTCTCCTTACTACCCAATAAATATTCTGCTCGTTCGAAGGTCTCGTTGCTCGAATATGCCATTTACATGAGTCTGAAAAACAGTGGGACTGGAAACATATAAATGTGGACCATAAAATCTTGAAATCTAACCTATCCCAAAAGGCAACTTTACACAGTTCCAATATTAACTCATTCTTCTCAGCGAATAATTTGTCCACACCAATATTATTTGAATTGCAACTTCTAACAAAATCTGGAGCAAACAAGTTTGGTGGCATAACTGAAGCAAGACTTACAAGGGGGTCAACAACTTTCCTCATCGAACAGTCCATTGGAGGAATAAATTGGTTGTCCCTCCCATTAGTAGTCATATCATCTTGACGTTCATCTTCACTGTTAAAAGGAATATCGGAAGGACCAACATCCCCATCATCAATTGGAATACTGCAGTGAGTGGCTCTCGTACCATTATATACCTACACACAAACATTATCTGCTTCTGTATTGCCCATGTCATCAATAGGATCATCACTTTCACGAAAATAATTGTTAAGGAATAGAAAGTAACATTCGTCTAATGACGTCTCTAGTCATCAACATCTTCTCCAACATCCGCCAACGTAATATCGTTATCATCAATGATATCATTATTGTTGTGGAGTGGAGAGTAATATTATTATAACGACGTTATCTTTGATAACACTTTTTCTTCAACATCAGATACAGAAACAGGTTCTACAAGTGCCTCAATATATTGGCTCAGAACTCGAGAATATATGCTAATAAGTATAAGGATACATCCAAAGTTAGCCATATCAGAGGCCAGATATAACACAACCTTGACCATTTCATCATTATATATATCCATATGTAGTGAACATACACGATGAGTTGTGTTATTAGACCTCAAAATTATTTTCATTGTGATACTATATTCATTAGGATTTATTTGCAAAACCTCATATACTCTTGCTAGAAAATGAGAAAATATACAATCTTTCCAAACCAAAAAAGCTGTATTCTTAGCATTTACATAATCAATATAGTTATCTGCCGACGTCTCCTATCAACTATTGTAACACAATTCAAGTACAACTAAATCCATCAATCCTGAAATTATTAAAAAGATAAAAAATTGATTATACAGTAGAAAATATAATCATTAAAAAAAACTAAATTTAGGTACGACAGACTTTTCTTTTGTGCCTGATGTGCGTGCAATAGGGTGTCTGTTAGGTGTGACACGCACCTGTCGCTCCAAAATTTAGTAGTAGCACGATCATCGACTCTATCTCTCGAGCATGCAAAAACATAACCCAAAGCCACAAAGGCCCCATCGCATATTTTTAACACTTTATTATACATACTACTCAAAAGAAATTTTATTAAATACCCATCAATTAAACAAAAATTTATGTAATTAGCTTACTTAAGTTTTCGGCTGTTGAATTTAATTTTTTAGATTTGTAAAGAATTGGTACTAAATTCCAATGGATTCACTTGTATTTGGACAAAATTTATTTTTACCATCGTCTCTTTAATTTGGCACTGTTAGTAATGATTAAAATCAAAAAGCTAGTTACTACTTAATTTGGCGAAGATGTATACAAGCTATTTGTGAAATAAGGAGGGTAATTTAAGGCTAAACATTTTTATTTGACTAATATTGATAGAAAATAATTAGAGATGTTAATTTTAAATATTAAAAATTTTAATGGTTATTGGTATAAATTTTTATTTTTTTTTATGATTATACGGAGGTTATTTCCATATAACGTATTACTATTGGGAGATTTTACCATAATCAACAATAAAGACATTTTCCAATTAATTACGTGTGCTCTCACCAAACCTATTGCAGGAGTAATTTCTTTTAATTCTCCAGTTTGTCTGTTTTCTATATATGTAAAATTGCTTGTAGTAATTCGCAAAACAATTTTTTCTTTTCCCTAGAAGTTCATATATATTAAGGGAAAAAAAATGTGCTACAGTTCCTTCAAGTGACAAAAGTAATTTAAATAACTATTAAAACTATGGACTGAATTCAGTTTGGATTATAATGTTGTAACATATAAAACCCAAAAGTGGTACCCACAGACTCAATTATAGGTTGATTGTGTTTTTTATAATTATGTTGGTTGGGTTGGTCACATATGTAATCCAACCTAAACCAAAATAATAAAATTCATAGAAAAAATAATGTCAACTTTAAATTGTTAAATTTTAAATGACCAAATATAATTTCGATTTTTTTATTCTTTTATAAAATATGCTCTTTTCAATTTCTCTCTACTAAACCTAACATTGATTCAATTATTAAGATTCTAAATTTAGAAATTAAGATTTTCACTAAAAGTAAGTTAATAGATATTCAAACATAATGTCATGTTAATTGTTGATAGATGTTGGGTATAATGGATAATATTTAACGTTATGATGAGGAATTAATGTGTTCTTTTACTATTTGAATTTAATTTTAAATACTAAATAGATTTATTTTAAGTTTTAAACTTGAATTCTTTATATTTTAAATTTTAATCAATTTGATTAATTCAACCCAAATAAATCCAATGATTTAAAAATTGGTTTGAGTTGGATTAGAGATGTTTATTTGGTTGGAAAAAAGTTATTTTCATTCATAGGGTTTGATGCAATAATTTATTTTATTCTTATTATTTAAATAATATCTCATTTCATTCATATTTTTTTAATAATAGTTCAAAACACTCTACTGTAAATTTACTGGCTAATTCTTTGAAGATAAAATAAGATTTTTAATTAAGAATACACAAACTATTTTAAAATAAAACTCTTAAATACGATTAAATAACATCTAACTTTTTATATAAATTAAAATTTTAATGATAATTTAACGAATAAACAATAATAATTTTAGATGGAGAAGATTAAGCAGCATTGTCATTTCTCTAAACTCGTACACCAATTGCGCATAGCATGCATATTTCTCATCTCTTCTCCTTTAATCGCTACGTATAAAAGTTGCCCGCCCAAACTCAAAACTATGACAGAGTGAACGGTTTAGCTTGGCATCAACTCATTGTTCATGCGACAATATAATTTAACCGTATGTTCATGAATTCCTTGTTTGCTTGGGGTGGGGGAATACGTGAGATTATGGTGGAACCAACATTTTGATTTGGGGTTGCCGAAATAAAAAACTATTGCAGTATAAATAAAATAAACGCTATTCAAACTTTAAATTAATGAAAATACAAAAAAATTATATATTACACCATCTAATTCAATCATATATTAAAAATAAATTAAAGTTTATATTGAAAGATTCCTTATTAAATAATAAGAATTTAAAGAAGTAAGTGCAATTAATATACACTTTGGGAAAAAAAAAAAAAAGATGAAGAAAGCAAACCTTGAATCTTGACCAAGAAAGAAGACATTGGACTCTCGGCCATTGTGGGAGAGAATCCAAGAAGTTAATAAGGAAGTTGAATTGGAATTGTTACATATTATTATTTTTCTTAATTTTTATTTTTTTTACTTAATATTTTAAATTTTTTGTAGCATTAAATTCTCAGGCATAAGAGTAGTTCCGCCATTGCTTGCGAATTTTTGTTTTTGTCTTTTTTATCAACAACAATATGCGATAAATTCTATTAATTTTTTTTTTTTCAAAGCGTTGGTATTGGTACCCTTCTAAATTCCTCATCAAAACTCCTTTGATTTAGTTACAATTTTAATTCTATTCAAAATTAAGTAAAAAGTTACTCACACCTCTAATGTTTGCTTAAGTACTCCTTTAATTTTATAAAAGATTATAGCGACCTCTTTTTGACTATTTTATCCTTAATTGTAATAACTAAATTATTATATAATATAATTTAAAATTAAAATAAGATAAATTTTATAAATATTTTTGAATATTAAAAAATTAATTTTAACATTATTAATCTTTCATTTTCTTTTAATAATAATAAAATCTATTTGAAATATTAATAATATTGAAATAGTTATACCTAAAATTCACAAAATTTATAAAACTTAAATTATTTTATTTAAAATATTTTTTATATTTATGTTTATATTAATATAAATCTTAAAGTCAATATTTGGATTAATAGATTTTTGTATTAATAAAATCCATTGGGATAAACTAATAATGACTTAATTTTAAGAATAATTTTCATTATATAGATTATTTTATCAATTATACTTATTGTAATATTTTAATTTGCATAATGTAATATTTATTTATTATTTTTATTTTATTATTATATTTATATTTATTTAGATTGTTATAATCAATTAGTGTAATAGTTATTTTAAAATTTAAGGTGGTTTAACGTGTTTATTTATAAAACTAAAGAGATTTAAGTCATCATTTAAACAAATATTAGAGGTGTGGGTGGTGTTTTCCCTCAAAATTACGTAAAAAGAAAAAAAAATAAATTAAAGAAATCACTTTTCATTAAGCCACTCAATTTCAGCAGATTATCTTTCCACATCGAGAGGCCATCAGTTTGCAATCACTTCTCCAGCAGTCTAGTCTCATTCATATAACCTTCAAACAAAAAATAAGATGAATACTTTACTATTTATTTCAACTTTTTTGTTCACAATTTTCTTTTTCTGGATACAATAGCAACCAATTTTTCACTTTCCTTAAAGAACTTGGCAAAGTTTCTTCTCAGAAATTGGTAAGATGAATTCTCAACACATCATGAGTAAAATTTAATATTTACAGTTCATTTCTTTCTATTGTTTTAGATCATGTGTGATTCTTTATACGTTGTCAAAAACATTTTAAAAAAAATAAAAATGAAAGCAGAATCAGTGTCGTTAACATGAGAAATTTATACTATTAGCCATTAAAATTTTTACCATTTCAAATTTAACCTTCCCGTGATACGTCCAGAGAAGTGATCGCAATAAGGTACCATCATCATGCTCGATTCATTTCTCGGTTAGGAGTTCGCTATTTATTTGATATAAGTTATATAATTAAATTGTCATATTATAAAATTAAATCTAATAACTTAATAAAAATAATAACAAAAAAAAAGGGATTGAAAATTTAGTGTGCATAGATTGCCAACGAGTGCAACAGGGACCTGTCACATTAAGGTTAGTGGCAAGAATACTGCCTCTTTGTGCGACAGCAACCCTATTGCACGCACTTGGGTTGCAACAGGCGTGACCCTTTCGCACGCACAATGCCACTCATTTCCAAGCCTTTCGCGCACGAGCCTTTCGGCACATCCATCACACAAAAATTGTTAACCTATCCCACCCATTTCCACCTCAAACCAACACCATTGCAGCCCACTACACCAAAATCTAAACCCATCCCACCAATTTCCTCATTAAACCAACTCCAACAACCTCACCCAACATCAAGAACACAACACAACAACAAACAACAATAACAATGAAATAACTAATCTAGGTTTTTTAAGTTCAAGGGTGCAACGTGAATTTGGCCGCCGAGAATGTTGTGCCGCCAATGATGGAGTGCCGAATTTTAGTGAGAGAGAGCTGTTGATGAGAGAGGGAGATCGGGGGAGAGAGGGTGAGAATGAGAGGGGTATTTTTCTCCTAAAATTTGTTATTTAGCTAACTTTGAAAGAATAAAACTTGAGGGGGGTCAAATTTAAAATATACAAAATTTTATTGGTTATCTTTGTTAAATTTCCCATTAACATTGATTCTACCTAGCAATTATTTATTTATTTTGGTTTTGGCTTTAAAGAGCAGGTAAACAGGAAATGTATATAGGGTGATAATAATTAGGAACGAGAGCCTGATCATTGATTATGAGCAAATTATTGCATATGAATAAAAACGCCAGAAAATGAGAAAAAGGAAAGAGAAAAGGAGAGGGTGAAAAAGGGGCATGGTTGATGTCGAAGGATACTTTTGAAATCAAAGCATATGTATTAAAAAATAGTGATGTGTTATTTGAACCCATTAAAGTATTATTTAAACTTATTTAGGTATTGTACTTACTATTAAAATTTAAAATTTAAAAATTAAATTTGTACTCTACACACTCACCTAAATATCAAAACTAACCTTCTAAAACTAATTTCCTATGTTAATAATAATTTTTAAATAAACTCTTTACAGTTATTTACAAACCCATTAATCAACAACATGAAATCCAAAATTGATATAAAATCTGTTGAATTAACTTGCTTGATTTGTGTGATTATTATTTTAGTAGTTAAACAAAAATTGAATCAAATATGCAAATTGAAATGGCTTCAAACAAAAAATAAATAAATTACAGAAATTAAAGAAATATTAGAAATAAAGCTTTCCCTCTCAAACAGTTCTCAACTCTCAAAAAAAAATCTCTCAAAGTTTTTATTTTCACCATTCAAATTACAAAATAAAAATAAATAAATAAAACATTCTATATAGAGATTGGTCAGTCTAGCTTAGATGTAGGCATGTAGCCTTGATTGCGATTGGCTTTCGATTGATTTTTGTAGAAAAACTTCGCGGAAAAAAGGATAAAATATTTATTAAAATTCTATAATTTAAATGAAAAAAAAGGGAAAATGTATTAAAGTAACATATATATGTGAAATGGATGCAAGAGTAAATTATTCTATTTAACTTTTCTGTGTTGTTCATCACAGTAAATTATACAATGGGTAATTTGGTAATAAATTTTTTTATAGCAAAATTAATAAATTATGTATTTTGGTATGTTTAAATAGTGTCACTAATAAATAATGTTATTTTGTGAATTATTTAGTGGAGTATTTAAGTGAAAGGGTTTGACTAAGGATTTTCAGGGGCCTAATAGTTCCACTCTTTTTTGAAACTAATATGCGATGCAATTAGTGGCCGGTGTCTGGACTCTTGAGCCGGATCCAATGTATTGGAATTTCACTTAGAGCAATACTTTTAACACTCCTACAATATCCTTACATCACCCCACTTTGGTTATCATGGGTCTATTGCTACTTTAAATTACATAAAAGGACATTATATTCATAAGTAAACTAAAATGTCTTTACAAATCATGAACCTAACTATTTTTTAATCTTAATATGTGATATAGTTAACTTTGTTGATAAAATCAAAATAAATTTAAAATAATGAAGAAATAAATAATTAAATAAAAATAATTTTATTTATGAAAAAGTATGTTTACAAAATTTAGTATTAATGATAGTGATTTTAATTGAAATTCTATTAAAATTTTATGTCCTTTTTATAATTTCATTTAAAAAAATAGATAAAAATACAAAGTTGGGTTCTTAAGAGATTAGAAGGAGTGTCATAAACTTTAATATTTTGCTAGATATAACTCTATTAATAGATAGATCATACATTTTAACTTTGAGTTGGATTACTCAGACCTCTCAAATATCCTCTTAAAAATTATTTTCGGTAATATTTACTTTCATAATTTGTTATTCTTTCTTATTCTTCTAAGTAGTTTTCTCACTCTTAAAATTATAGTCTCCTATTTATTTCCTTTCCTTTGTAGCACTTAATAAAAAGTTATTTTACAGATAAATATATGAATGAGAATCATTTGAATTAAAAATTATGATTTGAAAATAGTTTAAAAAATATAAATAGTTAATCTATAAATAAAAGAAAATAAAATTGGAAAGAAATTGTTTTAGATTTAGGCAAACAAATTAGATACATAAGAGGTCATAACTTAACTTGAAAAAAAAAAAAAAGAGAGAGAGAGAGAGAGAAAGATTGATGATGAATTTGATTATACTTAAATTTAAATTTAGTAAACGTTACAAGTCAAGTTAACGTATAGTAAATTAGATACATCAGTATAAGTTTGCGTGGGGCTTAAAGAGTTAGAAAAGAAAAAAAAAATTGATTGATTTAACTCATTTTAAGTTATTTCTTAAATGTAATATTTGATAAAAGAGAGATCTTATTTAGGATAAGGAAGTGGTGCAAATAGCTCCACCTTCTAACATTTTTCGGCTAAGCCGAACTTCAGGTGATCTTTTTGAAAATTACCACCCTATTTCACTAACTGGATATTCCTACACGTGGCAGCTAACCCACGGTTGTGAAATATGGAGGACTATTGCCTTTTGTTCTTTTTTTTTTTTTTTGGAATATTTTGGTTGCATGTTTAATCAAATTACTATGTACTAAAACAAGACTAATTTAACTATATTATTGTATCATCTCTTTTAATCCATTTTCAATTGTCGCCCCTCCATTAAAATTGATCAAAATTGTCATTTGTCAACGAATATTATAGTGGGGGCATGTGGAAAGCACTAAATCGTTTCAAGTCAAATGAACCAATTAATCTTATCTCTAACATGTCACCATAAAATGTCCAACAAAAAAAAAAAAAAAAGGAATCGAATCAAACGATGTTGAATGAATAAGATTTTTGTTTTTTATACAATAAAAATAAATTTCAATATCGAGAAAAATTCCGCGATGAAATCATTGTAATTTGTATGCGTCAACCCGTAATTAACATTTTGATGGAAAGATTGAAAAGTATTTTAAAACACTAAAAAAACTCAATTAAAGTAAAATAAATACGTTGATGTCATATATCAAATAATATATTGTGATGATAATATTTTATGAGAAAAAATATATTAGATATATAGAAAAAATTATCTTAAGATATTATTAAATTATATTATTCATAACTTATACTAAATTGAAATATAATCATCTATGGTCTCCTAATTATTTTATATATTATTATTATTTTTAAATTATTGTAAGTTATATTATTTGTAATTAATTCGTGCACTACTTTTGTCTGATTGCAGTATATTTGTCGGGGCTTCCACTTTCTCATCCCACGACCGCACGACCAACAGTAACAAGACCCATTCACATTAGTAATCAATTTGCTTAAATAATTATGACAATTTTTCCGAATTATCATCCAAAATAATTCATATTGTGAAACAAGCACTGCTTCCAGCCATTGTCTCTCTGTGTCAAGTGTCACAGAGCAATTAAGAATGACCAAACGCGTCTCATGCTTGAACGTGAATGATTAACATAAGAAATGACTTTCTTTCTTTCTCAGCCAACTAGAAAAATCAAAACTTATGAATTAATTTTACTTTATTATTTTATTAGCTTGCCTTACATTAGTTGTAGCCATTAATGTTTTTTTCCTCTCTTTTTAGTCCCCACATGGCATTCTCTCAATTCTCTTCTTAGTTCTTACCTTTTCTTTGAACTTTGAACGAAGGAGTCTTTTTTCTTCTTCTGCCAATTATCAAAAGAAAAAATGACAAAGAACACAAGTCCAGTAGTACAGGAATCAGACACAATGACCCACTTGGATTTCTGGAAGAAATTCAAGCGCTTGAACCCTCTTGAGCCTTCTTTGGGGATTCTTGGTTTCATCTTGGTGGCTGTTATATTCATTGGCTGTTTCTTTTACTTGGATTACCGGACTGTTACTCGACGCTTGCATTATCATGATCCTTCTTGGCTTGGACTAGCTGTCCCATTTTCTTCTTCTCCTTCATCATCATCAGCAGAAGAACCATTGGGTTTGGGTGTGAATGAACGGCCTGGATTTCTTGATGAAGGTGCTGGGGTATGTGATGTGTTTGATGGTAACTGGGTTTGGGATGATAGTTATCCATTGTATAAGAGCTCAGATTGTTTGTTCCTCGATGGAGGGTTTCGTTGTTTGGAGAATGGCAGGCCTGATAATTTCTACACCAAGTGGCGTTGGCAACCTAAAGCTTGTAACTTGCCCAGGTTTGTTTGTCTTCTGTTGTTGTATGTTTGGTTTCTGTTGGTTGCTGAGAAAGTGTACGAGTTAGTTTCTGCCTTGTATGGAAATTTTAATTTGTACATGTGCCATATAATTTGGACTTATGATTATGCAAGTTCTTGAAGAATCCTGTTAGCATTTTAGTAACACAGTGATTTTTGCAGCTATGTTAAGCACTGTTGCTGGGTTTATTTCTTTTACTGCTTTGCTCTTTTATGCTGATTGATGTTTATTTCGATTTCTATTGAATTGATTTTGAATACAGTTGGCTGAGCATCTCTCCTGTACTGACACATTGCAGAAAACTTTTAGCCTTCTTTACGCCTAATGTGTAGAACTGTGCTTGTGTTACGAATTTGCACCCAATTTGATTGTCTCCCTTCTGTTTTGAAAACAGATTTGATGCAAGGAATATGCTGCAAAAGCTCCGAAACAGGAGGCTTGTATTTGTTGGTGACTCAATTGGAAGGAACCAATGGGAGTCCCTACTTTGCATGCTGGCCTCTGCTGTTACCAACAAGTCTTCAATTTACGAGGTGAATGGGGAACCAATCACGAAGCA